>OZ014469.1:44299337-45692048 GCA_963965965.1 Trididemnum nubilum
CAGTTAAATGGGATCCGTTATTGTTTAGACTTTTATTGAACCTACAAATGTGTCAGATAATTTTGCCTAACTCTATATGATCGCCTTCCCAAAAATTACAGCAGCCGAGTACAGCTGCTCTTTTAAGAAACATCACGTCTCTTCAGTAGGGTCCACGACAACTGACCGCGACAAACTGACCGCGAACAACCTGACCGCGAACCAAATGACGCCAATTAGCTGAGAAGAGCGATCATAAGCGTATTTTACTATTCCCAGACCCTCACTTTGTGCAAAATTCCTGTGACGAAATCAGTGACCAAATCACTGTGACGAAACCGCTGGTTCGCGGTCAGTTTGTTCGCGGTCAATTTGTCGCAGTCAGTTTGTTCGCGGTCAATTTGTCGCAGTCAGTTGACAAGGCTCGTCTTCAGTTAGGCTAGCTAGGTAGGCTTATCAAACCTCAAACGACCGTTATCCTTCTAAGAGCAGCTTGCTACAATCATTGTGACAGACAATGTGGTGTAACTCTTGGGATGTCTTTTTTTATTTGTTGATTTTAAAACTAAGCTTGTCATTTTCAAAACGAGATCAAAAGTTCAGCTTGGCAAGGTAACATACCTCCAAAATTGCATCTTAGGATTAATAAAAACAGTTAAACTTTGGGTAATATTTTTCAGAGTACGAACTTGTAGCGATTTGTTTTATGCGAACGCATAAACTGTAATTTTCAAAAATCAAACAAAAAGTGGTTTAAAGTTTTTAGTAGCTACACCAACGACGTAGTTTTTTCAGCAAGCGGCCCCACAATTGAAAGGAGTAAATATACGGATTTATAATGCTGCTAAGCAGGACGAGAACTAATATCGTAATTTGGAATGGAATACGAGTTGGAGATGTGTTTTCGGCCGAAAGCTGCCCAATGACTAACGATGATACACACACCAGTATCCAGCAGATTACATCTGTTAGCACTGTTACTGTAATTCGTTTTAGCATTTTGAGATTTTCAGCGGGTCTTGAACCAACACCAGTATTTTCTTGATGTTGAAAAACTGCATTATTGCAGTGAGATTTTACAAAACGGCAACACAATTTACTGGTGCAAAACTTACATGGAGCAAAACAAAATTTATCATTTTCGTAGATTTTGATGGAGACTAAGATGTAGTAAATCAAAATCCCAACGCTCAAAATGAGATTATAAATAATAAAACTTAAACCAAAATAATCAGAGCGGTGATGTTCTTCCTTACGAGGAATAAAAGTAGCAGAACAAACGTAGGCGAAATCATAGTACCCAAGTAATGTCCGATTATCTGTCTCGGAATGCAACAAGCCCAAAACATTTGAAAACTTTTCTAAAACTGCTGTTGTAGGAAATGTTATCATTTGTTGCAAAATCGACTTCACTTCACTGAAATTGTCAAAACTGGGCAAGATTTTCGTTTGCAAAATCAAACGAAAACGATAAAAGTTTATGATAGAATTTACGACTCGTTGGCGTTTTTTGGTTAAACCAAATGTAAAAGTCGTTTCAAACGGTTTAACTGGTAATATAGCAAAATAGCTACCATTACTCATACAACCCACGTTACAATTATCAAAAGTATAACTGACTTAAAATGATGCGTTCTGAAAGGTTTTGTGACACTAACTAAACGATAAACACTGATTATGATACAAAGGGTTATTGACACTTGACTTGATACAGTATTCATGATTGCAAGTCCATTGCATATTCCAGGGTTACTGAAATAAAATTCATCACCAGGAGTTGCTTTGTTTTTAAGTTCAAATGCCATTGCAGTCAAATAAATGCCCATTAACAAATCAGACAGAGCTAAGTTCAAAACCAACGTTTGGTATATTTGGATTTCTTTCACCGTTTTGACTGTTTTCATTAGTTTTTTTGTTTTGTCACATATAACAAAAATATTTCCCAAAAAGCAAAATCAGCCGAATATTGATAGGACAAACCATGCCGACATTACAAGCGAATTTAAATCATTCAAATCTATCTCGTCGTATTGAGACAAATCGAATAATAAATCATCGATGCTACCGCTCAAGCAACATGCTGAGCTGGGGCAATCATTTTTATATTCGTTCTCCGAAAATGACAAGTTTGTGCAAGTTTGCCCTCATGAATAACTAAACATTCTCCAGTTTACATGATCCAACAGCTTTACCACATTTTCACTATTTGAAACTTGAGCAGATGGTTGATTAATGTGTCTTTGCTGATCTTCAGTGTTATTGGAAACAATAACGTACGTATTTTCCATATATTGACACTTGGTAAAATCCACTTTTATCGAATAGTTGCCATTTAAATTAAGTGCATTTTCAAAAACTACGTCTACCTCAGTAGCCATGACAGAAAGTTCCTCAATAACATCAAAATAAAAATGCTTTGCTTTATGCTTTCATAAAACCTCAGCTAACGTAGTATACCTAAACACGGATCAGCCACATTGTAGATACAGTGGTTATTGTACGGTACACTTTTTGCAAAACTGAAACTGTGGTTCTCAAATCTTTTCTTTCTTGGCCTATTTTCGTCGCACAAAAATAAACCACTTTATGAGTTACACTACATATCTGCAACGATAGCCAACTTTTAAAATTGTGGTTCAAAACAATACAACCTTAAAATTCATTTTCACTCAGACGTTTTGAACTATTGTACTAACTTTATCATTAGTACCTCGTAAGCGCGCAACCAAGATATTTTGAAGAGGAGGAGACTTGAATCTTAAATATAAGGTTCTGTTGTTGAAAAAAGATTTTTTTCTGTTTTTCAAAAAAATGCCTCCTTTAGGTGAGATTGTGTACAGCAAACTCATCGAACTCAACTATACCTATGTGAATCACAGACGAGATGTGAAGGCAGAGCCCCCTACTGAAAGGCCATGAGATTTGTAATTCTCACCGATGAGCAATTTTTATGATTTTTCGAAAAAGAAAACAACAAATAAATAGTTATTTTAGCTCCATTAAGATTACAGTTCGCAAGCTATTATGAGAGTTGTTTGAAAGAACTAAATTGCTGAAAATTCGAAGCTGGTCGAAAAAACTAATATGCTCAACTCTTTCAACCTCTCTTTCATTTACAGATGAAGTACAAAACACGTTTAAATGCTTGCATAAATTATTTGGGTTAGATTTTCTGACTTTGCTCAGGAAAATTTTAGCCTCCTAAGCCTCGGTCAAAGCACGATCATTTTCTTAAGTTTATTAAGTTTCGAACCCTGGTTATTAGATTTTTGCTTTTCGAGCACTGTTTTTCTAATTTGGATGTACTTAAGTTTTGCACGTCTTTGCTCGCACCAGTTAAAATCTGCAGAAGTGCAACTTTGCTCAGTTTTTAGTTTTGTTGTAACAAGTTTTCTGTTGTTAATTTATCACCGTTTTATTTCTATGAATCATTCTTAATTTTTGGACAGTGGAAGTAAGAGGCTTTTTATTTTTTTGTTGAATTTGAGTTTTAAATGTTTTCGCCAGCCTGGGTAGGAACACTCGATAAATCTGGCTAGTATGTTTAAAATTTTTATCTTATAAATACAAGCTTATTTTGAAAGTTGGTTTGCCTCTTGAGCAAAAAACCAACTATACCAGTCAGTGAAGTTCAACGCGCTCCGCCAAGAACACAGACACACTTATCAATTTGCAACATCAAATTTTATATAGTATCCCGGCAGGCGAAAATCTCAAAATCAACACTTGAAACTCAAATTCAACAAAAAAATAAAACGCCTCTTGCTTCTGTCCAATAAATAAAACGCCACTGTCCAACAATTAAGAATGATTCACAGAAATTAAACGGTGATAGACTAACAACAAAAAACGTGCTACAACAAAATTAAAAACTGCACAAATTTGCGCGTCTTCCCAACACTTCTGCAGATTTTAACAGGGGCAAGCCGAGGAAAGATGCGTAGATCTTAATGTTACAGGAAAACTCGGCCACAGTCTTAAACGTGCGCAAATACCGACCGGATAGAGATGACTCGTCAAGCACACCCAAGTTCACAATTCGAACAGTTCACTATTGACTAAGGTGCACAAATCACAATCACTAGAATCGACGTCTTTCGAATGGCAGTTGACGCTCGACGCTTTGACGTGAACTCTGACGCAAAACTTTTGACGGTTTTCTAAAATAAACACAACACAATGCGGTAGATAGCAGGCACAGATCGGTTTTAACAGCGTAAAACACTTAACATTCTTTATGAGCGAATTAACATTATTTCAGCTTCAGGCTTTTTACGTATAGCATCATTAGAAAAGAAAAATATTATCAAAGCAAAATAACAAATCCAAATTTGCAATATAACGTTCACAAATCAATTAAATATTGAAAATAAAATGCACAAAACTTACCAACTATTTTGAGACGGCAATGCGCAGAAACGTATCAAGAAATCGACAATCGAACAGTAATTCATTTATCTCAAATCTATTTCAAAGTTTTGAGTCAATTGAAATGATTTCGGTGTTTTTGCAAGGGCATTTATAGAGAAAAATTATAAAGAATAGAATAAAAACCACGTGGAAATTTAAGGGAAAAAAGGCTATTTTTCGTAAACATTGTCCAAAACAAGTTTTGTTTTGCAAAAGTGGGTGAATTATTCATCGCCACCGGCTGAACTAATCATATTGGAAAATACTAAGATGAATGCAAAACAATAATCAACTTATCACTACATTTCCGTTAATACTAGTAAAATCAACATTTTCTAACAGAGAAAGTAACTTGTTTTTATCCCAATCCGCTACGCACCATTAGGGGTCAAGAAAGAAAAAACTAAACATGACTAAGCAAAACAATTCGTCTACTACGTACGGCGAAAGTGAACATGACATCTTATCAATGATCGATATTGGCGTGCCTTTTCTCACGTTACAAAAGGTTTTCTGTTCGAATACATAGTGGTTGGAATCTTGCAAGGCGAAAGGTTTTTGTTTGAATCCAAAGCAAGCTAACTTGCTGTAACACTTAACTATACGCAAATTAGAAAAGCAGTGCGCAGAAAGGAAAAATCTAATAACCAGGGTTCGAACGTAACATAAGCAGTCCCTTTGAACTTATCCTAGGGTAAGTTTCAAACAAAAAACACAAAGCGAAAGCACAGATCGTACTTTGACTAAAAACTTAACTGAACGAATAAATGTTCTAAACAAATTATGAAGGGAACTCATAAGAATCGTGAGTAGCATCACAAACCTATGACGTCAGAAGAAACAAAAGAATGCAAACAAACAGTGCAGCAGTTTAGGGCAGAGAGCAAACTTTACGAAAAACTTTTATTATTAGAGTTGGGAGTTTTCAGCAGTTTATAGCCTATCACAAAAATCACGATCAAGAATCAGTTGCATAAAAATTTTGCAAAAAACGGCGCTAAAATTCAAAATCCTAATGCTGCTATCACGAGATCACGATAAAATCACAAATGAAGTTCACAAATGAGAGCGTTAAATCAGACAGGAACTATTTTGGCCAAATCACGAAGAACATGTTCCTACCTGAGCGTATTGTTGCGTTTTTGGTAAACAAATACTGATACTGATACATATTCAACCTCACAGTTGCTTGCAGTCGAGCTATTTTTCAAAACCGCCACCGTCGCCCTACGGACTATTTTTTTTTTTCCTTTAAGCAACTGTGGGTGCAGACTATGAATGCGTCCCAATCTACAAGCTTCTTTTGAGGCTAAGCCCTCGGCATCCGCAACAAGGGCTAACTGTCCAGGTTCAAAGTTCGTTTAAAGTATATACCTTATTTGTTACGGCCCTCAAGAGTGGGTAAATATGATTTCATCCCGAAAAGCCAAAAACGGTGTTCCACCGTGGAGTTAAACAAGTAATCTTTGCAACGGTTCCCTTGATCGTGCAACTCACAAAAAGGAGTTTTAGGGGCCAATTGTTGCCCGAAAAGAAACGATGGTGTATTGAGGCTCAAACTATTAGGCTGATCGCGAAGTGTTCTTAGGGGGCGGTCATTCCCAATTCTTACGGAATCAGTGAAAAAAGTAGAGAAGGTTTTCGTCAAGTCTGTTCCATAATCCAACCCAACGCAGTTTTAAACCATTTCACCACGCTCTCCCAACAACCATCTTGGCCAGGAGTATACAGAGGAATGTTTATCCAGTTTATATTGAACTTACGCAAAGAGTTGACTGACTCCAACAATTTTGGCAGCTTATCTGATGCGGCACGGAACTTCGAAGAGTTGTTCGAAAAGAAAGTGTTCACTGCCCCGCGCAAATTAACAAAGCGAGTGAAAGCAAGAAGAAAGCTGCTTAAATCCAGGCTTATCACCAGTTCAACGTGCAAGCAGCGTGCACAAAGACACGTAAACAGCAAGTCCCACGCTTTGCAATCACTGCAATTTTGTCGAAAAATATAAGGACCCAAGTAGTCAAGTCAGTAAATTCAAAAGATTTGTTACAAGCAGTAACACGGCATAATGGCAAATCTTCCTTTAATTAACCAATCGGCTTGGCTTTTAACAAGGCACATTTTCCGCGTTTGCGATCCAAAATTTTACACTGGAAATGCCATGAATAATCCAAAAACGTTTGCGAGTTTTCATTAATGTATATGTCGGACCACCATAGTAGTATATTATAAGTGCTCCAAATGCATGGAGATTTGGGCTTTAGGGCGTTTAGGGCTTTTGGGCGTTTAGGGCTTAAGAGCGTTTAGAGCTTTGAGGCTTTAGACCTTTGGGGCTGTAGAGCTTTGGGGCTTTAGAGCTTTGGGGCGTTAGAGCTTCGGGGCTTTAGAGCTCTGGGGCTTTAGAGCGTCTAGGGCTTTAGTGCGTTTGGTTGTTTGAGGCGTTACGAAATGGTAACCGTAGATCTGAGAATCGAACACTAGCTCTAACCGTAGATCTTACCATAGCTTTAACCCTGAGAACCGAACCCTAGAAATTACCTAGTTCTAACCCTAGCTCTAACCCTAACAATCGAAGCCTGGAACTCGGTCAAGACTCAAAGTGAGTCTGAGGATCGAACCACCGCAGGTGGCTAGTTGAAGTTTGCAAGGCTGGCCTGGGAACGAACTGTGGTGATTAAAGTTTGCATGAGAGTAAACCTTCAGCGTTAACAAAACAGATTTATTGTAGGACTTACCTGAGAATCGAATCTGGTAGCTCCTGACTCCAAACCTAAAATGAAAAAGGTATTTAATGTATTCTTTGAGTGACGTACTCTGCAGTTTGAAACCTTTTAAGTTTCTTGTACAGGTTTGTCTTAGAGTCAAACTAAGGGAGTTGAAACATTTCAACTTTACTTTCTCAAGGCTTGGAGTTGTTAAGCTGTATGTGGTTTGTTATAGTCATAGGTGGGCACAAACCGCTAATCCGCTATTCCGCTATTTAGCGAAGCTAACATTTTCATTAGCGGATTAGCGGTTCCGCTAACGTTCAAAAATGTTAACGGACTGGTTGTCGAAGCTAATTTTTTTTAGCCAATCCGCTAATCCGCTAGAAAAAAATAGTTGCAACCGTGGTTTCAATAAAGCAAAGTCTAAAATTTACCACATTTAGCCGTTTTTGCTTGGCAAATAAATATCTACTTCAAGTATACGGTGTAAGGCATTTTTAGATCAATAATTATTGCCGCAAACATCGTGCTTCGATATGATAATGCTTTTCTCGAGTTGTTTTATCACTCCAGTCTATGACATCATAATGCTCGCCTTGCGCAATCACGAGCCAATACGAGGTCAAAATTTTGAAACCAGCATTTCGAAAAAGTACGATTAATTGTTCATGTCATGTCGAACTTCAGTTAGTTTGTGTTGGCCAGCGGGCTGTCGTCCCGGATGGATTATCAATTTAGCACCAAGCTCTTTCATTTTTTATGCAAAGCGAGCATAATGCAACATACTTTAGAAAGAGATAGCAGGATGATTAAAATATTGTATCTGGAAGCAAAGGTGCAGTTAAAGCCAGCTACAGTACGTTGCCGGATTGCCTTGGTTTTTGAGGCCGAACAGCAGGCTATGCCCGTTGTGGTTACTGCTTAGCAGTCTGACTGAAGAGTGCAATAAAGTGGTTGGGCAAACGCATTTTTCATAGGAACAAACCATGTAAATTGAATCTAAACTCTGAACTATTAAAAAGGCTTACAGGTGAACATCGCCTATACCCAGGGCTGCCATCTATATGAACCCCAAAATAAGGACAACAGGGAAAATTATTTATAGATTGGTTTGGTTTAGTTCAGGGGTTCATAAATCATAACCTTATTATCACCGTGGCTCTTTTTAATTTAAAAATAATTTTCCGTGGCCTTTGACCACAAACTTTTAAGTGATCTCAAAAAAAAAATTCGAAGCGTCTGAGTCCACGATACTTTGCCACTTTTCAGGCGATATCTGAAATATTCTTCATGGTCTTGTTTCGATTTTATGCGAAGTTTCAAACGTTTAAAAAAAAAAAGAAGAAAAGGTCATCTTATACAGTCTACAAGTTATTTCTTGCTAATTATTCAAATTGATCAATCTAATAGTGCCCGGTGTGAGAACCTCTACCCTAAAATAAAACAAAAATAAGAACATTTCTTAGAAATAAGGAGTAAGGACTAAAATATTTTCTAAGACACAGACCATCAAAATAAGATCAAATGTTAGAATTATGGCAGCCCTGTTTATAGCACAATCACGTTTAGTTTGTAAAGGATTATAACAAAGGCAGTGCTGCCGTCGAAGATAGGCTCAGCCTACTGGCTTTATCCGTTGTTTTTCAGGATGCATGAGATCAGGTGTAGTCCCTAGCCCCAAGTAGGCCTACAGTGAGTATAAATTGTGTCTGCTAAAATTGATAAAAAAGCTACTAAATTTGAAAGTGGCAGAAAATGCAATAAATTTCTTAACAATTTCTGATTTACTGCAAACCTGAAGCCTACCCACTTGCTACTGGATAGATCCTTCACACTAACTTGTGGCGCAGAGATAAAAATAAACCACCCTCTTTCTCTTAGCCAAGTGACCTGAAAAACTTAACCCAAAGCTGGAAGCGTTCAAACGTGTTTTAGACGTGATCTTTAAGTAAGAGGGGGATTGAAGGCAGGGTGTCGAACCGAACCTGAACCCGAACCGTAAACCCGAATGAACCGTTTCATTTTGGTGAACCCGAACCGAACCTGAACCAGCAAAATTTTACTTCAGTGAACCTGAACCAAACCTGAACCCTCAAAATTGTGCTCAAGCGAACCCAAACCGAACCTGAACCCCTAACAAAAGTAAGAATATATTTTTCCATATCCGGATGCCGCTGGCGCTGGTACACGCACAATAAGAGCAGTGGTGATCATCAACAGGATCAGCAATTTCTCCTTTTTTTTTTCCGGACAAAACGAGTAACGACAGTTAAATTTTAAGTCAATGAACCCGAACCGAACCTGAACCAGTAATATTTTACTTGAGTAAACCTGAACCAAACCTGAACCTCGAAAGTGGTGCTCAAGTGAACCCGAACCAAACCTGAACCGCTAAAATATTTTTAGCAGGAGCTAAACCTGAACCCGAACCGTTATTTGAAACGGTTCGACACCCTGATTGAAGGTGCTGGGCAATTTAATTCTTTAACTGGCTTCCAAATCTCGGCACATGAATTCTTCCAAATGGCTCTAAAAAAACAAGCAAATTTTTATCCAAATAACGTTAACAATCCTATTTTTCCCGAAAAATCACAAAAACAGGACGCTTTAGATGCACTTGTGTTGCGCTATAGTCTGTTTAGCACACTGTCCCATTGAAGCATTTTTAGAATAAAAAATCTTTCGGTTCAATCTTCCTCCTTTCCCAGCAAAATTCTAGTTAAGCGCCTGCCACTGTTTACTGTTTAAAACAGTGGTTCTCAACCTTTTTTGGTTACAGAGCCGAATTTTCAACCTTGAGTTTGCTAGGAGCGGCATGCATTTAATCCAATTTTTTAAGTGAAAACTAAACCTAAAAAAAGTTGTTTGCCGCTTCGTTGGAATATTTTTCGGCCGAATTTAGGTGAAGAATGAAGACCATAAAAGAAAAAAAAAGTTTTCCGCCAATTCGTTGAGTCATTTTTCGGTCAATTTTAAACGACGACAAAAGAAATAAAAAAGAAGTGTTCGTCATTTTGTAGCGCCGATTTTCGGCCCAAATTTGAAATTGACTTGGGATAATTTTCATGGAGTTAGTGAGAGCCACAGGAAGGGCAGTTGGGAACCGCATGCGGCTTCAAGAGCTGCGGTTGAGAGTCATGGGTTTAGAACCCATCCTCTTCCTTGTTTAAGACAGCAGCACTGATCATAAGCCTCATAACGGACAAAATTTTCAAGTCTTGATGGTTTAGAACTCTGGATAGCAGTGGATCAACTATGTATAAAATAAAGTAATTTTTTTTGGCAGAATTGATTATATGTATAACTGTATGTAGTTATGCTGTAAATGGACAAATCTACAATCATTAGCACTGATTCTGATGACTCCCAGGCCGAAGAACAACCGACCACCAGTGGATTATCACAACGGCCAGATCAATCACAAGCACTGGGCGCCACTGCTACTGTTATCGATGCGGATATCAATGCACAACATCCATGGCCACACTTGAAAAAGTACTTTAAGTTGAAGGCTGTAAACAAAGATAAAACGCAATTACAGTTTGCATGCATTTTGTGTAAACCTAAAGAAACTGTTATAAAAGCGCATGCATCCAGTCTCTTCAACCTGAAATCCCACATCAAGAAAAAACATTCGACTCGAGCAAAGCAATTTGAAAAAACAATAAAGGCGGGATCTAGTAGAGGTAAACATTTAAATAAAATCTGTTCTCAGACAGATGAACCTCCACCGAAGAAGACTCAAGTACAGTTAACCGTTAGTGAAACTTTAACAAGTCGCCGTGGCTCTTTTTGTCGAAATGCGGGAAGTCAGAAACAAGTAGATACAAAAATCGTGGATTTTTTTGTATGCAACATGATTGCCTTCAATGTAGTGGAGTCCTCTTCTTTCTTCGAATTAGTGAAAACACTAAACCCTAAAACAAGTGTGATATCTCGCCGCACTCTGGGGAGAAGGGTGAGCAAACGGTATGATGAACTACAAAGTTATCTCGTCAGGCAAGTTTGTTGAATTTTTAACTGTTATTTAAGTTTCATGGATGTAGGTTCATATTTTATGGTTTTTGATGAGGTCCAGTACGTTTTTTCCTGTTTTCAAGGAGTTTTGGGTCTGCATTCAAAAAATTTTTCTATGGAAAAAGACGAATCTCGTACAACTATAGCATAGAATATAAATTATATTTCTACATAATGGCGTCATCTCGCAAGTCGCAATACATTCTGAATAATGAGCGAAAAAGCTTGTATACTGCCATGTCAAATTTGATTGAACTGCCCTACCACCGTTACATTATGTGCTTGAGGTATAAGTTGTTTAAAGACTAATTATCTTAATTGACACACGTCGCAACAAATCAAATAGAGTATACAGTATATGTTATATAGCTTGTAGGTTACTGTAGTTGTCTGTCTGTAAATATGATATCCTAATGCTATAGCAAGATATTATACTATAGAGTGTCCCAGGAATCGCACATCATGTATATAGATTGTTATGAAATACTGTACATACCATTATGAATAACAATGTTAGTAATGCTAATCAAAGTAATCATATTAGTTGCTCTGATTGTTCATTCTATGCATTGATAGATGCATCAACCGGTATAGTTTAGTAACATAATGCATGACTTCTGGACACCCTGTATAGTAGCACGCCACTAAACAGTACCCAAAAATTAGTTATACATTTTAGTTTGTTGTAACGATCATTGTAAGAAGCGACCAACCAGCCAGCAATTGTGGCCAACTCTGTGATGATTGGGTGCCCACTGGCCACCTTTACGAGGTGGAAATTGCCACCTTTCATGTTTCAATGGCGTTTCATGGCCCATTGACACAATGCTTCATCCAGTAGACAAAGACCTCCAAAGATAAGATTCGTGTCAAATTTCATGGTTAGAATGTCAGTTAGACATAAAAATTGTGTACTTTTTCTTAATCCTAATTCCCAATGCTGTAATTTGCAGAGTTTTGGAACAAGTGCCTAGGGTTTCCACAATGGCAGATTGTTGGACTGCTCATCATAAATCATACTTAGGAATGACGGTCCATTGGCTTGACTTAAAAACACGATCAAGAAAGCACGCTGTTCTTGCTTGTTGTCGCATTAAAGGGCACCACACGTGTGATGTTTTGGCAGAGACGATATCCAGTGTCCATTGCAAGTTTAACCTGTTGCAAGACAAAGTGACCAGAACTACCACTGATAACGCTAAGAACTTTGCAAAAGCATTTATTCAATTCAGCAATGCAGCAGACGTTTTGCCAGACATTGTTGAGCCGATTGTGGATGAAGTCTGATCGTTGACGCGGAAGAGGATGCCAGTGGTGAAGAAAACTGTTTGGAGTATATTTCTATTGAGTCTGTGGTCGAGGACTCTTTCGAGAATATCACTGCAGATGACACGTACGAATTGCCTGTTCACACGAGATGTGCAGCGCATACGTTTAACTTAGTCGCTTCTGTAGATGCTGACAACGCCCTTGGTGATGGCCTATTAAAGAGTATGTACAGAAAAGCAATGGCCAAAGCACTGGCATTGTGGAATCACCAAAACCGTAGTACCGTAGCGGCAGATTTAATTTTAAATGAAATGAAAAGGAGGCTTGTGGTGCCTTCCAGCACAAGATGGAATTCCACTTACGACTCTATTGTTATTCTGAACGAGCTTTTGCAAAAAAACAGGGGATGTGTTCACAAGGTTATGAGCCTACTAAAATTGCACCTTTTCTCGGAATCCGAGATTAAACTACTAAAAGAGTACGCTTTGGTAATGTCGAGCTTGGCTAAAGCTTTGGAAAAAATTCAAGGGGAAAATCAAGCGTATTTCGGATCATTGTTGCCGATTGTAACAGCCACCGAGATAAAGTTAAAAGAAGTAAAATCTAAAGGCCTTGCTTATTGTAGCCCACTCGTAGATGCCCTTTTGGCTGGCATTAGGAAAAGGTTTGGGAAGCTTTTAGATGACGAACATTGCCTACTTGCTGCCGCGTTTCACCCCAAATTTTGGTTGTTTTGGATCGAAAAAGAGGACTTTGGCCTGTTTTTGAGAGTCAAACAGGCTATGATTTCAGCCGTTGAGAAGGGAGTAAGGAACCAACTGCGACAGGAGCAAAGAAGCGATGAAAAAAACACGAGCAGCGAAAATGAAGAGGACGATTTTTTCGGCGCCATCACCCAACACGCTGAGGCCGTCGCAAACCTTCAAACAGCAACTCACAAAGCAAAAGATATTGTAAAGAAATGGCTTGACGCCTATTCTCATGATTCATTTGACGATGCAGTTTTCTTTAATGAAAAAGTGCTGATTGACTTGTTTATAAAATACAACACTGCAATACCTTCAAGCACTGCAGTTGAACGGTTATTTTGTTCAGCAAAAGACGTTTTGCGAGCGAAAAGATCAACGCTATCTGATCAAAACTTTGAAAAGTTACTTTTTATGAAAGGAAACCAACTTCTTCTTGCTGATATGGAAGCAGAAAAGCAGTGATTTAATGATGAGGATTGCTACACAACAACGCTTTTTTTCTGCTGAAATTATATTTTAATGCTTGTTTTTTTGCTAAATTGTATTTTTTGCTTTTTAAAAGTAGTATATTTAAATTTTTTTAGCATTGATTTTGTACTTCTGTATTTTAGCATAAGGTTAGATGAAAATAATTTTTCTCACTTTCACTCTCAAGCTTCAATACTGTACGAGCATCAAATTAAAATTTCAGAAATACGCCTAATTCAGTTCTCATATAAGCCGGGTAGACTGCTGATACTTATTGAGGCCCAGCTAGGACGTCTGAGATAGCCCAGTAGATCGAGTATTTGCCTCTGAACAAGAATAGACCACGTGTGATCCGAGTCGGCTCAAACCCAAAGGTTTTAACATTGGCATTCGCAGCTTCCCTGCTTGCCGCTAGGCATAAACGATAGTGTAGAATTTTACCACGGGTGTGAAAAGGGCGGAAGCTCGATTGCAAGACAGCAAAGACCATTGTTACCTTATTAAGGCAACGTTGGTTTTCGGAGACTAACAGTACATTCTTTGGCGAAATTGCATGAACACAAATTTTTGAAACGAAACTCATAAAAAGATGGGAAAATCACTAAAAATCTTATTGTATATGTTTATTTTTTTTAAAACAACACTTACTGTTACTTCAAAAAAACATGATAAAATCCCTTTAAGATCCTGTGTGTGGTTTTATTGTATTGCTAAGCATGCTTTTTTTGTATATTGTATGTATAGTACTAAAGTTGTTATACAAAACTCCCATTTTCATTATTTTTAAAATTATTGAGAAGCGACAAGCAGAGCTTGGCCAGGAAAAAACTTAATTCCCCACTACTGTTGAAAAAAATTCAGTAGACTACCGTTTGTTGTATTTTTTTCAGGAATATTTTCAAGAAAACAGTACTGTTGTGAGAAGCTGAAATGAAAAATTAAGGGATAAAGCTTCAGACTTCTCTTTTGATTATTTGTTTTAATTATACGAGGTAGAAGTGCTTATTTTGGTGATGTGCTTATTTCAGTCCTGTGCTTATTTCAGTAATATGCTAATTCGGGCACGAGCCCAAAACCGTGACAATATTTTCCTATTGAATAAACTTGGAATTTGGAAATTTTGGAGGTGCTATATGTCTAGATTTGGCTGATCAAATGAAAAATGCGATATTAAAATGATTGGTACAAGTTACGAAATTGATTTTTTGTTTTTTCCGTCTCGTATTGTACTTTTATGGTTAATTAGCGGATTAACGAATTAGCGTTAGCTTTCGCTAACAAAAAATTCGTGATAGCGGATTAGCGTTAGCGAAGCTAATCTTTTTGATTAGCGGAATAGCTGTTATCGGAGCTAATTTTTACGTTAGCTGTGCCCACCTATGGTTATAGTACAAGAATTTAAGCGTACGCACGCATGTAATCTGAAACATGCCATTCTCCTGACGTGATTTTCAAAAAATGACGTCAAACGCTGAGTTGTTTTGCAGCCGACGTTTCGGATAGACAGCACAATAGTATGATATAGTTTCAGCATCACGTTACTTTGTCTCAACGCGGTTCCTAACTTAATTTGCATTTTGCTCAGATATTGCGTTTGTAAGTTCAATCGTTTAATCAGCGTACTTGACCACTTCCGTTGCAATTCACAAACACCACCTATCGCCGAATTCTGTTAAATTGGTTTAAAGCAACTTTACGTCATGTTTCACGTCACACCTTTTTTCCACATTGAACGCGTGAAGCATTGGTAGTTCTCATCTTTAGTTGACGGCAGTGCAGGAAACACCGCACTTATTTTATCTCGGTTTAGTTGAATTCTGTACCTGATTTGTTTTGAAGTGTGGAAAGCCTCGGTCAAATTTTTGCTTTCTTTTTTTTTGAATTTGTCATATTTTAATCTGGCTGAAACCAATAGGCCTATATTATACTTTTACAATATCTATAAGCTTGGTGTTTCGTGTTCAGTTCAGAAACGTTAGTGGAAAGGAAGTGAAGACCCGCGAGCTCCTCCGGGGTTACCGTTAAATGTTGCCTGTTGGTAACAGATATTGCTAAAAGTTTCAGCAATAACGTAAAATGTTGTACAAGGATTGAATTTTCAAGGTAGTGCCGTAATAGTTTGATGTCACTATAATTTAATAGCAGAACCATTGACATGTCTGAACTTGTCTGAAATACGAAAGCTGGTTTTGTTTTTGACGTATCTTAAAAGTCATACCCAGATGTCTCTTTTGAATTGTCAATTACCAAAGCCATAGCAGGACTCGCGTGAAAGTCGAACGCAAATGATTTTGAAAGCCGCTTGTATTTCAGTATTTGGCTAAGTTCGAACCCAGCGATCTCTTGTTTAAAACCCAAAGGTCTTTTTTGCCTTGTCCAAGATTCGATACTGTCAAAAAGGTTTACATCGCACAATATTACTTTAATTTGGTTTTCTGATAGTTTCCAGTATTTGAAGTTGCTTGTAATTTAATTTGATCGCGTGCAAGCTACAAGACCTATTTAGAACTCTTTATCATCGTCTAGCGTCCAAAAGTTTATTCCATTTTCTAGAAGCGGTTATTTGAAGTTTATTGCAATCTGTGACATATTACGTCTGTTCTACTTTTGGTTTTTGACACTTCCCAACTTGTTTGAAAAGTTTAGAGGAGTCCTTAGACGTTGTTGTGCTTATAGTTTACTGCAATTTATATTTGTTTTGTTTCAAACTTGTACAATGACAAAAGCACGCTTTGCACTGTTAATCTTTGACACGTCCGAACTTGCTTACGAAGTTTAAGGTAATCGTAATTAATTGTAATTGTAATCAGGGGTGCCGAAACCCGGGGGGGGATGGGGGGAGATATACCCCCCAATAATTTGACTGCGTCCCCCCCCCAATAAATTGACTATGGTCTACATTTGCATCCCCCCCAATAGTTTTACTCAGAGGTAGGCAGCGCAAGTCACAATAATTGCGCCGCCAGCGCACGCTCAACTTTTCTAAAATTCTTGCGGCGCAAGCGTTTCCGCAATCCCAAAAAATAATTGCGCTGCAAGCGCAAGCGCAAGTGTAACGTTTTAAAAAGCATAAATTTGATTGACTCACGACTCAAACTGCTCCATATATTTTACGGTACGAAACAAATATTCGAAACAAATTATGCACAACACCAATCAGTGAACAAAAAAATAATATTACTGATTTCCTTTAAAAAATATAAGCATTTGAAAATGCGCATCGCTCAACTCCACTCATTTTGGGCAAGAAACAACGAAAAATGACGCTCAACAACCGCATTTAATGGAGTTGGGGATTTTAATTTCAACCAATAAAGTTTTCATGCGGTGGTAAGCGAACGACTTCGAAGTCACTGTCTTTTTCTTATGGCTTGTCCAGGAAATCGATTACTAGCTTCGATGCTATTAGTGCTCCCGGAGCAATTAGCGTCACTCTGCTCTGACGAATGGAGCACGCTAAAAAATCATCATATATTTATTACAAAGGAATTAAATCAATTAAGAGCTATACTGACGAGTAGAATGTTGATCAACTATCTTACGAACTCGTCACCCGCACAGTGCAAGCATCGGAACCCGAATGTAACCGTTTAAATTTTAGTGCACCTAGTCCATATTACCATGCTCATTTTAACACATAGCTACACAGTGGCAGAGAGGTCTAACGCCTGTCCTGCGTTGAAGAACTGCCGCGAATTCAAAACCAGTGTATGTCTCTATAGTTGTTGCGGGCATGGGTTCAAATCTTATCCGTAGTCATTTTTTTTGACAACCAGAGGCTGATCCAGATTGTGACTTTACGTCTTTTATTTTCTTAAGAGCTACCGAGGCATTCGTGCATTCATGCTTCTGGAGCAATTAGCATCACTCTCTGACGACTGCAGCATGCTACAAAAATTATCATGTTATTGTTTAAAGAAATTGAATCATCTAAGTATGTTAATTAAGAGCTATACCGATGCTGTCACTTTGGTTAGCAATTTCTTTCAAATTTTCCAGACTATCAGCAAAAATTGCAATTAATAGTTTTTGGTGTTTCTTGATTTTGAATTACGATAAGACCATAGGCGTAGCCATGATTTTTGATTGGGGGGGGGGGGCAAAACCACAAATAACATGTAATGACGTCTTCAGAAATTTTTGAAACAGGAACTTTTTGTGGGACAAGGATATTGTAGAACGAAAGACCAGAAGCCGTTGTCTGGTTTACCAAAATTAAAAGTGAAAATGTCTAAATTTGGGAGACGTGTTGAGTAAACTGATGTTACTCAAACGTATCAAAGACGGGGGTCTGGGGGCTTCGCCCCCCGAAGCTGAGCAATTTTTTGAAAAAACAAGCTATTTTAATGCTATTGGAATACATTTTGCATGCGTTCTGAGCTATCTGAAAGAACTAAATTTTTAACATTTGAAAACCAATTGAAATCATTAAATTGTTGAATCCTACTTTTACTTACAATTTAAGTCCAAAACACGTTTAAAATCTTGCATTTAGGGGTTAAATTTTGTACGTGATTTGGCCCAGATTGGGGGAAGTAAGGTACATTGCCTCCTGCAATATTTTACCAGTAAATAATAAAGCAATCCACACGAAGATATTTCTTAGAGATTTTTGTTTTGTCACTTGTAAGAGTATGTGCGGCCAGGAGACCCAGACCCCGTCGATTCAAATTCAATTATTTTTTCAATGAACATTTGCCCTAGCTAATATGTTTCAAAAGTATGTTGTCACGTAAAAGCTGGCAAGGTGGAGGTGAATTGTTATTGAAAATGGTACAATAGATGGTTACGCTTACTAACCATGTTATTGACCTCGCTGGATTTACATTGCGCGGAGCTCCTGGCACTTTGGAGATTTTTGCAAAATCTTCTTACCAAATATAGGTGAAGACCAAAAAAAAAGTAACGCGTTAAATTCTTTTGCGAAGCAGTATTTTAAGATCTTTTAGGAACGAGTAGCGTATTTCTGAAAAGCCAATTATAAAAGTAGTTTTTCTCTTTAAAATTTGATTCTGCCACCATTTTTTGAAATACGCAATAGAAAAATTTTAAATTTTGCAAAATTGGCAAAACGTTTCATGGAAAAAGTTTCAATGAAAAACTCCTCACTGTGAATCGTGCTGTATAACGAAGTTTTGCAAGCAGTAAACGAATGCAATTTCTCTTGAAGAAGCTTTTATAAATCTTCCTCGTCAATGTTTTTTTCCAAACTTTAATCACAGCTGTTGGAAAACAATTATTCTTAATCGTAAGCTTATTTCATTGCGCTTGTGCGATTGCGCTCAAAATTGCTAAAATACTTGCGGCGCAAGCGTCAACGCAACCGTTCAAAAATAGTTGCAGCGCAAGCGCTATCGCAAGTAAAATAGTTGCGGCGCAAGTGCCCAGCTCTGGTTTTGCTGTAGTCTGCATCTGAGCGCTGAATGATGCTAGGACCTTTTTTGTGGTCTTCACGTGATTTTGGAGAAAAAACTCTTCAAGTTTTGGTGAAGATCTTTTTTTGGTCTTCACTTAAATTTTGGGAAAAAAATTCTTCAATATTCGGTGAAGACCTTTTTTTGGGTCTTCATTTAATTTGCTAACCTGAAAAAGATCGTGGTCGAGGTTCATCCCCCCCAATGTTGAAAATCGGGCAAAATTGGGGTAGAATTGCGAATTATCCCCCCAATGCTCAACAAAGATCGGCACCACAGTTTGTAATTACGTGTTATTCACCAAGTCGCCTTGATCAGGAGACAGCGAAGGGACGTTTCGGTCTTCGAGTCAAGCTGCCACCTACCCACCCGTTAACCACACACGGTGGAGGCTTCACGCTCTCTCTTTAATTTCTGAACGTCAAGCAGAAAGCTGTGAATACGAAGTTTTATAGTCTTTGATTCGACCCGACCGGGTATTAAGCCCGAGTCTACCGCTACAGTAGCAGAGGCTCCATCCACTCGGCGAATCACAACATTTGCGATATAAGTCTATTTTCTTTAAGCGTTGCATAATTATAGGCAAATGATTTCCGGACTCTAGCTTCTAACATGTCTGGATGTCTTTAAAACTTGTTTCTTCCACAATCTTTATTAAAATAATCTTTGAAATCGTAAACTTTTGAGGTTAGAAGCCTGAAGCGCCTCAGACGTCTTCGATTTCACCTCGAAGAAGTAAAGAAAACTTACATCATTACAGGCGTCTATCATTTCATCCGTAAAGGGTAAATCAGTCAATCCGAGATGCAAAGTTTGCATCGGCAAAGTGTTTTTCAATATTGTTTTTATTTTCAAATTTTAAAATTTTCAATATTTTCAAAAAGTTTTTATTTTCAATATTTTCAATTTCAATTTCAATTTTTCAATATTGTTCCCGAAGACAAAAACCTCAGAAAAAATAAATTGATTTCTCCATTAAATCTGAAATCCTTATCAATTTTGTGGAGCTGTTCGACTCAAAGATCCCTCAAAGGTTGCTTCACAGCTTTTTTGGTCCTGAAGAAAAAAAAACAGAAACAAACAACCTAAGTTAGGTTGCTTTTCAGAGAAATTTGACCGATATGATTTTTTACCACTCCAAAAAGAAGACCCTCGCTCCGACCATGGATCCTACAATAACAAGATATCATGCTCTGCGCGAATTTGCATTTTATCTTATGCAATTTTGCGTGTTCGTCTGGCTCCTCTAGCGGTGGGCGGGATATTTTGGAAAAAATACCGCGAATACAATGCAATCAAATGGGACTAAGCAAGGTCAAGTTCAATGGGACTAAGCAAGGTAAAAGACGAAATTAAACTTGGTTAAACAATTTCGACAGATTTAAAGTTGAGTTTGCTTTTGTTAGACCTTTTAGTGGTCTGTCAAACAAAAAATTAAGTTGCAAAGATGTATAGAAGTTAGAGAAATTAGTAGCATAAGTAGCCGACTATACCAAACAAAGGTAGCCTACTTCGTAAAAAACATTTAATTACAGCCTTCTGATATAATTATTTGCTATCATAGGTCTGAAGCACAGTCTCTATATTAGTAGTCTGGAAACTCAATGGTAAGTTTTTGCGAGGCAGTGTCAACGGTTTTAAAATTGCGCCACCTAGCAGCGGAGGTGGTAAAGCGTCTTGCAAACGCTCGAGAATAGTGTAATCGATATGAGTTTAGGCTAAGAAGTGTAATAAAAGTGAGCGAAAGTAGTATCAAAAAGTTTACAGTTAGAGAAATTCAAATAAAAAAGCTATATATGATTGAGGCCTGATTTTATGTCTAGAGGATTTTACGTACTCATAACCCTGGTACTGGTAGCAGGTTAACTTAGGCCTACCTAAAAACTTGGCAAAAACAGTGGGCTAACTGAATGCTTCAGGCTGGTTACCAATTAGCTTAGATACCGGTAGTTAGCCAAACCAATAGGCTGGTGAAATTGTATTGGTTAAGGCACCCAATCAATCTTAATGTAACGGAGTTAGATTGGTAATGTAGTCAACTCAGGGCTAGCCTAGCAGCTATAGGCCTATCCTTAGCAGTTGTCTAGCTTTTTGAGTTGTTTTTAGATTAAAGAGTTGTGTAAGTCATTCAAGTTTTAACTGTACAGTACGGGACAACATGTCAAATTCAAAAAGACATACATATACTGGAAAATATTGTTGTTTGCCTGGTTGCAATAGTGCTTTAAGTAACAAAATTAAGCTTTATCAAGTTCCTAATAGAAAAAAGCGATTTGGAATGTCAACAGAAGAATGGACTAACAAGTTTCATCAGGTTAGTATAGCCTAAATTTTATTTTCAAATTAAAGTTCAATTTTCTGTGCATAGCACAAATAGCGTAAGGTGTTAGTACCTAAGCCTTGTTTCAATGTCAGATGTTAGCCTATATACACATATAATGTCACAAAAAGGTGTGTGCCTAAGAATGTGCACAGATAAAAACCGAGATTCAACATAAAAATCTACTACAGAGAATCTTATACCACTAATTTGTTACTACCTAATTTTTAGATATTACTTGAATCCAGTAACAACAAAAAAAATCCAGTAACAACACTTAACAGTGTACCTAATGTCCATGGTCTGCGAAAATTTTAGCCTAAGAGCTTTGGACTTCGATAAAATTTCAAGAAAATGCCAAAATATATTTTTATTTGAATTGTCTAAACAAATTTTAGTCGTAAAAGAAGTTAATCCACGTTTAGCCTGCATGGCAAAACTTGGCAGGTTAAATGATTAACTGTAGGCTATTTCATAAGCCTGCCCATAAGGTGCCAATGTCAGGCTGCTTCGACCATTTCAACTACTACATTTACCTTACCTGTAACGTATTCTACATAAAGCTATGTGCATCAATATTAATCTAATTTAGATTACAATCCAAGCAATATGTTATTGTTAATGCCCAAAAAGTGAAAATACTAATGAAAACTCAATTTAAAATTTGCTAAATTTTAGGTGATATTCAAATATCGATATGATATAAGGTTCAAGCAAAGGGTGAAGTTGGGAAAAGCATTTATTTGTGAAAAACACTTTAGTGATGATGACATTCAAAGAACTGTGACAAAATCTTGGATCAAAATCGGTTGTCTTCCTTCTGCAAATATGCCTGTAAAGTCGCATCAGTCAATAATTAAAAAACGACGGGAGCGAGTTACACATGCATATCAGAATGCTGCAGTTAATACATGCACAACGGATGATATAGACAAAATGGCACCAGAATCTTCATCAATTTTGAGTCTTCTTGATATTTTAGCTGAGTTCAAAAGCTTAAATCTTACAAATTGGAGAGTTTATGTGGAAAGTAAATTTGTGCATCTGACATATTATGAAAACCTTGACTTACATGGAATTGCTTCACTAAGTTTTTTAATTTCTGATCTTGGCAATGGAGAAATGTCGTTTAGCATTGCTAAAAATGGTCTATATTGTGAAGAATTGAGTAATCAAGTTTCAATGGAGCACTGGAATTTGGAAGAAACGTTAAATCTTTTGATGAGATTTCGTAGTTGTTCAGGATATGATGCTGTATTAAGGAAGGATGGCTGGTTACATGTGCCACTAAGGTTGGTGGAAGGATCTTCTGCACGGTATGTTCAAAGCAGGCATATGTTGTGGCTTAAATATCGTATGTATGCTGAATTTAGTATCTTATTTGCAGGAATCAAGTGTGGCAGTCTAAGCAACTTAGCTTTTTTATTCAAATGTATAATTTACCAAGCCTAACTCTGGCTGGGATATGCATAGCTTTTGTAGGTGTGATTTAAAGGTCAGTTTTCTTTGAACTGGTAGCCACTGATTTCACCAGCTTTCAGCATGTCTGATCAATTTTTAATAAGAAAAGAATAAGTAAGTAGTGCTGCTCATTTTGATGACTTGAATCAAAGCTATTGTTTTTCAGATATATCAGTAAATCTTGTGAGGCCATTGTTCTCAACGATAAATCTTAGGTTTGCAGAAAGTGCAGTAACTTGTGGAAAATGCAAAAATCCCAGCAAGATCGACAACAAAAGCGAATTGCTAGACTTCGAGCTAAGCCTCTATCAAAATTTTCTGCTATTTCAAAGGCTAGCAAAGAAAGACTAGGAGCAAGTTGGCAGATGCAGCAAAAGCGGTAATTGGATAACATACATTAGCAAACTGCAATGCAGCACTTCAGTTAGATATATTTTGATGAATATATTGCATCTAAAACATCATAAATCTTCATTTTTCACATGCTTATGCCAATGAAATCTATTTTTTGATTTTGCAGGTTAAAAGAACTAGAAAAGGAATTTATTTCAAAAGGAGTAACGGTTAGTGAGCAATGTGCAGAGATTTTGGAGAGTGTCAGCAAAAGAAAGCAGAACAATGTGTTCTTGAGAGAATGGTGGTCAAGACAGACAGAGTTGCAGCAATCTAAAACCGACTATGCAAGGCGTTACAGTCCTTCCATCATACGGTATAGCGCTGAATTTTTTTGTTATCCACAAAACTAGTGCACATGACATAAATTTTGTAAACGAAACCTAGTCTAGTTTAACTATTTCAACTTAAAATATTGAACTTGATGCGCAGCTTCTGTATATTTGCAGGTTTTGCTTGAAACTTTACGCAAAATCTCCTTCTGCCTATGAATTCCTTCAGGAAATATTGGTTTTGCCAACACCCAGGCTTTTACGTACTGAACGAAATAAAAATGGATATTTGCAAATTGGCATGCAGAAAGAAGTTTTGCAACGAATTAAAAATGCTATCGCTGCAAGTAGTGGAAAAAGATGTGACACCATGGCAGTGTTAGCTTTTGATGAAATGACTATCAAAGGTTGTATAATATTCTAGATACGTATGTGAAGTGGTGGTACCTGATAGGTAAATTGAACCTAGGTGAATGCAGCGTCTATAGCTCAGTCGATTAGAGCATCATGCAAGTAATCAAAGTGTTGTTGGCTCCTGATGTTATACCTGGACTGGGCAAAAACGATGTTGTGTCCTTGAGAAAGACAGTTAATGCACATTTCCCTGGCTTGTTTAATTGAGCTCTGAGGACCAAGCTGTCGAGGTGGTAACGTAACAGCCAAAGGCTGCAACAGGTGTTGCCCAAAGGCACACCACGTGTTGAACGAGTGAACATCCGTGTAGATGTGCCTGGGTCACATGGCATACCATAAGAAATAAAATGACCTGAGTTGAAAACCGATATTAACTTATTACATTTACTCAAAGCTGACCTCAGGTCAAAACCTTTTGCGCCTCTTGGGCTTTAACTGCTTAGCAATATTACGTGATCATGAAGTGAAGTGTTGAATCACGATTAATCAATGAAAGTATTATTTTCAAAAGTGCTATAAAATGTGCACCTAGCTTAAAAGTGCAACCATAAAAAGTATTGTGAACTCGTCTTTTTGTAGAGGAAATAGCCTATTGCTCAGCAACAGGTGACATTGTTGGGTATGTGGATTTTGGTGAGGAAAGTTTAACCAGCTGTTCGAAGTCAAAAGAAGAGATGGCGACCCACATGCTTGCAGTATTCGTAAGAGGTGACATTGACTGTTATGCTATTATTGCAGTAGACTGTGCCTTGCTGATCCTATTTGTGCATGGGGATAACATGTGTACTACTATACATGACTTTTCCACATCCAAATGTTTTTCTGTTTAGACGTAAACGCTTCGGCATCACCTTGTAAATGATCATTTATTCCTGGCTATGAGTTTGATTGAATGGAGATTCAATGTAAAACTAAAAATTCGTCGAAACTATTATTTGGCAGTCTTTTTTTTTGATTAGGAATTACCAACAAACAGCTTGATGGAGTGATTTCTTACTACTGCACAAAAGGAATAAACTACCAAGAATTGATGCTTGTCATTACCGACTTACTTGTCGAAATTTCTTTTCAAACATCAATCACTATATGTGGACTAGTATGTAAGTAACCTAATTCTAAATCATTCCGTACAGTCAAGGCCAGTGTAATAATGTTTGCGGTTTGTCTTGCACACAATGTTAACCTTATTTTACATGTGCATACTGTACTTTTGTAGGACCATGTGACAGTACTTTAAAACCAATGGTTTCCAAATTTTAAAAAAATTGCGACCCATTGTTTATGACGACAGCTTATGGCGGCCCACTTAACTTTGAAATACCTATGCTGAAGTCGCCACTGATCTCAATTCAATAGACAGTGGCTACTGGTTAATCAAAGCTAATGCGTAACTTTGCGACCCATAGTTTGGGAACGCTGCTTTAATACAGAAAATGCTGTTGAACTTGTTGTTTCAAAAGGTTAAAACTATTTCTAATCTTTCAGTTGATGGACTTGCAGCAAATCGAACAGTCATGAAATTGCTTGCATCTGCCTGCGATGATGCTGTTCCATATCGAATGCGTAACCCAGCGGATTCGTCAAGGTAAGGAGCTATTGCTATATTTGAGTGGTGCTTACAGTAGATTCTTAGCGTGGCTTAGTTGGTTAAACCATAGCGTTGGCTACTATTAGAAGCGGAAGGTTTGAATTCCTAAAACTTTGAAAAATTTGTTTCATACCCAACATAGAATTATGACGTTTTCCCTCGGAAAAAAACTAACAACGCCCGTTTTCCAGTCTCGTTCACGTTGTAACTAGCTTGGGAACCAAGCCGCTGTGGTGGCCCTTTGACTACCCAAAACAGAATCAAAACAAAACGTAATTGACATTGAGCTGGAAGACAATTTCAAATCGGCTACTGTGGCTGGTTTTTGGCTCATGTGAAAGAAGCCACTGGTATTGCTGCGTTCAATTTGTGTTGTAACACTGATTTCTTAATAAACACTAACAGCCTATATTTTGAAGATACATCTACTTCATTCCCGATCCACCTCACTTGATCAAAACTTGCAGAAACAACCTCATCAACAAGAAGAAGCACTTATGGAATAATGGTATTATATCGGTTGAGCCCATCAAACATCTAATTCGAGTAAGAAGAAACCTTTCTGCTTATTTTTATGTTACCGGTATTATTTTAGCGTTGATTGGATCAAACATTCAATTTATTGGTTTAGATTTTTTGTACCTTTGTTAGTACAGAATATAGAGTTATTGATTGAAAAAATTCTGAAAAATCTTTTTTATTCTTACCCAGGAAGATTTTAAGCGAGACGAGTTACGATTGTTCCACAAGTTGACTGAGAGCCATGTAATGCCAACACCGTGGGAGAAAATGAACGTCAAATTAGCCGCGCAACTGCTTTCAGAGACTGTAGGTATGCACTTTTTATTACGATTTGATCACTACCGTGGGATACTTGGGGCAGCTGGGCTAGGGCGCCGGCGATCCCTTATTTGGGTCAAAACGTCTAAAATTTGGGGAAAATAATCCTATATTCGGGCATAACAGATCGACATAAAATATTGCTCCGGCAGTAATATCACTCGGGTTAAATAAATGAAGGCCTTCTTTTAGAGTTCGATCATTATTGCAGAGACTGCAATTGCACCTCCTCTTGGAGGATCGGGGCTTATACAAGAGGAAGACCACTCACACCAATATTAGGGCTTGTGATTTTGTTGCTGGCTTTCAGATATTCGTTTCCCCCTCCCATCGCAAATCATTTATCTCTCTTGCGGCTATGCATTTGATCTATTGTTTTAAGCATTTAGTCAATAACTTTCACAGGACTTGCAATGCAAGACAAATGACATCTCAGTTTGGCGAAATTCATTCTCGCCATAGATAAATGGTTTGATTGCATGAATGCAGGTATGTTGCTCAGTTTTTGCAATATTTATTTCATATAATTTTTACCTTATTTATTTGATGCTAGCTTTCGATTGTTGCAACTCATCCACAATGAAAGATCTTGAAGTCAACACGACCGCTCAGTTAAAATATAACTTTTAAGTTAAGAATATATTCAAAAATTTGTGACGTCCTATTCAACCAAGTTGGGATGCCTCACTTGCTGGTTTAAAGGTTTTTTCCCTAGGGTTTCAAAATTCCAACTTCAAAGCAACCAGGAAGCCATACAGCGAGGACAGTGATGAAAGATTGCTATGGTTGGAAACACAATTTCTTAACTACCTTCGGGAATGGCGTTCAAACGCAACTGCTCGATGCCAGGAGAGTGGATTTGATGTGAACTGCATGTTGTTGAGCCAAAGCACAGAAGAAGGGTTGACAGTATCCACTCTTTCAATGGTGGCACTTGTTAAAGAATCTTTGCAGTCTGGTGCAAGCTATGTGCTGGCACGTAGAATCAACCAAGATCCGCTTGAAGCCTTTTTTGGTTACCAGCGGCGTAGAGGCGGACGCGGTGAAGCTCCTACGATACGAACATTTTCAAGTAACGCCAGAAATTTTGATGTCTTGCGTTGCAATGTTGTAGCCAGTTCAAATGTGGAAAAGTTTGTTTGATATAATCCAACGTTTAAGTTTGTAGTTCATGTTGTAGCAGTATAGCGCAACGACCCAACCCCATTCTGGAGTTTAATTTTGCGGAAGCCTTCAAGTTGAGGATTTTCGACACTTTACCTTTAATGCTGAACGGCAAGGAGAGATGAGCTGTGAATACTTATTTCTATGTCTACTTTGACCCGACTTAGAATCACTCCTGAATCCCTTGAGAGGCATACGTTCTTCCACTTGCCAGTTTTCTCTATTTTAAAGCAGGTTTTATAGGACTAGCAGATAGCTGGTGAAGCTTTTTCTGCTCCAAAAAAAGCTAACGATGGTAGGTTGCAACCTCTTGGGTGCCAATGGAATGCAACCATGACCATTATATTGTACCTTTTATTTTGCGTATTCTTGTATTGACGGTACGGAAATAAGAGACACACTACACTACTACTAGCTTTACAATTTGCTGGTGGCTGCTGATCACAGGAAATTAAGTGATTGATTTTTTTTGTTGATTTCTTCATATTTATCTTCCTATCACGAGAAAGCGACAGAGCGTTATACATAGGACGAATCCAGACTCGCTTAGGAGTTGCCATTGTTTCCGAGTTTTCCGCTTGAACTGTGCTTCTTGCTTTTTTAATTTGCTGCTTGTTAAGAAACCACCAAGCAGAGATAATCATCATGAAGCATCTTATCCAAGGACGCAATAGCGAGGCTCGGGTGAGAGTTGAACGCACAACCTTACGATCATGGTCGTCGTAAAAACGATGCTCCAACTTATACTACCACAAGTCTACAACGTAGGCCAGCGTTCCTCAAACTATGGGTCGCGGAAAGTCTATAGCTATTTGATTTACCAGATTTTAGTCATAGTATCATACTGGGCCACAACGTGAAGAGCACTTTCCCACGAATAGCCTTGTAGGTAAAGCTGATTCGACAAAAGGGCGATAAGTAGGCCTGTCTTCTACAACGAATAGTTACATATTGTAAGTACTGAAACATACTATAATCTCACAAACATTGTTTACACAGATTTAAGTTTATATTTGCAAATAATAATGCACCAAAATAGTTTCACATACACTCAGCTACGATACAAAATATACTGACTACTATCGCAGTATCTCATTCGGAAGGTTTCAGTCAACACAGAAGCAAAAAACCCAAAATGTTAGTCAACTAAATTGTTAATCTATTAAGTTGTTTGCCTGTTGATGCGTTTGATCTGTCAACGTATTAATTGATAATAAATAATGAACGCAACCTTCTGGTGACTGATTCAAATGGGCCCACTTGAGTTCGTTACAGTCTCTCGCCGGCGCTGGTGACCACAATGCAAAATTGACTGCAAGTCCAAGCTCTTGAGAGACTAAAACTTGTGTGTCGTCTTAGACACCCTCATCTTACAATTAAAGTGCAGTCATCGGCCTTCTTCCTTTGCTGTTCAGTAACATTGACCAGGAGTGCATCCAGCTCCAACAAAAACGCAACATTGCAGTATACATTACATTGTTTTAGTTTATTTATTTTTATTTGCCGAATTTCTTTGGCCAGGAGAAAGTGACCTTTCAGTCTTCGAGTCGAGCTGCCATCTGTCTACCACATAAAGATGGAGGAATCCCGTTAAGCACCTTTGCCCACGGCACAACTAGCGAACTTGCCGGCTTGTTCTCCACACTGTCCATTTAATGCTGAACGTCAAGCAGGGAAGTTGTGAATACCAATTTTCGAGTCTTTGGTATGACTGGTTTATATATACTGTAATACTAACTTACGATTAGAAGATCATAATGTGACCGCTGCGCTGAGCGTGCCACTGGGACAAACAGCACAAACAATATTATGCTGAAAAGTAAATACTGTATAAAAGTAAAGAAACCAAATGAAGGGACAGGACAAGACAACGAGCAATATTAATAGGTTACGATTTCAATTCACATTAAATCTTGCAGTATATTTTCAGATAAAATTACGCTTTTCAATACATTATTTCGTTACTTTACATTGTACTGATTTCATAACCAAACTCTGGAACGGAAGATAAATTTTGATTAAACAATCTTGAAACTGTGGATATGGACCTACAAGAAATAATTGTACTTGTTGATGAGGTCAGTGCTACCACTGCTATTAAATAACACGTTATATCCATTCCTGTTACTTTCATCTTTGCCTTTATATTGGTAAAGGAATGCAACTCGCAATGGGAAAAGTTTCTGCAATAAGTAGGTTAAACGTTCAGGCCTGCTTACTTAGTAGCATTTGCTTCGTTAGGTTCAAACCATTTTTTCGATACTACTTAAAGAAAACAATAATCCAGTTAAAGGCGAACTGCACGTAACAACAGACGTATTGTTATAACGGTGGCATGATTTAATGATAGAAAGGCGTTAACCATTCCACCATGATTTTCAAGTGTTGACTTGAGCACAGTAGTACATGGGCATGTAAAGTGCTAATCTGTTCGCCACCACAGCGTCCTTTGACAGATACCTGCTTGTAATCGAGTTAGCAGTGTTGTAGTTACATACCGTAAATATACGTGTGTATATATATATGCGCTATATCCTGCAAATATACGCGCTATATACTGTTAATATACGTGTATGCGTAATTAAAATATTCTCACCAAACCAATCATTGGAGAGAACAGGTTGTAGTGCAGCATAAAGAATTTGAAATAAATTGTATACCTGGGTGATCAGATGAAACGACCTTCTTGGATAAATTTATTTTTTGCAGGTTGATGAAAATGATGAAATGGAATGGCAGACCAGCACACCATTTGTTGAATACAAAGACATTATCAATGAAGCAGTCGAAGCACTATCCTTGCCACATAGCTACAAAACATTTTTTCTCCGTCATGTTTGTCGTGATCTAAAAGACTTGAACTGTGTTGACCAAAAAGAGAAATTTAGAAAATATGCATGCCTACTACAAAAGGAATATCCATGCACCAGCGAAATCCAAGAAATTCATATTCGCAGAATTATTAAACATGTGGTCCCAAACATTTTCCTTCAAGTTGCTGATACCGAAGAAAATCAAGCAATGCTCCATATCACTAAAATAGATGAGGACATTGTTCAGTATTTGTATGGTGCCATTTTGAAATGGGGTATCACCAAGTTACCAAAAAAAGAAAGCGATTGGTGTAAAAGTCAAATTTCAACCACAAATGAACTATCATCTCACTTTCAAAAGATGGATAGGGGTTTAGTTGTATCAAGTGATGCATTTTTCAACTTAATTCTAAAGTGTGAAAGAAATTTCAGAGAAAAGAAACTTAAAAGAAAAATTTTCCCGTTACCTCTAATAGATAAGGTTTTTCGACAAGGAATCTCAATTCAAAATCCAAATGAAAATGCAATTAGAAAATTACTTCGTCGCTATATCAGAATGCGTGCCCACATCCCAACCAAGCACAATGAAAAACTACAAAAACAGATGGCAAAGGCAAGAAAGAGCACTCATGGTTTGCGAAGATCACTAAAAAATGCAAATACAAATTAGATAAAAGTGAACCCATTTTATTGAGAATTGAACCCAAATTATACTGCTTCAGAATGTTATTATGCTATAGACATTTTAGAATTGTCTATTGTACTAGTTTTTCATGCATGTCACATTTGTGAATGTTATATATGTATATACCTTGTGATGGGATTTAGGGGGTTCGCACGGGTTGGTGCAAACTCGTTCTAGCTTTTGTTATAGACTGTATTAGATATATATTTGAAATGAGGGAACCTGTTCCCAAGTAGCAAACGTTGAGGGCCGACAGCGGGCGGTGGGCGGCATCTTCGACGGTCCGTCAGCAGCAACCGTTCGCGAACCGCCAACGATTTGCTCATCGGCCCGCTAGCGGCTGAACAGCGGTAGCGGAAAAATGAGTCGGCGACTGGACAGCAGGTCGAAGGCAGCAGGCCGACGAAACAGTGGGCGGCTGGCAGCGGGCCGAAAGCGGCAGGCCCGCTAATCCTTTCTTTGATAGTTTACGCTAATCCCACGTAGGCCTACCTTAATTACGTCATCAGCATGACGTAATTGACTGAAGTCAACTCATAAGAAAAGTATTCTTTCGTAATTAACACTTATAGTTGCGCACGTATCAGGCCATGTGTCAGGAATGTTCAATGTGTATTTAACTGTACAGAAATAACAATACAAAACCCAGAACACCATTACAACACAAACACAAAACAAGCAAAAATGATGTCAAACAAAAGCTGGTTTTAGTCTATTTTTTTTTCTGCTCTGAGTTTATGACCTCCTTTTCTGTCGGTAGCTTCAACGCTTTATCGCTCGTTCCGCATCGGAATTGGAAGACTTTTGCTCTTTTCTTTAACTTCTGCAATCATAGAAATGAATTTATTAGGAGAAGTAAACGGTAAGTGAAAGAACATGAGAGTGTTAGTAATATTGGGTTCTGACGGCCTCCGATTAATCAAGCGGGTTGAAAATGTTCTGGCCTGAATGCTTATTGTGCACGTACGTCTTCTCCTGCCGCTCTTGTAGACAACGCTCTTGGAAGGACAACGTGACAGCAACAAGCTGTATCTGAACGAAGCAGAGAAACCGCATACCCAATGAAATGCTCGTCAGCGAGGATGAAGGCGTGGAGAAACTCCACGAAGACACAACAGACGAGCGGTACCCAAAGGACTGAACTAGAGCGAAGATATTAAACAATCATAGCTGATTACAAGCTCTTATTGAGAATTGAGAGAGTGGTCTAGTCGTCAGACCAACCCACGACTACCATTAAAATAGCTTTCATTTTGCAAAAAGTTACAAAATACCGCTAGACGATTTTTTGTAACTTTTTGGAAAGTGAAAGCTATTTTAATGTCATTCGATCACATTTCGCATGTGTTCAGAGCTATTTGAAAGAACTAGAATTTTAACATTTGAAAGTCAATAGGAAAAAATTAAATTGTTTAATCCCCTTTCACTAGCAATTTAAGTCCAAAACACGCTTAAAATCTTGCATTTTGGTGTTAAATTTTGTAAGTGATTTGGTCCAGGTAAGGGGAAGTAAGATGCACTGCCTCCTGCAATATTTTAGCAGTAAATACTAATCCACTTGAAGATTTTCCTTAGAGATTTTAAGATTTGTCATGTAATTAACCAGTTATAAGAGTACATATACGGCCAGAGGGCCAAGGCCCCATCAATTCAAATGCAATAATTTGTTTAATGATCATTTCTCCGAACCTTTTTTTTTACCGGCCAGTTGGTCGAGCGATAACGCGTTCGTCTCTGGAGCGGGAGGTCTGAGGTTCAAATCTCTGGCCGGTCAAATCGGACACAGTGTTGCCAACGGCTCACCACCGTTGCGACATTATTCGAAAAGAGCTGTGTTGCCGGGCGCAATGAAGCGAAGATGGGCCCCGCCAACTCGTTACACGCTTCGGCGTATTACAGCGAGAATAATGAAAGAATTCTTCGCGCAAAAACTGGCAAGATGGAGGTGAATTGTTATTGAAAAATGGTAGATTAGAAAAGATGGTAACGCCTACTAACTATGCTATTGCCCAGCCGGATTTACCTTGCGCAGAAACCCTGGTATTTTGGGGATAATCGCAACATCTTCCTGCCAAATATAGGTGAAGATCAAAAAAAGTCTTACATTCTGAGCGCGGGGCCCTTGGCAGTGTACCGTTTGGTAAATCCGGCCCTGGTTATTGCATTACGTTCATAAAAAGGTTAGATGAACGCCTGAGTTAGCAACTTTTAAGACAAACACCCATAATTTCACTGGAGTTATACATTTAAATCCGTTGGCAAAAATTGAATTGAGGGGGGCCCGGGCCCCCTGGTTGTCAATATTATTGTTAATTACCGTTGTACGCGTGTACTATTTATTCTACGCGAAGATACTAAAAAAAAACTGAAAAAACAAGGCTTTTTTGTTATATTTTTATCATTGGTGGCATTGCGATTGGGAGGGGCCCGGGTCCCTCCCCCCCCCCACAGACACACTACGTTTATATACTCAGGAACACTTTTTTATAAGAACCAGTAAATTTTGGGCTGAGGTTGGTTTCAGTTTTTCAAATAACCTTTGTTCTCTTCTAAACATTTGTATAAGTACTATTATTTCATACAGACCAAAACTTATTTAACTACCGGTATACAACATCAATTTGATCAAATATTAAGTTGTGACAATAACTCACCACTTGTTGCTACTATCCTGATAGGATACTTTTTCCACTTGTTCAGGACAGGTTGAACGCAGTTCTTTGTCGCCATTGATTGGTTAAAAGGTGGCCACCAAGCCATTCCTTCAGACTCGACCAGCTAACTTTCATGAACGATGGCCAAAGCCAGGTCTTTTGTAAATTCAACAACTAAACCCATTTTCCTTGCAATCTAATGGGTGCATCAGTATAGTGCACAAGTAGTTTTATACTCTACCTCAAAGCTGCAAACACAAAAAGAAAATGACACACCCACATCCAGAGATGGGCACGATCTTGATCTTCAAAATCAGATCGTGATCTTGAAGATCAAGATCGTGAACTGATCTTAATCTTCAAGATCACATTATTTTAATAATCTGATCGTGATCTTCAAGATCACATTTTTTTGTGTGATCTTGATCTTGAAGATCAAGATCACTTTCATTTTTCAATGTCGCCTGGGGTAAGCACAGTCGAAGACGGGTTATGTGCAGTGGCGTACGGTGAGCATTTTTTCAGGGTGTGCGCTGACACTTCAGTTTAAGTAAACCAGTTATTTTCCAAAAAAATATTGCAAAAAAGTCCTTTTCTGTTTAAACTAATTTTCGATACAAAATTTAATGACACTACAGATACGTCACGCAGAAATGACACCCACCGGCGAAGTTAAAATGCATATGTAACAGCAAGATGTCGCCTACCTTGCCGTTAAAATTTAGAAGTGTCAAAGACTAAATAATTTAATAAAGAGCTAACAAAGTAACAAGCACGTTATGGGAATGACGCATATAGTTCACAGATTAGGAGACATTCAGTTGAAAGTTTATACTTAGCTCATTGTACACTACGAGTGGATTGGAGTTTGTCACCGTTGGTATTCTGTGAACACTTTTGCAGCAAAAATATTGATTAAAAAAAGCAACAACAACGAAACAAGGGTTTTCGCCTCACTTAGTCCACTAAGACGTTCTTGATGTTGACTACACCGAAAGCATGTGCTTATTCGCTTCAAAGCGGAAAATTTCTTTCAGCAGAAGCTGTGTTACTTGGAATAGTTCATATCAATTGACGAAGTTTGTACACTTCTGAAAATCCAGGTTGGAGGTTCACAGATTTTATGAAAGTGATTAGCTTACGAGCATGTTTTCTAACAAAATCGTTGGAGCGGTAAAGCACATAAATTTCGTTTTCGAAGCGACTATAATCAAACAGAGGTCCGTGAATTGTTTGTACTTTGTTTAACAAATCCTTTGGAAATTTTGCTTTATATTCACCCAGGCGCGTAGCCAGAAATTGACAATGGGGGGGCTGTTTTGGGGTCTGGGGCGGAGCCCCAGCCGCCGGAGGCTGGGGGTTTGGGGGCAAAGCCCCCAGCCGCCGGAGGCACGGGGGTCTGGGGGCGGAGCCGCCAGTGCTCGAAAATTTTGCATTTTTTGCAAAAATAACTTCATTTTAGGGCTGTTTTGAGGAAAAAATAATGCTTTTAAAACGTGGCTTAGAAATTGGCAGTGAAAACATGATTAAACTGGTGGCGTAAATCGGCTATTTGGGAGGTAGCTAATGGTAAAATGTTACTTCTTTTGTTTAGATGCTGGTAAATTATAAAATCCAATAGTTCAATAAAACTCACACGGAGTAATCTATTTCGTCTACAGTTTATAGATAAAAATAATTGGAGGGGGCTAATGAAAAGGGATTTGAGAGAAATGATTTGTAATTAACTAATACTGAATAGCCCCCCTCCCCCTATTCCTTAGTTTATAGTGTATTTGCTGATGACATCTATGTTTAGACACCTACAATTCACTCTTGCGATCAAATTTGATTGCTTATTTCTTACCATTTTTCAAAGTTTTCATTTATTTGTTGATTTTGTTTTTGACAAATTAGTCCCCCCCCCCTGAATATATGTTTCAAGAGATGTTTTAAATCACTATTGAGTCCACCCCAGTGCATAAAACAGTCTCAAAAGTGCTAAAAACATGGTGTTTTTCCCGTTCTGCATTTTGGTCGACATGCCAATGGGGGGGCTATAGCCCCCCCGCCCCCCCCTGCCTACGCTACTGTATTCACCATATTTGGCAGGCCATTGCAGTTGGAAAAAGTCAAGTTTTGAAAGAGACGCATACCTAATTTTTCACTAAAGCTTCTGCTTGGAAACAGCTTTTTGATTATGCTGTCTAAACGATTTTCCATCGAGATTTTAGAAATAATTTAGAACATTTTATTGATTTAAATGTTCATTTACATTTAAACCATACAAACAAAACTATAGCGATTGGCAAAACTGAAAGTTGCTGTCAATTTTATGGTCTTGTTCTTTTTGCACGCGCTTATTTGGCGTCACACCTTGCTCGTGCTCTTTTCCAAGGGCACGAGCCGATCATTTAAAATGCGAGGATTTTTGACGAAAAAGGCATCGTCACCGTCCGCTATATATCTCCAAGCCAAAATACAAGGCAAAGTATAGCGTGGCTCAGGTGCTCAAAGTTTCTTGAACGGATCGAACGGTTTCGTTATACTCCAGTAGTTTCGTGAAAGAAAAAAAGCATTGGATTGTGTTGCGCTGGCAGAAATATTTCTAACATTAAATCGATATAATAAAAGTTTCAAACAAATAATTTTTAATAATTTTTTGTGAGTAGCGCTGGCAGAATTTTCACAGGGCGTGCGCCGCACACTCCGCACCTATGGAGAATACGCCCGTGGTTATGTGGTATTCTGTAGCTATTTCATGGTTGCGACACAGAATGGAGTCTAAACTGGAAAAAGTAATCCGTATTTGCCGTGGTACAGACAGGACAGGTACGAACCAGTACGGCAGTACCAGTACCTAATCTGCTAAGTGGTGAAAATTAGTCACAAATCAGCTTCGTTAACAACGGAATGTTTGAAGGCTTGGGGCATCCTATCGACAACAGCACTCTTTTTTTGCACACCATTAGCAGATCACCGGTGGTTAGAAAAATCTCCAGGAAATAATACTGAAAAAACAAGTCCTGGTAGTGGTATTGGCTAGCAATGCTAGTACCGTTTGTAGTCTAGGTCTCTTTCTTTGTTAATGACCAAGCAGTTGGGAGCCAAAAAGCTAGGTTGCTGACAACAACAGGTGTCAGTCAGGATAAGATGCTCGGTTAGGCTATTACAGTAATCATGACATTGCATATTTTACGACATTGACATCGTATCATAGACAGTGAACTAAAAGGATTTTGTTCTTGAAAAAAAAACTTTAAGTTTACAGTCTATGATCTACGATGTCTATAGACTCATAAAATATGCAACGACATGAATGTCACAACATATACTATGTCGTCAAAAAGGAATTTGTTCATGACCGACGAGATGGCCCAGTGGCAGACGCATCTGGCTACTATGCCAAATTTTGTGTGGGTAACCGGGTTAAATTCATGCGTCCATCAAATCTAACACAAGTTGCCAATGGCCCGCCACTGTTGCGACGTCAAATTGTGTGCCCGTGGCGCTTAGAAGCGGAGATGGGTCCCGCAAGCTTGCGACACCCATAAAGGGTATTAAGCGAGTATAATGAAGATTTGATATTTTTGATTTGATTTTGTTCTTGAATTTTGTTATTGTTATATAAAACTAGCAAAAGTAAACTAAAAGGGTTTTCGTGATTATTTAAACTAGTAAAATAGCTACAAAAAGTTTGTGAGTGTCAAATGCCTTACGTTATTAACCATGGGCGCAGCTAGGATTTTTGATTGGGGGGGGGGGGCGCAAATCACATGCAATGACGCCAGCGTAAATTTTCAAAGAGGAACTTTTTGTGGGTCAAAGATATCGCAGAATGGAAAACCAGAAGCCGTGGTCTGGTTTACCAAAATTAAAAAGTGAAAATGTCAAACTTTTGGGAGACGTGTTGAGTAAAGTAGTGTAACTCAAACATATCACAGACGGGGGTCTGGGGGCGGAGCCCCCAGAAGCTGGAGGCTTTTGGGGTCTGAGGACAAAGCCCCCAGCCGCCTGGGCAATTGTTTGGAAAAACAAGCTATTTTAATGCCATTGGATCACATTCCTCATGTGTTCAGAGCCATTTGAACGAACTAGATTTTCAACATTTGAAAGCCAATTTAAAAAATTAGATTATTTAATCCCCGTTTTACTTACAATTTAAGTCCCAAAGTAATACACGTTTGAAATCTTATATTTTAGGGTTAAATTTTGTAAGCGACTTGGCCCAGATAGAGGGAAGTAAGGTACATTGCCGCCTGCAATATTTTAGCCGCAAATAATAAAATAATCCACTCTTATGATCTTCCTTAGAGATTTTTGTTTGGTCATGAAAATAACCAGCTGTAGAGTACATGTACCGCCAGTGGGCCCAGGTCCCCTCAGTTCAAATTCATTAATTTGTTCAATGAGTATTTCCCCAGTAGTTACTTTTTTCCAAAGTGTATTATCGCGTAAAAACTGGCAAGGTGGAGGTGAATTGTTATTGAAAAATTGTACAATAGATGGTTACGCGCTTACTAACCATGTTATTGACCGGGCAGGATTTACATTGCGTGGGGCCCCTGGCACTTTGGAGATTTTGGCAAAATCTTTTATAGCCAAAAAAGGTGAAGACCAAAAAAAACTCGTATCAGCTGAGCGCGGAGTCCCTGGCACTGTGCCATACGATAAATTCGGCCCTGGTTATTGCATTACGTTCATAAAAAGATTAGATGAGGGCCTGGGATAGCAGCTTTTCGGGCAAAAACCCTTACTTTCACCCAGGTTACACATATAAATTGGTAGGCAAAAATTAAATTGAGGGGGCCCGGGCCCTCTGGTCACTAATATTATTGTTAAAATCTGTTGTACGCAAAAAATGCTATAAGAAACTGAAACTGAAGAAGCAATAGGCTTGTTGTCACATTTTTGTCATGGGTGACATTTCAATTGGAGGGGGCTCGGCCCCCTGCCCCCCCTTGGTTACGCCTATGTTATTAGCGAAATCAGCACTGCCATTGCCCATTGATAGTCAATACTGATACAGCATTTAACATTTATAGCTTACCCCCCCCCCCCATCATCACCACAACCTCTCTTTGAGTACTAAAAGTAAAGTGATCTTGATCTTCAAGATGATCTTCAAGATCACGATCTTGATCTGATCTTCAAGATCACAGTGTTTGAGTGATCTGATCTTTGATCTTCAAGATCACCTTTTTTGAATGATCTGATCTTGATCTTCAAGATCACCAAAAGGTGGTGATCTTGCCCGTCTCTGCCCACATCAAAAACATTAATTTTCTTTCTAATACCTCTGCCAAAAAGTGATATGTAATCTACTCTGCCAGAATATCTATGCCAATACGTTGTCAGTGATCCCGTCACAGTGATTTTGTCACAAAGTATAAAGGTTCGGGCAAGATTGCTTAGGGAACAGTAGAATATTTTTATGACTACCCTTCTCAGCTAATAATTTAATATTATTGATAAAATAATGCAGTGCTATAAGGTGACATTTGGCAGATATTCTGTCTTTCATTCAGCAGATTAGCATTATCGCTAAATTACCGGTAGCTTACATTTTTAAAATCAAATTAAGAATCATCAATATACAGTACATAGGCCTATTAGTTATTATTAATACAAGGTAACTATGAAGACATTGTTACCTTGTCGGCAGCGTGGCTGAAAGGGTAAAGACATCGTTTTTACGACGACTCTGATCGTATGATCTGGGTTCAACCCGCACCCTGGTCACGTTGTTGCGTCCTTGGATAAGACGCTTTATGATGATTATCTTTGCTTGGTGGCTTCGAACAAACAGCAAATTCAGTGGACAAGAATTCGATGAACTTCACAGGAACATCGGATCACTGGAAACTCTTAAGCAGGTGCGGATTCCTCCAACCACAAAATAGTCCAACAATGAAAAGTGCGCGGGTCGTCCAATATTTTGCGTCTGACACTGTCCGGTCAGGGCTGCTGAGGGAGGGACAATGACCCGGGGCTTATGGACTTCAGGAGCCCCCCTGCAGGGGTCCATGGGCGTCAGGGGGCCTAGTTTTGAGTCAATGAAGACCTGTTTCTCTCCCTTACATCTGAGTTTTGGGACAAACTCAGACTTCCCGGAAGTGAAGATCTTTTTTTTGGTCTTCACCTACTTTTGGGTTGAAAATAGAGCCTTTCCGGAAGCTAAGACCTTTTTTTTTGGTCTTCACCTAATTTTTGGGTGAAAATAGACCTTTCCCGGAACTCCCCGGAAGTGAAGATCGTTTGTCATTGGTCTTTCCTTGAGTTGTTCGTGGCTCTTTCTCCGTCCCCAGGCCTACATTTGGCTTCCGGCGGCCCTGTGTCCGGAGACAGGAGGATAAATGCGCTACAACAATTAACAGCAACAACAACAATTTAGTTAATAATATTAATAGTTTCCAGTAGGCCTACTTGAAATTGGCTTAAAGAAAGCTGATAATGTAGACTTATTAACTAAGCAAAACTTAAATATTAGACTTGTTAGTTGAGACTGCAAGACATAGGTCTATTCTTATAGCTATAGGCCTACTCAGGCACAAGTAAGCTAAACAAAATAAATCTTTTGCCTTAATTCTTAATCTCCATAAGTAAGCTAAACAATTAATAAGAAGCAGTTTGACTCGAAGACCTTTGCGGTCACTTCCAGCTCCTTTGTTAACAATTATTATAAAATTCGCATTTAACATATTGAGCTTTATTTTCCATTTTCTAATTTTCCAATTATGCCGCTTTGCATTTGTTTAGTGTTTTTTGTGTTTATAATGGTTAACAATAAACCTCTGTCTGTCTGTTAGAGAACTTAAATCTTAGAGAAAGCTAAGAATGTAAGACATCCTATCTGCTCTTCTGTATTAATTATAGTCAGGTAGTGATGGGTAGGCGCGGAGCCAGGATTTTGCAATGGGGGGGGCTATTTCGGGGGTCTGGGGGCGGAGCCCCCAGTGCTCAAAAATTTTGCGTTTTTTTGCAAAAATAACTTAATTTTAGGTCGATTTTGATAAAAAATAATGCGTTTAAAACGTGGCATAGAAGTTGGCACTGCAAGCATGATTAAACTGGTTGCATAAATTAGCTATGTGAAAAATGGCTAATGGTAAAATTTCGGTTCTCTAAATTACATGCTGGTAAATCATAATACTCTATCCTATAGTTCAATAAAACTCACACGTAGTCATCTATTTCATCTGTATTTTATAGACGAAAAAGTTGGGGGTGATGGCTAATGAAAAGAGATCTGAGAGATGTGACTGGTAATTAACTACAGTAATACTAAATAGCCCCCCCATATTCGTGAGTTTATAATAATGTATTTAGTTCAGCATTTTTACGCTAGCGATCACATTTGATTGCTCATTTTTGGCCACTTTTCAAAGTTTTTATTGATTTGTGAGTTTTATTTGTGACAAATTAGCCCCCCCCTAAATATATGTTTCAAAAAGTGCTTCAATTCACTTTGTAGTCCATTTCAGTGCAAAATAACAGTCTCAGAAGTGCTAAAAACGTGTTATTTTCCTTATTCTGCATTTTGGTTGACAGGCCAATGGGGGGGCTATAGCCCCCCCGCCCCCCCCCCCCCCCCCTGGCTACGCTACTGGTGATGGGCAATATAGAATACCGAATCTTTAAGATTTGAATCCTAAATTATCCGGAATATAGTTAAAAAGATTCGGTTTCAACTTTGTGGTATCAACTTTCTAGATCAAGATTTGTTTTGCGACTTAAAGCGGTTGCTCAACACTTTTATTTTAACTGTTTGTGCTTTTGGAATAATAATCGTTTGCGCAAACAGAGTTAATGTGCTTGTGTGTCTTTCGCGATTTAATCCGTTTGCGTAACAAAGTTTTCTATGTTACAACAAAGCTACTACCAGTAACCGGTAGTTGTTTTATTTGAAACCAAAATAGGATTCGATATTCTGGATTTGGTTTGAACTATTCAGAATAATTCTAGAATAGTCAACTATTCTGAAGTGCCCATCACTATAGTCAGGCAGTAGAAACAATCTGAGCTAACACAAAATAGTATTTTGTGTTAGTTCAGATTTTGTGTTAGCTCAGATTGTTTCTACCGTTTATGAAATTTATTCACAAAATCGTCATCGGGTACTTTTTTGGTCTGGGTTTGATTCTCAGTGTCTTTTCATCAATAATTTTGTTATAGTCACGCACTATCCCCTAAGCTAAACTTAGACTTGTAAGTTGAGACTGCAAGATAGCAAGATATATTCTTATGCTCAAGCTCAATAAGTAAGCTAAACAATTTAAACTTTTTGTACCACAGTTTAATCAATGGAAGGCTTTATTTCACCGGAAATTTTTATCTACTTTTTTATTAATTCCGACTCAAATCTGACACAAACTCAAATTCTTACTCTAAAACTATTCCCAAATCGAACCCTAACCCAAACCCTAACCTAAACCCTAATCTTAACCCCTAAAAAAGCAAATGAAAAAAGCGCGGATGAATATTTCTCATTCTCGTTTTATTCTCTTTAAGTTGAAAATTTTCGGTGAAATAGTCACTACCTTAATCAATTACTAACTTTAATTAAGCGCAGCGTAGCCAGTTACTAATTACCAACTTTAACCAATCACTAACTTTAATTAAGCGTAGCTCTGCCAGCTTACTGCCTAACCTGGGATGGAGGGGGGCTATAGCCCCCTCTTTGGCATGTCGACCAAAATGCATAAGAAAAATACCACGTTTTCAGCACTCCTGAGACTATTTTATGCACTTTAGTGGACTAAATAGTATTTGAAACATCTTTTGAAACACATATTCGGGGGGGGGCTAATTTGTCAAAATTAAAAATCACAATCCAATGAAAACTTTGAAAAATGGCCAAAACTAAGCAATCAAATTCAATCACTGGTACAAAAATGCCAAACATAGGTGTCATCAACAAAGATACTATAAACTTAGGAATAGGGGAGCCGGGAGGGGCTATTCAGTATTAGTTAATTTTCAATCATTCCTTTCAAATTTCTTTTTATTAGCCCCCTCCCAAGTATTTTTCTTTGTAAACTCTAGATGAAATGGATTACTCCATGTGAATTTTATTAAATAATACGATTTTATTATTTACCCGCATCTAAATACGAGACCTAAAGTTTTATCATTAGCCACCTCCCAAATAGCTTGTTTATGCAACCAGTTTAATTATGTAGTCCTAAAATCAGTACTTAAATTGTAGGGGGGACACATCCCCCCATCGAGAGTTAGCGTCCCCCATCAAGATTTAGCGTCCCCTTATCGAGATTTGAGCGCTGGATGATAGGCGAAAAAGAATTTTTTACCTAATTTTGGCAAAAAAACACTTTAATTTACAGCGAAGATCTTTTTTTTGGGTGTTCATTCAATTTCAGTGACGGAATTGCATAATCTTCACTAAAGTAGTTTCGCATGCCAAATGCATTCGGCCAAGGCTGCAAAAGCATCCCCTCATGCAAAATTTAACAATTTAAGTACTGCCTAAAATTAAGTTAATTTTTAAAAAAATGCAAAAGTTTCGAGCTCTGGGGGCTCCGCTGCAGTGCCTCTGGCGGCTGGGAGCTTCGCCCCCAGACCCCCATTAACTTCCGTCAACTGGGGGTTCCACCCCCTGAACCCCCAAACAGCCCCCTCATTATGAATTTCTGGCTACGTGCCTGATAGCAGCCGTTTAGATTCGACCATCCAGCCTGTGGCCTAAACACTATACCGCATTGCCTCCATCTTGTATCAATTTAAACTCCATGAACAATCACTTAACAATTAAGAAATGTCCGTTGCTATAGGCTATTTATTTGTCTTCATCCATGTAACAATTGAGTTCTGTTGAGTTAGTTTTTGTATTGTGTTAAAATAACTGCAGTGCTGTGTATTTCAGATGACTAGAGCTTAGTTTGTTTTGAGCAAATTTAGGTATGGAAAAAGTAGGGAATTTTTTGTTGACAAATGCCTGGGAACCCTGTACGAGGGCAAACAATCTTTTTATGGAATTGAAAAAACTCTTTACGATATGTACATACTTAACCATTTATATTTTAAATAATCAATATCGCTGATGAGCTAAAGTTTAATGCCTACGATACCATCATTACCTACTTCTTAAAGGCCAGCTTAACTGAATTTTTATATTTTTTGGAGATATTTTAAAAACCGCAATTAATAAAACTGAAAAAACTCCATTTTGAAATTCGATTTGGGTCACGAGAAATTCGACGGATCCGCTCTACTCCGACAAGCGATCCCAACCATGATGACGTACTTGCACGGCAAGCAACTCTCAAATTCAATGTAATCTAAATGGGGATGGTTTTTCATGAGCCTCGCCCAGTCTTAAAAACGTAATTCAGGTAGGCCAAGACCTAAAAACATTGTCATAAGGGTTAAATACAAATACCAGTCAGTAACTAGCAAGTATCAAGTAGGCCTAAGTAGCGACATAGGCTTCTGACCTACTGTACTGTAAATCCATTCTGCATTGAGCAAGCACAAATGAAAGTAAATGCTCATGCTGAACTTTGAAAAAAGCCTATGTTAATGCTAATTAAGGAACTTAAGCTAAATTGTTCTAGTAATACTCATAAGTATAACGCTGTAAGTTTAGGTGGATTATGAAAGTTAGTTTGGAACTAGATCTGGCCAAAGCAAGGACTTTCCTCAAAACATGCAATTTGCAAAGCAGCAAAGTAGGAGATTGCAATGACTGGTAAAAGGTACCCTTCGGCTGCTATGCTCTTTATAATTGATCTGCAATGATGTTTGCAAGCCTATTAGATTTTATGAATTTCATACAGCCTAGTTGTAAATTGGTTAGTAGGTGCTGGGCATTACCGTATATCACCTAGGCCTATACTAAAAGTAAAATGTGTTGATTGTAAAACTTTATTAATCATAATGGTCTGCTATAGTATAGTTCACTCACATTTAAATTACTGCTTTAGTAGTTGGGTCAATGCTACAGCTTCAACATTAATGCCAATAGATAAGGTAAATTAAAAAAAAAAGCTGTAAGAACAATTACTTTCAGTAACGTAAGATCACACACTAAACCTTTATTTTATAAACTGCAAATTTTGGCAGTAAATGATGTGTATAAATTTGAAATAAGAAAAATTATGCATAAAATTTCCAACAATTTATCTTCTCACATTTCTAAATTGCTTGTAATAACTGACAAAATTCATTCATGCAATTTGAGACATAATACAAAGAAAAAGTACTTATTGCCTTGTGCGCACACATCTCAAACCCCAAAATCATTATACTACTATGATGCAAAGTTATGGAATGAAATTCCAAATCCAATGAAAGAAAATTCAAGAAAGAACTATATAAAAATTAATTTGTTGTCCCAAAATGCTGAAGCACATTGAATCATTGTTTTGAATCATGCCCCCACATCAGACATAACATTTTTTATGTATTGTTTCAGGCCTGTTAAATTGAAAACTTACCTGTATTCACTTTTGTCTTTTGGTGTGTTGTTTTGTTTCTTGACAGTTATTAAGCTTTTTTCAAAATTTGTTTAAGTTTTGTAGTGTTGTTTTTTTTGTTGGCAGTTAGAGGTTTTGGCCTTTCTCAGTTTTTGATATTATTGCTGCAGACCTTGATGACTGTGCTTAGTCTTTTTGCATGCCTAAATAAATTGAATTGAATAGGCTACTTAGTAAGCTGGGCCTAACCTGATACAGTTTGAATACAGTTTTGGTGGTAGTCTGGTTTAGATTGGAGTAATATCATTTGGCTAAGAATATATTTTGCTGCTTTAGTAACAAATAACTTTGTATTTTTGCAATGTTGAAGTATTGTATGGCTAATGGCTGTCCCAATATGATGATAATGATAAAGATGTCTATCAAACTAATAATAATAAAAAAAGCAATTTGTCAACCCCTTGAGATGCGATAGCAAGAAGCTAGCATCTGACTAAGGGGCAGTTGTTACTAAAGCAAGTGAAAAAGCAGAAAATTAACAGACACGAAATGCAAAATAAGACTTATGAAAAAATCATTAAGACAGTGTGCTGAGTACAGTATTAAACTTAAAGCATATATCAGGCGTATCGATAAGGGCCAAATTAAAATAGTGTGTTTTTGATTTAGTTTTAAACAATGAAATGCTGCTACTTTTATAAACATCAAGAGGCAAATCATTCCAAACAGTAACTGAAGCATGTGAAAAAATTGATTCAGATTTGTTGTAGTTTAATTGACTATTTTTTTCCAACAAAAGCACATCACAGTTGCCATGAAAATCACAAGCAACAGATTGCTTATGCAGATCATCTATTTTTAAAAGAACATCAAAAAACCAAAATAATAAAGATATCTATTTTCATCAACTTTAGCTCAACTGCTCCTTGCATCTCAAAGTAAAAAAGTGGTTGATAGAGATGTAACTTAAAAATTCAGTTGTAAATCAAAACTCAGTAATTTGCAGTGCACATTTTTCATTTGACTGTTACATCTAAGACTTCAGGTCTGAATTTTAGATCTAAGCATAGGTGGGCACAAGTCCGTTAATGACAAAGCTATCTTTTTCATTAACTCGTTAATTTGTTAAAAAGTTTTTTCATGTTAACGGACTAAATTAACTTTTGTTAAGTTCTGTTAACTTCGGTTAAGGTTTTTATTGTTAAGATTTTGCACCTTTCATTCATGGCAGTGGCTATTTTGCCTCTAGAGGCAAAATATCCCCATGTTATTTTGCCATTTGGAGGCAAAATAGTCCTAAATGCTATTTTGCTTCCAGTGCCAAAATAGCCCTAACCTTAACCCTTATCCAAGCCCTAACCTTAACCCTAAGCCTAACCCCAAACCTAACACAAACCCTAACCCAAACAGAGGGAAAACACTATTTTGCCTCGAGAGGCAAAATAGCCACTTTCTTCATTCATCATACCACTACAAACCAATTTGCACTGGTAACACTTGTGTATTAGTACGAGTTTTATAGAGGAAAGCGCAGAAAGGAGCTCTTTTTCGTGGCAAGTAATAAGCTGCAGCATCATAGGTCTATTAATTATCACTGTTCGCTATTTCCAAAGATTTTCTGATCGCAGCTTCATTAGTGCATTTGTACCTATTTTTATCTTAAAATTTGATTAGACTGTAAAATGTAGGTTCCAAAACACAAAAAGATCACCATAGCAATAAACATTTCCTTACAATCAGCTCAACAGCATCAATACGAGTTGTAGAAGCGAGTGAATAAAAAGAAATGTAAATTATGCGCAAAATATTAATGAATTAACGGACTTCATTAACTTCTGTTAATTAAAGGTAAAAATGACGGATTAACGTTAACAGAGGTGTGAAGTTTGTTAATGGACTAGTGGTTAACGAAGCTAACGTTTTGCATTAACTCGCCCACCTATGGATGTAAGTCAACATTTGTCTAAAAGGAACAGTTACCACCTTGTTTGGTTTTAGAGTTACAATGCAATTATTGATGTTTCAATTCAAGCGCATTGGGGTCAAGCAATGCTCACTGTTCCAAATTCGACTGTAAAAGGTTTTAATGTGTTAGCTGTCATGTATGTGGTTATGGTAGGATTTATTTTAGCAGTACATTTGCACAGTCTGCAGTGCATTTGACTTTCTTCTTGCTACATAATTATGGTCTAAATTTTTTGCTTTTGTACTTTTAGATATCATTGATTATTGTTACTTTTTGTTGTTTGTGTTGAGTGGTTGATTTTGACTTGTGAAACATGAGTAGAAACGGTTTTATGTATGAGCCTTTAAAACCAAATTTCTACCCAGAAGAACAAGGATTGGAAAGTTCAGAAGATGAAGATAATGTTGATGTTGTTCGTCATGTTGCCAGCAAGCACACCAATGAATTGTCATGGTGTTCGTTGTGCCAATTGTCAACTAATGCCCAGCAATGTTGAAAATGTGTGTTGTCGGAGCGTCAAAATTTAGAAAAGAAAATATACAACAAGTATTGTTTGTGCAATACATCAAGTTTCAAGAAAATGTGCCTGGATGTGGAGGTACTACAAATGCTCCTCTCAGCCCTCCATGATTTTATTGCGGAAGAAATGCCAAAACAATTAATCAACAAGTATGTATAGTTACTTTTAGAGGACTGTGGTCGATTATTGTGCATTTGGCTTCATATTATATTTTAAGGTATCAAACTAGTGTGTCTACATAATTTTGAGTCATAAATGGTTATAGTATGGTGTTCAGTGGCACTTGTAAATGGACGTGGATTATTTAGTGTATCCCTTCAGAGTAATCTCAAATCCGAACGCCAGAAAATCAACAATTTAATACTGCTCAGTGCGCATACGTTATATACCGGTACCGGCAGTTCTTATGTTGGACAAAAAAAATAGAGATACATTGCAATGTTACCTCAGAGATGATGATCACGAATGGGTGTAGAGTAATAACCAAAAATAGTCCTATTTTTTCCGAACCAAGTCAACTGACCTCCAACATTAGGGTTAGTTGGTGGTTATTTTAACCTTGAACAAATTTTTGAACCTTGAAAATACTTTTTGCTATTGCTTTTGTTGTCGTAAATGCACATGTCTAACCACCAACATTAGGGTTAGAATCGGTTGGCGGTCAGTTGTCGTGGAACGCATTTTTTCCGTACACCTACTTCAATGCACAACAGGCCATGAAACGTAAACAGTAAACAAAGCTTTTGGTGCATTTTTTCTAACATTTAAAAATATTGAGGAAATGCAATAGTAGTTAATTTCACTTTCAGCGTAAGTAACTAACACTACTGTAGCTTATGTCATAAGTATTGATGTGTGTCGTCCAGTCTCCACCATAATTTTTTTCAGAAATTGGCGCTTTGCTGCATACCGAAGCTACATTTATTGGGTCTATGGCAGACTTGGAAGAAGAAAGCGAAAGGTTATTCCATCTTGTGTAGTAATTGCAATCCGAAAAGCCTTTTCTGAAGAAAGTGGTGTTTATGAAGGTTACCACGAACTACCATTATCTTTTGCTGCTTCTGCTTTTCCGTAATTTTTGCTATTTAACCAAACTTCAGATGATTAGCATTACTTTCGGGTTATTTTATAGTTTGTTTTTGAACACTGCCTTATTGCAGTGGTTCTCAACCTTTTTTCAAAGCGACTCAAATTTTTTTTTAATTGAAATGTACAAAATTCTGCGACCCATGTATAAAATGTAGGAAATTTGAGGTGAAAAAAAGGTCCTCACCTCTGGAAACAAGAATTTTCGGCGGTTTTTTAGGTGATCACCGAAAAAAAAGGGTTTTCACTTGGAGAGTACGAAAATTTCCGCGGGTCTGGTCAGTATCACGTGTAAACCATTCAAGACGATCTCGTTATCGTTATGCGGGCATCATGGTTACTGGACCACAAGTTTCACTCTTTGTAGATGTTTGTTAAAGAAATCAAAAGGATTTTTTAAGCGACCCGTACGTTGAGGACCATGGCCTTATAGCGTATGTAGTTTATTATTAATTAAACACTGTCGTAAATCATTGTGTTGTAGCGTATTTGTTTAATATTATTAAACAATGTCAGCATTCACAAGTTAAATTTTGCTTGTGGTACTACTGCAACCCTTCCAAGGGATTATTGAGGCGTGAAGAAATTCCGCGGAGACCAACAGTCGGCTTGAGGGAGAAGATCCAAAATAGCTTTACGTAAAGGCGCATGGGCAGTTCACTACAGAAGATAATCTCACGATCCTGTAGAGGGTAATACACAAGCGATGCATTAATACATCTTATGAGAGAAAGAGGCTGTGACCGTGGCAGCTATGACGAGACAGGGCCGATTGAATTGATTTCCAGTCAGGTTAAACCAAAGGCTTCAAAATGGTGTTCAGTTTCTATTCATGGCGTTAAGTGTTTCAAGAGTTTATATAATGATGGCAGCTGGCTCGAAGCCCGAATCGCCACAGTGCTGTCTCCAGGCGATGATTAGTTGGCGATTAAACGCGGTAACGTAACGTACCACAGTGGTTAATAGCAATTTACCATTAAAAAGACGCAACAATTAAACAAGATCAAAAAGTAAGAAACATATCCTTCTACAAAAACAATGACGACAAAAAACAAGCAGTATGCTATTCTAAACCATGAACACTTGTGTTTTGATCTTCATTATCCTCCTGAGGCATAAACATTTGCAGTTCTCGAGCAGTATTATATGAACGTAAACGTGATATGTGTTCGCTGATTAAGTCTGCTTTCGACCGCTTTTCTGCTGTTTGCGATATGCAAGCTCTCGCTGCTTCCCGTACTTCAATCGAATCCGTTTTAGGAAACACGTCTAAAAAATTTATGTTGAATGAAATCTTTCGCGTGTTTTTTGAAACAGATGATAAACATAATTTAATTTCAACACGCGTGTGCGCGCACATGCGAAACAATAGCGACTCGTGACCGTTGCGACACTACATTTACCAGGCGTAATTATGCGGAAATAGCTCTTCAAATTCCGTGCATAATTTGGTGTGTTTAGTTTTTCAATAGCATACTGCATAGTACCGATTCAATTGCAGCGCATACTCTTTCGTTCGTATGGACCAGACACTCTGCTTCTTTCACGTAGGACATCCTTTTTTTAGTTCTTGCTAGTCCTTTGTCAAGCTGGGCCACCATAACGGGTAGACTGCTTCGCTTGACTGGGAAATAAGCGTAAAGCGTCTTTCTTAAGACACAACGACGCATTGTCAGTTCAAGAATTGCACCGGGAGTCAGCAACCTTTCGATCACTAATATAACCCGACGCTTTACCAAATAAGCTAATGCCGCTTTATTGTAAACTGAGATTATACGAAAACGAATTACTATTTTTGAGACGATGTATAGTTGATTCAATGAGTTCCTGTATAAAAAAATAATCTTTCTTTTCGAAAACTTTCTTAACCACGAAACTATTCGTAGCTTTTGACCAACGCAAATGCCACCGTTCGCTTCCGATTGCGATACAAGCTCGCTTTCGGTCTGCATTGAAGTTATTATCCAACACAGCCAATCTTGTTCGCGAGGCCATTCCTTTGTAACCAGTACTTAAATTGCAAAATTTTGCATGGGGGGACGCTTTGGCAGCCTTGACCAAACGCAATTGGCATGCGAACGTACCTTAGAGAAAATTACGTAATTCCGTCGCCGAAATGGAATGAAGACCAAAAAATCTTTGCCGGAAATTAAAGCGTTTTTCCCCAAAATTAGGTGAAGAACAAAAAAAAAAAGGTCTTCGAAAACGGTTAAAGTGTTTTTTCCTCATAATCAATTTTCCCCCGCCATTTGGGACTATGTTCGGCCGGAATTTGTAGGATTTATTCATGCTGGCTGGCTCTTTTTTGTCTGATTATCCAGTACTTAAATCTCAATGGGGGGATGCTAAATCTCGATTGGGGGACGCTAAATCTCGATGAGGGGACGCGTCCCCCCTACAATTTAAGTACTGTTTGTAACTAAACCCGATTCGCTTTGAAATGTATTTCAACATGACTTTGTGCAAAACTTCCAAATCGTCGGCAGAGCTGGAGTCTCGGCCAAAATCTTCGAGACCGAGACGAGACATTGACGTTGCGAGACCGAGACTTTGAGCAAAAACTCGAGACGAGCCCGAGACACGAAACTTTTGAAACCAAGCGTTTGCAATATTTTGCAAATATTTTTGACACTAAATTTTGGACATTCGGTGAACTTCCCAACACATTGCAATATAGATTTCTAGGCATTTCGCTATATACTAGGAACAAGCTCATTAAAAAAGTTATACTACTTTAAGATATACGTTTGTTTTTAATTAGAAAGCTTTTTGGCGTCGCTTATGCTTTTTAAGATTTAATACAATCGAGATCATCAAAAAATTTTGTTAACTAAATGTGCAAGTTACAAAATGGAAGTAAGAATATTTATGTAAAACTTAAAATAATATTTCAGTCCTAACTGTTCCGCTGTGATATTCACCAGACAAATGTTGTCACATTAATTGTTATAACCCACACCTTTAGCGCCCCCAAGGTGTGATACTATAGGTGTACCATCACTTTGGTCTTTTCGCACAAATGTCTTGATGGTTCTTTCAGAGAATTGAGATTTTTGTTTAGAAAAGCTTAATTCTTTGGAGAGCGCAAGCTTACTTCCTATCATTTCTCCAAGTTCAGTTTATGTTTGTTTATTTGAAAATTCCGATTTGATTTGTTTGTGATGAAAAGGATTTTGATAGCTACTATAGCAAAATTCAAACGTCAAACCGCTTTTGAGGTCTTCTTGTTTAGAATGCGAAATATTTCGTGTTACTTCGTGTGTAGAATGCGAATGCACTCGGCGCAGCCTATCACACTGCTTGATTCCTTTTTCACAAAGTCATGCAGATAACTTCAGTATTCTTCCGGACACAGAATAAGCCAAAGAGTAAAACCGGTACAAGAAAAGCAGCAGCCGTCTTATCAAAACGCAGAAAACTTGAAGTTGTACCACTAGTATAAGAATAAAAAATACGAAATTTATTGATAATAACATTTGCCTAAACCAGTGGTAGTGAAATGTTTTATATCTCAGACGCTCTCTTCCCCAAGTCCATATTATTGTGAATCAAAATACCCCCTTTAGGGTTTTACAATACATCAACTCTGTAAAAAATATCTTTTTTCGATATATTCAATCCCTATAGGCTATTAAGGTATAACTTTAAGAACCCTTGGTTTAAACAGGAAGGGATCTTTTTTTTTCAGTTAAAAACTTAAAATTATTGTGGTTTTTTACGCTCGGATTGGAAATATGGCCGAGACTTGCCCATTTTCCGAGACCGAGGCTTTAGACCTTCGAGACCGAGACTTTGAAAAATAGTGTCTCGAGACCGAGACATGCTTCGAGACACTACAGCTCTGATCGCCAGTGTGGCAAAATTGTGCAACCTAAACACATTATCATTCAAACACTAAACAACATTTGTAAGGCACTTTTACCTGCAAACCAGTGGTCGCACATTAGCTCGTGTTAATTTACTTTGAATCAAGCTTTTGTTGTAAGTGCTGTGTAAACCGCTTGCATATGCACCTATAGCCAACTGTACACATACCGCCACTCGCATAAAAAAGATACGCGACACTCACAGCCCTTACTAACATAATTTCGAGCAACTTATCTGTAAATTGAATAATTTATTCGCCAACTAATCATCGCCTGGAGACAGCACTGTGGCGATTCGGGCTTCGAGCCAGCTGCCATCATTATATAAACTCTTGAAACACTTAACGCCATGAATAGAAACTGAACACCATTTTGAAGCCTTTGGTTTAACCTGACTGGAAATCAATTCAATCGGCCCTGTCTCGTCATAGCTGCCACGGTCACAGCCTCTTTCTCTCATAAGATGTATTAATGCATCGCTTGTGTATTACCCTCTACAGGATCGTGAGATTATCTTCTGTAGTGAACTGCCCATGCGCCTTTACGTAAAGCTATTTTGGATCTTCTCCCTCAAGCCGACTGTTGGTCTCCGCGGAATTTCTTCACGCCTCAATAATCCCTTGGAAGGGTTGCAATAGTACCACAAGCAAAATTTAACTTGTGAATGCTGACATTGTTTAATAATATTAAACAAATACGCTACAACACAATGATTTACGACAGTGTTTAATTAATAATAAACTACATACGCTATAAGGCCATGGTCCTCAACGTACGGGTCGCTTAAAAAATCCTTTTGATTTCTTTAACAAACATCTACAAAGAGTGAAACTTGTGGTCCAGTAACCATGATGCCCGCATAACGATAACGAGATCGTCTTGAATGGTTTACACGTGATACTGACCAGACCCGCGGAAATTTTCGTACTCTCCAAGTGAAAACCCTTTTTTTTCGGTGATCACCTAAAAAACCGCCGAAAATTCTTGTTTCCAGAGGTGAGGACCTTTTTTTCACCTCAAATTTCCTACATTTTATACATGGGTCGCAGAATTTTGTACATTTCAATTAAAAAAAAATTTGAGTCGCTTTGAAAAAAGGTTGAGAACCACTGCAATAAGGCAGTGTTCAAAAACAAACTATAAAATAACCCGAAAGTAATGCTAATCATCTGAAGTTTGGTTAAATAGCAAAAATTACGGAAAAGCAGAAGCAGCAAAAGATAATGGTAGTTCGTGGTAACCTTCATAAACACCACTTTCTTCAGAAAAGGCTTTTCGGATTGCAATTACTACACAAGATGGAATAACCTTTCGCTTTCTTCTTCCAAGTCTGCCATAGACCCAATAAATGTAGCTTCGGTATGCAGCAAAGCGCCAATTTCTGAAAAAAATTATGGTGGAGACTGGACGACACACATCAATACTTATGACATAAGCTACAGTAGTGTTAGTTACTTACGCTGAAAGTGAAATTAACTACTATTGCATTTCCTCAATATTTTTAAATGTTAGAAAAAATGCACCAAAAGCTTTGTTTACTGTTTACGTTTCATGGCCTGTTGTGCATTGAAGTAGGTGTACGGAAAAAATGCGTTCCACGACAACTGACCGCCAACCGATTCTAACCCTAATGTTGGTGGTTAGACATGTGCATTTACGACAACAAAAGCAATAGCAAAAAGTATTTTCAAGGTTCAAAAATTTGTTCAAGGTTAAAATAACCACCAACTAACCCTAATGTTGGAGGTCAGTTGACTTGGTTCGGAAAAAATAGGACTATTTTTGGTTATTACTCTACACCCATTCGTGATCATCATCTCTGAGGTAACATTGCAATGTATCTCTATTTTTTTTGTCCAACATAAGAACTGCCGGTACCGGTATATAACGTATGCGCACTGAGCAGTATTAAATTGTTGATTTTCTGGCGTTCGGATTTGAGATTACTCTGAAGGGATACACTAAATAATCCACGTCCATTTACAAGTGCCACTGAACACCATACTATAACCATTTATGACTCAAAATTATGTAGACACACTAGTTTGATACCTTAAAATATAATATGAAGCCAAATGCACAATAATCGACCACAGTCCTCTAAAAGTAACTATACATACTTGTTGATTAATTGTTTTGGCATTTCTTCCGCAATAAAATCATGGAGGGCTGAGAGGAGCATTTGTAGTACCTCCACATCCAGGCACATTTTCTTGAAACTTGATGTATTGCACAAACAATACTTGTTGTATATTTTCTTTTCTAAATTTTGACGCTCCGACAACACACATTTTCAACATTGCTGGGCATTAGTTGACAATTGGCACAACGAACACCATGACAATTCATTGGTGTGCTTGCTGGCAACATGACGAACAACATCAACATTATCTTCATCTTCTGAACTTTCCAATCCTTGTTCTTCTGGGTAGAAATTTGGTTTTAAAGGCTCATACATAAAACCGTTTCTACTCATGTTTCACAAGTCAAAATCAACCACTCAACACAAACAACAAAAAGTAACAATAATCAATGATATCTAAAAGTACAAAAGCAAAAAATTTAGACCATAATTATGTAGCAAGAAGAAAGTCAAATGCACTGCAGACTGTGCAAATGTACTGCTAAAATAAATCCTACCATAACCACATACATGACAGCTAACACATTAAAACCTTTTACAGTCGAATTTGGAACAGTGAGCATTGCTTGACCCCAATGCGCTTGAATTGAAACATCAATAATTGCATTGTAACTCTAAAACCAAACAAGGTGGTAACTGTTCCTTTTAGACAAATGTTGACTTACATCCATAGGTGGGCGAGTTAATGCAAAACGTTAGCTTCGTTAACCACTAGTCCATTAACAAACTTCACACCTCTGTTAACGTTAATCCGTCATTTTTACCTTTAATTAACAGAAGTTAATGAAGTCCGTTAATTCATTAATATTTTGCGCATAATTTACATTTCTTTTTATTCACTCGCTTCTACAACTCGTATTGATGCTGTTGAGCTGATTGTAAGGAAATGTTTATTGCTATGGTGATCTTTTTGTGTTTTGGAACCTACATTTTACAGTCTAATCAAATTTTAAGATAAAAATAGGTACAAATGCACTAATGAAGCTGCGATCAGAAAATCTTTGGAAATAGCGAACAGTGATAATTAATAGACCTATGATGCTGCAGCTTATTACTTGCCACGAAAAAGAGCTCCTTTCTGCGCTTTCCTCTATAAAACTCGTACTAATACACAAGTGTTACCAGTGCAAATTGGTTTGTAGTGGTATGATGAATGAAGAAAGTGGCTATTTTGCCTCTCGAGGCAAAATAGTGTTTTCCCTCTGTTTGGGTTAGGGTTTGTGTTAGGTTTGGGGTTAGGCTTAGGGTTAAGGTTAGGGCTTGGATAAGGGTTAAGGTTAGGGCTATTTTGGCACTGGAAGCAAAATAGCATTTAGGACTATTTTGCCTCCAAATGGCAAAATAACATGGGGATATTTTGCCTCTAGAGGCAAAATAGCCACTGCCATGAATGAAAGGTGCAAAATCTTAACAATAAAAACCTTAACCGAAGTTAACAGAACTTAACAAAAGTTAATTTAGTCCGTTAACATGAAAAAACTTTTTAACAAATTAACGAGTTAATGAAAAAGATAGCTTTGTCATTAACGGACTTGTGCCCACCTATGCTTAGATCTAAAATTCAGACCTGAAGTCTTAGATGTAACAGTCAAATGAAAAATGTGCACTGCAAATTACTGAGTTTTGATTTACAACTGAATTTTTAAGTTACATCTCTATCAACCACTTTTTTACTTTGAGATGCAAGGAGCAGTTGAGCTAAAGTTGATGAAAATAGATATCTTTATTATTTTGGTTTTTTGATGTTCTTTTAAAAATAGATGATCTGCATAAGCCATCTGTTGCTTGTGATTTTCATGGCAACTGTGATGTGCTTTTGTTGGAAAAAAATAGTCAATTAAACTACAACAAATCTGAATCAATTTTTTCACATGCTTCAGTTATTGTTTGGAATGATTTGCCTCTTGATGTTTATAAAAGTAGCAGCATTTCATTGTTTAAAACTAAATCAAAAACACACTATTTTAATTTGGCCCTTATCGATACGCCTGATATATGCTTTAAGTTTAATACTGTACTCAGCACACTGTCTTAATGATTTTTTCATAAGTCTTATTTTGCATTTCGTGTCTGTTAATTTTCTGCTTTTTCACTTGCTTTAGTAACAACTGCCCCTTAGTCAGATGCTAGCTTCTTGCTATCGCATCTCAAGGGGTTGACAAATTGCTTTTTTTATTATTATTAGTTTGATAGACATCTTTATCATTATCATCATATTGGGACAGCCATTAGCCATACAATACTTCAACATTGCAAAAATACAAAGTTATTTGTTACTAAAGCAGCAAAATATATTCTTAGCCAAATGATATTACTCCAATCTAAACCAGACTACCACCAAAACTGTATTCAAACTGTATCAGGTTAGGCCCAGCTTACTAAGTAGCCTATTCAATTCAATTTATTTAGGCATGCAAAAAGACTAAGCACAGTCATCAAGGTCTGCAGCAATAATATCAAAAACTGAGAAAGGCCAAAACCTCTAACTGCCAACAAAAAAAACAACACTACAAAACTTAAACAAATTTTGAAAAAAGCTTAATAACTGTCAAGAAACAAAACAACACACCAAAAGACAAAAGTGAATACAGGTAAGTTTTCAATTTAACAGGCCTGAAACAATACATAAAAAATGTTATGTCTGATGTGGGGGCATGATTCAAAACAATGATTCAATGTGCTTCAGCATTTTGGGACAACAAATTAATTTTTATATAGTTCTTTCTTGAATTTTCTTTCATTGGATTTGGAATTTCATTCCATAACTTTGCATCATAGTAGTATAATGATTTTGGGGTTTGAGATGTGTGCGCACAAGGCAATAAGTACTTTTTCTTTGTATTATGTCTCAAATTGCATGAATGAATTTTGTCAGTTATTACAAGCAATTTAGAAATGTGAGAAGATAAATTGTTGGAAATTTTATGCATAATTTTTCTTATTTCAAATTTATACACATCATTTACTGCCAAAATTTGCAGTTTATAAAATAAAGGTTTAGTGTGTGATCTTACGTTACTGAAAGTAATTGTTCTTACAGCTTTTTTTTTTAATTTACCTTATCTATTGGCATTAATGTTGAAGCTGTAGCATTGACCCAACTACTAAAGCAGTAATTTAAATGTGAGTGAACTATACTATAGCAGACCATTATGATTAATAAAGTTTTACAATCAACACATTTTACTTTTAGTATAGGCCTAGGTGATATACGGTAATGCCCAGCACCTACTAACCAATTTACAACTAGGCTGTATGAAATTCATAAAATCTAATAGGCTTGCAAACATCATTGCAGATCAATTATAAAGAGCATAGCAGCCGAAGGGTACCTTTTACCAGTCATTGCAATCTCCTACTTTGCTGCTTTGCAAATTGCATGTTTTGAGGAAAGTCCTTGCTTTGGCCAGATCTAGTTCCAAACTAACTTTCATAATCCACCTAAACTTACAGCGTTATACTTATGAGTATTACTAGAACAATTTAGCTTAAGTTCCTTAATTAGCATTAACATAGGCTTTTTTCAAAGTTCAGCATGAGCATTTACTTTCATTTGTGCTTGCTCAATGCAGAATGGATTTACAGTACAGTAGGTCAGAAGCCTATGTCGCTACTTAGGCCTACTTGATACTTGCTAGTTACTGACTGGTATTTGTATTTAACCCTTATGACAATGTTTTTAGGTCTTGGCCTACCTGAATTACGTTTTTAAGACTGGGCGAGGCTCATGAAAAACCATCCCCATTTAGATTACATTGAATTTGAGAGTTGCTTGCCGTGCAAGTACGTCATCATGGTTGGGATCGCTTGTCGGAGTAGAGCGGATCCGTCGAATTTCTCGTGACCCAAATCGAATTTCAAAATGGAGTTTTTTCAGTTTTATTAATTGCGGTTTTTAAAATATCTCCAAAAAATATAAAAATTCAGTTAAGCTGGCCTTTAATTAGTGCCAAAAGGCAAAATTTTTCTCAAATTATGAGTTTTTCTAGTTTTGAATTTTTAACCATTTTATCACATGTTAGAAACAATAACCAAAAAATTTTTGTTGTTTTGTTTGAAAGCCTTTGTCAAGACCTTTCATATGATACCTTACACTTGATGATGCTCCCTGTCAACAATGAGATATAAGCAATCAAAATTTTGTCACGCGTGACTGATTTTTGAAATTGACTACCGGTATATTGAACAAGAAGTCAAAGATCAAACGATTTGTGAATGTGTTCAGCAGAATGTGGCAACAGGGGTCAGACATACAAGTGGCGGTGGCGCCACCTCCAAGCTCAGGTGGCGCCACTTGCAACTTCAGGTGGCGCCACTTCTAAGTTCAAGTGGCGCCACCTCTAAGTTTAGGTGGCGCCACTTGCAGCTTCAGGTGGCGCCACTTCTAAGTTCAAGTGGCGCCACCTCTAAGTTTAGGTGGCGCCACTTGCAGCTTCAGGTGGCGCCACTTCTAAGTTCAGGTGGCGCCACCTGAAGCTTCAGGTGGCGGTACCAAAATCACAGGTGGCGGTACTAAAATCACAGGTGGCGGTACCAAAATTTATTAGTACCGCCATCTGAGAATTGAAGTGGCAGTTGAGATTTGAGTTTGTTGATTTATTTATCAACTCACAAGGCTAAACTGAGAAGCAATGGAAAGTGAATGTTAGAAATTCTAGAAGATAGGCTAATGTTTAATGAAGCAGTGAAGTGTTTAAGCAGTTTTATTGGCATAATGTGTAGGCTAATGCTGAATGAGGATGAATTGGGAATTGACTAGGCCTATGCAAGTAGATTTCTTTAGCTGGTACTGGTCATAGGCATAGCTTATTACCGTATTTTTAGGGGGTGAGGTATCAGTAGTGTGGGACACAGAGTTATTTGGAAAACCTGTGGCAAATGCCTTTCTACTTTTACCGTACTTGTGGGCCTGTACTATTGCATTAGTAGGCTACCAGGCTATCGTACTGTATTATTGGTACCCTTTCTAAGTTTCTGGCCATTGTCCAGGCTTTGGTTTGATGAATGATCAAGATAAGAGATACTATTGCCCAGTTTCAGACTTGTACCGGTATTAGTATGGTAGGCTACTTTGTAATGTGTAGCAACTTCAGAAGGTTGAAAGTTAGGCTAGGCTATTGTTCGGAGGCTGAAGAAGTAGAAGCACTCTTAATCATTAGGTGTAATGGTTGATGTGTTAGGCTATCTGTATGGTTGGACTAGGCTTATCCACTACGGTATAGCACTAGGCTTAGCCTATCCACTACAGTATAGGTATGTTTAAATTCAGAAGTAAATAAAATTGGACAGACTGTGTAGGCATACAAGTATTTTTAAATCTCTTGTTTCTTTATTTCAGCTTTACTTCAGAAGCTTTGGCTAGAATTGTTTTCTGAATCTTTTCTGTAACATTTGTTTTTCCCACCATGAATCAGTGACATCTTATAAAAACTTTTCCTGCTTCTCAGCTGATTCCTTGAATTGTTTTTAATAACTGACCAGTGTTTTATTTTATGGTGTAAAATGTAGCCTAATGCTTATAAGTAAATTACCGGTACTGGAAATGAATTATATTGCCCCTAAAACAAAAACGAAAAGACTTTTATTGGTCTAGGCCCCTATCAAAGTAAGGATAAAACTTTGATACTCCCAAAGTATCACCAAAAAAAATAAATTTATTGAAAGCTTTTCTCAATTCAGTAGGCTATGTTTCACTGTCAAATAACAAACAGTCATGTAGGAAATAATAATAGCAACTTAATGTGTTATGTAAGATTGTACCTCCCAATACTAGTGGAACAGTGATGTATCTCTGTTTCTCAGCTAATTCATAAAGTTGTTTACGTTGTTGCTTACAACGTATGGTATGATTTTACCTTTTTTTAGTGTGGAAATTTTATTTTGTATAAATTTAAGCTCACTTGAGGTTCAGTTTGTGACATCAGATGTGACTGTAAATGTACTGTAAGTGTAGCCGATGATGCCCAACAATCTTACCATTACCTACATTGATGCCTGTTAGTGTTAAGATCATAGCTCAGGTGGCGCCATCTGAAGGGTTGGTGGTTTTGAAACAAAGTTGGGGTGGCTGTTGATGTTACAGGTTAATGTAATGTAGTCATGAAGTTAATGTGGATGTTATTGGATGTCAAAATTGCAGTGGATGTAAACTAGTTGAGGTGACGATTTATTAATGTTTAAGTAAATTCTAAAACGAAATCAAACTCACCATTATGGTTGATGTCTGTTCTGTGTTTAGTGTGAAATCTCAAAGCTCAGATGGCGCGACCCGAAAGATTATGTGGTGGTTAAGAATTTTAGATTTAAGCTGCAGCTTTTATTTACATAGGTTTTTGGTTTGTGTGTAACTTTCAAGATCGTATTTCATTAACTTTTTTCCAAATTTTTGATTTCCCTTGCCCTTTTGGCAGTTCATAGAAAACAACAGAGCTATAAGTGGATGTGACAGTTACAACTTAATAAGTAAACTTAAATATTATTTGTTAAATGTTGGCAGACACTGCGGTAAGGTGTTGCTAAAAAAAGAAAATTAATATCGTAGCTGTAACTCCCAACCCTAAATTTCTACAAGTGTCAGACAAAAAAGTTACAGTGGCGCCACCTGCAACTTCAGGTGGCGCCACCTAAAGTTACAGGTGGCGCCACTATAAGCTTCAGGTGGCGCCACCTGAAGTTGCAGGTTGCGCCACTTGAAGCTTCAGGTGGCGCCACCTGAAGTTGTAGGTGGCGCCACCTGAAGTTATAGGTGGCGCCACTTGAAGCTTCAGGTGGCGCCACCTAAAGTTGCAGGTGGCGCCACTTGAAGCTTCAGGTGGCGCCACCTCAAGTTGTAGGTGGCGCCACCTGAAGTTATAGGTGGCGCCACTTGAAGCTTCAGGTGGCGCCACCTGAAGTTACAGGTGGCGCCACTTGAAGCTTTAGGTGGCGCCACCTGAGCTTGGAGGGGGTGCCATTTGTATGTCTGACCCGGACCGTGATTTTTTAGACATATATGTTTAGATGCTGCCGATGAGGTGGCCGAGGTAAAAAAAATGCCCGAGGTGTAAAAATTTTTTTTTCAAAATTTTTTTTGCAAAAAAAAATTTTTTTTTTTAAATGTTTTTTCGGAAAAAACTTTTAAAAAAAGGTTTTTAAATGATAGTTTTTTTTTTCAAAAATATCAGTTTTTTTATTTTTTTTTCAAAAACATAGTTTTCAAATATATATCAAGCTTTTTCCCCCCCCAAAATTTTTTTTCGGGCAAAAAAGTTTTACTTTCATTAAAATGTTTGTATTTTCGACACTTTTCATGTGACACTTGTCCAGAAAAATTGTCAGAATAGAGAGGGCATAAAAAGGAGTGCCTTTAGGAAAAGATGAGTAGCGATTGGCTGGAAAAGGGTCAATTAGGGTGTAAACTGTACACGAATTTTTTTTTGTCTGCATAGCTGATAGGGTAGGGTTAAAAGTTTTGATAAAAGTGACTTTAAAAGCAGGTAGATAGATGGAAGGAGAGCGGAAAAAGTTTCGCAGAAATTGATTTCATATTGTACTTTTTCCAATCATGAAGAATGTTTTTCACTATATGTTTGTGTACACAAATGATGCTCCTCATCGATCCTTTTCCAGTTAATCACTGTTTGGCTTTTTCCTATGGCGGCTCCTTTTTCTGCGCTGTTTGTTCTGTCGATTCTTCTTGATAAGTGTCAGATGAAAAGCTTCAAAAATATTATATAACATTTTAATCCAAGTACTGTAAAACTTTTTTGTTTAAAAAACATTTTTTGGGGGAAAAGGTTTTATTTGAAAAAAAATGTGTTTAAAAAAAAACAAATTAAAAAAACACTTATCGTATTTATTCGAGTATAAGTCGCATTTTTTTGTACCAAAATATCACCCAAGAAGTCAGGTGCGACTTATACACGAATACATGAAGTGCATTGTATGCCATACGAAATTTTTTGAGGTGTTTCCTTGCTATCGAATTCTACACTGTCTCCTTTCATTTGATCATATCACTTATTGCCTTCCATGCGAGTAGCGTTGCACTTTCAACACTGTCACCTTTTTTTCATGTTCTAACACGTTTAGTTATCATTATTTTATCGACTTACGTTGCGTTGCATCACTTGCCACCTTGATCGGATGCTGATGAGGATGTTCCAGAGGTAAACAGGGCTATTTGAAGACAGTGACAGCAGTGATGACTTCAATGGTTTTTAATTTTTTGTTATGAGATTGCAATGAATGAATAATGTTTTTAAAAATTTTGTCCTGTTTTTCATGTCAAAAATGTGGGTGCGACTTATACACGAATGCGACTTATACTTGAATAAATACGGTATTTTTGAAAAAATAACTGTTACCGTATTTGAAACAAAAATTTTTTTCCATGTCTCATTATGATACCGGTAGATTTATTTTGTAGAGTGTAAACCAATTGTCTACAGGTACATTCAAAGCATTAGACTAATTTTGTTTTATAATGTGATTTTTGTTTTTCAGAAAAGTATGTTATGGTATCGATAGTAAGCTTAAACAGTTGTTTCTGTTGGCTATTTCGTGCTGTTTATGAAGACTCCCAATGCTAACGCTACAAGTAAATCTAAAAGCTGGATTCGTCATTAGTTATGCAGTGGAGTTTTTGCTTATTGTGCAATGGATTGCCGTGTTGCTTTGCTAGAGAAAGCAAAAAAAACAAAGCACTTTTTGCATGATTTGGCACTATCATCGAAGGATCAGAATTTAGCACAGTACTGTAATACTAGCAGTTGGTTTGAGAAAAAGTCAGCCTCTGAAACTAGATTCATTTTTTTATTCACTAGTGGAGCGCTTATCGATGTTTAGTGCAACATTTAATGCTTTCGTGAGCATTTTATTAGTTAACACTTTCTTGCGGTATGGCACCAGTACGTTGCGACGATCATGTTTACCTAGGGATGTTCATTCTAGTATTTCGATTCCGATTCCCAAATGATCCAAAATCTTTTTTTGATACTACTGAATCGAAATACTCGTGCTAAGTTTTTAGGCAGCACTGCTTTGTACGGAAAATAAACACGCATCACGAGCATTGTTACGTAACAGCATCATTTAATTGCCTCGCATGATGATTAGAGAGATGGTTAGTACAGGCGGCGCCGCTTTCACGCACACTCGCATGCTCGGCCGTGTGTATTGTCACAAATGCAGGAGCGCATGTGTTTGCAAATGCGCTAAAAAAAAGCCACCCACTCGCCTCACTACTTTTTCGCAAGTCCCACGTGCAAATAAACAATAACGTCACAATTACTTTTGTGATTGCGGAGATGTGGTTACTTTTTAGCAGTTTGCCGGGCGCCGATCATGTAAATGTCAGATATTGAATTAGCAAAAGTCTTTCTGCGGAGATCGTTACCACAACTTTACTGTTATTAAATCTTCAGTTACAAAAGGACAGGTATAACATAATACTAGTCATAACAAAAGTTTTTACAGATAGAGAATTAAGACTTCAATTTAAATTTACATGCGATTGCGATAGTCTGGGTAATTATGAAGCGTTCAGCGGCAGGAAGAAAAAGAACATCTGATGTATGGGACCACTTTGAACTTCCCGTCTTGGACAAAGACGGAAATAAACGTGTTTGTTGCACGCACTGCAGAGAGAGTTTAACTTATATACTGTGCAGAGAGAGTTTAACTTACTGTGTTTTCTGCGAGCTTTTGATTTCGATAAAATTTTTCGTTACCAGCACCAACATCTTGTCATATGTAAATAGTGAATCGAAATTAGGAATCGAAATACTGGAATCAAAACATTGGATTCGGAATCGATTCGAAATTAGCAAAGAATCGGTAATGAACATCCCTATGTTTACCTCAAAGGGCTTTGCTCCAAAGTACAGTTTGTAAGATGCAGACAAATTTATAGCTGTAAGGTCAAGCCCCCCTTCTTGGCAATTTTTTGGTTACAGTATGCCCCTGATAAAAAACATGTAGATTTTTTCATGTGAAAATTGTTACTCAGCATCTGAATAAAATTGTTGTTAGTTTTCACATTTTCACGTAACTGATGCTTCCTTCCCCAGTCCAATTATTTATTGTAAAAATGCTATATCAAGTTTTTTTGTTTAGTGGTGACTGATGAGAATGGAACTATATTAATGGACATGCTTGGCAGCTGCAGTACTTTATCAATTTTCTGCAAAATTTTACAGTTTTCAGTAAGTATAATAACTGATTACATTGATAAACAATAAAACATGAATAAATACTTACAGTATACTGTAATCTTTAGAAAAATGTCGTACAACAAAAAAAAAAAATTACGCAGCAAAAAATTAAACTGTCACTTTCTACTCATAAGATATTTATTAGCTTTCTAGTTCGATCTGGTTACACTGACTGTAATTGTAATGATTGAACTTCAGACTTGAAATTGTATACTTGATCACTTTATTCATCATAATAAAGCAGTTTAAATTTTAAGAGACAGGAAGAAATGTTTTGAAATTCACAAACAACTAAATTCAGATATTACACAAAGATACAGTAAATGAACATAATTTGCTGGACACTTCTATTTTCATTACATAGGACTGTAGTGAAAAATCACTATAAATATTCATGACTATAAAACTTGGGAGAGTTCAAAACTATTTCTTCCAGTTCAACTTGATCACTGTCACAAACCTTGAGAAATATGAAGACTTTTAAGTGGACATTCTGGAGAAAAAATTCCATGTTTGTTGCTATTCACAGAAGTAATTAGGTCAATCCAAAACTTTATAAAATTTTTTTTGATTTTTGTTTTATCTTCTTAGCTCTTGTATACAGTATAGCTTGAGACCAATTCTAAATACAGTTATATTCACCAAGTTGTCTCGACCAAGCAGACAGCGAAAGAACTTTTGCGAATTTTCCAGTATTCGAGCAATTGTTACTTTTTAAACAACAAGCTAACAAACATTGTGCAAAAACACTATTAATACGTTCAAAACTAGCCCGCTAGTACCGTAGGTTATTCTGTATTCTGTGAAAAACAACAACACCATGTTAGTTTAAAACAAAAGAGCAAAAGTTGCTTAGCCAAAAGAATCACTATGCTGATACAGCAGCTTCTACTCTGCTGCATAGAATAAATTTTTGTTTTGAAACCTAGATGTCGTGGGGATGGGTCCACGACTTTTCGGCGCCAATATTCTGTGCTTTTTACTAACACTAACCCAAAGCCCTAACCCAAACCCTAAATAAGTCAAAGAGCACCGAATTGGCGTCGAAACGATCTGTGCAGAAAACGTACGGCTACGAAATAGGTGGCGCCGAAATGGTCGCACCGAAAAGACGTGATCCCCGTGGGGATAGGCCCACTGCTTTGGTGAATTCATTAAAATGCAGCTCTGAGATCAAGCATAGCTATGAAAAATCACTGTAAATTTTACAGCCTTAGATGTCCAGATGTGACTGATGATATTGAAATTTAGAGAGGCATATTTTTAGTGTCCCTAAAGCCTAACGATAGTACAATATCGTAGTAACTCTGCCAAATTAAGCTAGCTAGCCTAGGGCTGTTCCGCATCTAACCTTGCTAACAGCCTACTCTTTGGACTGATAGTAGGTGCTAAACCATACAAATATACTATTTACAATATTTCCTAACAAACTGCAATTGTAAACATATGGTCAGTGATTTAGTAGGTCATGTTACTACAACTTACAAGTAAGCGATGTTGAGCAACTGCTTGCGAAGGTTGCAACCTTTCACCAACTTGCTCAAGTTGTCGATAATGTCAACACGTTTGCATTTTTGCAACAAAATGTCAATCACATACAAAATCTGGTTATAATTTTAGAAAAAAATTTTTTTCAAGTTTCTAGAAATGTTCTTCCAAAACCTATTTCGAATAAAAATTTGACAATGAACTGAATGGCTTATGAAACACAAATATTTGTTTTTTTACTCAGACCATAGTATAAGGCCCTTGGAGTTAAAAATTTCAAAACAAGCCACTTGACTATACATGCTTATAGCCAAAAAGAAACATTTTATTTGCAGCTTTTGCATTTTTAACATACTGTATATGACGAATTTTTAGCAAAGGCTGATTGTCAAAACTAATGTGGGAAGACAGGTGTGATTAATTGTTAAGTATCTTTTAAATCAGTTGGGAGGCTGCTTTCTATTTTAATGTGGCCTGCATCTGAAGTTTGTCACAGCAAACAACTTAGCATCAAAACATTCAAATGTTTACGTAAGTTTTGTTAAAGTATTCTCTTGAGATAACTTCGCCATTATTACAGTTATTGCGAGTAGCAACATCTTCGACTTCAGCAGACATCGCATGTCTTGCCAAACAGAAGAACTTTCAGCCATTTACTGGGAGTTTTTCTGCTCCTTGAATTTTATGTGGAATTTGAGATTTTTTGCGGCCCACCTGCAATGTTGTGCAATTCATGCGGCTTGCAGTACTAAGAAGATTCCCCATCTATGTTTTAAATCTTTGCATTAATTTCATTAACAAAGTTATGTGTTTCAAAGAAAAAAATTATTGTAGGTGATATGCAACCATGTACAAAAGAATGTGTTTCAAAGATTGTTGGCAGAAATCATTTGAATGTGTTTCATGGTAGGTTTTGAAAATCAAATTTAGATCTTTGTAAAGCTTTGAAAGCTCCTTACTACATCAAATTTAATTTAGATATCATATTTTTTTAAAATAAGATAGTGCTATCTCTCATTTATCAAATCAAATCTTTCATTATACTTGCTGTAGTATGCCAAAGCGTGTAACAAGTTTGTGGGGCCCATCTCCGCGTCATTGCGCCCAGGCAACACAGCTCCTTTCGAAGAAATGTCGCAGCGGTGGCGAGCCATTGGCAACACTGTGTCCGATTTGACCGGCTCGAGATTTGAACCTCTGCCCTACCGCTCCAGAGACGAACGCGTTACCGCTCGACCAACTGGTAATTAAGGGCAATTTATAGCATGCTTAAACAAATGTGCGAATGCAATTTAGTCCAGATCTTGACAAAAACTATCTGCTTGAAAATGTCATTGATTTTTATCATAAACCAATAATTGATTGATTAACCATGACTCGTAGTTAAAAGTTGTCTCTAGCTTGCAAATTGCACAACCTTTAAATAAGACTGAAGGCAAAATCAATGTGGGTATCTCAAGTTAAAGGCAATTGAATTTGGCATTGACTTTATCCTTTTTGACCCAGCCATTTCAGAGGTATTTCACTTTAAACACCATGTAGAGGCCTCTTTAATTATAATTTTTATTGGCTACCGTGACGTTTAAATGTAGTAGCCTAGTCCATAGCGAAGGCCAATACTGTAAGCTAGATGTATGTTTTAAGGCCCCTGCTATGACTTATCCTAATTGCGGCATTGCTTTACGATTGATGAAAGTCGACTAAGCTGGTGTCATCGATGTTATGACAGTCAGAGTTGCCTACAAAAATCATAATTAGATAGGCCCCTGGATTGTGTTTGAAGTAGAATGTCTTGGGAAAGGCTGGGTTTAGAAGGACAAAGTCAATGCCTATCTAATCTTGTACGATTGCCCTAACTTTACATACCTGCATTTTTGCCTTCTGTTCTTTTTTTAGTTGTTTTTGATGGGTTGCAGGATTTTTCTTGCTGCATTTTAGCTTACATTTTAGTTGTAAGGTGTTATTGTAGTCAGCTTTCAATATGCAACTCATTGAGTTAAATTTTTGTTCTTTTTTGTTTCTTCAGGTGCTCTGAAAAATGTTGAAGTTTGCACATTGTGCAGCTACACAAACAGTACCAGTAAGTAATATTGTGATATTTTCATGGAGATTCTGCCAAGCAGTAAAATTTCGGAGTAAAATATAATTGATTTTATTATTTACTACATTGGCGCTGTTGGGTGAGATTCAACTCCCAAAATTACACCACATTGTAGCAGTATGTTCGCATTTTGTTGGAGGAGATTTTCAGATTATAAACAATTTATGTCCTACAGTATAAAAGCATTTAATTTTCCAATTTTTTTCAGTGTTTTTCATTAATTTTCAATGTTTATGTTGAAAAAGTATTTTGGTTTACAGTAATACTGCTTAAGTCTTAGTTTTTTGTTACATCTTCACAGCTTAACTATGGTGGTACTGTTTTTTATTTTCATCTACTAAAACAATTCACCATTTATTAACCTCAATATTCAATGAATGATCAAAAATAATATCGCCAGTTTGGAAAAATAATAATAATTGCAATTTTTACCCCCTTGAGATAACACCAACAAGTGTTGATTCATCTGACTAAGTGGCCGTAGTAACATTCAAATAAAATGGCTTTACGGAAATAAGCTTCATTGATTCTACCGTAATAAGGTGTAAAATAGTGGCATCAAACAGTGGCAACATCCTTAAAAACTCAATTAAAATAATGTTAAGAAATGAATACGAAATTTAACTAGTAAAAAATGAAGGCTTTTCAGATATGAAGGCGAAGCAGAACCACAAAGTCCAAAAATATATCTCTCTGCAGCATACAAAACTTTTGTCAACTTGTGCTATAAACATTCCGGTATGTTATAAAACAAGGCATTGCAATAATAAATAATCAAGGTAGGACAATATCAAAGAATGAAGTAGCTGAATTTTAAATACAATTTTGAAATTACGTAAATTGGCATAACAAGTACTAATTTCTCTATTGATATGCTTTTCAAGGTTCAAGTCTGTCATCAAATATTACACCAACAATTTTGAGAAAATGATTTGGCATAGGCAAAGAATCGCTATCATTATTTGGTACGTTAGAATGAAGATCTGAGATCTGAGTGAAGACTAACTTCACCAAATTTTTGCGGCGGAGTTATTGTAAAACAAAGTAAAGGTTCAGAGCGGTAAAATTAGCTGCTTTTTAATACAGATAAGCCAGCTTTCTAAAATTTAAAGTTCTGTCACAATACTGACAAAATAGAAACCCTGAAGTAAGAGGTAACTTTGAACTGCAATATCTTGAAAACGACAAGACGTAAAAAATTAAAATTGGTGAGAATGCATTTTAGGTTTATCCCAACCTTTTGGTCATGAGTGAAAGATTTACCGGTAAGTTAAATAAATTCCCTTTTAAATCGTTAGCTTTGGCTGCCCTCGTATATTTCTACATCATTATCCATAACTTTTGTATTAATTTAAATCAATACAGCAAACTTTGTTCATGTTTTGCCGGTAGGTGAAAAAATAGTCGAAAATCTTCCGGCTCTCCCTTCATCGTTTAACTTTTCGTCTTCCGTAGAAAGTTTGTGACAATGCCGTCTCGACAATGCCAAAGCAATTCTGCGGAATTCAGGTGAAATTTCAGTTGCACAACATACAAGTAGATTATGGATTCGTATCCAACCATATTCCATAGCATCACCGTGTACATTACGTCTAATTTTTCGCCGCTTAGTTCCTAAACTTAAGTAATAAATTCTTCCAAGTATCATCATTTTGGAATGTCGTACAGCTGGCTTGATGATTTCCAATCAAGTTTGTTAGTTCGCGCTGCTTTGTACAAAATGGTTGTCAATTTAGTTATCCTTGCTGTGGCCGTTGCCATGGCTTTGCTTGCTTCCATCGGCAACGCGTATAGGCTGGAAATAAATTTGCTTTTACTACTGCTGCTACTCTTCGACTTCCATTCGCTGCTAAGTATAGTAGGCTGCGTGGCCGAGAGGGTATAGGTGTCGTTAATTTCCTGTCCTTTTCCACTGGTCCAATTGCCTCCAGCTTCACAGCTGAAACCTTTGCCCTCAAGCAAGGTCTCGATTGGTGTACTAGCCATTTGATGACGTGCAAATTCCAGTAAGTTCTTTTCCTAACCAACTCCCAATCAGCCCTCTCCATCGTTTCATCAGCCCCCTCTTATCTCCTGCCTGAGTCCCTCTGTAATGTTTGGTCCCTCGCCTCCTCCCTCTCCAACAACACCATCTTGAGCTTCCAATGGGTCCCCGGTCACGCAGGTCTCCCCGGTAATGAAAAAGCGGATTTACTTGCCAAAGCTGGTGCCTCTCTGCCCACTGACGCGATCCCATGCCCTCTCCCCCCAGTTGTTGCCAAAGTTTGTTATTCCCAATACCACAATTGGAGACGTCACATCTCCCACTCCCATCTGAACTTCCAAGTCCCCGAAGTCTCTTCGGAGGAACTTCTCCTTTCTCGCCCCATTCGCTGTGAGCTTTCCCGTCTTCGCTGCCATGGCCACAGTCTTCTTTTATCCTCATATCTTCACAGGATCAGTCGGAAGGAGAATTCTGCTTGTAGTGCCTGTGGACACCCTCTACAGGACCTCAATCATTTCCTCCTCGACTGCCTGCCTCTGAACCCCTTCGTAAATCTATCTTTGGCTCCTCTCTCTTTATTCTTGACCTATGGTCCATACCTTGGGGTGTGGCCCGACTGTTGGGTCGTCGCGGAGTTCCTCTGCACCCCCATCCCTCGGAAGGGGTCGGGTAGTACCACCACCACCCTGATTGCATGATCTTGGGCTCAACCCGCACCCTGGTCAAGGATTTGCGTCCTTGGATAAGACGCTTAATAATGATGATCTCTGCTTGATGGCTTTGAACGAGCAGCAAATCTACACCGAAATAAGTCAAATATCAACTGCAAAGCTCTAAATACTGTATGATCAATTCCTAAGCATGTGCGGATTCGTCCATATGATAGAACCACCGTTGCTTTGTCGTGATCGGAGGATAAAGATGCATCAATCAATCAGAATAGCTTAGATGTTCTGAGATAAACTGTTTGCAGGATTAATGAAAGAAGTAAGTTTTGTTTGCGGCGAAAGTAGTTCTGCAACGAGTAAACGAAAACGGGTAAGTTTATACTAGGCCTTGCAGGTTTGCAATTTTTTGGACGATATTGAACTGCGACAAAACCAGCCAATATAAGGAAAAAATGAAGGCAAGCAAAATTTCTCCAGGGTTTCATGTGAACATTAGTCCGGTCTTGTAGGTTTCATCCATGAAAAACTAAGTTCTTTTTTGTCCAAAGTTTTATATGTCTATATCCGCACTAACCAGACTGTCACATAATGGACAAAATAAAGTTTTTTAAATTTTTTTTTGTAAAGGGGGTACACCCGGTACAGCCCTATCTTGAAATGTTGCTCTTGTCGTTCATACACATAAGTTTTATCAATATATAACAGTCTTCTTAGGATAGTCCAAAATAAAATCAAGTTTATTTCAACAAAATGCTCGATAGGTTTGTCGTCGCAGACGCGAAACCAAGACTTTGTTATTGGGGTTTTAATCCAGTGGTCAAATAATTTTGCTTGAAAATGTCTCAATTGGGCAGCGTGCTGAGAAAAAGGGATGTGTATGCGTATCACAGACGTAGGTCTGTGCTTCGCCTCCAGATCTGGGCAAGTTTTGTAATATTTTAGAAAACATAGCCATTTAAACGCCATTTGAATCAAATTTTGTACAAGTCATCTAAAAGAACTAATTTTGCTAAGATTTTAAAGCCAGTTGAAGAATTGAATTGCGTAGCCCCTTAAAGCACTCCCCTTACGTTCAAGTCAAGTCCAAACCATGTTTCAACGCTTACAGTTTTGGGTTAAACTTCCTAAGTGACTTAGCTGAGATGGAGGGGGAGAATAAAGTCTTTTAGCCCCCCCCCCCCGGCTTAAGCTGAGAAAGAAAATCATAAATGATTATAATGTCAAGGTGGTCACGAAATTATTTCATGCCGACCCACTTCTTGCTCTTGGAGAAAAGATGTGTCTGTGACATCAAAATACCAGGATTAACCTATTTCGAAAAAGTTGATCGAACTAGTTTGTTGCACGACAAATATTTTTATTTTGTGCAACTCGGCGCAAATGTAAGGCTACTAGTGGTAATTGATGTGGGCCCCGGCCTCTCAATTGGCCCTGTTTGCTGTGTAAATCAACTTTTTAAAATAAAAGTAAGCCGTCACTATACCGGCACTTCTAGCACAATTTTAAAACCTGTAAAACGCAGAAGAAAATTACGTGGATAAATCTCAACATTTTTTAACGCACAATTTTCTGATTTTTCAAAAAAAGGGCATTTAAGAAACGCGACATCTTTGCATGAGTGATTTAACACGAGACAACTAACGCTGGAGCATGTACTTTCGCAGAATAACTCTTTGATTTTATTTACCGTTAGGGTATGGCAATTAATCCCTTAACTGGAACTTTAAAGCAAACTTTACAGGAATAAAAAAGAATTTAATGCAAATCGAACCCGGTGAATCTGAAACTGTGTTTAACGCCAATTTTATACGGTAATGTGCGTGGTGCACTTCCAACTTGGTCGTTTTAAGTAGGTTTTCAAATGATTACGATTGAACTAAGCTCTTTGAAAATACTGTGACCTTAATGAAAAAATTAAATTGACAGCACTGCTGTTATTGTCAAATCGTATTGATTAATTTTACTTTAATATCATAGATTGGATGTGATCTCTGCTTCCGCTGGTATCATACGACTTGCTTACGTTTCAACTTCAGCAGAACCTTGGGGAAGTGTCCAATGTGCCGCTAGTGTTTGAAATGAGATCAAGAAAACCAACCGAATTTTTTTTATGATGTTCATAATAATTATGATGTGTTGAAGTTAGCAGCCTAGAGTTTTAATCTTGAATCGAATTTTTTAAAATAAAATTTCTGTTCTAGAATCGTTATATCTCTTGTGTCTTTTTGAAGAACTGCAGAACCAAATTTTAGTGCAATTGCAATAACTTAAGGTCGTTGTGAGAAGCTATCGTGTTGTTTCATACCATGTGCTGCATCGCAATACTGGAATGATGTAAGGGTTTTTACTTCTAAACTATCCTCCACATTCGATTTAATACGGCAGTTGGTGGGAACAGAATGAATCCATAATGCTCTTGATATGTACATAGCACTTTCTTGGAATATCTGTTTCAGCTCAATATCTTTAGGGTGTAAACCAGTACTTATATTGTAGGGGGGGACACGTACCCCAATTGAGGATTTGGCGTCCCCCAATCGAGATTTGAGCGCTGGTTGACCAGACCAAAAAGAGCCGGTCAGAACAAATCCACAAATTCTGGCCGAAGAGGTTCCTAAAATGCGGCGAAGACCTTTTTTTGGTCTTCGCTTGATTTCAGGGACGGTATTGCAGAATTTCTGCTGAAGTTCTTTCGCATTCTGAATGCGTTTGGTCAAGCTTTCAAAAGCGTCCCCCCATGCAAAATTTCACAGTTTAAGTACTGGTGTAAACTATAGATATACCCTACGGTAGTTTCCATCTATTTAGTTCAATTGAAGCCAAACTCGAATCGAACCCCAACTCAAACCGTAGTCTTGACCCTCAAAACAGCGAAAGAAAATTGCGTGGATATTTATTATTTCCGTTTTACTGTCTAAAATCAGGGATACCCCTGCCTAAAGTTAAATCTACTTTCGCTAATAGTGAAACAAGGGTTGGGGCACATCTTTATTACCTTAAGTAGTTCTCATTTCAACAAAACCGATTTCGAAAAGTATCTTTTTATGATATGTAATTTTCGCTAGAATGTTTGAGTAATCGCCAATTTAACAAATAAATTTAAAGCAGGTAGAGGCATTAATTTTAGCGAAATGTCTAGTTTTTTCCTCAAGTTCCTAGTACCGGTAATTGAAATGTTTGACCCAAGCCCCACGCTTTTGAGACACCTGCCACCCTTCATTAAAATTGTCAATGACGCGCTCCAACATGTCTCCCGGAATTTCCTGATGTCACATTTGAACTTTTCCTACAGTTTCTCAATTGTTGAAGGATTATTTTCGTAAACCGATCTTGGAAGTAACTCCAGAGGACGTAGTCTGAGGAAATAAGATGTGGGGAAATGCGGAGGCCATGGATTGTCTGTCCTCGAAAATAACTTGTCCTCTGGAAAGTACTGTTTTAGAAGGTTGGAATAATGAGAAGGCGCCTCATTCTGTTGGAAAACAATTGCATTTATGTCATCAAACCTCTACCTCTGTATGGCTGGAATGAAGCGTCGCCTCAGCATGTCCATGTACCGCTCTGAGTTAACTGACAGTTTGGCCGTTATCTACCACATAGCAAGCACCAGTGTTTCTTCGCTGCAGTAGTTTTGTACACTGAGAAGTAAGCTAATTGTAGAAAGAAATAATGCTACTGGGATTTAAACTTAGTTTCGTAGGAACACCAAATTAGGGTTGCCGATTCGCTTTTTTAACAAACTTAAATTGTGAGTTGATGACATACGCTACTAAGTTTGTCACGTTTTTTCAATATAAATCATAAAATACTTGAAAATCAAAGCGAAAAACGTCCAAAAAAAGGTTACTAAAGTTAAGTATATAACTGAAGTAAAACTCCTTAAACTTTGGTAATTCGGCTCCGACTCTCTTAGTTGTTGTCCAGTGTTCATTCAATCTTTTTACTCTTTACTACCACAACAACAGCGAATGTATAGTAACACAATATAAGACGTAGAATCAGGAAAAACACACATCGTCAGACGTTAAAACGTGTAGAGAATCTAAGACAAAAAAGCGATTTTTATTAGCAAGGTTGCTACACCTGTCACACCAGTTGAAGTATGTATATTGTATAATGTAGGCCTAATTATTTCATCAATCACACCACTGCCGTCGTTAGAGCAAATGAAGTAAGGGGGCACTAAAGTTTGCTTATAAAAACTGACCTTCAGATTTTGTACGGCTACAATTATGCACAATTGTAAAACAAGGCCGGCAGGTTTTTTTAGCTAGTTTCGTCAGCGGCCCATAATTGCTCGAAAAATCTATCTACAGCAGTGAATGCTACCAGACGTGAAACCAGGATTTTGGAAAGAGGAGTGAAGCAAAAGTTTTGTTTTTTTGTACAAACACTGCCTGATTAAGCCCCAGTGATGCTAAGCAAACTGATGCAACTCAAACGTATCACAAAAAGCATAGTCACTAAATATTTAGTGATTGTGTAAGGGGGCCTGGAGGCGGAGCATCCAGCCGCTGGGCGATTTTTACGATTATGCAGCAAAAATATAGAGATTTTAACGCCATTTTAATCACACTTCGCACTTTTTTAAGCCATATGATTAACTAAATTGCTAAACTTTAGAAGTCATTTAAAAGAATTAAATTGCTAAGCACTTTCAGCCTTCTCCTACGTCAGGTCAAGTCTAAAATACGTTTAAACGCTCGTATTTGGAGGTTTCAAAGTGACTTGGCAAAGAGGGCTTAAGCCCCTTCACCCTGGTCGCGCCACTGACTGTGACCTCAAAATCTTGAGTGTGCTCTAAAAATCAAAACAGAAAAAATTGTTTTCACGTACCGTATTGTTTCATGTCGTAATCACTAACGAAGGACCGGTAACCATTCTGCAGGCTTACTCCTCTCTGCAACATATCCGTAAAGGCGTGTAATTAAGACGGAATATTGCGTCAGATTAATGTACAGCAGTTGGTTGCGAGCGATTTCGCAAAGAATCGAGAAAACGTCCAAAGAGAATTATGTTTGAACGTTAATTATCTTTTTTCCATCATTGTTTGTTGTCTTGTGGTTGCGTGATGTTTCAAAAACAATATTTTGAGTAAACCAAAATAGGGATAGCGGCACAAGCGGCCGTTAGGGGGTCACGGCCTCCTGCCCCCCGATAGCGACGGCACTGAATCACACTCATCAACATACACATGAAGGCACACACGATGTACGTCAATCTAACGGCTGCAGTACTTGTTCAAATAATTGATAAAGAAAAAAGAAAGGGGGCAGTGACCAGTGCGAGGCCAAGCACGGTTACGTAGGTGGTCAATGGGAGGCGCAACCGGCCAAAACTATGTTTAGCTCAACGGAGCAAGATGAGGAAAGAAAAACCACCCTGAAAATAAAACCTCACCGTGTCCAGAAACCCTTTCAAGCGGCAGCTGGTCATAGTATCAAGATAATAACAATTTTGTAATCGATACATATGCATTAATATAATTATATACAACATACAGCAATAGTGAGTCACACTATCCACATTGCGTCTAAATAAATAACCGGTAAAAAAGTACCATAACTTATGATCGTTCCGATATCTCGGTTAGAACAAAAGTATACTGATTTTTCAAGAGAGGAATTATAGATTTGTGTCTAGGTATTGTTGATGATGTGTATCAGATCAATTAGGCAGAGTCCAGTGATACTCAATTTGAAGGGCAACGGCTTTAGTTTGCTGTGCGAACTACGGGAATTCACGACGAAGTTTCAAAATTTGATTGGAAGTTCAGTTGGTTTGGAGAAAAGGAGCACTTTTTTCTGCTTCTCTCTAGTAAAATAGGTTTAATGCGGCAAACATTTGATCAAGATTCCACAATGATGCTGTTCTCATAATTTGCTCTTCTGCAACCTGTCAATAAGGACATCGGTATCAAACTTTCCTTCCATCATATACTGATACATCAGAACAAGATTTTTTCCACTACCGTGTTGCAACATTTTGTTTCTAAAAAAAAGTTCAATTATTTATTAACTACCGTACCATACATGTTTTCAATCAAAGAGCAGTAACTGTGGGAAATTAAATGTCGTTGCAAGTCAAACGTGTTTAGCGAGTCAATAGGCCTAGCTCCTATGACGTAAGAGAACGTCACCTTCTAAAGCAGTATACCCTGATTCAATTGCAAGTAAGGTTAGAATCTAAATTGTTACAAACTGGCAACTTCACTTTTCAGTTTTTCAAGGATCAAATTAGTACCGTACAACTAACCATAATCGCAGTCATATTTCTTTATGGGATCCTTTTGAAAACAGTTGTTTCTAATGCGATATTATATGGAAATAATATTTTGTTTCATAATCGGTCTAGTGCGCAAATTGATGATGCCAGCAGTATCTGTTTTAACCGGCAGACTGTTAAGGAAAACACTGCAGTTACTGGAAGATATTACAGTTAATATTTTGTTAACTGAGTGATGGAATGATGTTTTAAATCAATATCAATCATATTACCTGAAAAAAATTTGGGTTTATTGTTTATACAAAATACGTCACTACAGTCAGTAGTAGCATTGTTTGCTAAAATGGTTTTGGCGCATTCAATTCTGTCTAGTGATTAAAGGTTAATTTTAGAAAAATATCGACTGTTGTGGAACGAAAAAGTTGTTTTGCAACCAAAAATTATTGAGATTTTACAATTTCAACACAAAATTTTTAATTAATTTTGAGCTATCTTTATTAAATGATTTAAATGAAACAAACCTGCCCTGAACAGGGATATTCTTGTCCCTACATCTCCAAATACAAAGATAGTGCCAAGCTTTCCAAAAAAACTCATTGGTATGAATTTAGTTTATGTAATAAAAATTTTGCAATAAAAATCAGCAGGAAGATTCTTTAGATAAATAACAAGAAGGTAAAACATCTTTCTTTTTGAAATGTGCGAGTGGACAAACACAAAACAAGATACCGAGTATGTGATAGCCAAAAAAATTACCTGATTAATAATTTCATTGCCGACATTCCATTGAGGTTGAAAGATCCATGCAAAATCAGGCCGGCAAGAGAATAGCAAACCTAAAAAATAATAGTCACAGAATGGTAAAAGATTTCTTTATATATTATAATCTATAGATGCTGTCTAATAGTTTTGACGAGATCAAAACACATTGAAATACAACAAAAACTATATATGTTTCACAAAGCCAACAATTTTCACTAGTGCCAAATAATAGAATTTTCTGTAGTGTTGCATTCTCTGTAAGTAAATAAAAACTTTCGTGCTAGTAATATGATCTAGTAAGGGAAACACAGACTGCTATGAATGTTTACATTTGACTTACTAATCTTATTAATTTAACTTGAGAAATATATCTAATTACTTATCAAACACCATTAGCCAGTTAGATGGAAATCTGACTGTTTGAGATAGCAGAAAAAACATTTACAATAAAAATTTATGCAAACCTGCAAGAAATCTGCAGTCAACTACAAAAGCTCTTCATGGAATTGGATAGCCTTTTGCCATCATGCATTTTGCAGTATTTAAATACTGCCTATCATAAAATCAAACATAAACAAATGTGTAATAGTCCAAGGTTCTTTATCAAGTCCAAAAAAGTCACAAATTAGTAAAAGCTTCAGAAATAAACTAAAGAAGTGACAGATTTATTTACTTCAGATTTCAGACATACACAGAACCACAGATAAATACAAAATGATGAGAGACATCTAAAAAACCATAAGATCAGGGTTGATATTTCAGATTTAAATAAAGGAAGTGGCTATTTTGCCTCTTAGAGGCAAAATAGTGTTTTCCCTCTGTTTCGGTTGGGGTTGAGGTAAAGCTTAGGGTTAAGGTTAGGGCTATTTTGACATTGGAGGCAAGATACCGGTAGCGTTTAGGACTATATTGCCTCCTAATTGCAAAATAACATGGGGCTATTTAGCCTCTGCAGGCAAAATAGCCACTGCCTTAAATAAAAATACTCTTCTACGTACTAGCACCACAGATCAGAATAAGTTTGTGCATTTATTATTTTTATTCTATTTGCACCAATATGCAATTTTAATCAAATGAGCAATTAATTAAGTCAGAAGAAACATTACAAATGTAACCAATTCAATAGAAATAAACTGGGGATGACTTAAACATATATTACAATCCAGCAAACACTACATAAGAGAAAAAGCAAAAAACAACACATAAAACATAGATTTCACAAGTATAACAACAGCAGAAATAGTACCTAAACATTGAAAAAAAATGCAATATGTTATGCAGAAGTGGAGTCCTTGGCCTCAAGGACGTCCTCGAAAATGTCCTGTCCTCAGCTTGAGGACAGCACTATTTTATGACATGTTGAAAACGGGCCAAGGTGATGAGCAAGGTTGTTTTGTCTTGGAACACGCGAGAGAACTTGCAAAAAAAAAAAATTTTGACGATTGAATTTTGTGGAAAAGTTGCGAATTTGTGGGCGAAGACCTTTTTTTGAGATCGCCTGCGTTTCGCAAAAATTTTGAGCAAAGACCGTTTATTTTGTTAGTTGGAGAACACTTCCGCATTGTGTCTTTGGTCCTAGACCTAGAGCATTCCCATCCTTGGCCTCAGATTTTTTTGGTGTCCTTGGTCTCGAGCCTTGTGTCCTTGACTCCACCTTTGATGTTAAGCTTGTGATCAACTTAGCTAACCTACAAACCTGCTAACTGAAGTGCTTCTACCCGCAAAGGGATTAATCTGGTATTATCCTGAGCAAAATCTATAATACAATAACAATTTGCATGTTAGTCTCTGTCAGTCCGTATTCAATTCATGGTCTAACTCTCTTTACTCGAAAAGGAAGCTCTTCAACACTCAAATCAAAAGTAGCATTTTGATGAAGAGGCACAAGAGCAGGGTTGGAAATATTGATTACCGGTAGTAATCGATAATCGATACTATTGGTATAATACATTCTTTGCTTTTGGGTTATCAATCATCACAGATGCTTAGCTTTCCTGTTTCAATTTTTTCCATGGATTATTGCCTTTTATTTTCTATGCTTTTTGTTTACAGGTTATTGATTGGTAGAATCTTTATACTTAACTTTTATTCTGGTTGAGTCTGCCTAAGCTTACATTGTTTCATTTCTCTTATGCTACATCTTGCTCTTTATAATTATCCTAAGCGAAGTGACTTGACGAATGAAACACGCATGGTTAAATAAACAAAGATTCTAGTGACGTTACTCTTTTTTGGAAATTTTTATTTTGATTATTACACTTATAGGCATAAGTGGGCACAAGTCCGTTAATCGTTAACAATGAAGCTGACTTTTTCATTAACTTGTTAATCCGTTAAAAAGGTTTTTTCATGTTAACGGACTAAATCAACTTCCGTTAAGTTTTGTCAACTTCCGTTATGGTTTTCATTGGTAATATCTTGCACCATTCATTCATCGTACTAGCATAAAACAGTTTGCACTGGTAACACTTGTTGCATATTTGTATGAGTTTTATTAGACTGTAAAATGCAACTTCCAAAACAAAAAAGAGCACCTTAACAATAAATATTTCCTTACAATCAGCTCAACAGCATCAATACGTGTTCTAGAAGCCAGTGAATAAAAAGAAATGTAAATTACACGCAAAACATTAACGAATTAACAGACTTTATTAACTTCTGTTAATTAACGCAGAAAATAACTGATTAACGTCAACGAAGGTATGAAGTTTGTTAACAAACTAGTGGTTAATAAAGCTAACGTTTTGCATTAACTTGCCCACCTATGCTTATAGGTTTGGATTAGGGTTTAAGTTAGGCTTTGGGTTACAGCTAGAACTGGGGTTAAGGTTAGGGTTAGTTTTTTAGGCTTTATTTCAAAATGTCTGTGCGAATGGAACATTCGCCAAATCTCTTCCCATCCTTAAAGCATATTTTTCATATCCTTTATAGTAGGCTACAGTAATGATACCAGTTTTTCCTCTCACAAGTTACATTTAATGGTCAATACAGCAAATATTTCAGTGCATCCTAGTGAAAAACAGAATATAAATTTTTGTTCGCAATTTAGCATCGATTAGTGGATTACTAATTTTTGCTTTTTGTTTTTGATATCTTTGCTTTTTGTTGCTTTTACAGTCTTTGCTTTTTGATTTTGATAACAACTATGGTAGCCTACTGTATCACAATTCTTTGCTTTTTGTGTGAATTATCGATATCGATTTGTCTTTACTTTGCTTTTAAACAGCATCAACTTTTAACCCTGTACAAGAGCTATTAATATCTGAATCTGATATATTGCGTAAGCCTAGTCTCACCATAATGGAGGTTAGGTTGCCAGTGATCTCGTCACACAGTGATTGCGACATTCTGAAGACAAAAAAAGCTTACCTTGCAATTGTATCGCAATTGTGCCATTGCATTATTACAATTCAAGCTTTGACTGAAAAAGACAGACATTAAACTAGGCTACTCTAGCATCCTCGGAGCTAGTATCTTGCTTTAAAACCCCTAGGCTACTTTATGGCCAAATCACTGTGATGAAATCTATTTTTTGTGATGAGATCACTTGTAGCGATAGGCTAACAGATACGGTAACACATAGGCTAGAAAATTACCGTACTAATTAACAGCGCTTCTTTCTATTCAGTTTCCAAACAGTGACTTTCAACCTTCCAAAGTTGCTACACAGGAAGGTAGCATCCTAATACAAGTGCTTATCTTCATCATTCATCAAAGCCTGGATTTGGACTATGGCCAAAAACTCAGAACTGAGAAAGGCTGAAAGGGTAGGCTACAGTACTACTAACACAGTAGCCTACAAATACCGGTAGTAAAAACCTACAAGTAAAAGTCAAGAGGCATTTGCCTCGGATTTCCCCAATAAATCTGCGTCCCACATTCTTGACACTTCACTCCTTAAAAACAGTAAGCTATGCTTATGACCAGTAATCTACACGCATAGGCCTAATCAATTCCCAATTCATCCTCATTCAGCATTAGCCTACACATTATGCCAATAAAACTGCTTAAACACTTCACTGCTTCATTAAACATTAGCCTATCTTCTAGAATTTCTAACATTCACTTTCCATTGCTTCTCAGTTTAGCCTTGTGAGTTGATAAATAAATCAACAAACTCAAACCTCAACTGCCACTTCAATTCTCAGATGGCGGTACTAATAAATTTTGGTACCGCCACCTGTGATTTTAGTACCGCCACCTGTGATTTTGGTACCGCCACCTGAAGCTTCAGGTGGCGCCACCTGAACTTAGAAGTGGCGCCACCTGAAGCTGCAAGTGGCGCCACCTGAAGCTGCAAGTGGCGCCACCTAAACTTAGAGGTGGCGCCACTTGAACTTAGAAGTGGCGCCACCTGAAGCTGCAAGTGGCGCCACCTGAGCTTGGAGGTGGCGCCACCGCCACTTGTATGTCTGACCCCGTCTCGAATGTGGAGAACAAATCTTGAAAAGAACACCCTTAACCACTTGCATTTGACAAAGATACAGTCAATTCAAATTTTATGCCTAAATTTTGGTTATTTTTTTTCGTTTGAGTGATCACAAAATTCCAAATTTTAAACATTCATATCTTTTGCTACAGTTGACCGATTTCAAAAAAAAATTAGTTTTTTGGAATCAGCATCAAAAGTTCTACAAACCTACGAATTCATATCAAAATCAAAGAGGGTTGGTGGCATTTCTCAAAATTTCTGGATCAGTTGACATGGGAATGATCCAGGTCTGAGGTAGAAAAATGAAACTTCTTTACAATGTTTTGCTTTATTGTTATAAGAGTTATGGTAATGTGTTACACTACCAATACTTTTGTTTATGATAAATTTAATGAGAAATATTTTAGGCTTGTTTTACAGTAGGCTACTACAGGCCTATTTTAAGTGGTCTTCACAGTATTAAAAGTGCTTTGTCATGCATTGGCTTTCGTAATTATCTTCAACCACCTAACGACCTAATTGAGTCGTCATTTTATCTGCTTTTGTTAGTTTTTTTTTTATTGCTACTGGTACTTTTGGTCCAAATCATATTGACTTGAAAAATGTCAGAAAAAAATGTTCAAAGTAAGTAGTTGTAAAATTTCTATAAGTGCTAAAACAAATGTTATGGAAAGTTGGAACATAGATTGATTGAGGCATTTTTGTCCTGTCACGAGAAAGCAATGGTAGCACTCTTTTTATGTGTTGGTAGGTTTTTGGTTGGCATTTGACTGCTAACCATGATTCAAATTTACTGCATTTTAAAGCCTCCAAAAATAGGTTTTGTAAAGTGTCTTATTGATGGACACAACATTGTGATCTCTGACAAGGATTGCGAGTTGATGAACCAAGTCAACTGACCGCCACAAACGACCACCAACGTTAGGGTTAGTTGGCAGTTAGTTGGTTTGCGATCAGTTTGTGGCTGTCAATTGTGGCGGACCCATGAGTAAACCCAGTTAACGCAATCATTTAATCTAAGTCCTCTCAAAAACAATACCATTTCCACTTCTTTTTCCTGCTTATTGCCCAACATAAATTGTAATTACGTTGATAAATTAGGCTATGTCTAGTTGCCTTGGCCAGGGCACTGTGAATCTCCATTTCTTTCAGCTCTTTTGTCTTTCTTTCAAACTCATCTTAAAATTTAGTGCATCCTATTGTAAAAGTGCAACTTATCTACCATTTTTGATGGGAGCTTCACAATGTCTCTTTTTGATGTTGATTGTTAAACAGATAGTTTGGGATGCAATTTTTAGTGTCTAGTTTGACGCGACTACGAGAATCAAACTCAATTTAGTGTTTCAGCAGTGGATGCTCTGTTTACTGGAGACTAGTTTACTGCTGGGTAATTTTTGCTAGTTGGTATATTTTTCTTTAAGAATTTTGCTGAAATACTTTCAGTCAAACCGTTTATTGTACTCATTGTATTATTTCAAAGCGTGTGAGTAGTTTACGGAGCCCATCTTTGCGTCATAGCGCCTGCTGGCCGCACAGCTTCTTTTGAAGAAATTTTGCAACAGTGGCAAGCCATTGGCAACACTGTGTCTGATTTGACTAACCTGAGATTTCAATCTCAGACCTCCCGCTCCAGAAACAAACATGTTGCCACTCGACCAACTGGTTGGTGCCAAAATGCTGATCGAAATACGCCGTGTACAATGGTGATTGGAGTTTGAATTCAACCAATTCAAAAAGTGCTGGACAGCAAAGGCCAGAGCAAATATAATAACATGACACGGTGCACATTTAAAACTTTAAAACCTTACAGTCTGTTTCACCGTAATCGGTACCATCAAGAGTGTCTGCCAAAAGTAACACAAAGTTTAAAATCTAGAATTTTAAAACTAGTGTTCTCTTTAGGTACTGGACCATATTCGACTCCTGGGCAGCCTAAAGTACACCCAACTAGCTGAGAAAAACTGAACCTGGCCCTTCTTAACTCAAACAGTCTAAACCATTCAAGAACCGTACCCAGAACTAAGATAGAAAAGCTTGTTTAACCTTTGTTTAACAAGGAGAGCGAGGTTCAGTTTTTCTTTGCTAGTTGGGTGTACTTTATGCTGCCCAAGAGCCAGATATAGCCCTGGTACCAGTACAGGGAACTACTTTTTAAGTTTTAAATTTTTTACTTTTGGCATACACCCTTGATGATCTCGATTGCAGGTGAAACAAAATGTAGGGTTTTAAATACTTTTAATTTTTGACTTATAATGTGTTATGTTATGATGGTGAAATATATATAATTTTATTTTCGATTTTCTTTTCTGCTACATACTAAAAATTTGATTGTGACATCATTGTCGAAAAAATAGCCAACGAAAGTACCATCAATAAACTGCTTGCCAGGTAGCTGATTAAGTGCATGGATAGGTGTTTCTACAGTAGTATTGGTAGTGCTTAGATATTGCAGTTGCAATTTAATCATGATGTTTGTGACGTTTAGGGTCTAGAGTTTTAATGTTCATTCATTCGCATGCTTGTTTTAAATTTAAAGGGCATTCACTTCAGAGTTTTTTTTGTCCTTGCTCAGATTTCTCTCAAAAGGTTTTTGCAAATCTTTAGACCTACTTTGAGCTTATCATTTCCAAGGTATGATAGCATGTTTCCCCTTAGACATTTTGCCATGATTTTCAATTAAAAACAAATTTTAAAAACTTACTTCATCTTTCTAGCTCCTGTGTTTTGCAGCAGTGTTTTCAAAACAAAATAAATGGTCAAAAATTTTAAAAATTAGCTGTTTTTCGAGTAAAGGAAAGCCAATATTCTATTCTAAAAGTTTACCTTTTGTTGCAATACCGTACTGACTAAATGGTGATACAAAAGTTAGAAAAAAATTGCTGATTTTGAACTGCTGTATCGGTATCTGAAAAGGCGAGACATAAAAGGTTTAACCCTTTGAGCGCGGCTGTCGCAATTTTGCGACAAGGCTACCTTCCAAAAATCAAACAATATTGCTTCAGTATCAAATGCAGGAATCCCCCAAGTTGATATCATTTTTTTCGTTAGAAAACAAGCTTTTCAATGAGCTATTGTGTTCTATAGGTTGCTATTGAAGTTATTGCTAATATCTGCGGTTGAAGTTACTGATTGGAAATGGATAAGAATTTTTACACACTTAACTAAGCGTTAGAAATGGTAGTAGCTGATAGCGATTCATGGAATGAACCACAGTATTCTGAGCCTAAATTTAGTGATTGTGATCAAATTTGTAACATTTTTTGATAGTCCTACTTATGTGCTACAAATGTTATATACATTGTTGGGGTATAAAATAATAGGTTATGCTTACAGAATTGTTTAAAAATAGGTTGTAAAAAATTATTTTCTGTAAAAAAGAAATTCAGCGCTCAAAGGGTTAAACTTGATGAGAATACATTTCAGACTTTCCACAATGCTTTGGCAAATAATGAAAAAATTAGACACGAATGCCCTTTTAAACTTTAATTGTTGTAAGCTTTTTTTTTTTATCATTTGCCTTGCTTGCTTTAAGTATGTTGTCACCGTTTTGGTGCCTTTTCAAAGTTTTCACGCTAGTGTACAGCAACACGAAATTATACATAATACATGTTGTATAACCTTGCAGATGTCAGCGGAGTATTGGTCAGCAATGTTGATGGAAGTCCTCAAATTGGTGGGGAAGGTTGTACTTTTGACAACCGTAAGTGTGTTTTTATATTGCTGTTATACTGGCAAATACAGCATTGTGTAACATATTAAAGTTATTTGATACAATATTTCCTCAAATATTTGGTCTAGTTGGGACAGCAATTCTTAGAAACCTGAACAGATTAGCAGAAAAACTAGATCATTGAATTCCTATTTTTAAACCAAAACATATAGCAAGAATCGGATTTGAAAGCATCAAAGCTTGAATGACTAGATCAGCATCAAACTATACAGCATTGGGGGATTACACTACTTTTTATTAAAACCAGTGTAGGATAAGCGTGATGGTTAAAATTACTCTCAGTAACTCTTGCCCCCAATTAGATAATTGGAAAATTTCCTCGCTGGTGCATTAATGGTCATTTTATAGTATGGTTCTGTTCCAGTACAAAGAGATTTCTGAGGTTGCAATAACAATTGACTAGCCTTGGGTAAAATTTTTAAAAAACACTATTTCATTGTTATTTCAAAAATTTTCTGACCCATACTGGAGAGATAATTGAATGCTGAATAAACAAGGTACGGATAATTGAGGAAGTTCTGTATTGTGTTTTGGTACTGGCTTAGCTTTTTGCTGATCATGGACCTAATTTTTTGGTGAATAATTGAAAATAAATTACTAATTCGGTCAATATAACCTCAAAAAAAATTAGTGAGGTTTTGAATTCATGTGCTAAAATTGCAATAGCTATGATGAAAATGACCAAAAGCTTGCATCTAAATTTAGGCATTTGATCAAAATTTTGGGGAGAAAAAATAAACCCAGACCTAGCTAGTGTGTGTGTATTATTTTGAGCAACGACAAATACTGTCTGCAATCTGCATTATTCCAGCAATTTTTCAAAAAAGTTTTGGTGCTCACCAAGACTTATGGCAAAGTTGGTGCTTCTATGATCTTCCATTAAGAAGTTTGGTAAGGGGGTGTTTTTGTTCTACAACTTTTAGGCGCAGACGTCAAGCGCCACCAATTATGTGCCGGGACTATTATGGGACTATAAGGGTAAAGGTTAGGCTTGTTCTACTTTCCTGCCTTTTAGCATGATTTCCTACTTTTCTTATTTTCGCTTTTTAGTATTGTTCGTCATTAAGTCACTCCTAGGTTTTTTTTTTCAAAATCTGGTTTCGGTCATTTGACCGATTTGAAGATATTTTTTCGGTCATTTGAATTATTTTTCGGTCATTTTCTTATTAAAGTAAAATTAACAATATTTCGCTTTATTAAGCTTTTATTAAAAGAATACGAACACGAAACAAAATTTGCAAAACACGGTCATAAGAACAAAGTATTTTAGATCAAATTACTTCAAGCATTCTCAGCTAAATTGATGCTACGCTCTGCAGCGGGTATGATATAAACAGACACTGCAGTGATGCAAAAAGGCTTAAAAAAAAAGCGTTAGATAGCATAATCAAGTTACAAAATTCAATAAGTAATTCCGAGTTATTATGAATGATAGTTATGAAAGTTATTATGAAAGACTCGCAGAATGATCCATCTTTAACTAAAACTAACTTATAAAAAGACTTAGGATGAACGACACGAGGTCGCAGTTTTGCTCTTTCACAATGCGAGAACAACTAAAAAAACATTATCTGTTGTCGTATTTTTTTAATTATCAGAACAAACGAAAACTTATTAGCGGGTAAAAACTTGCAACACAAAATCACGACTTTAAAAAAGCGTTAAACTTAAACAAACGGAGAAAAAACAATCCTGCACAAAATATGTTTCTCAAAATTTAGCCGTCCATATTTATTCTTCTTCAGCCGTTGGCATGTTGGGCTGGGAAGAAAAAGCGCTGGAACCCCTACTCTTTGTGTTTTACCTGGACCGCTTTGTAGCTTGTAACCAAGGGTTGTATGCATAGGTGGGCACAAGTCCGTTAATAACGTTGCTAACTTTTTCATTAACTTGGTAATCCGTTAAAAAGTTTTTTCATGTTAACGGATTAAATTATATTAACTCTAATTCTTGCGTTCTTCCGGTGAAGTCATAGTCACAGAAAGCTTGATCTTAAAAGCTTTGTTTTTATTGACGTTTCGTTGGTCATGACGACCAACGAAACGTCAATAAAAACAAAGCTTTTAAGATCAAGCTTTCTGTGACTATGACTTCACTGGAAGAACGCAAGAATTAGAGTTAATTTACTTATGCCCGGTGAACATCAAACCTTTAGGCCAAGTAGGCCCATACCTACGTTTGGACTAAATTAACTTCCGTTAAGTTCTGTTAACTTCCGTTGAGGTTTTTATCGTTAATATCTTGCACCATTCATTCATCGTACCGGTACAAACCAGTTTGCACTGGTAACACTTGTTGCGTGCTAGCACGAGTTTTATAGAAAAGCGAAGAAAGGAGCTCTTTTTTGTGTCAAATAATAAGCTGCATCCTCATCAAATCAAATTCTGTTCGCAATTTCCAAAGATTTTCCGATCGCAGCTTTGTTAGTGCATTTGATCCTATTTTTATCTTAAAAACTAGATTAGACGGTAAACTGTAACTTCCAAAACACAAAAAGACCACCATAGCAATAAATCTTTCCTTACGATCAAGCTCAACAGCGTCAATACGTGTTGTAGAAGCGAGTGAATAAAAAGAAATGTAAATTATACGCAAAATGTTAACGAATTAACGGACTTCATTAACTTCGATCAATTAAAGCTGAAAATAACGAATTAACGTTAACGGAGGTGTGAAGTTTGTGAACGGACTAGTGGTTAACAAAGCTAACATTTTACATTAACTTGCCCACCTATGGTTGTATGCCAAACTGGAATCGCAAGTTTTGTACGATTCTGCATTCAAGCGTAGTCGCATCAATTGTCACAAGTGAATGGTAGTCGACGATTTCTTGGGGGCGTTTTTAGGACTAAAACCTCGTTCTACAGTTGCGTTTTCAGCATTAAAACTAAGTATTGCTCTGGCAATCCGTGGAAAGAGCGGGCCAATCCAATTCCTGTTCTGCAGCGATTGTCAAAACCATTCGCCAATTGTCATCAGCATAACGACAATTCCGTAAAACTTCAAACTTAAAATTGTGCCATTCGTCTTCTAGCACTTCGTTTTCGGTAGGGTCAGGGCTAATTTTGTAAAACTTAGCCAGGGCAATGACTTCCTTTTCAAATTTTCTTCATGCAAGCTGGATTTTAGTTTTACTGCTTGTTTTTAACAACACTTAATTGAACTCGAAAAATTCGACATCTTTGCCAAACTCGAGAAAGAATAAAAATAAGAATCTCAGAACTTGAACTAGCATAAAAAATGAAACGAGTTCGTAGCTGTTGTTACTGCATAATATTATTTCTCTTCAATGCATTGTGCAGCGGTATTAAGTGTGCGATTCACAACTTAAATAAAAACATTAAAGAATTTACTTAGGACGAACCTTGCTGTTTCTTCATCATCTTGTCTAGAGTGACCATGGGCGTCGGCAACTGGGGGTCATGGTTCCCCTGGATTTTCACACACTCTCTCTAAAACCTCGCAAAATTCAAAAATTATTTCGTTTTTAGTAGTTAATACTGGCTGAATTCGTATTGCCCCCTCCCCTTGAAAAATTTTCTGCCGACGCTCTTGAGAGTGACCATTAAAATCGATTTGCAATCGTCTTCTACAACGCGCAACGTTAAGCTTGAAGACGAACTAGATTTGACTTCGATGACATCTTCGCTACTTGGTGATTTAAAAAAATGAACTCAAGTTCGACTGTTTACTGCAAAATTTTGTTTTCTTTCTGGGCTCCAGTTGCTTTCTTTACTAGAACCACTCAGCATACTCCTGTCAGTTGAGATGCAATCTTGTTCTGACTTTTAGAACTAAATAGAGTGAACTGATCTGAATAAACTCGGGGCTAAAATCTTTGTCAACCGCTCCACAAGTTTATATTATTTTTCGTTTTATCACTTACCTTTACGTAGCAATTCACTTCGTAGTTATCGTTCTGCTTTATTCATTAACGAGTGTGATGAAATAATAACTGTTTTTCGATGAAAATCGTACGTTTTTTTGATTTCTGCTCTTTCAACGCGTAGGCCTACCACATCAATTCCGACATTCGCAGATAAAAGTGCTTCAAAGCAATACTTGTTTTGAGAAAAGAACTATCAACAGCTGGTTTTGTTTCTTCACATTCGCTCGTAGTGCTACGAACCTGCGAATATTGTGTTGGCCGTGGTGAAAAAGTTTTCGGTCATTATGACCGAACAGATCAAAAATATTTCGGTCATTGCGCAAAAAAATCGGTCAATGACCGACAAATGACCGAAAAAAAAAACCTAGAGTCACTCTTAATAAATTTTTGTTTTAGGAAAGTATTATGGAACAAAACAACCAAGTAAGGATATGATTGTTTTCAATTTCAAGTATTTTATTTTAAGGCTGAACAGATGCAGGAGTGTCTGGCTTCTTCATATCACTGAGTTTTAATAATCAATCATCCAGATTCACATACCATAAAATTAAAAATATAAAACCATTAAACTAAACCCCCCTACACATACAGCTTGCTTTGTTTTTTGACCTTTTAAGAGGGTATTTGCATGATAATATAGTGTTGATTACAAGTTTTAAAACCTATCATTCTGCTCTGCCAGTTACTGTCTGCATCTAGCGTTTTGGTGAGATGTGATTTCATTTTATTAGTTTTAGTTTTGGTGATATGTGATTTCATTACTACAGTTTAGGATTGTTGACCATCATTTGGTACCTGAAAAATTTTACTTCATTTTAGAGGTTTAACCAAAAATCTCCAGTTAACTGTTGCAAAAATAAGTGGTGCAAACTTACCCCTATTTTACTTCGTCTTGTTTTAAACTATATGAAAATCATTAATTTTTTGGTGCGAGCCACTCACCAGAGCCTAACTCTGGTTGTGATCATGTGGCATTAATATTGCAAGGTCTTAATTTTGATTAATCGACCTAGTGGATGATATGTCAATAAACCTAGGTTTGATTTTTAATTTGGTTAAACTAAAGACTTCAAAAGCTAGGATTCACAATTTCCTACTTGGCTTGTAGGATTAAAAAGAATCTAAAGCTTCTATTGCTAAAATAGTATAGTCAGGTGGCAGCGTAATTGAAATACGAAAAAGGTCATTTTTCCCATTTTATGGCTTGGTAAGCAACTTTTCTTTTGTAGTGTCTCGGTGATTTGGTTAATAAAGCATAACAATTATTTTTGCAGCAGCGTAGCCAGGGAGTAAGGACCTGAGGGGTCTACAGCCCGGATTGTATTCAGACAAATCCCGTTCCAATTTCAGGTGAAGGCTTTTTTTTGGCCTAGACCCTCATAACAGCCCCCATCCCCATTGCAAATTTCCGGCTACTCGCCTACATTTTCTATAATAGGAAAAGCACTCTAGGTGTGTGCCTGTGCAGTGTGCTTTGTATCATAGCATTAATGTTTTGCAGTGACAAATGACGATATATGCAAGAGAGTAGAAACTTTAAGTAAGTTGTTTTGAGATCTTTTTGTAAAACTGGTCATAGCAACATAATTATAACATCAAGCCGCTACTTTTTCTAATTGAAAGATCTCAGCTGAAATGGTTTTGCCATGCCAGCTGAATGTCTCAGGAAAGACTTCTCAAGCAAGCTTTATGTTAAAGCAAATAGAAAAAGACCAGTTGGAAGACCTAGAACTAGATCAGGAGTCGGCAACTTACTGCAATAATTGAGAAAAACTGCAAACTGCGTTTTTCTCACACAGTTTACAGTTTCAACACAATTACGATAAGCTTAATGACATAATAATTATGCAGTGCCAATTTTCATTCAAAAATTAAGGGTGCACGACTGTGCATTTTACACAAGTGCACGTTATATGTACTTGAATAAATATGGTAGGTAATAAAACTTTCATTTTTTTGTCACTTAACTTTTTGAGTGTTGCATCTTTTATGCATGACATATTTTGGTTTAGGTAACGAACTGAAAGAAAAAATGCAAAAAAAAGCTTTGGACAAAGCTGAAGAAACAGCTCCCTTTGTTCGAGATAAATTACCCAAGCTGAGCATAGCCCCTTTGGAAGTAACCACCAAAGAACGTGATTGGACACAGTTTGAACGGTATGACCATCGAGACAATGTTGCCCATGCCTTGAGTGAGCGTCCTACTGGCAATATTACGCATTTTGAGTTGTTTAAGAAAGCACACGAACGAGCTGAAGAAGTAGCAAAACAGCAGAGTATCAGTGATGAGGCAAAGCAAGTACAAATTACGCGAAACGGAAATTTTGTCGGAGTTATTGGCCATGCTGGCATTGGGAAAACGACTTTCACAAAATCTCTGGTGAAGAAAGTACTACCTCCAAATAAAAACGTCTTTGGTATTGAGTATGTGTTTTATATTTGTTTTCGTGACATCAATTACGAAAAGCCAATGAATTTGCTTCAGTTTCTTACTAATGACTGCTGCATTTGGGAACTCGAAAACGAGAAATGCATTGAAGCTTTCTTGTTAGATTTAAACAAGAATGAGCGAGTCTTGATTGTAATGGATGGTTTAGATGAAGCAGCTTTAACAGACATGAAGAAGAATTTCACGGATAAGTGTTCTGTCATGAAAGAGCAGAAAGCAGAAACGTTCATCAAGAACATCCTCAATGGCCATATTCTACTGAAAGCAAAGAAGTTGATCACGTCACGACCACAACAAATGTACGAGCTGCATGAAGCCTACAAACCTGTTTTCATGGTTAATGTTCTTGGTCTGAGTAAAGAATCCCAAGAAAAAATCTGTGGAGAAATTGTAGGTGATAAGGATCGAAAAGAGAAAATTCTGCAGTTTTTGAGAAATAATCCTGATCTTGACAGTTACTGCTATGTTCCGGTGAATTGTATCCTTGTAGTGTATTGCATCAATACCAATCTTGACGAGATCAGTGTGGATCAAGTGCAAATGGATTCTTTGACAACAATCATGGTGAATGTTTTAGGCCTGTTTGTCAAAGAGCACACAAAAAAGAACGGTGAGCAGTTGGCTTTCCAAATTGAGAATCTCTGTAAGATGGCCTATGAAAAATTCAGTTGCAATCAACTCTACTTTGACGAACAAGACTTGCAGGACGCAGATATTGATGACATAAATAGAAGTTCTTTTTTCACAGTTGGAATTGTTGGTTCTGGTCAAAATAAATGCAATGTCATGCTCATGGAAGGTCGAAAAAGGTTTTATTTCTCTCATTTGATTTTGCAGGAGCTTTGTGTTGCTCTTTACATCAAGCTGTACATGAAGGATTTCGGTAAACTCAAAGAAGACTTAAAAGAAAGCAAATATCAGATGGTAACAAAGCTGTTGTTTGGCTTGAGCAGTCCTACTACTAAGGTTTTGTTGGAAGCTCTTCATCTTTGTGCGTGCAAGAAGAAATTGGAGCTGCCTGATGAAGCTGAGCGATCTCGCAAAGTGCAACTCAAGAAACTTGCTCAGGGTCTCATCAGGGATCTTTGCCGCATCGAAACAAAGAAGTGTGTCTTCAACAACTTCCAAATCTGCAGTTGGCTGTATGAAATGCGAGATGAAGACTTCACCACAGATGTTGTTTCTTCTGAAGTTCTGCAAAACAAGCTGGTTATCACGGGTGAGATTCTCCCAAGCGACGTCCCAAGTTTTTACTACATGCTTCGCTTCAGAAAAAAACCTTTGCATTTGTCAGTGGTTGCACCAAACTTCGTTGAAGAAGCTCTCGAGAAATTTTTTACCGACATGGGCAGGTCTTTTGCTGCCAATACAAACAACAGGGTGAGATTGGATTCACTGTTGTTCATAATTAGAACTTTACAGTTAAAAAAATTTTTAGATTGCTGTCTACAATTTTAGATTCTAAAAATCGCTTATTCGTGCAACTTTAGACATAATTAACTTCATGTGATGTATTAAACTTAGATTCTTTGCTTACTCTTTTTTTTTTTCACTGTAATGCCCATTTTGATTTAACTCCGTTTTATAAATAAACTCAAAAGTATTGTTTTTGAAAAAGCGCTCAACCATTGTAAGATATGCAAAACTATGTAATTCATAGAGTGAATAGATAATAAAAAACAACAACACGCAAAGCGCTGTCATAAAATTTCCAAAACTAAGTTAATTCTGAATATGTGTAGCAACAAGTGTTCTGAAGTACTGTTAGTCGATCACACTTTACAATGCCTATTAAAAGACTGTGTTTTAATTCAGACTTCTGGTGGTCATTGACTTAGAAGATTAGGGACTGACATATAATACCAATAATTAATTGTATCGAAATCCCAGCAGAAATCATTCTCATCAGAATGTTTTTGTGTTTGTTTTTTCGTTTTTTTTGCTTGCGTAGAATTCCTAGAACAGCCACAATAAATTTTCATTGGCTCGAAAAAGATCCTAATTGAGACATTGTCGAAAAATTTAATTTAAAAAACAGTTTCATAGTTACTGGATAATTTTTGAAGTATCCCAAACAGTAACTGGTAGTACGAGATTTTAGGTATAATGTAACAGCCACACAAATCCTTTTCAAAAAAGGTAACTGGATAATTTTTGAAGTATCCCAAACAGTAACTGGTAGTACGAGATTTTAGGTATAATGTAACAGCCACACAAATCCTTTTCAAAAAAGGTAATTGTGTTTTTTCCTAGCTCGAAAAGCTAAAGTTCAAATCTGACAACATTGGCGACGATGGTGCTGAATACATTGCTATGAGACTCGACATCATTGATGAGTTGCATCTTGTTGCCTGCCCAATCACTGAGAAAGGCTTGGGAAGCTTGTCAAGAGCCATTAAATCAAAGAAGCCGGCAGTAAGCCCTGTTCTAAACTGATCTGTTCTGTAACATAATTGATTAGGGGCCAAGTGGATGGAGCATCTGCTACTAAAATATAAATTTGGGTTTAATAACTTAATCGCCAGTATTTCTTTGTGAAAATTAGGAATAACAATGATACAATTTGTTTGTTTTTTAGTGCAGTATCGCTCAATTTTAAAGCCTTGCTATGCTTTACAAACCAAATTCTAACAGTTGTACTGATGAAAAAATTTTAAAAAACGTCAAAACAACATTTCCGTATTGGATTAAATATAGAGCAAATTTTTTTTCATAGCTCCACTACATCAGTGAGTTAGACTGATTTTTTCTGAGGCTGCTCCTTTTATGTAGTCTCACAACCTATTTAATTGGCTGCTTATTTTGGGGGGGCATGCGTTCATAAAGTTTTGATACCTGCCAGTTGGTGGAGTGTTTTCGTCACTTACCCATGCTTGCTACGCCATATTTTTGTTAGGAACATTGTAGTCCAGTCAGATCAACTTGAAAATAGACCCGCATTTAATGCACATTTTTCCGGAACATGTCAAATTGTTGAGTGTGAGAAAGAGTTAGTTTTAGGGCATAAATTTTGTAGTACTTACAATCCCAAAACCATAACTGGAATCGATGTCAGTTCCAGCTCCATTTATTGATCTTACAATAGTTCAAATTTAGCCAAATAAGTTTTCATGTGATTCCAGAAACGTTCTGTTTGGAGCAGTTAAATTCATCAAGTAAGCTATTAGTGCATAATGTTATAATTTTTTTGTTTGATTTTATAGTTGAAAAAGCTTGATCTTTGTTCGATCAAAATCAATGATACTGGGGCTGGTCATTTACAAGGTTGCTTGCAGAAAATCAACAGAGTGAAACTCCAACTATGTCATCTTTCTGAGAAAGGAATTGAGGCTTTAACAGCTGGAATTAAAGCTCGTCGAACACCGGTAATGTTGTTGTTACTTTATTTATACACATTACAGCCAGATTTCAAGAATAGTCAAGGTTTTTCGTGATAAGTCCTTTCGTTTTTCTTCAAAATCAGTCCAAAAATTTTTGGGTAATGTCGTAGTTTGCTGTCAAATTTTAATATTGCTTTTGAGTATGTTTTTTTGCTTGAGTTTCACAGTATCTCAATAATTATTACAGTATTAAAACATTGCAAACTAAAAACCTGTTTCTTTTATAAACGGGGTGGGTCGTCTGGGTATATCCTATTTGAATCGAATTTTATCTGGTTTTGTGTTTTAACGCTGTGGTGATTTTTTGCTGTGACCGTTCGCTATCGAGCACTTTGTGAAACCATAATATCAACTTACAGACTAGTTCCACATAAAAAGGCTGTTTAGTTCTTACTTGCGATTTTTTTATTTCAATCTCGTCATATTTAAGCTTCAACAGAGATTGGATGAAGTACAGTCTTCGAAACATCATTGGCTTTCACCACCACTACCTTGTTGTTGTTGTGACTACCTTGTAGTTGTTCTTGTTGTGCATTTTTATCCTCCTGTCACCGAACAGCATCAGACGCTGACTATTGGATGATCCGCACACTTAATTTCAATGATTACTTTGTGCATAAAGGAATCTGCATGTGCTTTGGAGTTTCCAGTGATCCAATAGTCCTGTGAATTTCTTCAAATTCTTATTAATTGAATTTGCTACATGTTCGGTTGCTTGTTCAAAGCCACCAATCAGAGATAATCACCGTAAAGCGTCTTATCCTAGGACACACCAACGTGACCAGGGTGCGAGTTGAACCCAGATCATGCAATCAGAATTGTCATTAAAACGATGCTTTTGGCTTCTTGGCCACGCTCTCTACCATCTTTTAGATACACCTACTTGGTTTCTAATTCCATTGTGCTTGAAAAAATGTTCTTCAGTTCTACATTCGTCTGTTTTTTGTTGGTATCAACTCAAATGCAGTTTTACAGTAGCTGAGTTTCAGCAAAAATTGAAAGTAGCTTACACCACAGTATTTTTGTTAAGCATAGGTGGGCACAAGTCCGTTAATCGTTAATCCATTAAAAACGAAGCTAACTTTTTCATTAACTCGTTAATCCATTAAAAAGTTTTTCCATGTTAACGGACTAAATTAACTTCCGTCAAGTTCTGTTAACTTCCGTTAACGTTTTTATCGTTAATATCTTGCACCATTCATTCATCGTACCGGTACAAACCAGTTTGCACTGGTAACACTTGTTGCGTATTTGCACGAGTATTATGGAAGAAAACGAAGAAAGGAGGTCTTTTTTGTGGCAAATAATAAGCTGCAGCCTCATAGGTTTATTAATTATCGCAGTTGGCAATCTCTGAAGATTTTCCGATCGCAGCTTTGTTAGTGCATTTAAACTTATTTTTATCTTGAAATTAGATTAGACTGTAAAATGTAACTTCCAAAACACAAAAAGACCACCAGAGCAATAAGTATTTCCTTACAATCAGCTCAACAACGTCAATACGTGTTCTTAGAAGCGAGTGAATAAAACGAAATGTAAATTACAAGCAAAATATTAACGAATTAACGGACTTTATTAACTTTCGTTAATTAAAGCTGAAAATAATGGATTAACGTTAACGGAGGTGTGAAGTTTGTTAACGGATTAATGGTTAACGAAGCTAACGTTTTGCATTAACTTGCCCACCTATGCTGTTAAGTAATTCTTAACCCTTATTTAACCCGTAGGCCCTAAAACCTGTGCGCAACATTCGCGGCCCCCCATAAGAGACTATTTTTTTTGCAAGTGGTGAAGTTGAAAATTTTTTTCAAATTTAGGAGTAGTGACCAAAAAACATCTCCAGACAATTTTTCCCTTAGTTGTGGGTATGAAAAATATCTCCTAAAGTAGGTCCCGGTCTGTGAGGATCCCGGTGACTGTGTGACCCCCTTGATAAATTCTGGTCCAACCATTCAACTGCACGCCTGCTGTATCAGTATATAGTAATCAACCATTCAACTGCACACCTCCTGTATATAGCAATGCTGCAGTCCTGAAAAATGTAGATGATTTTGTTTTAATTGATTTTAGATAACGGAGCTGAACCTGAGCGAAGGGGACATCAGTGAGAATGGAGCTGAGCATCTGGCTTCTTGCGTTTTCAACATAAAAGAGCTGAAGCTGAAGTTTTGCAAGATTACCGCCACTGGAGCTGGAAGTCTAGCAAATGCCATTGCAAAAAACGCAAAAGCTGGAACTTCCAAAGTAAGATTTTTGTTGGCGTGACACTAAATGTGATTTGTGGCACGAAATGTGGTTGTGCCGCTATGTTTAATGATTGTTACACAATTAAATCTTTCGTGCGTATTCACCAGGTATTTTTCTTTTATAAGCAGACATCATTTAACTGATATTAGTTTTGAGTGGGCTTAATTGGAGGAAGTAACTGAAAAGTTTTATTATGCCAATGTTTACATTTAGCTAATCTTTGTACTTGATGAAAGGCAATGCACTGCAGTGTACTCAGTGTAGTTTAAATGTTAAAATGTTTCAAACTGTTATAACCCTATATCAGCAAGTTTGTCGTTTTATTGTACTAAATGATTAACCTTTTTTGTATTTTAACAACCAGTTGAATTATACAGACTTAGTTCAATTGAAATAATTTTTTCTGTAAAAATTGAGGGAAAATGTGGCCATACCGATTTATGAATTCTACATCAGGTCATTATCAATTTTTCAATTAAGTTGAGTAGATGTTTTATGATTTTAACTTAAACTTTGCTCTTGTATTTTTTGCTCTGTGACTCGTACAGCTTAAGATTAAAATACTCGATCTAGCTGGTATTTTGTTTTGAACCTTGTAGCCTGTATATGCAAATACATCATGGAAAAGACCCATCTCTATCACGACTGTGTTAAAAATTAAATGTCTAAACATACCTTTTTCCGTTTAACAAGTTATTATCTTTTTTGCTAATGATTTTGTGGTGCTTAAAAGTTTGGTTTTTGGCATTGATTTCAATTCAACTTCATCGAAAATTTGATTGTATTCTTGAAGTTCTTGCTTCACTTAAATAATTGTCTTCTTTTTGGTAGAGGAGAGAGTTCCTGTTTATGTTTTTAGAGATTTTACCAAATTTTTCTCTTGTTTTATTTGATTATGTTTTGCAGCTGAAGCATCTTGATCTTTCTGAAAACATCATCTACGGTGAAGGAGCTACACACTTGGCCAGTTGCGTCGCTAACATCGATGAGCTGGTACTTGAGTACTGCTACATCGATGCCAAAGGAGCAAGCGATTTGGCTGAAGCTATCAAGAAAAGAGCTGGGAAAGTAAGCAAAAGAAGATTTCAATTTTGTATTTAACTTTGCTTAGCTACTTTTCACTTACTTCTGAAAGCTGTGTTTCAAAGTAAATTTTCCAGTATTGTAGTATGTAGGTAGTGTAGCTGTGTTTTCCCGCCATTCCTGTAGCTAGAGATGCATTTTCCAGAAATGCAATGTTATATTATGCATCTGTTAACAACAATAGTGTGAAAAAATAATCATTGCTAGTCATTTTATTCAAATTTGAAGTGTGGTTCAAAATACACTGGCTTTTGGTTTTGATTAAAAGGTAGCCTTTGTTTAAGCTCGAATTCCCAACCTATAGAGTACAAAAGAGTGTAAACTTATCCTTTGTTTACAAGACTGTTGATGTGGTTCTGACGTAATGAAAAGCGGTTAAATAATTGTAGTTTTGCAGTGTAATAGTAAGCTTGCAATATTTGATCGCGCCATCTCATCAAAATTTTGCGACTATCGGTAACTTTTGTTACAAGCAATTCTAGGACAATAGTTGTCTAGAAAAATTCTATTGCAGTATCCATAAACACATAAAACAAGCGCTTCGATTCCTGGTAGTATTTTCATTGAAAAATATTTATTGTTTTTAATAGATATCTATAAACGCCCAAATTTGTATATTTTATTTGTATTTCGGTTAGTGGGCTGCTTCATTACTTTTCTTTTTAGTTGAAATCCTGTTTTTAATGTTGTGACATATTTTTAAGATATGTTTGTTGAATGATGTTAAGACTCTTGCAATGAATTTCTAGGCAGTGGCCTGCCTTATAGAGATGTGGTGTACACTGCCCACTCTTTAAGGGGAGTGGAAATCGCCTTTTTTTCTTAGGTTTTCCAGCCCCGGCAGGGCTTTGTTTTTAACCTCTCTGCTGAAAGAGCTGGGTAACTCCAACTAACGTTTTGCTATGGCACTACACCGCTGCTAAAAAAACGTGTTGTGTTGTTTGAATTTTCGGTATAAATGTGGTGCAAAGAAAATTTTGAAGTATACTCTATTCCTTACGAACGTGTAAGAAGTTAGCGGGATCCACCTCCTCGTAACTGCACTAAGACAACACCGCTCTTTACAAGGAAGCGGTGGAGTGAGGGAGATTTAATTTCCGATTTGACCAACTTGGAATCAAACTCCATATTATCGAAACCATCTAGGAAGATAATATTTGGTGACGCTTATCGAAGTTCATTTCGCCCTAATCTCGCAATATACCGATTGGTGATCAAGTAGTGTGTGGTCCTGAAACTTTGCACTTGGCTTTAATTTCCGGTCAAGTCAAACCGAAGTCGACAAGATTTTGCAATCACAGCTTCTCTGCTTGACATTTAGCAAGGGACAGTATGAAGGCTCCACCGTGTGTGGTGGTCAGGTGAGCAGGTGGCAGCTTGACTTAAAGACCAAAAAGGTCCCTTCGCTGTCTCTTGAGTCTTGACCTAGGCACTTAGTTAGTAAAATGTAATTAAACTCCACATGCCCTATTGATCCAGTTAGTTTTGCATACAGCTGCTGTTTTGACGATCAGTTTTATGTTTCAGTCACGGATGACTTATCTTTGCCTCCTTAACAACAAGATTGGAGATGAAGGGTTGTTGGCGATGTCAAAGTGCTTGTCCAAGATCAAAAAGCTCTCGATTGGAGACAGCAATGATATGAATCTATCTCTCAACGGAATTGCCGCCCTAGCGAATGAGCTTAAATCATTTTCTTCTAAGGTGCCGGTAAGTTTTTTTGAGATGCTATCTCCTCCGATTTTTTTGGGTCGATACTACACTAGTAATTGCACTAAAAAGGATTGTTCTATATAAGCACTAAAAAGAATTGTTCTATGAGCACTAAGGAGAATGGTATTTAAGCATGAAGCAGAACAATGCTTGAATTTGTTTAAAAAGGAAACAATTGAAAACTATCAAGTTTTCTAAGCCTTTTACAAAAAATTATTACTCTCTTTTACGTCGTTACTGAGTGACAGCATTTGAAACATTACCGATCCTTTCCACCAAACAAAAATTATCACTAACTACTCAAATTAACTTTACTAACTAATGAGTCAAGGTGTTTGGCACGAATTGCCCAAACTCGATATTTGCGTGCCAATTTCTGGTTTAGCTTGCTCCATTGCAGGCTTGGCCTAAAATTTAGTGGTTTATTAATCAAACTATTTCACTAAAAACAATAAAAAGATGATACAGTACAAAATGTTGTTTTGTACAGCCAACTCGTCTGGTATAGACTTACCGGTAACAGGATAATAAACCAGTTGAGATCTAATGGCATTGGTTGAGTTCTAGCTTATTCATATCTAATCTAATGATAGCATTGGTTGATGTGCTGTTTGCTTCAAAAGTAATATTAGCCTGACATTTTAACGTGATGCCTGCACAGTTTTACCGGTTTTAGATTGCCTACAGGTATCCAATATTGACCAAACCGGCAAAATAACTGTATTCACTACTTATGCCAAAGCTCAGAGTAACAATTTTCTGTTGTTGCGTCATAGATCAAGTGTACACCGTATAACCTGCTTCGTTTTGTTTTTTGTGGTAGATAAGTAACGAAGTAATTTTGACTTCGATCTTTGCCCAAAGTACTAAATCGATAATTTTACGAAAAACTTCATCCATTTTGAAAAAATAAACAAATGTGTGTTGCTTCGAGATTGCATTAGCAGCCAACCACTTTTTATTTTTTGCTTGCGTTTTGGGTCACTTTAAGCATTAACAAGGCCGCAAAAGGGAGCGGCGCCCCTAACCAAAAGTTTTGCCCCCATTTTTCCAAACTGCTCTGCATGCCCACCCAAACTTCTCCTTCCCTCGCGGCAGTTTCAAGATGGTGGCTTTTTTTTTGGAAACCAACGGAGAATTCGGAGAAAAGTAGACCGAATTGGCGCGATGACTTTTTTTTAAAGATCAACAGAGAACTTGGTGAAAACTAGATTAACCCAAAAATTTTGCCCCCCCCCTTCTCCTTGAACAACGCTTTAGTTGCTGCCCTGAGCATTAAGAAAAATTTAATGTGTGATGCTACAACGAGAATTTGATATGTAACCACGAAAGAGAATATAGTATATAACAAACATGCAACGAGCGCTCTGAAGTAAAGGTTCGGTTACATTATTAATCAGTTTCAGCAATTCTGTGTATTATTACGTACTTCATTCACAGATGGAGGAGTTGTCTGTCTGTTGCCGGCGTAGCTTTGAGGAGAAAGCCAAGAAGACACTGGAGCAATGCAGACACGCAGTGCAAAGCATTGTCTTTCAAAATGCTCCGCTGGAGGAAACCAAGTGACTTCGCGAAGTTGTTTTTGCATTAACATTTTTACCCTACTCATTCCTTTATTAACCATGTAATTGAACAAAATTATGCATTTTGTATTGAAACCTTATTGTTTTTTGTAGAGTGAATCAGGTAATTTAAAGGCGCGATCATTTGTTTTGAGTAACCTAATAGCCGTGTAACCAATGTAGAATAACCCTGACCGTCCCGGCCAATTGCTACAGCCATCCGTCTTCAAGCACCTTCTACAACTTTTTGTAGTTTCATTAATTTCATTGTTGCTTTTTAATGGAGCTATGATTTGAATTTGCAAATACTGTATTTTACCTTCTTTTAATTGCTGATAATTCTAACTGTTACTGCATACTTTTTATTTTTTTCCTACAAAAGCTGTATCCGTTTCGTTGCCAAGTTTTTTACAACCTAAAAGTTCAATCGTGTTCAAGATTATTATACTTTTCAAAGTTGAAAATTTTCTAATGTAATCACTGTCATGTATCCAGATATCGGTTGGACGTTTGTCACTTAGCAAAACGCAGCAACACCTAATTGTAGGGCTCCTAATTTTTTATAATTGTTACAGTTTTATTCAGGAAGTTGCCCTTGCCAGGAGACAGCAAAGGGATCGTTCGGTGCCCACCTGTTTACCACACACTGTGGAGGATTTACGCTGTTTTCTTTAGCCCTGAATGTCAAGCAAGGAAACTGCTAATATCTTTTTTTTAGTTTTTCGAGCGGAAATAGAAAGTTAAACTTTTCCGCGTAAGCTCGTGTTACCGATCACATTATCCATAAGCTCGTGTTACCGATCCGATTGCCGATTACTAGTATTCTGCGTGATATTTTTTCTGTGTATAAGCGAAAAAAAGAAAAATGCATACTACCAAATGGCACACGTACGAAAACGCGCGATCGGCAAAACGTTACTAATGACATTTTCGATTGTACATGACAGCACTTTGGATATAGTGTTTTAGGCGATGAAATGGCTCTTCACTTGTTAAGTGTTAGCAAGCACCCTATTTCGATGTTTATTCAAAGCAGCGAATGCACGTATCAATTGCTACAAGTAATGATTACCATTCTCTCGTTTGCTTGTTCTGTGGTTTAGATGATTTGTTAGCCTTTTAATGCCGTTTTATACTGGCGAAAATTTTGAACGTATGCTTTGTTTATACGATGGTAAGCTGGCACTCTGGCGTACTGGCTTTGTGGTTAATATACAGGATATACTCTTACGTTCATGATTTCACGCCCAGTGGAGACCAGGCCTTATATATCGATAATTTTGTTTTTTTTTCTTGCGTTATTTTGATACAAGAAGGGAAAAAGAGCTAAAAATTAATGTTTCGTAAAGGTTGTAACCAGATTATGCAAATCAATCTCTTTCTCTACTTTTAGTTAGTTCTTTTTGGTTTGATGCTATATTGTTTTTTTTCTTCTTTGTTTATCATCAAATGGAAGAAAAATCCAATAGACCATGGATTGACGTTGATTGTCTTCAAGTCCACCGCTTCGAAGCTTGCATTTTGCTTAGGATGGCAGAACTGCTTAGTCCTGCATTCCCCAGTCGCAATATTCCCATTTGTTCCTGCGTGAGTGGAAGCGACTGACACTGATTTTTAGTCGACTTAATTTTACCCATCTAGCTACACTCTACAGTATGCTGCATTGTGAAGTAGTTGCACAGATGGTATTTTCGAAAAAAAAAAGCTAAATTTGAATAACGTATTACAGTTGTCATTAATGCCAAATTTTTACGTGCTGAAAATGCCGGCTTTGAATGCTCTAAATTCGTTAACCATTGATTTTTCAGTACATTTCACTAGGAGTGTAACTGTTAATGTACTGTATTTGCTATCATTAACGAATAGAATTTAATTCTTTTCAATTACTGCACCAGCAATTTTGTGACCAATTTTTACGATTTGTAATGTATTCCGTTTAGACCAGGGCTGCCGAAACCCTGTTCTACGGGCTGCAAGAAGATTTTGCGGCCCGCTAGTTGGTTTAAGATGAACCAGCAGAGAAATTTTGCAGGAAACCAAATCAATTTTTTCCTGTGCCTTTAGGTCACCGCGATGAAGATTTGTTTTTTTGTTTTTGGCCTTCACCTAAATTTCCTGCAGTCTTTGCATCAAATCTCACTAGAAACCGTTTTTGTTGCGTTAAGTCAAGTTGTTGTGGCGCGTTCCTCAAAAAGTTTGGGCACCCCTAGTTTAGACTAGGCTATATGCGGTATAGCATTAACTTGTAAATTTTCGATTTTTAAATTACTTGTATTTAACTAAATGCCGTAGTTGTGATAAAGCTAGGGTGTAAAATTGGAGCTTACTCTTAATGGTTTTTAGCTTCAAACCCCCTGCAGCTTCTACGTAGAGAAGCAGGACGCATTTTTACAAAGTGTACCTTTAAATTTATGATTTTTTGGGTTTTTTTATCGATTGTAAAACACCGCAGATTAGACGCTGTTGGATCGTTAAAGTAACGTATTTAACTCCAGAGAAAAACTTGATAAGTTATAAATATAAGGGTACATCTTGTTATGCCGGCAGGGCAGTATCTGAGCTTCTTGAGTGGCTATAAGTTGATTTGCTTTAGGCTAAAGCAAACTTGTATCACCTTTTTACTATTCTTACGCATTTTTTGTTAAACAATCGTCCAAAAAGAAAGGGGCCTTGTAAGAAAGGTGTATTAATGAAACAGTGAATAAATAGTATTCCAGATGCGTTATTGAATTTTTATTCCAAATGCACTTGCAACATGCTTGATTGCTGCATTGGTTTTTGAGTGATTTTATGCATTACTTTGATACTTTTTATATAGATACAGTAAGCTTATGACATCAAAGAGAAGGGAGTAAAACTAGGCGTACTGAAAACATGTGAAGCGATATCTGTTTGAGGTAAAGAGAGATTGTTTAATTTTGCCTTAAAGGGCGTTAGGAACGATACCATGTTACGTAATAATTACTGTAGTTTCACTCTTACTGCCGTGGCTTAGAAGACAGCAAAGTGGCGGCGGCGATACCGCAGTTGCTAGAACTTCATGTCAGTGATCGGAAGGTTGATTGCTACGAGTTCGATTCCCGAACTGGTAATGCAGCGTTTTATCCGTAGATAAGACACTACGTATCTTTCTCTTTGCAGCCATGCAGTATACGTTATAATCGTTATAATCCGTATATTATCGTTATAATTATATACGTTGTATATCTATCCGTTATAATTACCCAGCCTGACGAAAGATTACAAGAAGCTTTCTTCATCAGGGTCGTTTTGGTTATACAAACGCAGAGTTTTTGATTATACGCATGACTGAATGAAGCGAAGAGTCCTTTCGGTCTTCCGTCGAGTTGTCGTTTTCTGCCGAACGCGGTGTACGCTTCACGCTATTTCTTCTTCCGTGAACACCAATATCGTAATCTTTGGTCGACTCGGAATTGAATCGAGCCGATCGTTTCGGACAATTTACGGACGCTCTATCCTCTGAGCTCCAGAGATAGTAGGAAGATACACACTCCTGGTGCAAAATGATGATGATGCTGTACTCACTCGGTTATGTTAAAACTTTTTGCTCCTGTTATTTAAGAGTGAATTTCATAGTGCGCAACAAGCGTTTTACGGCTCTCGTTCGTTAGTGATTGGAACAGAAGACGCGCGCACGCGTCTGTAGTTTGCGGGAACTATGTTTTTACGAGGCCATTTTAGATACATGAGCGTCAAAATTGAACTAGTTTGCTTAAAAAAACATATTTTTGATACAATGAGAATAAACAAAATCGTGATGTATGCCATTGACGGATAGTGGAGTGATTGCGATTACAAAAAAACGCAATTTTTATTAAAAGTTTATCTATTCGCTTATTAGCGCCAAAATCCGTAAGACACCTCAATGATGGGACTCGGATTAGACAACCGCTTCATTAAACAACATTAAACCGCTTCATTAATCAGATTAGACAACCGCTTCATTAAAGCAGAGCAGTAGCTAACCGTCACTTTTAAGTGGCTTTGGCAATCGCCAGTTTTGGTCACAACTCTTTTGATGCTGTGTTATGAGGACTTTTGACATGGATGCCAGAGATGCTGCTGACACACTAACTGCACTGTGCCCACTCCACCAAAGTTCTGTTCAAACACTGCACTGCACTCATTGCATGGCAGCAAAATACCAAATATATGATAATACCAAAAAATAAATAGCTGTTGAAGCTTATTTGCACGCAAGTCCCATCAATATCTTTTCAACAAGCGGCGTCAGACTCCAACGTAGCTACAAGTGAAAGGGAAATCGATTATATTGGTTCTTAAGTCAAACAAGAGGTTGTACAACCAAGGCTGTCGAACGAATTGGGATGCGTCCTTTTGATCTGGATGTATAATGACTTTGCTGATTTGCCTACGGTAAATGCGGGTTCGATTCCCGGTCGGGTCAAGTCAAGAACTATCAAAATTAATATTCACAGCTTCCCTGCTTTACGTTCAGCATTGAAAAGGGAGAGTGTGAAGCTTCCAACGTGTGTGGTAGATATGTGCAGGGGCATCGCCAGCTTCTCGAGATCGGGGGGGCAAAATTAAAATCAGGGGGGCAAAGGTTTTCGCCGAAATGCGAAGGCTTTTTCTGCACGAAATCACAAATTTTCCAACCAAAAGCAAGTGATCTCCAGGTCTTCGCCGAAATCTGAAGGCTTTTTCCGGCCGAAATCACAAACTTTCCGACCAAAAGCAGGTGATCTCCAAAAAAAAAGGTTTTCGCCGAAATCCGAAGGTTTTTCTGGCCGAAATCACGAATTTTCCGACCAAAAGCAGGTGATTTCCAAAAAAAAAAAGGTCTCCGCCGAAATCCGAAGGTTTTTCTGGCCGAAATCACAAATTTTCCGACCAAAAGCAGGTGATCTCCAAAAAAAAAAGAAAAGAAAAAAAAAAGGTCTTCGCCGAAATCAGAAGCAGAAATGGAAACCGGCCGGGTCAACCGGCACCGGTCGGGTCGAGATTCTTCGACCGGCCGGTCAAGCCGGTTGAAAAACTGGTCGAATTCTTTCTGACAACTAAAAGACACCTAAGCACCAACCGAAATATACCGTACCTATATATTTTATCATAAATAAAACTTCTTATAAAAAATCAGTATTAACAAACCACACTTTTCGAAAACACTTGTTGAATGGTTTCAAGCTATGACTAATATGCTGCGACCATTAAGACATGCACATCCAGGGACGTATTTAGGGTGGGAGTATTGTGCCATGCCTCCCGACTTTAGGCCATGGCACAAAGCAAAAAAGTGCAAAATATACGTTAAAATCGTGTAATCAGATTCTAATAAAGCATGCATGTGGAAGAGGCTTGCGCTACCTGGCATCATAGCATCATTTTGATCAGCTTAAGGGTAGAGGTGGCGCAAATTTCAGATTTTTTAGTACATGCTAAAATCTTGTCGCTTTGAAAAGCTTGTTTCGACTTAAATTTACCACACTCTACCCTGGGCAAGAAAGACATAGCTCTTATTTCTTTATATCTAACCAACCAAGGCTTTTCTGAAGTAGCAGTATTTCTACGAACTGTTGGGGCACATTATATTTCGAATGTTTTCTAGCCAACGTCATAACAGCTTAGTGTTTTTAATGAAAATAACGGAGGCGTTTCGTTCATCGGGATAGCAATTCATAACGACTTCGTACAACCGATTAGTTTATTTATTGGCTTGACGTTTCGCTTTCCAAACCGGGAAGCTTCTTCAGAACAATTTTCGGCAGTGCTGCCTTTGCAGTTACTAAAAGATAAATAAGAAAAAAATAACAACAGAAGATAGGTAACAGTAAAAACATACGAACATCACAATACTTGTACTCTTATACCCAAAAACATTAAAATGATGGAGCGACAACATTATATAATATTGAAAATTATGTCACTAACAGCGTGAAAAAAAAGGAATGTTGAAAAATTATGTCACTTACAGCGTGAAAAAAGGAATACTGAAAAATTATGTCAATAACAGCGTGAAAAAAATTAATAATATTTGTAACAACTTGCTGCTTCACTAACAGTTTGAGAAAGTATGAAAAGGATCTATTGCAAAACAGTATGTACTGCAAAAGGTTTTTTAGCTCCACAAAGATTTATATTAATTGTTCCGTCCGTATAAAAATCTCTGTGGAGCTAAAAAGCTTTTCCAGCACATAATGGTTTGCAATAGATCCTTTTCATACTTTCTCAAACTGCTAGTAAAGCAGCCTATAGTTGTTAAGAATATTATTAATTTTTTTCACACTGTTAGTGACATAATTTTTAATATCAAATAATGTTATTGTTCCATCATTTTAATGTTTTTTGGTGCAATAGTACAAGTATTGTGATGTTCGTATGTTTTTACTGCTACCTATCTTTTGCTGTTATTTTTTTTTTCTCATTTATCTTTTTGTAACTGCAAAGGCAGCACTGCCGAAAAAAAGTTTAGTGTTTGCTGCTCGGCAAATTGCAAATAATCTGTCACCAATAGCTAAAACATTGTAACTTCATTTTTTGGCCTTTCGCAAACTATCATTAGAAAGAACGTCTAATAATTTAGCTTGTGCCCTCCGGTGCTTTTTATGCTTATTTTGTGCACGTTTTGCGCTGCTCAAAACAGGTCATTCAAACCGAAACTTAACCAAAAAAGGTATTAAAATTGAGCCATTTTTGCAAAAAACGCAAAAGTTTTTTTCCCTTTTTCTTGAGACGCCCGTCCAAAGTCACAAATTTTAACACCTCACCCATGCCCCCCTCCCTTTTGAAAAATTTTCATTAGATACATTGAACAGTGAACAAAAGCCTTCTGTAAAAAAATCGGTCGACCGGGCCGGTCAGAAACCGGTCAACCGGCGATGATTTTGAAATTTACCGGTCGGGTCGGGTCGAGAAAATCCTGACCGGTTCCGTCTCTGATCCGAAGGCTTTTTCTGGCCGAAATCACAAACTTTCCGACCAAAAGCAGGTGATCTGCAAAAAAAAAGAAAAGAAAAAAAAAGGTCTTCGCCGAAATCCGAAGGCTGTTTCTGGCCGAAGTCGCAAATTTTAACGTTTTTTCCGCCCAAGAACAGCAACTTCTTCCTCCCAAAAAAATACCGTGGGAGGGCAAGAAAAAAATCAGGGGGGCCAAAAACGAAAATCTGGGGGCATTGCCCCCCCCCCTGCCCCCCGCTGGCGACGCGTCTGGATATGTGGCAGCTTGACTTGAAGATCGAAAGGTTCCTTTGCTGTCTCGTCGAAGGCAACTTTGTGATTAAATGCATAATTACAATTTTTCCATTAAACAGTTTTGATCCATAATACAATTTTTAGTTTTAACCAAGCAAACATAAATATATGTCATTCTATTCCCCGATAAAGTTAAATACAAACGAGGCTGAAAGTTTTGAAACAGCCAACTTCAAGTTAAAATTTGCTGACTCTTATTTAAAACAAAAAAACGTGTGTATACACGGCCGTGGTGTATAACACACAATTTGTATCCAAATTGCTAAATTCAAACATCAATCAGTAAAGTGTGTTGACATGATATGAACGGTATTTTTGTTCAATGAATTGTGCTACTAGAAGGGCTCTCAGAGTCGTCTGAAACTTCGGGATTAATCAATACCGGCAATAAGTTCGGGTCTTGAAAATGTCCCCGCCTTTCATCCGATATAGAGGGCATTTTTTGACTCAGATGATCTTCACTAGGTTCAGTAACAAAATCTTCTGAGCTTCCTTTCTTGTCATTTATATCGTTCATTCTGAATAGTATCCTTTTTTTATCGGCAGGGTGTTTGTTCAGAATCTAGAAAATAATTAATCAATTCAAAATAGGCCTAACATAGAAAACGCAGCATCATAGTTGTAGCCATAGGTGGGCAAGTTAATGCACAACGTTAGCTTCGTTAACCACTTGTCCGTTAACAAACTTCACACCTCCGTTAACGTTAATCCGTTATTTTCAGCTTTAATTAACGGAAGTTAATAATGTCCGTTAATCCGTCAACATTTTGCGTGTAATTTACATTTCGTTTTATTCACTCGCTTCTAGAACACGTATTGACGCTGTTGAGCTGATTGTAAAGACATATTTGTTGCTATGGTGGTCTTTTTGTGTTTGGAAGCTACATTTTACAGTCTAATCTAATTTCAAGAAAAAAACAAGTTCAAATGCTCACGAAGCTGCAAGATATTGACGATGAAAACCTTAACGGAAGTTAACAGAACTTAACGAAAGTTACTTTAGTCCGTTAACAGCACTTAACGGAAGTTAATTTAGTCCGTTAACATGAAAAAAAAATTAACGGATTAACGAGTTAATGAAAAAGTTAGCTTCGTTATTAACGGATTAACGATTAACGGACTTGTGCCCACCTATGGTTATAGCCTATTTTAGAACCAGGGGGAGATTGGAGAGAGTAGGTAGTACTCATTTTCAAGATTTCTCCTCTCGGCCACGCTGCCTACTATTGCTAAGGCAAACTAAATCAATTGACTGCCAAGATTAGGGTTACTTCGCGGTCATTACCTTGAACAAATTTTGAACTTAGAAATAGTTTTTCTTGTCTATGTTGTCAGAAATGCATCCGTATGACTTTACTACTTTGCGGTCAGTTTGCGAAAAGATAACCTTTAACCCGGCACGAATTGATGTGCGTCACTATTATTCTTTGCTGAAGTAAAGAACAAATACGGCTGAAAATTCATGGAAATGTAAAAACAGCCAGCCTTAACCCAAAGTTTAATGCCAAATTATGGTGGTGGTATCCCAATAAAGGCTGGATATACATTGCACAGGGTCTCTGGTACTGTAACATTTTTCCATATCACAAATCTGTCCCTGTCTCCCATAGGTTTTTGCCGTCAGTAACAATTGAACTTTGTCGCAGGTGGGACAGTACCATTACTTGAAAAAACTCTTTTCTTTTCAAATAGTAGATGTGTGAAAGAATCACAGCTTGAGCAGTAACTGTCCGTATATAACCGGAGCGTAAAATACATGATTCGCCGAAGTACATCCCGTCGTTTAGCATCCGGACCGGTTCATCAACGCCTGGAGTCACTAACTTGACCAACCCGCGTTGAATAATGTACATGCAATTTGCCTTGCGTCCAAACTTTACGATTGTCTAAAAATGTGGGAACATTGTTAAATAAAATTTACTGAGTTGGGCAAGGGCAATAGTAGTTTTCGTTGCACTTTAATTCGTATTTTTTGACGTTGCGGAAGTTGCCTTGCAGACTAATGCCTTCAAAATTTGTTGTGTAGGTATTAATTTGGTTGGTCTGTGGATATAGTCCGGTAGAAATAGCTTTAACCCGGAAAAAATTTAAAATAAGCTGAAAATTGGCACGATGACTAAGAACCATGTCTTAAGCCACCAAAAAAAATCCCCATGTTTTGGACATGGGACTTCCCCCTTTTTCGGCCTTTAAAATCAGCCATCTAGTGTCAAGGAGCCTTTACTATCCAACAGCCAATCCAAAAGTTGTAAAAGTGCCAAGTTTTAACAAAAGTTGGTTTTCAAGTTCCGGTTTAAAATTTTTTTCTTTGAAGTTGATGACGTCATTTTTGGTGACGTCATTTCCAAATTTTAAGTTTTTGAAAAAATGACGTAGTGATGGCTCAAATTGAAAATGAGAATTGGGCCTTTGGATGCAAACTAAGAACTGCTTAAATCAAAGTGATGAAGTCACAAACGTTTTTTGATGACGTCATCTGTCACGAGTTTTGATCGTAAATTTAAAAGAACATTTGACCAAACGAAACATTGTAAACCTTTTTTTTTATTGGCTTTAAACTTGGGAGAATTACTGTATATTGTGAATTCAGTCGATTGAAAGTCAAAAACTGTGTTGTCAGTAAAAGCCTGGTGTAGTAGACACCGGCGGAGCCAGGGGGCGGATTAGGGGGACCAGTCCCCTCCCTTTTTTAAAGAGCACAATTTCACAAAAATTATTTAAAAGATAAAATGTGAAAAAACTACGGTAATTGAAAAACGCTCAACTCAAGTGTACTTCTACCCAGAGTTCAAATGAACGTCAAAACTTTTGCATTTTTTGGAAAATTTTTTCTAAGGTCATTATAGCTTCTCTGTCTTTTACAACAAATTTCAGCGTTCTAGCTTGTATTGTTTGCAAGATATTCGGATTGGAAAAACGTTTGCAGCAAAAAAGCCAAAGTGAGTCATTTTTAATGTAGCAATGGAAATGAAGTTATTATCAAAAAATCAATTTTAGTAAAATAAGATCATTGCGTAGCCCGTATTGCGCTGTCGTGGAATGATAATGTCTCGTCACCATACCGCATTGCATTTGCGGGAGAATGCGAATGAGGCAGAAAGCAGCGCGATCTCGCACCAAAAAACGCAATCCATTTGTTTCAAAACTCATCATTTTCCAAAATGAAACACGTAGAATCAGATACCGGCGAGAATTCGGGGCTGCCGAGATCTGACGCGTATCAGTACACCAAATAAATGTCACCATAGTCGAATCGTATTTCGACCCAAAATAAATTTATTTCAAAAATATTTTATTTCAAAGCATTTGGAAAAAACACTAGTCGCAGAAGGAAAGCAAATCTCTTCTAAGAGAATGATTCTCCGTTTATTGTGAACGTCGAAATTGATTTTTTGTTATACTGTATTAGGTCCGTTTTACCGATCACGCGTATTTATGCGTATAAATATACGCATGTCATTTGATTGCATGCATTTTACCTTTTTTTTTTGCGTTTACGTTGAATAAGATATCAGATGTAATTGGTCTAAACCGCTTTATGTAGGCCTACATTTGTACCAACAGCCTAGTGAACCAGTTTATCAGAAAAATGACCGAATCAAAATATTATTGCTCAAAAAGTCTTTGTTAATTACCAAAAGCGAACCTACATTGTCAGCTTGATCCTTTAATTTTGTTTTCAGTTGAAGTTGGGAAACGCGATCCGCTGGTTTGAATTAATCTAACAACTTCAATCTGCGCAATGTCAAATGTTTAATACAGTTAATAGTTCGCTAATTTATTTTTAGGAAATCTATGTCAATCAATTTCTATGTCTGCATTACAACGTATAGCTGTGTTGATTGTGATCAATGTTCTTGTTGTCTATCAGAGTTGCAAGTCCGGCGACGAAGCCCAAATTGTGTCGAAGTCTAAATTGAGCGCGCTGATTGGTTGCGCGCAAAAAGTCGCGCGGACACCATCCACCTTATCCCGATCTACACTGTGCGTAAAACCGTGAGTGCAAAAGCTCGTCTTTAGTTTGTTTTAAACCGAAATTCGGAAATCTCGGCGTATCGCCTAACCAGCGTACAAGCAGCCAGTTGTTTTGAACAAACTAACACTATGCCCGTACGTTCACGATATAATGGCAGGGCCTAAAAATTTGATCTGGAAGCATTTTATAGGCAGTTTTCGGCGCGAACCAAATTTTGTTTGAGGGAGTGTCATATAAATAAAAATAAACCCATTGTATTTCGTTATGACCGTTTTTCCGCGAACGCCGCGTTCAGATTCGCATTATTTGATTGAGACAACCTTACAAGGAATTGGTCGGTCGCTATCGCGTTATTCTTGCTTAATGCTTAGATCCCTATTTCCTACCAACGATAATAATGACAGTGAGTAGAGTAATCAATCAAACGAAACTTTATATTGGCCAGCAACAATACAACGCATTTTTTTCGTTGGTTGAAGATAGCAAGCAGTATGTTGTGACTGGTGTCAACTGTCAATTAACATAAACTAGAATAGGGAGCACTTATTTTTGAAAACACAATCATTTTCGGGTGTAGGTGGGAGTTGTTTGTATGTTTTTGCGAATTGTGCATTTTATTTGATCTTAATTTGTCACAATATGCTGTGATAGACAGGTGGTAGCTTGGCTCGAAGAGCGAAAGGTCCCTTCGCTGTTTCCTGGCCAAGGCAACTTGATGAATGAAATGTAATTATAATTATTCGAAAATTAAAATATTATTATGCAAGCTTGCTTGAATAATAACGGCAATCTGCGATTTTCTCGTATGGCCCAAGTGAAAAAACGCGCTTTTTTGTATCCGCTGCTGCATCGTTAAATAAAGTAAAATCGTAAAATTACTTTAATTCTTATTTTTTTCGTTTAGTTATTTTTTTTATGCGTCTGCTGCAAGAACGACGGCAGGACTTCAACCTGTTATCGCTTAACCTTTGTACAGTGTTTGATACAATTTGTCTAAATAAAAACTTTTCGATTGGCATATGCTTTAATCACAACAAAGAATTTTGTCCTTCCCCATTTTTTATTTCTGGCTGCGCCGGTGGTAGTAGTCAAGCAAATAAAACTTAAATCTCCCAATATGGGATTAAAATAAAATACTGCATTTTGCAGTTAGAGCAAGAAAGCCTATGAATGTTTATCCAAAAGTTTCCTAGCACAGTTAAAGTTACTCTGCAATTTTAGTTTAAAATGCAAGCATTAGCAAAGATAAAAAAAATTATTAAGGCTGCAAATTTACAAATATTAGCGTGGTTATTATAGATTAATTAAATAAGTTTTGTTCAGATGTTAATTCAAGAATCTTGGTTGATTAGATAAGTTTTTGATCAGATGTTATTTTAGATTAATCCGATACGTTGGTTCAAATGTTATTCTAATTGATTAGATAAGTTTAGTTTTAATGCCATTCCTATTATACTGTATAATAGATTTAGTGCCACAGATCGTAGAAGTATGATAACAAAGCATTTTGCGTAAGATAATAATGTTGTCGGATATTGCAAACCGGTAGAAATTCTTTTCCTACCGGATATATTATCTTGGTCGGGACATATTCGTATTAACAGGGCCGCAACTACGGGGGGCAAAAGGGGGTGACGCTCCCCTAAACAAAAATTCCGCCCCTTTAAAATGCCCATCATGCGCACCCAAACTCCTCTTTACCTTGCAGCAGTTTCAAGATGGTGGCTTTTTTTTTGGAAACTGACAGAAAACTAGGAGATAAGTTGAACAATTTTGCGAGATGATCTTTTTTTTTTTTTGGAGATCAACAGGGAACTCGGACAAACGTAGACCAAATTTGGCACGATGACCTTCTTTTCTTTTTATGGAGATCAACAGAGAACTCGGAGAAAAGTAGACCAACCCAAAAATTTTGGCCTATCAAGAAACAAGTTTTGCCCTCTAAGAACAACATTCTAGTTGTGGTACAGCGCATTAATTGACATATAATTTCGCTTGTTATTTTTTTAGAACCATTTTGTGTAGGAGGACGATGAAAGTTCTCGATCAAGGACGCGAAGATGCCTTAGAACCTCAAAATGATGATGATGATGCTGATATTCTCAAAGTGGTGCACTGTTTTGTTTGGTCAAACACTCTTTTTCTAATTAACGATCAAAACTCTTGACAGATGACGTCATCAAAAAACGTTTGTGATGTCATCACTTTGATTTAAACAATTTTTGATTTGGAGCCAAACAGCTAACTCTCATTCAGAATTTGAGTCATCAATGCAGAATATGTCATTTTTCCAGAACTTAAAATTTGGCAATGACGTCACCAAAAATGACGTCATCAACTTTAAAATAAATTTGTTTATACCTGCTCTTAAAAATCGATTACGATTTAAAACTTGGCTTTTCCATAACTTTTGGATTGGCTGTTGGACTGTAAAAACTCTTTGACACTAGATGGCAGATTTTAAGGCCAAAAAAGGGGGAAGTTCCACGTCTAAAACATGGGGATTTTTTTTGGTGGCTCAGGACATGGTCCTGAGTCATCGTGCCAACTTTCAGCTTATTATAATTTTTTCCGGATTTGCACGTATTCTGTCGTATTTCTACCGAACCAATAAGTAGGAAAATTTCTTTACGAAAGTTGCTCTTCAATTGAATAGCAGAACCACAAGTGGGGAATGGCGGAGTTGCCAAGTGGGAAACGACCAGTCTGAGAGAAGAACCACTGATTCAAAATTTAACACATCACATCCAAATGTTGGCTTACTTTACAAATCGCAACCATTCACAGACAATTTTAATAACAAAAACAACCAATATATGACGTACGGTAAGTCATGTTTGGGTAAAAGTGACATGGGTTAAAATCGGTTTTGTCAAAAACCGATGCTGTGGTGGATAGTGGAGAGTTGACTCACTAAAAAGTAGGAAATTGAAGAAAAAAGGATAAGAACATCGTAAACAAGAGATTCGCTTACGTGACAAACGTATAAAAGTTCCAAGTTTGACTAGTCCAGCAGCATTGTAGTATCAAACCAGGGGGGCAGTATGTCAGCCAGCCGCTTTAGCCCAATTAGAATATTTATCATCAAAATGCAAGTGTTTAAACGTGTTTTGGAGTTTTGGACTTGGTCTGTAAGTTATGGAGGGCTGCTGAAGGGACCGGGCTCTTTAATTCTTTTAAATAAACCGAATTTTAGCGATTTATTTCTTTTAAATGATTTAAAAAGTACGAAATGTGATCCAAATGGCGCAAAAACTGCTATTTTTTGCCCAAGAAATCTCAAAAATCGCCAAGCAGCTTGCCTCTGGCGGCTGGGGGCTCACCTAAATAAGACATTTTTTTGAACAAAAATAGTCTAACTTTTGGTTTGAGCCCCCTTTGGCAAAATCCTGTTTGCGCGCCTGTTTCGAGCATTCGAGGTTTAATTGAGACCAAATCTCTTTTAGGTTTGTAAGTAAAATACCAACTTCAACATTCTCACTCACTTTTGGCAATCAGGTATGAGACAATCTATACGTACTTACATCTCCTGGAATATAAACAGAAAACTTCAAATTTTCTCCGATTTCTGCTACAAACTCGTCACTTGTGTCATAAAACAACTTCACAGATTCAATAAGCGTAGCAGTGTTGTAAGAAATGATCTCACTTCGCAAAGCAGGATTGAGATCTCGCAACAGCAATTGTTCTTTGAGTACTTTGCCCTGAAAAATCAAACGTTTTTTAGTTCTGTGAAAAACCTTATTTTACATAGATTTAAAGTTGTACAACAATTTGCTGTATAGTGATGCCAGCAAGGGCTCTTCAAAAACATCACAAAACCGGGCTTTTTCAGCAACATTCCATCACAAACATCCATGAACAGAAGTGAAATCGGGACGGTAGGCCCCTTTTTTATTCAACTTTTTTCTCATAACTAATGAGTGTAAGCCTCTTTTTTTTTTTGAAGATCACCTCATTTCCAAAGCTCTTTACCAATGCTTACGAAGCGGGCATCGCATTTTAATCAAAAACAATGTTTTCTAGTAAGTGCATTTTTCATTCCTTTTCTCTCTTTGCTTCTACTCAGTGTTGCTAGTTCAAATGGATGAAAAAACCTAAGTCTAAGTCGCAAAACCAATGAGTAATTTGGACAAAAAAGCATAAGTATTTTTGATGCAGAAAAATCTAAGTTCTGTAAGAACTCGCTCAAAGACCAAAACAGAAAAAGTTCTCTGCCAGCTTTGAAATCATATATTCCTGAAAGCCTAGGTTTTTCTAAACAAACATCTTGCATGGGTTTCAACAAAAAAAAATTAGGTTCCAAACAACCCAAATGAGTTAATTTCACAATAAAAAAAAAGAAAAGAATATTTTTTAAAATTTTGAAACCCCAAAAACCCAAATCGGGTTGAAAATAAAAAAACTTTAATAAAATTTCGGTAAAGAGGTGTAAATTATTTTAAACCACAAAGCGCATATAAGCATTAACTTGATTCCCAATAGCATTTTTATTTTATCTGAAACGTTTTTGGCGCATTTTCTTAATGACCCTCTTCAGCAAATTAAAAAGCTGTTTACAGTAACTTTAAAATTTAGAAATGAAAGGTTATCAAAATATTATCTGCAACACAAATAATTATTATTCGTTTGCGTGCTATCTGGCCTAAAGGCTACCTGCGCGGAAGCCTAAGAAAAAGTCACCAGAACGGCGACTACTTAAAAGCAAGCAATGCGAAAAAGTTGTCTTCCTGCAGGAATCGAACCTGCAGCCTTTGGATTACCGGTCCACTGCTCTACCGCTGCTTTACCGGTCCACTGCTTTGGTAGAGCAGTGGACCGGTAATCCAAAGGCTGCAGGTTCGATTCCTGCAGGAAGACAACTTTTTCGCATTGCTTGCTTTTAAGCAGTCGCCGTTCTGGTGACTCTTCCTTAGGCTTCCGCGCTTGTAGCCTTTAGGCCAGATAGCACGCAAACGATTAATAATAAACGCTCTGGCCAGCGAACGTCAAAAACATCACAACTAAACACAAATAATGTTACAATATAACAACCATTATAACTTCATACGTTGAATATTGTGACGTATACGTTATACCTTTTCCACAGTAAAATCAAGTCAGAAAAAAATAAATAAATAAAGCGACACTGTAAAATAACAATACTGTATACGGTACAATGTAGACAATTAGACACACACACACACGAAAAAAATGTTTAAAACACATTCAAAAGAAAAGAGCAACCGTCGGCTATACTTGTGAATTCAATCGTGGTGTTAGCTTTTTTAAATCAATAATGCCTCCTGTATTTTGGTTTCATATTCATTGTGACAGTTTCTAATTACTTTGAACGAACTAACATCCAAACTAGAATTTTGACAAGTTTGGCAGGAAGAAAGGTGTTAGCTTATGGTACTTTTGGCGGAGTTGGAGTTAAGCTGCAAGTGTTCTCTGGCCCTCGTCACCAACTGGCCCTCGTCACCAACTGGCCCTTGTCACCAAGCGTTGACATGTCAATATATGTCGTGTTCACATCACGCGAACATGTAAATTTATATACCACATTGGATTTTAAAGCAGCAGGAGTTTTATATTTCAGATTAAAATATGACTCAGTTTTTAGCGAAGTGTAATAAGTAGGGCGAGTTTTCGTTGCACAAAAAAATTTTTAAATGGTATTTATTATCAACGAAAGTTGCAAAAAGTTGCATTTTTGCAGAAACATTTTAATCGATAGTGATTTACTAAAGCGATTTATTTGCATATAATGCCAAATATTTGCTAATTTTCTAAGGGGCGAAATGGCGATCTTTTGCCAATAGTTTGCCTAGCATGCTAAAACTTTGCTACGCAGTGTATGAAGTTGTAAACCAGCTGTTGCGTCCTATGTAACATTGATACGCAGGTAATCCGTCACATAGATGTTTGTCATGCAAATCAGAGATATTAGAAATATACTGATGTAGTTTTATAGCATGTTTTTAATCACTCTAACATTTTGCGCCCTACTTAAAAAATTGCAGAAAAAGTTGCATGTAAAAAAGAAAAAAGTTGCAAAAAGTTACAATCTAAAATTCCTAAAAACAGCTTAAAACATTGTACTACATAAATTCTTAGCATTTAGGAAGCTGTCGGAATTTGTAAAAAAAAGTTGCAAAATCTTGCCCTAGTAATAAGTAAAAATTCGAACCTCAAATTTTTGCTTTAGTAAGGTAAAGTTATATATATTTTGGGATGAAAAATTGGGATGCAAATTAGGGTGTATTTTGGAAAACCATCTCGTAAATTTGCATCTCAATTGTCTACCTTACTAAAGCAAAATTTGATGTTTGAATTTTTACTTAAGACACTTCGCTAAAAACTGGGTCATATTTAAATCTGAAATCCAAAACTCCTGCCTGCTTTAAAATCCAATGTGGTATATAAATTTACATGTTGGCGTGATGTGAACACGACATATATTGATATGTCAATGCGCCACTTGGTGACGAGGGCCAGAGAACACTTGCAGCTTAACTCCAATTCCGCCAAAAGCGCCATAAGCCAACACCTTTCTTCCTGCCAAACTTGTTAAAATTCTAATTTGGTTGTTAGTTTGTTTAAAGTTAGTAATTAGAAACTGTCTCAATGAATATGCAAACAAAATAGAGAAGGCATTATTGATAAAAAAGCTAACACCACGATTGAATTCACAACCATAGCCAACGGTTGCTCTTTTCTTTTGTATGTGTTTTAATAATTTTTTCGTGTCTGTGTGGGTCTACTTGTCTACATTGTACCGTATACAGTATTGTTATTTTACAGTGTCGCTTTATTTATTTATTTTTTCTGACTTGATTTTACTATGGAAAAGGTATAACGTATACGTCACAATATTAAATGTATGAAGTTATAGTGGTTGTTATAATTATTGTAACATTATTTGTGTTTTGCAGATAAAGTTTGATAACCTTTCATTTCTAAATTTTAAAGTTACTGTAAACAGCTTTTTAATTTGCTGAAGAGGGCCATTAAGAAAATGCGCCGAAAACGTTTCAGATAAAATAAAAATGCTATCGGGAATCAAGTTTTTGCTTATATGCGCTTTGTGGTTTAAAAAAAACTTTAGTTTGGGGAAAAATTTCGCATCTGGCGAATACGATTCTGCCAAATCCCGTTTTAATAAACTGACCAAACATAACAATACAAGTTTGCATTTTGCTAAAGAGTTTCTATGAAATCTATGTAATTGAAGCATTGTTTCAAAAGCATATACTCTTGCAAATCTATACACCCTAAAGGTCTGGTCTACACCAGGCGTAAAGTTGTGAGAGAACGCATGCAATCTTGATTTATTTGATTCCTTTAAATGAATTCGCTTACACTTAGAAGTAGACCGTTTTCTAAGTTTTCCGTTGGACTTCTTTTTTTGTAAATTTGTAGCTCGTTCGAAGCCACCAAGCAGAGATAATCATCGTGAAGCACCTTGCCCAAGCACGCAGGGTGCGGATTGAACCCAAGAATATGCGATTAGGGTCGGGTAAAAACGACACCTTTGCTCTTTCAGTCACGCTGCCGATTATTCAATTCTAATTAACTGCTGACTGCTTTAATGAATTTCTATTTTAAATAGACAAAAATACGCTCACAATTTTACGCACAGTGAGCCATATCAATATATCACTTATAGTTGTTTCTTCAAAATAATCAATGTTCTTGTTAGTTCACAACAAATTTTTTAAGTGTTGGTGCGCAGTGCACTGTAAAACTGCACGCAAACACTTTCATGAATTTAACCTTGCAAATTTGTTGATTCTCATCAGCACCAATACTCATTACTGCGCTACTACTAATTTGTCAACCCTCCTAGTACTCACTGCTGAGCGCGAATCGAAATAATCCAGAACTCTTCTTTTGAGATCGGGTGGAATGCGCCGCAAGGAAAGGTATTGGCTCACCTAAAATGGACTGTTAAATTGCGTTTTACTGCCCCCTTATCAGACCCGGCTCTCCTCTTGGTTCTGGTAACTGCTTAATATTGCTGAGTCACGCCCAAAAAAGTGCTGAATCACGAAAGAACCGTGTTAGCCAAAGAGTTTATGAGCCACTAAACCCTCATTTATAAGAACACTTCGACAGACAGTATCATCTTTATACTTTGCATGATTTTTTTGTGATTTGGTGCTATTTTGAAATAGCTCGGCAGCAAGTTTAGGCATCGGAACCAAGAACCGGTACCGAAAAGTTGACATGTCAAAATCCTAATTTTGTAAAAATTCAAATAATTCAATTTTTTTGATTTGTAAGTTTTCTTTTCAAACACATATTCTCAATCGCTGTAAAGCCTGCTATATTTATTCTGTTTTTTGGAGGGGATTGAGTGGAAGAGAATAGGTCTACAAGCAAAACTGAATGCTCTTTCAACTCAATTTCAAACATTTTGGTTAAATGAAATCTAAAGAAATCAATAAATTTTTGAAAATACTATTAAGTCAGTCTGTAAATAAAACATAACCAATATTATTATTTTTTACCTCAATTTAAAAGAATAGAAGTTCTGTTAATATGACACAGATGCCTTTAACCAAAACTTATTGAAATTTGGTAATTTGAACCTTAAAATTTCACTGGTTTTGAGCGACTCTTGGTCGCTGATTCAAATCATGATTTTTTATTGGTTAGTTTAAGTCATTTGATTTTTAATGTAAATTCATATCTAACTTATTGTATACCAAGCAGTTTGCGTCTGTCAAAGTTACATTTCTTGGAATCTGTTTTCACATCTTTTGTTAGGTTGGGCTGTCACAGCAAATGGACTCCTTAATCCCTCACGGAAAATAAGCGTTAAGTGTCATTTTCTAAAATATAACGAGTTTGGTAATCACACCAGGTGCCAAAAACGTTTGAACCGTTAACCTGGTGATTGACCAGCTAAACTATTGCTGAATTGATTTGATTTAAATCAAATGGCAACCCTGCCTGTGTAAGTTTTAACTTATGGCGGCTTGATGCTTGATCAAGGTTTTCAATAAGGTTGATCGCGTTGCCGATGAAAATGATAAATAGAAACCCTCCTGAAAATTGAGACCAAATTGTCGTCCAAAGATCAGATAAATTTCTCGGAATAATTTGGCTGTGACCTGAAAAAACAAATAAAATAATAATTATGCGTTTAATTGAAAATGTCTAATTTCAAAATCTCAATTATTTAATGATTTAAGCATGCAAAAAAGCTTTCCGAAAGACTTTTCCAACAGCAATTCTACTTTCAAGAACAGAAGAAGTGAAGGGCGATCACAAACAACTTGTGGGATTGAAAATCTAAGATGAAATTGCTTAGGGTTTTATTTAAGTAAATTGAAGAAGACGACGGAAGATGATACATGTAACAACTCAGTCTTGTTGTTGTAGTTGAGTATTTAACCTTCTATCACCGGACTGCGTCAGGCGCTAACTATAAAACAATCCGTCCACTTTTCACTGCGATAACGTATGCTTCGTGCTTGAAGAAATTCGCGCCTGCTTAGAAGTTTCCTGTGATCCAATCATATCTTCGAATTCTTGTCCCCTGAATTTGCTGCTTGTTCTAAGTCACCAATTAGAGAAAATCATCGTAAAGCGTCTCATCCAAGAACGTGTGATTAGAGCATAAGTGGCGAAACCGGACAAGGCCAGGCCCCTCCGCACTTTTTTCAGAAAGGGCCCTGGGGTGGGCTAATTTACGTGTTTATTTCTAGAATTTACCTTTGAATAAATGAATTTGCAACTTAATACCATACTGTAGATAGCGAAACCAAAAGAAAGCGCAGATTCGCAATGTTTGAACTGGGTGGAGAAATGGGCAATGGCGGGCCCTATACTCTTAAACAGTAGTTTTTAAGACAATCACTCAAAAATAGATTTATTATTTTGTAGGGTAACTTCTCGCAGGGATAGGCTTTCACAGGATCGATTTCATTCCGGTATGTGATACTCGTGTTAGGAGTACGATGTATTTTGTTTAGGTTTAATAGAGCTGTAAAAATAGCAACTATGATGTTATTTTCTCAGATAATTGCTGATTTTACTCATCACGATTTTTTGTGGCAAGGATATTAAAACGTTACAAATTTTCTCTGATTTTGCTGCTAACAGTTGTATTCAGTGTTATCATTTACATTCACGCGTCGAATGAGGGTCGTGGCAAGAACGATGCCTTTACCCTTTCGGTCACGCTGCCAACATTAATTTACTAATCAATGCTTTCTTTTTTTCTAATTGTCGAAAAAGGGCGCGATCGTAAAATTGGAGGCTTGTTCACTGCCCAAATATTAAACTGCCAAAGCCAAGTAGGTCCATTTTCAATGGTTAAGGCCCGGACTAAATTGAGGTAAAATTTATCAGCGTACGAGCTTAATTATAATAAATTATCCTTAGTTTGTTTTAACCAACTTCCATCTGTTGTAGTAAGCTAAGACGCTAAGGCAGTACGCTAAGGCCAGGGTTGGAACTTTGATTAGTAGAATCAATAATCGATACTACATTCTTTGCTTTTTTGCTATCGATTATCGCAGATGCTTTGCTTTAATCTTTTCTATCGATTATCGCCTTTTCCATGCTTTTTGCTTACATTTTATCGATTGGTAGAATCTTTAAACTTTACTACTTTTGTTTTTGTTAAGTCTGCCTAAGCTTACATCGTTTCGTTTCTCTTATGCTATATTTCTCTTTATATAATATTATCCAAAAACTGTGTTTTAATAATAGTTTTTCCACTAACAAGTTTCATATACTGGTCAATACGGCAAAAATTTTAGTACATTCTTATGAAAAATAGAACAAAAATTTTTGTTCGCATTTCGACATCGATTACTAATCTTTTCTTTTTGTTTCTTTACTTTAGTCTTTGCTTTTTGTGTAAACTATCGATTCGTCTTTGCTTTTTCACAGCATCGACTTCCAACCCTGGCTAAGGCAGCTAGAGTAGACGTTAAGGCAGTACGCTGGGTGTAACGAATTTTTGTTTAAAATAAACTAAAGATATGCTTCATCGTTTACCATTTTACTCCACAATGGAGACCCTGTTCTAAACTTTCTAAACAAAGGAAATTTCTAAACCTTGTTCCACTATTTCCTTATTTGCAAAAATAGATTTGATCCGTTTTACTTCGTTACACTGGCAACCTTACGTTTCGAAATTTTGTGACATCAAGAATAGATGATGATCGAATACTCCGTCGCTTATTTTGTACGAAATTTAGCAAAATCATCCTTTTCTGATGCCAAAAAATTTGACAACGTAGGGTTGCCAAAGATACGGAGTCAAACAACTAATGGGATTAGTGAAACAAGATAATGGGATTACTGAAAATGGCAACACTGTTAACTTTAAACTGCAATGTCTTGAAAACTGTAAAACGTAGAAAGTTCAAGTTTGGTAAAAATGTATTTTAGGCTTATCCCAACATTTTGGAAAACAGTGAAAACCTTGACTTGAGTGATCCTATAACCTCAATCTTTCGCTGTTTTCTTGGTCAAGGCAACTTGGTGAATAAAAGATGTAATTGCACTTCGTAGCATATACTACCAAAAATGTGCAACTTCTGCTAACTCACCAATTGATAGCAAATGACTTGTGCTTTTGAACAGCGCCCAAGAGTAAACCTCTCCCAATGTTTTGTTGTTCAGAAGTAGGTTAAGTTGAGACACCCAACTGTCTTGAGGATAATTGTACAAAAATGGAATGAAATACTAAAACAAACACAAAACAGATGCGAGGTATAAACCAATTAAGTTACACGTCGCATAAATCAGTGAATTAAAAAAAGGAAGACTTTTTTCACCAGGAAATTTTTATTTAGTGTTTTAGTAATTCTAACCCAAAGGTAAGTCAAGCTCTAATCTTTACTCTAAAACTACCTCAAATCTAACCCTAATCCAAACTCTAACTTAAAACTTAATCTTTCCTTTAAAAAAGTAAATCAAAACAGCGTGAATATTTCTCAACAATACATTATATTACTCTTTTCTCTTTTTTACTCTTTACCTATAATGCAGTTTGGGCAATTTAGTCAATTAGAATTACCTTCATTTTCCAAAACGCTACACTTGCGCTAGCGCGCAAATTATTTTTGAGGCGCGCGGAAACGCTTTCTGTGCAAGAATTTTAGTAAAGTTGCGGGTGTGCTTGTGGCGTAACTTTTTAGGATTGCGCTGCCCTCTTTTAAGTATAGTTAAAGCTTACACTTAAAGTCATACTCTTGAAATTGATTACATTAAACAAAATATCTTCTGTGTAAAGATGTGTTTAATTTAACCCCTAAAAACTCCATACGTACAGAGCGTACCGTTGATGCGGACTGTAGCAACTGAAAGTTTAACTTTAATTTACACCAGAGTGGAGCAGAAATGCGCTTTCCTTTAGAAAAAGTTATTTTATTCGAATAAACTTAAATTTGGGTCATACTGTTTTCCATATAACGCTTGAAATTTTGAATTTGCTGGCTCACCTTACAGTATGGGGAAACCCATCAGAGCAAAAAGAGCCCGTTGTGAAGTTTTTAATAGTTTTAATGACTTTTAATTTTTGACTAAACTTCCTGTATTGTTAACCGGCTCTGGCCCATGTTCATCGAGCACTCTAAACAATGGGAAGACAGCGTACAAACAAATATTAGCCTTACCAGTAAGCAAGCGTTAATATGACAAAGGAAAAATATGACGAAGCATATGTTGAAAAGCCGCAGCATAGACACAGTTATATCATACTGGAGGTTTAGAACTTCCTCCCAGCGGTGCATCGATCTTACAAGTCTGAAAAATTGACGAAAGTTTAGAATTTTTGTGAAATTGGTCGATTGCTTGATAGAATTGAATTTCATTGAGTTTAAAATAAATAGCAAGCTGGTCGAAAAATGACGCGTTTACCTCTGGAACGGAAGTTTTGGGTTAAGTTTCTGAGTGTGTCGCATTGTTGTCTATCATTAGTGGGACATTTTTTTCGAAAGAAGCTGTATTGCCCCTGCGCAAGTAACAGCGCAGACACAGGCTTCGCCAAATCATTACATTCAGCGGCGCCACTAAGGAAGGGCCTAAAGGGACTTTAGCCCCGTTTATCCAAGTTACTTACAGAAAGTTTAACTTAAAAATACAAGCTTTTAAACGTGTTTCTAACTTGACCTGTAAATAACGGGAGTGGAATAAAGGAGCTGAACAACTTATTTCTTGAAAATAACTTTAGATTTTTGCCATTAGGTCTTCAAATGGCTCTAAAGCAGTGGTTCTTGACCGGTGGGAAATTTCCCACTGGTGAGCAATGGCGGAGTTGCTAAGTGGGGAATGACCGCTCGTACAGAAAAACACTGTTCAAAATTTAGCTCATCACATGTTGACTAACTTCATCAATTGCAACTATTTAAAGACTGTTTTAATAATAAAAACAACCAATACATGAAATATTTTTGTAAGTCATGTTTGCATAAACGTGACAACACTGTTTTATAACTAGGCAAAGGTTGATGCTGTGGTAGGCATATAGGCTTAGCCAGGGACAAGGGCTCCCTTTTTTTCGAGTACAGCAGTAATTAACAATCATTTGACTACCTGGGGGCACGGGCCGTTGGGTCCCTTTAATTCAAATTTTACCAACCAATTTCAATGTCTAAGCCGAAAGAAATTAAGAATTTTTTCCTAAAAGTTGCTACCTCAGGCCCAATCTAACCTTTTTATGAACGTAAAGCAATAACCAGGGCAGGATTTACCATATGGAACAGTCCCACGGGCTCCGCGCTCAGATGGTGAGACTTTGTTTGGTCTTCACTAGGGGTACTGCGCAATGTCATCCGGCCCGAGCAATAACATGGTTGGTATAGGCGTAACCATTTATCGCATCGTTTTTCAATTACAATTAACTTCCACCTGTCCAGTTTCTTCCCGACAAAATACTTAAAGAAAAAGCTACGGAAGGGCTCATTGAACAAATTATTGAACTTGAATTGAGGGGGTCTAGGCCCTGTAGTCGCACATGTACACTTATAACTGGTTATTCTTATGACAAAACAAAAATCTTTAAGGCAAATCTTCGAGTGGATGATTATTTACTGCTAAATTATTGCTGAAGGCAATGCACCTTACTTCCCCATGCCTGGGCAAATCACTTATAAAATTTAACACCAAAATGCAAAATTTTCAACATGTTTTAAATGAAAGTGTTAGTAAAACAAGGATTGAACAATTTAATTGTTTCCATTAGCTTTTAAATGTTAAAAATCTAGTTCTTTCAAGTGGCTCCAAACACGTGCTAAATGTAATTCAATAACATCAAAACAGTTATTTTTTCCAAAAATCGCCCAGCTGCTGGGAGGCTTCACCCCCCCTTTCCCCCCCCCCCCCCCCGACCCCACAGTCTCCTACGGCTGGGGGCTTTGCCCCCAGACCTCCGTCTGTGATACGTTTGACTTACAGTAGTTCACTCAAAAAGTCTTCCAATTTAGAGATTTTCCCTTTCCGTTTTGCAAAGTTCTGAATGCAGGACATGCCGAACCAGGCCACAGCTTCTGATCTTCCATTACGATACCTTTGTCCCACAAAAAGCTACGCCAATGGTGGTGGAAAATGGAGAGTTGGCAAACTAAAAATTGGGGAATTGGAGAAAAAAAGGTTAAGAACCCCTGCTTTAAAGCAAGCGAAATGTGATTCTAGTGGCGTTAAAATAGCTTTTTTTTAATCGCAAATTCGGCCACCCCATAATCTCCAGCGACTGTGGTCTCCGCACCTAGACCCCTTATGCTACGCTTAGTTGTACAGGTTTGCTCAGCACGTCGCTAAATGAGCTATTTTTCCACTAAAAAAATTTTATTTTGGATTTAACCCCCCTTAGCAAAACCCTAGTCGTACGCCTTATTATACTGTACAATGGCCCTTGGCGTAAGATGGCTGAAAGACTGCGAAGATACTGGTATTCGAACATATTCTTTGTCACCAGGTAACATGTAGATCTGTATTTTATTGTTCTACTGGTGTCAAGGCTAATTTCAAATACAAAAAACTTAAAAACAGCCAACGATTCAACAGTAAACTAACTGCTTTCATCAGTACGTAATTTCCCGCAAGTACATTAAATTGAGGATTGCAGTTAGAAGACATGCGGTTACTTATGATTTAACCACGAATGTATCCGTCAAAATTTACTTCCAAAAAGTTTAAGATTCAAGAGCCCCATTAACAATTAGAGAGGCAGATCATTGGCAAGAAAACATGGTTTTAGTTACTTGAAATTGAGAATTGTGATGTCTCACCAGCGAAATTAAACCGCTTTGGCACATATTGAAGCATTAGAATTGAAATTAAGAAATCAACTTTCTTACGAGATGTTTAGACAGCTTATCTATCATAAGCAGTTCAAACTTCAGCAAACTCTAGATGACTCAAATCTTAGGCATAAAAAATTGATTGAAAAAATCAGTGACAGGCATCAATCAGCATCGCTTTTGCCTGACAAACCAAAGAATTGGGTACTAAACCTTTCAAAATCTAATCTAAAAGAAAGCGAAACTCAAGTTTTAGAATTGGGTTTAAATTTTTCCTCAGCACCAAGAATAATTCCGAATCGTCAAATTTTGGCTGGCTTGGAGAAAGGGATTTGGCAGTTACCCCCACACGAAGCGGATCTTGTAAGAGGAAAGCCACCTCGTTACTTAAAAGTCATAAACCTCCGCAGCCTACGTTAAGCCGAGAAGAGAGAGAAGCTGTCTACAGCCTAAAAAAGCGAGATGACATCGTCATAATAAAGGCTGACAAAAGCAATACAACTGTCGTTCTTGATCGCGATGAGTATGACGACAAACTTATTACTATGCTAAAGGATATAACCACATATGTCGAGCTTAAACGTGATCCAACCCAAAAAACCAAAAGAGTGGTGAACCAGTTTGTATCGCAATTACGTGAAGAGGATAAAATATCTCCAACAACGACTCATCGACTGAAAAGTTCATACGCAGGCTCTCCTAGACTTTATGGTTTGCCGAAAATCCACAAAGCAAACATTCATTCCATTAGGACCGATTGTTTCCTTTATAGGGTTACCAACGTACGCATTGTCAAAAGAATTGGCATCCATTTTATCGAAATATCGATAAACAAACATCATGTGAAAAACTCTGAAGAATTTGTTAAATCAGTCACTTCAATTAAAATTGAGGAAACTGAAATTTTGGTGTCGTTTGACGTGATATCATTATTTAGCAAAATACCAGTAGATCTTGCTATAAAGGTAGCCCAGAAAAGACTCTATAAACTCCAGAATCTAAGTGAGCTCACAAAATGGTCTGTAAATGATATTTGCATTGGTTTACAAATTTGTTTGAAGGCAACTTACTTAACTTTTCGAAAAATAAATTTTAAACAAATTTTCGGTATTGCCATGGGCTCTCAAGTCTCAGTTATTGTGGCTAATTTAGTCATGGAGGATGTGGAGACCAGAGCGTTCGAAACCTTTGCTCACCCCCCCCTCCCAGACTTTGGCTACGCTACGTTGATGACACATTTGTAATTACCGAGAAAAAATTTTTAGACATCTTCTTTGACCACATCAATAATTTGGAACTATCCATAAAGTTTACAATGGAAACCGAAAACGATACTTAATTACCTTTTTTGGATACTCTCATTTAACGTTCTAAAAATGGCGAATTGAGTTCTTCCATTTTCCGCAAACCTACCCATACAGATTGTCACCTAAATTTTAGATCCGACGGCCCTCTGTAACATAAACGAGCTGTGTTTGACACACTCATGCATCGAGCAGTCACTTTACCAAGCCATAAACTTGAAAAACAGAAAGAAATAAAATACACAAAAACCGCCCAGAAGCAAAACTCGTATCCTGCACGGATTTTTTGTTCCCCAAAGAAGACCAAAGCTAGAATTACAGACTCACCTCGCAGTAACAAAGGATATGTCATAATTCCCTATTTTCCTGGCTTGTCAGAAAAAATTAGACGAAGTTTGATTCCACATGGCGTGAAAACAATCATGAAACCAGGAACAAAATTGTGGCAGATCCTATCATCTCACATGGACAAAACTCAATCCAATAAACGGCAAGGCGCAATCTACCAAACTCCATGCAAAGACTGTAATATGGTTTACATAGGAGAAACTAAACGATCATTCGAAACCATAAAAAAGGAACATATTAAAGATATCAGAAACGCCGAGTCAAAACCCACAAATATCAAAGATAACACCACTGCACTTTGCAAACACGCCATTAACTTACATCACGATATTGACTGCAACAATAGCCAAATTATAGAATTTGAAACTGATTATAGAAAACGCCGATTTATTGAATCATTTTTTATTAACAAGGTTCCAAATACTATGAGTAATAGAAAATCTATTTTATTGCCATCTTTGTACTTTAAATTGGAAAAAAAATACATCATTTCGTTTGTAAAAAATTGATCTTTGTGAGTTTAGAACTCGGTTTTCATGTTAGTTTCCATTTGCTCACTAATTGAAATTGTTATCATAGTACATCAGATACCGGTTTGGTCCTAATTCGTTCATACACCTGGTTTTTTACACAGTGTTATTGCTTATTCTTGTGACACGTGATTACGTCATTTGTTTTTGCTTTGCTTCCATTTGCATTTTAATTCATTTTTGACTTTTTAGCCCTGATGAAAGCAGTTAGTTTACTGTTGAAACGTTGGCTGTTTTTAAGTTTTTTATTTTTGAAATTAGACTTGACACCAGCAGAACAATAACATACAGATATACTGGTATTTATTTATCTGTTTGTAAGAATGGGACAACAAAGTTGTGGCATTAGGAAATCCATCCAAGCTGAGTGGGGTGCAGTAATCACGGATTAAAACAAAAGTTTAAAAGGGTACTCCATTTAAAAGATACATTACGAAAGCAATCGAACAAGCTTCAAAAATCACAGAAGACATTACTAAAAGCAGACAAAAAAAATTCTGGTTGCACGCCTAAGACAGCTGTTTCGCCTAATTTTAAGGCTCATCAGTTAGGCTTAGCAGGGCCAAAATGACAAATATTAGAGTGATAATACTTCCGAAAAAAAAAAAAAAAATTCACCAAACAAATAATTAAATGTTTTCAGATAAAATTCTGTCCCACATCAATCTTTAACACATTTTGTTGGGTAAAGATTGCTATGGGAGAATTTTATCTTAAAATATTTAATTATTTGTTTGGTGAAGTTTTTTTTTTCGGAAGTATTATCCCTCTAATGTTTGTCATTTTGGCTCTGCTAAGCCTAACTGATTAGCCTTAAAATTAGGCGAAACAGCTGTCTTAGGCATGCAGCTAGAATTTTTTTGTCTGCTTTTAGTAATGTCTTCTGTGAATTTTGATGTTTGTTTGATTGCTTTCGTAATGTACCTTCTAAATGGTGTACCCTTTTCAAGTTTTGTTTCAATTGTTTGTTTATTTATTTGGTTATTTATTTATGTCAAACTCAAAAATGGTTCTTAATAACACAAAAACAAAAACAAGTATATCAGGCTAAACATAAATCGTAACAAAGGGGTCAATTCAGCCAAAGTGTAACTCCAATGTGCTGAACATTCAGCATTCGCAGAAAGCATCCGGAGCCAAAAAATCGCGTCATGTAAGTGCAAGCATTGACAGAATTCATACACTAGGGGTGCGAACTCGAATTTGAAAAAAATTCTATCGTTTTTCTAAACTCAAACGTGAACTCGAAAAAGTAATTTGTCTAACTCGAACTTGAACTCGAATAAAACCGACCGAGTTCGAGTTCATTAAAAAGAAATTTAATAAAAATTATTGGAAAGAAATATTTTTTGTTGCATATGCAGGGTAAATTAGGATTGTCGTTCAATTCTTTATACTCTGACGACCTAGAAAAACAGCATAGATACAAGAAGAAAGTGAAAATCGAAAAGTAGACTAATTTGGGATTCTATCAGCCTAAACTCGAAAAACTTAATATTTTTGCCAAACTTTAAGTCGAAAAAATTAAATTAGAGAACTCAAACTTAAACTCGGACTTCCTAAAGTAAAATAGGCTGAACTCAAACTTGAACTTCAACTCGAACAAAAATTGATCACGTTCGAATCCCTGATGCAGACATTTTACAACAAACTTAAAGGTATATTTATTTCACTACAACGAATAAAAAGTTGAAAATCAGTAATAATGTTGTGACTGGCAAAAGTTCCGCTTATATTTTTGTCCCCAAAATGTTCGTGTGCATTGACTTCTCAATTCGGTCCTAAATCGAAAAACGTTGGGGCAGATTACTTCAATCATGGTTATTGGATAATTGCGGCCCCAAATTTTTATTGCGGTCATAACGCCATTAATAGCTTCGAAGCCTGACATAAGGGCGCAGACAAAAGGGCTGAGAACATAAGTGCGCAGACATAAGGGCGAGGCGGCATAAAGGCGCAGAGACGTAAATCTGCAATTTGTGCTAACATTTTCGTGTTTCGGAAAATCATTATGCAATCAAAGAAACGAACTTGACTAATGAGTATTTTTTTTAATTTTTGAAAGAAAAGTTTTAAAAGAAGTTTTTTAAATTCGCTTCCTGCCTTATGGGCACCGCAAACTCCTCACACGAATTAGACGGAATAAAGCGAGAATATGAGTGATTTGATTTGATTTGGCTTCGCACCTGGACAAAAGACTAATTATATTTGTTTGTTAAACGGATTAAGTACAACCGTTTAATGACTGCGTTTGAAAACAACCGCTGATGTGGTTGCCTAAAGCAAATAAACTTATTAAAAATAAACATTTCTTTTTAAAGGTGTGTTCAAGATTAGTGTATGGCAACCTAAAAACAGTTTAAGGGTAGTGCCTTGTGCAACAATTGAGAACTGGAAAAAGGAAGTGAATTTAAAAAACTTCTTTCAAAATTTGACTTCAAAAATTAAAAAAAACTCATTGGTCAAGTTCGTTTCTTTGATTGCAAAATATTTTTCGAAGCACAAATATGTTAGCGCAGATTGCAGATTTACGTCTATGCGCCCTTGTGTCCTTGCGCACTTATGTCCCTGCGCCTTATGTCCCTGTGCTCTTATGTCTGCTCCCTTGAGTCGCAGATCGAATAGCTTCACCTTGTGGTTGCATTGTTAAAACTTTATAAATTGTACAACCAACAAGCTTAGTGAGATATTAGAAAACAATTTGTCAACTTCAAGCGTTGTTATAGCATTGCTGAAAGAATTCTGGCGGCAGGCCATAATTGAAAACTGGACGTGGGCCGGATAAAAATTATCTCCGGGCTGCAAATGGCTCCTGAGCTTTGGATACTTTTAGACTTTCAATAAATGAATTGATAATTGGTCCATAGATCAGTCGTGGTCGAGTAGATAGAATATCTGCCGTTAAAACAGTAGACTCGAATTCGATTCCCGGTCGGGTCAAATCTAAGACTATAAAGATTGGTATTCACAGCTTTCTTGCTTGAGGTTCAGCAAGGGACAGTGTGAAGCCTCCACCGCGTGTGATTGACAGATGGACTGGTGGCAACGTGACTTAAACACCGAAAGGTCTCTTTGGTGTCTCGTGGTCAAGACAATTTGGGGGAAAATGTTATTAAAATTACGATCAACCATAATGTTTTCCGTTCAAACGGCTAAACGTTAGACTTTTAAACTTAAAATTTTTTGCTCGCCTTGTTATTCTTGCAATGCGAACAAGTGCCAGGAGTTTTCCGATTCTCAGGAGTTGGATAACCTCCACTGTTATACTGTAATGAACACTGATGGAAAACACAAAATCAAAGGGAAAAGAGGAAATTAAGTCCGGCACAAACCACGTCTTCAAATATCTGAAACGTATTTGATTTTTGTTACTTATTTCGTTGTCTTTAGAAACTTACATTGCCATTTCGTTTAGCAATTCTGGAGGTAAAGTAGGTTTTCAACGAGCCGCCACGTTACTCAAGCCTCCTTCTTTAAAGCACAGCAAGCAATTGGGCCTTATTGAGTATCCGGTGGTGTTGCGGTTACAGTATGCTATTTTGACAAGGTAGGGTTGCATGCGCATCAACGCGGATTAACTTTGATCCGTGGGTTAACAAAACTTTAGGGAAAACTTTAAACAAATGCTGCCGGGGCAAATTGCTATAATTATAAAGTAATTCAATTGTAGCGTCTCTGAACTTGCCAGCTCAGTTTATTCCAATTCAATTATTTCATGGGTGTTAAACAGTGGTATTTAATATTATGAAACAGTGGTATGAAGGGTGCCAAACGCCAAAAAAGAATGAAAACCACCGCTTTAAGAGATAAAAAAAAGTTTATTCTCCACACGTTAAAAGTTGGTCATGCGGTAACGCGTTCGTCTCTAGAGCAGAAAGTCTTAGGTTCAAAACTCGGGCCCGTCAAATCAGACACAGTGTGGCCAACGGCTTGCCACCACTGCAACATTTCTTCGAAAAAAGCTGTATTGCCCGGGTCCATTGATGGGGAAATGGGCCCCCACCAACTTGTTACCCGCTTTATCGTTATACAGCGAGTATAATGAAAGATTTGTTTTGAAGTTCATTTTCTAAAAAATCAATATTTGAGTTCTTTATTGTTGTGGTTTATAAATAATTCAAACTTTTCAAACACTTTGATCGATTACTGGTCGAGTGGATAGAGCGTCAGCTGTTAAATTCAAAAACTCAAAAATAAGATTCAAAAATCTTTTACTGTTGAGCCCCTGATTTTTCGAATTGAAAATTCTTAGCTTAAATGGTTTATCATTAATAATTAGCAAGCTCGTTGCAGTTTTGGTACTTCCATGTGGCTGCACAGTAATGTAATGTAATGTAATTACATTTCTATTCACCAAGTTGCCTTGGCCAGGTGACAGTATAGGAACCTTTCGGTCTTCAAGTCAAGCTGCCACCGGCCTACCTGTCTACAACACACGTTGAAGGCTTCACACTAAACGACAAGCAGGAAAGCTGTGATTACCAATTTTTATAGTCTTTGGTTTGACCTAACGGGGAATTGAACCCGGTGTACCGTTTCAGTAGCAGACGCTCTATCTACTCAACGACTAATCGGAAATCCTTCAGCCTCTGGAATGGGAAGCTTGAGGTTCAATTCCCGAGACGGTAAAATTGGACACGTGTTGCCTGCAGTCAGAAACGTTAAGAAGCGGTCAGAACCGGGTGCAGCACGAAGACGAGGTTTTATTTTTAAAAAATCTTCCACACTCTTCCGAATTTAAGGCGGAGACCAAAAAAAGAAAAAAAAAGTTTACCACTTATTGCTGTCTTTGAGTTTTACCGGGGTTTCGTTGGTTCTCTACACTTTGTAGTCACTTGCTTGAAATCAATAATCAAACCGTTTGGGATCGTCGGATATGAGCGGGTCCCCCAAACGTTGCCGAGCCTGGGTACTATTACCCCCTCAGCAACGGTCTTGCCAAGTATATCTGGAAATCGCTTGGTGCTGCCAACGTTTTACCACCGCTGCAACCCTTCAAAAGGAGCTGCGTTGCATTTAAAATTTTAATCGTTTGCGCGCTTTCTGGCTTAAACGTTACCGACGCAGAAGCCTAGGAAAAAGCCACCTGAACGGCGACTACTTAAAACAAGCAATGCAGAAAACATATCTTGCCACTTGAACCTTTGGGTTTCCGGCTGACTGGTTCAGGTAATTCAAAGGCTGTTGTAGGTTCGAATCCTGTGCGAGGACAACTTTTTTGGATTTTAAGCAAATTATTTACTGGTTATTTCAAAAAGAGTGTTTTTTCTGCAAAAAAAAACAACTTTTGAAATATTCTATGTCTTATTTAAAAACTTATTTTCATTTGATCAGCAAACTTACTCTCTCTGGATTTCATACACGCGAAATTCAATAGTTGTTGCATTTTCAATGATAACACCTGTTCGAAAATTCAAGATAATGTCTATCAAAAACCAAACATCAGAAAAGATTTTGAACAGAAATCCGTTGAAATTGTGTCTTTGCCTAAAATTTTAGGTAGGCTTTATGCAGGCTTATAAAGTGATAATGTATAACTATTGAGGAGGTAATGCGTACATTTCTGGAGGAGGTCTGCAGTTCAAATCTTGGACCGATTAAGTCAAACACAGTGTTACCAACGGATCGCCACCACTGCAACGTAACACGGAGACGGGCTCCACAGATTCGTTACACGCTTCAGCGTAATACATCAAATATAATGAAAGATTTGATGTGGTTTTCTGTTAGTTGGTATAAGAACATGCAAAATGAATGATGCAAAAGCAACTTATTTAAAAAGTATTAAATCAACCCAGAGTGGAAAACAGGGCTACTATAGTTCAACACCGAACACAAAATTATAAGCCAGTACGAAACCAAAAATGATTTAAATCGAAACCAGGCCGAAAAAGCCTGGAGGTGAAGTAAGGTCAAAAACGTATGTGGTTAATTGCTCTTTTTCTTTAGATAACTTAGAGTCTGCTATGACTAACTAAAAGTACTTGTTGATAAATTGTGATACCATCATACGTAGGCACAAATTCGGTAATCGTTAATCTGTAAACAACGAAGCTAACTTTTTCATTAACTAATTAATTCGTTAAAATTTTGTTTTATGTTGACCGATTAATTAACTTACGTTAAGTTTTGTTAACTTATGTCAAGGTTTTCATCGATAATTTCTTGCACCATTTATTTTTCGTACCGGTACATACCAGTTTGCACTGGTAACATTTGCAGCGTATTAGCACGGGTTTTACAGAAGAAAAAGCGAGAAAAGGAGCGTTTTTGGGGGCAAATAATAAGATTCAGACTCATACTGTAGGTCTATTAATTATCGCTGTTCGCAACTTTCAAAAAAATTTTGATCGCAGCTTTGTTAGAGCATATGAACCTATTTTTATCTTTTATTTAAAATTATATTAGACTGTAAACTATAACTTCTAAAGCAGAAAAAGATTACCATAGCAATAAATTTTTTTTTTACAATCAGCTCAGCAATGTCATTATGTGTTCTAAAAGTGAGTGAAGAAAAAGAAATGTAAATTGAACTCAAAGTGCTGACGAATTAACGGGCTTCATTAACTTCCGTTAATAAAAGCTGAAAATAAAGAATTAACTTTAACGGAGGTATAAATTTTGCTAACGGACTAATGTTTAACAAAGCTAACGTATTGCATTAGCTTGATCTTAATGCTCACCTATGGATACAATACTTATGACAATGTGGACTAACTACATGGGTGCCTGATGAGAAGCAAGCCCATTGAACGACCGACGTATATAAATAATGAGAATGATTTGGGGGGTCCATTCCCCCAAAAGATGTCAAAATACGTATTTGTAGAGAAATTTTGTCATAAACATTTATATTTGTCTGTTTAATATCTGCTGCTATCAAAAAATATTTATAACGCCCTAACTTGAGCCGTTCAAAAAATTGATTTTGGGAGTTTTCGGAGGGTACCCCGAATTACAGTAAATGAAAATATTTGTCTTTTAAACATCTGCTGTAATAAAAAAAGAAAAAATACCGCTCTAGCTTAAGCCGTTCGAAAAATTGATTTTATGTGTCCATTTTGGGGGATCCCAGGAGAAAGCCCATGAGAATTTTGGGAAACAAGATTGCGTTTTCAGCCCAACAACTGTACACCAAAATTGGATTTCGGGGTTTTGTGGTTCAAGAGAAAAAGAGCGTACAAGATTTAGGAAATAAAAAAAAGAGAACAACAAAAAAAAAAGAAAAAAAACTCATTGCAACCAAAAGTGGGTTGGTAGGGATGAAAGAGTATCCTAAGACCTATAACCATGTGAAATATTTTTTGCCGTATACTTTAAGCCGTTCCTTGAATGAGAACGCTTTTTACACCAAACTTTTGAAGCGACACGTGACCTATTAGCTCTAAATCTGTCCAAACAAACATCTTATTAACCTCAAACTGCTCTCCACCTTTCATGTAGCTAGATCTAACCGTTCTCGAGTTACAAGCACAAATCTGAAACTTCGCACTCGTTAGTTTGAAATTGGCCGAGCAAAAACAAAGGAACATGCAATGCGAGCGTTGGTCGTTGTAATGGTTGCATTGATGCTTAAATGCAGTCTTCATTCAGTGCTGCAGAATTATTTTAACATAAATAGTGTTTTCTGCTATTCTAAAGCACAAAACAATTATCAAAACTAAAATAAGCCCCGAGATTTTGTCAATCTGAAAAATCTATGGAAGTACGGAATACTTGGGACATTGTTTCACAAAATCAATAATGATTCAATGACAAAATGATCATGAATGGATTTGAGCCGTCGCGACGCAGTTTGTTCTTGCTCAAGGGATTCAACAGGCGACAAAGGCCAGTTTTGCTTCATAAGCCAAAAAAATAATAATTGGTCCGGTTACCTTTTCTATATCGGTATGTCTCCCAGTGCCACATTGCTACTTCAAAAGTTTTTTCCTACAATCAACCACTATTGCATTTTTTGACAATATTGGGCTAGTATTCGATATTAATTTCTAGAGTTATGATTGATTTTGAATTTAACTGCATTCAGACCAAACTGCTAGCAGCAAGCTTGACCCTTGTCTTAGTCTCGCTCAAAATCTGAGTCACTGAACACTATATTTTACGTGCCTTGTTTTTATCTGTTAAGGTTTTTTAAAAAACCGCAAATTTTTTGCAGAAAATTTACAAACAACACCCCAACATCAGCAGGAAAAATAAAAGAACAATCAAAATTTTTCCGTTATAGATGGTCATATAAAAATTCTTTAAAAGTTGTTTTATCCTTCCCTTTTATAATGAAGATCCCCGACTGCAAGAAAGAGTTTTTGGTCTAAGCAGTGCCGTCGCCAGAGCAAACGAAGGAGGGGGCACTAACCAAAAGTAGGGGGACACTAAAATTTGCAAATAAAAGCTTCTATATAAAAATATAAGACCTTCAGATCTTGTACGGCTACAATTATGCTCAATTTAGAAAAGGGCGGGCAGCATTTCTTAGCTTGTTTTGTCAGTGGCCCATAATCGATGGAAAAATTTATCTACTGCAATGAATGCTACCAAACGTACAACCACGATTTTGCTAAGAGAGGTGAACCAAAATTTTATGTTTTATTTTTGCAAAAAAACTGCCTTTTTTAGCCTCCGCGCTGAACAAACTGATGCTACTCAAGCGTGTTACAAACGAGCATAATAACTAAATATTTTGTGACTGTGAATGAGAGTCTGGGGGCTCCGCCCCCAGCCGCTGGGCGATTTTGGCAAGTTTGCAGCCAAAATAGCAATTTCAACGCCATTTTAATCACATTTCGGACTTTTCAAAGCCATTTGAATAATTAAATTGCTAAAATTCAGAAGTTTTCTCAAAGAATCATATTGCTTTGACCTTCAGCCCTCCCTCCCCTTACTTCAGGTTAAGTTTAAAACACACTTAAAAGCTCTTATTTTGAGGCTCAATTTTTTAAGTGGCTTGACAAGGAAGATTTAAGTTCCTTCACTCTGGTGGCGCCACTGATTGCGACCTCAAAATTTTAAGTATGCTCTAAAAGTTAAAACAACTGATCTTTGAAAAAACGTTTTCACGAACTGTTTCATGTCATAATCACCAATGAAGTACCGGTAAGGAGGTTTTCATGTCTCTTCCGCTACACATTCGTAAAGGCGTGTTAATAAGACCAAATATTGCGTCACGTATATTATTTACATCAGTTGGTTGCCAGCAATTTTGCAAAGAATCGAGAAAACATCAAAGGAGAATTATGTTTGAACGTAATTATTTCTTTGTCCATCATTGAACGTAATTATTTCTTGTCATTGCTAATTTCTCCAAAACCAGTATTTTGAGCAAACCAAAATGGGGGGCACAACCCCCGTAGCTACGGCACTGGGTCTAAGCCTTAGGGCACTTAGATACTGGATAGTTATTTCCATGATTCTACATCTATTATAACCGTGCAACAGAATAATCTAATTGGTATTTTTTTTCACTTTGATTTTTCTTTTTCTTTTTAATTTTACAGAGCTTCTAAAAGTTATGGAGTTTGTAGTAGTGCTAAAAATTTTGCAGACACCTACCTGGGCATCCACAGCTGCACTGAGCATTGTCAATCATAAACCTATAGCAGCCAGAGCTCCAAGCACTGCAGACGCGTTTCCGCATCCACAGTTGCTCTGAATGATGGAGAGATCTAGCCACTTAATGTGGCAGAAGCAGGGGTGCCGAAACCCGGAAGGGGATGGGAAATCTATTCCCCCCAATAATTTGACTATGGTCTGCATTTTCAATCGAAAATTATCCCCCCCCCCCCAATTGCATTGCAAATTATCCTCCCCAATGATCAACATAAATCCGCACCACTGGGTAGAAGCAAATCTTTTACAAGTATGGTCGCAATTTCTTTCACAATGTTTATACAAGAGCCCAGCGTTGATCGAATACTCAATTTTTTGGTTAATATTCTAGCTCGAGAAGCTATCAAAAGTATTGTTGAGGATGAACTGATATCCACTGAAAAATACAGCCAGTTATATGTAGATAGTTAAAGGTTTTAAAAGGTTTTAAGTTTGTAGGACTTAGAAGGTTTTAAGTTTGTAGTACTTAAAAACTTTTCGCAACAACCAGAGTAGATGGAATTGCGATCTATCCACTCTATACAGGTATCTAGGCCTTACTCATCGAAAGCGATATCTAGAGGGATAAAGATGACATTTGCGACGATGATGATGGACGATAAGATGTCCCACCAAAAACGAAAAGAGCTGTATGGGTGAATAATAAACCAGCCTGCTTTTATTGTCTTGATGTGTTCGTCCATTATCTAAAGTTTAAAAAAATATTAAAGTCGGCGCTTCCACTTCCTAACTCTGCTTAAAGCTGCATTCGCACGGGCGACTTTTAGCTGCGAGAGACGGTATTTTGCCTTTTTTTCTCGATTGCTCTTGTTGCTTTCTTTCTCGATTTGAGAAAGAAAGAAAAGCAAAATTCCGATTCTCGCAGCTAAAAGTCGCTCGTGTGAATGCAGCTTAATGAAGACACTGAGTTTGCACTCTACTTTTTGTTCTAAAATCATGCTAAGCGTTTTTGTGTCCACTTCTCAAGCTCGGTTCTTTGTTTTGCTGGTGCCGGCTTATTGCTGAGTCATTCCTGCTTATTGTTGAGTCATTCCTGCTTATTGTTGAGTCATTTCTGCTTAATGCTGAGTCATCCCTGCTTAATGTTGAGTCATTCTTGCTTATTGTTGAGTCATTCCTGCTTATTGCTGAGTCATTTCTGCTTAATGTTGAGTCATTCCTGCTTATTGCTGAGTCGTTTCTGCTTAATGCTGAGTCATTCGTGCTTAATGTTGAGTCATTCTTGCTTATTGCTGAGTCATTTTTGCTTATTGCTGAGTCATGTCCCAAAAAACAAGTTGCAATTCACGAACAAACAATACCAATCAAAGATGTTGACGATGATTTTCAGGAGGCATAATATAGAGTTTTTATGAGTTCTCTTTTGAAGCTTGGTTCTTGATTTCGGTGCCAGTTTAATTGTTGCTAAGTCATGCCAAAAAGTGCCAAATCGTAAAAGAACAGTACCAATCAAATCTTTTATATTTTGCTGTATTATACAGCTGCGTGTTAGAAGTTTGCGGGGCCCAACTTCACGTCATTGCGCTCTGGCTACATACTCCTTTCGAAAAAATGTCGCAGTAATGGCAGCTGTTGTCAACTCTGTGTTCCATTGGACCTGTCGGGGATTTCAACCTCACTTTCCACTCCAGAGACGAACGCGTTACCGCTCGACCAACCATGCCAATCGAAGAAAAAAAAATTAACTTTTGATCCAATCACTTTCCCCCTAGCAAACATATGGTTTCACGCCTGCTTGCGTATACTCTTCTGTTTGGTCTTTATCTCATTTTCTTTCAAATATTGGTTGAAAAATGGCTTTTTAAGTTATTTTTTTTTGTTTTGTTGTGGTCTGCAAATGTAATGAATATTGCAATCGCTTAATTTGGAGCTGCAAAGCGCTCCTTCGATTTTCCAGCTCACGATCTCCATGGTGCACTACATAATTATTCGGAGAGACCTTACAATAGGAATGAAAAGCGATCTCACAATATCGTCAATAACTAGAAAGCGGGTTAAAATCATGAGTGAAGTACTCCACAATTATTTCAATGTTCTGGGATTTCTTGTTTAATGCCTACGTCCTTCTTAAACCGAAAAACCAATATTCACATTTGCTTTAGTTTCTCAGAATTTAGGTCTTAATAAATTTGTTATAGAAACTGCAGAATGTTCATAAGTTGAGGTTTTGTCCTAAGTATGATCGTTGCTAAAATTACAAAAAATTTTTGATCAAAAATATTTGTTAAAAAAATGAACAATTACAGTTTTGTTAACTTTATGTAGCACATTCTTGAACTCTATTAAATATTTAGTGCCTCAATCAAATTAATATCTAATTAGGCAGGCTACTTACAGCTTTTTCACTTCCAAACAGCTTTCTCGCCCATTTTGTATATGGAACTTTTTTTATTGAAATGCTATCAAAACAAAACAAAAACAAAATTTTTTTTGTTTTTTTTTAGTGAATAAACATTTAAATAAAAATTAGCAGCAATTTAGAATCATTAAAATTTTATTCAATGATTGTCAACCTAAAACTATAGGTTTCCGTGTTTCGACCATTAACTTAGGCCATCCTCAATTCTTCATGCATAAGTTATTCAAGCATAAGTTATTCATCTAGTTTATTATTATAGCTGAGTGCGCATGAGCTATCGCGACGCGTTTCAACCTTGCCCAAGGGTCTCATCAGGCAAAAAGAATAACACATATTTAAACGTGCAATCATGTAAAACAGCAATTACCAAATTTGGAAATAAAAATTGCATCTATAAACACATCTGCTTTGTCTATGCTAATTTTTTCATGACGTCAAACAACTTATGACATGTTCATATAAAAACCTATAGTTTCTGGTCGACAACCATAGACTAGATGCAGAGCGGCTTTCATTAGTTTAAAACAACGTTTATTAGTTTGAAAACTATTGGACGATGTGCACACTTTTCATTGCATTGACTGCTTCGAGCTTGGCGGAATCCGCACCTGCCTAAGAGTTTCTTGAAATTCAATGTTTTTCTGGATTTCTTTGAATTCTTGTCCACTGAATTAGCAGCTTGTTCAAAGCCACCAAGCAGAGATAATCATCGTAAAGCGTCTCGCGGTCAGGGTCGTCTTAAAAAAGATGCCTTACGCGATTGGCCATGCTGCCAACAAATTCTTTAAGATAAGCAAAAAGCTTTTGAACTCGGGTAGTTTTGTCTCAAGCGGAAACCGCACCCAAAAGCATGAGTTGTGCAATAAAAGACATAAACTGCAAACTGCTATGTCAAAATCAAATCAAAACTTTCATTGTACTTGCTGTGTTACGCCGAAACGTGTAATGAGTTTGTGGGGCCCATCTCCGCGTCACAGCTCTTTCGAAGAAATGTTGCAGCTGTGGCGAGCCGTTGGCAACACGGTGTACTGTTTGACTGGCCCAAGATTGTAAAATACGCCGGTATGCTGGGCATACCGGCACCAAATTTTGTTAAAGTTAAAACAAGGGTACACTCTTGTAGCGTCATCCGGTGTCAAAAGGACGCGTCCTGATTGCGGTTAATCAACTCGACTGCTCAACCTCAAAGCTGATACGGTTGGTTGACTTATTTAGCCATCGATTACAGAGGTTTCTTGTATGTGGTAGATATTTCTTGTTGACAGGTTTCCTCCCTTTTTGCATTGGGTTCTGCTGGAAGGTAGCTGTGGCTGGTAAGCCATTTTCAATGGGTGTAAGATGATTCAACGGTTGCGAGCAACGTCATCACGTCGGGGTCTCCTGTTTTGCAGCGTTATTTGGCGTCGAGTGGACGTGTCCCAATTGCAGTTAACCGACTCGACTGCGTAGCCTCAGCAAAATTATGGTTGGTTGAATTATTAAGCCATGGATTACAGATATTTCTTGTTTATGGTTAGTTGACTGATGGATAGTGAACGAAGCTACACTCGTACGCTTCTATTATACGCACAGTGTCGACCAGGCATATTAATTGTTCTTCCAAATCAGTGTTAATTTCTGAGGATTTAAAGGAAAAGTACAAACAAACCTGTTCGCAGCACATTTCGACAATTTACTCGAGACCGCTGACCTAAATCCTGATGTGCTGGAGAACCTTTGTTTTGTTCCGGAGTTTTTCTAAAAAAAACAAGATTTACTGTAAAAATTTTTCTTTACAAAAACTTTGCAAAAGGTACAAGTATATATTGCTTCAACACTTTTTAGTTTAAAAGCTCATTTAGTGATTTTGTTCGAACTTTGTCTAGTTTTTATTTGTCAATCTAATCTAAAACTCTAGTTTATTTCGTGGAGCTGTTTCACGAAGACTTTCCAAAGGTCACTTTACAGCTCCTATGTTGACTTTATTTATTTATAACCTATTTTCATCTTTTAAAAAATCCTTTTGTGTATGATAGGCTACAGTTAACAATAAAAGTGTCTGTCTGTCTAATTTATGTCAAAAGCATGTCAATATCTCTGAATCAAGTCCGCTGAAGTTGAGTTTAGTTTGTGAATTTGTTGAATGAATTGTACTGTATAGTCAGTTGAATGTAGCGGTTGCATGAATACTATAGGCTCCCCAGCGGCGGATCCAGAGGGTGCAGGGTGTCCGGACCTCCCTACTCAAATCGGAGAAATGTAAGATAAACTTGCAACGCACGAAATTTATTGCAATAATGGACAAGATTTTTTTTCTTTTTTCGAAATTTTACTGTAAAATACTCGGAGGGTGGAAATAGGATATGGTGGATGAACATTTCCAATTTTGTTTCAATGCAGACGAATTAGGTTAGTGATTTTTTTACATCATGGCTTAGCAGCTTTTAATCAAAAAGGTTGAAATTTCACCATTAGTAATTTCCTTCGTAGTCCACTTACGCAGCCAGTTTAATCATGTTTTTGCTGTGTTAATTTTCATGCCATGCTTTAAAAGCACTAATTTTCAGCAAAATGCGCCAAAAAAAGCAATTATAAAATATACAAGCCCAGACCTCCACTGGCCTCCGGCAGTTGCCCCTTGATCCTCGAAATAGCCCATTACAGATTTCTGGCTAAGGGTTAGGCTAAACTAACAGCCAGCAGCACGCAAAATTTTATTTCCGAATACCACATGGTGGCCGGTTGCACATACATGTACGTATTAAATTGAAAAGGAAAATCGTAAGTAACGTTTGCAAAAATATTATATCTTGAGTGGACCCCACAGCAAAAATTCTTGGATCCACCCCTGCTCCTTCAATCAACGACAATGTATAGATTCGGCGACGGCTTTAAGCCAATTGGGTTTGGAGCCTAAATCTCTACAACGTGCAAGCGCTTCTTATCAATCACGTCGTGGAATACCACTTCAGCACCTAGAGTGGAAAGGACGCGTCTGAGTTGTAAACGAACCGGCTGGACTAGTTAAGATCCGAACCCGAAAATACAAGCCTAACCCAAAAAATCATTTGAAGCCCAAACCAGAACAAAAAATAAGTTAAAGCTAAACAAACATATACGGATAATTGCTCCTTTCCTTGATAACATTATAGTCTGCTATGACTCTCTTTGTTGATTATTAATAACTAGTGATGCAGTTATAACAATTTGTGTAATGATGATGATGCTGCACATAGGCGTAGCCAGGGGGGGCCCAGGGGGCCCGGGCCCCCCAATTAAAATACCACCAATAATAAAAATTACGACAGCGCTTAGGCTAGCGCTGTTTAGTTGCAGTTTTTTTTTCCAGCAATTACGCACATAACAGTAATTAATAATAACATTAATGAAAATAAGGGAGCCCTGGGGCCCCTAACAAACAACCAGGGGGCTCCAAACTAACAACTATGGGGCCCAAACCAACAACTAGAGGGCCCCGTGGCCCCTAACTGATAACCAGGGGGCCCCAGGGCCCCTAACTGACGACCAGGGCGCTCCAGAGCCCCTAAATAACAACTAGTGGGCGCCAGGGCCCCTAACTAACAACCAGGGGGTTCCAGAGCCCCTAACTAATAACCAGGGGCTCCGGAGCCCCTAACCGACAACCAGGGCCCCTAAATAACGACCAGGGGGCGCCTAACTAACAACCAGGGGGCCCCAAACTGACAACCAGGGGCCCCAGGGCCTCTAACTGACAACCAGGGAGCCCCAGAGTCCCTGACTGACGACTAAGGGTCCCGGGACAGGAGCCCCTTAATTCAAATTTTTAATAATTTATATGCAAAACAAGGTTTTTTCCTAAAAGTTGCAACCCCAGGCCTTCGTTTAACGTTATTATGAACTTAATGCTATAACATAGGCGGTAAAACAAACCCCCCAATTGAAATACTACCAATGATAAATATAATGAGAGCATAGCCAATACGCTGTCCTAGTCCGGAATTGCAGTTTCTTTAATTTAGGATTTACGCGTACAAAAGTAAGTAATAATAATGACGACCACGTGTCCACGTCATAATATTGTCATGCAATTCTTGGAGGTTTCAAAAAACTGTCAAGTGACTTGACTAGAGTCCTCCACGTTTTGGAAAAAAAGTTATTTTGACTTTGCTTTAAATGTGTTTTTTGTGAAAGAACTTAAAAGCGCGATCTTATCTCAAAATCATAGGCGTAGCCAGGGGGGTGGCCCAGGCCCCCTCAATTGAAATTCCACCAATGACACAAATTTGACAAAAAATGTCTTGTTTCTTCAATTTCAGTTTCTTTTAGCATCTTTGCGTACAACAGTCAGGCGCCCAACAGTAATTAACAATAAATAATATTGACGACTAGGGGGCCCGGCGCACCTCCTTATTTCAATTTTTTCCAACCAATCTAAACGTATACCCATGGTGAAATCAAGGATTTTTTGTCCTAATAGTTGCTACCTCAGGCCCTCATCTAAACTTTTTTGAACGTAATGAAATAACCAGCGCTGGATTTGCCATATGGCACAGTGCCAGGGGCCCGCCCTCAGATAGTAGGATTTTTTTGGTCTTCACTTATATTTGCCAGGAAGATGTTGCAAAAATTCCTAAGTGCCAGAGGCACTGCGCAATGTAAATCCGGCCCGGTAATAACATGGTAAGTAAGCGTAACCATCTATTGGACCATTTTTCAATAACGATTCACCTCCACCTCGCCAGTTTTTACGCACAAAATACTTTTAAAAAAATAGCTAGGAAAATGCTCATTGAACAAATTATTGAATCTGAATTGAGGGGTCCTGGGTGCCCTGGCCGTACATGTACTCCTATAAGTGGTTAACTTCATGAAAGGAAATTCTTTGAGTGGATTATTATTCACTGCTAAAATATTGCAAAAGGCAATGTGCCTTATTTCCCCCTATATGGACCAAATCACTTACAATTAAAATTTTACACCATAATGCAAGATTTTAAACGCGTTTTGAAATTTAATTGCAAGTAAAAGGAGGATTGAACAATCAAAATTTTGCGATTGGCTTTAATGTTAAAAATCTAGTTCTTTCAAATGGCTGTGAACGAGTGCGAAATGTGATCCAATGGGATTAAAATAGCTTTTTTTTCCAAAAACTTACAAAAATCGCCCAGCGGCCGGGGGCTCTTCCCCCAGACCCCCGTCTGTGATACGTTTGAGTACACTAGCTTTCTCAACACGTCTCTTAAGTTAGACATTTTCGCTTTTTAACTGTTAGTTTCCGCCCTCTCCCTTTACCAAAATCCTGGTTAAGTGACAACAGACCACGACTTCAGATCTTCCATTCTACGATATCTTTGCTCTACAAAAAGCTCCTTTATCGAAAATTTCTGATGACGTCATTGATGTGATTTGTGGTTTGGGCCCCCCCAATCAAAAATCCTGGCTACGCCTATGATGCTGCATGAAGTTTTCATTCAGTAATGCAAAGTTATTTCGACGATATTTTTATAGCCACTTAAAATGATGCAAAGTATTTTGATTATGTTTTCATAGCTACTTAAAGCACCCATCAGGTAGGATAAGCTCTAGATTTTCTCAATCGTAAGACTGAACCTGAGCAGCCCTGACCGACGGCGGTCAAGTAATCGCTATAACTCTTTATTTGGTCGTGTTATCAGGCCCGGCGCCACGGGGGTATTTCGGAGCCATGCCTTAACCACCCAAACCAGAAAATGTGATCGAGTGAATGTGCTTAAGTAGCCCGACAGCACCGTAGTTATTTACCTCAAAAATTTTAGTGCCCCCCAACACACTACTGCGGCGCAGGGCGTTGGTTTATTAATTATCAAGTTTTTTTACAAAAAAAATCAGCATTTCTTTATTTGATTTTCAATTGCTTTAAGAGCTTCTTATTACGTCACAATTACAGGCTACTAACGTTTTCGGTGAGCTTTGATAAACTTGAAGCTGTCTTTGGTAGCAAATGTAGTCTGTAAAACAAGAAATTCTTAGTCAACGACTGTGAAAGTTCCGATTAGTTTCTAAATTGATGAATCTTTATTCTCTTAGAAGTATAGAAAACAACATTGCAAGGGTACCTTCCCTTGCTTGAGGTTTAAGGAAATCCTCTTCCCCAGTACTTAAATTGTAAAGTTTTGCATGGGAGGACGCTTTTGCAGCCTTGACCAAACGCATTTGGCATGCGAAAGTACTTTAGTGAAGATTACGTAATTCCGTCGCCGAAATTGAATGAACACCAAAAAAATAAGGTCTTCGCCGGAAATTTGAAGTGTTTTTTGTCAAAATTAGGTGAAGATCAAAAAAAAGGTCTTCTCCGGAAATTGAAGTGGTTTTTCGCCAAAATTAGGTAAAGTCTTTTTTGTCTGATCATCCAACGCTTAAATCTCTATGGGGGGACACCTAAATCTCGATGGGGAAATGCTAACTCTCGATGGGGGGACGCGTCCCCCCTACAATTTAAGTACTGCTCTTACCCCTTTTAGACCATTACGCTCGTACGCTCACGATTTTTACGACCAGTGTATCTCAAAGTAGTAAGTCGGGCGGGTTTTTTAGGGTCGGGTTCGGGCTTGACATAGACAAAATTTAGGGTTTAATTCGGGCCTGACACATCCCTTGTGTTTTATTTATAGCTATAAAAACATAATCAAAATGTCTTTTCAACACTGAATCAAGACTTCCTTTAAAAATATACCGCTTGAAATCGATTTTATTGAAGAAATAAGAATTACTTCAGATAATATAATAAAGAGGCGCCCCAAACCTTTTTCCACAATTCCCTTTATTCGCGAAAATGCAATTTAACCCGTTTGACTCCGTACAATTGGCAACCCTTAATTTTGCTATTTTGTGACATCACAAAAAGCATAATTTTGCAAAAAATTTTGCAGACTAAGAAACGCAATTACCAACTGGTAGCAGTGAGTATCGCTTATAACCAAATCGCAAAATCTGGCTACTGCTACTGGAACCTGTAGACCGAGACCACCAGTATTGATCTATAGTAAGTACGCTTTTGTGATATCACGAAATTGCAAAATGCAGTGTTGCCAGTGGTACTAAGTCAAACGGATTGAAACGTATTTTCACGAATAAGGGGAATTGTAGAGAGATGTTTGGGGCACCCCGTTATTAACTCAAGCAGTTCTCATTTTTTTAATAACAACGATTTCGAGCACTATCTCTTAAAGTATCTATCAATACAATTACTAGTACACAATTACGGCACAGTTTGTCATTAAAGTTGTTATATTTAGTCATAACAGACTAAAAAGCAATCCGTATACGTTTTTTTAAATCTAATTTAACTTTCGAGCCTAGTTTGGGCTTTGAACCATTTTTCCGGTTCAAGCTTGAACTTATCGATTTGTTGACAACGCTGGTGTAGCCTGCAATTCAATGCTGCCGTTCTAAGTAAATGGTTGGTTGTATGCAGGCTCAAAAATGGACATAAATAATGTAGCATTTTCAACGGCAAGAGTAAAATCTAGCCCAAAAATTGGTATAATTTTTACAACAATTGTGGTTATAAAACTACAAAACCAAAACCAATGAATTTCAACATTCGTATTTTTTTGTTAACTTGAAAATTTACACCTCCTTTAACTACCTCGAATTACCACGTGTTTGTGGCATTCCTCAAGCGTATCCAAGACCCTCATTTGTGATTTACTTGAGTTTTGCCCAATGTATGAAACATTTTTCAAACAAACGATTTTTACTTTTGGTTCGAAGGCGCTGCGAAATCGAATTTGAAAAACCTCGATCATTTTGTCAAATACGAAAGAATATTTTTTTCAAATAAAACTGTTCGAGTTCATTAAGAAGAAAGTAAAAAAATAAAAAAGCGTCAGAAAGAAGTATTGTTTGTTGATCAAGCCATATGGCAATCCAGGAAAAACAGCATGCATACAAAAAAAATTGATATTTTTGTCAACTTAAACTAAAAAAATATTAGATTAGAGAACTTTGAACTCTGACTTGCTAAAATAGGCTGCACTCAACCTTGAACTCGAAAAAATAATCAAACTAGTTCGCAGACCTGGTCCAAACCCCCTTAGCAAAATCCTGCTCGCGCGCCTGAATTCAGTGCTTGTTTATTGCTGAGTCATTCAAAAATAAGTGTGAAGGTACCAAGTAACCGTGACAATCATTGCAATCAAAGAATTTACATGACACTAAAAACATCGCCATAGCAACTGTTTATTTGGCACGATTCTTATGTAATTTGAGATTTTGTTTTTTGCATGATTTAGTTAGTAAGCGGGCTACGGACCTATAAAAACGCTGTTAAATGATAGCTACGATACCATCACTGTAATTGGCTATAACACAAGTTCGTTAATCGTTAATCCTTTAATAGCGAAGCTAACTAACTTTTTCATTAGCTCGGTAATCCGTTAAAAAGTTTTTTCATGTTAACGGACTAAATTAACTTCCGTTAAGTTCTGGTAACTTCCGTTAAGGTTTTTATCGTTAATATCTTGCACCATTATTCATTCATCGTACCGGCACAAACCAGTTTGCACTGGTAACACATGTTGCACATTAGCTCGAGTTTTATAAAAGAAAGCGAAAAAAGAAGCTCTTTTTTGTGGCAAATAATAAGCTGCAGCTTCATAGGTACATCAATTATCGCTGTTCACAATTTCCAAACATTTTCCGATCGCAGCTTCGTTAGTGCATTTGAACTTATTTTTATCTTGAAATTAGATTAGACTGTAAAATGTAACCTACAAAACTCAAAAAGACCACTACAGCAATGAATATTTCCTTACAATCAGCTCAACAGCATCAATACGTGTTCTAGAAGCGAGTAAATAAAAAGAAATGTAAATTACACGCAATATGTTAACGAATTAACGGACTTCATTAACTTCCGTTAAAGCTGAAAATAACGGATTAACATTTACGGAGGTGTAAAGATTGTTAATGGACCAGCGGTTAACGAAGCTAACGTTTTGCATTAACTTGCCCACCTATGGCTATAACTTGTCGCAGTGATTGCAAAAGTAGTAAAACACTTACTCTGACTTTACACTACCAATGCTATCTCTAGCGGCTCCTTTTGCCGAACTGCGATTGTCCACATTTAATGCCATGATAGTTTATATATTTTTATCAAAAACAATTGAGTAAAGTATTTTACGTTATGTTTTAAGCAAGAGTTAAAATTATCAGCTTTAACAAAAAAATTAACCAAATTTATAGGCAACATTAATTCATCGTAACGTCACAATTCTTGATAAAAATTGAAAAAAGTGCGCCAATTTTTACTGCTAAAAATTAATATACGAAGGTGCACTTGTGTCCAGGGCCCCAGAGAGAAATTTTTCCAGGGTGTACGAAGATCGATGCCGGGCCCCCAAAATTTGGTACAAAGAAATAAATCAAAAAAGGTCTACTCTCAAATTTGTACCCATTTTTTGCCCAAAATTAGGTGAAGAGCAAAAACAAAAACAAGGTCTTCACTCAAATTTGGTCCTATTCTTTGTTCAAAATTAGAATTAGGTGAAGAGCAAAAAAAAAATTTGGTCCAGTTCCTGCCCAAAATCAGCGACGCATAATGGGCCGGGATGAAAAATTTTGGTCCAAAACTGAACGCGACGACCTCAACTCTTCCGGGCCCCCTAAACCCGGGCCCGGGTACGATGTACCCCCTAAACCCCCCACTTGTAGGCCCTGCTTGTGTCGATTGGGAATTGATACCGATTGTTGCAGAGCAATGCAGCAGCAGCTGCTGCGAGAAGTGATGATTAGTCAGAGTGCAGCAAACATATTATAAACGCTTCAATTCATAATTATTTTGTTTATGTTTTCTCCAAATGTATAACTAATAAGCATTGCTTATAATAATTTGGAAGAATGGAGTTACTTTTTGCCAAAATATTTTGAGTCATGGTGTAGTTACACTGTGTTATAGTACCCGAAAAAGTAGCCTATTGTTTCTTCAGTTTCAGTTTCTTTTAGCATTTTTCGGGTACAATTACAGTTCACGCGTACAACAGTAGTAACCAATAATACCGTCATATTGACAACCAGGGGGCCGGGCCCCCTCAATTCAATTTTTGCCCAACAAATTAAATGTTTAATTCAGGTGAAATTAAGAGTTTTTGCCATAAAAGTTGCTATCTCAGGCCCTCCTCTAACCTTTCTGCGAACGTAACGCAATAACCAGGGTTTAGGGCAGGATTTACCATATGACACCGTGCCTAAAGTCCCGCGCCAGATGATAAGATTTTTTTTGGTCTTCATTTATATATATTTGGCAGAAAGATTTACAAAAATTCTCAAAGAGCCAAGGGTTCCGGACAGGCGCGTAGCCAGGATTTGGAAAAGAGGGGGGCTATTTTGAAAGAGTGAGAAGTGTGCAAACAACTTTGACCCGAATTTTCATTGCTCTTGAATTAGTTTCACACGGTTTGCACGAAAATTGAGACGAAATTTCTCGGAAACCTCGGAAATTTAAAGCTTTTTTTCGCCCAAAATCAGGTGGTCTCCAAAAAAAAAAAAAAAAAAGGTCTTCACCGATTTTGAGACTGAATTATCGGCCGAAATCACAAATTCAATGCTTTTTTTCGCCCAAAATCAAGTAGTCTCCAAAAAGAAAAAAAAGGTCTTTACCGATTTTGAGACTGAATTTTCGGCCGAAATCACAAATTGCTTTTTTTCGCCCAAAATCAGGTGGTCTCCAAAAAAAAAGGTCTTCACCGATTTTGAGACTGATTGTTCGGCCCAACACGAAAATCCAAACGTTTGAGGGGGGCTGTTTTCCTATGGGGGGGGCTATTTTCAATTTTTTACTAAAAATCGACCTCAAAACCACCAAAAAGGTGCGATTTTGCATACTTCACAAGCCAATGGGGGGGCTCGAGCCCGCCCCCCTGGCTACGCTACTGGTTCCGGACAATAACATGATTAGTTTGCCTATGCCCAATTATATGTTTAATAGGAACAATTCATCTCGACCTCGCCAATTCTTGGGCGACAATATGTTTTTAAAAAATAAACTAGATGGGAGTTTGCCAGCAAACCCAGTGAACGACCGACGCATAGCTAACGCTGTGACGCTCGAAAGTACTTTTTGTCTGCCATAAAATCAGCAATTATTCAAAAATATCTAATTATGGAACCTCCAGAAAAGTAGAGTCAAAATATTTGTCAGTTGGTACCCCCAAATTATGTTAAAATATTTGTCTCTGAAATATCTACTGATATCCAAAAAAACTGGCACCCTAGCTTGAGCCGTTCAAAAATTTGATTTTTTGGGGCCCCATTTTGGGGGGTCCCCGGGGGGTGGTACCCCCAAATCATGTCAAAATATTTTTCTCGTAAGTATCTACTGATATCAAAAAAAACTGGCACCCTAGGTTAAATGGTTAAAAAACTTGCTTTTGGGGGGTCCATTTGGGGGGGTCCCCGGGGGGGTGGTACCCCCAAATTATGTCAAAATATTTGTCTCTCAAATATCTACTGATATAAAAAAAAACTGGCACCCTAGCTTGAGCCGTTCAAAAATTTGATTTTTTGGGGGGGTCCCCGGGGGGGTGGTACCCCCAAACCATGTCTAAATATTTCTCTCTTAAATATCTACTGATATCAAAGGAAAATGGCACCCTAGGTTAAATGGTTAAAAAATTTGTTTTTGGGGGGGTCCATTTGGGGGGGTCCCCGGGGGGGTGGTACCCCCAAATTATGTCAAAATATTTGTCTCTCAAATATCTACTGATATCAAAAAAAACTGGCTCCCTAGCTTGAGCCGTTCAAAAATTTGATTTTTTGGGGCCCCATTTTGGGGGGGTTCCCGGGGGAGTTGCCCAAAAAAATTTCAGGAGACACAATTGCGTATGTACCTCAACAACTTCACACAAAAATTAGATTTCTATGTTTTGTGGTTTAGGAGAACTCGAGCGTACAAGATTTAGGAAGAAAAAAAAGGAAAAAAAAAGGAAAAAAAAGGAAAAAAAAGGAAAAAAAAGGAAAAAAAAAGGAAAAAAAAAAGGAAAAAAATAAGAAAAAAACCTCATCGCGGCCGAAAGTGGGTTGGTAGGGATGAAAGGATATCTTAAGACATATAACCATGAGAAATATTTTTTGCCGTACTTAAGCCGTTTTTGACTTAGACCGCTTTTTACGCCAAACTTTCGGGGCGGTTTTCGGGTCATAAACCCGAAGTCACGTGACCGATTGCCTCGAAATTTGGTACAAACATAAAACTCATTAATCTCAAACTGCTGTCAAAATTTCATGTAGTTAGACCAAACGGTTCTTGAGTTATAAGCAAAAGTCTGAAATCTCGCACTCATTAGTTAGAAAATGGCCGAGTAAAAACAAAGGAACACGCGACGCGAGCGTCGGTCGTTCCAATTAGCTAGGCGAAAACGCTCATTGAAAAAAATATTAAATTTAAATTGATAGGGCCTGGCCTTCTGGCCGTACATATACTCCTACAACTAGTTATTTTCATGACAAAACGAAAATGTCTTAAGAAAAATTTTGGAGTGGATCACTATTTACTGCTAAAATATTGCAGGAGGCAATGTATACCTAACTTCCTGTATGCTTCCAGGGTTGTCCATGGATCGGAACCAGAAACAAGTTCCAGCCGGAATTTGCCTTTTTTTGGAAGCGGAACGGTTTGGAATCAATTTTTCATTTACCGGAACAGGAACAGGAATTCCTAAATCTCAGATTAATTTTGTTCATGAAAGGTTTTTCGCAGTTAATCGCGCAGTTTTCAAGCAACTGATTTGCAGCGTGCGCGATTACTCGGGCGATTTTTTATTGACCTAAAAATCTCAAAAAATTGACCTTTATTTTATCAAAAAATTGTTTTTATTGACCTAACAAAAAAACGAAATGAAAGAACCAGTCCATAAGAAAAAAAGCACCAAAGTCACTTCAGTTAGTGCTTAAATTATAATGTACGCACATATAATGTCGCACGTTGTCTAACAGAAAGTTTCGGTCATTGGTCAGCAGCTTATTTTGCATTGAAAAGCTGCGTTCCACTGAAGCCGTTGTGGGTTGGCAATGTTGAAGTAAGCCGTAAACAGTTGAAGAAATTTCCTGACGATTCATGGCCATTATTTCCGACAAGTTATTCTTCTCCAACCTCTTTTTGATATATGCTGCGATGGCACAACTGTCGTCGCCAAAACCAAGTTTGGTCAAATCATTGTAGGCTGCTCGGATTGTGTATTTAGTGTCTTCCATTCGTAATACTAAGCTAGCCAAACTCTTATTTTCTGTGTTTATTTGATGCAGGCTTTGTGCATTGATGAAACATTGCTCTTTGCGTAATCAAACCTTATGCCCAACTTGCAAAGGGGGGGGGGCATGCCGCAATTTTGCATACTATTCTATTCAATTATAAGATCCTGGCGACCCAAAGGGGGGCCATGGCCCAATGCCCCCCCCTAAATACGCCCTTGGTAACATCTAAAAATCGTAAGCAATCATCTATTTCTTGACAAATACTCTGTGCAGTAGGAGATTTTGGAAGTACTTTGCAAGCAATCAGATATGTTTTGTCAGGCTCATCCAGTAATCCAATAAGAACGTTCAAATATTTAATGCCAGATATTTCACTTTCATCTACCACCAAAAATATTTTCTGTTCGTGAATTAAATTCTTTACTCGATCAATTTCTCTTTCTCCCATTTCAGCTGCTTTGCGCCTACATGCAGACTCTGATGGCAAAGTTTTTCCAAAATCTTTAAACAACTGCTTCAATTCTTTGTTTTGCAACTTTTTTAGAGGTATATCCGCAGATAAAAAGGCTCTGGTAACCGATTTAGTGAAATCCTTAGAGCCCAACTGCATGAAAGATTGAGACTGCTGTGGTGGTGATGTGGATGACGATGGTAATTGTTTTTGATGCTTTGCAGTCCTTCTATGGTTGTCAACTAGAAATTGCTTGTCACATTTCACAACACAGTTACAAATATTGCAAAAAAGTTGTGGGATTGGAGTCTTACCAAATTCCGTAGGATATCTTGTAATTATCAGAGGTGGAGTCGAGACACAAGGCTCGAGGCCAAGGCCTAGGACAGCCTTTCCGAAGACAGACACTCTCGAGGCCAAGGAAAAGAATGCTCGAGGCCAAGGCCAAGGACCAAGGACACAAGCGCAAGTGCTCTCCAAAAAAAAAAAAAAGGTCTTCACAAAAATTTTTCAGGCGATCTCCAAAAAAAAGGCTTCACAAAAGTTTTTCAGGCGATCTCCACAAAAAAACGTTTTCCACGAAATTTTAACAATTCAAAAAATAGTGCTGTCCTCGAGCCGAGGACAGGCCAATTTTCGAGGACTTGAGGCCTCGAGGCCAAGACCAAGGACTTCAAAATGTGTCCTCGACGCCAAGGACGTCCTCGAGGACTCCACCTCTGGTAGTTATACAATTAATCTTTGAAAGCAAATACTTCTTAACCTTAGGCATAATGATAGCTGAATAAAATTGTTAAAATAAACTCAACTCTAAAAAATATCTGAATTAGTAGACTGCAATGGAACCGGTATAATTTGTACCATATTTTCTTACATTGAAAGAGAATATTGAATTATACCACAGGTTCAACTACACTAACCATGTTTCGCTTAGCCAATATTTAACTTCGTTTTCCAAAATTGCTGATATTTAACAGAAGTGACCCACCAAAACAATAAGAAACTTTAGTCTTTATTTTGGACATTTTTTATGGAATAGAAAGATTAAGAAAAATACGGTATACACTCAACACAAAGCTCCCCACAAAGCAAACAATACTGGAACGGTGTGACCCATCTCTGAAGTAGCCTAGGCTGCATATGTCACGGTATCTCTGAAGTAGGCTGCAGCCAGTTTATAGCCATCGTTTAGCCTATCTATATGTTGCATATTTTACAAACTTACTCATTAACACATATACAGTACATAGATAAAAAATATAGGAGGTGCTCTCTTAAACTACCACACTAGTCTCTTATGCCTTTTCGTTCCATCTGACTCTCGTAAAACTGTACACTTGTACAGGTTACCAACTTGGTAACCGCAACAAAAACTTATTTTTCAGTCTTGCATCTGTTATATTGGGCAACGTAACAGAAGCATTGTGATTGCGCCACAATTACATAAAATATTGAATAACGACATGCTTAACTGCTCTGCATAATTGCGCAGAATCCAGACTCGTATTCAGTGTTTCGCTGTTCGCTGTATTGCAATCTTTGCAACATCAAAGTATGTTCGAATAACTAATGCATTGTCTTTTCACTTCTAATGCTTTTGACTACCGGTACGTAGCGACAAAAACATGTAACAAATGTAAACACGACGAAAAGCTTATTTCATCATATTCATAAACCAATTTTGCTATGATTGCAATGTTGCAAAGCTGTCTGAACGGATCTTTACAATCGAAATCAATCAAATCACATCAGATATTAATAAATTAAGCATGTGTAAAACTTTAATGCCGGTAACATAAAACTCCCTGGTACCACTTACACTAACGAACCTCCTTCTCTAAATTATCTGAGTCATCACTTTTTCAGTATAAAGTAAAATCGCGCAAAAAAAGCAAGAAATCAAAAATTGACCTAATTAAAAAAAATTGACCTAAAAAGCAAAAAATTGACATTAATTGACTTTATAACTTCGTCAATACTGATCCTACGACCGTAAAATTTTGCTTCCACATTTTTAGAGTTATTCTCTGCAAGGGCGTACGCAGGGGGGGGTTGGGGGTTCAAACCCCCCCCATTGGTCCGTCGACTAAAATGCATAATAAAGAAAAAAATACGCTTTTAGCACTTCTGAGCCTGTTTTTTTGCAATGACATGGACTCCAAGACGATTTAAAGCCACTTTTGAAACATTCAAGAGTTTCTTCGGGGAGGGAGGGGTTAATTTGTCAAAGATCGAACTTACAAATCAGTAACAACGTCAAAAAAATTGCCAAAATTAGTAAATTTAACCGCTAAAAATGCTTAACATTGGCTTCTTCAAAAGTATGGAAATGGGGTTTTAGTATTTGTTAATTAATCAGTATTAGTTAATTATTAATCCACTCAAATCTTGTTCCATTAGCTCCCCCTCTATCCCCAACCGTCTCACTCTATAAACTGCAGAATGTAACTGCTTGTGAGTTTTTTCAACGTATGATTTTGTGATTTACCGGCTTGTAAATTAGAGGACTGAAATGTTACCATTAGGCACCGCCCAGCGCCCACATAGCCTATTTATGCAAACAGTTTGATCAGGTTTGCACTACCAATTTTTATGCCACGTTTTGAAAGCATTATTTTTTATCAAAATAGCCCTAAAATTAAGTTATTTTTGAAAAAAATGCAAAATTTTCAAGCGCTGGGGGCTCTGCCCCCAGACCCCCGTGCCTCCGGCGGCTGGGGGCTCCGCCCCCAGACCCCCACACAGCCCCCCAAAGCGAAATTCTGCCTACGCACCCGCCAACTTTGTACTGTTTATAATTATCTGCGTTTTTGTAGCTTTTGCCTTAAGCAATTTTTTCTCGATCGTTTAGATGCAAACCTTATGATGTTAAGTATAGATGTACGCCTAGGGCTTAATTGTTTTTTGTTTGAAAAGTTTTATTTGCATTGCGCTCTGTGTGACTTTGATTCCATTTTGTAACACTGCACTAAGTTATTTATTTGCCAACAAATTTTGATTGCGAACAAATTTTTGATGTCACTTTTGAAAACCCCCCCCATTGAAAAATCCTGCTTACGCCACTGATTCTCTACATCCAAAAAAATTGACTTTATTGACCGTGAATCGCTCTAGCGATCACTAAATGTCATAAATGATTTTGCATTTATGTGTCAGTTCAGGCGTCACTCACGGACAGTTACGCACCAAGGGGCACGGGTCGCATATACGATTGCTTCATTCAAAATCCACATTGATATTTTAGTTGAGTAGCATAAGCACTTGACTCAGCATTGTCAGCAAGCAAGCAAGATTTTCAGACCTGAAGATCAAAAGACTTTGCGAAGCTAGGAGTATAAAACATGGCTATGTAATTAGTAAGCAGGCAAGATTGTCAAATTACGTAAGGTGACGGAGTTGTACCGTATGATTTTATACTGAACGATTTGTTTAGTTTAGTTTATTAATTTTTTGCGATGCACTGCAACACATCGGCAGGAAAATATGGCAAAGCCCAAAGGCTTAAAACATACTAACATACAATTTACCATTTATCAGCAATATATCAATGAATTAAAGCATAGTATGGCCATGCAACCTATAACATACGGGTAGCGATTGTACATTTTAAGCAAAGCAGAACAAACATTAAAGCACAAAATTAAGCGCAAACAAACTATATACATTACAAACATTTATTTACAGTGTTGTCAGTAACCGAACAGTAAACGATGAACAGTCAAACAGACAGAATTACAATTCAGTCATTTATGAGTTGCTATCTTCTTGAACACCGTGTTACTGAATCAATTATTCAATTACCGTTTTACTGAATAGTCTTCCTTTTAACACATAAGCACACACAATGAGAAGTTTAGTTCATTTAATCATTATTCATTTCGAGCAATTGTTTAATTTTCATACAAAAAGTCTTTTAAAAGAGCAGTAAAAATTACCAGAAAATGGTCAATTTGCAGTTAATAAAAACGCCTACCTGTAATTTACTGTGTTCATCCAATTAATTTGCATTTTCAAACTATCAAACAAACTTCAAATATTTTTAAAATGCGTTACATGCCAATATCTTCTTCTTCTTTCTTCATTGCCCGCTTTTCCGTGAGGGTTGCGGGGGCAGTAGCTCAAGATTGAGCCGCCACACCTCACGGTCTTCCATCACCTCCATCATTTTCGCTTGGACGAAGTCCCAAGCGATTCCATCCAAGATCCTTAATGTAATCGTTCCATCTAGTTCTAGGTCGTCCAACTGGTCTTCTCCCATTTGCTTTGGCAAGCAAAGCTTGTTTGGGGAGTTTTTCCTGAGGCATTCTGCTTACATGGCCAAACCATCTAAGCTAAGATCTTTCAATTCGAAGAAGTAACGGCTCGATGTTAAGAGATTTTCGAATCTCAGAGCTGCGGACCTTGTTAAACAGTGTAACTCCTTCGATTCTTCGTAAAAACCTGATTTCGGACGCTTGCACTTGTGATTGCACTCTTTCGGTCATTACCATACCAAGATTCATGACCATAAGTGAGAATGGGGACAAAAACTGCTTTGAAAATTGAGAGCTTTGCCTTTTTCGACAATTCTCGTTTCATGACAACCGAGTAGTGCAAAGCTCGCATTACTGCACTAGCCTTGCCTATTCGGGTATCCAGTTCTTCGTTTTGCCTTCCGTCACTCGTAAATGCAACCCCAAGATACTTGAACTTCTCTACCTGCTTCAGTGTCGCTCCATTCACTTGTAATACTCACTGATCAGGGTTTCTTGAAAGATGAAGTACCTCAGTTTTGGCCGTGCTTATTTTCATTCCGGCGGTGTTGTATGCATCTGCAAAGCTATTTAATGCGCGCTGGAGGCCAGATTCTGTGAAAGAAAGCAGAACCAAATCATCTGCGAATAGCAGACGACTAATTTTGCAATTTCCAATCATGGCACACTCATCAGCTTGGCTGCATTTGTCGATCCAATTCATGTAAACAATGAAAAGGAGAGGTGACAAAACGCACCCTTGCCGGAGTCCAACGCCCACATGGAACGGCTTTGATTGCTTGCCATTTACCCGAACACAAACCTCCTGTAGCGATAGCACGTTTTGCCGCTTCCATAAATTGCACCATTGTTTCTCAATTACAGCGCACCAATCAAATTTGCCCATTCTTTTTATCACTGTGACGCTCCTGTTAAGTTGACGTAACAATGATATACAATGGCGGTTGGTATATAAAGCTGGAGCGAGCCGTCATTTACTCCCTTACTCAGATAGTCAGAGAAACAAAATTCGTATGCAGTGTTGATTACGAATAAATGAGCGGTGAAAACTTATCCGTCTGTTCGACGTTTTGCTAAAATATATAGAGCCGCTAAACTGGTGACCCCGACGTTGAACCGAGTACAAAGATCGAGTGCAAAGAGCTGAAATATCAGGTGAAGGCTACTAGCCTTGCGAGACAGAAAGAGTACAACCAGCAAACTAGGCGATGGCTGCTTTCTTCAACCTCCCGCCAAGAACTGGGCAGCCACCTGAAGCGTATGCAACACCACTGGGAAGGGGGCGAATCCTTCCGCGCGCGGAAATGAACAACCGTACAGTCCACGACAACTTTGGTAGCCCCCCATTACTGTCCCCGGACGATTTTGTTTTGAGATCCAGTAACAACGTAACAGGCACGAGTGGTTTGACACTGCCGAAATTTTGGGATGGGGACGCGGACCTTTATTTCTCGACAATCGAGACAATTTTTAGAGTTAGGGGGATTAATAGCGAGCAGTCAAAACTTGATAGCCTGTTAGCCGCACTTGATATCCGGCATTTTCGGTTTTTGGAACACGTGCTTCCAGATTTAAACGCTCAAAACGCGTACAGCAAAACCAAAAGCGTTTTGCTACAGCATTTCGCGCCGTCCAGCGATGACAAGCTAGAGCGATTATTAAATGGGAGTAGATTGAGTGATAGGACGTCTCCGTCTAGGCTACTGGCTGAAATGCGTTCGTTATTAGGCGAGAGTGGTTCACAGGATAGGCTTTTGCGTAAGTTGTTTTTAGATCGCTTGCCTGCGGGCGTTCGCCGCATTGTTGTCTCGCACCCGGTCGAGGATTTAGATCAGTTGGCTAAAATTGCAGATCAAGTCATGGAGGAGAACCGTAAATGTACATCAGGTTTTGGTGATGGACCCGAATATAATGATTACGCATCATCAATTGGCACCTCTAATGTCAGTCTATCAACATTGCACGATACTGTCACAGACCTTGCACAGACTGTCACCTCACTCACACATTCTCTCCAGTCCATGCCACACACACCACATAATTTTCCAAACACTAGGGATAACAATGCCACGACCACTTCTTTCTCCCAACGTTCACCAGTTGCAAGAGACACCTCGCCATCTCGCTCTTCCACTTCTGTGAGACTCCGATCGTTTTCTCCTTCCCCGTCGAGTTCTGGACATTCGCGTTCCTGGAGCCCACGAAGGCGGCCAGCTTGGGGTGATCGCCCACTGCAATCGTCAACACCCGCACCTAGCCTCAATTCTCGCCCTTCGAAACTACATCCCCAATCATCGATCTGTCACATTCACCGAAAATATGGCGATCAAGCCAGACATTGCGCAGGCAACTGCAATTGGAGAGTTATCAACCGGAATGCATTTCACAGCCCCAATAGTCCACATATCAGCATCATCACTGGGGAAACTCACCCATGGATCGTCCATGACCCCAACACTAACATTGCGTTCATCATTGACACCGGAAGCAGGGATTCTATCATACCATGCCAGCGATCAGCAGATGATCCAAGAACTTCTGGCTATCTTTCTGCCGCCAACGGTAATCAAATAGCCACATACGAAAGGGTTACTCTGCGCGTGACTTTGGGATTGCCCGCCGAATTTTCTTGGGATTTTCTTAAGGCAGCTACTTCTCATGCCATCATTGGCTTGGACTTTTTGGAGCACTTCCAAATTTCGCTGAACCCACACAGACGCTTGATGATCCTTCCAGAGATGCATGAGAAGACAAGTACTCCAAGCACAACCTCCCCCATAAACATTGCCATGTGTAATAAACGAGTAAAACACGTGTTCACCAACCCCAGTTAGACGTGTAAAACCCGTGTACAAAACACGGGTTTTTCACGACGTTTTGCACCAACGTCACCCGTGTTTTACACGTGTTTTGGTACGTGTTTGCTACGTAACCCTAACACGTGTTTGCTACGTAACCCTAACACGTGTTGACTACGTGTTTTTAACACGTAAAAAATACGTGAATTGGACACGTGTTTTAAACATTGCCATGTGTAATAAACGAGTAAAACACGTGTTCACCAACCCATTAGACGTGTAAAACCCGTGTACAAAACACGGGTTTTTCACGACGTTTTGCACCAACGTCACCCGTGTTTGCTACGTAACCCTAACACGTGTTGACTACGTGTTTTTAACCCGTAAAAAATACGTGAATTGGACACGTGTTTATAATCAATTCTTGACTCGTGTTCGACTCGAGTTTTTACGCGATTGCGACACGTGTTTTAACAACGGTTTTCGACATGTGTTTGACTAACAGTTTTTACGTGATTTCGATACGAATTTATCACCGGTTCTTTATACGATCCTTTAAAACTTCTGATAGATACGCGAAACACAAGTCTTGACCAGAATGTTGCACGATAAACTGTTCGTAAAGCTACTATAAATTTTTGTCACAAAAAGCTACTAATTCAGCGTGTTTTGTTAAACTTACTGGCGCCTTCTAAAGCGATCAGTGATTTTGTGTTTCCAGCTTGCTATCACTAAGTATAAACACTTCGAAGTATTCTACTGAATAATATAATTTCATATACAACATGCTCAACAGCTGAGTTTATCAAACATTTATTTACAAACCCAAATAAAAAACATAAAAAACACTAGTTCATACAACAGGTGGCCTAGGCCTTTGCAGGCTCTTGGTTCCAGATTTTACATATTCTTGTATCACTTTTTAGACAAGGGGATTTATAACTTTCGAATCCGCTGTACGTACAGCAGCTGCAAAGCAAAATAAAACATATGAAAACAGGTAGCAAAATTAGAAATATATTAATCGAAATTGGCAAGAATTAGTAGACTCTGACTCCCGACTATTCCGAAAAAATTCGTTGTTTTTAGAGAAAGCAGATAAAATCATTGGGATTTCTACAAACGACCATTAACGTCAGCGTTGCAAACTTGAATCGACCATGTACATTAAATCCGAGCTACGGTTTAGCCAAACGTTATATCAAAACAATGCTCTGAGCACAGACAAAAAACGAGCTTGCTATTTTATTTCTTCAGAAAAAACGCGAAAATTGTCTGCTTTATGCTGACATACTCCGCGAAATGTTCACATGATTTTACATTAGCTGGTTGTCAATGGAGTGGATATTTTAATTCGCTGCGGAGAGAAATTTCTTTTGTTTGTTGTTGCGTGTATTGCTAATATTTGCAAACATATTTTGAAGTTCTAAACGTAAAAAAGTGAGCTTAGGGAAAAGTTTAGTTTCCCGCTAAAATTTATTTCATCAGTTAGCACCAGTAAGCTATTAAAGGATGATTTATCTGATAAACTTCAATGTTTAGGAACCATGAAATTACAACTAGCGATAGCTGCGTAATAATACAAAAAATGACGAAGGCTAATAACAAACGAGCCAAGTCAACTGACCGCGAACCAGTGGTTTCGTTACAGTGATTTGGTCACTCATTTCGTCGCAGTGATTTCGTCACAAAGTGAGGGTTTGGGCAAGATGGCTCTGGCGATAGTAAAAATATATTTAGGATCGCCCTTCTCAGCCAATCGGCGTTGCTCGTGGTCAGTTTGTTTGCGGTCAGTTTGCTCGCGGTCAGGTGTCGTGAACCCAATAACAAACGAACTGGCTGCATTTATGTTGCCTACTGCAAGCAGCAGCAATAGTAGGTATTGGAAGCTAATAGCACTTTTACATTAAGCTTACTCATTCTTTCCACACAGAGACTCAAAAATAAATTTTGCATTAAAATATTAGTAATGCAACAGTATTTATTAACCATACAGTAGGTTCAGTTTCACTCCAAACATTTTGTATTGTTAAACTGTACAACTATTTTTTGCCTCTGTTGATCATAACAAGCTCTCAAGCAATCAGGTTTCATTCCCACGGTCCAGCTTGTTTTATCACACTCTCACAAATTATCAAAATTGGCGAAAGGCAGCGATATGTAACCATCTTTACTTCGCACACATTTTGTTTTAAAGTATATACTGAGATAAATACCCGTAAAAAATCCACCAACATGATTAACAAGGCGATGACATTCTGTGTCGTATGTCTTAGGCTGTTTATCATAGTTTTGATTGTGCCCTTAGACTCAAGGATACTGGCTATAGCTTATCATTAAATTCTCAGTGCATAGTCCTCCATGAACTAACTGTACAAACATATTAAAAAAAAAAACAGTGGAAGCTTTTGAAAAACATGCACGCCATGAAAGTGAAAGCTGATTGGCGGAGAGGTTACGCCATGTTATGACGCTGCAAAACTACTGAAGAGTTTTTTTTCACAAGGGAATAAACCTAATGTATAGCGAAAACACACTGTGGTAATACAACACAACAAACAACCTGAAACGGCGTAATTATTTCTCTCCTCAGGACTTGAAATATCCACTTCATTAAAAATCAACCAACGTAAAAATTATTTGAAAATTCCTCAGGTACGCCATAGAGCAGACAATTCACGGGTTTTCTTTTAAAAGTTAATAAGCTATTTCTTGATATAAAATTTAGCTAGACCGGATCTCGGCTTAAAGGGAAATTAGACATCTCTCAAACAGATTGTTTAAAAGGAATGGAGTTAACGCAAGAAAAGACTATCTATACATTGCACTTATTTTAGAAACCCGATTGATTTTGCCTGCTATCCTCCTTTTTACAACTTACAGTGCTGTTCATAATTCAGGAGCCACCTTGCAAAAACACTCGTTTTTTGGGTTCCAGGTTTAATTTATACTATTTGCTATAATTATATATCTACATGTTATATATTTTTGTGAAGGGTTTGTTGCTGGTAATGTTTCGGCATAATTTTTTTTTTTTTTTGAAAATAATTTTAAAGCCAAACTGCCACCCATTACGTGACGTCATGCCAAAAAACTCATTTCCTTACTAACAGCAAATATGCATTACAGTATTGGTGTCAAAAGCACTTAAAGGAATAAGGATAGTTTATCGGGTATTGTAACAAGTTTAGGTCATGTCATATTTACTTCATGATTTCATCGCGCGTCACTCATTATGACGTCATAATTTATGATATTTTCTTGGTTTTATTTAAAGCCTAAAAGCAGCATGACATTTTTTTGCTAAAATGTCAAGTTGATATCGTACCTGTAATAAAATTAGGAAAGATTACAAAATTGTCAAAATTATTAACACTCTTTTTACAGAATAGTGGCTCTGAAAAGAGCCGTTTGATTTGGCAAGGACTGATTTAGTATTTTGTTGGCCATCCATGGTTTTCGATCACCATTTTGCATCGTCGAGGAAGTGATTCAACAAGTTTGTTGAGTTCTTCGGGTGAAATCACTCGAAACCAAGCAGCAATGACCTGTTCGATAAGCTCTCTTTTCGTCTTTGGTTTATTCTTCCCAATTATGCAACTAACTCGGTACCACAAATTTTCAATCGGGTTTAAATCAGGAGATTGGGCTGGCCAATCCATTCGTTCAATTTTATGGGTCCTGTACCACTGTTGGACTTTTTTAGCACGGTGGCATGGAGCATTATCGTCTTGAAAAATCCAATCATCGTCGGAAAACAAAGAACGTGCACTGGGTAACATTTTATTTTCCAGCACATCAATATACTTTGTCCCGTTCATCATCCCAGACACCACTTTGAGCCTACCAATACCATTTGCAGCCATGCAACCCCATACCATAATTGACTGGGGATGCTTGATGGTCGGTGAAATACAATAAGGCCGGTACTCTTCCTCTGGTTTTCTTCTCACAAAGTTATTTCCAGCATGGTTGTTTACAGTAAAAGTCGACTCATCACTGAAAAGAACTTTCCTCCACTTCTCTATTGGCCACTTAACATGAGAGCGTGCCCAATCTAATCGGCGTTTTCTTTGTTTTTCCGTCAAGAGTGGTTTTTTTCGAGCTTTACATCCTCGAAGACCATTCTCCAGCAACCTTCTCCTCACTGTTGGAGCAGACAATTCAACGCCACTACTTTCCTTTAACTCTCTGGCCAACTCTTTTGAATTCAGTCTCCTGTTTCCTAAAGAAATCCTGACCAAAGTTCTATCAGACCTCTTTGTTGATTTCCGCTTCCTTCCAGATCGAGGCTGACATTTCGCATCTCCTGTCTCGATCCACCTCTTTAACACTCCTTGCACTCCTTTACGAGATGTACCAGTCTTTTTTGCAATAAATCTCTGCGATTTTCCTTCATTGTAAAGATAAATAATCACTCCTCTCTGTTCTGTACTAATCGGTTTGAAGCCCATGATGACTGAAATTGAATAAAAAGGTTGAACATCCAGAAAGTCCTGAAATTGCTCCCATTATGACGTCATAGGGAGCAAATCGTGGTGTGATCATGATGTGACCCAAGATGTGACCTCAGGTCATCAGAATACACAATAATTACAAACATAATTTTTCGATTTCATTTTGCTAATTCGATCATTGCAACCATGTTACCAATATAAAAATGGCCCATCAAAGTGACGTCATGCTTAAGGGGTGCATTTTGGCCCCAAAAAATTATTTCAAAAAAAAATTTTTTTTCAGTAAAATTCTCGTAGCAAACCCTTTACAAAAATATATAACTTGCCCATATACAATTAAAGCACATATCATAAATTCGACTTGGAACTTACAAAATGGGCAATTTTGCAGGGTGGCTCCTGAATTATGAACAGCACTGTATGGCTCGAATTTCCACTTCCGACTTTAAAACTAGGCAAAGAATTCCATTCTAATTCCCAATTGAGTAATGGAAAAATTTATAATATTCTACAAAAAACGTCCAATTCCTAATCCTACTTATGCTAAAGCGAATTATACCCTTAAAATATGAAGCCGGAAACTGACTTTATATGGTCTACGGGCCAAGTGATTATCGTGCCGAATAAAATGGTTATTTATTTCAACACGGATAAGTTTATACCAGGAACAATATAAGGAGTTAACCTTTTAAGAAACCCAAACAACTATAACAACTTACCATTCAAAATTTCTTCAATATTGCTGCTCTTCAGGCCATGCTTTGAGCCACGCTAGCCCAACCAGTTAAATTTTTCCATTAACACATCCGTGAATATGCATGAAAGCATTTCGCGGATGCTCTTTTTAGGATCCTTGGAGAAGTAGCGTTGTAAATATGTTACCTAAATAAAAAACGGTCCACTTATTTATATTTAATCTTACTGATAGTTGACGCTCGAATGCAACAAAAATCAACCGGCATACACAGAATCACAGGCTTATACTACCAAACTAGCGAGAATCCGTAGCATTTCAAGTAATTCTTTTATAGCTTAATGTCGAAGTCGACTTGCACTTCTTATAAAGCACCATCTACACTATGCGCAAGGTTTTTGTGTGTTTAACGTGCATACGAACGAGAGCGAATCAAATCACAGTGTCAAGACTGAACCACATTTTCGCCAACCACACGCCCATATTCGGCATTTTTTCGTATAAATTCTACGCAAAGCCAAAGTGCAGCTAATCGCTGCAGAGCGAAAAAAATTTTAAACCTAGTCTCGCTCAAGCGACCGCGCCTGGTCGAACGTAGAGCAACTTCAAGTAACACAATACAACTAAAAAGTGAGCATGCGCTAACTAAAAATTGAAGCAGAGTGTAGACAAGGCTAAAAAACGGCAAAAAAATCACATTTTTGTTATTTTTATACAACATTGCAAGAACAAAATATATCTTACCAGCTTTTTTTGAGACTCAACACATTCTAGCTGCGTGGATTCCAACTTTTCTAAGACCCTCATTTCGCCCACCGGAAGCGAAAATTCTTCCGGACATCCAATTACCAGAACGGATGCAATCGCAACTGCAGGGCATTGCCCAATCTTGGACAAAATAGCATCCAATTTTTGATGAACGGAATTAATTTCTTGTTTCAATTCTATCCGAGTAATTCGAGTTCGACGAGCTAAAATATAGCAAAATAATAAGGTTTTGTAAAACTCCAAACTTTTTTGTAACATTTTAAATGTTTAGATTTACGTCTACCGCAATTATCGTTCAAATTTTACTATTTTGGTAACTTAATACTTTGCGAAGTCCTTTTTTAGTTTTTACCTCCGCTAACATGCTAGACTAAATTTACAATAAGGGTACCAAAACTCAACAAATTTGCATGAAGATAACCGTACATAACAGTTTTTTTATAAGTCTGGTACTTAAAAAACATAATGAGCAGAATTTGACTCGCTCAATATTTGCAGTACGGTAAGTTATTTCTAGCAAGTATTTTATGCTCAATCGAAAAAAATTAATATACGAATGTTGTTTTTTTTGCATTATTTCTGGTTCTTTTTGAAAAATTCTGAAATTAAAAGTACACTGCATATGTTACTCTTAATCATTCCAATATGCTATTGCACGTAGCCACAAGCCTTGTTTAAACAGCCCAAAATTATCGTCATTCTCCGCGTTTAATTTTATTTTAGATATCTCACAAAAATATTACAACGATAAAAAAATTGATCATTTTGGAAATCGCGAATTAACATATTAAAAAATATACAAAACATACAGTAAAAAAAGAAATTATGGCAACGGTATGCAGCTTCGCCGAGCATGAAGTCGCGCAAAGCTTAACAGTACCATATTATTGAGTAGTGAGCGCCTTAATCGTTAGGGCTACATCCAAAATTCCACAGAAAACAGTATCGTACCTTCCCTGCATAACGAAACCAGTTTTTCATCATGATCATCTTGGTTAGAACTAAAGCAATTTCGTTCGCTTTTTCCTTCAGCTTCCGCCAGTGTAGGTACTTCATCAATTTGAAAATTTTCTGAAACAATCAGAAGCTAATTTCAGTCAAACGGATCTATACAAAAAGTCGACCGCGTGGCCAAGAGTGGAAAGGCTACGGTTTTTTAAACCCCCACCCTGGTCACGTTGTTGCCACATTGGATAGAACGTTTTACGATGATTATCTCTGGTTTAGAACAATCAGCAAATTTAGTGGGCAAGATATCGAAGAAATCCACAGGAGCATTGGACCATCGAAAATCCCTTATGCAAGTGCGGATTTCTCCGAGCACCTAAATTACTGCTTATCGCAACGAACAATGTGCGGATTGTGCAGGACAATAAACATGCAGCAACTACAAATATCAACGAAAAGGAGCAAAATCTACCTGTTTGCTCATTATTGATGATAAAATAGTAAGCATTTTTAAGATCTGGAAGATAGGGCTGATAGCTCTTTCCATGCCTTATCGATCAAAATAATGAATTTCCGAAAACAAGGCAGCCTTGCACAACCCAAAGGGACTTACAACTTAAGAGATCTCTCCATTAAATTTATCTGCAATGTGATTCCCAACCTCAAGAGTTTTTACAGTTTCCAGTATAGCAGGAATTTGCGGTACTTTTGGAGTACCAAGTGGCGTGAGTCTTGGGAGGTCAACTTTCAAATATTAAAACTAGAAGAACCTTGCTCCTCATCAGACTCCACCAGTCTTCTCGGTTTTTTAGCAACAAAAACAACCGCACTTTTAGCCAATTTCTACAAACAGCAATTCACATGATACGCCATAGGCTATGCAAATAGATGTAAAATAAATTTCATATTTTAATCAATAGCACGTTTCCTCATTTTATGAATAGCAATTTTTTCATTATTCTTAAAAATTGCTGACTTTTCAAAAATTTGTATGACACCGCATTACCGCTACCATTTTTTTTCTGCTACAATAGCTGGTTGTTATTGCAATTAACTTCGCACTAAACCGAATTTTTTTCAGTAGTTTCTGGATGATATTTTAGCTATCTAATTCTCTCTTGGCATATCAAAAGATTGAAGTATCTCGAAGTGTCGTCAATACTTCAGTTTGTACGTGCTTTTGAACAATTAATCATCTCTACAAATTTACCATTGTTGACAAAAAGAAGAAAGGATGCCTTCTCATTTGAACCAACAATTGAAAATTAACTGAACCCTTTTTGAACAAATGTATTGCTAAATCTTCCAACGAAAAACATTAGCTTAATTGAAGAAACAGCAAATTAAGCATACGAGCTTTTGATGCACCACAAAAAGAAATACCTTTAAAAGCAACCATCTCATAAAAATGCATATGTTTGCAACACTAAACTTTTTTTGCCTCCACTAATGAAACAGCCATAAATAGTGTATGCAGTAAAAACCTGGCAGCACAACCAATATGAAAATTGGTAAAAGTGGTTATTACTGATATGTAATGTATTCCCAAAACGCAACGTGGGACACAAAATGCTTCCAGAAATTTTAGCGTGCAAGTTTAATATTGCCATTTATCTCAACAGAATCGCCTAGTTCCTTAATTTTCTAAGTCGTCAAGCTAACTAATTTTTTTAAAAACAATTATTGAGTTTCTTGAGTGACCACAAAGCAGTTTTGGAATAACTTATTTAAAAGATTTTGTAAACCAAGGATAGCCAACTTAAGGCCGACAAACCCTTAGAAGCAGCCCGGAATATTGGTAGTAGGCTTTCATTTTGACCAAAATATAAAGTACCGTAGTTTCCTGGCGCGTTATAACTATAAACAGTCCAGTTGAAAACCAACATGGACATTAAATTATCAAGAGCAATCATTAAGTGGCACCAAGTTTGGAAACACAAGGCAATTTCACAAAAAGGTTCTTTTTGCTCAAACGTACGAAGCAACGTTATTGTGAGCATAAAAATACAATTAAACACATGCAATTCGCCAACATACTTGTTATGGCGTTTTGATGCAGATCGTTTCACTATCATATCGTCATCTGAAACACATGTTGTGTTTACATCCGTTTTGTCTTCAGCTTCACGTAATTTTATCATCCCCTTGGCCAAGTCACCTTGAAAAAAAAATTAGTTAAAAGCAACAAGGGAAGACTACACAGAAGATAAACCATTTGACACAATAATTGAGTAAAGTTTTAAAATGAAGCTACCAGAAAGAGCAATTGTACAATGAATAGATATATATGTTTCGCGGTCCGTGACATCCTGACGCGAGACAACTCACCCCCAGAATCCTGACGCCAGGGACATCCTGACGCTTGGGACATCCTTACGCCAAAAACTCGAAACTTTCGCGCTCCACTTTTTTTCTTTCTTTTCTCCTTTCCGCGCTACGAATTTTTTCTCAAAACAATTAACGTTCGGTTATTGTGACGTAAGTATAATAAATTCCGTTAATTGCAAACTTTATAGGAATCTCTATTTTGCAGAAACAACTCAAAAGCGAGTTAGTTGTATTTTCGCTAAAATAACCATGATACAATCGAAAGCCAAGTTAGCAAATCTGTAAAAATGCTGGCGATAAGTTTCAAACGATAACCGAATGCCGCGATTGAAAATAATATACTTTGCTATTATTAAACGACCACGTAGATAATTCATAATAATCTATGAGTTAATTTATAGAGAAAAATGCTCTAATTTATAGAGAAAAAAGCTGACAGGCGGCATTATCTTTACTTTTTGTGGTAAACAAAATCATAATTATGTGTAATCGTTTTACAGTTTTGCTACAATTTAAAGTGGTTTAAAGTTTTGCGAGAATTTAAAGTTCAACCTTTTTATTATTACATTGCAATCACCTTGTATTAAGCAAGTTTCAGATATATTGTGTTTCTCAAATTGCCTTAAATATATTGTGTTTCTGATTAAAAAAGCAAAGTATGACACATAAACGGAAAAGATTTAAGCTAATCGAAATTAGCGCCTTGTTAATGATCGAATTTTTCGATTAGCAACTTGTTATTGTTCGAATTCTTCGATTTTGCGAGCGAAGAAATTGCAATTTGGTATGCTGATACGAAGCGTGTGAACGTGTTGTTTCGTCCTTTGAAGTCATTCAAAGTAAAAAATGCGATTGCAAAAACTAACAGCCCATTAATTGAGGTTAAAACTAAATAAACCACCCGTTGGGATATTGATTAATTGGATGATTACAAATTATTGTATTTTTAATCTATTTCATTCTTGGCCGTCATTTCAACTCTTAATTTTGAACGTTGTGTGTAGGCAAACTATTGCAAATATAAAACTAACAATTTTTTTATGAAAATGCTCGTTAATGTGGTTATCCAATAACAATAGGCAAAAATAACAAATTTTAATCGCTGCATTAATTGATTTCGATTTGCGGTACTTGACTTCGAACTATATTTTTAATATTTTCGTTAACATACAATTTGTTTAAGAGCATTTTTCTCTATAAATTAACCACACAGATTATTATGAATTATCTACGTGGTCGTTTAATAATAGCAAAGTATATTATTTTCAATCGCGGCATTCGGTTATCGTTTGAAACTTATTGGCAGCATTTTTACAGATTTGCTAACTTGGCTTTCGATTGTATCATGGTTATTTTAGCGAAAATACAACTCGCTTTTGAGTTGTTTCTGCAAAATAGAGATTCCTATAAAGTTTGCAATTAACGGAATTTATTATACTTACGTCACAATAACCGAACGTTAATTGTTTTGAGAAAAAATTTGTCGCGCGGAAAGGAGAAAAAAAAGAAAAAAAGCGAAGCGCGAAAGTTTCGAGTTTTTGGCGTAAGGATGTCCCAAGCGTCAGAATGTCCCTGGCGTCAGGATTCTGGGGGTGAGTTGTCTCGCGTCAGGATGTCCTGCTTCGAAGACAACTGACCGCTAACAAACTGACCGCGTACAACGCCGATTGGCTGAAAAGGGCGATCCTAAATATATTTTTACTATCCCCAGAGCCATCTTGCCCAAACCCTCACGTTGTGACAAAATCACTGCGACGAAATCAGTGACGAAACCAATGCAACGAAATCGTCGCTTCGTGGCCAGTTGGTCGCGGTCAGTTGACTTGGCTCGGCATGCACAAACACGGAAAATAATTATTAGCTACTGTTAACAACAAATGTTACTGGAAGTTAGCGTATTTAACACAATTTACATCAATTGCTTAACAAAAAAACTTTATTGAAAGAAATAGAAAATAAGTCACAAAAATTTAAATGAGGTGAAGCACAGCTAAAAGTAAGACCAAAATCCAAAAGTTAAAAAAGCTTTCAAAACATAACCTTATTGGTTTTCAGTTTTCGACAACTTATAGTTCAGAGATATTATTTTATTTGGAAAATAAAAACATTTTGCTTAAAGAGTCGCCAGTCAAAAATCTAATTTTTCGCTATTTGTGGTTTTGCCTAGTTTTTGTGAGCATTTCTTTTCCACTGCTGACCTACTGCTAAAGGCTTGCATTCCTTGCAACCATATGCTTGCAAAATATTTATTACTTTGCAATACCGTATAGATAATTTTGGAAAACTAAATTGCAAGTAGCGACATTGCAAAGAATATGCAATTTTGTTCTGAACTTTGAAATTCATTATCTGAAAAACGATAGAGGTAAAAAACTGAATTCGTGGAACAACATGTTTTAGATGCTTCTTTAGCTTATCTTTCTAGCATAATCTTAACTAGATAGTTCAATCTAAAATAACCCTAAATGTATTCAGTAAAAATCACTTGAAGTCATAACCTTAAAGTCTTAAACAATATCAAACATGATAATCGATGCATTTTCTGTCTTGAGATAATCCATAAGATATTAAATACCAATATTGTAAAACTGCTCTTACTTGTTTCATATATCACTTGAACTGTGTATGTTTTCCACTGTGAAGATGATTTATGATATCGAACGCAGATCTTTCTTGCTCTATGACTAGCAACATTAGGCCAGTAGCACTTTGTAATGTCCTTATCATTAAATAATCAATTTTTCGGGACTAGTTCCACTTCACTTAGGCATGGAAAAGATTCCACAACAAAGACTTTTTTAAAACCTAATTTACTAACATCGTGCGTATCGTCATTCATTGCAACTAGATTACAGATACTCCAACTTCAAAAACTCCTGCAAAACTGAAGTACAGCAATAAGAAATGTCAATCACACACCCTAAATGTCTAAAACATTTTGAATTTTGAAAAATACGGTTGTTCAAACACTGGAAAAAGTTTAGTTATTTGCACAATTGTAGTTACAAGTTACATGAGGACTGGAAGCAAATCACTGGCAATCGTATTCGATTTGCATCGACTCCATCCTACTTAACGCAGCTATTACCGTACACATATACCACTCTAAAATATTAAAAACTATCTAAAACCCGACAGACTGTTTCACCTATAAAAGGATCATCAGGGGTCTAAAAATAAAAACATACACTGTGATAAAAACTGATACTGATAAAAGTCATAAAGTACAGCAATAAGAATAAGAAATGCCGATACCAATCTAATACAAACCGAGTTTCTTGATGTGGTTCTCAACTTAAACACCGGAAAATTTTCCCCTTTCAGAAAGCCCAATGACAATCCCCTATACATCAATATCCGGTCCAACCACCCTCCTACAATCACCAAACATCTACCCCTGATGATTGAGAAAAGAATTTCCCAAATCTCTTACGATGAAAGCGAATTCCATAGAGCTACACCTACATATGAACAAGCCTTGCAAAAGAGTGGCTACAATGTCAAGCTTTCATTTCAACAACAACCAGCACTCGGCAGAGGAAGGAAACGCAACAGAAAACGCAACATTATATGGTTTAACCCACCATATAATGAACAAGTAAAAACTAACATTGGAAAGAGTTTCTTCCATTTGTTGAAAAAGCACTTTCCCCCTGAACATAGGCTTCACAAAATTTGCAATAAAAATGTCATCAAGCTAAGTTACAGTTGTACTCCTAACATGGCCACCATTATCTCAGCCCACAATAAGAAACTACTTCATGAACCCGATAGGAAACCGAAAGCTTTGCCTTGTAACTGCAGAAATAAGACACAGTGCCCGATGTCCAGTAGATGCCGTGAGAAATGTATTGTCTACAAAGCCAGCATAGAATGTAGCGGCAAAACCATGGACTACTTTGGTCTGTGCGAGACCGAATTCAAAGCACGCTACTACAATCACGTGTAGTCGTTCAGACACCGGGAGAAGAGCAAGGCGACTGAACTTTCGAAATACATCTGGGCATGCAAGGACTCTGGTTTGAACTTAACCATCTCATGGAAAATCATCTGTAAGGCCAAACCATACTACCATGGAAGTCGACAATGCAATCTTTGTCTTGCAGAAAAATATTACATTTTGACCGCAAACAGAAGTACTACCCTTAATAAAAGAACTGAATTGGTTAACAAGTGCCGTCACAAAAACAAATACAAATTGAAACAGTTTAAACCTATCCCATAAATAAGTTCTATATTTGCAATTCTTCTACAACGGGTACCGAACTCACACCTCATACTCCGACACTTATTTCTTCTCACCGTCTCGCAGTCTTAATTGTTTTTTCACTTTGACCTCGCGCGCGTAATTTTTGCTCACTTGACTTAGCATCACTGTATTTTACCAGAGTTCAGCAGTACAGCGTTATATTTATGACTTTTATCAGTATCAGTTTTTATCACAGTGTATGTTTTTATTTTTAGACCCCTGATGATCCTTTTATAGGTGAAACAGTCTGTCGGGTTTTAGATAGTTTTTAATATTTTAGAGTGGTATATGTGTACGGTAATCAAGCTCTAACTTTGAACCAGTTATTGAGCACTTTCTGTAACAGGCTGATACCTACCACTACTTTAACGCAGCTATTACGTAGATATTCTCTTTAAACACAATGTAAGGGCCTCTCTGATTTTATTTTTTAGCGGCAACCCGGACAATTAGCTGCAGTGTTGCTTTATGATAGAACTGGGATGACATCACCAATGTCATTAACATCAAAGTTGCAAATAAAAGTTAAAATCATGGTGGCCCACACCTTGCGTTGATGTAGAATAATTCTAGAACAGCTAGGTTTAAAAGAGGATTGCAGGCAAAATTAATGGAGGTATCAAAAGTTAGGACAATCGCATTAGATTAGATTGGTGTTGACCCCAATCTTTTTAGACTCAGCCGTTTCAGAGATATTGTACTTCAAACCGACCTAACATCTCATGTTTCTTGATAATCTTATTGGCAACACCGACGTTAATAAACCATTAAATTCCAAATTATGATTTTTTGAATATTTTTCATGTAAATTTTTTCACTCTGCCTACTGAACACATAACAGATGAAAAAAATCTCAAAAATTGTATATCTTTGTTTGTTTATTGAAAAGTATGTTGGTACCTTATTAGAGTCTATAGTAGGCACAAATGGCATTATATTAGCTTAACCAATTAAGAAATTCAAATAGTCAAAATACAACTAAATTTACATAAACTACAATGACGTATGCAATGGTTTTGATAAGGGGGCAGTCAAGAGGAATCATATTAATGTTGACTTCATAATTTAATTTTTGACGTCACAGTAAAATGCGTAATTTTTTTAAAACGTTTTCCATCACCATCAATTATGGAGAAAGTATACATTTTTGGATAGCTGGATTTTTAGCCTCAGTCTATGGCTTAAGATAATGAGAATTTGCCTCAATTTTTGTGAGCCAAGTCAACTGACCGCGACAAACTGACTGCGAACAAACTGACCGCGAAGCAATGATTTTGTTACATGATTTCGACTCTGATTTCGTCGCAGTGATTTTGTCACAAAGTGAGGGTTTGGGCAAGATGGCTCTGGGGATAGTAAAAATATATTTAGGATCGCCCTTCTCCACCAATCGATGTTCTTTGCGGTCAGTTTGTTTGCGGTCAGTTGTCGTGGACCCAATCTTTGGTCTTTTGAGAAAACTTGAAATATTTTTAGATTGTAAGTCATTATTTCTTTTCCTAAAGCTATATGCTCTTGTACTGAAGGTGAAAGACACCAATTTAGTTTTAGTTTGTAATCATAAAAACGAAAATTGGAAAGCAATATACATGTTGTCAAGCAGTACAGAGTACAGTTTATCAATGTTCTTACGCATAAAGTCAAATTAAGAAAGTTCAAGTCACATCATAATGCATCAAATAAACAAAACCTGACACAGAAGCTACACATTCAAATAAACATTAGATTTGGCGCTAAAACCAGTAACTATGTTCCTAAAAAATTAAGTATGCGAAGAATTTTTTTTACTTTACAAAGAATTTTGCAATGTATAAGTAAGCCTATGCGAATGATAACAAATTATTCGATTGTAAATGGTCACCTACAACAGTTAAGAATATTTGCCTTTTTGCAAATCTACCAAAAAAACAATCGAATAAGTAAGTGAAGTCCAAAAAATCATCAGCAACTGATGCTACACCTTTCATCAACAGACATCTAGAAATATCCATAGGTGGGCAAGTTAATGCAAAACGTTAGCTTCGTTAACCACTAGTCCATTAACAAACTTCACACCTCTGTTAACGTTAATCCGTAATTTTCAGCTTTAATTAACGGAAGTTAATACAGTCCGTTAATTCGTTAATATTTTGCCTGTAATTTACATTTCTTTTCATTCACTCGCTTGTAGAATATGCATTGACGCTGTTAAGCTGATTGTAAAAAAATATTTAATACTATGGTGGTCTTTCGGTGTTAGAACGTTACATTTTACAGTCCAATCTAATTTCAAGATAAAAATATGTTCAAATGCACCAACGAAGCTGCGATCAAAAAATTTTTGGAAATTGCAAACAGCGATATAATTAATTGATCTATTAGGCTCCAGCTTATTATTTGCCACAAACAATAGCTTCCTTCTTAGCTTTTTCTATAAAACTTGTGCTAATACGCAACAAGTGTCACCAGTGCAAACTGGCTTGTATGGGTACGATGAATGAATGATGCAAGATATTAACAATAAAACCTTAATGGAAGTTAACATGAAAAAACTTTTTAACGGATTAACAAGTTAAAGAAAAAGTTAGTTCCATTATTCACGGATTAACGATTAATGGACTAGTGCCCACCTATGGAAATATCTGATAGTGGAAATTGAACTCTATTGCTATAGGCAATAATTCCAAAAATGGTTTCAAATATTTTACATCAATAACTGATAATGATACATTTAGAAGTATTCCATTACCTTATAAGTTTTTGCGGAATTTTAAGCATATAGCCTATCCTTTTATGACGTATATCATGACATGTTTGATTAACCCCATCCTATATACGACGGATGCCATCGAAGTCATCCCACGAACAAGTCGACCCACCTAACCCTAACCCCAAGGTAGCGTTAATCCTAACTCAACCCTAACCCCAAGGTAGCGTTAATTCTAACTCTAACTTAAGATGATTGCCCTAACTCTAAACGGTGCTAACCCTAACCCCGATCTTAACTAAACCCCTTGAGCAAGGCGCTAACTTTAATTTTGGATATAAGCTCACTACGGCGGTATTTTGGGTCGACTTCGGTGGTTACCACCCTAATGCGGTACAGCAATATCACCATATCAGATATTTACTTTCGCCAAACCAATTTTTGCCATTTAATCATTACTTAAGTATCTACAACGGTTAGCCTACTCCTGATTCTACACGACTAAACTAGTAGGTTTTTAACATAAATTTAACTATAATAATTACTTACCTATCTTTTTGAGAATTGCAACTACTGTAGGCCTAATCATTTTTCTATCTTCTGTAAGTATAACTGTATCTAAAACTGAAACTGAGCAAAATTTCACTCTAACACGTGGCAACCAGTACATTCAGCTGTCACGTGGCAAGCGGTAACAGAGTAATTCAGCTATCTAATCTCCATTGTTATGTAAACAAGTACCGGTATAGCACGTCGAAGAGTTGAATCATTAGATAATACAATTTTAAACTAATTTTGCCACGATGCTTTCAGATTTGCCTGTAGAATACACCAGAAAAACGCGTGTTGATATGTTGTAACCTCGGTATTTATCGTTTTGGTCCAGTTTTAATTTGAAAATTCGGTGTTCTAGACTTTACCTTATTATGGCGGCGAAAACGTTAACGTTGATCAGCCTCAGTGTTGCCAATAAAAATTGTCAAAAAACGGGGGATGGGACGGCTGAGTCCAAAAGAATGAGGTCAATGTCAATCCTAATGCGATTATCCTAACTGTTGTTTGAAAACACAGACACGCAGTTTGTGCGACGGTTTTCGTGCCAATGTTTACACAAAAAACACGAGAATATAAAAAATTTTATTTATTGCTATTTTGTCTGAAAATGTTTTTTTCATAGATTCCCAGGAGCAACCTAAGAGTAAAATTGCATAAGTTTGATGTTAGAAAAACTTTTTCGAGCCAAAAAAAGTTTGTGAAACTGGTGTCAATTAAAACGTAAAAAACACGTAAAATACACGTGTATCAATGGCACAAATAAATACCATACAATAAAAAATAGCAATCTTGAATATGGCAGATACAAATTACGTGTGAGAGGTCCAAACGTTGTTTGAAATACTGGCATGCAGTTTGTGCGACGGCTTCCGTGCCAATGTACACATAAAAAACACGAGAAAAACCCGAGTTTCATTTATTGCTTATTTGTTCGAAAATGTTTTTATAGATCCAAGCGCCAACCTAACTGTAAAATTAATGTTGGAACAACGTTTTTCTGTCTAAAAAAGTTCGTGAAACTGGTGTCAATTGAAACGTAAAAAACACGAGAAAAACCCGAGTTTCATTTATTGCTTATTTGTTCGAAAATGTTTTTATAGATTCCAAGCGCCAACCTAACTGTAAAATTGCATAAGTTCAATGTTGGAACAACGTTTTTCTGTCTAAAAAAGTTCGTAAAACTGGTGTCAATTGAAACGTAAAAAACACGAGAAAAACCCGAGTTTCATTTATTGCTATTTGTTCGAAAATGTTTTTATAGATTCCAAGTGCCAACCTAACTGTAAAATTGCATAAGTTCAATGTTGGAACAACGTTTTTCTGTCTAAAAAAGTTCGTGAAACTGGTGTCAATTGAAACGTAAAAAACACGAGAAAAACCCGAGTTTCATTTATTGCTTTTGTGTTTAAAATTTTTTTTATAGATTCTAAGGGCCAACCTAAGAGTAAAATTGCATAAGTTCAATGTTAAAACAACGTTTTTCTGTCCACAAAAGTTTGTGAAACTGGTGTCAATTGAAACGTAAAAAACACGCAAAATACACGTGTAACTTGAATTTAACGGTAAAAAATTTTTTTCAGAAATTTCGCTTAAAAGTTTAGTAAAAAGAAATGGGAAAACAAAATTGTTCGAAAAATGCACTAAAAAAACAATTGAACAACTTTACATGCAACTGGTGTAAAATACGTGTAAAATTGGTGTTTGAAGCACGGACACGAGTTACCCGACAATTCTCCCACTTTGACACGTGTTTTACACGACCCCATGTTTATGGGGTCTACCAAACTCACCGAACACAAGGCAATTGCTGAGCTGCATCGACCGATCCCCACAGCCCAAACTGTATCCTCTTTGGAAAACCTATTCTCACAATACCCATCAGTTTTCGAGGTCGACAACTTTCATCAACCCACCAGACACCAAACACTTCATCACATTCGGACAGTAGGACCACCCGTTTGCTCCAAAGTTCGCCGCTTGAGCCCTGAGAAACTTGACGTTTTAAAATCAGAGCTCCAAAAGTTGCTCGATCTGGGAGTAATTGAACCAACTGAGTCTCCATATGCATCCCCAGTGCACTTGGTACCAAAGAAGAATCCCGGAGAATTTCGCATCACCGGTGATTTTCGTTTGTTGAACGAGCAGACGATCACCGACAAATACTCAATTCCTCTTTTGACAGATTTCATTGGGATGTTGGCTGGATCAACTGTCTTTACTACTCTGGACCTCTACAAGTCATATCATCAGATTCGAATTGCTCCCGAAGACGTTCACAAGACCGCTATGATCACTCCTCTTGGAAATTACGCTTTCAAACGTTTAGCTATGGGTCTTAAGTCAGCTGGTAACACCTTTTGCCGATTTATGCATGAAGTGCTAAGGGGGGTGCCCAATTGCTTCGTCTACATCAATGATATCATGATCTTTTCTGAATCCGAGGAAGATCATTGGAAACATCTTTCAGAGGTTTTCAACCGCTTAGAACATTTCGGCCTCATATTGAACAAGGACAAATGCGTTTTTGCTGTGACAGAGGTGGATTTTTTGGGACACAGGGTTGACTCCCAAGGCGTACGCCCGTTGGAGACCAAAGTTTCCGCCATTCGCGACTTTCCCAAACCTAGGACAGTAAAGGACCTTCGCAAATTTCTTGGGGCCATCAACTTCTATCGCTCTTTCATACCCAACGCAGGTGGGATTTTGCAGCCACTGGATTCGCTTTTGACCCCGGGAAAAGGGACCAAAAAGCTCGTACAATGGAGCACGACCGCTGATGTGGCCTTCTACGCTGCGAAGTCATCCCTTGCACAAGCTGCCAGCCTTGCCTTTCCCATCTCTGGAGCGAGGATTTCCCTTATTACTGACGCATCCGATGTAGCTGTAGGGGCTACATTGCAACAGGAAATCGATGGTCATCAACAACCATTGGGATTTTTCTCCAAGTCTCTATCCCGTGCCCAAAGAAACCATTCCACATTCGATCGAGAACTACTGGCCATGTACCTTTCTCTCAAGCACTTTCGCTACTTTCTGGAAGGCCGCCCTTTCACTATTTACACAGACCATGCTCCACTCACTCACGCCATCTCCTCTCCTCTTAAGGATGCACCAGGACGACGCCTTCGCCAGCTCCAATTCATTTCGGAGTTCACTACGGACATTCAGCATGTAAAAGGCACAGATAATGTTGTCGCCGACCTTCTTAGTCGCCCTACAGAGGTGAACGCCCTTTTCAAAGGATATCAAAGGATAGATCTGGAACTTCTGGCCCGGGAGCAACTTCAGGACCCAAAAGTGCTTGAGCTTCGCCGCTCTAACACAACATCGCTACGCCTCAAAGAACACACTGTACCAGACTCCGACTCTCCTTTGCTACTTGACACTTCTCTGTCCATCCCCAGAGTCATTGTGCCATACAACCTTAGGAAACATGTTTTCGACGCTGTACACTCTCTTTCGCACCCGGGAATAAGAGCTTCGAGACAACTGATTAGCGAACGATTCGTCTGGGAAGGGATGCAAAAGGACATAGCTGAATTTACTAGAGCCTGTGTCCCTTGTCAACAGTCCAAGATCCACCGTCACAACTCTGCCCCATTGCAATCGTTTCTACAACCAGACTCGCGATTTTCAGCAATACACTGTGACTTGGTGGGTCCCCTTCCAGAAAGCTGTGGCCACGCTTACCTACTCACCATTATAGACCGGTTTACGAGGCACCTCGAATGCATCCTTCTCCGCGAAATAACTGCCAAAGCGTGTGCCGACGCTTTTGTCCTCAACTGGGTGGCCCGCTTTGGTTGTCCACAAATCATGACTTGTGATAGAGGAGTCCAGTTCACCAGTCACCTTTGGGAAGAGCTGTGCAAGTTTCTAGGCTGCAAACTAGTCCACACCACAGCCTTCCATCCTGAGAGCAATGGGTTTTTGGAACGCCAGCATCGAACTTTGAAGGCCGCTCTCAAAGCTCAAGAAAACCCTCGCGATTGGTTTTCCAATTTGGGGTTTGTCCTTCTGGGCATACGCTCTTCTCCCAAATCTGACTTCGAGGTTTCCTCTGCTCAGCTTTGTTTGGGAACTTCTCTACGACTACCAGGGCAATTCTTTGAGCCCTCTTCCGAGACCCCTCGAACCGAATACTGCGCTCAACTTTGCCAGTTTATGTCAATCCTAAGAGCTCCGCCCCCTCACCATCATGGCACACCACGTTCGTACGTTGAAAAAGCACTCCAGACCTGCACACACGTCTTTGTCAAGAACGACACTGCCCGCTACTCGTTTGATCGACCTTACAAAGGCCCATACAGGGTGCTGAACAAAGGGGACAAATTTTTCACTCTTGATTTGTTCACTCGCAGAGATGTTGTTTCCATTGACCGACTGCGAGCTGCTCATCTTCTCACACCCGACAAAGAACCCGAAACACAGCAGCCTGTTGAAGGACGTTCTCATCCACTTCCAATACAGCCATCCCAGCCAGAAGCATCTTTCCACTCTTACGATGAACAACCCAAGTCTATCTTGCGAACTCGTCATGGACGTATAATTCACAAACCAAAACGGTACGTACACTTTCTTCTTCCCACACACTAGGAGAGGGGTCCTCACCTCCCCCGTGTCTCACCGGGGAAAGAATAGTGAGATCGCCCATTGCAGAGCAGGGTGTGTCGTAAAAGGCGACTTTAAATTGCTCAGCCCTTCTAACGCTACTTTTTTTTCACACCACGTCTAATGCATAAAATGCTAAAACTTCCAAATCAGACGTGAGTGCATTTGGGTTTTTGGCTGCTCTCTAAGATGTGGAGCAATTTTGGGGGGATTTCGATCATTTGCTTGCATGGAGTGACGATGCTCGCCTGGCCAGCTGCATCGCCGCCTGCAGATGTTTCGAAAATCACGTTTTGTTTCATAGCACGTACGCAAAGCGGTAGGAGCTCGAGATCCTAGTCGCATTTGCTTGTCTCTTCGGTAGCTCAGAAGGATTACACCTACACACTTCAATTGCACGACACTATATACATTTTCACATCACCTAAGCATTTCAAAGCTAGGGCACTCACATTGCTGGACACACATCGCAAACATCACGCTTACACTATATACACGTACACATTTTTTTTCTAACCTCCGTTTGAGTGTTTGTTCACGCAGGGAACTGATTTTGCTTGTGGCTAAAAGTTTGTTTCGTCGTTAATTTAGAGATAGGTTTGCTCCCTTGCATGTCTTTTTTACTAAGCTGGTTGTTATAAAAGTCCGTGATAACAATAGTCAGGTGCTTGTTTACTTTCGTTTGTTCAATCATAGTCGCAGGTTCGTAAATTTCAGCCTCGAGTCTAATCTAGCGTTTGTCTCGCTGGACGCAAAATTCGGCCTTTTGAAGGGGGACATGAGTTTTTTTTTCGATCGATTTTTTACAGGGATTGCGGCACCCTGTTTCGCATACCGGAGGACTTTCACGTCCTGCTTTTGGACCTTTCTCTGCGCCTTGCAGCGCGTGGAGATTACCACACCACTCGCTCCTAGAATGGATTTGGTGGACATTAATTGTTCGACGTTCCCCGTTGACATTCCAGCACTGGACACTTTTGTGAACTGAATATTAAACGGTTTTGCATTCCAGCATTGGACGCTTTTGTGAACTGAACATTGGACGATTTTGCATTTCAGCAATGCATATATTTGAACTTTGATGAGTATACGTTTCCCATCGTTGCGCGGAACGGCGCGCTGAATCGTGCTGAACTACTTGAACATTTTGTTTGCGAAGACCTTTTGTTACTGACGACGTTTTTGTTTGCCATTTTGAACTACTGAATTTTGTTTTTCACATCGCACGCTCCAGCCGCCAGCTTCTCCAGCACCTCCATGCAAAAGCTAACTGCCTAGCCCCTGCTGGCTCAGCCGCCATCCCCGTCCATCTTCACCCCCGCCCGAGCGTCACAGTTGAGGCCCACTCGTTCCTCAGACCCGTGCTACGCTACTGCATCACTCCCATCCCACCTTTTTCATTCTCGTCTAAAACGCGCATGTTCCCAGTCCCTCGGACTTGGCCCACGCGCATTTTGGAGGGGGGCCCTGTAGCGATAGCACGTTTTGCCGCTTCCATAAATTGCACCATTGTTTCTCAATTACAGCGCACCAATCAAATTTGCCCATTCTTTTTATCACTGTGACGCTCCTGTTAAGTTGACGTAACAATGATATACAATGGCGGTTGGTATATAAAGCTGGAGCGAGCCGTCATTTACTCCCTTACTCAGATAGTCAGAGAAATAAAATTCGTATGCAGTGTTGATTACGAATAAATGAGCGGTGAAAACTTATCCGTCTGTTCGACGTTTTGCTAAAATATATAGAGCCGCTAAACTCCGGTCTGCAGTAGAATGACTTAATAGCGTGTAACAATTGACCATTAACGCCATACTCCTGCAAAACCTTCCAAAGTTTATTCCGAGGAACTCGGTCATATGCTCTTTCAAGATCGACAAAGCATGCAAAGAGATATTTGCCATACTCCCAAGATTTCTCGAAGATTTGCTTCATAGTGAAGATTTGGTCCGTGGTGCTGTGACCCGGACGAAAACCGCATTGACCATCTTCCAGTTTTGATTCCACTCATAGGTGGGCAAGTTAATGGAAAACGTTAGCTTCGTTAACCACTAGTCCGTTAACAAACTTCACACCTCCGTTAACGTTAATCCGTTATTTTCAGCTATAATTAACGGAAGTTAATAAAGTCCGTTAATCCGTTAACATATTGCGTGTAATTTACATTTCGTTTTATTCACTCGCTTGTAGAACACGTATTGACGCTGTTGAGCTGATTGTAAGGAAATATCTATCGCTCTGGTGGTCTTTTTGTGTTTTGAAAGTTACATTTTACAGTCTAATCTAATTTCAAGATAAAAACAAGTTCAAATGCACAACGAAGCTGCAAGATATTAACGATAAAAAACTTAACGGAAGTTATCAGAACTTAACGGAAGTTAATTTAGTCCGTTAACATGAAAAAACTTTTTAACGGATTAATGAGTTAGTGAAAAAGTTAGCTTCGTTATTAACGGATTAACGATTAACGGACTTGTGCCCACCTATGATTCCACTATATCTCGGCATTTCCTTTCAAGGCATTTGGCATATACTTTCCCTTGCAAACTAAGGAGTATTATCCCTCTGTAGTTTGTACATTGCTTGCGATCTCTTTTCTTGAATATCGGAATAATCACATCTGTTTGCCAATTTCTGGGAGTTTTGCCAAGCTTCCACGCAACTTGACACACTCGCGTTAACCAGAGAATTCCTTCTCCAGTCAGCGCTTTCAACATCTTGGGTCTTATTTCATCTTCATCAACAGCTTTTCCAGATTTTATCCCTTTAATTGCAGTTGCCACTTCTGCTGCAGTGAAAACTTCGTCCTCCCCTAGATGTGTCACTTCGTGTATGTCACGAGTCGATGCCTTTACAGGATTCAAAAGATCTTCAAAGTATTCTCTCCATCGTGAAAGGATTTCATTCTCATCCGTTTGAATGTTACCGTCAGAATCCTTGATGGAGTACGTGATACTGGATCTTTTGCCACGTAAACGGTGGATGGTCTGCCAAAATACTTTGTTTGCCGAAAAATAGTTGGAATCCAACCGACGACCAAACTCTTCCCATGACTTCTCCTTGGATTTCTTTACTGCCAAAGTTGCCGCTTTTCGCGCCTCAGTGTACCGAGATTGCAAATCAGATGACGATCTGTCCTGTAGCCAGGCCTTGAACGCACCTTTCTTTGCTCGAATATCTTCTTTAACCTTTAGGTTCCACCAAGGTGTTCTTTTCTCACTATCGCCCGCCACTCTAAGCCGTTTTCGCCCACAACTTTCAGCAGCTGATGAAATGATTGCTGATCTGAACAGCAGCCATACCTTCTCGATGTCCTTGGATACATCAGGAAGTTGTCTGAACTTAGATGATATACTGGATGCAAACTGTTTTCTTACTTCTTTGTCCTCCAAAGCCTCCCATTTGATCCGGTAGGTCACAGACGATCTGTTGGATCTCTTGTTTGGCCAAGGTTTCGAAAGTCGTAAGGAACATACTACCAGATGGTGATCAGTTGACAATTCAGCACCTCGCTTCACTCGAACGTCCAGCACATCAGAAAACAAATCTGACGAAACTATGCAAAAATCTATCCAAGATTTTTGATCCATACTGGGTCGATACCATGTATACTTGTGAACCTGTCTGTGCTAAAAAGGTATTCATGATGCGGAGTCCGTTGCTACAACAGAGCTGCATTAAATACTTTCCGTTCTCATTCAGTCCAGTGACTCCATGTTTTCCGATCACACCCTTCCGCGTTTCTGTGTCTGTTCCAACATGTGCGTTAAAATCCCCCATAAGGACTGTAGTTTCAGTAGCTGACACTCGTAGAAGAGCATCATTTACTTCATCCAACAAAGTCTCTTATTCACTCGTGGCATTGGGGGCATATACCTGCCATACGCACAATGACCGATCCAATACCTTGAGCTTCAACATACAGACCCGTGATCCCAAAGGAATCCAATCTGACACTCAGTCTGACAAACGGGGGCTTGTGAGAATCCCCACTCCCGCTTGTGCAGACATACTCGGATCAGCACCAGAATAGAAGAGTTTCCATCCGCCATCCAAATCCCCAGTTCCAGAGTCACGTCGTTTGGTTGGCGAAATTCCGATAATGGCATCGATAATTTGATAAAGCGTTGTTATTTTATAGGAACAATTTTTTTAGTTAAAAATTTTGGAATGATGTTTTCGTTAAATTTAGGAACAGGTTAGGAATAGGAACAAAAGCCATTTGGAACGGAATGGAATAGGAACAAAGATTTAGTGTTCCGGACAAATCTGCTAACTTCCTCCTATCTGGTCTAAATCACTACACAAAATTTAATTCCAAAATGCAAGATTTTAAACGTGTATTGGTTTGGACTTAAATTTTAAGTAAAAGGAGGATTGAACTATTTAATTTTTTCAATTGGTTTTCAAATGTAATTGTATGTGTTTATCTGGTTTTAAGTTAACAAAAGAAGATTGCTAAATCACAAAGAACTGAGAACGTTTTCAAGTCGACTCCTTTCTTCTATTCCGCTAAAGGTGCGTTTAGACTGGACGCGAAGCAACGCGAAGCGAAGGTTGGCGACCTTCGCGAGTGGTCGATTACGTCACTTGCGAAGGTTGCCAACCTTCGCGAGTCTTCGCGAGTGGTTGCTAATCTTCGCGACTGGTCGCTTCATAGGCTAATTTTAACAACTTACTTTCAAAATGTATTCAATGAGCAAAAAGCTTTGTGTACTTTATTATTGAAGCGCTATTATAGTAATCACAGGTTCTGTTTCGTCATAGCGCGCTGGAATTACCGGTAAAACAAAGATTGAGTTTACATTATGTTATCATGCAATAATCGTGAAGAAGAGTCTAGACTAATAGCTCAGGTAACAAAACAATCTTGAGAAAAAAATTTGTGAAGTTTAAGTGAAAAACGAAGTACAGTAGATCGAGTTTGGAAATGAAAAGACTAGTCATTTCTTCAAAAACGTAGTAGTACTTGGCCTATTTACTAGCTATCAATCATTTGTTTAGATCCTTCCACTGAAAACTTGCCCTAATCTGTTTTGACGATGACAGTTCTGGCTTTTAATGCAGAAACGCAAAAAGCTGAAAGCAGATGTCAAAAGTTCTCTTTAGGTGTTTACTCAGCTAACAAATCCTTAAACGCTTTCACCATCCATGTCTCATTATGGTAGTGGTAGATCTACCGGTATCTTGTAGAGTGTAAACCAATAGGCTAGTCTACAGGTTCATTTAAATCATTAACTATGTTGTTTTTTTGATGTGATTTTTCTTTTTCAGGCAAGCATGTTATGATACCTGTAGTAAGCTTAAACAGTTGTTTGTATGTGCTATTTAGTGCTGTTTATGAAGACTCCCAATGTTAACGCTATGAGTGAAACTGAAAGCTGGATTTGTCATCAGTTATGTAGTGGATTTTTTGCTTATTGTGCAATGGATTGCTGTGTTGATTTGCTGGAGAAAGCAAAAAAACATTGCAGTTTTTGCATGATTTGACACTATCATCGAAGGACAAGAATTTAGCACAGTGATACCTGATACCAGCAGTTGCTTTGAGGAAAAGTCAGCCTCTAAAACTAAGTTAGGTGTTTTATTCGCTAGCGGAGCGCTTATCGATGTTTAGTGCGAAGTTAAATGCTATCGAGAGCATTTTATTAGTTTGCATTTTCTTGCGGTACCAGTTGGCTACGTTGCGACGGTTGCGTTTACCTCAAAGAGCTTCGCTTTAAACCACCGTTTGTAAGATACAGACAAATTTATAGCTGTAAGGTCAAGCCCCCTCTAAGCATGTTTTTGGTTATGCCCCTGATAAAAAAAACATTTAGATTTTTTCATTTGAAAATTGTTACTCAAGCATCTGAATAAAAGTGTTGTTAGTTGTCACATTTTTATGTAACTGACGCTTCCTTCCCCAGTCCAATTATTTTTATTATAAATGCTGTATCAAGTTTTTTGTTTAGTTTAGAGAATGGAACAATAGTAATGAACTTGCTTGGCGGGTACTTCTCTACCAATAATAGTAACCTCAGTAAAAAAACAGAACTCACTTTCTGCTGGTTAGATATATATTGGTTTCTAGTTCATCTAAATACACTGACTGCAATTGCAATGATTGAACTTCAGACTTAAAATAATTTACTTTGTCACTTTATTCACCATGTAAAGCAGTTAAAATTTTAAGAGACAGTAAAAATGTTTTGAAATTCACAAACAACTAAATTCAGATATTACACAAAGACACAGTAAATGAATATTAAACACACTTGACACTTCTATTTTCATCACATAGGACTGGAGTGAAAAATCACTACCAGACTACAATATTCACGATTATAAAACTTGGGGTAGTCCAAAACCATTGCTTCCAGTTCAACTTGATCTTGGTCACAAACCTTCAGAAACAAGAAGACTTTTAAGAGGACATTCAGAAAAAAAAATTCCATGTTTGTAGCTATTCAAAGAAGTGACTACTAATTAGGCCAATCCAAAAGTTCATAGAAATTTTTCGATTTTTTGTATCTATCTAGCTCTTGCATGTAGCAGTGTAGCTTGAAACCAATTCTAAATACAGTTCTTTTCACCAAGTTGGCTTGGTCAAAAAGGCAGTGAAAAAACTTTTGCGAGTTTTCCAGTATTCAAGGATTTGTTCAATTGTGGTTACTTTTAAAACAACAAGCTAACAAACAATGGGTAAAAACACTATCAACACACTCAAAACTAGCCTGTTGGTGGGTTATTTTATATTCTGAAAAAAACAACAACATCATGTTAGTTTAAGTTTACTTTAAGACAAAAAAGCAAAAGCTGCTCAGCCAAAAGAACCACTGGACTGGTCTTCTGCTATGCTGCACAGAATAAAAAGTTTTGGTTTAAAAGCTAGATGTCGTGGGGCTAGGCCTACTGCTTTGCTGCATTCATTATAATGAAGCTTTGAGATCCAGCATAGCTATGAAAAATCACTCTAGGATTTACAGCCTTAGCTGTCTAGATCCAAATTAACTTGGCTAGCCTAGGGCTATCGCGAATCTAACTTTGCCAACAACCTAGGCCTACTCTTTAAACTGATAAATAGGCGCTTAACCATACAAATAAACTATTTATATTATTTTCTAGCAAACTGCGATCGTAAAAATCAAATCAGTGAATTAGTTGGTTATCTTACTACAGCCTGCAAGCAAGCGCTGTTGCGCAACTGCTCGCGAAGGTTGCGAGCGGTCGCAATCTTTCGCGAGCTGTCGATGACGTCAAATTTTGGTTGCTTCGCGTCGCTTCGCGTCCAGTCTAAACGCACCCTAAGTCGTAATTTATGACTCTTGCAATCCTAACGTGGCAACTCTGTTACTACAAGCGCTTGTTTAAATCTAAAATTGTCCCTGTTTTTAGTTTAAGATTGGTACAGTACGGTAAGTACGGTAGGCCTAGCCTACCGGTATTTAATTTAAAATCTAATTAATTCATTCAGAATACTGAGAAAAATATACAGTATAGACTCTTAGAGTGTTTTGTAAAGTGGCTACCCAACTCAAAACTAGGCTACAGTTTTTTGGTTTTAAACCAGTTTTCAGGTTTTGTTGTTTTGACAATGGTGTGTCAGGTATATATGGTACCCGTACTGTATCAATCGTTTTGTGTTGCTAATAATACAGGACCTTGTAGTAACATGTGATATCTGATACTGTACCAGTAACAACTACTGGTACGTACCGTAATAAATACAGTACACCAATTTTGCTAGGAATCAGCTAGCCCTATTTCGTTGGTAAAATTCCAAACTGAGTGTACAGGTGTAGACCATGATTTAGAACTTCATTGATGTGCAAACTGAATCTGTAAATCAGCAATTTGTTAATTCAAACTAAGGAAAAGGCTTGGGACGCATTCCATGCGCACAGACATTTCACAATACAGCATAGAAAACATGGGTGTTGTTAAGTACGTTAGGTGAGCCGTCAGCTTTATTTCGGAATCTCTGCGCCTCGTGTAAAAGCGTGCGTGCACTCATTAAGGTTAGGGCTAGATCTGGGGAATAGTTTAGATCGGAGAGAAGGAGAGAACACACTCATACACATTACACGAATCGCAGAGCTGCCGAAAATAAAGCGACGGCTCATACTTAACAACACCTGAAAACATAACCCTAAACTTCTAAACCTTAATCCTAGCCTTAACACTAATCTTAACCTCAACCCAAACCTACGGAATATCGGTAGCCTACCATAGGCTAATCAAAATAAAAATTTTTGAAAATATGTGATGTCATCAAAATCTTTGTTTATTTAGCTGCGCACATTCCATGCACCAAATCACTTTGTTAAACTAAAGCAAAGGCAAAGAATTTTTAGCTATTATTGCAATATGATGATTAATTACCGGTAATACTACAAAGCATTACTTTAGACAGTTTGAGCAGTGAAAGTCAACATACAGACATACGTAGGTAGCATACGGTATATTATAGAAATGATTTGATCATTAGTATTATCAGTTGTTCAGTTGCTATACACTGTACAAGTGCAATATCTGAGATTTTATTAAAAACAATGTACTGAGAAAATTAATAATAAGCTAGCTATAGGCTGTATACAGAGTCTTATACGCACAATCAAACTTTTGATTAACAGCCTAAGACATAATGTTTCAGAATCAACATACATCTTTTATTCTTCGTCAGTATAGCTAGGACTACAGGTATGAACATGAGTGTAAAAAGGCAAAAAATCGTAAATCAACGAGGTAATGACACAATTTTTTTAAAAGTTATCACAATATTACGAGAGATAATTCTAATAGTTTAAATCAAAATAATTTCCAATAGCATGCCTTAGACAGCTATTTTGCCCAATCTCAGGGCTCATCAGTAAGGCTAGCAAGGCCAAAAAGGCAAATATTACAAGTGATAAAAATCTTCAAAACATGCATCTTTACCAATTTATCAGTCCATGAATAAATCTTTATCGATTACGTTTATAATACAGAAATCTTTATCCATCGTTCTGTCAATTTTGGCCAAAATAAGTAAATCAAACCAAAAAAATATATATATATTTTTTTTATCCAATTAAACTAAAGCTATTACTTTCATCTCTGCCGAATGAAACTATTGCTATAAATCAAATCTTTACCAACTAAAGTACAAATCTTACCTTACATCTTTCAGAAGAACGAAAGTAAATTTTTTTCATAAAGTACAAATTTTTTTCAGTTATGATTTACTTATTTTGGCCAAAATTGACTGAATGATGGGTAAAGATTTCTGTATTATAAACGTAATCGATAAAGATTTATTCATTGACTGATAAATTGGTAAAGATGCATGTTTTGAAGATTTTTATCACTTGTAATATTTGCCTTTTTGGCCTTGCTGGGCTTACTGATCAGCCCTGAGATTGGGCAAAACAGCTGTCTAAGGCATGCTATGGGAAATTATTTTGATTTAAACATAGATGGGCACAAGTCCGTTAATCCGTTAATAACGAAGCTAACTTTTTCATTAACTCGTTAATCCATTAAAAACTTTTTTCATGTTAACGAACTAAATTAACTGCGGTTAAGCTCTGTTAACTTCCGTTAAGGTGTTTATCGTTAATATCTTGCACCATTCATTTATCGTACTGGTGCAAACCAGTTTGCACTGGTACCACTTGTTGCGCATTAGCACGAGTTTTATAGAAGAAAGTGAAGAAAGGAGCTCTTTTTTGTGGCAAATGATAAGCTGCAGCCTCAAAGGTCTATTAATTACAGCTGTTCACAATTTCGAAATATTTTCCGATCGCAGCTTTGTTAGTGCATTTGAACTTATTTTTATCTTGAAATTAGATTAGACTGTAAAATATATCTTCCAAAGCATGAAAAGACCACCATAGCAATAAATGTTTCCTTACAATCAGCTCAACAACGTCAATACGTATTCTGGTAGTGAATGAATGAAAAGAAATGTAAATTACACGCAAAATATTAACTAATTAACGGACTTTGTTAATCTCTGTTAATTAAAGCAGAAAATAACGGATTAACGTTAACGGAAGTGTGAAGTTCATTAACGGACTAGTGGTTAACGAAGCTAACGTTTTGCATTAACTTGCCCATCTATGGATTTAAACTAGTAGAATTATCTCTCATAATATTGTGATTACTTTAAAAAAAATTGTGTCATTATCTGGTTAATTTGCCATGTTTTGACTTTTTACGCTCATGTTCATACCTGTAGTCCTAGCTATACTGACAAGGAATAAAAGACATCAGTGTTCCCTTTAAGTGAGAAAAAGTGCAAAATTTTTCCAGCATTTTTGCACTGAAATTTTGTGAATTGTGGCGTTTTTTCTCCCGCCAAAAACCGGCGTTTTTGTTTCCTGCCAAAAATCGTAGACAGCTGCAGTTCACGGCGCCTCGCTCTGGTATGTTTCAGAAAGCACGGAGAAAAGTTGCAGAACTCAGATGAAGGACCGTTTTTTATTTTTTGGAGATCAACATATAATCGGAGAAAAAGATGCCTCCATCAGCGTGATGACCTTTTTATTTTATTTTTTTCTTTGAGATCACATTGAAACCTGACAAAAAAGATGAGAAAATTTTCGGCATTTTCACATTGAGTTTAGAATGTTTGCACTATTTCCGGCATTTTTGCAGGAGGTGAAAACTTAGAGGGAACACTGAAAGACATATGTCGATTCCGAAACAGTATGTCTTAGGCTGTTAATCAAAGGTTTGATTGTGCCTATAAGACTTTATATAAAGTCTATACTGTCTATAGCTTAATATCTGAGATGTACTATAAATGCAATTTTTCAGGTTAACACTCTGACAATCATCTGATTATGTACAGTAGTTTTAAGTTGTAATGCATGTGATACAGCATTGGAAAATCTGATAGACTGGTATCACTTCAGGCCTCAAGCTTGTGGAAATGTCTATAAAGTTTCAGCATCTAAATGAAGTTGATGCAATATTTAATTCACCTGGATGGTAAGTTGGACGTGAAGTTGATTTGTTGGTTTCTTTTTGATTTGTTGAAATGATTCTTTCCTGGAATAGGCACAATCAGTGTTCCCTCTCAGCTCTAAGTCTGAAGTGCAAAAAAGTCACATTTTTTGTATTTTCACTCAAATTTTTCTTAAGTGCAAAAAGGGTTTTGCTTTTTGAAGTTTCATTAAATTGCAAAAACTGGACATAATTGTTCTAAGAGTATAAAGAATCTAAAACCACATTTAGCAGTTATATGCTTCAGTGATTTAACAACTTAGACTAATTACTAGGTAATTCCTGCCATGTAGTAATATCAAATATCTGGAACTAACATAAATTGTTACAAATCCCCATAAAAATTTGAATGTTGCATCAAAGAAATTCATCGCTCAGAATCACAAAATTCTTCCAGTTTGATAGAAGTGGTTCAAAAGTTATAATGTTGATGTGGTTCAAAAGTTCCTAACAGTGTAAAATACTGTGTGGACGGTGAAAAACTCCCTGGTATTCTAAGTCCTTAGGAGTGAAGATCTTTTTTTAGAGGTTTAATCACGAGTAAAAGAAGAGCGGGAATTCTGGAAACAAATTGTAGCCTATTTGCCAAATCGATGCTCTTTTTACACACTGATTGGCCTGTTGGCATGGCCCAAATAAGTGCTAGGTTAGTTGGTGCAAAAATCCACTGCGTTGTATTTTATCTTTCCAACCTGGCTATGAATTGATAATCAATAAACTGTACTAAGTTTGTGTTTTTTTGGTGGACTGGCAGTTTCAGAAGACCAAAGCTATCAGCTAGGACATTTTTGCAAAGACAGTAGCATATTTTGGTACCTTTTTCGGCACTTACTCAGAAGGTAAAAACTGAAGAAGAACTCTGGACACAATGGATATGAAACCAAAAGTTAGAAGTTGTAACTTGTGGATACAGAAGCTAGAAGATAAACAGCAAACTATTTTTACATTGGTTTATAACATTGGTTTTGCATTTTCATGCCAAGTTTCATAAACTTGACTGGTTTGCATATTTTTTGTAAAATTATGATGAACTGTCATTATTATTAATAGGTTTGGTTTTGCAAAAAACAAAAACTTTGTAATGTTTGGGCTCCATTTAGATTACTAAAATGACAAACCTCCAAAATTTTCATGCATTTTATTATTGTAATAACATGAAAACATTATAAATGTATTTATTATGCTGGTAAAAGAAGAAGCATTGGAAGTAAAAAAGTGATTGAAAATTGGTGGTTTTACATGGCTCTAATCACAGAGTACAGCAATATCAAAAGTAGCAGGTATATTCATTAGTAGTTGTGGTCTCTATCCAAAGAATTATAGTCTGTAAGTAATAGTTAAGTGATACTTTCAACTTTGCTTAATTGGATACTGATTGCGACGATATTGATACAGTATTACTGATACTTTTTTCGATACATTTAAAGGTGAATTTACACAGTATCCGTTTTTCGTACGTTTTCGTCCATTTTTTTACGTTTTTGCTTCTTCTTGAAAAAGTATGCACTTTTTTATCCGCATTTTTATAAGTTTATATCCGCACTAACCAGACAGTCACATGCTGAACAAAAGTTTTCCGAAAAAATTTTTTTGTAAAGGGGTACAGCTCTGTTTTGAAATATCGCTCTTATCCTTCATACACAAAATTTTTACCTACATACAACAGCCTACTTAGTGCGGATATTGACTTACAAAAATGCGGATGAAAAAGCGCATACTTTTTCAAGAAGAAGCAAAAACGTAAAAAAACGGACGAAAACATACGAAAAGCGGATACTGTGTAAATTCACCTTAACTTTGTCAAGCGTATTTTCAAATTATTAATTTTTTTTAGTTGGGTGCTAGCGATTGCTTATGATTTGGTTGAAATGCTCACTCATGTGTTAGATAACACTGTGCAGTGAAACATTGATATGAGTTTGGACTTTACATTATTAATAGCCTTTAAACTTTTGAATCTGAAATGATAAAAATTTCTGCCTAGTTCTAGTAAGCATCAAGTCGAAGAATACAAACAAAGTTAGTTCTCAAATCTTTTTTGAAAAAATATTTCAAAATAAAAGCCATTTTTTAATCAAAATCAAAATTTGATAATATTTACTTAAATGCGCTAGTGCATATGATTAGTGAGCAAGACTTGCTGTTGCACACAGTAAACTGAGACTGGCCCAGAGCCACCGGGAGCATTTTGGGCCCATGCCCCCAAATCACTGCTTGTGCCCCCCAAGCAAGAAATGCACCCCTCTCCTCAAGCAAGGATTGTGCCTCAAAACAAAGTAACTGGTGCTGTATGATTAGAGAGCATTTTGGGGCCTGTGCCCCCCCAAGCGTGAGTAAACTTTCATTCTCAGATGAAACCACCAGAGATCGTCATGACCAAGCCTTAGATTTGAAAACCTATCTTTTTTTGTCTTTTCCCCGAATTTGAGGAAAAAATATTTTATGTCCTTCCCAGTCACACTACTCTAGTGCCGGGCCTGAGCTAAGTTCTTTCCAAAACAATATTTGCAGTGCTGGTGTTGAATTGTTTGCAACATGTTGTTCTATTAGACCGACATGTAAATAGAACCCAAGAAACGACATAGGAATAAAACCCTTGAGCTTCCTGTTTCAGAGACAAACAGGTTACATTTAGACAACTGATAAGCTATGTGTTAGCGAAGTCAATCGCTATTTTCATCTTTTTTATCACTGAAATTATTTTTGTCGATTGAATAAATTCCAAGTACTATAAAAAGTGCAATTTATGGTAGGGGAAGTAGAGAATCTATCGAATAAATTTTACTTATTTTTCTATTTTTTGTCCAACTGGTTAGACAATATTAAATGCTTTGTACTATAGTGTGTGATAAACTTGTCCCACACCAAAGCAGAAAGATTCGAATTACTTGATCAGCAATTTTGTTTGCAGTTGAAAAATGTCACCCAAACATCTGAATGGTCCCCACTGGTCCCCACCAATGGGGACCTTTTGTCCATAGGGCTGGGACCTTCTCGACAGCTGCAAATATTCAATAAAGATTGTTGCTGCACTTGTAAAATAAACAAATGTCAATTCAGCTTCAATCACATGCTTACACAAACAAACAAGTCAAAAAAAAACACACATTGTTGGTATTTTGCACAATGTGCCGATCAGACTGGTTGTAATGAGCTGCTGCTTAGTGGTTTTAGAGAAAAAATACTACCAAATATTTTGTATTGGCGATATGTTGAAAAACTAATTATTCAATACATGATACATTTGATCAATGATGCTAATTCAATCCCCCTATCAATACAAAAGTATTGCGCGATACTGCTCATCTCTGTCTACATCATTTTTCCACAACTCAACGTTGTATTACTGTACAGGTGCAAAAATGAATAAAACCTTTGCTCAATTTGAGCCAAAAGTATAATGATATAATGATTTTGTTCAGATTTAGGTATTTTCATCAGCTACTGCTCAAAATCAGTTTTGAGGTACTGAAGAAATGAAAACTACTAGACCAGTAAAGAGATGCACCAAACTTTTCTCCTGATTTCCCTTATTTGCAGAAATACGATTTAATGTGCTTGACTCCATACCATTGGCAACCCTGCATTTTGCAATTTTGTGACATCACAAAAGGCATTATTTTTGCACGAATTTTTGCAAACTAAGAAACACAATAACTAACTAGTAGCAGTGATAGTATCTTAACCAAATCTGAAAAGTTGGCTGCTGCTACTGTGGTACCTGTTGACCTAGGCTACCAGTACTCATCTACAGTATGATCGTTTTTGTCCTCAAATTTTATATCATTTGTAGGCCAAAAGATTACCAAAATTGGCCTAACTTTGATGCAATAGATTATATCACTCATATGAATTTATTTGAATTGGAATTGCTGGCCAAAGGAGAGTCCTAGGCAATTGCCTTCCGTATTGAACATTGTGTTTTGTAATCTAAGAGAGATTTTGCAAAATCATGCCTTTTGTGATGTCACAAAAGTTGCAAAATGCAGGGTTGCCAATGTTATGGAGTCAAACAGATTAAATTGTATTTTTGCGAATAAGGCGTATCGTGGAAAAAGGTTTGGAGCTCCTCTTTATTACCTCAAGTAGTTTTCATTTCTTCAACAAAAACCAATATTGAGCAGTATCTCTTTTAAAGCCTCGTTTAGTCTATTCAGAGTTTCATGTTTACAACTTTATAATGTAAGTTGAATTATTTTACTTTTATACTTTTATTACGCCTTAAGTTTTTGTACAAGTTGGATTTGGTTTCAAGTTGCCCTTGGGGATCTAAGATCTTGTGTCTGAGACAATTTAGGCCATAAGCAGTGTTTCCACTAAGCCGATTTTTTCATTGATTTGTTGGATCAAGGGTGAATAATTTCAGGCAATATGATAAAGATTGCTGTAGAAAAGTTAAAACCTTTGTGGAAATAAAGCTTTTAGTATATTTAAATGATGGATTTGTGCAATATTTGCAGCTCATAAACGTATTTTTACAGCTTTTGGCACAATTTTTTTTTTTTAATCTGAGCACTCGCCAATTAGCCAAAAAGTTAGAGGGAACACTAGCCCATAGTTTCTTAAAAACATTGTTTTATTGTTATAATTATGTACTGTTTTTAGTGACCCATTTTATGCCTCTGAAACCCCAAAATCTCATTATATTCCCACATTATTGCATGAAACTTCGAAAAAGCTGAAAAACACAGTTCTCACGTGAGTCATTTTGTGTGCTTTTTCATGCCAGTAACTATATGCAAATTAAATTGTATAATTCTTAGTTATCATTTATGTCAAATTGTAAGCTTGCTTATTACAATTTACTTGTATATTATAATGAATTTTCATTTTTCCAGTCATTCCTGGTTATTATGATTTTATTTTCATGGTTTGACGGGCCTAAATTTATTGAGTGCCATTCTTATTCCTTTGGCTGGCAGAGATTGTATCTGGTTCATTTCCATTTAAACTAAACATTTAAAGGTATTTGCTCCGACGTTCCTAATTGCGAAGTTGTTGTACTCAAAGCAGCACTTTTTAGCAGCATTTTGATCATGTTATTATCATTCGCAAAAACAAGATTTTTTTACTTTGATTTTAGTACCAACCAGTGCTTCAAAATTGGGTCTTCAACTTTGTGACGCTGCTAGTTAGGTGCATAAAACTGTATCATGGCTAATTTTAATCTTAACCCTAATTTTAGTTTCTAAGATGTTTTGACTTGCTACCCTTGCCCAAATCCTTACCTTAATGTCATTGCATGAAAAAACCTGTCGCAACCAGTTGCATCAAAAAGTCCTTAATCTAAAAATACTTCATTGTTGAAATTCTGTGCAAACTTTGTTTTATTACTAATCTATATACAATTTTACAGGCCCGAAAAGATTGAGAGAATTCCGGTGAAAGATAACGACTGTTACATTCCTTTGAGTTATTCTTTTTGTGAAGAAGAATCAGATACAAGCAGAGAAAATGTAAGAATTAATTAGAGTTGTGCGTGAGAATTTTTAATTTAAGTAAGTTGAGTTTATTGTAGAATTTTTGAAAATTTAGTCACTAAAGATTCGTGAAAGTACTTTAATATTGACTTGACGACATTTAATTACAGTACAGTCAGAACAAACACTTTAAATTTTATAATTTCAGTTACACGAGCCTTTCAAACTGTCACTGGATGCCTTAAATTTTATTGACAGCACTGAAGAAGTTAAAAGTGGACTTGACGATAAAAACGGTAGTGATTCTCACGCTAGTAAGACTAAAGGTATTTTTTTTATAAATTTTGCATATTTTTTGGTACTTAATAGAGATCATTTAACATTTAGATTCTGTTTTTACTGGATGTAAAATCGTGAGTGAACGAGCATATCTTTAGTTTATGTTAACCAACTGGCAGCTTGTATGCTGATTTGGCAGTATTTTGGGCAAACTGAATTTTTGTTTAAAATGCAATTTCTGTATAAGCAAAAACTACGTTTGTATACTCATGATTTTATACATCACAGTGTAAACTGGGCCTTAGTATAGCATAAATTCAAATAGCATAATTTTATGATTGTTTTTTACCATAGTTTACATAAAAAATCGCAACATGATATAAAACCACATACCGTAATTAAGATCTAAATCTGTATTTCTGCCTAATTATTTCAATTTTCGGTATATTTGTTTGACATTTGATTGAATCGTTTTGACATTGAAACCGTTTTTGTGCTCTCAGTGTTATTAAATATTGCTCAATAACAATTTTAGGTGAAGCAGAATCATGTACACTATTTGGCTAACTATAGATAAAAACGCAGGATTATCTGGGATAATTGTGGTATAGAGTTAACAAACTTCAAAAATTATGTTTTTTAATCGAATTCAGTTAGGGGAGTTCAGGTTAAGAGCACTTGGGACGTTGTTTCACAAAATGAATAATGATTTAATGACAGTAAATTGAATTACGCCGTCGCGACACTCAATGACAATTCTAGTTGAAGCATCATTATTAGGGCAAGTTTTTGCAACTTTTTTTTACAGCTTTTTATAGCGTTCGAAATACTTTGAATGTATGTAGTACAACGTTTTAAGTTGTTTTTAGGAATTTTAGATTGCAATTTTTTTCTTTTATACATGCAACTTTTTACTGCAATTTTTGTTAAGTATTGCGCAAAATGTTTGTGTGATTTACGAAACATGCTATAAAAGCATATCAGCAGAGTTCTACTGTCATTGATTTGTAAAACAAAGAGCTATGTGATGGATTATCTGTGTCTTAATGTTATCTAAGACGCAACAGTTGGCGTACAACTTCGTGCACTGTGGAACGAAGTTTTAATATGTTAGGCAAAATATTAGCGAAAAATCTCCATTTCTTCCCAAATAATGTTTGCAACTATTTGGCATTAGATGCATATAAATCGCTGGAGTAAATCACTGTCGTTTAAACTGTTTGCGCATAAATGCAACTTTCTGAAACTTTCGTTAAAAATAAATGCAATTTTTTAGTGCAACAAAAACTTGTCCTAATCATTGTGTATTTGGCACATCACAGATAAAAACGCACAATGTTTTTAACTGTGATGAGCTAAATTTTTATCGTTTTGACAACACTAACTAAACATAAAAAATTAATATGTTTTGGTTGTTTACTTTTTAAATACAAATCACTCTCAGAAGTCAGTTCCGAACCACAGCTGAATACAAACGAGAAAATATTTCTCAGTGAAGAGGAATTAGAACCGAAAAAGTTTATGAAGCCAAAAATGTCTTCCACACAACGCTCAACTACATCCAACATCGCTCAGTAAGTATCCTCTATTTTTTGTTAATCAATTGTGGAATTCTTTACTTACGGTTGTTCTAAAGAGGCATTGCAGGAATAGAGCAACCCGCCAGGTTGCTCTAAATGGGCATAGTATGGCGTAGTACGCTAACCTAAGTCCAAACCATAACGCCAAAGGTGACCTTTGCCTGTTACGTCTATTTAGAACACTCGCTTATCTTAGGTGATGTTAAATATAGCATAGTGTATTAAGGCACGTTTCGATCAATCAAGAAGTCATCAATTCTCTATATGATGCGGCAGTAACTCCGTTGGAAGAGCTTAGGATTAGTAAGTGAAAAGCTGACTCTGGGTTCGATTCCCTAACTGCCATTGTGTGGTTCTGTGTCCAAGCAGTTATTCTTTTGTGGTGGCCCGACCTGACAAAAGACTTGCATATTGAATCCAAAAAAGGGTGCCCTGCCGTAGTCTGGTTAGACAGACATAAAAAGGTTGGTTTATAAGCATAAATGAACGAAGAAAAGCATTACAATTTCATCATTACCATATATGGAGATTGAGTCTAAATTGCTCTACACTTAGGACTTCACCTATCTAAACAGTGGTAGAATCGGGATATTATTCTACAATGTTCGTTACCTGCAGTCCTTTCAAAATATCAGGAAGGAAAACAACAAACCTGCCAGTTGGTCGAGCGGTAACGCGTTTGTCTCTGGAACGGTAGGTCGGAGGTCAAATCTCTGGCCGGTCAAATTGAACACGGTGTTGCCAACGGCTCGCCATTGCTGCGACATTTCTTTGAAAAGAGCTGTGTTGCTCGGGCATAATAATGCGAAAAAGGGCCCCTCAAACTCGTTACACGCTTCGGAGTAATGCAGTGAGTATAATGATGGTTTGTTTTCGATTTTATGGATTGATAATGACCATATTTGGGTAACGTAACTTGAGGTTTTTTCAGGTTGGTAAACAGATTTCGTTATGGCAAACCACTGCCACCTAGTGAGAGAAAACGACAGAATATCAGCAACCAATTGGGATCGATAAAGTCCACTACAAAAGCAAGACCGCCATCAGGTGGAAGTAAAAAGCATTTTGATTGGTTGAATTCAGACGTGACGTCATCAAATTCAAGTAAATTAGCGGGTAAGCATATAATAATTCCACAGTTATATCGAAATATTTAGAGCCCAAAGTGTCTTCCGAATGCAACGTATACTATTAGTGTATTTTGAACAGAATAAAAGTTATATTTTTTGGAGATCGATTAAAATTTTAAACCAGCTTACCACATAGTATCTGTTGCGCATCCGTCTTATTCGAGGGGTTTGGGTCAACAAAGGTGGTTAGCGGCAGCGAAACGCGCTCAGAATTCAGATCTCAATTCAGCTCTATTTCTGCCTAATTTTCTACGACGGATGTTTATTAAATCGTTGTTTAGTTGGTTGGCAAGGTAAAACAATCGAAACAAGAGTGAGTGAGCAAGCGAGCGTTTTCTGTTAAAACAATGAGAAAAATGAACACTAGGGCAAAGACAAAACTTCATAAAAAACATAACCTAATGATAAATGAGAAAGGCTTATTGAAGGAAAACAATAAAAAATATCCTACTCGAAGATATCTAGGAGAAAGGCGTCTCTGTGAAATATAATCATTAGTCTCTTGAAACTAATCGATTTCATGATCCAACATTAATTATACAACCATTAACATTAAAAATTGTTGGTTTGTAATCATAACGTTATGTGTTGGTACAAAACTCGATCTATAGTTGAACATACATGCAAAAAAAGCTGGAGATATGATTGTTTTTGCACATTCATATTGTATTTTTTCTACATTAATGGGCATCTATGGCACATTCGCTTGCTTCGTGACACATTTTGTCATAATAACGAGTTTGCGGGGCCCATCTCCCCTGCATTGCGTTTACAGGCAACACAGCGCCTTTCAGGTAAATGTCGCTGAAACGGCGAGCCGTTGGCAAAACGGTTTGCGATATGACCGACCCTAGGATTTAAATCTCGAACCACCCGCTCCAGAAACGAACGCATTAGTGCTCAACCAACTGGCCGGTTTATGCAAGTAATTTGCCAGTAAATTGTTAGCCATCGTCGTATCATTTACAATGAAATCAACATTCGGAGTGCACAATTTCAGTCGTCATATCCGTAGTTGTTGCGTGCATGGCTGATATTTCATTCGCAGTCATATTTTGGTGACGAGATGAGACAAATTCATCTTATTTTCCAATCGTTTGGAGTATGGTGCTGCAGAAATGCTACGTCACAGAACCCCAGCTTAGCTGGAGAACCAGGAAAAATGGCCATTTTCACACCACTCAAACAGTGTGCACCCCATCACCTCCCAGGTGGTTTTGATTGTTACCGATTTGTCGACAATTGGATGAGTGATTTGATGTACCCTACGATTTGCAACATCTAATCCTTCCAGAACTTTACTGGAAACCATGGTAAAGACCAACATAAAGGAAAGCGGTTTGATGCAATTATCTCTGTTTATGTTTGGTATAGAATCTACTCCAGACAGTCATCAAAGCCACAACAGCAGCATTGATGAGTTACATCAACGCGTAGAAAAAATTCTCAAGGAAAGGTAAAATCTTGGTTAAACAAAACATATATATAAATTTTAGCCGTTGATTAATTTATTCATTATTTAAAAAACTGGCCGTTTATTTTTAATATCTGTACACATTGTTAATTCATTTAGAAAGACGCAAATGCATAAAATTCTTTAATGGCCTGAATTACCAATAAAAGTTAATGAGTTCTTAGTGTATTTGAAATGCTATGTAGCGATTTTGAGTTAACTTATTATTGATTGCTAGTACGGACATTTTTACAGATAAAGAGCCGAATTAATGTAAAAATAAAAGTGAGTGGTGAGGTGTGCTTCCATTTTTTGCATTCACCAATCTTTGCACTCGGCATAGGTTCGACAATATTACCTGCTAAGTCGTCCTATTTTGGCTTTAAGTTTGAAGGCTTCGTTCACGTGTCCAGGTTTGAAATGAGTAACGAAATTTACATTTTTACAAGTGCACTTCCGCACTGACAGAATTGCGCAAAATTTGTTTTCAAATGTGGTCGATAAATTTCTAAGCAGTGTTAGGATAAAAAGTGGGTTTGCGGAAAAGGGTTTTGCATAAAAATTTTGAAAATTTATGCCTATTATGTGTGGACAAATTCTTATCCTTTGGTAGAATTGCAATTGCATTTTACTCACCGCGTTACCTTGGCCAAAAGACGACAAAGGGACAATTCGGTCTTCGAGTCAAGCTGCCACCTGTCTACCACACTCGGTGGAGGCTTCGCACTGCCCCTTTTAATGTTTTACGTCAAGCAGGGAAGCTATGAATACCAATGTTATAGTCAAGCAGGAAAACTATTGCACCGATTTTATGGTATTTTCGAGCGGAAGTCGAACCCGAGTTTACCGTTTCAACAGCAGACGCTTCATCTGCTCGGGCACTGAATACTATAGGTTTATGCGCAATGTTGTATTGGATTGATTTAGCACTTCTGCTTTGCAATCTCAATCTTCGAGTGACACTACTGTCTGGAGTTCGCAACCGTCTGTGCTGTCCAAAGACGTTTCAACTTCAAAACCACCATCTGCTGCTATTAGTACATCAGGTATTTCATATTTCAGAGCTTATTTCAGCAGCACAGAATTTACTCGAAGCCTTTGCAACTTTTCTCTTTTGCTAACTTCTCGTCGGGTGTCAATCGTGAACATTGCGGAGATATGCTTAAAAGTAAAAATTAAAAAGAACGTTGCTATGAAATTAAAGCACTTTTTTATCAGAACCTTTCACCGTTTTTACGTTATATTTTTCCCATCAAAAAGATGTTACTTGACCTTGACACCATTTATTAGGAAAATTAATTATTGCTGTTGTAATTCTCAACTTGGTAACTACATACGCATTACAGTAATACCGTTGAGCTCAACAACTTTGCTTTGATGGTACAGCGCGGCCGAAGTCTTACAGACATACACCAAATGAATCTATGCCAGGAAAGGGTGCTTTGCGAACTGCGATAAACGGTTAAGGCATGCGCAATTACGCAAGTTCAACGAGTGGATGAAACTTATAAAACGAGTTAAAACTTTTGTGTTACAACACGGCTAAAAGTTGAAATAATCTGCATGCCTTTGAAATCCCAGTATTATTTTTGAAAACGTTAAAATACAGTAATGGCGTTGGTATGTTCGTATGAGTTTTACTGACGTCATTTCTATCAATTTCAAATAAGAAAAAAGGCCAAATTTACATGACTGGCCAGTTGGTCGAGTACTTTGAGCTTTGGGAAGAAATGGGTTCAATTTCCGGACTGGTCAAACCTGACACAATCCATGATTCCATGTTCGTTCATTTGTATAAACCAGGCACTCTGCGTCTGTCTAACCACAGCAACGCAGAGCACTTTTTGGGTTCTGTTTGCAAACCTTTCGCCAAGTTGGGCCTTCTCAACGGTTGGGTTGCTTGGCCCTAATGAGAAATAAGCGTAAAGTGTCTATCCCAGAACAACAACGCATTGCCAGCTCGGAAATCAAACCTGGGGCTAGCAACCTTTCGATCACCAACCCGATGCTCTTGTAGTTGAGCTATCGCCGCCATTCCATGTTGTTGACATTTTGTACATAGCAGTGTGAGTGTGCAGTCATAGAGATGGGCCCTGCAATTCGTTGCACGCTTGTTACTTTCCCAACTCGTTACATGCTTGTTGCATTCCCAATTCGTTGCACATTTATTACTCCCCAACTTATTACACGTTTGTTGGACTCCCAAGTCGTTACACTCTTGCTGCATTCCCATCTCGTTACACTCTTGTTGCAGTTTCAATTCATTACACTCAGGTGACATTCCTACCTCGTTACACGCGTAGTAGCAATACCGCAAGAAAGATTTCGCAAAATGCTCCAAATAAAATAGCATTCACTATCTTCATGCTAACTAGGAATTGCAAATCTATTCACTGCTTTTGTACTTGATTGTACTCGTTGTATTTCTATGAATTTCTTTTATTTCAGATCCTACTCCGCAGAAACAGTTTTCTGCATCAAATATTTCCGGTTTAAGCCGGCCTAGTTCAACAAGGCTTGAAACAGGTACAAAAATATGAATATTCCCTTGTTTTTCTTTGAATTTTTTCTTTGACTCATTTTCCTTATCCGACTGGGAGCTGAATTCTTTATTACAGAAAAAAGTTTATTAGAGAAAAATAGCGGCTTAAAATTGTAATTACATGTTTTATTCATCAACTTGCTTTGTTCAGGAGACAGTGAATTCGGTTTTTGAGTCAAGCTATAACCTGTCTGCCACACACGGTGGAGGCTTCACACTGTCTCATTTAATAGCTGAGCATTAGGAGGAAGACAGATGAATATACCAATTTTTCTGATTTTTGGTTTGGCTCGACCTGGAATCGAACCCGTGTTTACCGTTTCAGTAGCTGACGCTTTATCCACTGGACCACTGGTTGGTTTCAAAAAATTTAATGTAGTTAAGTGTTGATTTAGCGCTATAATAATTTGTAGCACGCTTACACTACATTTGCAAGAATGCACTCAGGCATTTGCGGAAAATCCGGGTAAAAAGGACGCGCCAATTTATTTAACGCTATGTTATTTAGCTGCAACCAAACACAGTCGGGATTGTACCACTCCTGTAGAGAAGGAAAATGATCATACATCGACTTCAAAACTTGAATTTTCGTCATCAGTTTCTACCTTAGCTACTTCTGGTCCAACAAAACCAGCGCTTTATTTTCCTCCTCCAATCCATTCTCAACCTCAGCCTCGCGGTAAGCCTTTATTCCTATGGTATATAGTTTGGATGCTGCTTAGATCACATAGATAGTTGGTTTTCATATAGCACTAATAGGCAGACTTTGGTGGATTAAACGTTAATAGCAAGATTTAATAACTTGTAATTCCGATTGCGGTCGAGTTTTCAAGGTCCCCATACTGAAAAAAAGATCTCGATTGCGGCAGTTGTGGAGGTTATAAAAATTCTACAACTTAGATTTTTATGCTTCTAGGTTGTATTAGGGTGACCATATTTGCACCACCAGAAAAGTAGGACATGTTTTGACAAAACTTATTATCAACGCAACAAGTTGTTTAGTATGCCTACAATAAAATTATAAGAAACATAACACATCGTAGCTGAAGTGTCGGCATTTCACCCACACGAGGATTTTGTCTTCTCTGAGCTATAGCCTTCTACCGTTATCACAACGATCAATTTTATGACCTTCTTGTAATAACATTCGAACCTCGTGCAAACTAAACTTGTAGTAATCAGTAGTCGCTTCGAATTTATTCGGTGGTAAAACAAACTAAGTTATGCTTATCAAGAATACGCTATGTTACCACGCTCAAAGCTAAACTAATGGGCCAAATTGTGACGAAATAAACAATATCTATGGTCTCAAGCATTGACGTCAGTATAATGGTGGCGAAGAAACTAGGCACAATGAAAGTGAGCGTAACAAACGTAAAAAGGAGGACATTTGGGCTTTATTTAGTGTCCTCGAAGGATCAATCACATTTCATTTAAAAGGAGGATGTATGGTCACTCTAGTACTGTATATATCTTGGATGTATGGTCACTCTAGTTGTAGTTGTATGTATCACTCTAGTTAATCCATCATAGTTTGTTGGCCTAAAATAGTGAATAGATGAATCAGCTTTTATTACGAGTCTGATCAATAATAAAATTTGAATTAGTATAGGTTTCTTTTTTCAACTATTTTTCAACTTAAGCTTTAAAAAATGGACAATGTGCAGATCTCAAGGTTGTGTGGTGGACAGTTGGCAGCTTGATTCAAAGACCCTAATGTATCCTCTCTCCTTTCTTCAGTACGTATAACGTGATAAATACGTTAGGACTGTTGGGTGTAAATAGTTTAAGCAGCTTTTTCAATTATCAGGACGCTATTTTCTCGACTCAAATTGTCAAAATTTTTCAATTCATAGATGTTTCTCCATGTCCTCCAGCTACACGCACGTGTTCCCCGGCTCCTCCTGCCCCGATCCCGTTCCAGGAGGACATTCTTCAACAGTGGAGGTTGAAGAGGAAAATGGAGGCAGCCAGAAGTGCGACAGAGAACCCGGTAGCTAAGAGCCACTTCAAGCAAGGTCAGGCTTTAATTCATCGCCACAAATCACCTACACGGCATTTTTTGTTTTGGAGGGGGAAAGAGAGTGAGCAACCTGCATAAAAAGTCCCATCTTGAATAGAAAATGCCGTTAAATCTGGCTGTTTTCTGTTCTGGGTAGGATTGCAGGAAGATCGAAATGCAGCTGACGTCTGGTTCGATTTCCGAACTAGCAATGCGTCGTTGTGTCCTTCAGAAAGACACTTTACTTTTATTTCCAATTAGAACCATGCAGCCTACACATTGCGATGGCCCAGCTGGATGAAACCCTGCGAAGCAGAACTCAAGTAAAGGAGGCTTAGTGTTGGGGTGGTTAGACAGACGAGGTGCCTGGTGCTGTGATCAACTTTTAGATGCTTATGAACTAAGGATGGTCGAGTTGGTTGAGCGGTAACGCATTCGTTTTTGGAGTGGGAGGTTTGAGGTTCAAATCTAGGGCCGGTCAAATCGGACATGAGTTGCCAACAGCTCGCCACTGCTGCGGCATTTCTTTTAAAGAAGTCGCGTTGCCTTGGTGTAATGATGCAGAGACAAGCCCTTCAAACTCGGTGCACGCTTCGGCGTAGCTTAGCGAGTATAATGAAAAATTTGATTTGGTGAACTAACGATTATCCTTATTATGCAGGCTTTACCTCACCACGCTATAAATTTGCTGATCATCACTTGCGTTTTACCCCAGCTGAAAAACCGCTTGATTTACGACACCCAACGGAGAGAAGAAACGTCGGTGTTTCTGCAGTTCCTATGGCAACGGTTCAAACTCAGACGTCACCGACGTCGTCACTATCCGAGCTCGCGTCGCATACGTCATCAGATCGCGTGGAAAAAAATGACAACATAACAATGCACAAGTAAGCTGCAATAAATAGTCAAGTAAATTCATTGTCAATCGAGCAATCAGTGGTCAAGTGGTTAGACTGCTACTGAAACAGTAGAGCTGATTTCGATCCCGGTCGAACTCAGCTCTACTGTTTCAGTAGAGCTTGAGCCAAACGGTCGGGTCAAACCAAAGGTTATAAAAATCGGTATTCACAACCTTCCTGCTCGATGCTCTGCAATTAAAAAAAAACAGTTCAAAGCCTCCAACGTGTGTCGTAGACAGGTGACAGGTGGCAAGTTGACTCAAAGACGGAAAAGTTCCTTGGCTGTCTCTTGGACAAGACAACTTGGTAAATGAAGATGGAATTACTATTGTTTTCGTCTGGGACCATTTACTAGTTCACAACTGGCTGGACCTGACTAGCAGCGTTTGGAGAGATCATTTTTTACGCTGAAATTAAATGTGAAAACCAAACAACATTTAGGTCTCGTATACCACAATTAGCGCTTTGTATGGAAAATTGGTCCTGTTCGGTTTGCGACTTTATAAGCAATTACGATAAGCCTGTGAAATATTTTCTAGTTCTTTAGTTTCAATGTGCCCTTGAGTCTCAAAAAGAGTTCGTGGAAAAAAGTTGCACCCATGACCGATGGAAATGTTATCACTGTTTTTATTAACAAGTCGTACTTGTTTTGGTGTTTGAAGTTGACAATCTGTAATAGAAAGTGTGACGTCCTAGAACTGTTCCACGTCAAACTCCTAACGCTTTATAGAGTAACTGTTGTTTCTCGCGATGAGCCTCGACCAACACCGCCTCCTAGTGTTTCAAGTCAAGTCTCTAGCGCCGATATGTGGTCAGATTCAAAGTTATCAGAGTCCACAGCTCATTCCCGTAAAAAATCCAGGTACCTTTATTTTCTTTGCGTTTAAACGGAGATTACACTTTAGTTCAGCAATGCATCTCTCTGAATTTATTTTTCGCTCCAAAATGTTGGGTCAAATGTCCTACGCCAGACGTAATTTTTCGGTCATTGTCATCATTGCAAACGCCATTTCAGCTTTTGAATACAAAATCTTGCTATTTTGTGTCGAACTGAATAGATGATGTTTTCGGTCACTCACCAAAAATTCAGGTCAATAAAAAAAAGTGGTTTTGTACTCCTACGACCAGTTTTGTTTTGCGATTCAGCACTGTTTTATCATGATTTACTTTTCACAACGTAGCAGTATCACAACCAACAGCAGTAGTTCGGCTTAAAAAGGGCTAACACTTAACACAACGAAGAAATTTTTCTCTGTACGTTTTGTTTGTGATCGAAATGCAAGCCAACATTATTGATTGTGTCACAGTGGTTGGAAGCTTTAAGCTATTGCTTGTACACTTTAAGCTACTAGTCCTAACATCACATCCCTTCAAAGGAAAAATGTATTCTTTAATAATTTGGTCGCGATGCTATTTACTTTTGCAGGCCATTCAGCGCAAGACCTAGGAAAGAGCCACCGAAACGACGACTGGTTAAAACAAACAATGTAATCAAGTTGTCGTTTAGGATTTGCTTGTTTTAACCAGTTGCGGTTCTGGTGTTTTTTCCTAAGCTTCCGCGCGCTGGTTGCTTATATTCAGGGTTACCATTTGCATACTTCGAAAAATAAGCACGCTGCTGTGCGATGACGTAGAAGGTTAATTGCAAAAATTGTATTGAGATGGATATCAAGTTTTCCCAGCAATTAACAAATTTTTAAAAATCAAAATCGTAGAATGAATCAATCAACGCAAAATAAACATGCTTCATACATGCAAGATTTATTTATTTATCGAGTTAAGCTAAATCACTACTATTTTTGACCACAAACAATTTGCTTCCGCAGACTCATTAAAAAAGGCTACAGAACAAAATTTAAAAATTATTTTTTACTCCACTTTTAAAGTGGTTAAATTCATATTCAGCGTGATTTGAAAGTAATTTCCTATTGTAAAATAACTATAATTTATTTTTGAAGCGTAGTTTCTCCAATTATTAAATATGAGAAGAAAATGCATTGCATGGACTTTTATTTAAAATTCAATATACATGGACTTTCATTTAAAATTCAACATGCCTGGACTTTTATTCGAAATTCAATATGGGCTCCATCATTCGCCACCAGCTTCTAAAGCCGACATGAACCGTATCAACTGATGTCACAAGAAACCCTTGCGGGATGGAACTTATAACAAAGTGGACTTTCCTTTAGCTTTGTACGTAGTCTGCTTAATAATGAGCTTAAATGGCGTGCTTGGAAGCCACACTACTGCCAGGCACTCTCTGCCGAAAAACTGCGACATTCGTATGAGTTTGGAAAGGTGATGTTGGCTTGGTTTAGAGATAGGCCAGATCTCTTAAAAAATGTTCTCTGCAGTGATGAAGCTGTATTCCACATTAGTGGGTTTGTAAACCGTCATAACTGCCACTACTGGAGAAGATCCTCGTGTTACCAGTGAAAAAATGCAGAATCGACTTAAGATAACGGTATGGTGTGGAATGACTTTAAATAGGATTAAGGGTCCCTCACCCTTCATGATATCATGAATGCCTGACTTAACACTTTGTGGCATTTTTCTTTGGGGTTGGTTAAAAGTACAAGTCTACTCAACCAAACCAAGAAATTTCAAAGAACTTAAAGGGAAAATACGTGAAGCTATGGGTTCCATTCCGCAAGGGTTTCTTGTGAAACCAGTTGATGCAGTTCAAGGTCGACTTGAGAAGCTGGTGGCGAATGATGGTGCCCATATTGAATTTTAAACAAAACTCCAAGCATTTTGATTAATTGAATTTTGAATAAAAGTCCATGCGATATATTTTCTCATACTTAATAATTTGTGAACTTACGCTCCAAAAATAAATTGTAGTTATGTTACAGTAGGGGGTTACTTTCAAATCGTCCTGTATCTTATAAAAAAAACCTAATTACACATATTTAGCACGCTAATCAAAAATTAGCACGAATCTTAGATATAAGCACGAAATGGTAACCCTGCTTATATAGGCCAGAAAGCACGCAAACGAATGAACAAAGTCAAAAAGCTTTACGTTATATTCAACGATTTTAGAACAGTGAAATCTTCGCCATCCAAATCAGTCGCCTCCCCAACAACAACTATGGTTAAGAAGGTATGTCTGTAGTCCATTTACATGCGGTTGGTTGATTAGCAATTGGTATTGCCAGACTCACTCTTGTGAATTGGCGCATGGTACACCAGATTATTCCACCATATTTTCCAATAGTTCAGTTGGTAGAGCTTGGGTTGGTAATTGGAAAGTTTAAGTTTTGTAGTTCGATTTTCGAACTGGCAATGCATTGTGTTCTTAGAAAAGGCACTAAACGCTTCTATTGGGGCCGAGCATCCATCCATTGTGGTGGTCTAGCCTGATTAAAGACTTGCCAATCGATCCCAAAAAAGGTGGTCTGTGTTGGTGTGGTTAGGCTCACGCAGAATGCTTTTGTTGCATACGCTTGAGTGAAAATAACACCAAATCACTCAGTAAAGCACTGGGGAGAGCTTAGAAACTACACCACTCAAAGATTGAGCACTCCATTACCAAACGGGTGATCGCTGCTAAGGAGGTACCCATTGGTTGGTTAAATCAAAATGATTCTATACAACCCTTTTCGAGGATTTGCTGTGAATCGAAAAATTGATTTAAACGGAGATTAGTGGTCGTGCTACACTCCTTAAAGGGATGAAGCATCCAGCTAATTGCGGTGGTTTACCATAGCCAAAGCTGAAATGTAATTTGTAATATTTTTTGCCCTCATTTTGGGGCTAGCCGTTACAGTTACCAAGATATTCAACAAAATAAAAAGATGTCCTCCTAGAAAGGTTTTGGAATTTGTTCTCTCAGCTTGAACTTGAAGAGAAAAAGAGACCAAATAATACTTATCATTCTAGCAACATCACATGACCAATCCAGATTTGATAAACCCTCGTGTTTTTCTAGAAATTGGGGCTGGAGGAACAAACTCAGGGTTTCCAATGTTTTTTCTGGGGTATATCTTTTTGTATTTGTTGAATATCTTTACAAACGCAGCCCCAAAATGGGACCAAAAATATCAAAAATTGTATTTCGGTTTTAGCAATTGTAAACAGCCGGAATTGGCTGGCTGTTTCACCCTCTTTAAAGTTTATACCAGGTATCAAAAATGGAACGATCTAAAACTGACTCTTCTGCAGAATTCAGGAGCAGGTAAAATCAGTAGAATTAAAAAAAAACTTTTCTTTTCAATATTTCCCTGAATTTAGGTTGTTGGAGCGCATTTGTTTGATGTTTCGTCTGATGCTCTACCCGCATCTGAAAGCACTCATCTGAAAACTACATCAGACGATACTTTTGAATCGTCTCAAACCGAGCAAACTATAAACGATAAAAGCTCATACCTTGGTGAGTTCTCTTTGTTATATTTCCGTTGTTGTAAAAGGGCTTTTCCTATTAAAAATTAGCAGCAAATTAGAATCATTAAAATTTCATTCAATGATTGTCAACCTAAAACTATAGGTTTTCGTGTTTAGACCAGTAACTTAGGCCATCTTCACGGCTAGCATTTAGAAGCATAAGTTATTCATCTATACAATTTATTATTATAATATACAGGGCGATTGAGCTATCGCAACGCGTTTCGACCTTGCTCAAGGGTCTCATCAGGCGAAAAGAAAAACACATATTTAAACATGCAATGATATAAAACTGCAATTAAAATTTGGAAACAAAAATAAGCAGCTATTTTAAAATCATTGAAATTTTAAACATGCAATCATATAAATCTGCAATTACCAAATTTGGAAATAAAAATTGCATCGATAAACACATCTGCTTTGTCTATGCAAATTTTATAATGACGTCAAACAACTTATGACTTGTTTATATGAAAATCACAAGGAGAGCTATGTATATGTGTTATTAAATATGTGTTATTCTTTTCACCTGATGAGACCCTTGAGCAAGGTCGAAACGCGTCGTGATAGCTCAATCGCACTGTATATTATAACAATAAATTGTGTAGATGAATAACTTATGCTTCTAAATGCTAGCCGTGAAGATGGCCTAAGTTACTGGTCTAAACACGAAAACCTATAGTTTTAGGTTGACAATCATTGAATGAAATTTTAATGACTTTTCCTATCTTTGCTATGTGATCAATGGTCGAGTCGGCAGAGCGTCTGCTGATGAAACGGTAGTGCGGGTTCGTTTCCAGGTCTGGTCAAACTAAAAATTATCTTTTCTTCTTGACGTTCAGCATTAAATGGAACAGCGTGAAGCTTCCACCGTGAGTCGCAAAAAAACAAAAAAGGCCTTTTCACTGTCTGCTGTCTAAGACAACTTGATGAATGAAGATATAGTAGCTGCAGTTGCTTGTCAGTCTGTAAATGCGCCTTTTTGCTGTCGAGTTTGCTGAGGTTAAAGCCCAATAACCGCTTGTCCAATCATTTCTTAACTTTTAGTTTTTTGTGGTTCACTGTTGTGTTACCGATAAGGTTGAATTTGTCATATGACACTTGACAAAAACTCTGCGCCTCGGTGGCAAGACTTTGTGAGCATTTATGATAATAATTTTTCGTTTCGTGAAGAATTTTCAATATAAGAGCTATATAGGTTTTTTCTCAGAAAACTAAGAATTTTACCCAGAAGTGCCTCTATTTGGTGTACTGTACATCCGGTTCTGGTCTGCTCATTTATTCAAAAATCGCATTTAGTGATTGTTCTCGATTATTATAATCAGCTATTATTAATACTTCTGAACTCTTAGTTATTAACTTACCTGCCTGTATTTCAGTTGGCATAAACTTTGCTATTCTGTTGGCTTACCAAGTTGCCAGGCTTCAAAAAGGTGGCAGTGTCGTTACTTTTGACCAACAAGATTTTTACGCCCATTTGTGAGAAGTAACGTTTTGGAATTTTAAGGGACTCAACGAAGAAAAAATTTTGATGTTATTAAAACCAATATTAACGTTTAGAATCCAAGGAGTCAATTTCGGATTCAAACAGTGGTTCTAAAGCACCGGTGCAACCAAAGAAAAGTTTGAAAAGTGGCTCTAAAAATCTACAGCCACAAAGTGCAACTTCCGAAATGATCGAAGATCCAGATGTTGTGTTAAAAGATCTGCTAGAGAGTAAGTTACGTTTTTGTGCGGGGATTGTCCAATAGTCCGCGTCTGAGGTTGTCTGGTCACTGGAGGATAAATAGTGTACTACAACAACAAAATGTCGACAGGAGGTCACTGAACAGAATTGCATAAATTGCAGCTTCTAAACTTTCTTTTATTTCAATTTATATTTGATCCGGGTCTTGAAGTGTGTTTGCCCTATTGCTGAGTGTATTCAGTTTCTCCGCTCCCCCTCCTCTTGAAGGGTGCTGCTGTCAAAAAATCTCAAGGGCAAGCTGTCAAAAGCACTTACGGGTCCCTGTGTTGATTCAGTTGCATCAGGAAACCCGCAGAATATCGAAGAAGGGAGAGAAAATCAACGGGGTTTCTAGAATTAGTATAATAGTATGAGATAATGTTGTTGTTGTTGTTTTACCGGGCTGCTTCCGAAGGATGGCAGCCTCCTGTGTCCAAAGAGGACACAAGAGAATCACCCTTAGCACAGAAGAGCTACTGGCATAGGATAATCCCGGAGGTTGGTGGCCATTTCGATCCCTGCACAAAGCAGGGCATTCCCACCACTCGACGGCGACCATCGTTGGTGGGTCTTAAAGAGTGCAGCCAAATGCACAAAAAGGGTTGAAACAACATCGAAAAAAAAGCTTCTTATTACTACTAATAGCAATAGTAAGAGTCGACTCGCATCAAGTTACTCTAGAAAATTGAGAAAGTCTTCTGGCACAAGAAATACAAGAAGAAAGAAATCCCAACAGGCATGGTTCCCAGAAGGCGCCGCTAGCGGGCGGCCAATTCTGCAAGACCCAAAAGTCAAGCAGCTCAACACCGATAGTAGACCATGCCGAGTCCCCAATAACCGCCTCTTATGGTTCGCCTCTTATGACTCTTGTGGTTCAGGCGCAATGACCCGGGTATAGGCCCCCCAACTCGCTACACGCTTCAGCTTAATTCAGCGAGTACAATGAAAAATTTGATTTGAAGTAACAGATTATATTGGTCCACGATTTTTCGGCGCGACCATTGCGGCACGGGCCTTTTCTGCGCCAATATTCTGTGCTTTTTACTAACATTAACCCAAAGCCCTAACTCAAACCCTAAATAAGTCAACTGTCAAAGAGCACCGAATTGGCGCTGAAACGATCTGTGCAGAAAACGTACGGCAACGAAATAGGTGGCGCCGAAATGGTCGCATCGAAAAGACGTGATCCCAGATTATATACAGTATACTGTAACGCATCAATTCTATTCTTCTTGATTCAGTCATTCTAAAGATATTTCTTTTTTAAGCTCTTCATCGTGTCAGCGATTTTTAGCAACACTAACGATTGAAGCTAGTAGCACTGGTATAAATTACCCCTGTGACATCGTAATGCATCACTGGTTACTGCCTGCCACTGTAGTTCCCAAGTCTGTAATGAGGAAAGTAGCTTTTGCATGTTGTTCTGTAATGTAGTTACGGAACTGATAGCAAGGATAAAGCAACTACAAACTACAATTGCAAAAGTTTCAAAATTAGAGCATCTCCACTTTTATTTCAGGAATTTCCCAAGACAGCGATGATTTCAAGGATGATCCTGTGCTTATTTCATTGCGAGAGCAGCGAAAAAAATATGTCGAAGAACTCTTGTAAGTTATGCTTTGAAATATATTTACTAAGCCGAATATTGAACAGTACTCATCGTTGTCGACTGCCTTTTTGGGAAGTCGTGATTAGCTTCCTCACTACAAGTCAGTTTGCTTCCGACCCTGCCGCTGTATTCTAAAGAGAAAGAGCAACCAGCTTACCAAGTGTTAAAATGTATTGCATCGGTCGCGAAGCAACCAAACTTTAGCGAAGTCGCAAAGTTAGCGAGCGGTTGCTGAACTTCGCTTAGACAAAATTGCTTTTGAATGCTTGCTGTATTTTGAGCGAGTGACCTAAGTGACCACTCGTGAAGATTTCGAACTTTCGCTTTGCGTTCCGCGTAAACGCACTTTTGCAAAGTTTAAACAAACTTTCTCGGGTAGAACTCCTACCCAAGGCTACAGAAAGTCCTACAACTTGCAAGTCAAGTTCAAGTTCGCAGACTTGGGGCCGCATTCTTTGTTCATCGCTATCGTTATTTGCAATCATAAGTAAAGAATCGCTAAGTTGTTATTCTCTCTTCATCGCTAATCGCACAATGAAGAACGAAGTTTTTACAAGCGTTCTGGATTTTTGCTGTTATAGATTGCAATCGTTATGCGTGAGGTGATTTTTGCAATCGCTATTCCCATTCGTAATGAATGCGTCGCGCAATAAAAAAATCTTAAAGTTGCTACTCCCTTCTTACAATTATTACGTAGTTTTAACGAATTTTCGATAAAACTTAACTATTTTTGATTAAATCATTGCATATTTAGCAACTAGTTTAAAATTGTCGTAAAGTCAATTTATTTTCAAGATTCTAACATCGGGAAAGCATGGCGGTGTGTTTCTACTTAGAGCTTAACCAGGTGTGAAGATAACGTTCAGCATAAGAAAATGTCAAATCTCATGGTGGATTACAACGAAGAACAGTTTTTAAAAGCGTTTCGCTTAGCAAGAGGAGATGCATTATATTTGCGCAGAGTGTAGACTGTTAACTTTTACGATACGCTGCTTTGCTGCAACGTATTCCGTTTCAATGGCGCTTAGCAAAAAAAATTTCGACTTTCCGACATTCTGTTGTGGTTTACGGCTATGCTATTTCAGGGTTTATTAGTTTCAATGATATACTAAAAGTAAGCAAAATTGTTAAAGAATGATTAACAATTTCAATCTTTCGTTCCTAATGATACATTAGGTAGGACAAAAAATATTGACCCACATTTTTCGATTAAAATAAATCTCTAAACAGCATTTTTCGGCAGAAATTTTTCTACGGATTCGATTCTACATAGGTTTTCTACAGAATTTCAAACTAGAGTTATTTTTAATCTAATAAAAGCACCAAAGATTTTTGATTTATCAAGAGTATTCAATTTGAGCAATAACCAAAATCATCGCTCGAAATGTTCTAAAATTTTACTCAATTCATCTGTGGAAGGTGCCGCACGCTCAAAGCTTATTGCAAATTGCGGCTTTTCGCAGGAATGGCAGCCTTCTTCAGAAGTTCCATGTGTGGCAGGGGAGCTTATAACTGAAACTACGGTGTATTGATACGTAGTGGGTTTCTTAATGTGATTTGTTCCTTCATCGGCAGTGACTGACATGGTTTTTGCACTTCATAGCTGCAGTTTTACTTCAAATAAAATTGTGATTACGTTTTGTTTACCAAGTTGCCTAGGCCAGGAGACAGCGAAGGGACCTTGCGGTCTTCGAGTCAAGCTGCCACCTGTCTACCACACTCGGTGGAGGTTTCACATTGTTCTTATTAATGCTGAACGTTAAGCAAGGAAACTGAATATCAATTTTTGTAGTCTTTTGTTTGACCCGACCGGGAATCGAACCCCAGTCTACATTTAATGTCTGATTTTTTTAGGGGGGGCTTGGTCAATAGTCAGAGTAGAATATTCTCCAAGAGAATTTGTAGATTTGGTGATCTCTCTCTATTTGAAATTCTTCATTTGTTTAGTCTTAGTTTCGTGTACAATTTTATTGAGAAAGCAGTAATTTTCTTTAATGAGCTTTACGAGCTTGCAGTTTTCGCTATTGCAGTGCTTATAAACTTTACATCCCATTACGGCCTTCTGATGTTGCAAGTGCGAGTCTTTCTTGGATTGCATCATTCTGTATTATTTATAATTATTATATTACGGTTTTGTTCTTGTGCCGTTTTAATATCAAAATGAAATGTCTCTGGGTAGGAGTTTAACGCCGTCTCGTTGTCATTATGTAAATTCTTTAAAAGCAGCTGTATGCACAAACTGTAAGGAGGTAATATCAATAATTCTTTTCCAGTCCCAACTTGGTATCTTTTAAGTAAGTAGGCTACATGATTGTGGCGCGAAGTTTATTGTTTGTTACGTCACAGTTACCGTTAACTTAACGATTGCGAATATCGTGACGACGATAGCATTAAGTAAAGCAAGCTAACTAGCCGTTAAGTGATTTAAACGATTACGTGGTGGCATAACGATTTGCGTGAACAAATTTAACTATGCGTAAGCTCAATACGCAGAGCATAGAATAACTCGAGCAAACGGTTTCATACGCGACTTCACGTTTAACGATTAGCGCGCAATGTTTACAATGTACTTTCCTGAGTAGGCTTAACAACATAACGATGCGTTGGCATAGAATGCGGCCCCTGCACGGTAAACAATATTTTAATCTAATGGTACTCATCTGCAATAAGATTGATGTTTTCTCAAAAATAGTCGACTATCTTTGAACGGTTTTTGTGGTTTGGAAGTAGTACTAAATCTGAAAAAACTTTACTAGCTCTTGGAGGATATCGTTGAAATCCCACAAAATTACTTCGCAATTCATACTTGCAATGGTCGCCAGGAGATCGTGAAAAAACTCGCAAAAACCAAATAAATAATTCAAAAACAAGCGGCTGTTTTCTTAATTGATCTTAACGCTCCTTGCTCCATTTTACCGTTTCTATGGCGTAGTTATTTTGTTTAATAGTCTTTTTGATTGTAGTGAAATCGAGAAGAAGTTGCAAAAGCTTGAAGAGACGAGCTAAAGGAATCCTGAAGACGCAACTTCCCACCAATTTTTCGGGTGCAGAAAATATGAAATCTAAGATGCTGTGACCTGCTAGTTATGAAATTCACTGTAGTTTTGTTTTTGTAGAACCTATTTTAATAAAACCTACGTTAATTTTGATGTCGTCTATGTTAGCTGCATGACTGGTTTCAATAGCGTAATCATAGAAATGCAGTCGCGGTAGCGTTGTGCTTTTCAAATACCATAGCGAAGCTAGCGCTAGCAGCTCCATAAGTTTAAGCATTAAATTGCGTATAAATTAACAACAAATGTCAAACGTTTTGGACGTCTCAAATTATACCCACATAAGGGTCTAAATACAATATCAATATTTTCAAAACTTACGCTACTACACTCGTGTACAATAAAAATAGTTCAAGATATAAAAAAAAAGAATAGAATAGTTCAAGATATAAAAGAATAGTTCAAGATATAAAAAAAACACAAACACGCTAATCTACGTAAAACTTTCCAGCAGTGAAAAACACTGAAAATCTCAACAGCAAAAGTAACAAACGTAAAATTAGTGAATAGGAAATTTTCCAACAATTTGATTAAAAGCTAATCTAGTAAACACAAGTAAAACTGCAGCTCCGTGTGTAATTTACATCATTTGTTTGTTGAATTTGGGGTTTTGCATTATAGCTTTGTAAATTTTAGCTTCATAAAGGCTGAGTTGCATTTATTATAATGGAAAATGAGGAATCTAATTTAGAGTTTCTACTACACGAATGGCAGTCAGTCGAAAATGTTTTCTCTAGTGGCAATTAGATTTTGAAGACAAGATGTTTTTTTCCTCTAATGCACACATCTTGTAAACATTTAAAAGGTCATTCAAGTCAAGTTTTTCACTCTAGACCAAAATGTTGGAACAAGCCTAAGCTGCATTCTCACCAAATTTGAAGTTTTTACGACTTCTCGTTTTCAAGATATTGCAATTCAAAATTAACAATTTTCCTCTTCAGCGTAGCCATTTTGTCAGTGTTGCGACAGAAGACTAACTTTTAGAAAGCTGGTTTACATTTATTGAAAAGCAGCTAATTTTACAGTTCTAAATTTTTGCTTTGATTTACAATAACTCTCCCGTAAAGCATTTATTGAGAATCAAGAACATGCAGCAGTAATTTTTTGAAATTTTGTTTCTAATTGGCAATCCTAGCAAAATTTCTTGGGGAAAAAAGTCTTTCTAAGAAGAAATCTATGTGTGTTTTATCTCCGGAACGGACGGTTGTAGAAGCTCAAATTAGGTAAAGTTAGTGTTCAAATCTATCAAAGTTTTTTGAGAGAAAATTGAGCGAAAGAATTCCCAATCTGACTGCCTTTTTAAATTGATAGACTACACGACATTTGCGTGGAGTCTAGCTCTTCGATTAAAAAAGAAAATCTTTCAACTTTTTGAGTGATTAGTTTGTTGTATATAAGTTTAGCGTAAATTATGAAAGTATTGCAATTAGATCTTGATGAGGGCGTAATGTGAAACGCCAAAAACGTTGGATATTTGTTATCACGTATTTAATCAGCCATTTAATGCTGAACTCTGTGGTGCTGCTAGAGCTAAATGCAAACGTAATAATTCTTGAGACACATTGTAAATGCAAAACTATTTAATGCCTGCTAGGAAGACAATCAACCTGTTTTGCAATTATTGGTCTTGCGAGACAGAGGAGCCAATTGATAGAGTTGCCCAATAAAAGTATTAAAAATCCTTGATTTGGTCATGACGTTTATAAAGTGTATAATTGTTGATGCTTGATGGAAGAAGTTTACCACCTTTAGTTGAAAGTATTGCTGCAACCTTTGCAGCATATGGAAGTTCGATTTAGAAAAAATGGCTGTCAAGTCAAAATGATTTACAGGTAGAACGGAGTTGAGCAATATCCGCATTGTGCAATACCATGATTGAAACATAGAGGTTAAAGAAAACTTTCCAGTCGTTTCAGCTTCATTATATAAATAATCAATATCGTGGGTTGTAATATTGTTAGAATAGTCGAGATTAAATGCATAACAATGCAACAAATCAACCAGAAAATAGCAACAGCTTTAGCAATTTGAAACCAGCGTTATTAACGGGGCGATCATGGCATATCATGATGAAGAATATGAACAGGATATGGTGCTTGCTCGTCAACTGAAGGACCGATATTGCGATCAATCTGGGAAAGAGACCGACATTGAAAATTCAGCGAAAATCATACATCAAATTGGACTGATTTACAGAAAAAGGAGCCCGGATAAAATTGCTCTCATCAAAAGTGCAGGATTAATCAATGCTGCCATTTTCAGAAATCCTTCCAACACGTCCCAGATTAAATCAGATCTTTTCGAGTTATGCCGGCATATTCTGCAACAATCAGATGCAAAGAATCAAAGTGCAGATTTAATCAAAAAGGCAGAAGAAGTCAAGGCCTCGATTACTGGACTGAGAAAAAAAGTCAACGTGTTCTTAACTAAAGTCCCACAAATTCCAAACCATGCCACAAGACAAAATGTGCACACACTAATTGCACAAAAAATATCACCAATTCAACAAATCAACAAAACAATTGCTTGTAAGTACAAATCAATAATGGCTGATATTGGTCATTATTGCGAAAACGTAATGGGCAAACCCCCTTGTGAATATGCCATTGTAGGAATGGGTTCTCTCGCTCGTGAAGAGATCACGGCGTATTCCGATTTTGAACACATTATTCTCCTATTTGATGACGTAAACTACAAATTCCATTTGGAATATTTTAGATGGTTTTCCGTGGTTTTTCACATTATTGTTATAAACGTGCAAGAATCGATCATAGCCGGTTTCAACATTCATTGTTTAAACAGCAAAGATTGTAGTTTGGGAGATTGGTTTTACGACGCCATTACAAAACGAGGAGTTTCGTTTGATGGAATGATGCCTCATGCATGTAAGTTTCCGTTGGGCAGACAACAACACACAAAAAACAAACCATTCACCACCGAACTCATCAAACCAGTCAGTGAAATGTTAGAATATCTCAGTTCAGATGCTGATTTAAAAAATGGTTATCACTTAGCTGACATACTAACAAAAACATGTTTTGTGTATGGAAATCAAATCATTTTCGAGCAGTTTAAAAATGGCACTCAAAACTATCTTGACAAAAGATCAGAAACAGACACAATCAACGACGTAGAGAAACAAGTAAGAGATGATTTAGATATATTTTCAACTCGGTTTCGATTAAAAGATTTAAAATTACAAACAACAATTAACATCAAACAATTGGTTTATCGCAGCACCACTTTGTTTGTTTCAGCACTGGCGACCAAGCATAAAATTTTAGGAAACTCATCTTTCGATTTGATTGAACAAATGGCAAACAACAAAGCGATAACGCAAAACGCAGCACAGAAACTAAAATATGCCATTGCCATTGCGTGTGAAATGAGGTTGAAAATTTATATGCGAAATCAATCTCAGTGTGACAATGCTATTAATTTAAACCAAGATGATGGCATGAAGATGTTTTTGGATATTGTGGGAGTGGCAAGCACAGTGAATTATTTTCAAATTGCTTATTGTTTGCAATGTGAGGTAGCAAAACAACTAAACTTTACAAAGTTTCATTTTTATGCTGATCCTCAATTAATTAACATTGCGATTAGTTTAGCGTTTGGAATCGCAAATTTAGCAAGGTTTTCTAAAAATCCACAAAAACAATTTTGGGAACCTAATAAATTTGATTTTGACATATGCATTGAAAAACTTGAAAAAGAATCCGAAACAAATCTGAAAAATTTGAATCGGCGCAGCGTTTCTAAACAAACGGTTAGTTTCTATGATTGCTGTGGATTTAAAAATCAATTCAAATTTAACCCTAATGAAAAATTAATATGCAATGTAGCAAATTATTTGTATTCAGTTGAAATATATGATGAAGCATTAGAATTTTTGCAACTTAAGTTGAACACATTTAAAAACAAATCACGACGCAATTGGAACCATCATGAAGTTGCATCTGCTCATCATGATATTGGATGTTGTTTGTTTCACTTACACCAGCCAACCAATGCAATCGAATATTTGGAAACAGCACTTGCAATTAAACAAACGATAACCGTAGATGCGAGCAAAGACAAGTGCATTGCTGTAACATTGAACACAATTGGTAATTGTTATTCTAAGTTGCAAAACTACAACGACGCATTAAATTTTTTAAATAGAGCACTTCAAATCCATCAAAATGCAACGTTAAATAAAGACACCGTAGAAATTGGGGTGTTATTGTATTCGATTGGTAACAGTCATAGTGGCTTGCAAAACTACAACAAGGCATTAAACGTTTTAAACAGATCACTTCAAATTTTGAATGATACAACATTAAATGCAAACGCAGATGTGAACATCGCAGAGACATTGCAAAAAATCGCTTACTGTCATAATTATTTGCAAAATTACCACGAAGCATTAACATTGTTAAACAAATCGCTACTAATCAAATATAATATCGCATTGAATGTAAACAAAGATTATCGCATTGCATGTACATTGTATGAAATTGGTTGCTGTGATATGAATTTGCAAAACTACAACAAGGCATTAACCACTTTAAATAGATCGCTGCAAATCCAACAAAGTATAACGTTGAATTCAGACAAAGATACATACATTGCTTATACATTGCACGGAATTGGTCGCTGTCATTATCGATTGCAAAACTACGACGAGGCATTGACAGTTTTAATTAGATCGCTTCAAATCAAAAAAACTACATCATTGAATGCAGACAAAGATGACAGTATTCGTGTGACATTAGATTACATTGGTCTCTGTCAAATGCATTTCCAAAACTACAGCGAGGCATTAACATTTTTTAACAGATCGTTGCAAATCCTGGAAAGCATAACGTTGAATGCAGACGAAGATACAAACATTGTCATCACATTGAACGAAATTAGTCGCTGTCATAATCATTTGCTAAACTACAACGAGGCATTAACAGTTTTAAGCAGATTGCTTCAAATTCAAGAAACTACAACATCGAATGCAAACAAAAATAAAAGCATTGCCTTGACATTGCATGAAATTGGTTGCTGTCAATTGAATTTGCAGAGCTACATCGAGGCATTAACCACTTTAAGCAGATCGTTGCACATTTTACAAAGCGTGACGTTGAATCCAGACAAAGATTCAAGCATTGCTAATACATTGCGCGGAATTGGTTGCTGTCATTATCGTTTGCAAAACTACGATGAGGCATTGACAGTTTTAAATAGATCGCTTAAAATTCAGGAAACTATAACATTGAATGTATACAAAGATAAAAACATTGCCGTGACGTTGCTTGAAATTGGTCTCTCCCACATGCATTTGCAAAATTACAACGAGGCATTAACGTTTTTAAACAGATCGCTTCAAGTCAAACAAAATGTAACGTTAGATGCTGACAAACATGTCAGCATTGGCAACACATTGCGTGAAATTGGTCTCTATCATATGCATTTGAAAAATTACAAACAGGCATTAACAGTTTTATATAGATCGCTTCAAATTCAAGAAAATACTACATCAAATGCAGACAAAGATAGCAGCATTGCCTTAACGTTGCATGATATTGGTTGCTGTCATAATCATTTGCAAAAGTACAACGAGGCACTAGCAGTTTTAAATAGATCGCTTCGAATTAAAGAAACTACTACATCGAATGTAAACAAATATAAGAGCATTGCCGTGACTTTGTATGAAATCGCTTGTTGCCATCATCATTTGCAAAACTACAATGAGGCGTTAGTAGTTTTAAACAGCTCACTTCAAATCAAACAAAGTACAACGGTAAGCGCAGATAAAGATGTTGAGAAAATGCTATTTGCAACTGGATGCAATTATTGTTGTTTGCAAAATTACGAAAAGGCATTAACGTATTTTTACCGTTCACTTCAAACCAGTGAAAATACTGCTGATGATGAGGCAAAGCAAGCTAGCCTTGATGCGATTCGTTTTTGCCAAAAAATGCGATGACAGCAATTTTAATTTACAGTGTTGTTCATAGTGCACCACATATTTCGGTAAGATATACAGTTTGCGTCTAAATTATTTGGAGATCGTGATGGGCTTTTGACTTTATTTTGGCGTTCGATTTTATGCTTCTGCCTTAATTAATACGCTGTGTAGGTAAAAGAACGACGAAAAGATACGAAATAATTTACGAGAATAGTTTTGATCTCATCTTTGCATTAAAGATATGCAATATTTTGGAAAAACTGTATCGGCTGATTTCAATTGTGCAATAAAATAATAGTTTAAGTTTTCGCGTATCTTTTGTACAAAAATCCATTTCGTCAGGCATATTTCAAAATCGGAAGACACCTACCCGCATTTAGAGCGGAATCAAAAAAGTTTCGCAAAATGTCAAAAGCAGGGTGTTGTGTGATTCCATAGATCCTAAACTCAAACGCACAGTACTTTGACAATTTTTAACATGCGTTTTTTCATTCACGCGCATGAACCCGGCACTTTGCATTTGCCTCACCACGCTTGCACAAAGCGCCCTTTTTAGTTTGTTTACATGTGTTTTTTCATATTGAGCCACCACAACAGGGAAAACTTGATGCCCCAGCGGGAAATGGGCGTTAAGTGTCTTTCCCAAGCACACAACAGCAAACAGCCAAGTTGAGATTCGAACCGGGAACAAACAACCTTACCATCACAGTCTAATGTTGTTACAAACACTATCAATGTTGTACTAATAACTGATTTTTTAGTACATGGAAACTGTTTGGTTTTGATGGCATCATAGAATATATTTGTCACCCAAAACTTTCCTGCTTGTGGTTTGACTTTCAATTGATCTCGCAATGTCAAAATGTTTTATTGCTGAATTGTGTAATTTATAATGCACAATATGATTTGATTTGTTAATGTACGACGTACGTTATATATTTGCGCCACTTTTGATGCTCATATAATGTGGTTTGTTTTTATTTTAGTGTTGTGAGCCAAAATACTGACTTTATGCTGGTTCTTAAGGAGAATTTTGAGCCTAGCAGGACATCATCATTTGATTCTTTTATATTGCTGTTTTGTGTGTTATGTACGTCAATAATTTGAGCAGTTTTAGTTTATAATTTGTTTTTAAGGTAGTCAGCCAAAATATTGCCATTGTATTGTTTATTGTTCTAAGTTTTTAATCTAGCAGCGCGTATTCTCACAACGAATTGACCACAAACAAGGCCATTGTCAAAACGATGTCGCAGTCATGCATGGCGCATAGTGTAATCTTAATATTACCGTCAGAATCATTTTTATAATATGAAGTGCTTTATAATATACCGCAATTGAAAGTCTTAAATAAGTCAGCCAATCACTCTTATACAGTACATTTAACTTTAAGTCTTATGAGATAAGAAAACTAGGCACGTTTGATGACTGTGATAAAAAATAAATATGCTTGTTCATAATTAATTTTCATCATTTAATGCACTTTAAAAGCAATTGCTAAAGCTTTTTTATTTAAAACGAAAATGCTTCCAGCCTAAAGCTCTCTGGAATACGAATGTAAAACTAGCATCTTTAAATCTCAAATTATTGGAACTGTATTTATTTTCTTGCCAATGAAAATTTTTGTTCTTGGGATTTTTTTATTTTATCTGTTGCACAATGTGTTAATTTATCGCTGGAATTGTGAAAAAGTTATATTTTTTTAGCATTATTGTTACATTTACTAAATTACTCGTATTATATTTGATTCAATTCTTACAGAATGTTCAATTTTAACATGTTCAACGGTGTGAATGATATTTTGTGTGAATGTTTGTGAGTAAGTAACTGCAAAACTTTCGTGAAATTATCAAACATTACTTTTAAAGAACTTGCACACTTTTTACAATTATTGTTACATGCGATTTCCGATTTTTCCATTTGCTGTTCCAATGCTAGCATGCCAATTTGATTGATTTTCTGCGTTAATTTCCTGCATTTTGCGTCTACTTTATTGTGCAAATTGTAAGCACCGTAAGTAAATGATGTCGGATTGAAAAACAAGCTGTTATTTGCACGTTAGTCACGTTGGGGTCATCAATGCTGCGCAGCATCCAGAATCAAAAGAACGCGTCCCAATGCAGTTTGTTTGAACAAAGCTATTAAAATCCGGGCAATTTTAATGCTGTCAATTTGGTTTGGGTTTCGTTTGTGGGTTATTTGTTGCCAGTTGAATGGTCGTTGTTATGGCAACCCGATCCGTCAGTCAAGAAGGTCTTTGATTGGGAAACTTGGTGTTTCTTGACACTTTCAAGACACAAATAAAAAACCGCGTAGTTGGGAAATACATTAAAACAAACAAAGAGCTTGATTTATTAAAGTGTTTGAAAATGAATCAGAGACCTAATTGAATTTGTTAATGTTAAACAAAAACTTCACTTGCAGCAAATCAATAATTTGTTAAATAAAGGGAACTGCATTAAGCAAAACATAAACTTGCGAAACTATCCAAAAGAAATTCTCGAAAAATCCAAATAGCTTTTTGATTAACTTAAGCAGTTTTTGTTCGGGAACTTTGGAGAAAACTTCCACAAAATAAATCATTTAAAAATTGTAACGTAACAGAAACTCGAAAGAAGAACAGAGGCATTAGAAAATATAGTAGTCACTTAAAAAACCTCTACTTGGGTAATAATAGGAACATAAAAGTGGAACCGAAAATACTGTAACTTAAAAAGAACTTTCAAGTGAAAAAAACACATTTGATATCACTTTACTGCAATTAATTGGAAAAAACTACAGATTTAATAAGAGTGCAATGACGTCATCATCAACCGCGGTTATAAGCATAATATTAGTTCTAGAATATTTGGACAAATCGATCTGGTTGTTTTGAATATTTACAAGTAGGTGTTTATTCCACCATATGATTGATAAATAATCCCAGTGGACTTTGCGGGATCATAAAAGCTTGTCTGAGGTCATCATTGAAAAGGCTTATTCGAATGCTATTTAAATGTCTTGATAATTGTCCCAACCAGCACCATACATTTGATTCGTGGCCGTGCCAATCCTTCAGCATAAACCAGATGGCAAACCAATCTGCCATCGCAGCTTTGAGTTCATACTAGCACGTACTTAACGGGAGCAACAGTAGAAAAAATAAAAATTGAATTTTGCATGAATAAAAATCAAATCTTTCATTATACTCGCTGTATTAAACCGAAGCGTATGAGTTTGCGTTGCCCATCTCCACGTCATTACGCTCGGGCATCACCGCTTTTTCCGCAAATGTCGTAGCGGTGGCAAACCGTTGGTAATACCTTGTCCGATTTGACCGGCCAAAGATTTGAATCTCAGATCTCCTTCTCCAGAGACCAACGCGTTACCGATCGATCAATTTCTTAAATGCGGCTTAGAGATCTATCTTTACGGTCAGTGGATAAGCCGGATTTTGTGAGGAGAGGACTTTCTTCCAAAATTCACGTGAAAGCCATAATATAGACAAATAAAACAATAAAAACATGTTTTCATCTCAGAAATACCGTAATTTGCCACGAACCTGAGGTGATTAGGACCAAAAAAGCTTTTCAGCTTCTGTCTGCAGCTTGCACCGTGTTCAGGCTCCACTCGTACGGACCGCATACGATATTGACCAGTCTGCTTTCAAACGAGGACATTGCTTATGATTAATTGTGAAATATTCACGTTATATAGGGTTTTCACATGCTAAAAGGCACAATGCTCCCCCTCTCCACTGTTTACGCTACGCTACTGGTGGTGTTACATTTACGAGATTTTGCTCACGAGAAGGTTCGACAAAATTAAACCTTTGCCATAATCAAAAATATATCAGCAAAATATAACCATAATTGCTATTTTGAGTACCGGCCAGTAAGTCGAGTGGTAACGCGTTCGTCTCTGAAGCGGGAGGTCGGAGGTTTAAATCTTGGGCCGGTCAAAACGGACACAGTGTTGTCATTGGCTCGCCACCATTGCAACATGCCTTTGAAAAGAGCTGTGTTGCCCGCAGATGCAATGGCGTGGAGATGGGCCCCGCCAACTCAATACACGCTTCAGCGTTATGCAGTTTATACAGCGTTATACAACATAATGAATTATTGCGCTCAGCAAAAATTTTGGTTTTGTTAAAACTTTGTTGTAGGTATAAAATATTAGAAGTGTGACCCCACCAATTAAGTCACCATATACTCAGCATAGTTTATTTTTATTGATTTCTATTTTATCACACAATCAATTGCTTTGCAATCAATTTAATTGCATTAAGAAGTCTAAACCTTTCAACGCTTATCATACCGTAATTATTTTTAAACCCCAATTAAAACCCGAACAACAATAATCACAGTCCAACAAATTTCGAGTCATAAAAAAATTCAAGAACAAGAATAGATGCCCGTTGTAAATATGAGGACGCTGATTCCAAATATGAATTCCGTTTTTACCGATCAGGTCAGCGTTTTAAAAAAAAGGCAATTTAATTTATTCGCATTTTTCGTTGTATATCAGTGTAATTTCCCAACATAACCAATATGTTGACTAAAGTGGTGCTGTGGTTTTTCTCTGCCGAAGCTCTACAATTTAATTTCGTTTACAACTATGCAGTGCAGCCAATTTAACAGTTTTTGATAAGGTTGCACAACCAGTTTTATAAGCATCGTGAAGTAAAAACCACACAGAAGACGTGCCTCAAATCACTTAATTGGAATCTGGCCTAAAGTTAAAAAATTTTGCTGCTTTCATACCCTCATTGATTGTGTTACTATCAAATACATCCTTCTGTGCTTATTTTTCAGTGGAGAGCTCATGCATTGAAACTATTCATGACAGTCTAGCTTTTTCAAAAAGGTGCAAACAAACCAAACAATCGTATTCAATACATGATTAAATTAACCCTCGTAATACGTTGTTTCATCTAATATCGTCTATGCCGTTTGTGCTGAGTTTCCGAATCATTCCGTTGTATCGACCAACAGTAGTCTGCAAGCATGCTTACCGAGCATTTTCCTTTATACCGGTCATCGATAACAGATATGTCCTGGTGAAATCGTTCTCCATGTTCATCAGAAACATCACTTATGTTTTTGTGAAAAAAAGCCAAGTGGGAATACAAAAAATGAACCTTAAGGGACGTCTTGCATCCAAGAGTTTTGTAAGTGTTTAGCATTTCAGCCATAACGTCTCTAAAGCTTTCGGAATGATGACAACCCAAAAAGTCGGTGCTAACTTTTTTGAAGCTAACCCAGGCACCCAACTCATTTCCATGTAATAGGTTATCGAATTCTTTGTTCAAAATGAGTTTTGGTATTTGCGGTCCAACAAATACGCCCTCCTTGATTTTTGCGTCAGACAGATTTGGAAAAACTTTTTACAAGAACTGAAGCACTAGTGATTCTTTGTTAAATGCTTTCACAAACTGTTTAAACAGTCCTAGTTTAACGAAAAGAGGTGGAAGTATGATTTTTTCTTGTGGAACCAGGGAAATATTGGCAATGTTGTGCTGACTTGGGTGAGATACCAATCTGGGAGGCCACTGCTTTCTGACATAATGCTCACTTCTTGCTTTAGAATCCCACAAGTATAAAAAGCAGTAATATTTGGTGTAACCCAACTGAAGTCCTGTAAGGATAGCTATAACTTTCAAGTCTGCACATACAAGTCAATTGTGTTCAGAGTAACGGATTTTTTCCAACACAAATTGAAGGTTTTGAAATGCTTCTTTCATCGTTGTTGAATAAGCAATAGGGACAGAGGGCAGGATATTTTCAATATGCAAAAGTGCAACTTTGATGCTTTTCTTGGATGAGTCAATAAAGAGTCTACAGCAATTAGAGTCATAGTTTCCAACTATCGTATGTATCAACTCGAAAATATCATTGGGGTAAAAAAACTCTCTGTCACGAAATAATAATTTTGAATGCCTGAGATATAATTATTTGCTGTGTTTTAACGTGCGCGTGACTGTTTCTGTAGTTTTGCTGCTTTTTTGATTTGGAATATTCAATGTGATTCCTTTGTAGTATATTCTACTATCTTCTGCAGTTATCGATTGTTTGGGTTGTTTATATGTCTTAATTGCTATATTTAGACTTGAAGTTTGTGACATCATAATTATGTCAAAATTTGTTTATCGTAAGTTCGTGTATTTTTTCTATTGTGACGTATCAAGGATTGTTCTGGGTTATTTGATAGCTTTTATCGTAGTATAAATAGGCGGGTCGTTTTTCATTCATTATTCTAATATTCTAAGAGTGGGTGATTTTTAGATATTAGTTTCGTAGGCAGTTTTGCCTAGTTTGTGTATCTGTGGTTGGCTTGTGTAGCTGTATATTTGGCGATCTCAATTGGACGATCGCGAGAGTGTGTAAGGTGCGACCTGAACCTGGTCGGTTGCGGTTAAGTCTTTTACGATCTGAATCTGGTCGATTGTAAGAGGTGTGAGTGGAGCGATTTTGCTTAGTGAGAGGGTTTGTGTTTCAATCTTAAATAGAAGTCAATACTACAGGTAGGCTAGCCTACTGTTCTTCCGGTAAAAGGACACACGATTAGCATAACGCTAATTTATTCCCTTGACGTTTCGCTCAGCCGAAAACGCTGAGCATTTTCAGAAGTTGAGTTGGAGGAGTGTCGAGCACTCCTCCAGTACTAGCACAAACAGTTATACATATCGCAATGTCTAAAATATCCAAATAAATATCAAAAGAACCGAATAAATTAACTGAGTTATAGATGATTATAACGTCATAATGACCAACTTGCGATTAGGACTAATTCAATAAAACGTAAAAATTCAATTGCTTTACTGTGATAAAACGAGAGAATGTGGCTAAGTCATATATGGTAAAAAAACATTAGCAAAAAAAAACAAAAAAAAAAACAGCATTTACTGAGCACTTTTGGCTAAAGATCGGTACACTGATGGCAATGTCTCACCATCCGAACGGTTGATAACGTTAGTGTGGGCATTGATAAACCAACTTTCAGCAATTAACCGTCTACGATAACTATTAACATATTTTAAAACAGTGGATTCTTCCCAATTAATACGATGATCAAACAACATTAAATGTTCACATAAAGCGGATTTTTCTGGTTCCGCATTTTTGACGGCTCTTTTATGTTCTGCAACACGACTTTTTAAATCTTGCGAAAAGTAAATGATGCAGCTGCAGTTTCTACCGCTCGTTCAAAAGTCGCCGGAGTATTGAAGACTGCAGGACTCCCCAAAAGAAATATCGACAAAGAAGAGGAACAAGCTTTGAAAGAGTTAAAGGAGGACAAAGACATCGTGATTCTCAAAGCTGACAAAGGTAACTGTACTGTTATAATGGACAGGCCAGACTATGATCAAAAAATTAACGCAATGTTAAACGATAACGATATTTATAGCAAATTGGTAACCAAACGAAATCCACTTAACATTATCACGAAAGATGTCAATGATTTTGTATACCAGCTTTTGCTGGATAATAAGATTAAACAGGACAAATATTATTGGTTACATTGTAGTAAAGCTGTTATGCCTCGATTCTATGGGTTACCGAAGATCCATAAAGTAAATGTTCCTCTTCGTCCGATCGTGTCTTTTGTCAACTCTCCCACGTACAATATTTCAAAATTTTTATCTACAATTATTAAACCTCTTATGACCAATCGTTTCAGTGTCAAGAATTCAATTGATTTTATAGATCGCATTAAAGATGTTGTTATTGAAAAAGATGATATTTTGGTGTCGTTTGATGTTGTGAGCCTTTTTACTTCTGTACCTGTTGATTGCGCCATTAAGTGTATTTTTGATTTACTCGTGGTTGATGATTCTTTGCCTACTCGTACACAACTCAATGCTCATGACATAAAAACTGGCCTTGAAATCTGTTCTAATTCCACTGTTTTTTCTTTTCAAAACGTTTTGTACAGACAAACTTTTGGTACTCCCATGGGATCATGCATCTCTCCCATTGTGGCTAACATCTTCATGGAGCATATTGAGAAAGCCGCACTCACGACATTTCACACGCCACCTAAACTCTGGCTTCGATATGTAGATGATACATTCTGTGTATTAAAAAAAGAGCACATGACAGAATTTCACCAACATATCAACTCGGTTTGTCATCATATACAGTTCACTACGGAAGAAGAGCAGAATTTCTCTTTACCGTTCTTGGATGTTCTAGTAATACGACATGACAAAACTCTTCGCACCCAAGTCTACCGCAAACCGACCCACACAGACTGATACCTTCACTTTGATTCTCATCATCCTCAGCACCAGAAACTCGCAGTTACCAAGACACTACATGACAGAGCTAGAACACACAATACCATCCCAGCAGATGCACGACACGAAGCCACCCATGTTCTGTCTGTTCTACAACTCAACGGTTTCCCTCTACGGCACTCCTACCCCATTCCCAAGGTCAAACAACGGAACACAACACGGCATCTTATGCACTTCACCTCCATACCTTATGTACAGGGTACTTCAGAACGTATCGGTCGTATTCTTAACGAAGCTGGTGTGAAAGTTGCGATGAAGCCGGTTAAAACCATTGGAAATATTCTTACCTCACCCAAAGATCCTATTGCAGAGCATGAAAAGAGTCGATTAATTTATAAGATACCTTGTGCTGATTGTGAGTTTGTGTATGTGGGGCAAACGAAACGAGATTTAAAAAGTCGTGTTGCAGAACATAAAAGAGCCGTCAAAAATGCGGAACCAGAAAAATCCGCTTTATGTGAACATTTAATGTTGTTTGATCATCGTATTAATTGGGAAGAATCCACTGTTTTAAAATATGTTAATAGTTATCGTAGACGGTTAATTGCTGAAAGTTGGTTTATCAATGCCCACACTATATCAACCGTTCGGATGGTGAGACATTGCCATCAGTGTACCGATCTTTAGCCAAAGTGCTCAGTAAATGCTGTTTTTTTTTGTTTTTTTTTTGCTAATGTTTTTTTACCATATATGACTTAGCCACATTCTCTCGTTTTATCACAGTAAAGCAATTGAATTTTTACGTTTTATTGAATTAGTCCTAATCGCAAGTTGGTCATTATGACGTTATAATCATCTATAACTCAGTTAATTTATTCGGTTCTTTTGATATTTATTTGGATATTTTAGACATTGCGATATGTATAACTGTTTGTGCTAGTACTGGAGGAGTGCTCGACACTCCTCCAACTCAACTTCTGAAAATGCTCAGCGTTTTCGGCTGAGCGAAACGTCAAGGGAATAAATTAGCGTTATGCTAATCGTGTGTCCTTTTACCGGAAGAACAGTAGGCTAGCCTACCTGTAGTATTGATTTTCATGCCCGGTAGACCAGGTGGTTCTAGAAACCACTCTTATTCAGTTCTTAAATAGAAGTTTTAATTTAAGATTGGTGTGCTGCTTTCTGAGATTCAAGAAGCTAAAGGAACTGTCAACTACCATTTTCGATTCGTCAATTAACATCTCAGTCGTTCTCTAGTTTCAACCGACGTGGGCAATTCTAGAGATTAAAGGTTGTACTCTAGCCAAGTATCAACGATCGCGACACTTTCTAACTTTTAAAAATAAATTGGAGAAAAGTTCCGATCGTCGACGATACACTGTCACTTTTATTGCTGGAGCTAACAGGTTGCACTGTTACAACCGAGACCCAAGAAGCTCACTTTTGCTGTTTGGAAGATTTAAGTTACAGACAAGGTCATTTAACTCCTGTTGGGTTATCAGGTGTGGACAGTTAGTGTTTGGTTCGTCTTCAAATTCACTACTGCTAGAACTTTGTGAAGATTCTGCAGAAGTTTCGGGAAGCGTGACCGGTGGTTTAGGCATTGGTAATTGATCAGAATGTGCTACTGGGCGAATTGCAGATGGCAAACTTGGGTATAGTATCTTTTTTCTGGTTTTGTGGCAAAATCCTTGAGTGTCAGTGAGGCAAAAATAGTAATTCCTTACATGATCTCTTTGTTCTCGCCACACCATTGGACCAGCAAATGACATTGTGGGCTTTCCACCTGCAAACCAATTATTGAACTTGTTAGAACAGTCCAGACAGCAATTATGTGGAGCCCAATTTTTGTCCTGATCCTCAATTTCACATCCAAAGTATGCTAGCTATAGCTTCTTGATCCGATTAGTTATTTTTCGTCTACATTTGCCTGCTGTCATCTTTCCACAGATGTAACAAAATAAGTCAGAGTCATTTTTGCACTTTGGTCTAAAGGAAGTCATGATCAACTATAAAAAGATAACAATTTCTATAGTATTTTAAAATCTAAAACTAAGCAATTCTATAAAAAAGCAAAACATTGCATAAGACTAGAGTCACAATTCATTGTCGATCTAAAGTAGAAAGAAAAGATTTGCAAATTTTATGAGATAAATAGACAACTATTTAGTGACAATTAGTGGTGCAATTCTACCGTAATGCTCGTTTTAACTCTCCAAATGATGCAATTCTAACTTGCATTTACAGTATTAGCCACAATTTGCATCAAATTCTATCGCAATAAAAAATATATATATTTTTTCAGAAATTTCAAGCCTGACACAAAAAAACTAACTTCAAATTCGTGTTCAGCGACCCCAAATCACCCTAAAGCCGCATTTACACGAGCGACTTTTTTGCAACGCGATTCGACGATTTTTTATGCGTGAAAATCTCTCTCGCATAGTGGTTACTCACACGAGGCAAGACTCGCTTGCCGCGATCGCGTTTGGCAAGAATCGCTGCCGTGTAAGTAATACCTGCGATTTGCGATGCCGATTATATTTTTGCGCGACTCGATGCAACAATCGTTCTCGCCCATGATCACTTACACGAGGTCGATTTCAGCGTCTCGAGAGTCACAAGGCGAAGTCGCGCTCGTGTAAACAGCAAATCGTATGCAATTTACGAGTCGCCCAGGCATAGCGCAATGCACAAATGCTTTGCGAGTCGGTGGCTGCGATTATCTAAGTTTACTTCATAAAATATTGTGTTCATGGTACAAAATAGTCTGTAGTGCTTTTACCGTAATTAACTGTGATTGTGATATTAAATTTACTTCATATTAGTTTGAAACGAAGAAGAAATAATTTTCTTGTTGATGCTGGCACTGGTCTACTGCAGATACGGCAGTCATGAGCTGATTGCTGATAACTGTGAAGCCAATCAAGCAAGGCTTTAACCCTTAATAAAATGTATGATAAATTAACCACAGGAAACAGTACCTTAATTGTATTTTGTTTTTATAATACCATAAGTACACTGTTTTCATAAGAACCAGTAAATTTTGAGTTGAGGCTGACTGTTCTTAATTTTTTGCCAATGTTGAGCATCAGTTGCTCTTAATTGGTTCTTAAATTTTGAGATCATTGATGTCAATTATAGCGACAATGTTTGTTAATACCTAATGGTCTGTCTGCTTGCAAACGCCTTTTTAGCTGCTTTTGCAGCATCGTAAAATTGCGGAAAGCAAAAAAGCAAGCTCTAATTTTCGTTTGAACGAGAGCCAAGAAGTTTTTTTGTTACCTGCCCAATGCGCAATAGCACTCTATACTCTCGAAGTTATTCAAGCTCTGTTGTTTTGAATCAGTGCAGAATTTAGTTTCTGTTTTGATTTGGCATTTCTTCTTTTTCGGTTGTTCTTAACCCTGTAATAGCTAAGACAATGAATTCACAGTAATGGCATTTGGACAATATATTTTGGAAACGAAGGTGCTTGTTAGAGAAGCCCTCGTTGCAATATGGAGCCTTCACCCTGTCGGTCTGGGCAAACCACAATTGAAATTCTTCAACTTGAACTGCATTGTTCAGACGAAATGCATAATTTGGAACAGTACGACATAGCAAAATATATCTGAAATTTGGCCGGAAAATAATGAACTTAAAGAGTGCCATACGAGCGGTCTTGAAAATGAAATACGTCTGTTTGCCAGTTGCTCGAATGAAAACAAATGCCAGAACAGAGGTAACTCGGCCAAACACAAAGGCGTGCAGGAATTACCAAAAAGCGCGTAATTTTTAAAGCGTTGGCTGCAGGAACTAAAGTGAGGCGCACAAACTGAGCAAACTAAAAGGAAAAAGCGGCCGGATCAAAACTAGAGCGGGGCAACACAAAAAAGGTCAATCGGTGCTGTGACAGTGCTGGCAGAGTGGGCTGATAGGCTCACATCTATGCTCACTCGTTGGGTCCAGCACTTTGTATACATGTACCATCCACTGGTTTTTGTCGGCTAAAAACGTGATAGCGTTTGCTTTCTTTTCTGACCCGAGATTGCTAGAGCCTACCGGCAATTCTTGCGGTTAAAATAACCACAGTTAAGTGGAGAAGCACAACACCTACTGCCCCGCATGTTGTGATTAAACATTAATTTCATGAAAATGATGTTTATAATGAAATCATGTTCTCAATTTCGAGTGGTTTTTTATGGGGCTTTTTCATTTGAATAACGCCAGGAATGAGTTTTGACATGAAGTCACTGGCGTATTTTTGCACTGTTCATAATAATTCATCCTCCGCACTATACTTACTGTAATTGCCTAGCGTTTAGCAAATGCATGCGCTGCTTGTTTTATTATTGTGGATATTGGTGCTTTGTAACAGCTGTGGTTTAGTAGCTCCATGAAAAAATTACTTGAAAACACATATTATATGAATGCTGTGTGGATTTTCTGAATGTTGGTTTAATTGAAAAAGAGCCAGTACTTCTGTAGTGACAAAAGGCGCCGGGTATCACTGCAGAAGAACTCAAAAAGTTAACTTCTAAAAACAAAAATAAAATTTAACCATTAGCATTTCGTACAGTATATGACAGCACAGATCTCCTATAAAATACTAAAATACTTGTGCACTATTAAGTAAATAAATAATATGAATTTGTCAGTTACACATGCTTGGAGAAAAAGTAATTTCAAAAGTGTTTTTAGAATTAACTGCACAAAAATATTGACAAATTTTATTGTTTTACCAAACATTATGCATAACCAAACAAGACACACAGTCAGAGATGGGTTGCGGTAGAGAAAAACCAATACCAAAAGAGTAAGCTGGTAAATGACAGAATTTTATAATAAATTATAAGCATTAATGCCCGCTTGACTTTGCTCCATCCAAGCCAACTTGAAATAGCATTTACGTAGTATCACACATTCGGCACGAACAGCACGCCGCCGTTGCTGCTTCATCTTTCACCTTGCATTTTCATTGCAAGTTTTGGCATTAGCTACTTAATAGTATTCTTCGTATTTCGTTTTACGCTTGCGTTGGCTTCATTCATTTTCTTTTCAAAATTCCAAAGCGTGATTGCTTCAAATGCAAAAGCTGACAAGCGGCGCATTTGAAGTGCTTTTGCAGCAGTTCGCTTTTGCAAATTCAAACCCAGCAAGCTGCGCTTTGAAACTATCTCGCACCGTGTAAGTAAACCAGTGCGATAGCGACTCTTCCGCCGACTCGATTTTGCGAGAATCACTGGCACGCAGTATGAACGTGTAAGTGACTTCAGCGAGTTGCAATCGAATGCGAGCGCCGCGTTAAAATCTCTCCCGTGTGAGTGACTGCTGCGATTTGGATTTTTCGGGGGGCGTGTCTGGCGATATCGCGCAGACAAAATCACCCGGGAATCTTGCGCTGTGTAAGTGACCTACGCGATTTGAGAAAGAAAAAAGGCAAAATGTCGATTCTCGCAGCTAAAAGTCGCCCGTGTAAATGCGGCTTAAAGCGCATAAAATTGTTCTGGAATTTTTTTTGTGTTGTACAGTGAGGGCATGTATAAACGAATGAAGGATTATGTTGTGAATTTACAAACATTCAAGAATCAGAGGTGGAGTCCTCGAGGACGTCCTCGAGGACACATTTTGAAGTCCTTGGCCTTGGCCTCGAAGATCAAGTCCTTGGCCTTGGCCTCGAGGCCTCAAGTCCTCGAAAATTGGCCTGTCCTCGGCTTGAGGACAGCACGATTTTTTGGAATGTGTCTGTCCTCGGAAAGGCTGTCCTTGGCCTTGGCCTTGGTCTCGGATTTTTTTTGTGTCCTTGGCCTTGGCCTTGGCCTCGAGCCTTGTGTCCTCGACTCCACCTCTGTCAAGAATACGTAAAAAGAAAGATCAAAAATCAAATTCAGTTAAAACAGCTATAAAATAATGCTCCCAACAGGCTGTTTCGCCATTGGGCTCTTCATGGGAGGTGACAGTAAATCTTATTCAAATAAAATAAAATAAATATTACATTCTAGTGTCAGCTATACACGAACTGAATCAACAAAATATTCTAATATAAAATAGGAAGATCATTTAATTTTTATCAAAAAAATCTATCCAATGTTTAGCAATGGAACTTAAAATGTGGATAGAAAATTAAAGAAAAATTGCAGTTTGTCGAAAAACATTCTCAAAAAATCAATAAAAATCTTTAATTAAAGGAAGAAGGAATTTTGAATAATAATAATAATAATAATAATAATAACAGAAATTTGTATAGCGCCCTTTCCTGAAGTGAATCAGATCAAAGGCGCTTTACAGAAAATCGAAAAGCAATTTACACACACAGCACGGTAAAACTATCAATATATTCAGAGTGATTTTTCTTTTTTTTTTTGCATACTATCTCCCTAAGCAAATCGAATAGCTATTAACCCTCACCCTGGAAACCGAAAAAGAAACAAAAAAGATAACAGGAAACACAACAAGAAAACAAGCAAGGGAGTATTGATCAAAATACATTGACTTTAGGCAGACCTTAAGGCACAAAATAAAAAACGTAGGAAAAACTAAATCACTATGTTGCAGGTCAACTGGCCTAGTCAATATTAAAGTATTGTAGTGCTATTAACATTAAACAGGTAGTTGAGTCAGTTTTTGGAGATATAGCACATTAAGTACACAGTCTAAGAGGATAATGGAACACCATAAAATGAATATCGAAATACTAGTACTGAGCAAAGCAAAATATTTAAGTACATCTAAGCTTCAACAAACGCTTGGGTAAAAAAATAAGTTTTCAGCAAGGTTTTGAACTGAGTTAAGGATTCAGCATTTTTTATATTGATAGGTAAATCGTTCCATAACCGAGGGCCACTTACACTAAATCTACGATCACCAAATTTTGAAGAGGAGCGAGGTACAGCCAAAAGATTTGTATCTCGAGAACGTAAGGCTCGAGTAGGTACATGTCTAGATATTAAATCAACTAGATATAAAGGTGATTGACCATTCAAAATTTTAAACACTTGCATCAGAATTTTGAACTTGATTCGATGTTGGACAGGCAACCAATGCAGTTTCATTAAAACAGGAGTTATGTGAGCAGATTTACGGATACACAAAACCAATCTAGCAGCAGTATTTTGCACTCTTTGCAATTGGTTCAATAAACAATCAGGTAAACCGTGATAAAGAGCATTACAATAGTCCAGATGAGAAATAATCAAGTTATTAACCAACATTTTGCAACTATCTTCATCGAGATACTTTCTGATCTTACCAATATTACGAATATTAAAAAAACATTTTTTAATAATACTTTTGATCTGGCCTTCCACGGATAGATTGCTGTCTAGCAGAACACCAAGATTTTTAACACAAATGGACGAAGTCAGAGGAATATCAACAGTATTGAACGCATTTGCAATAGAACTAGATTGTTTGCAGGTACGACCAAACAGAATACATTGAGTTTTTTTTATTATTTAGCTTTAATTTGTTACAGCATAGCCATTGCTCTACTGCTTTCAAACATTTTGTGAGTACGTTAGCATCTAAGGTCTTGTCAGCATCAAAGGTAACATAAAACTGCACATCATCGGCATAGAAGTGGTAACTGAAACCCAAATTAGAGATTATACTGGTAAGTGGTTTAATGTAAAGAGTAAACAGTATAGGAGCAAGGACTGAGCCCTGAGGTACACCAAAAAACAGTTGAAACGAGCGAGATACATTATTGTTTATATCTACACAATGACTTCTGTTATTCAGATAAGAACGAAACCAACATAGCACTGAATTGTTAATACCAAAATGATGAGATAATCTGTAAAGTAAGATGTTGTGATTAATGGTGTCAAAAGCAGCTGACATGTCAATCATTATCAAAGCAATAAAACACTTATTATCCAGAGCAAATAGTATATCATCGGTAATTCTGATGAGAGCAGTTTCTGTCGAAAAACCAGTTCTATAAGCAGATTGAAATTTGTCATGAATGTTATTGATTGCTAGATGCTCATTTAACTGCCCAGCTACTACTTTCGACAAAAATGATAAATGAGATATTGGTCTATAATTAGCAAGAGTGTCCGGATCTAAATTGAGGCTTTTCAATAAGGGAGAAATGATAGCTTTTTTAAATTCCAAGGGGACTTGTGAAGATTTCAAGGAGTTGTTAATGATGACAGTGATTGCATTAACGACAACAGAAGATCATTTTTTCAGAAGAACAGCAGGAAGAGGATCTAATTTGCAATTTGTTGAGTTTAATGAGTGCAGAATGTTGTTTACATCAACAGTGGTAACAGGATTAAACTGGTCAAAAGTAGTCCCATCAAAGACCACATCATTCTCTTCAGGAGCACAGACAGCAGATTGATTAGTACTTAAATCTTGATGCAACATAAGAATTTTGTTTTGAAAAAAAGTAGCTAATGCGTTTGGAAGCTCATGTGCAGGACAGATCTGAGGCAGTTTATTTGATGAATAAGATTTTAGGAATTTGCCAACTATTTGATACAGTTTCTTGTTGTCTTTTTTACACGTTTTGATGCTGGAAAGAATAAAAGATTTTTTAGAATTGTACAGCAGTTTATTGAATTTAGCACATTGCTCTTTGAAAGCCAGTTTGTGAGATAATAATTTTGATTTCTTCCACAGTCTTTCTGATATTCGACATAATTTCTTAGCATTTTTCAGATCAACCTTATACCAAGGAAAAGTAGTGCGCATCTGAATACGTTTCTTTACAATAGGAGCTAGTGTGTCCAGAGCCTCAGTCATAATATTGTTATACAGATTTACTTGTGTATCTACATCTTGAATCAGTTGAACAGATGATAGCTTCTGAGATAAAGTAGTGTTTAGTACATCAACATCAATGGCTTTCAAATTTCTGTATTTAATAGTTTTGCATTTGGTTGATTTACTGTAACAGAAAGAGTAAGCTTGCAAGTTACAGCAAAATGGTCTAAGGTTTTTCCAGATATGGAGTCAGCTATAAAAGTCTCATGTACAACAGGTTTTCCAGAAAGTAAAGAAGAAGTTTCCAAAGTTGCTACAAAGTCTAATATATGGCCACATACATGAGTAGCAGTGTCTACATGCTGAAGAAAATTGTGAGAATCCAGTATCGAAATAAAGTGCTTAGTGTCTGCTGAATTTGAGTTTTCCAAGTGAAAATTTATGTCCCCAGTTAATAAAATATCCTGTTTTAAAAGCATTAAATGATTAAGATAATCTTCCCAGTCCTTAAAACGAAGAGTTTGAGAAGCCATTTGATTTTGAAGGTGGTGGTCTGTAGATGATATCTCTAAAAATAGCCAATCCACCTCCAAAATAGCCAATTTAGCGATGGTATCTCTAAAAATAATAGCCAATCCACCTCCTCTTTTGCCTGCACGTGGTCGATGAAATAATTTGTAGCCCTTGGGGATTAGCTCGTTCAGCACTGCTGATGAGGTGTGGTCTGCAAGCCATGTTTCAGTAATTGCACAAATATCAATATTTTTGGAAAGAATAAAATCGGATATTGCCAAAGTTTTGTTGTTGACAGATCTAGCGTTTAAACAACAGAAATTCAAGAAGACACCACTTACATTTCTTTCTTTCACTAGGTCGGTCTTTAGATTTGAAAAATTACTTAAATGATTAACCTCCAAAAAAATTTCCAATAAGATAATAAATAAGCACTTGTTTGCGCCATAGAAACTTAAAGAAGAACAAAACTTGAAACAAATAATGACCTATTACAAAATGTTTCTGGCGTTTAGGCGACAAAAATGCGGAACAAAAAAGTTATGAAAAATGCAGCTTTAAAATAAAACAGAGCTCAATTAATATCATCTTTTTATCTTCTAGGTATATTACATGTTTATTGCATTAAGCACAATATTATTTTCTTGTTTTTTCCTAGTATTTTCCGAGCAATATAACGTCATCATATCTGCTAAATATAACCTAATTTTTTTATTAGGACAACGTCGTTTTGGAAATTTGCGAATGCGCGATTGCTTGTAACATTTTCGGCAAACATTACTCCTTCTCCCCACACTCTTGAACGTTTTTTAAATCAATTTTTGTTCCAAATTCAATCAGATTCAATGTCACATTCATGCGAATTGATTCAAGTTATCCCTTGAAAATTTAAATTTGACCAAACAAGATCATCAAAAGTTATTAGAAAGAAGCATGAAACTTAGTTTATTACTGAATGGGAAGCTTGGGCAACACAGTTCCTATGATTTTAACAATAAGTCAATTATGATGTTTCTTGACGTTTGCTGGCCAGAGTTTTAATATTTAATCGTTTTGAGTGCTTCTGGCCCAAAGGCTACCAGCATGGAAACCCAGGAAAGAGCCACCAGAACGGCGACTACTTAAAACCAAGCAATGCGAAAAAGTTGTCTTAAAACTACTTAAAACAAGCAAGTGGTTGGGTTTAATTAGCCAAAATTAAGCATGCGAGAAGACGTCTTCTCTAGCTCAAGTGGTAGAGCAGTGGGAAGACAACTTTTTCGCATTGCTTGGTTTTAAGTAGTCGCCGTTCTGGTGGCTCTTTCCTAGGCTTCCGCGCTGGTAACCTTTAGGCCAGAAGCACGCAAAACGATTAAACACAGTTCCTTTCGAAGAAAAGTCGCAACGGTGGCGAGCTATTGGCAAATCTGTGTTCGATTTGACCGGCCCAGGATTTGAACCCCTGACCTCCCGCACCAAACCTGAGAGCACGTTACCGCATAGGCTATGTTGCCGGTGGAAGAGTTACTTAACTGATATTATTAGAGGCTGTCCATAAAAGACTTACTCCACAGTCAGGGGTGGTTGTTCAGTGCCGACATTTTGGGAACAAGGGGAGAGAGGGTTTCCTGCATTGTGGGCATTCGCATTCCTTAATTACAAAGCATGAAAATTCAGTCGCCTTCATTGCTCTGAAATTTCATTTCTGTTGCTTTTTAACACAGTTTTAGTTAGTTTATTCAACCCTTAGCCCCTTACTCTTGGTTGATGAGCTATGCTACTTAAACGTACTGAAAACATGCTTTGAAAGCATTTCAATACGACATAAAGTGCAATTGTTGTTGAAATTTTGGTAACCTGGACTCAGGAGCCTAACTATAGTTGTGTCGACTATAAAACTAATGTTTGAAGGGTCTCAAACGTAGGCGTAGCCAGGATTTTTAATTGGGGGGGCGGGGGGCAAACAACAAATCGCATGCAATGACGTCATCAGAAATTTTCGAAAGAGGAACTTTTTCTGGGATAAAGATATCGTAGAATGGAAGATAAAAAGCCGTGGCCTGATTTGGCTCTTAAACAGAATTTTGCTAAAGGGAGAGGGTTTGAACTAAAAGTTGAAAAGTAAAAACGTCTGATTTGCGATACGCTTTGAGTAAACTAGAGTTACTCAAACGTATCACAGACGGGAGTTTGGGGGCGGAATCCCCAGCCGCCGGAGGCATTGAGGGTCTGAGGGAGAAGCCCCCAGCTGCTGCAAGATTTTTTGTAATTCTTTGGAAAAAAATACTATTTATTGGCATTGGATTACCTTTCGCACCTGCTCAGAGAAATTTGAAAGTATATACTAGATTTTTAACATTTCAAAATTAAAAATATGAACTGAAAAAAAAAGCCAACTGAAAAAATTAAATTGTTCAATCCTCTTTCTACTTGCAATTTAAATCTAAAACATGTTTAAAATCTTTCATTTTGGGGTTAAATTTTGTAAGTGATTTTGTCCAAGTAGAGAAAGTAAGGTAGGCCTATATTGCCTTCAGCAATATTTTAGCTGTAAATAATAATCCATTCGAAAATTTTCCTTTGAGATTTTTGTTTTGTCATGAAAATAACCAGTCGTAGAGCACACGTACGGCCAGGCCCTTCTCAATTCAAATTCAATAATATGTTCAATGAGCATTTTCCCGGGCTAACTTTTTTTTCAAAAGCATTTTGTCGCGTAAAAACCGGCGAGGTGGAGATGAATTGTTAGTGAAACACGGTGCAATGATTGGTCACGCCTACTAACCATGTTATTACCCGAGCCTGATTTACTTTGCGCGTGGCTCCTGGCACTTTGGAGATTTTCGCAACATCTTCCTGCCAAATATAAAAAAAAGTCTTTCCATCTAAGCACGGAGCCTCAGGCACTCTGCCATATGGTAAATCATCTCTAGTTATTGGGTTCAAAAAAATTAAGGTTAGATGAGGGCTGCAACATCTTGACGCAGAAGGGAGTCCTTGTAGTAAGGATAGCCTATGGCTGTCCTTACTACAAGGATCCAGCGATTTTTCACTTGTTTCTAAAGTACCACAAGTGAAAAAATCGTTTATTCCCTACTTAACCATCTGCCTTGCTGCAAGCCATTAAGGTTTGCCAGTTAGGCCAAGATGTTTGTTCAGCTGGGAATACCTTTGAAAGATAGCTGAGGGCTGCCGATGAGAGCTAAAAGCTCGAAACAGCGCTGTCCAGCTCTGTGTTAGATGAGGGCCTTAGAAAGCAACTTTTAGGGAAAAGCCCTTAGTTTGATCCGGATTATGCATTTAAGTTGGCAGGCAAAAATTGAATTGAGGTGGCCCGGGCCCCCTTGTCAATTTTATTGTTGATTATTATCGCACGCAAAAAATGGTAAAAGAAACTGAAACTGAAGAAACCCTAAGCTTTTGGTCACATTTTTATCATTGGTGGCATCCCCTTGGCTAAGCCTTTGGTCTCAAAACATGTTTTTGATGACTTGATAATCCTGCAATGAAATTGCCGTGGCCATTTCCACATTTCGAAAGTTCTCTATTGTGTCCGCGCGAACAGGGGTTTGACGCAGTGAGGACGCTTTTCGGACAAGGAGGAAAAGGTCAATTTTTGCGATTTTTGCGGACATCTTTTAAGGACAGCCCCTGTTGAACTTACTAATTATACACTGCAAAAAATGTTCTTTTGGACAAGAATATCAGTTCAAAATGACTTCATACAGAGGAAAGGCTGGTCTTCACTTTTCAGGACAGACAAAAAAGCGCAGAACATAACGCAATATAGCTAACTTTTATGATATGCTTTTTAAAGCAACTTAGTGCAGCGTCGGTAAACCGTCAGTCATCCACAATCATCCACTAACCACTCCTTATTACGTGGGCAAGGTTTGAAAGTGCTTCTTCGTAATTTGAACTCCTTTTGAATGATTTTAATTCCATTCCACACAAAAGTACCGAGTACCGCGGTAAACGTGCTAAAAAAGTACCGACGGTACCAAAAACGGTACTATTTTGAAAAAGTACCGACGGTACCGGTAATGGTACTAAAAAAGTACCGCGTTACAGTACCGCGGTACTTTTGTACCGCGGTACTGCCCACCTCTGCTTAAGGTACCCACAAACATTAAGAAAAGCACTTCCACCAAAATATTTGCAACAAAAATGAAAAAACATATCTTAACTACAGCCCAATAATCAACAAAGACAGCTGTTAAAACTTTTTCATTTTTATTAATAATTACTGGTGTCACTACTAGCAACCGGTGTCACCATACAAAACTACATGAATAATTTGTATAATTTATGTATAATTTTATTTATTGATTTATTTATTTCACGTCGAAGACGTAAGGAAGGCGCAAAAAACACATCGAGCGTTATAGCATGAGACGCGAAAGCATTGAAATGCAAACGATATACCAAAACTACTTAAGTAACACGACTACATGCATGCACCACTAATAATCGATAAATCATCAAACTTTCAAAAAAACTAATGTTCAAATCCCTAAGCCCCAATGTTCAACTCCAAACCCCAAAAACTTTTTATAGTATCTTTTAAAATACCGGTACAATGATTAAAGCTTAGATTACTGACTACATAACTCTTGGGAATTTGAAAAATGCTATCAGTCATTTAAACAATTCAAAACATTTCCATTTTTAAATGTTGCTTCATTAGTCATTAGTATAAAGAGTTATTTCTTTTATTTTATTTCACTTGATCAAAAGTTTTATTAATGGCTGATAGCATTTATTATCTTTGTTTTATTTTTGCATCAAAATTGTATTATTTTGGTACGGTAAACAATTATCAAAATTGCTTGACTCTGCAAATTGTGGCAAATATTTGACTATTCTGATTCTTATAACAGCAGATGCAAGCATCAATCTTGTATAATCTCAAACTAATCCTGAAAAAAAACTTTTTTTTGTCAGTTTTAAGTGTGTACGGAATGTTCGTTTTTGTTTGTTTGTTGTTTTGCCTGTTTTGAGAGCCGGGTGGCGTGAGCATGGCAGTCTCTATCTCTATTGTAACTATATTATATTTTATGCTATGATTTGGTTTTTGCCATGTTATAACGTAAGTTTGCGTTTTTCTTGCGTCTCCTTTTTTGGTGTTAACGTTGTGACTTGGCATTCAAAATAGAACTCAGAAAGAAAGAAAGAATATACCCCACAAACTCGTAACACGCTTCGACATATTACAGCGAGTATAATGGAAGAATTGCATTGATGTTTTTTTAAAATTGATTGAATTTTAGTGGAACATTTTTAGTATTAGTGGTCCACTGTGTACATTTTTCAATGGCTTGGAAGGGCATAATGTGCCCCCTTGCTTTAACCTAATTATTAGTTGCCTTTAGGTGGCACCCTTGTTGCAAATCCAATCGCGCGAAGTATTTTTATCTTTGCATTGATTCCAATGTCAAGTTCGGTGTGTATGAAGCTGGATGAGATTGATTGGTGGAATAGCAGGCTATTAAGTACCGTACCTATTACCCGTACCAGCCTACCAATATAGGCCTATGCAATACTAATTGCTAGCCCACTTTTAAAAAAATGTAGATTGATACCGGTATTAGCAGAGTCTATTTGTCTGTGGACAGGTAGAGATGATAGGTACCGTACAGGATCAAGGATGGTTTGGGATGAGTGCTAACTGGCTGAATGAAAGTGTTTCGCGTCAGCGATCTACTGACCTAACCAACCAACCAAGCAGTAATAAGTCAGCTTTTGTTATTGTTAAAAGGGCATTGAAGTGAGAAAGTGTTTTGACAAATCTGAAAACTAACATCATCAAATTTGAGCTTTCTACCAGTCTACGACCTTCCGTGACTGAGATACCAGTCTGCCAGTAGCCTACCGTATCATATTGTAGGTTTGTACTGTATTCGATTAAATTTCCCCTTAGAAAGGCTTTTTCCCCTTACTGCTTAAAAATTTTGCCCGGATTGCCAATTTAGTGGAAACAAAATTTGAGAAGGTTTCTTGTTGTTTTTTAATTTTCAATACAGCATTACAGAGCGTACCTGTAAATGTTTTGAGGGTGAGTTGGCCCATTGTAAACTGTTAAAGCAAAGTAAAAGTTTAAAACTGCAAATTTGCTGCTTTTCAATCTGTCAATAGGCCTCAGAAATGTAGCACTTTACCATACCTGTTTACTGTAAACCAACTTTCCAGAAGTTAATAACATTCTGTCATTAATACTGACAAAATGGCAACTCTGAACTAAGAAAAAAATTGTTAATTTATTAATCAATATATTTAAACAGGAAGGCATACTGTAGAAAATTAAAATTTGGTGAGACTGCATTTCTGATTTAAGGTCTAGGCTACTGATATCTCAACATTTTGGTCAAGAGTGAAAAACTTGTCTTGAGTGTTCTTTTATAACCTTAGTGTCAACCAAGGTATGGGGTAGAGTCGGGTAATTTCGGCAACTTTCTCACTTATTTTTAATTTTCAGAAAACACTGACTCTTTTTGAACTCTGTTTGAACTCCATCTGAATTTATTCTGAGCTGTATTTCGTTTGCGACTATTTTGGAACCAACATCGAGATACTATGATGTCATGCTCACTAGCTATATGATGTAATAAGGGTTGCTGAAATTTCTAGTAAAACCAGAAATTCCGGCAAGCAATAAAATCATATTGGTATTTTCTTCTAATTATCTCAGCTGCTCATTCTGTAATTTAGTGTTAATTTTGGTTAATTTGTATGAAGTGTATTCACAATTTTGACTAATTTGAGTAAAATATGCCGCTCAGCTACCCTCATAGGCTGAAAAAGGCGGCAAATACGATTTATGATTCTACTTGCAATAGTCCAACCGATACTAAAATCAATTTCGCAAAATTTTAAATTATTGTTTTTATTGATTCTTCTATTTACAGTTGAATTCTCTAAAAGTTATTTGTGTTAAGTTTGAATTATTATCAACTAAGCGCGTTTTTAATTTGTACAATTTTTGTTAATGTTGCAAAACTTCTGCTTTTGATGCTTTTTGGGGAGAAAAATTGATTATTTTTAACAAATCCGTTTACAAGTTGCATAATAACAAACACTGCCAAGCAGGGCATGGTATGGAATGGAATGGAAAATAGAATGGAATGGAACAGAAATTTCGGTACCGGTATGGAATATGGAAGATGCCAGAATGGAATGGAATGGAAGATTTCAAGAATGGAATGGACGACAATCTTCCATACTTCCATACCAATTCCATACTAGATTTGGTGCATTGTATTTACAGAAAAATACATACCGATGTCGGGTAGTGATAAATAATATTGTCACAGAAGTATTCAACTTCGATATCTATGCATATTATTTGTCGACAAATCGCGGTACTTTGGTTGTGTGCATTGCGCAAACAGTGTACATATTGCATCATTGGAACTACATTGCAGTTTAATTGCAGCATTGATGTTACAGTTGACGGCTTTGATAGATTTGACTTGTTTTTTTGTTTTTTTTGAGGCTGACAATTTTTCCAGTCGTAAATTTTGTTTCCTTACATCGTCACGAAAACTTGTATTTGCTATTTCATTCCTGTTTCAGCTTAATTTTATGTATATTTTTAGTTTTTAAGCTTATAGTAATTCTTAATGGTGTTAAAGCTTGGTATTTCTATTAGGGTAAATGTTCTAGTTGATGTGAGGGCAAACTTGTACGTCAGACCCGGCGCCAGGATAGCGTGACTGGGGAGGGGAGGCAGAAGTAAATTTTGGGGTGCACGAGAAGTTTATATATGTCAATTCGAGAGGGGCACGGGGGCACAAGAAATTTTTTCCTGTGTGGATCAACCAAAAAGAGTGAAGACAAAAAAAGGTCTTCAGTTCAAAAATTTTCACAAATTGTGGTTGTTGCCTCAAAATTCTTGCAATTTTTCACGAATTCTTAAGTGTGGACCAAAAAAAAAAGGTCTTTGTCCAAAAAGTTTTATGAAATCTGGTGTGAGTCCACAAAAATTATGAAAATACTGGCGATAAACACGAATTTGGGAGTCTCAGGCCTTGATTTGCACTCCAAAAGCCCCGAGCCTGTTAATTTCTTCGGGGCACAGTTCTCGCTTGGGGGGGCACAATTTTTGTTTGGGGGAGGGGGGGCACAAGCACTCATTTAGGGGCATGGCCCCAGAATGCCCCCAGTGGCACCGGGCCTGTTGTACGGTAATCATTAAACCATAGGCATAGCCAGTAGGACCGGGCCCTCTGCTTCCCCCCAATTGAAAAGCTACCAGTGATAAAAATGATGACACAAACCTATTTATTCTGTTTCTTTTAGCATTTTTGGAGTGCAATAGTACATGCGTACAACAGCAATTAGCAATAACTTAATATTAATATTGACGACCATGGGGCCCATGCCCTCTCAATTCAAATTTTTACCAACCAATTTAAATGTACAAGCCGGTAGAAATTCTGCGTTTTTGTTCTAAAAGGTGCAACCTCAGGCACTCATCTAACTTGTTTATGCAATAATATGTTTTAGGCCCCCGCCTATCTTTCATAATACAATAGCATGATTAGTGATCATTTATGGCATCTAATGTACCAACTTCAAATAACTTTAAATTACCAACTTTAAATAACAATCCACCTCCATCTCGTCAGTTTTTACGCGACAAAATGCTTTTGAAAAAACCTAGTTAGGGGAAATGCTTATTGAACAAATTATTGAATTTTAATCGAGGGTGCCTGGGCCCCTGGTTGTACACATGAGCACCGAGAGCCAAACATGGGCCCTGGGCCAGCTCAAAAATGCCGGATTTCTGGTTTTGTGAAATCCAAGATAATGGTGAAAATGCTGCAGTTTGGTCCGAATAATGATGTGATCTCCAAAAAAAAGATCTTCACAGAAATTTTGACGTTTTTTTTGACCAAAATTAGGTGATCTCCAAAAAAAAAAGGTCTGCGCTGTTACTAAAGCCAACAGCCTCCTGAAGCCAATGAGCCCCGGGGTCATTGTCCCTCCCTGCCCTCTTCCCTCTCGGCAGTCCTGGTTGTACATATATTCGTAAAACTGGTTATTTTCATGACAAAACAAAAGTCTTCAAAGGAAAATCTTCGAGTGCATTATTTAATGCTAAAAATGTTGCAGAAAGTAATGTATATACCTTGATTTCCCTGACTCGGGCCAAGTCACAAAATTCAACCCCAAAGTGCAAGATTTTAAACATGTTTTGGACATACGCTGAAGTAAAGGGAGTGATTTTTTCAATTGGCTTTCAAACATCAAAAATTTTGTTCTTTCAAATGGCTCTGAAAACATGGAAAATGTGATCCAAATCGCATTAAAGTAGCCATTTTTTTCCAAAAAATTACAAAAAATCGCCCAGCAGCTGGAGGCAGAGCTCCCATGTCCCCTCTGCGACATGTTTGAGTTGCACTGATTTGCTCACCACGTCTCCCAATTTTGATATGATAGAAAAATTTTAACTTGCAGCTTTAGTCCTTCCTCTATAGCAAATCCAAGTTACGAGCCGAATGAGACGCCCAGCTTTTGATCTTTTGTTCTTTGTCCCATAAAAAGTCCCTCTTTTCAAAAACTTCTGATGACGTCATTGCATGATTTGCGGTTTAGCCCTCCTTCCAATTCATTATCCAGGCTACGCCTATGCATTAAATTATGTGCAATATGCATACCAGATATCGGTCGTTGCATCTTAGTATTGTTGGCATACCTTCACGAACGGTTGCTTACATCATTGCAAAGGTGCTAAGCAACAAAATATATATATGTTGCATTGCTTCCAATCTAAAATTTTTTTGGTATGGAAGAATGGAATGGAATATGGAAGAAAATTTTAGTATGGAATGGAATATGGAATGGAAATGGAATGGAAGAAAATTACCAGTATGGAATATGGAAAAATCACCTTCCATTTCATTCCATACCATGTCCTGCTGCAAAGTGCTACCACCAGTAAAGTTAGGCTACAGCACAGCATAGAAAGGTAGCTACAGGCTAAATGCTTCCAGTCGTTATTAAAAGTTCCATTCTATTATTAACAAAAATATTGTAGCTGCGAGAAAAAAACTTGCAGAGGTCTTCAAAGATTGTCAAATTTTTTGTAGAAGATTAGGTAACAGGAAATATAAAACTATTTTTTAGAGATCTTATAACTTCTAGAAAGACCTGCCGGAATTAAACCTTAAATTTTCATACCTGCCGAAATTTCCAGTTTTCTGCCGAAATTTCCGGTTGCCGAAATTACCTGACTTCACCCTAGTACTGGTATCTGGTAGGGTGAAGTCGGGTAATTTCGGCAGAAAACCGGAAATTTCGGCAGGTATGAAAATTTAAGTTTTGGTGCTGGCAGGTCTTTGTAGAAGTTATAAGGTTTTTTAAATGGTTTTAATATTTCCTGTTACCTGATCTTCTATGAAAAATTTGACAATCTTTGAAGACCTCAGCATGTTCTTACAGGTACAATATTTCAGATTTCTGTTGATCATAGAATCCCACGTTTAATAACGTCTGGAAGCATTTGGCCTTTGGCTACCTTTCTACGCTATGCTGCAGCCTAACTTTGTTGGTGGTAGCAGTTGGCGGTGTTTGTTATTATGTGACATGTAAATATGGCTTGGTTACAAATAATTCATTCCTCTACCCTAAAAGCATCAAAAGCAGAAGTTTTGCAACATTAACAAAAATTGTAAGAATTGAAAACGTGTTTGATTGATATAAAGAAAGCTTTTAGCAAATGCAACTGTAATTAGAAAAATTAATAAAAACAAGAATTTGTAAAATTTTGTGGAATTGATTTTAATTTCGGTTGGAGTATTGTTAAGTAGAATCATAGATTGAATTTGCCACCTTTTTTCAGCCTTTGAGCGTAGCTGAGCAGCATATTTTGTTCAAATTAGTCAAAAATGTGAATACACTTCATACAAATTAACCAAATTTAACATTAAGTAAGCAGCTGAGATAATTAGAAGAAAAAACAAATATGATTTATTTGCTTGCCGGAATTTCCAGTTTTACGAGAAATTTTGGCAACCCTTATTACATCATATATTGTAACTAGCAAGCATGACATCATAGTATCTCGATGTTGGATCAAAAAAAGCCGCAAACAAAATACTGCGCAGATGGAGTTCAAAAAGAGTCAGTGTTTTCTGAAAATTGAAAATAAGTAAGAAAGTTGCCGAAATTACCTGACTCTACCCTATGGAAAAAAATGGAATGGAAATTTTGGTTGGTTATGGAATATGGAAGATACCAGAATAGAAGGGAATGGAAAATTTCAAGAATGGAATTGAAGTCAAGCTTCCATTCCAATTTCGTAGGGTTACCTCTGGTAATTTCGGACAGGAAAAATTCCGGACAGCCTAGGGTAATTTCGAATATAAAACTAAAGTAGCAAGTACTATGTTTTTGTATTACCTATATTATTGCAGATTGTTATTTTGGTAATTAAATAACTGCCTGGTCATTTTAGGAGCGATAAAACAGTTCTGCGTAGTTGTTCTCTACTTTCGCTTTTAGATTAGGTTAGATATTAATTTGTCCTACATTGTAACCAAACTTGCTCTCAAAACCTGCATTCTTAGCAAACCAGATTATGATTAAGTTGATTTTTTCACAATTCCAATTTTTTACGAAAAAAGTTAAATCCATTCCTACTCCGTGTCCAAATCTCACTTTAAAAAATCAGTAGAAGAATGAGTTTAGAAAAAAGTAATTGTAAAAGAAAAACAACTTTAGAGGGTAACTTGGGGTAAATAATGAAAAACTTACAAAGTTTCATTTACTAAAAGGCCTATGCATTAAAAAGTTACTAGCTGCACTTGATAAATCTGTTATTTGCGGTAGAAAATCACAGATAAAATTATAAGTCTGGGTATGGTGTGATGCAAAACTAACCACAACTCAGCTCTTTGATAATTTCGGAATGGCTGTTAATTCGGGACGGCTGCCAATTCAAGCGCATTTGCGGAGTAATGATCTTTATTAGCGATGTAACCACGGTAACGGCATTAAAATAAAAATTTTAATCAACTCGGCTTAGGCTTATCCATTTTAATCAACATGGTGCAGTGACAAAATTGCTATAGCTTGGCATAAATATCCAGCAGAGTGTTTTAAAATTTCCAAAAAAGTACCCAATTATGCTTCTTATGTTGTTCTAGTTTAGAATGTTTGTAAATCTGTTATCAAAAAGTATCAATTTACACTTTTGCCTTAAATACGTATATGTCTGGAATTACCCTTTTAAGGGTAACTCCGGACATGTTCGTTTAGACCTATTTTTGTATCCATTCCTTGAATATTTTATTTGAACCAGTGTGAAAATACTGAAAAATATTAAAATGCACAAATGAAAGCAACAGTTTTGGAAATGATTGTAGTAGAGAGCAAACAAAATGAAAATAGCCCAATTTCGTCCGGAATTACCCAAAGTAACCCTACTAGATTTCGTGCATTGTATTTAGTGAAAAAAAGAATCCGAATGTCAGATGTCTAGTAGTGATAAGTATTATTGTCACATAAGCATTTAACTTCAATATCTACATGTGGTATCATGTTATTTGTTGACAAATTGTGGTCAGTGTTCCCTCCAACTTTTGATCTCCTGTGTGAATGCTGAAAATAGTGCAAAATTTCTAAAGTCTCTGTAAAAATGCTGCAGGTACTGGGGCGATCTCCATCAGTAAAGAAACAAAAATCTTGAGAGTTGTGGCAATCTCAAAAAAAGTTATCGTGCTGATGGACACTTTGTTCTCCTAACTTTTTTTCTTACCATGGCACCGAGGACCGTGGATATCTACGTTTTTTAGCAGGAAATATAATTGCTGTACTTTGCAAATCAAAAATGTAACGCCAAAAAATCCAGTGCAAAAATGCCGGAAAAAATGTAGCACCTTTTTGCTCTTATAGGGAACACTGATTGCTGTACTTTGGTTGTGTACATTGAGCAAACAGTGAAAGTATTGCATCGTAAAGTAGTATGTACGTTGCAGTCTGCTGCATTGATAGAGTTATGACTTCGACAGGTTTGACTTGTTTTTTTTGTTTTGAGATTGACAGTTTGCCAAGTCGTAATTTGTTTTCTTCCATTGCCATAAAAAGTTGTACTTGATATTTCATCCCCATTTCAACTCAATTTTATTTATATTTTTAGTTTTTAAGCTTGTAGTAATTTTTTTTGGAGTTAAAGCTGCTTGCTATTTCCATAAATAGTCTTTAGCTGTTTGGTTATGCCAAATTTTATAGTTGGTGTGAAAGCAAACTTGGATGATAATCATCAAATCATAGGCATAGCAAGGGGCCTAGATGGCCCAGCCTCTCCAATGGAAATGCTACCAATGTTAAAAATAATGACACAAAGGCTATTGTTTCTTCGGTTTCTTTTAGCATTTTCGAGTACAACATCACATATGTACAATAGCAATTAGCAATAATATTCATATTAACAACCGGGCCCCCTCATTTAAAATATTTTTGCCAATGAATTTAAATGTACTAGCCGGGAGAAATTCAATGTTTTTGTTCGGAGAAATGCAATCTCCTCCCTTCATCTAGCTTTGTTATGCAATAATATGTTATGGGCCCTCAGCTAACTTTCTGCTTTTTTATTGCAATAACATGATTAGTAGCCATCTACTGCATCTAATGTACCGATATCAACTTTTAAATAACTTTAAAATCCATTTTCACCTCACCAGTTTTTAGTGACAGAATGCTTAGAAGAAAACCTAGTTTGAGGAAATGCTTTTTGAACAATTTATTGCATTTGAATTGATGGTGCCTGGGCCCCTGGTTATACATGTTAAATATATTTCTCACTTCTGGAAGATTCCGAATTCAACGTTGGGTACAAATTCATAATTGACCACTTTCCAAATTCATAACTGTCTGCAAATTAATGAAATCAGGGGGTAGGAAAAATAAATGAGATTTTTAGCCTATTTCCCTCTTCAACGAATTGCAAAAATACTAAACATTTGGGTATGTTCTGACTATGTTCTGTCTCAGTGGTATACTCCGCTTCGATCATGAAAAAAAAATTTTACCCTTGACTTTTCGAGATTTTTCACTTTGAAAATTGGCGATTTTGCAATTTGGGGGTTTTGGGTATTCTTCTTTCATTCAATCCAGCAAACAAACTTTATGCAAGAAAATGCTTTGATTATAAGTTTCTGATTCTGCTGTAAATTCTGCTTCCGTCAGCACCAAAATTGTAAAAGTCGACCCACAAATTTTTGAGATATCATTGTGTGAAAATGGTTAATTTTTTATGGTTTTTCATACATTATGCAAACTTTGCAGATTTTAAATCTTATTTCAATGAAACTTACAATTAAAGTAGGCAATGGGGCATGCTTTGATTAACATTTTATAATTCTGCAAAAAAAATTCTGCTTCGATCAATACCAAAACTGTGAAATTTTGCCTTAAAATTTTTGGGTTATCGTTGTTGGAAATGAAGCAATGTTTATGTGTTTTTTTCATCATGTGCAAAACATTGCAGGGTTTTGGATCTTACTATTTTGGAAGATCATAAATCAAACTAGGTCTTTACACGTGGTATGGTCGTAATTTTTTGCTTATTTATGTGATAAATTTTGATCATCAGTAAACAATTGCAATTTTGCCATCATGTCTTTAGCATTTTTTCAAGCTGAGAGGTCATTAGCATTAATGACGTTTTTAGCACAAAATTGTTTAGAACAAATCTATCAAGCTCTAAAAAACCAATATGCATTTAGGGTGTTGCTGGTGCCCCCTAAAAAATTTAACTTGGTCCAATCACACATACCTTTTTTTCCTGTGGTCATTTGGTGTAAAAGCACCTCAGTTCAAATTTCAGATCATTTGGATCAAATTTACCTCTAGGAGAACAGTAGGATCATATCAAATATTCACTGTATCAAACCGTTTTAAAGAAAACATAAGTAAACAGTTTAAATTACTTGTGTGTTTGGTTGCAACTTGGTCAGAGCATATCAGGCTATAAATGACAAGCAATGAGAGTAATAAGGATGTAATGGAGAGCTCCTTTGCCCTGAATTTTATCTCTAGAAAAATCAGGTTTTGGCCATTTTTGACACCTAAATTGGGTTGAGGGTGTGATCTGTGATGCATAAACAGTTGAACACCTATGCAAGAATTTTAACAATCAAAACAACACTTACAGCTTTTTGCAAATTAAGGAATAATTATTATTTGTATACTGTTAGGTAATAGGCAAATGGTCCAAATGCAACCAATGTTTTCATGAAATTTCAGCCAAATTTTAATATCTTGTGAATAACTTAAAATACATTTGCAGCATGAGGCATTTTTTTATTGCAACTTTCATAAGGTAACTGAAAACGTAACCAGAGCAAGCTGTTTGCCCTTGATAGTGTCGGGACTTGATTCATGTGTTAAAAGTTGTTTTAAAAAGATGTTGATACTTACCACATTGTTTCGGACAGTTTAGAAATCAGTAGCGAAATCTCTTGTTTACTGTCTGAAGGTTTTGTCAAATTAATCTGACAAGTAATTCTTGTTCTGTGATTTCCTAACTGCCTCCGACCTAATGGATCTTGAAGTGTGGGTCATGAAAGGTGGTTGTGCTACAGACTCTTTCTTGAGGGATGCTGGATGGGGGAGTGGAGGAACTCAGCAGAGTCCCAACAGTCGAGCCACACCTCAAGGTCTGGACGAAAGGTCAAAAATAGAAAGTGTAAACTGGAGGCTGGAGCCAAAGCAAGATTTGCGTAGAGGCTCTGAGGCGAGACGGTCAAGATGGAGATGATTGAAATCCTATAGATGTCAACAGATGCTGCAGGAAGAGTTCTTATGACTATCCTGCTTAGCCATGATAATAGTAAGAGACTGTAACCATGGCAGCAAAAGCGAGAAAGCTCACAGCATGAAGGGCATAGTAAGACCATTTCCACTCAGCACTGGAGAACCTGGAGGAATTTGACAATTAAAATTGGAGTGTGGAAAATGTGATGGTTCCATTTCGGGCACTGGGTGTGATAGGTTTCAGCAATGGTATGGGAGAGAGAGCAAGGAACCATTGCAGTTGGCATTGGGCAGAAAGGCTCAAGCTTAAGCAAGGGTATCAGCTTGCTCATGATTTCCAGTATACTAGCAGGAAGAGGGACCCTTTGAAATTTTTGAAATGGCACTGTTGAAGAGTCAGGGGCATGGGGCCAGACATTCCTGAGAGAGATTGGAAAGATACGAGGCTACCGTGCCAAAAGTTATATGGTGGATCAAAAACTTGTATTGCGCCAAGTTGATTCAAACCTGTCAAAAACAACTTTCTTAATCGTTTTACAAGTTCTTATAATTATTGCATTATTTGCATTTCTTTTGTCTTAATCTCAAATTTCTTGCAGCCATCATAAGTGATTTTTCTAAGCTTTAATGGCAGCATAACTATCTGTAGCCAACTAGCTGCTAAGACTAGATTAAAATTTGTTTATTGCAAAGGTACTTTGGAGCTGAATCATTCAGTAAATAATAGCAGTAGTAGATGCTTCTATCAATTTTTACTTTTTAAGCATGTAAATTTTGGATTGAACAAAGTTGAGCTTTATGTCGTAAGGTGTTTGAGGTTTTTCGTTCTAGTTCTAGGCTTCTAATTGGGATTTCGCGCGAGCTCGAAGTATCATTGGTTTTGTTCGCAAATTTCGGCAGATGAGGATTGATTTGCTTATAACTATCAAACAGTAAAACCTAGAAAGTTCAAATTTGGACTCAACATGGTAATTAATGAAAGCATTGTGTGTGCCAATTTTGGGGATCCTAGGTCATGTGATTGTGAATTGAGACACAAGAAAAACAAAAAAATAAATGGCAATTTTTGGTTTGAAAAGTTATTAAATTGCTTATAATTGCAAAACCACTTGACGTGCACAGCTGAAATTTGGACACAATGTGGGTGCTTATTATTGCTTTGTGCAAACTGAGTTTGGGGGTGCCCGGTTACATGACCAAAATGTTGTATGCCAAAAAATTGGCCGAAAGTGGACAATTTTACGCCGATATATCTAGGTAGTTACCAATATTGATGAAAAACGGTTTGTGATTTTTGAGCACACTATCAACCACCTTTCTTTTGGTTATGTTCGTTTACCCCAACTTTAATACTATTTTTCTTTTTTTTTTTTCTTTTTTTTTTTTCTTACTTTTTTTTTCTTTTTTATTATTCTTCTCTGACTATCTACTTTTAAACTGCTTAACGCACTGTATTGAAAGTTTGAGCAATTGAAAATACCAGGGAGGACTAGTGCCTGACTGAAATTGGGAGTGCCAGGTTGGGGGATCCCCCTCAAACGGGTCCTCCAAAATTTAGAACGTTAAAATCGATGGAGCTAGATAAATCAAATTTTCGGAATGGGTAGATATTAAAAATAAAGTAAACCTCACAAAAATTGTGGGTGCCACAATAGGGGGTTTTCCCCCAAACAATCCCTTCAAAATTCAAACTTTTTACCCTTTTAAGCTAGATACATGAAATTTTTAAGGTAAGTAAATATAATGGAAACATAAAATTTGACAAAATTTGGGGGTACCAAAGTGGGGAGTTTCCCTCAAACAAGGCCAAAAAAATTCAAACTTTTTAACCACTCACAATAGACACAGGAAATTTTCAGAGTAGACAAATATTACAAACACAGGGTTCCCACGATCGGGAAAAGTCGGGAATTTTGTAAAGGCATTTCCCGACCGGGAAAAAGTCAGGAAAATCGTGTGCTTGTATAGAATAAGGATGGAAAACTGTTTGGCAAAAATAGCGCACTGCACCTTGTAGAAACTAACGCGATTGGAGCAGATAAATATTAAATATCTTGTTTGTCTTTCTAATACTTCTATCAAGCGCATAAAAATAGTAATAACACGCCTGGATGTGTTGTGTTAAAGCTTCAGGAACGGTGGTCCTGCCGATTTATTTTGTCCTAATACAAGTTCAACAAAACTTTAATTTAAGAGTATCATTATGCTGTAGTTAAAGAGTATTATTACATCAATGGCAATTAAGCAAACGGAAGAATTCAAGTACTGGTATCCTATTAGTACCAAAGGAGGAATAGCGCGGCATTCGCAGACAGCAGGCTAAAGGTTAGCAGAAAACAGAGGAAGGCTATTTCAACAGCTGCTGCATCCCATTGAAGTTCAGAGATTATTAACCTACTACACGTTAATAATGCACTGATAGCATACAGTAGGCGGTCTGCCCGGGCCATGTTTGGCTTTGAAGTTAAAGCGGAAAGATTTACTAGCTTACGCACTTAATGTGCTGATAGCCCACAGCAGTATTAGCCTGGTTAATAATGCACTGATAGCCTACAGTAAGCTGTCTGCCTAGGCCATGTTTGGCTTTGAAGTTAAAGCTGAAAGATTTACTAGCTTACGCGATAATAATGTGCTAATAGCCCACAGCAGTATTAGCCTGCAGTAGGCACTTTGCTTATACCTATGGTTAGCTGTAAGAAAAAGCTCCGTTGTAGCAAAGCATACCGGTTCCAGCAGTTGAGCTACTGAGAATATATTCACTAGACTATACTTGTACTTCTATCATATGTCTTAGGCACAAACACTGCAAATAGCAGTAGGCTCTGCAGATCCCGGCAGTTAGTCTGGTATAGGCCTACTGTATGTATCTCGGTTTGTCAATTGTTCACCCTACGCATAAAAGATTAGTCAGCTTACGCTTTATCCAGTAGTTTGGTTAGGTTATTCTATGTTTACCAGCCTACAAATAAAAAGGAGCCATAGTACCGGTTGCCTACTGCTTGGTTTCTTTTAGCAACTGACAATGAAGTTGACCAGATTGCCTACTATGTGCAAGAAATTTGTATTTCCCAGTGTACCAGTGCTTAACATTGCCAAATCAAGAATTCTAGTTCTGTAGTAGTGGATATAGCAGCCAGTAGCGTAGCCAGGGAGGGAGGGAGGCTATAGCCCCCACATTGGCATGTCGACCAAAATGCATAAGAAAAATGCCACGTTTCCAGCACTTCTGAGACTGTTTTATGCACTGGAATGGACTAAATAGTATTTGAAACAGCTTTTGAAACATACATTCAGGGAGTGGGGGCTAATTTGTTTTCCAGCACTTCTGAGACTGTTTTATGCACTGGAATGGACTAAATAGTATTTGAAACATCTTTTGAAACATACATTCAGGGAGTGGGGGCTAATTTGTCAAAATTAAAAATCACAATCAAATGAAAACTTTGAAAAATGGCCAAAACTAAGCAATCAAATTTAATCGCTAGTGTAAAAATGCTAAACATAGGTGTCCTCAACAAAGATACTATAAACTTTGAAATATGGGGGGGCTATTCAGTATTAGTTAATTACCAATCATTCCTTTCAAATTTCTTTTCATTAGCCCCCTCCCAAGTATTTTTCTTTGTAAACTGTAGACGAAATGGATTACTCAATATGAATTTTATTGAACAATACGATTTTATAATTTACCAGCATCTAAATAAGAGAACTAAAATTTTACCATTAACCACCTCCCAAATAGCTCATTTATGCAACCAGTTTAATCATGTTTCTACTGCCAATTTCTATGTCACGTTTTAAAAGTGTTATTTTTTTATAGTCCTAAAATTAAGTTATTTTTGCAAAAAAATGCAAAATTTTTGAGCGTTTGGGGCTCCGCCCCAGTGCCTCCAGCAGCTAGGGGCTTCGCCCCCATATCCCCATTAGCCTTCGTCGGCTGGGACCTTTGCCCCCAGACCCCCCAAACAGCCCCCTCATTACGAATTTCTGGCTACGCGCCTGATAGCAGCCGCTTGGATATGACCATTGAGCCTATGGCCTAAGCACTATGCCGCATTGCTTCCATCTTGTATCAATCTAAACACCATGAACAATCACTTAGCAATTAAGAAATGTCCGTTATTATAGGCTATTTTTTCGTCTTCATTCATGTGATAATTGAGTTCTGTTGAGTTAGTTTTTGGATTGTGTTAAAATAACTGCTGCTTTGTGTATTTCAGATGACCAGAGCTTAGTTTGTTTTGAGCAAATTTAGGTATGGAAAAAGTAGGGAATTTTTTGTTGACAATGCGTGGGAACCCTGCAAACAGATCAAATTTGACAAAATTTGGGGGTATCAAAGTGGGGGTTACTCCTCAAAGGGGCCACCAAAATTTTGAACTTTTAAATCGTTGGAGCTAGGTGAACCAAATTTAGGGAATAGGTAGGTATTTAAAATAAAGTAAACCTAACAAAAATTGGGGGTGCCATGATGGGGGGTTACCCCCAAACAAGCCCTCCAAAATTTAAACTTTTTACCCTTTGAAGCTAGATATGTGAAATTTTTAAGGTAGGTAAATATAATGGAAACATAAATTTTGACAAAATTTGGGGGCACCAAAATAGGGGGTTCCCCTTGAACGGGGCTAAAAAAATTCAAACTTTTTAACCACTTACGCCAGACACATGAAATTTTCAGAGTAGGCAAATATTACAAAAAGATCAAATTTGATAAAATTTTTGGTTGTCAAAGTGGGGGTTACTCCTCAAATGGGGCCGCCAAAATTTTGAACTTTTAAACCATTAAAACTAGATAAATCAAATTTTCGGAGTGCTTATAAAAAAAATAAATTAAACCAAGCAAAAGTTCTGGGTTGCAAAATTGGGGGTTGCCCCCAAACGGGGACCTCCAAAATTTAAACTCTTTAACCTTTAAAGCTGGACACATTAAGTTTTTAAAATAAGTAAATATAAAAGAAACATAAAATTTGAAACAAATTGGGGTACCAAAATAGGGCGTCCCCCTTAAATGGGGCTGCCAAAAGTCAAACTTTCTAATCACACATGCTAGACACATGAAATTTTTAGGGTTGGCAAATATAAAGAAAAGATCTAATTTGACAAAGTTGGGTATATCAAAATCGGGGTACCCCTCAAACAGGGCTGCCAAAATTCCACCTTTTTAATCACTCATGCTAGACACATGAAATTTTCCGGATTTGCAAAATGAAGAAAGGATAAAATTTGACGAAATTTGGGGGTACCAAAATGAAGGAATTATTTTCAAACAAGGACGCCAAAACTCAAAATTTAACCATTTATGCTGGACTGGTGAAATTTTCACGATAGGCAAAAACCAAGAAAAGATAAAATTTGAAAAAATTTGGGGGTACCGGTACCAAAATAAAGGGATCCTCCTCAAGCAAGGATACCAAAATTCAAAACTGATCCACTCACCCTGGACTGATAAAATTTTCAGAATAGGCAAATATGAAAAAATAAAATTTGACAAAATTTGGGAGTACCACAATGGGGGTTCCTCTCAAATGAGGACGCCAAAATTCACCCATATTACTTGTGTAAGCTAGACACATCACAATTTCAGGATACACAAGCAAATATGAAGTAAAGATAAAATTTGACAAAAAGCTTGTGGCACCAAAAGGAGGTCCTTTAGAATTCAAACTTTTCCACCACATGAAAGTTTCAGAATACGTAAATACAAAAGAAAGATAAAATCAGAATAGATAAGTAAAATATTACTAATTTAAAGTGCCACAATTGGAGAGTCCTCCTTCACCATGTCCTTCAAAAGTTTTAACTACTCAAACTAGACAAACAAAATTTTCAAAATCGGTACAAATATAATATAAAAAAAGGGAGCATCTCATACTATAGCAGTGCTCCAATTGTGTTGGCACCTCTCACCATTAACTACAAAAGCTAAACAAATTAAATCTTTTGGATAAGTTGATATGAATCAAAGATTAAACAAAACAAATTAAATTGACCACATGGAGGAGACCATGCCAAATGGGCTCTTTTAAATTTTAAAATTTTTATAACAAAGTACTCCAGCTAGACATAATCAAAGAGTACCAGTAGGCTAATATAAGAAAAAGATAAAACATGCCAAACTTGGCAATGCCATGTTGGACAATTAGCCCTTAAATGGACCTTCAAACTGTACGTTAAATTCTCACAATGAATTGGTATAACAGAAAAGAAGAGTAAAACCTATGGGATTACAGCAACATTTAACACATTGAAGTACTTGAGCTTAATTACTTAATTAGATTTAAGCTGTATGGTCGAGTATTTTTACTAAACTGTCATTGATGACGTTGAAAAAAATCTTCTACTTGCTCTTCAAAGTTTTTGAATAATTTTATTAAGAAAGCTTTCGTGCTGAATAATGGATGTAATACAATATACTGTACAATATCCAGTGTTGGGCAAGTTAATTAGAAACACTAACTTGCGTTAATGAGAAATTTGCAAAGAATTTTCAAACAATTTTTTAACTTGGTTAAAGTTAAGTAGTTAACTTAAAAACAAAAGTAATGCAAGTTAAAGTTAAAAGTTAATTCGTTAATTTAGAAAAAAAAATGCAATATTAACCTACAGTTGATGCCCAATAAAATGTTTCCATTTTCATTCGAGATTAAAATTACTCATTCTGATTTCTGTTACTATGGTATTTGCTATTGTAATAAAGATAGACACAGTGGAAGTTCTTTCAAAATTGAAACATTTTCTTCCTTCTAATTCACTTCTCAAACTATACTATGCTTTCATTCATCCTCATTTGTTGTATGGTTTATCCATTTGGGGTTGTACCCACAAATCTTACCTATCAAAATTACAGACACTTCAAAACAAAGCTGTAAAAATTATCGGCGGCGGCAAATATATGGACCATGCTACACCATTTTACTCTAAACTAAAAATCCTAAAAATTCCTGAATTATATAAGCATGAAGTTGCAAAACTGGTATTTCACCATTATCATCAACATCTCCCACCTTTACTGTCAAACCTTTACATTAAAACTAACCAAGTTTCTCTAAAGTGTACACGTTCATCGAGCACTGCCAACAATCCTACCTTATACATTCCTCTTTACAAAACAACCAGACTTCAAAAAAGCATCAGGTACCAAGGTGTTAAAATATGGAACAAAGTTCCAACAAGCATTAAAACCAAACAATCTTTTAAAAGCTTTAAAGTATCATACAAAAATTATCTATTGAATATGTACTAGTATGTATTACAGAAACTTTAATACACAGCATAAAACATTGGCATTGCAATTTGGGTGAAATTTGTCACTTGCTTCATGACAATGATATGTTTTTGATTTACTTATATCATTTCAACTGGTAATCGGGGTGGCTGCAGACTTTGAAGACCGAGAGGTCATCTTGCAGTCTCCCTTGCCAAATTAATTCTTTAACTTTAATCGTTTGTTTATATTATGTGACTTTTGTGGCAAAAATAAATAAACTTGAACTTGAACTTAAAGCCTTTTTTTATTTTATTTTTTTATCTCTATCATTATGGCAGTAAGGCGCATGGTGTGGCCTAGAAATTAACGAATTAACGTAGATATTAAAGTAGTTTAACAAAAGTTATAGTTGATAAGTTACAGTGCTGTTCGAAATAATGAGACCGCTTAAAATTTTGACTGTTGTTTGATTTTCGTAATGAATTGGTATGCCATTTGTAACCACAACCTCTACATGTCACATATCTTTGAATGCAGAATTTTAACTGGGTCACGCAAATGTGATTTTTATACTTTTTATTTATACTTTCAGTAATATCTGCAATGATAAAAAAGAACTTTTCGTTTGTATTAAATATTGCCAAAATTGCTACAAGCAAAATTCTGCTAAAAATGTTAGGTAGCAATGTGAATGGCAAAGCCAGTCCATTTAAATTGATTCTGGTTTATGATGTAATAACGGCACATGTTTCATGGCAGGAATTCTTGAACTGACAGATACCAGCAGGAAAAAAAGTTTAGTTCTATTTCAGAAGTCAAGATGCCTCGACATCTTGGTGATGAGTAGAGGCATTTGATTGTTTACCTGCATAAAAAAGCAATATCAGAACGAAAGATTGCATCAGAGGTGGATTGCTCCAAAACTGGTGTTAATGTTACTATAAAGCGATAGAAGGAAATCGGAAAATTTGAAGAAAGACCTGGAAGAGGAAGAAAGATGAAATCAACCATTCGACAAGACAGGGCTCAGGTCAGACTCTGCCTATCTAGTCGACATCTAACCAGCTCTGATCTTTACCAAGAATGGCATCAAAGTACAGGTGTGGAAGTGTCAACATCAGCAATTCGAAAAAGATTGCTATGAAGTGGTTTAAGAGGATGCAAAGCAAAAAAGAAACCAAAAGTGTCGGAAAAGCAAAGAAAGGCCAGGATTGCTTGGGCGAAAGAGCATTTGAACTGGACAAGTGAGGATTGGGATAAGGTCATATTTAGTGATGAGAGCACTTTTACTATCCAAAATCATGCTGAAACCAACTTTGTTCGAAAAAGACCTCATGAAGTGTTTAGCCCTCAGTGCATTTCGCCTACTATCAAGCATCCTACTAGAGTGATGATTTGGGATGGTATGGCATCAAATGACATTGGAAGATTGCACATCTGTGAGGGGATGATGAATGCCACCAAATATGCTGCTGTGTTGGAAACAAAATTGCTTGCCAGTGTCCGAAGTTTATTTCTGAATGAATACTGGATATTTCAAGATGACAATGCTCCCTGCCATCGAGCAAAGTTAGTGAAAAGGTGGATGCAATCTCATAGGGTGGCTCAGATGAATTGGGCAGCCCAATCACCAGATCTCAACCCTATCGAAAATTTATGGCGCTGAATTAATGTAATCATTGCCAAAAATAAGCCATCCAACAAGAGAGAGCTGATTGAGAATATTATTCAAGTCTGGCATCACATTGTTACACTGGAAGAACTTCGCAACCTTGTGCAGAGCATGCCGAGACGGTGCAAAGCAGTGATTCAGAATAAAGGCTTTCCAACGAAGTACGAATAATGAAATGTCGCAAAAACGGTCCTTTTCAGGGCCACAAATGTTTAAAAGAGCCAAGAGAAGATTGTTTGTCGTTTTTAGTGGTTTAAAGTCTTCTCTCATGGCAAATACATAATAAAAATGTCCTAGCAAACTTACTCAGTATGTAAGAACATTTTCATCACCTGTTTAATTTCATCTCCTTTTTTCAATAACCTATTGCACAAAAATGAAACTGTATCTACGAATTCTGCTTTAAATTCTGAGTTCATCAATATATAACATGTAGGGGTTGTGAGTAAAAATACACTTCCAAGACTTGGTTAAAATAAAATTGTCAAAAAAATTGCAAGTGGTCTCATAATTTCGAACAGCACTGTAACTCACAAAAGCTTTTTAACTTTTTAACTCATTCATGAAAAACTTAACTTCGTTATTAACGAATTAACAAATCAACGAGTTAATGCCCAGCACTGAGAATATCTAGTTGGTTGGTCGTTGAGTTGCACTGCTAAATAGCGTTCTCAGAATAAGAATAGTTGTAAAATGCATGCTTATTTTTGGCTGTGGATAGTGTTCAGTTTGGCTAATGTAGTAAAGTCACTGGAATTTTCAAGATCGCTGAATGTTATTTCGTAATAAAGAGAAAAACTGATAGAACTCCCAATAGCTTTTTGATTGACATTACTTGATTATTTTGATCACTTTTTGAGACCTTTAAGCTTTGAGGGCAAATAACCTCCATGCTGTTAAAATGAACTAAAAAGAGCGCAATGAGCAAAAGAAGTAGATGTTTGTTGGTAAATGGTTGTGTGATTTTAAACATTACACCTAGTGTTCTGGGAAGCATAGAGTTGAGTAAATTGTTATAAGTTTTCAATGTGAAGTCACCGTAAAGTTAAACTCTGTCATATCGCTTAAAAATTTATACAAATTTAATTTTTTCTTTCTAAATTTTGTTTGTGTACGTATCTCTTTCCGTGCTAATTGCTAAGGCAGGCATTGTTTTATCTAGTTCTTATATTTTGAGAAAAATTTGTCGAACTGTTCATACATTGCTGCTGTGTTCCCTCTAACTTTATGGCTAATCGGTAAGTGCCCAAATTTTCTTTAAACAATTGTGCCCAAAGCCCTAAAAAGACATTTATGTGCCCTAAATTTCGTACCAATCCAGTATTAATGTATACCAAATATATTTCCACTAATTTGTCAAATTTTCTAAAGCTATGTTTACTGTATTGCCAAAAATATTTGCCCTTGCTCCAACATATCGCCGATTTGCTGAAAAAAATCGGCTTGGTGGGGACACTGCATTGCTGGTATAAAATTCTTAAAAAATATTGCAGTGGGCCAGTTAGGGTGTAGATTTGATATTTAGGATAGTGTGTCAAATTTCTGGTCAAGATAATGTAAGTTGCAAAATTCAAAATCATATTGACATTTTCAGATCAAAAGTTTTTGTTTCTGTGTTTCTATTGGAGCAAAAGGTTATGGTTGAACTATTTATTTTAATGAGGGTTTTTGTTTGTAATCACAATTTTAACAATTGCGCTGCTAATTGAAAATTCAACTAACTCCTTTAAAGTTGAAATGAGATCTGATAGATATTTATAGATACCTTTTCTAGACATTTAAATTTTGAAATCCATTAAACACAAACTTGACTAAGTTAAATCGAACATTATGAAATTCGAAAGCGATGTATTTCGGATATGACTATCAACAACCATAAATACGTTTAACACAATTGTGAAGGTCTTTAGTTCAGTAAAGTTAAATACTTTTGCGAAGTCCCCGGATATAGCTTGCGATGTCATATTCTAGTTCTCTTTGTATATTTGTAATCAGTTGAAAAATCAATCTGTATTTGAAAGGATTTTTCTATTTCAGCAGGTTGAAATTAGTTGAAATAGATAAATGTGGAGTGTCTAGAATAAAAAAAACATTATTAATATATTCTGGCTCCTAAAATATTTTCCAAATAGGACAAAATGAGTGTCAAATAAAGGTAAAAAGAGTATTTTAAAGCAATTTTTGGTTTAATTGCATTTCTACTTCTTTCATTACTAGTATTTTACAATGGGCCTATCTGAAATTTCAGCATTCATTTAAAATTGAATTTTTTAGCTAATCATTTCTACACAACTTTTTGAGGCTAGAGCATTTTTACAATCAAAAATGCTCATGCTGCTCTGCTAGAGGTAAACGTTATCAGATTTGCCTGAAAAAATTTTTTGAGGGGTTTTTACACAAAATCACAGGAAAAAAGGGAGCTGTTTTTGCACACCTCAGGGCATCTGCAACGCCCTAATATGCATGCCACAAAAGTAAACTATTTGTTTGTTTTTATGATTCACACTTTTTTATTATTGAGTTACATGCAAGAAGTGTCAAAAATTAGAAAATCTGAAAGTCACAGTTATATAGAAAATAAAATTTGTAGCAAAGTTGATCGAGCAGTAATGCATTCATCTCTGGAACTGGAGGTTCGTGGTTCAAATTGGACACAGTGTTGCTAACGGTTCACCACCGCTGCGACATTTCGTAAAAAGAATTGTGTTGTGTGTTGCTTGGGTGCAATCACGCGGAAATGGGCCCTGCAAACTCGATTTATGCTTTGGTGCTATACAGCAGGTTTGGTAAAAGATTTGATGAAATATGCTACAAAAAATAATTATTTGTTTTTACAATTCACATTGTTCTTTTTTGTGTTTGAGAAGTTTGGAAGAATAAAACAAATGTGAATGTCAAAGTTATTATAATAGAAAATTTACAGCTATAAAATATACAAAATTGAGCTAATTCTTTGTTTTAATGATTCATGCTGTTTAATTTGCGTTGTGTATGAGAGGTGTCAACAATTAGTTAATTGAAAATGTGAAAGTTATTAACTACGGTTTGAAAATATGCGAATTGTCTGTATTTTAAGATTATTTTGCATTGCGTATGAGACTGCCGTCAAAAAATTGAAAATGTAAAAATTTATAGTTAATACAAAATTAAAATCAACAATGTTAAAATACGTTTTGAAAAATAAATTAATTGTTTGTTTTTTAGATTCACTCTGTTGTTTTTTTGTCATTGCAAATGAGAAGTTTCCAAACTTTAAAATACTATATGAAAAATCAACTAAGAAACAACATAATACTAGTCAACTTTAATTTTCTTTTAGCTTTGATTTTCACATATATTTTTCTTTTTCTTTTAACTTTGATTTTCTAGTTTTCAACATTTCTGGTTCGTAAGTATGTAATGTTTGTAATTATGTAATAACTAATAGTGTTTAGTGATTGTTTCAACATTATAAGTTAGGTTTCTTTTATAGAGTTTATGACATTGTAATCCTTGTGATGTGTTGCAAATTTATGCCACAGATCTGAGACTGCCAGTCCCAGAATAAAGGTTGAGGGTTAGATCAAGAATTCTAGGTGATAATTTATCCAATTATTCGCAGTTCAAAGTTGCATGCTTTTCATTTATGAAGTATGATCTGAGTCTTTTTTTCAGGTTTTTACTTTGGCCTAAGCCTTTTTTGTCGTAGCAGAAAGCAATTGTTACTGTCATTGGTCGTTGATGTCTTTTGCTTTGAACTTCAGTTTAAAGTTGTGGTACTATAGCCAGCTGCTTATGATACCAGAATATTGGTAGTGATTTCAGTTTATATTCAGTATTATTACTGCCAGTGTACGGTTAGTATTAAGTATAACAAGTCTAAAACTAACAGTTAATATTTAGCCTACAGCGGTATTGCATTTAATCAAAAAGAAATATGGACAGTGGTATGAGTGACATCAAACTATCAAATCTTAATTACTTTGTTTTTAAAATGAATGAAGAACACAATGAACAATATAATGAACTTGTCATAAGCCATATCACAAGATTGTTAGATTTACCGGGAATTCAATTGGACAGACTAAGACAGCAGGTTAATTTCAAAGCTGCAGTTGATTCATCTAAGTTGCAAACAGCTTGGACAAAATCAAGAGATTTCTTAAGTCGAAAAGATACCACCTCTTCTTTTCACTATCTTTCCAGCAATACCATGACCAGAATTGAGCAACTGATTAACTTTCTTAACAGTCAGCTGACCACTGAAGAAATTTTTTTGAAAGATGGTGAAATTTTACGCCAGGAGCAATTACTAAGAGTTTTCGATATCGGAACATGCATTGATTTTGAAAAAAGTCAATTCACAGCTCTTGATGTCGCAAATGTATTAAAAACAATTCTTAGTCAACTTTCAGAACCTGCGTTGATGCCATCACATCATTTTGATGCTCATGTTCAAATTTCTGAAATGAACCTGGTTGACACTGATTCTATTTCCAACAAACGCAAACGCATTGAAGCTTTGCAGCTCTTGATGTTGTTGCTTCCATCCTGCAATCGAAAGACCATTCAATCATTACTGAAATTGCTTTTCCTTATTGCAAAACATCAAAAAGTTAATAAGATGAGTGCTGCAAAATTAGGTGCGGTTTTTGCCCCGATACTAATCACACCAAGAACTCAAAAAGAAATTGTAGTAACTGAAAATTTGGACAGGTTAAACGAACATCTAGCATTTATGATTCGCCATGTAGAAAAGATATTTGTCGCTCCTTTTTACATCAGACATTCAGCTAATTCTTTCTTTGCATCTGTTGCTGCAAATTGTCAACCTGATCTTGCTATGATAAAGCTGGTACCACGATCATGTGCGATGAAACGTGCTGCTAGTGATGTAAACGTCCTGTCAATGAATCAGTCAAAATCGGTATCAAAAGTTTCTTGCAATGATTTTCATCAATTAAGAGAAAACTCCGTGAAGAAGTTCAAGCTGACTAAAAGTTTTCGACAAAGTTTGCGAAAACGATCAAAAACTTCAAATGAAAATGTATTTAAAGCAAAGGAAGAAAATGCTATTGAGAAAAAACATTCCTACTGTCGTTATTCCCAGCCAGGGGATGAGAGTTTACCTCTTGCCGATTGTGAAAATGAAAATGTGACAAAAACTAAAGTTGTCATGCAAACTGATACAAGCCAAACTGATCCTGACACATTTTCCAAAGAAAATAATCTGAGGTTAACTGAGCACTTAAAAACAAGTTTCAAATCTCAGCTAGTAACAACAAGCAAAAATGCAATCATTCCTATCTTGTCTAGCACTCCGCGTTCTCAATCAACTTCATCCCAGTCAAAACAAAAGAAAAATATTTTGAAGATTACAATGGTATGATGAAAATCACTATTAATTGTAAATCGCCATGAATTTATTAAAAATTGTGCACTTTTGAATTATTTTGTTGTAAAATTTTACTTTGTTTTTTGTCCCACTTGTGACTACTGACTGGGCATTTAGTGCGTACTGGGTATAATTTGATTAATAAACTAAAAGCTTTGTTTTTAGGCTTTATCTATGTTGTAAGTGTAAAATCGTGAGCATACAAGGGTTCACAATTTTACGCCCAGTTTAGACCCATTGATTTATAAATTCCTACTGTTAGATGATTGATAACTTAGGATTGTAGTAAGATGTAAAACTTTTCAGTTCTTATTTGAAAGCTGTTTGGTCCTTTTATTATCAAATTATTTCCAGGCTTAAACCTAAACTTTGAATGATGTTTGAGAAGGAAAGAATGAAATGTTGAGTGTTTGAGTGTCAGTTGAAGAAGTTTGTGGTGTCACTGGGACTTAAAATATCTCTATGAGTTTAAAATAGCTTAATTTTTTGGAATATGCTGGTATTTACAAGTATGGCAGCAATAAATTAAAAGAATTGTTGTATTTGGAATGAAACTTAAATGGTTGAGGTTTTCCAAAAAATCTTGAAAAAGTAATTTTATGTGCTTTTAAGTTAGTGCTGGATTGAGATTAGAAGAAGTTTTTGATCAGCTATTTTGACAAAATATAAAACATTGAAACAGTGTAGTAACTGTATTTACTATGAAGTGTATAAACTGTATATGCTCAATAAACTGGTAATCATATTAACTATTGCAACATCATTCATCATTTTTGTATTTTGTTACATGCGATTTTTTAGCTTTAATTTATTTACAAGTGTAAAGTGTTCTTCACGTTTTGCATGCATTCAAAATTTGTTTTAATGCCAAGCTTAGTATAAAATCTTCAAAATAACAAAAATTTTATATCTCTTTTTGTTCGAGTTTAACAAATATTGTGGATTGATACTGAGTAGAGCTTGGTTTTAGTAGATCGTGTGAGTTTTGATTCTACTTTGATTGCTGTATTTTGAGATTGAAGTAGACTGTAAAACTTAATTTGATAAGAATGTTTTCATTGCTTGGTTACTTATTGAACCAGTTAATTCTTGTGTCATGAACGGATTGATTAATTGTTTTCATTGAGGAAAATATTTTTATCATCAACTCTATAGAAATAAAATTAAGAAATAAAAGCCAAAGACTTGTACTGTTTTTCCTCTGCATAGTGGATAACAAACTGCATGTTGAGAATTTTTGGAATTGAAAAAAACTGTCCACTTATTATGCAATTTGATATTATTCACTGTAGCTTGCTACCAGTATCGGTATCTCTTAACCAGTTGCACCTTGTCTTTTTTGTTTGCATATTGTTTAATGCATAAGTTTTCAGGGAATTCAAAGAACATTTGCATACCAATATTAGGCTATACTGTTTCACGTATTTGGTAGCTTGACAATTGTGAAGATAAACTTGTATTTATGATAGAAACTATGATGGGTGCAAGGTTAATTCGTTTTTTTAGCTCTACTGCTACTGGAAAAAATCCAAAAGTATTTTTTGATGTTTCAATTGGTGGAAATAACGCTGGTCGAATTACTATGGAATTAAGAAAAGATGTTGTTCCCAAAACAGTGGAAAACTTTCGAGCTTTGTGTACTGGGGATAAAGGAAAAATGATGACCTATAAAGGATCAACATTTCATAGGATTATTCCCCAGTTTATGTGCCAAGGTGGAGATTTTACTCGTGGTGATGGAACAGGTGGAAAAAGTATATATGGAGATAAGTTTCGTGATGAAAATTTTACTTTAAGGCATACTGGACCTGGAATTTTATCAATGGCAAATGCGGGAAAAGATACAAATGGCTCACAATTTTTTATTTGCACAGCCAAAACTGATTGGCTTGATAATAAGTAAGTTTTTGTTTCGGTAATCTGGGTTGCAAAAAATCACAAAAACAACTTAGGTCAACAATTCATAACCTAGGTGTTACGAAATTAAAAAGGTTTTGAGGTTTTAACATGCAGTAACTTATTAACCAAGATTAAAGCAAAAAATAAAATTAAATGGCAATAAGATTAGGCATGAGCAATTCGGCATTTGATGTTAATTAACTTGTAGAAACATTTTTAGTTTAGGATTTTTACGTGAACTGTTTTTTGGGGGGACTGATTTTAAGTAGGATTCTAAGAAGTGATTTCTGTGTGAACTACCAGTATTAACTTAGTACGCCTATTTTGCTTTGCAATAATTTAACTTGCTTTTTATCAGCAAATCAACATTTTGATTTGGCGCAAGTCTGCTCTTGTTTACTATAGAACTATTTTTGATTTTTTGGGTGAAAGCTGGCTTTCAAAAGTCTGACACGGGGAACAATGAGCACAACTACCTCTTTTTAATGGCCAGGTTGTCTGGTTTCATTGGTAGGAAATGGAAATACCTGAATAGTGTTTTGCTTCGTTGTAGGAAACAGTTGCAGAATGTTGGTGCTTGATCTGCCCAGTTGTCTTGGCCGGGATCTTTTGGTTTTGAAGTCACGCTGCCACCTGTCCATCAACTCATGATGGAGGCTTTACGCAATCCCTTTTGGTGCTAAATCCCAACCAGAGAAGCTGTGAATACCAATTGTTTGTTTTGACTCAACTTGGAATCAAGCCAAGTTTCTATGGCAGATGCTTGATGCACTCAAACCCTAATTGGTTAATTTAAGCAAATAGTGCATAGATACAAAGTACGGTTATAGATTTTGCTCAAAGTTTGTTCCAACTTTGAGCAGATTCCAGTTTTTCTGCAAAAATTTTAATCTTGTCACTACTCACTAGTTCGATGTTGAATTGTTAAGGACCCAGCCTCAAGGTATCACTAGGCCACTTTGAAAATGACATGATGACGCAACTGCTGATCTATTGCGAGAATTTTATTAGTGTTTTTATCTAGTTTTTGAAGTTGAGAAAGATTCAGTTTTTTACGCATTCTTTGTGATGTTAAATATAATTTTTTAATTTTGTCTTTCAGTCATGTTGTTTTTGGACATGTTATTGATGGAATGGAAGTTGTTTACAAAATGGAAGCAGTTGGTACGAGGCAAGGCCATCCTAACGAACGTGTGATTATAGAAGATTGTGGAGAACTAAAAGAATGAAATAATGTTTAATTGAGCAATTTTTTTTCACTGCATTATCAGTAGCTGGCCATTAGATGTTTGTCGTGGAAAGATAGTGACCTTAGAGCACTGACTGAAATATACTGCATTTTAATAAATTGGAAGCCAAATATGGTGTCATCATTTTTCAGTTAAATTTGCTACCAGAAAGGTTTTTGAAAGTCATGGTGCTTTTCCTATGCTTTGAATGATAATTAACTTGTGTAGAAAGACTCTTCTGAAATTAATTGTTAATAGCCTAGCACTTATTTCAACTTTTAAACTTTAACAAATTTACATTTCAATAATAAGTGTTAAAAATCAGTACCATTTAAGAATTCTTACTAATTTGATGCTTTACACTTTTGCAAATTGTGATGTTTTGTGACGAACAATTTTTGTAATTTTGAACTTTTTTGTTTTGGTGTGGTACTTCAGTTTAATAGGAGGCTGGGGAAATAATTTTTACCGCTTCAGTTTCATTTGTTTGTTTTTTTTGTAATGTAAAAGATATGACAAGTTTTAAAAATAATGCTTACTGGTAGTTTGATTGCTGCATAATTTAAACATATTTCTACTAAGTCAAACATGCATAAAAAAGATGTCTGAGTGGCTGCAAAAGGAAATATGCAGTTACCAAGTCAAACAACTACCCAATACCTATACACAATTATATTTGTTTTGCCACTAACTGGTTGAATTGATAGTGTTAGCAAGCGACTACAAATATCACTCTTTACCTAGGCTGCATGGCTTTGTGTTAGCTTGGAAAGTCTGTTGCTTTACCTTGACAAGGACTTACGCAGAGGTCTCAAACATCTTAAACTCAAAATACATTCTTCAATCATATTTTTGTTGTCAAAAAGTGTGAGAAATGTGCTTTTATGTACAATTAATAAAATTTGCTAAGTTTTGAACTTTTGAAGCTGTGAGGCCATTTTACAAAAGGTTAAGGTAGTATTGGTAAATGTGCTGTCTAAACAATTTTGATACATAGCATTGTGGAGACTAGATCAAGTAGCTGGTTAGCTATGTTAAATTTCAATACCAGCAGTTTGGATTTTCACTATTTAGCATCATAATGAATAGTGTCGAGTTTTAGTAGTTGTTTTTTTTTTTTTATATTATACTGTGCAAGTGTTTTGCCAATCGCGTAAAGTGTGCCATATGAATTGTATTAATTTGTTGGTGTTCTATTTTCTAAATAGTTGCAGATATTCTGACTGATTTAATAAGGAAGCTATTAAGTGAAATAACGTGGTGTAATAAAGTAGAATCGATCTGTATTTGTGGAAAATAACACATGTAAACAACCTTAACCCACACAAAATAACTACAATCTTCTGACAATGAAATTATTGAATAATTATGTGATATGTTTTCAGCGAAAACTTTGCTATTGTTTTTTCCGAAGTAGATATTAATCATGGTCTCCTGTGCCAAATTGATTACAAATGAAATGATTCAAAGAGTTTTAAAATACCAAGAGCTAATACCTGCTGTTGAAACTGGACTGAAAGATTTTTCAAATAATGCGGTCATACAACCAGTCAGATTTGTTTTGCCTCTTGAAAAACATAATGGGTGAGTTCAATAATTATATATATACTCAGTTTTTTTTAGCATATATAGAATTCAATAGCATTGCTCTTTTTTTTGCATGTTGCACGTTTTTGGTCTCTTCATATACCCTTTTTGTGTGGTTTTTTGTTTGATATTATCTGAGAGGATCACTGGTACGTACACCTAAACCTGACAATTAGTTAAATCTCTGTTGCAAAGTATTTGTATGTTTGTTGCTCAATTGTGATCAATATTATTTAGGGTTCATAACAACTGACTGCCAGAAACTGACTGCTAACTAACTGGTTGTGAACCGACTGACCGTCAACTAATACTACCCCTAATGTTAGCTGTCAGTTGGTTTGTGGTTAATGAAACTCAACATAGGGCACAGGAAATAAGGTTGCAGACATAAGGGTGCAAGGACATACGACCACAGGGACATAAAGAGCAAAGAGATGCAAAAATCTGCAATCTGTACCCACATTTCTGTGATGCGGTAAATGATTATGATATGTAATGAAAAAACAAACTTGATTATTTTTTGATGAGTATTTTATTTAATTTTAAAAAATTAAGTTTCAATCATTTTTCAAATGGTTTTGTCAAAATATAAGAACATGTACTAATGGCAGTCATTATTCAGGACTTTAAGATATCTATCGTTTTTTTTTTGAGATTTTTACTTGTTGCAATTTATATAAAAAATTCACTGATTTAGTTTTTTTCATTACATACGGGTACATAATTATTTTCTACATCTCGAAAATGTTAGTGCAGATTGTAGATTTACATTTCCGCATATTTATGTCCCTACTCCCTTATGTCTTTGTGCTCGTATTGTCCCTTGTCTGCTCCCTTGTGTCGTAGATACACTGGTATACCGTACGAGACCTATTTCGTGTTTTGAAATCATTACAAATGAATTTGCTTTTAATACAACACTAGTGAAGACTAATTGAAACTTTTTGTTTATTTTTAGTTTCTTTGCTGCAATGCCTGCATACAACACTTCTCAAGAAATTTTAGCGATTAAATGCTTATGTTTTCATGCTGATAATGATAAGAAACAAATGCCAACTCACCAGGCCCAAATTTTATTGTATAATTCACAAGTTGGAAATTTGTTAGCAGTAAGTTTAGCATTACCATTAGCATACTAATTTCTAGTTTATATGTATTTTGATAAAACAATTTAGGCAGAGTTTATTTTATCATTCAAAATTTTCAAATAAATGTGTAATTGGCTAAATTCAAAATATTTTTAATTTCCATGACTTATGACTCAAAGACCGAAAGATCCATTTGCTGTTTCCTAGCCAAGGCAACTTGGTGAATAAAATGTAATTGCAATTATCAGTCATTGTCACAATTGTTCATGCAATTACTGCAAAAAATAGTAATATTTCCGCATTGAGTTAAACATCGAAAAATGTCTTATTAACACTATATACGGTACTGTGTTTATTGAGTATAACGCAAAAATTTTTGTATAATACCAATTTTCAATGAAAATTTGGAGGTTGTTGGACTGTGCGTTAAATGGGTAGTTGCCTTCCACACTGTCGTTCAATAAATCCTTGTCCTGGGCTCGTGTTGCTCAATGCAGTCATTATCAATATAACATGTACAAAAAAAGTTTTCATTAGATCTCTATTTATGGGAATGCGGCCAAATACCATTTGTTATGTTGAAGACACAACTATGACCAATCCCCATTCTTGTGTGTGCTTGTTTTTGCAAGTGTGCCTCTGCTGTTGTGCTGATAAACAACACAGTCACTTGTAGTATTAAAATTCACTTGAGGCAACAAACTTACCATGATTTTGGCTCCCTGCTGTGTTGAGAGAAACACAGTGTGCAGTTTGAACGCAATTACAATAAGCTCAATGACGTAAAAAATACAAAATGTTGCAATGTAAGGAATGGCATTGATATTGATATACTGTATATTCGGGCATAAAACATGACCCTTAAAGTGCAAAAAAACGCCCATAAAAATTGGGGTCGTCTTATACAACCGATATAAAAGTCATACCTTAATTTTCACCTGAAGATTTTTTTAATGAAGAATGCATCGGTGAGTAAAAATAAAGAATGTTCAAGAAAAGTGTTTTTATTTAACATCATCAATAGTCTATTTTCCGGCTAATAAGTCGATTTTCTGGACCTAATTTTTTAACCTAATTATCTAACAATTTGCACTATTTTGCACTACCAAATTTTACTCTTTGAGCTATCGGTACCATATTTGCATGTGAGATTAAAACAGATAAAATTTGCGTTTTCTGCTTCAAACTGGCTCAAAGTTTTGTAATGCCTGGTGCCGGGTAAATCTGGCGCTGCGTCGGGCTGATCAAATTTTCTGCTCCGGCTAATTTGGCGATAATATGGCAAAACATGCATTGATGTGTAAATCGGAAAAAAAGCCAGAGAATAGCATTGATATTAGAAAAAAGTGTGCATTGGTGTGAAACAAATGTAACTCTTCTAAGAAAAACATGCAAGAATTAAGCAGTCGTCTTATACAACCGATATAAAATAAATGAACAAAATTTTATTTAAATTTTGTACTTCGTCTTATCTGACGGTCGTCTTATACGCCGAAATATACGGTGGGTAGCCAATGAAATTAGTACTGGTATATGCTGTCAATAAATTTTTAGTTTGAACAGCATTTTTTACTTTCCTTAGTCTGAGCTGAGAAAAAGTGAAAAAAAATGATACCAATGTTCAATTAAAAATTAAAGGTGCGCATTGTACACGAGTGTGTGTTATAATCAAAGGATTTAAACATCTATGTCTTCACTTGATCAAGGTTATCTTTCACTTTTTTGGAACTGGTAATCTGATGGTGCCCAAAGCTGTACTTTAATGTGCTTTAAATTTTGTACCTTTTCAGTACAGAAAAAAAAATTGTGAAATTAGTCTACTTGTACTAATTTCACAATTTTTTTTCAAAGCTGTTTTGTATTTAGCTTATTATGAAAGATAATTTCGCTGTGAGCCAACTAGCTGCTGATTTACCAATCAGTGGTCTAGTGAATAGAGTGTTTATTGAAATGGTAGACTCTGGTTTGATTCCTGGTTCAGTCAAACCAAAGACTATAAGAATTGGTATTCAGAGCTTTTCTGCTTGACGTTCAGAAATTAGAGGAACAGTGTGAAGCCTTCATCATGATGATAAACTGGTGGGTAGATAGCAGCTTAACTTTAAGACCAAAAGGTACCTTTGCTGTCTCCTGGACAAAGCGACTTGGTGAATAAAATGTAATTACAATTACAATGTGCAACAAGATTTGCTGACAAAAATCTGCTTAAATTCATCACATGGTACCGTATTTAGTTTATTAAAATTTTCAAAATACTTTGTCTTAGGTGATGGATGCTGATGTTGTTACTGCAATGAGAACAGCAGCTGCTTCTGCTGTAGCTAGTAAGGTAATTTTCCTTTTTTAATTTTTAATTTTTCGACTTTGAACTTCTGAATGGCTGGTGACCAGTGTTCTTTTTATTTTTTAGCTTACTTGCTGATTGACAGTGACCAAAGCAGTAAAAATTCTTTCATGTGCCTTTGCTGGTTTAGTATCAGTCCAGTGCTGGTATTCAAGAATAGTTCCTATGTTCACAATTTTGTCTACTTGTAGGATTCTATTTGAATAAGATTTACCCTTGATGATCCCATTTAGGGGTAAAACAAAACTGTTGGGTTGTAGAGGTTTTAGTGTTTTAATGCTGTGCTAATCTACAGTAATATTTGCTCGAACTTTTTATTAATCGAGGACTTTGTGGAAGCCTAATATCAACCACATTCTACTGTGAAATGGGGTTACTTGAACATCGCGGGCAAATTGGGCCAAATCAGGATAAAGAAGTTTCAACATAAACTATCGTATCGGCATAGTTTGTTCAATCATTATTTCGTTCACCTAGAACGGAACTATGTTATGTCCACTTTTTTGAAATTCACTTTTTTGCCATTTTTGAACAATTGGACATTGAGCTATAACTTGGCAGTATTGGATTTATCCTAAGTGCTTTAATTAAGCTGACTCACTATGGTAAGTCCCAGCAATTTTAGAAACGGAATAATTGGAATTTTTTAGAAACGGAATAATGCTATGTCCAAATCTGGACTTAACATATTTTTGTCATCATTCATATTCGGACATAACATTATTTGGCGAACTTAAAATTTTTAATTTTCATTTTGAATGGACATAACATATTTAGTTACTTATTCAATCAACACTGAATTAATATTTTTCAGGTAATTGTTGCTATAAAACTTATACTATTTACATTAACTTTATTTTTTAATTTGTCATAGCTGAGCTGGTGCCGTGATCATTAATGTTGGACCATAAATCGAAATGACTCTGAAGTTTGAATGTTATAATATGTTATGATGACCAGTGTTCCCTTTTCTTTTAAGAGCATGTTTACGAGCTTAAGTAAAGCTAGATTTCAATGGAAAAATTGAGCATATAAGTGTATGTTGTGGCTCAAAAAGATTGAAGACAGAGTTTAATGAACTGAAGCCAGTTCAGAACAATTTGTTAGCTAAAGCATTACTATGCAGTTTTTAATAATGCAATATAATAAATTGTTCATTTTTGACTTAACTAAGTAATAAACTATAGAGCATAAATTTAATGCACTGGTTAAGTTTTGAGAAGCAGCAATAAACTTAATGTAAATATGTCAATGACAACCAGTGCACTGACAGCGCGAGTAAAGCAATTTGAAAAGTAATGAATAAGTACCAGTTAGAGAATCAACTGATGAAATCTCAGTAAGAAACTATCAGCTCATTATAATGCGAAATTTATGGGGGCTACCGAGGATGGATTAGTGTTATAATGTCAGTTGGATGTTGAATCTTGTGCAGCATAGTAAAAAAACAAGTCTTTGGGCTGAACAAAATGTATGATATTAATCGAAATTTAAAAACGTTGCAGGTTAGTCAATGAATGAATAAAGTTTTTAACTAGCTGAAAATTTAAATTTAATGAGTTGGTAAATTTTCAGAATCAAATGTAACTGTAATTTAAAGCTATCAACAGTGAAACTTGTGAGAACGACAATAGAAAGTTTAAGTTTAACCACAGTCTTTACGTTAATTTGTCTGATCGCTTTGTGATCTAACAGCTCATAGTAACTAGTGTTTTTTGTGGAGTTTATTATAGATTTTTTCACTACTTCAGGACGTTTAGAAGAGTATGGTAAAGTGAAAATTGACTTTTTTGGTACTATATTGTATAATTGCAGTTACCATTAATTAATCATACAGACTGTGGTTATTTGGTTAATAGTGTAAAATGTACCGGTAATGAATTAAGTCTGCCATGTTAACAATTGTAATGAATTAAGAGAAAAGCTTACAAAGCTGAACCGACAAGCGATAAATTTTGTATACTCTTTCGATTAAGCACTGTGGATATGTGAAATGTTCAAAATGAAGAATTGACCATGAGTTAAGCTTTGTGTGAAAAGTGATATTATGAATTTGTGCCATTTTTAAAATGTGTAACATACTGCAGCAAATTAATGAAGATTTTGAAATCCAATTGATAAGCTGAAAATGTGTAATGTGCCTAGTTGTGTGGTCATTGATCACACACAGACACTCAGACAGATATTTTCAGTGTTAGAGTTTTTGTGAAGTTTGTGAAGTTTTTGTGAAATTAGACCTGATAGCTTGAGCCAAACTATGTGAAACTTTCGTGGATTATTTTGAGTGTTGTAAAATTTATTAATTACTTAACTCTATTAATGCAAGATTGAGAATCAAATGATGATGATGTTGTAAACAAATTTGAGAATCAAGTTATGAAAAAAAGATTAAGTGAAACAGTACGTTATTGAGCATCATGTATTGAAAACCAATACTGGTACCGTAATGAAAATTTTGAGAAAACTGTGAAATTTCTTAAATAATAAATAATTGGTGAAATCTGTGTAGTAATGAATGATGTCGGCTTGAAGTTTAGTACTAAACACCAACATAATTTGTATTTTGTTACTTAACTAGTGAACCACCCAGCATGGCTTAGCTTACATTGTAAACCAAGTTTTAACTGTGTTGTTGTTTGTTAAACTTATCAAAAACAGGTACCAGAAATTAATCGCAGAAATGACAATATTTGTACAAAGTTGTTGACTGGATACCTATTGTAATAGTTTGACAAAATACTAGAAGCTAATCAATTACAAAAGTATCCATAATAAACTTTTATTATTTGCATTAAATACTTGCAATACATATGGTACGTCCAGGCCATCATTTTTTTTTTCAAAACTAAACTGTTTTATGTCGAATTTTCGGCCAAAAAACCAAAACTGCACCATCTGGTGGTGAGCATCATATAATGTTATAACCCTAAAAGACCAAAAAACAATTTCGACTGCTATAATTTTTGATGTTGCTCATGCTCTCAAGATTATTTTCATGAATTCAATGTTTTTTTTGTTTTTTTGCTTATTTCTCAAAATGTCAAAATTGGACTTAAAATAGTTCCGTTCTAGGTGAACAATTTATTATGAATATGATTCGTTATGTATATATACGAGCTCTTGCAGTATACCAAGCTGTTCACCCAGCAACAAGCAAATGTGGGTAATAGCAACGCAAAATGAGGAGTAAAAAATGCTGATATTTTTTGAAGATCACATTGGGTGTTTTCTGGGGTGTTGCAGTTGCCCCACCAAAATTTTTTTTGGTAACTTTACATCTGTTCAAAAGTTTGGTGTTGTTTACTCGCCCAAATACTCCTTTTGCAAAGTTTTAGCCAGTTTGACTTGACTTTGAGCCAGCAAGGTCACTTTGAAATTTTTTGATTTTTTGTGCTGGTTTGATTTGATACTTGCTGTGTTTTAAAGAATATTTTTGCGTTTATAGTAAAGAAAACATAGTTTTAGAGAATTCAACACTGCTGAAGCATTAAGAAATAGGTAGCTTATCTTCACAGTAAGGTTTGAAATATCCAAAGCTAGCTATTACACTAATATCAAGATAGAAAAATCCACATTAATTAAATAACTAAAAAACAATTTTTTGTGTTTTCAGTCTTTTGCATTGATTTGGGTGGGCATTTCAGTGTTTTTCTACCACTTGTTATTTGTTTTTAAATTTTACTTCATCTTTAAATGCTGCTCTGAAATCGCGGCATAGCTTTACTCCTCTTTCACCTTTGCTGTTGACACTGTATGAACAACAGCACTAAGTGTTGCTGATGAAATGTTTCTCATGCTGCGTGAAACCATTTCTTTAGACTTCAAAATATCATGTGGAATAAAGATAGTGACCCCACTTTTAACCATTCTTTTGTGAACTTTTTTTAAAATCCATTTCCTCTTCTTGCACTTCACTATCTTCACTTTCTCATGATGAGGAAGTAAAATGTATGCAGTGTTCTTCAATGTCATGTTGTTCCATCAAAGTACTACCTTTTTTTTTTATTTCTCTCTTCTTGTTGGATATGTTTATTACTACTGTGTCGATTCTTGAGTAGGAAGCTTTTCTATCTGAATCATACTTTTCATAAATTTAATGTCATTGTCAGTTGCATCAATTTCGCTGGATGTTTTTCCTTTTGTAGATGCCGCCATATCTTTCAGCAAACTGTTTGGATACAGCCTCATTGTTTTTACTAAGTCTGATTGAAACCTGATTATTACTGCGTATTGAGCATTTCTGTTTTCTTTGTTATTTTTATTGAGTTAATAATCTTGTCATAGTAAGTTTTGATAACTCGTACAACATTGCTTCGATCAGTTAACGTTGGAATATTTGCCTTGCGGTAATGTGATAACACATTATCAATCACATTAGATAGTGTTTGTTTCCAGTGGAGATCTTTTAAATTGGCTAGTAAACATAACAGCTCTTATTAGTTACTAGGAAGTCTGTTACTAGGGAGTTTATTACTAGGGAGTCGTTAGTATCTGTCTAGAGTATATGAAGCAAACTGTAAATATATGAGCTCTTCAACTGTTCATATTCGTTGTTCTAGGATTTAATCCATTAATGATGTATTGTAAAAGTGCTCACCTGCATTCCCCAAATCATATTGCTTTTTAGTACCTCATTTTTGATTACTTCATATAATACTTGTCTTTAAACTACTGTATTGGCAGTGTTGGAGTTTTTTCCAAAGATATACAAGTTAAGGAAATTGGGTGCAGGTCAGTTTCTAACTCGACTTGAGGCCTACATTATTGTAATAGTAACTTACTACGTTAGCTGTAACTTGTCGACGCTGTTTAATGTCCTGCTCTTGATTTGATTTTTTTTCTCTTAATTCACTATTTTTGCTAATTGTATGTCCTGATTATTATCTTCGGTTGTCAACCAACTCTCACTCTGCTGTGTCTTTTATCATGGAATACTACTTTTGTTTTGACCTTTTATATTGTCTGTGGTTGTTTGTTGGTTAATATTTGGTACAATACCGAACATTTTTTTTTGGGGGGGGGTAATCTTGTTACTGTGGTTGAGTTAAGTTAGTTTGTGGCTGGGTTGGGTAAATCTTATTTGTGTGGGTACCTCATGCTAGCAATGCTATGCTTCTGGCTTGTATTTTTTTTCTTTTTGTCAAGTGTTATTTGCTTGCTGAAATTTCTGCCTTGTGTTATTTGCTTGCTTCAACTTGTCTTTCTTTATCCATGGTGTTAACTGACTTTGGACATTAGGTACACTGCAAAGAGTTGATGCTGGTTGTTTTTTCACGCAATATCTCAAAACATTGACATAGAAAGAAAGTAATGGTAGCCTATAATATTGTCTATGGTTGATTTTTATGTTGTATCTCGGCTTTTATCTGTGCACGTTGTTAGGCATACTCCCTTTATTTCCAAATGCTTTTGTCCTGGTGTGGTTCCTAGCAACAATTTAACATACTTGTCACTAAATCTAGTACCGGTATCCATGTTTAAATAGGCCTACTAGTGCAACGTACAAGAAAGAGCTGCCACAAAAATAATGCTGTACATGCCATCGTTACTACCAAAAATATGCAAAATATGCTGTAAAACATCTGCTACTGTCTTTCAAATATCTAGCTTTCATTAAATGGCTGGTATAATTGTAAGAAAAAAGTCTAAAGCATTAATGCTGGCAGTAATTTGTCCATCAATTTTCTTTTTTGATCTTCTGCTGTGACGTGTGCAGTGTAAATCTTGAAAAATTAAATCTGTTGTTGCTCATTTAAATCTCAACCTATTTCGCTGAAATTCTATATTTGGGTTATTTAAACCTAGACGCAATACTAAAATGTTGTACAGCGTTTTTCAAGCAAGTTGGGGCAGCTGCAACATCCTAGTGGCCTCCTAGTGGCCAGTTATAAGGGTGATTTTCGATGCTGGGTCAACATGTTATTTGATAGTTTAGCATATTAGGTGAGATCAATAAACATTGATATTATCCTAGTTTTGAGCAAAAAATATGCATGTTTGTTAGGTTTGCAGGTTTTATATGCATGGATTAGGCTTATTAGGTTGGTGTAATGTTTTTATGCAGTACTGGTAGTTGTGTGTTAACAAGTGATACGGGTGTTGGATGGTAGAAGTGTTACGCTTAGATGAGATTTTAGCAGATTTTCAAACCAAAATTTGTGTCAACTGTAAGCTACATTAGTAAAGATAAGGATATTTAAGACTTTTAAAATACAGTAAAATCGCTAATGCAGCCAACGATGTCATGCCAGGGTGTTTTCAACATTGTGAGGAACAGCTGAATGACCATACATAGCCTTATTCAAACTTGTTGTTGCTGCCCTTCTGCAGCAGTGTTTTCTATTACAAAAACTGATTCTTTAAATATCAAAACTATTGCATTGTTTTGCTTCAACTTTTTAAGTATCCAGTTTTCATTTCAAGTTTCGATTAATAGTTCATTGTGTTTTTTCAGCTGTTGTTCTTAAACTCATTCTCAAGTTTTTTTAGCTCATTATTTATTAAATTAATTCTTACATTTGCCTGGACATGCAAACATTTTCGCCCTCAAATAAGGTGTTTAAGTCAAGTGGTCTCCTAAGATTGTGTACTGGTACTGGTATCAAAATGTGGTGTTGAGGCAAGTGACCATACTTCTTGTTGGAACGACCGACGCTTGCGTCGCGTGTTACTTTGTTTTTACTCGGCCATTTTCCGACTAACGAGTGCGAAATTTCAGACTTTTGCTTATAACTCGAGAACGGTTTGGTCTAGCTTCATGAAATTTTGACAGCAGTTTGAGATTAATGAGTTGCATGTTTGTACCAAATTTCGAGGCAATAGGTCACGTGACTTTGGTTTTAGAACCCGAAAACCGCTTCGCAAGTTTGACATAAAAAGCGGTCTCAGTCAAAAACGACTTAAGTACGGCAAAAAATATTTTATATGGCTGTATGTCTTAAAATATACCCTCTCATCCCAACCAACCCACTTTTGGCCGCGACGAGGTTTATTATTAAATGAAGTTTATTAGTTCAACTGGTGGGGCAGAAAACTTTTATGCCAACGTTTCGATAGGCTATGCTCAAAGCATGTACTACCTATCTTCGTCAGAACTAGAATGCAAAGTTGAAAAACAAGCAACGATAGATGCGAAAAATTACGTCACAACTATCATTGCTTGTTTTTCAACTTTGCATTCTAGCCCTGACGAAGATAGGTAGTACATGCTTTGAGCATAGCCTATCGAAACGTTGGCATAAAAAGTTTTCTGCCCCACCAGTTGAACTAATAAACTTCATTTAATTTATATTCCTGGTGACAACAATTGAGATGAGATTTATTATTTTTTTCCTTTTTTTCTTCCTAATTTTTGTACGCTCTTCTTCTAAACCACAAAACATCGAAATCTAATTTTTGTGTTAAGTTGTTGAGCTGCAAACGCAATTTTTTCTCCCGAAAGTTTTTGAGGCAACTTCGCTGGAAACCCCCCCAAAAATGGGGCCCCAAAAAATCCATTTTTTGAACAGCTCAAGCTAGAATGCTACTTTTTTTGCTATCACTAGATATTTAACAGACAAATATTTTGACATAGTTTGGGGGTGCCACCTCCCCGGGGACCCCCCCAAATACCCCCCAAAAATCAATTTTTTGAACAGCTCAACTTAGAGTGCCAGTGTTTTATGCTATCAGTAGATATTTAACTGAAAAATATTTTGACATAGTTTGGGAGTGCCACCCCCCCCGGGGACCCCCCCAAATGGACTCCTGAAAAATCAAATTTTTTGAATGGCTCAACTAAGGGTGCCAGTCTGTTTTGATATCAGCAGATATTTAACAGACAAATATTTCGACATAGTTTGGGGCAGTGTTCCCATTAAGCTGAATTTTTTCAGCGAATCAGCGATTTGTCGGAACAAGGGCAAATAATTTTTGACAATATGGTAACCATAGCTTTGGAAAATTTGATAAATTTGTGGAAATATGACATTAGGGGTCGGATGCACCAACTTTGGTTAACTTAACCGCCGGTTAGCGTTAACCACCGGTTAGCGTTAACCACCGGTTAGGTACTGTATTTTCTTGAATAGAAGCCGCCCTTGAATAAAAGCCGCCCTCGAATAGAAACAGCACAAAATGTTTAAAAATAAAAAATAGAAGCCGCCCTTGAATAGAAACCGCACTCGAATAGAAGCCACACAAAATGTTTAAAAATAAAAAATAGAAGCCGAAATGTACAAAACCGTTTCTTTATTGATACAAGAAAATACATCTAAGTTACGACACACAACAAAAACAACTCAAACATGTTATGTTTTATTTCAACTACTGTATCAATGGTTTTCATTATCATCATCAACAATGCTGATATCATTCAAGTAATTACTGTCAGTGAGACTTTCATTTCCAAGACAGGAAATTTTTGCGACATCATTGATTGTAATCCCGCAAACCTCAAAGGAGTTTATTACAACCTCTTTTGAAACTTTTTCCCATGCCTTAACAACCCACTGAATTTGCAGCAAATGACTGGGTGCTTTTATTTTTCCACCCTTAGTGTATTCAAATTGACCTTTTCTAAACCAGTCGTCATAAAACTCACGAAAGAATGATTCAAACGGTTTGTTAATGCACACATCAAGTGGCTGCAAGTACTTCGTGCAGCCCCCAGGAATGACTGACATTACAGTGTTATATCTCTTCAATTGTTCCTTCCTTTCATCAGAAATGTGACGTTTAAAAGAATCCCACACAAGCATGCGTTTTGCAAAGGAAAAGTTTGTCCACACCTTTTCAACCCAATCCGAAGTAAGATTTTCGTTCATCCAACCATTTCGCGTTGCTGCCACCACAACCCCGGGGATAGATGCAAGCTCTTTCTTGACTTTTGCACTTGGAATTACCACATATGGTTTCATTTTTGTCCCATCCGCTTTTACAGCAAGACATACAGTGAGTCGGTTTTTTTCATGCCCTGTGGTTTTAATGGGAACTGTATGGACGCCTCTGCTGTCGACTGTGGTGGCACTGGGCATGTCTGCCCATATTGGCGTTTCATCCATGTTAGCGATCATGGCTGGTTGAAGACTGTTGACATCTATTTGCTTCTTGTTAAAAGCGATAAAGTTACGAATTTTATCCTCAAGATCGCGTGACATTGATTGTCCTGTAGTCGTTCGGCGTCTGATTGACAAATTATATCTTTTCATAAAGTTAAATAACCAACCACACGAAGCCTTAAATTCAGTCAAGCTAATTTCTTCAGCCATTTTTGTAGCCCAAACCTGAATTAATTTTGTGGAGACATGACGGTGTTCAGCTCGTTCTCTGGCAATTTTCTCCATTAACTCTTCTTCCACTGTGGAGAGGCATGGCTTTCGCCCAGCTCCATCAAGCCTTAATCTCTTCTTTGATGGTCCTGGTTGCTCGTAAGCTTCATTTATTTCCTTCTTCTTTTGCAACCATCTCCTTACCATTGACTCATCGATTTTAAACTTTCTTCCGGTCTCTCGATTTGAATGATTTTCAGCAAACTTAATCACTTCGGTCTTGAATTCTATGGAATAAGCACGTCTTTTGCTCATGTTTACAAATAACTTTTTATGGAGGGTTACAGAATTTCTCCAAAACACTGCAGCTTGCTAATACTGATAACGGTAGATACAACGTTTTCAAAATAAAACGTTAGAGTGTTAGGTCCTGTGTTATATAAAGACTATATTTGAGAGCTTGCACACGCAAAAAAGCAGTTGTCTAAAACTTTTAAACAAAAGAAAGCCCAGATTTTTGTTGCCACCTAGTAATTAACACTTCCTTCGTTTGCTTTTATTTAGTGCTTTACACAGACGTGACAGAAATAGCAGCTGTTGGATTAGCAGTTGGGTAGCACGTGATGACTGACTTACGAGTGTTTCACAAGAGACAATAAAATTGCTGCTGAGTTACTGTTTTTTACTGTTTCCGTTTTCCTGTCACTTATGGTGGATTACCGTAACTTGAATGCTCACTGGACACCAATTAGAAGAATAAACGTTTATATAAAAAAATAGAAGCCGCCCTTGAATAAAAGCCGCCCTCGAATAGAAACCGCACAAAATGTTTAAAAATAAAAAATAGAAGCCGCGGCTTCTATTCAAGAAAATACGGTAACCGCGAGTTAACTTAACCATGAATCCATATGCACCAACAGAATTTCGTGTCTGGTTAGGTAACCAAAAGTTAACCAAGCAAACTGAGGTTAACTACAGGTCAACTATTGTTACTCAGCAAAAACATCATTTTCCGGCAAGTTTAAACTAATTCTTTGATTGAAAAAGAGTGGAATGAAGCAAAAATTGCGATGATTGGCTATTTAGAATACAATTTTTTAGATCGAAACATCGTTTGGGGAAGATTAGCGTACTTTTCACAGCGTTTCTTCTCAAGAAAAGATTGAAGGTCTGATTTGCACTTTAGGCCTAGTACTGACAGGTGCTAAACAGAACCAACTGTTAACATAAAAAATCAGTGAAAATAAAACGGATTCGACTTAGCAGTATTCGACTTAGGATTCGGACTTAAAAAGGATTCGACTTAGCACCCAACTCTAAACCTAACGCAAACTCTAGCCCTAAACTAATGTTAATCCTAACCCAAACCCTATTGAAAACTAAAAAAAGTATTAGTAAATGAGAAATAAGCACTCACTCTCTGCACTCTTAAGGTGGGTTCACACAGAAGCCGTCAACGTTTACGTCACCGTTCCGTCACCGTTCAGCGTTCTACCGTTATTTGGCGATGACGGTAACCTGAATGTGAGAGGTTTACACTGATCCGTCACCGTTACGTATTACGAAGAACCTGTAACTGGTTGTAATGCTTGCATAGCAGTTTAGTTAATAAACCAATAGGCCTATCAAGTTTGTGTTTTGTAATCAGTAATCACTATACCATCTAACTATGCTTAAATTGAGAGCTACTGATAATATGTGCAGGCTATTGAATGCACTTTATCCTGTGGGGTTAACTTGCTGGTTTTGAAGTGCTTGCCAAAATCATCAACAAACATTTATCAAGTATCAGTGATAATTGTGGAAACAAGTGATGAGTTTTAACTTTAGTTTTACTTAGTTGTACAGTGGTACTGCTCAAGTAATTTTTTCATGGTACTGCTGCTGGGTTAAAAAACTGCTGAGATTTTTTGTTGAGTTACAGCTTAAATATTTGTTGAATTTCCATTAAATAATTAAATTTCTTTAACAGTCAAATACTGATATGATCACAGATTTTAAGTCTATTTTGCAAAAGTAAAAAAGTGATTAGTTAGTAATTGCATTTAGAGTACAGGGTGGGCCAAAAGTAAGTATACAGCAATCACAATATAAACACTTTAAATTTCTTTTTACTTCTAATAAGCAGCACATTCCAAAAGACTTCGCATTACTTGCTCAGCACTAGGAACTGTAATATGACTTAAAATCAAGTAAAAACCGTAACGGAAAAAAAAATTTTTTGAAGCACTTTCGAGCGATGCTGTATACCTACTTATGGCCCACCCTGTATATCATTTAAATTAGATTTGCATGAACAATTTTAAGGTGGTGTAGAACTTAAATTTAAATTTACTTTAAGCATTATGATAGGAATTCAAATAGCCTAATCACTAGATTTTGTTTTTCAGAAATAATCTGTAGATAAGATATAGGTTGGTATCATGCTGAAGTGGAATTTGAATTTGGCAGATTTGGTTGGTCAATCAGTAGGCTTACTGCAATAGAGAGTAATGTAAGAAGAAGACTTTAAAAAGCTGAGAGTACTGACAGAAATTACTTCAAAAACTGAAAAACACTGGTAAAACCTGCAGAACTAGAAATTTTTATTCTCAAAATTGCGGTAAATCAGTGTTTGAGTTTTTTGAAATGTTTCAACTCTCAATATCTGATGTGATTGCAATTTTTGACTAACATCAATAACAACAGTTAGCAGGTCAGAAAGTGAGGAAAAAGATATCTAATGCAGCACATACAGTTTATTGCCGCATTTATTATCAGAAATCATTATCGCGCAATCAAATCGAAAATTGCTATTACAGTATGTGTACACTTAAAGAAGTCTATTTTTTTGTATGCTGCCGTATCGCGAATTGTTTCGGTAACCGATATCATACACTTGTTGTCTGTCATATGGCATACTACTAGTACTAGAACATACAGAATCATAAGTGCAGCAGCACAAAAACCCAACCCAAACCCAAGCGGTCCAGGCTCAGTACCACTATGTACCGTAGGTATGTGTGCACTGTCAGAAATCGATCTCGTGTAATCGTCATCTGTTATATTGCGAAGTGATGGTCTACTGTACTGGTAGGCTATCACAAACTGGTAAAGCACCAGCTTAGGCGTGAAGTGTAGTGACAATTGAACTGTACGGAAACTATCACTACTCAACTCTTGATTTGTACAGTACTGTACCATTGTACAGTATGTTTTCTCCACTCCAATTTGATTGTATGGTACTGGTTCGTTGATTTTCTAAAGTAGCTATAACCCCAAACCACATTAAGCTTAAAACAAATAAAGCTCAATGCAATTCAAAACCACAGCCAACTTTGTATGTGCGTTGTACCAACACTGTGTAAGTAAACCAGCTATTTTTTTGGCATCTAGTGATCCACTGCTAAGAATACAAGATGATTCTAACATTATACAATTTCATTTCAGTGACTGTTCAGCGTGCACACAAAACAAACTGCAAAGTATACAGATACAACAACTACCAGTAGCCTCTAACTGACTATTATTAAATCAACAAATAGATAGGCTTATGAGTTCCTAAAAATAAACAAAAGTTAAGAGTCTATGGTATTGGTAGCTAAGCAATCACTGGTCAGTATTTATATGCATCATGGCAATAATCATGACCACAGACCAGTATCATCATCATATTTATTTATTTATTTACCAAGTGACGTCATATCACAAGAAAAAACTGCAACTTTCTCTCGGTCTATCACCAAAGCATCGAAATATGCAATTCCTTTAAAACCAACACACAAACTTGCAGAGTCAAAGCGATATTTAGTCACTTGGTGAGGAGACAGCAAAGGACCGAAAGGTCATCTAAGTCTACTGCCACCTCACCAAGTTCAGGTTGAAAAAGCAGCTTCTAGATTTTCTCAGTCTGCTACTTTCTATGATAAAAAATTTTATGCAAAATTAAAACAAAGAGTTGCAAAGATATGTACACTTTGTACAGTGTATACACAAAACTCACAGTCAACATGTAAAGAAAATGCAAGGCAACATTAGAATTGTTCTAACTCTAAGCATACTAAAAAAAAAAATACTGTAACTACAGATTGGATAGAAAATAAAATCAATAAAGTTCATAATGCTTATTTATGTTTTATAGAATTTAAAGTGGGCAATTGGAGTGAAAAAAAAAACCCTCCTTGCTTTGTTTTGTATTGTTTGCCAATATGTCATTAGTAGGTACTGGTACAATTTCCAATACCAGTATATATCAACCTTAGTCAGTTTCTGCGAAATTACTTATAGTATCGGTACTGGTACAAAGTAGCGGTGCACTACGATATATGATCATGACTAGGCCTATTGATGATACAGCGTCCAAAATGGTCAAAAGTGGCCACTTTATTTAAAGGCAGTGGCTATTTTGCTTCTAGAGGCAAAATAGCCCCCATGTTATTTTGCAATTTGGAGGCAAAATAGTCCTAACGGTTATTTTGCCGCAAATGCCAAATTAGCCCTAAGCCTCATGCTAACCCAAACCCTAACCCAAAGTCTAACTCTAATCCTAACCCTAATCCCAACCCTAGCCCTAACCCTAACTGAAACCCTAACCCAAACAAAGGAAAAACACTATTTTGCCTCTAGAGGCAAAATAGCCACTTTCAGACATTAGAACAGAGAAAGCTCTCTACTGTAGACATTGATTGCTTCCAGTAGTTTATAATTTCAGATTTCAAGAGTCAAGTCAATTGAAGTTCAAAATTGAACTTTAGCTAATTGTACCAAAACAAGAGCAAGGAAAGCCAAATTGAATTGGCTTTCTCAACTGGCTGCTAGCAACCAACTCAGATTTAACATGCCTACCCTGTACCAATTACCAGTAGTTTCAATATCTCATTCTCTCTTCTTTTCCCGAGCAGAAAAAAAGCAATCCAGTCTGAAGTACCCCTAGGCTAGATACCAGTTAACATTGCCTGCTGAAAGCTACTTTTCAACTAAAACCAATTATTTTTTCAAGATTTTCAGTTTTTGTGGCTCAAAGTTTGCCCCAACCACCAAAAAAATGCTCGAAATTGCTTACGTTACTTACATAAAGTTAAAATTATTTTAACTCAACCTAAGACGGATGAAATTAAGAAAATCACTTTTGTCACCGCTAAAATTTTCTGTGTGAACACCTTGACGTTAGACGTAACTGTGATGGAACAGTAACGTTGACGGCTTCTGTGTGAACCCGCCTTTATTCTTTTTATGGGTGCAACGGTAACATAACACTAGCCACTTGCTAGAATATTGAAGGAAGAACTGTTCCACCTTACTGGTAACTTAGGTACTTTACAGGTCAGTAGATAGGCTACCTACTGTATAATAAGCCGCTGGCCAGGGAGAGAAACATTAGACCAGCCACTTTCAGCTTTCTAACTCAATGTTGACTGATCATTTTAACTCAATTTAAAACAACAAAAAAATTTGCAACTTTTTTCTTGTGTCAAATCCAATTATACTAGGCTATGGCTACGACTACAGCAGAAACCAAGCCCTGGAAGATATGCTATATGCTCCTAGGCCTATAGCTGCTACTTTGCGGTGTTCATACATCCATTAGATTGTTCTCTCAAGCATCCATTATCCCAATCACTGCCATAAACCTCTGACTCTGCTAGCACTTAACCAGTGGTTAACCCACCTAACTGCGGCGGTTCAATTTTTGGTTAAAGTTGCGGAGTTAACCATCCAGTTAACGTTGGCGCATAAGAAATTTTTCTTAACCGACGGTTAACCTGTCGGTTAAGTTAACTCTTGGTTAACTAGCGTTGGTGCATTCGACCCAAGGTATACTTTGGTAACAAATTGGTACAAAATTTAGGGCACATAAATATCCTTTTAGAGCATTGGGCACAATTGTTTCGAGAAAATTTGGGTACTTGCCGATTAGCCTAAAAGTTAACGGGAACGCTGGTTTGGGGGTGCCCCCCCCTGGGGACCCCCCCAAAAATCAATTTTTTAAACGGCTCAACTTAGAGTTCCAGTGTTTTATGATATCAGCAGATATTTAACAGACAAATATTTTGACACAGTTTGGGGGTGCCACCCTTCCCAGGAGACCCCCCAAATGGACCCTCCAAAATCAAATTTTTTGAAAGGCTCAACTTAGGGTGCCAGTGTTTTTATGATATCAGGAGATATTTAACTGACAAATATTTTGACTCTACTTTTTGGGAGGTTCCATGATCAGATATTTTTGAACAATTGCTGATTTTACGATAGATAAAAAGTATTTTTGAGTGTCACAGCATTAGCTATGCGTTGGTCGTTCACTGGGTTTGCTGGCAAACTCTCATCTAGTTACTGTTTGTTTTTGATATACGGTATTTGATGAAACAAAAATTTGTGTTGTAATTTATTATTTTCAACATAATTCTCACAAAACTCTCTTATGACTATTTTGTTATATTATGACTTTTTTGCTTGTTAAATCTGATGTACGATTTAACAAGCAAAAAAGTAATAATTTTACTTAATTTTGGAAAAGTAATGCATTTTACTACTTTCAGGGTCCCAAATGTTTCTTTAAAAACTTTTATGAGGCTCAAGTAACCACTTTATGTTTTAATTTGGTGTTTACATCAAGAATTCTTAAAATGGACCAACTCACCCCAAGCAGTGGTTTCTTGGGCCCCTAGGGTTAAAAAAAAAAACGAAATCTTTTTTTATTTTCATTTTTATGAGCTGTAAACTTCATGTACAAACGGTCTTAAATCTTTTAAAACCAATATCAGTTTAATATGTTTGCTTGGAGCTGAACTGCAGACATGCAAAGTTGTAAATATGATCCAAGTAACCCCATTTTACGGCACAATGGATAACAGCAAACATTTCTTGGGCATAAATGATAAATGTATAAATTTTTTTTTGCATATATTTATCATTTTGCCAAAGAAATGTTTGCTGTTATTCAGTGATCCAATCATCCAACACAACCACTAACAAAAATAGGTTAAGTGAAAACCAGTGTTCCCAAAAAAAGTTAGCCAAAAAGTTATAGGGAATGCTGGTGAAAACATTACTGGTGCTGGTCACTGTTTTACTAAGTTGGTAAATTATAGAGATGGTGTATTTCTTTTAACAGATTGTTTTTTAAATCTCTTTATGGCTATTCAATAAATATCGAAAGTTTAAGTTGTTTGTTTATGAAATACAGAGTATTGGACTGTGGGTCCCTAACGACTGACTGCTGCAAACTAATCGCAAAAAACTGATTGCAAACCAACAGACTGCCAACTAACCCTAACTCTTTGCAGTCAGTAGGTTGAATTGTATATCTGTTAACAAAACTCTCTTTCAGGTGGATGTTTGAAGATAGGCCTTCACAATTTAAATTGTATCCACTTGAAGTCCACTTTTAAGAAATTATATGGGAATTTGCAAAATTTGCTATCTTCAATATCTTTAAACATTTTGGTTTTAATAGCAATAGATTTTCAGTTTAATAAAGCAGCCAAAATACAATGCAACCCTAATTTAACTGATAGGTTAATATCAAGTCCATTCTATGTCTAAATTGATGCGTTTGTTGTAGTATTTAGCCAAAGATGATTCAAAAGTTTTAGCTGTACTTGGTTCTGGTTATCAAGGAGAAAGCCATATTTTTGCACTTTCAACAATTTATGATTTTGATAAGGTAAATATTACTGTTATATTTTAAATTTGTTTCTATATGTTATCGTAGTATATAATTATACACCTTGCATAACTAATATAACATTTGTGGAAGTTTAATCGAGGTAAGTGTTTGTGCATTGAGTTTCGGTGAGACAATAAATGACTAATGATTTTTTTTGATATTTGCTTTTGTGCTATGTTAATTTCAGGCAAGTATAAACTAAACCTACATTTCATGTCCAATATTACTTTTTTGTTTGTTACACAATAATTTTAGTGTTTTTCAAGGAAAATGTTGTGTGAGTAGTGAATTATGTATTATTTGCATAATCTTGGGCAACTTACTTGGCTAAATTGTGCTGATGTTGTTTTCAGTTTTTGTAAGTTTTTTTTAATGCGTGAAAAGACACAAATTTTTTCTGTAGTTAGTAATGTACTTGTGTGAAGTTGAAATGTGAGGAATTATTCTATAGAAAAGCTTGCTCGTAACTTCTTTGGTTTGATACTTTTCGGAAAAAACTCAGTTTGGTTTTCTAAAAAAGTTATTCCAATACTTTCATTAGGGAATTAATTTTGCTGCAAAGATAACTTTTACACCCATTGCGATATTTAAAAATAATAATTAGGTCAATAGCGTGATATACTTTGATGAGTTATGCTACCTTACTCACCTAGGCATCTTTGATGGACAGTCCTGATGCAAAGCAATGACAAGAATGCCTATTCAACAAATCCTTGGATTAAGCTAAGTGCTAATTTGACTGTCTTTGCAGTTTGCATCGATTTGTTGTCAGATTCCTAACTTGAAACAATTTTTTCAAAATTGCTGTTGGTGTTAAATTACAAGTTTAGTGGTTAGAGTTCATTAATAATGCCATTGATGACTAGTTAGTGTCTTTATACCCTGATACCAAGCACATGCCCTGACATTTAAAGCAACAACTTGAAAGTAGTAGCTAGAGTCTCAAATGGCTAGACATTTTTGTTTAAGTTTACTTTTTTTTCTTTGAGCAGATTCATATTTGGAATCGAACACCAGAAAACGGATTAAGTTTGCGCAAAAAAGTCAAAGCAGTTGCAAAAACCGTAGAATTTTTTAATAGCCCAGCAGAAGCAGTTAATGAAGCTGATATTGTTATAACAGCAACTTCATCAGTTGAACCTGTTCTTTATGGAAAGTGGCTGAAAGATGGAGTGCATATAAACTGTAAGTTATTCATCATAAACGGAATGTTGTGTACAGTGTAGGATTTCAACTTGTCTCTAACGTGGTTCATTTTTGGTCGTGTGCTGGTTGTTGACCAAATTTTTGGTGAATGAGTGAAAGCAAGTTGCTATTTTTTCAAAGAATGAGCAAAAAAAACTAAAAGTTTTGCAGTGGGCATCTAAAATTAATAACAAACTGGCTGTTTAGCTTGGTTACTTCATTTCAGCATGTAGAAGATACACAGTAGAGCTCTTTAGCTAGCTTATTAAAATGTTTTAATTTAGTTGGACCTGAAGGAGACCAAAATGATTAGTTTATGAAAAACTGTTTCCAAATCTGGACAAGTGGACAACTAAATGCGATTCTGTGCGAAATAGCACTGCCAGTACAATTTTTAGATATACTGTATACTGACATTTGTTGCTTTGTTGTATTTCAAGGTTTTTGTTTAGTACTAATTGTACTTAGTGTATTTGACACTTTCAAAATTATAGATATTATCGCAATACATATCCCAATTTTTAAGCATGTAGAAAGTGCAGCAAATGTGAACCATCACTAAATTCTGACATCACAAGCCATCTCCAGGGACTTTGTGATAGACAAGACAAATTTTATTTTGGTTACTCTAATCATAAAGATGATTAGATCTGCAACAGGGAAGTTGAAAAGGATCCTGTGGTCATCTAGTAAAGCTACCACCCTAATGAACTTCCTGACTTAGCCACTAATATTAATGTTTTGTTATTTTGTAGCAAAATGCATTATCATTGTTATATTTTATTTACTCTTTTGCACACTACTAATTCATTGGCCAAACCATTTAACCACTTCGAGACGGGAAACGTAAAAGTACGTCAAATATATTTTGCATTTAGAGACGGGGTACGTATATATACGTCCAAATGGTTTGCCTAAAGTATGGCTATAGACAATAAACGTTGCAACCGCTATGTTGCATAACAGTAGTCTAGGTATACAAAGGGGGATTTCCGTCTGCTTTAAGCTCGAAAAGCAGAAAAAAATGAGAATGAATGCATGTTATAGGTCTCTAAAAGCTTTGAGAGGCAGGTCGAATGTTGCAACATTGTGAATGCATGTTATAGGTCTCTAAAAGCTTTGAGAGGCAGGTCGAATGTTGCAACATTGTGAATGCATGTTATAGGTCTCTAAAAGCTTTGAGAGGCAGGTCGAATGTTGCAACATTATGGGGCAGGGGGAATTAGTGACGTCATTCATGACATCACTACTGTGATATGCGTCATCACTCAAGGCAATAGTGTCATTTACCATCATATGCTTACAAAAAATTCTTGAGCCAGGTCAACTGACCACGAACAAACTGATCGCGACAAACTGACCACGAACAAACTGACCGCGAACCAACGGTTTTGTCATAGTGATTTGATCACTGATTTCGTCACAGTGATTTTGTCCCAAAGTAATGGTTTGGGTAAGATGGCTCTGGGGATAGTAAAATATTCTTATGATCGCTCTTCTCAGCTAATCGGCATCATTTGGTTCGCGGTCAGTTTGTTTGTGGTCAGTTTGTCGCGGTCATTTATTGTGGACACAAAAATTTTTAGGGGCACAAACAAATTTTTTCGGGGGCACGTTTTGTAAACTCAATAAATAGACGTTTTATCAAAAATAATACCTACAGTACTGTTAGGCTGCTTGAAGCATGTTCACTCTACCTTTCCTGCTGTTTCATAGAAGAGCATTTGTGGTAAACTATTTTTGGGCAAAACCTTTCTCGTGCTCTTGAGCTGGTACAAATGTTTACTCTCACTTGGTAGGTGACAAGCAGTGATTTGGGGTGGCACGGCCCCAAAATGTTCCCTATGGCGTCAATTCTTGTGCATTCACTGCTAACCTAAAGTGATCAAAGACACGTAATAGTAAAAAAACGTGACATAATAAAAAAAAGTTAAAGTTAGAAAAAAAGTCTCGTTTGGAGTTGGTTAGTAGGAATTAGTGACGTCATTCATAACGTCACTACTGCGGTATGCGTCATCACTCAAGATAACAGTGTCACTTAGCATCATATGCATTCAGTGCTATAACCTAAAGTGATCAAAGATGCGTAATAGTAAAAAAAACGTGTCCTGATATAAAAAAGTGAAAGTTAATCCCATCTGAAGAGAAGAACAAAAAAAATTCAAAAACTGAATAAGAGTGGTTTCTAGAACCACCTGGTCTACCGGGCATGAAAATCGATACTATATTTAAAAAAATTATAAAAGAGCCGTCAAAAATGGGAAACCAGAAAAATTCGCTTTGTGCGAACATTTAATGTTGTTTGATCATTGTATTAATTGGAAATCATCCACTATTTTAAAATATGTTAATAGTTATTGTAGACGGTTAATTGCTGAAAGTTGGTTTATTAATGCCCACCTTAACGTTATCAACTGCTCGGATGGTGAGACATTGCCATCATTGTACCGATCTTTAGCCAAAAGTGCTCAGTAAATGTTGTTTTATTGCTAATTTCAATTTTTTTACCAAATACGTCTCAGCACTTTCTCTTGTTTCATCACAGTACAGCAATTTGATATTGAATTTTTACGTTTTGTTGAATTAGCCCTACCTCGCAAGTTGATCATTATGACATTATAATCATCTATACTTCACTTAATTCGCTCGGTTCTTTTGATATTTATTCTGTAGTAACTTGTCTGTGACATGTACTGTTTGTGCTAGCATTGGAGGAGTGCTCGACACTCCTCTAACTCAACTTCTGATGATGCTCGGCATTTTCTGCTGAGCGAAACATCAAGGTGAATAAATTAGGGTTCTGCTAATCATGTGCCTTTTATTAAAAGAGCAGTTAGTAGGCTATCCTACCTATAGTGTCAAACAAAAAAATCCCGTCTCAAAGTGGTTAAACCTGCAGAAGAATTAAAAGTGCTCAATAGTATTCAACTTTACTAAATTTAAAATTTTACTGAATTTGAAAAATAGTTTTCCAATTACTTTTTTAACCTTGAGGGTTAGTCAGTGTTGTCGTTGATAGTCAGATTAATATTAAGTACATTGCTATTGAATTTTGTCATGTAATATTAACATTGTCATGTAATAGTAACATGTAACATTGTAATATTGTGCAGGTGTTATCGAATTTTGTCATGTTTCACAAACTTTAACAGCTATACTGTTATATGTAGTTATCTGCATTCAAAATTTAATGTCTGGAAAAGTTATCCATATTCATCAATACTTTTTATGGAAAAGCATTGTAATATTGTGCAGGTGTTGGTGCATGTAGACCAGACATGAGGGAATTGGACAATGATTGTATGGAATTGTGTGATGTTTATGTTGATAGTCGAGCATCTGCTTTTGAAGAGTCTGGAGATGTGATTCTGTCAAAGGTACAAAAATATTTGATCAGTTGGGGCCCAATACAAACAACAAACAATATCACTTGAAATATACGGTACATAATTTTTCAAAAATCTACAAAAGCTATGAATCTCAAATTTGATTCCATTGTTGAAGATTTTAACTATCCTGGTAAGAAAACAAACAAATAGTATGTATCAATTTAAAAATTGCCGAACAAAATATAGTTCTGGAAGCAGTGGTCCCACTAAGCCGATTTTTTTCAGCAAATCGGCGATTTGTTGGAGCAAGGGCAAGTAATTTTTTGCAGTATAGGAAACAGAGCTTTAGAAAATTCGACAAATTTGTGGAAATATGACATTTGGTATACTTTAGTACTGGATTAGTTCGAAATTTAGGGCACATAAATGTCTTTTTACAGCTTTGGGCACAATTGTTTCAAGAAAATTTGGGCACTCGCTGATTAGCCATAAAGCTAGAGGGAACACAGTCTGGAAGTAATTTGCATAAGATATTACAAATATTGACAAAAAATAAAAACAAGAGCAAGCTATGCATGCATTTGTCTAAAGACAATCAGTAGTTGCTGTGCCAACATGCTGTATCTCTCCTTGATCAGCCAAGGCCACCATGTTGTGATTACTTAAAGTAACAAACAACTATGGTAACTTGAAGAGATATGCTCAACTTTGGTGTTGAGAAGCATTGAGAACTACTTTAAGTAAAAAAGATAGATCTCAAACCTTTTCCCACTATTTCCCTTATTTGCAAAATTATATTTGATTCGTTTGACTTTGTGCCCTAAGCAACCCTGTCTTTGTGATATCAGAAAAGGATGACTTTGCAAAACTTGTTGCAGAACAAGCAAAACGATGTTCATTAACAACCTTTTGTTACATGGGGTATTTGACCAATGCATTTTACACAGGGGAGGAATGATCTTTATCTGACTACTAAAGCAGAAATTAAATGAGAACACAAAATTTTGGCATGTGGGTTTGTGGTTACCAAAATTTTTCGGAAAAATTGGTTTTGAGTTGATCACGTCATCATTGTGATGTCACGGCCATGTTTTTGAACGATGACATTGTTTTTGTGATGACGTCACAGGCAGTTCAAATTTTGTACATAGATTTGGTTTTTAATACTGAATCATAAAATGCGTTTAAAGTCAAAAGTGTTTATTTACATCACAAAAACGTCTTATGACATCCTTTTAGTTAAATTTTTGGCCAAAAAATGCTCAGATTTTGGAAAGTGACATTGAGAAACCTCAAAATTCGGAAATGTTTTGTTGCCTTTGTAATTTGAAATTTTCTGGAGTTATTTGCAATAAGATTTGACTCAAAGTCAAGTTGATTCGAATTAACCATCTTTTTTTTGAAGGAATTTATCACAAATAGCATTGCATTGTTTATTCTGGAAAAAATTTTGCTAACTCATCCTTTTTTGATATTGAATATCGTTTGTTTATTTTACAAGAAATTTTGCAAAGTCATCCTTTTCTGATGTAACAAAATTTCAGTCAGTCAAATGGACAATATGTGTTTTTGTAGATAAAGGGAATAGTGGAACAAGGTTTGAGATATCTTTTAACTATCTCAAGTAGCTTTCAGTTCTTCAATAGAATTGATTTCAAGTAGTATTCCTTAAGCCGCATTTACATGAGCGACTTTTAGCTGCAAGAATCGACATTTTGCCTTTTCTCTTTCTCAAATCGCGTAGGTCACTTACACGGCACAAGATTGAAGTGAGATTTCGTCTGCGCGATATCGCCTGACACACCCCCCAAAAAATCAAATCGCAGCAGTCACTCACACGAAAGAGATTTTAACGCGATGCTTGCATATGATTGCAACTCCCAAAAGTCATTTACATGTTGAAACTGTGTTCTAGTGATTCTCGCAAAATCGATTCGGCGGAAGAGTCGCTATCATACTGGTTCACTTACAAGGTGCAAAATAATTTCAAAGTGCGGCTTGCTGGTTTTGAATTTGCAAAAGCCAACTGCCGCAAAAGCACTTCAAATGCGCAGCTTGTCAGCTTTTGTATTTGAAACAATCACGCTTCGAAATTTTGAAAAGAAAATGTATGAAGCCAACACAAGTGTAAAACGAAATGCAGGGAATACAATTAAACAGCTAATTTTGTTAAAACTTGCAATGAAAATGCAAGGTGAAAGATGAAGCACCAAACGCTTGAAATTACTCGAAAAGCTTATTTACTCTGTATCATTCTGAGTTAGCTTGGATGGAGCAAAGTCAAGCGGGCATTAATGCTCATAAGTTATTACAAAATTCTGTCATTTACCCTTTAGGTCTTGGTTTTACTCCACTGCAACCTGCAATCCATCTCTGATTGTGTTTCTTGTTTGGTTATATGTAATACTTTGGTAAAATAAAACAATAAAATTTATCAACGTTTTGTGCAGTTAATTCTAAAAACAGTTTTGAAATTACCTTTTCTCCAAGCTTGTGTGACTGACAAATTCATATTGTTGATTTCCTTAATAGTATTTTATAATAGATCTGTGCTGTTATATTATACGAAATGCTAATTGCTAAATTTTTTATTTTATTTTTGAGTTCTTCTGCAGTGATACCAGGTGCCTTCCGTCGCTACTGAAGCACTAGCTCTTTTTTAATTAAACCAACGTTCAAAAAATCCATATTGCATTTGTATAATCTGTGTTTTCATGTAAATTTGTTATGAAGCTACTAAACCACAGCTGTTACAAAGCATCATTATCCACAATAAAAAAATAAGCAGCGCTTGCATTTGCTAAACTCTAGGCAATTACAATAAGTATAGTGCGGAGGATGAATTATTATGAACAGTGCAAAAATACGTTAGTGAATTCAGGTCAAAACTTATTCCTGGCGTAATTCAAATGAAAAAGCGTCATAAAATCACTAGAAGTTTAGAACATGATTTCACTGGAAACATCATTTTCATGAAATTAATGTTTAATTACAATATGCGGTACAATAGGTGTTATGTTTCTCCAGTTAAATGTGGTTATTTTAACCACAATAGATGTCGGTACGCTACAGGCAATCTCGGGTCAGAAAAGAAAGCAAATGCTTGCACGTTTTTAGCCGACAAAAACCAGTGGATGGTACTTGTATACAAGGTGCCGGACCCAACGAGTGCGCATAGGGTGTGAGCCTTCACTGCTAGCACTGTTACCGCACGGATTGACCTGTTTTGTGCTGCCCTGCTCTGGTTTTCGAATTCGACCACTGCTTACTTTTAATTTGCTCAGTTTGAGCACGTCACTTTATTTCCTGCAAGCCATTGGCTGCAAACCTTTTAAAAATTACGCGTTTTTTGGCAGAGTTACTTCTGCTCTGGCATTCCGTTTCATTCGAGCAATTGGCAACCGGACGTGTTTTATTTTGAAGACCGTTCGTATGGCACTCTTCTAGTTTATTATTTTTAGGTTATATTTCAGTTATTTTTTGCCATGCGGTACTGTTCCATATTATATGTTTTGTCTGAACAATACAGCATAAGTTGGAGAATTTCAATTGTGGTTTGCCCAGATGGACAAGGTGAAGGCTCCAGAGTTTCTCTGGAGCACTTACAGTCAACAGTGTTACGGAGGGCTTCTGTAACAAGCACCTCCATTTCCAAAATATATTGTCCAAATGCCATTATTGTGAATTCAATGTCTTAGCTATTCTAGGGTTTTCAGATTTTTAACTTTTGTTTTTGCTATGTCAGAATATTAGCAATGACAAAATTAATTACACTTTTTTGTGTAAGAAAAATTTTCCAAAAGCACGAGGCTCATTTCTGCTCAAAATTTAATAACAAATTAGGAAGGACAACCGAAAAAAAGTCAATTCCAAATTAAAAAAGTAACTAAATTCTGTACTGATTCAAAACAATAAAGCTTGGATGGTTTTCTGGTATTTGCGAGCAAAGTTGAAACTATTTTGAGACTATAGAGTGCTACTGCGCAGGTAACAAAAACACTTTTTGGCTCTCGTTGAAATGAAAATTAGTGCTTGCTTTCTCGCTTTCCGCAATTTTACGATGCTGCAAAAGCAGCTAAAAAGGCATTTACAAGCAAACAGACCATTAGGAATTAACAAACATGTTTGCTATAATTGACTTAAAACTTAAGAACTTAAAATTTAAGAATTTAAGAACTTAAAATTTTAAATTTAAGAAACTTAAAATTCAAAATTTTAAGTTCGTAAATTTCTTAAATTCTTAAATTTTGAATTCTTAAATTTTAAGTCAATTATATTAAATTAAATTTAAGAATTTTAAATTTATGAAATTAAAGTTAAGAACCAATTAAGAGCAACTGAGGCTCAACATTGGCAAAAAATTAAGAACAGCCAGCCTCAACTCAAAATTAACTGGTTATAAAAAAAAGTGTACTTATGGTATTAAAAAAGCAGAATACAATTAAGGTGCTATTATCTGTGGTTAATTTATCATACATTTTATAAAGGGTTAAAGTTTTGCTTGATTGGCTTCACAGTTATCAGCTCATGACTGCTGTATCTGCAGTAGACCAGTACCAGCGTCACCAAGAAAATTAATATGTCTGGGTTTCAAACTAATATGAAGTAAGTGTAGCATCAAAATCACAATGAATTGCAGTAAAAGCACTACAGACTATTTTGCACTATGAGCATTTCATGAAGTAAATTTCGGATAATCGCAAAGCATTTGCGCATTGTGCTATGCCTGGGCAACTCGTAAATTGCATACGATTTGCAGTTTACACGAGCGTGACTTTGCCTTGGGATTCTTGAGACGTTGAAATCGACCTTGTGTAAGTGATCACGGGCAAGAACGATTTTTGCATCGAGTTATGCAAAATATTATCGGCATCGCAAATTGGAGGTGTTACTTACACGCCGGCGATTCTGGCCAAACGCGATCGCGGCAAGCTAGTCTTGCCTCGTGTGAGTAACCGCTCTGCATAAAAAATAAAAATTTTTCACGCATAAAAAAATCTTCAAATCGCGTTGCAAAAAAGTCGCCCGTGTAAATGCAGCTTTAAATTAATAATCACTGCAACAAACAACTATGGTAGCTTGAATTATTATTAGTGTTGGTTGTTTCTATTGTCAGTCTAGTTTTATTTTAAGTTGTTTCATAGTGCAACAAATTGATCACTTCTTGCTAAATAAAGCTAGTTTAAACCATTGTTCATTTTGAAAAGCAATTTTATCCCAATAAGTTTTAAACCTACACCCCAGTCAACATACATCCATTTGAACCAGACACCTGCTATATGACTATAGTTCAAAGTTGTCAAGGTCAAAGTGAATCTATAATTAATTGGTCAATTTTACAGATTCAAAGTCTTGTCTATTAAAACTACTGTGTTTAAATGCATACAATAAAAATATTCGTCATAAATTTTGGTGAGCGTTAAAATTAAAAAAATCAGTGTTGAAATACCTCTTTGATGGTATCAAGTAGATGAGGCTAATAAAATAACACAATACCTTGCAAGCTTCATTTATCTTACACCACAATTGCATTGTAAATCATGTTTCATTTGTTTAGAAATTCAGTCAAAAATTAATAACTTATAGGAGTTATTTAAATTGATTGCAGAAAAAAGTTCTTGGTGAAATTGGAGAGCTTGCTTCTGGAAAAATCAAAGCTGACAAAACCAGAAGAACCTTATTTAAATCGTTGGGTGAGATCCTAATAATCTACAAATTAACACTAGTTGATAGTTTTTGATAGTAAAATAGCTATCTTAGGATAGTGGCTAGTGGGCTATACTTTTGCTTAAAGTTGTTATTGTAGTTACATGTTTATCATCCTGTCACCAGACAGTGTCAGGCATTAAGTATTGAATGATTGGCAAACTTTATTGCAGTGAGTACTGAGTAGTTAAGTACGTGTACTTCATGTTAGGATGAATCCACCCGCACTTGCATAGGAATATACAATGTTTCAATGTTCCTGTGGATTTCTACGAATTCTTGTCCACCAAAGTTGTAAAGCATCTTATCTGAGGATGCAACAATGTGACAACCCAGATCACGTGATAAGGGTCGTCACAAAAATGATGTCTTAACTCTTTGGAGACCATACAGCCGATAATACCAAGTGTATATTGGATGTTCTACACTTTTATAATCATTTATACAGTTGTACCGGTATGTTTTTTTATTAGTTTAAACCTTGAACCATTATTTCTGATGTGTTTTGCTTCATAACTTGCGAGAAGAGAACTAATCATTGTATGCATTGCAGCTCAGAATTTTGTTTCACTACAAAATTCGTGTTTCTTGTTGCAATAAGTTAAAATTTTTTTTCCAGAACTGAATTTTCACAAAAGATCTTGTTTCTAATGTTTCTTTCTAATATTGGTTTCTGTGCAGTTTAAAATTCAGTTTTATTCCAGGTATAGCAGTGGAAGATGCAGTTACAGCAAGCGTTATTTGGCAACACATGCACGAATGAAAATTATTACTTTTTTAAACTAATGAAGTTATTATCAAGGTGAAGATTGCGCTTTATGAATCTTAAAATTGCTTAATCTGGGGCCACATACTATGGTCTTTACAAAAACCTAAACGTTTGTGTTTCATGAAATTGGTATACTATGGTCTTCATTACAAATAAAATTTCCGAATCTTCATTTCAAAGATTTTCTTTTTTTTCGAATATTTGTAAATATTTTGCAAACAAAAAATCTTTGGCCGAACATTTTTTTATTTGGAAATTTTTATGAAGATTTTGAATTTTTTTCCGAAAATTTTTTTGTTTGTTACTAACATTTTTTGTTCCTACCAACATTTTTTTTCCTAATGAAAATGGTTCAAAATGTTCGTGAATTAGCTCAAATCTTTGTATAGATTCACAAATGCTTTAGAGCATTGGTTCCCAATCTTTTTATATTGGCGTACCAGTAAAAATTAAACAAATATTTATAAACATGCTCCAAAAAATCGTACTAGATATATAACAAACACCGGTGTAGTTATTGTTGCATTGGTTAACTGAAGCAAAATTAAAGGCACAGCATAATCCATTATTTCGGCAAATGTTGCTCATTCAAATACAAACATTCAACAAAAATCAGCTCAAACAAAAAAAATGTCTAATTATGTACCAAGCGCACAACCAGGATTTGGTTAAGGAGGGGGGGTTAAACCCATTGTTAAAATTTTTTGCTTGAAAAATGCGTCAAATAGATAGGGTGCTGAGCAGATTGGTGCAACTCATGCAAATCAAAAACGGGGGTCTGGGGGTGGGGCTCCTAGCCGCACAGCTGCTGGGAGATTTTTGTGATTTTTCAGCAAAAAATAGTCATTTTATCGCCATTCGAATCAAATTTTGTAACTTTTTGGAGCTTGGCCACAGAACTAAATTGCCAAAATTAGAAAGCCAGTTGAAGAATGATATTGTCCAGCCCTTTCAAGCCTTCTCTCACTCACAGGTCAAGTCCAAAGCATGTTTAAATGCTTGTTTTTGGGTTAAACTTTCTTAAGTGACTTTGCTAAGAGAGGGAGGGCTGAAACCCCTTAGCCCCCTGGTTGCGCCACTGTTGTGGACACATAGTACAACATCAAAATTATTGAGAAATTTGTTGCTGTTTCAATGCCATTATGAAAGACAAGCAAGGCAGGAAAAAAGTTTCTGAAACACGTAACTCTGCTTCAGCATCAAATCGATTCCTTTGCCTTTGTTTGATTTAAGCGACGTCAGAGCTGAAAAAATCTTCTCGCATAACTAGCTTGTTGAAAATACCATCAACAACTTGATTTTTTGAAACTTAAGCGAATATTTGTGTTGAAGAGGTGTTTACAATTTTATTTTTATCTTTCTTTTTTTCTTGCCTGCTTTTCTGTGAGGATTACGGGGGCAGAAGCTTGAGATTAAGCCGTCAAAACTTGACGGTCTTCTATCACCTCCATCATTTCACTTGGGCTTAGTCAAGTGATTCCATTTTAAATCCTCAATGTGATTGATCTATCTTGTTCTAGTTTGTTCTACTGGTTGTTTCCCATTTGCTTTGACAGTAAAGCTTTCAATTTGCAGAAGTAGCGATTTCCAGAATTGAGACAAGGATTTTTTTATATATCTTGACTGCAAAGTAGAATCGCAACGTAATTCAATCGGTTTTCATTTTTCTTTGGATTACATGTGCTGATATCTTGGATGAATGGTGACAAGGAGGCGAAGATCAACGCCAGTTTCATTGACTAAAATGAGTTTTGTAATCAACAAAAGCATTGCAATGGTGTGTGGAAAGAAGATCTCCTACAGACTGGCATAAAAACGTATGGGGACCAGCACCGGACTATGGACAGCGGTTGGGAACCACTGCTTTAGACCACTTGTAAAATTTTCTTTAGATTTTTTTGCTGGTAGTTAAGCTTGTTTCACCGGTTTTTGGCAGGTAATCGAGGAAAAAGAGCGTTTAACACATTAATTATACAATACTTGGTTCATCATGGCTTGGTTGTATAAATTTCTGAATGAGGAAAGAAATTCTGGGATGAGGAAGATCTAATAGTTTATTAGAGGGCAAAACTAATCCAGTCTTTGGTAGCTCTTTTTAGTAAAGCGCTACTGCTTTTTTACTGATGGATTTCAGGTCAAACTATATCTGTTTAGTTTCATCTATTGAAAGTGGATTGTCATTTTTAAAAAATTTTAAGGTTTGATGCAGCAATCCACTACCATTTTTGATCTTCCGTGCCTTTTGTCTTGCAGGTGGAAAGCAAAGATGGTACATAGTCATAATTCTAAATAAGCTAAAAAAATTCAGTTTTTACTAACTTAAATCTGTGACTCATTTTTAATTTAATTTGCTTAATTACTGTAATTCGACAAAAAATTTCAAATTGCCAAATTTAGATTTGCTAGACTTAAAATAAACCAAATTGCTAGTCGTGCAAAAAGCGGAAGAGGTGACAATTATTTTTGTTAATAATGGTTGGTTATTTAATGATTGCTTGATGTTTATTGTTTAATGACATTTTTTGTTTGCGTTTGAATGCAAAAGTAAAGCAAATTGCATATACGGATGTGAAAACAATGAGCTTTTGTTGGAAATTCATTGAAGAACTCTTTACAAAGATCTTTGAAGCTACAACTTTGTTTTGAAAAATAGAAAATAGATACCCAAATATCAACATTATTTTGTTGTTAACATATTTGTATTTTACACCAAAATGTCAATACGGAAGAAAATAAAGTTAAATTTTAAGGTGAATTTACACAATACTCAGTATTCGTTTTTTGTCCGTTTTTTTCTTATGTTTTTACTTCTCCGTGAAAAAATATGCGCTTTATCTGCACTAAGTAAGTTGACTGCTGCATAGAGATAAAAATTTGTGTTAAAATTTTGTGTATGAACAATAAGAGCAATATTTCAAAATTGAGCTGTACTCCTTTCCAAAAATTTTTTTTTTCGGAAAACTGTCCAGTATGTCACAGGGGTTAGTGGTGATATGGACATATGAAAATGTGGTTCAAAAAACACATACTTTTAGACAGAGAAGCAAAAATGTAAAAAAACGGGCAAAAAACAGATACTACGTAAATCCTTTATGAAGAAAGATTATTTTAAACTTTCAAAAGATGTTCTGAACTCTTAAAACCTGTTCTGAATAAAAATTTAAAACTCGAATAACTTTTGAAACATGAATAATCATGTTTTTTGAAGACCATAGTATGTGGTCCCTGGTTCAGTACAATTTGCATTGTCTGCTCTAAATGCCTTTTTCCTTTTATGTCCAAGTTTAGCTGAGTAAGATTGTTGGTTTTTGAATGCAGTTGATTTTGAACTACTGGATTATGATAAATGGTTTTCTTGCTTTTTTTATTTATTTTGTGGTTAAGTGCCTGTATATTTTGTAATTGTAAACATGATGCAAGAGGCAAGGGCTTGTATCTTTGTATGCAAATTAAAAATTATATTTTAAAGTTAAAAAGTAATTAAATAAAATTTGAATTTGAACTTAAATATAACTATATTTTTGGGTTAAATTAGAATTTTTTCAATGACTGGCCAATGGTTGAGAAAAATAAACCTAAATCAGCTTAGACTATATAAATTTTTCAGGGTTTTCCAAAATTAATCATTTCATGGTGATTATCACAGTATTAAAGGTGATTATCACAGTATTAAAGCATTAAAAATTAAAACGTATAAAGCAGTCTGTTTCACGTGTAAATGGGATCATACAATAAGATTTCCCTTGACGATAGCAATTACGGGTGGAAAAGCTGTTGAGTTCTTAATGTTTTAATACTGTGGTAACATTGTGATGTTTGCTTTAACGTTTTGATATCGACAACTTTTTGAAACTTTGATATCAACCACAGACAGATATGTTTTAGAGTTTCCCAAAATATGAGTTCATCCTAAAATGTTAATTTGAGGAAACATTAATTTAACAAAGCTCAGTATCAAAAGGATGTTAATTTGAAAACACTTGCTGAAAATACGGGTTTCATTCCTTTTTGAAAGTTGTAGTCATAATAAACATTGAAAATGTCCAGAAACATAACTAAGGTTTAGCCTTTAGCATTTCAAATAACATTATTTTCAGACCTAGTCCAGCATTTATAAGCTTGCCCACCATGAAAATTACAAATCAATATTTGGCACTGTAAATGGTGATACGCATTATCGTTTAAGTCTTAAGCAGAGACGCTCAGATTCAATCAAAATTTTCTCTGCACATTTTTCCGCATAATTGCATTTAATTTAACACAAGGGTTCATGCATGGAAATGCAACGTGCATGCATGAAATGTGAATTTGCATGAATGAAAATGCAACGACAAGAAATGAATTATGCAAATAAGGACCAAAGGCTAACACGTCATTTCATTGCACTAGAGGCACTTTGATTTTGTGATTCTAGAACATAAAGCTGTTAGATACTTTTCAATCTAAATCATAGCAATAAGGGTTTTTTTACTAGGCTACAAAGTACAAACTCATACCTGATAATAAGACTGCTAGTACTTGAGTAGGCCTATTGCATTTGCTTACATTTTTTTGTGACCCTAGAATAAACCTAGCCAAACAATGGCCTACCATGGCCTACTAGAAACAATACGGCCAAATAACACATTTTCGACATGTTTTTTAACAGGCTGACCCTCTCTCTGTGAGTAAAAACAACATTTCTCTGTGTGTGTGAAATGCGCATAAAATGAGCTGCGTAGACACTTTCATGATGCTAAATCAATACGCACGCACATGATGAGTAAGCGATGGAATAAGAAAAAAAAATACTGGATTAACAAATCTGTAAAGTAATTTAACTACTTTTCAAATATTAACAAATAGAAATATCAAAAACAGTTGTTGCTGCAAAATTTTCTCAAACTTTAAGAGTTTAATATTAATATATTGTATAACTCAAATAAAATATAAACGACTTTTAATTGACCAAACAGGGGACATATTTTAAGAAAAAATTTAACACTTACCAACAGTCATTGCCTCGTAATAAATCCATAATTTGATTCCAGGTTGCAACAAATACTCTGCACATGATGAAATGGAGCACAGGTTGTTGAAACTTAGCTAAAGTTAACCAAAAGCTAACGTTTGCTCTGACATAAAGTTATAAGATATGGGCTTTGAGATAGTCAATTCAGTATTCACCTGCTCACATATACAGTATGTTCACAAAAAATGTTGTTTTTATTAATCGGCCCCGGGTGGCTGTTGCTTTAAAGATTGCCAAATCTTGTTTTCGAAATGCAACAATCGTAAAAGTATCAGCCTTTCATTTCAGACATGTGGAAAGGCAACATGCAGGATCGCTCTAAGCAACTTTTGTTGTCTGCTTTTTCTTAAATGAAGCAATAAATTCTTACTGCATTGGAAGAAATTCGTTGTTTGTTGTTATAAAAAAATATTGACCAAAATTCTTATACCAAACTTTTTGCACAAACTGACTGTGTTGTAAAATCACATGATCTGCTGCATCCAAAATTGCAAAGCCTTTGCAAAAGATATTAGCCAAGCCCCAAGATGGTATTATCAATCCTCCACGCGACAACTGATGAAAAAAGGGCAGATCAGTATCAACTCCGACTAAACTTGATTGACATTCACTACATTTTAATTGTTTGATCAGTTTTTTTGCTGCATCCCAGCAATACTGTAGGCAACCTCGGTGCTGTCCATAGCGAAACCAACCCATTGCAATTCATAGTCTTGGTCTGCAATTTTTTGAATAAATTTGGACGATATTGACTTTTTGCTTTGGATTTTTTTCTTCCATAAAATTGATATTTTCTTTAATAAGGGACCAAGTTAACAAAATTTTCGCTGAAGATTTCACTTCACGCAAATTTACAAGAAATCGCCCACCACTTATATGACGATATTGAGCAAAAGGATTTTCCAAAGGATCACTCTGAAATCGTCTATGGATGACAAAGATAAATCCCTCTGCATGAAGATCAGTGATTAGGAAAGGTTGGGCATGCAAGGTGTACCAATGTGTTGTTAGTCTGTTTAGAGAAGGAAAATGTATTACTACTTGTAGCGGACCATTTTTCTAACCAATTGGCAAAAAAACGAAGAAAAACAGCTTTGCCATCACCATAAACCGGAGCATTTGCAAGTAGATTGGAATTGAATTGTGTTCTTGCATTGACAACAGTCCACCACGAATTGATTCAAGTTAGAAAATCAGCAACATTTTTGCATTCTGAAAAATAACTTTTAAAAGCTGCAATCGTTGTATCATCAAATATTGTGAGAGCCAAAGGAATATTTTGTGTGTTGTTTCCAGGGTGTAAGGCCGAATATGTGAGCTTGGGTGCTTTTCTTAGATTTCCTTGGAGAGCAACATCTTTGTCGTACACTGCATGCAAGTCGGACCAACATATATATCCTCCATCCGAATCCAGATGTTTTTGCGTTGCATCACTGGAAAAGAAAACTCGGGAACACAAATTTTTTGGCATTCAGTTAATTGTTGTGGATGTTCTTGATCAGGTGTACATTGCCAAAAGATAAATATGTGTTTAATATGCTCTAGGGATGCTTGATGCGGAAGGGATTATCAGAAAGTTATTGTCCGGTTAGTCTATGAAAAGCTTAAGATTTCTGCTGTGATTATCTGATAAACGTGATTTTATTGATCTAAATTATGATAGCCATTGATCTAATTTTGAAGCAATCCAATCTTCTGTTATTGCAGTTTCTGAAAAGGCATTAATAACGATGGTAATTGACTTTTTTAATTCAGCTACCATAAATATCACAATGCCTTTGTAAAGGTTTCCTTCTTCATCCGCTCCAACGTATTCTCCTGAATGATATTGTGACAATTTTTGAAGATACATTTCATCTGCCATTAAAACCATATCTTCCAAAAGCTTTCTGGCTTTTTTGAGAAGTTTCACAGCTTTTAATGAATCCAATTCTCTTTGTTTGAGTTTGTTGATTGTAGAAAACAAAGGAAGGGAAAAATGATGTAGCAAATATTTGTAGCTCTGAGAAGAAGTATAGTGAAGCAACAATGCTAACCACATCATCTCAGCTGAATATGGGGGTCAGCCTTTGGGTTTGCAATATTGTCGCTGCTGCAATTCATCCATAATTGAGTTGGAATGCTCTTTGATTTTGTTGCGTAAATAACCAGGAAGATATTGGAACACGCTGTGGCAAGATATTCCTCCATTTTTTCCCTCAACCAACCAAGTTGAAAAGAAACTGGACGACCTTTGTGTTGCAAATGAACATTAAGATCCTGATTAGTTTTGATTGCTTTTTTAATTTCAGGAAAACCAGTGTCCTCATGATATATAAGATGTCAATACAAAATGTAATTTTTTGATTTGTAAGTAATAAATCCCGAGGGACTATGGCTAGAGTTTAATTCTTCAAAATTTGATATGGTGTCAATTTTTAAAAATTTAGAGGTTTCATCTTCTTGAAACATTCTGGATCTAGGTGGCTTCCGGCTTGTACTAGATGTTGGTAGAATTGATGGCTTATCCAATTTAGATTTCGATGGAATGTGGGAATTGGATCAAGGTTTCACTTTAGCTTTCTTCGTTTCTTGTTTCCGGGAAAAATAAAACTTTTAAAGTGTTTTATGCATATCACAGAGTTTTTGGTTGGCTTCTAGTGGGCTCAATTTACAAATTTAATCCAATCTGCTAAAAAGTTGGGTTTCTCTAATTGAAATGTGAAGGTAGAAACTTTTTCAGATGCAGTTGACAGGTATCCCGATTTGCAACCATAAACTACACATTTGTTAACCATACTGTACTTATTAAAAACGATATCAAAGCAATAAGCAGCAACTTTGCTGGATTCAACATTTTTATTAAAAACAAAACATATCGAACGTTTTCGGCTTAAAACAATTAAGCCCTCATCAGGATATTATAAACAATAATACATAAACATCTGTAAAGGAAAATAAAATCATTATGGCAACATAAATTATGTATAGCTGACTAATAACGTACATTATATGAGGAAACACATAAAATTATTATCTCAAAATAAAAATCCCTTTCCAGTTTTGGAGCAAAGCGATCATATTAAAATTACAGTCAAACAAGCAACAGCATGAAGTTTTTCACGTGAAATAAACCTCTTCAGTTTATTAAAAGCGTTGGCTTAACTCAGCCACTGCTTTATCTAAAGTCAGTGCATAAATGAATTTATAATCAGCTGTTTTTCACCTTCTGTTTATGTGCTAATTTCAAACTCTGGAGTTCTTGAGGGTATGGTTTAAACTTTAAGACAAATCCTCACCTTGTTTAACTCTTTTTTGGAATATATTTTCATTGTGGTATCTAAGCGGCTGTACTACATTATCATTCTAACTGTTAGTGTATAAACACTTTTTTTACAGTAAGGATAAAACTGACCACTCAAAAAAAGGAATATAAAATACTTTGCAGACTAATGTCATGGTATAATAATCATACAGTAGGTTCACTCCAAGCAAAAACCATTGTGACGTGTGTCCGCATTTTTTGAGAGCCAATCAAACCTTTGGAGTCAAATTGACGTCATAATAGTGACATCGTGAGCAGATTCGAATTATGCCAAATGATAGCAATTGTTCTGAAATTTTATGAATTTTGTCTCCACCTTACAAAATCAAGCCCTTCTTCTTTTTTTATGGCCCTAAATGTTGAAGGGCACCATTTTTCACAGCTGTCATACTCCTGATGTAACTTGACGTAGCTTTCGTATTCGACATTTTTGCATTAAAAGCATTCCGTAATCTTCCAGATTTATGGCAAACATCTATAAAGGATTTGTTTGCTTAGCTCATCGGATCAGTAGATCACCTAACCATTAGATTTTATATATGGTATTGAGTCAAGCCAAATTTCAGCTTGGTATGCATTTCACCCACTCTAATATGCTATTCAACAACACACACATTCATTAAATTTAGTAAAATCAACACAAACACGTACTCAATGAATAGGTTTTGGTACCACTGGTAGAAAACCACAAGAGCTCGGCGGAGCTCCCAAGCCTTGCTATGCTTTCTTACAAGACTGCACTCTTTGGTATGCTTGAATTAAAGAACAGTCCTCAAGGAGACAGTCGTCTAGGAGTTATTTCGTTGAATTAAGTTGCAATAGTAGTAAATAGTAACACCGATAAAATCTTCATTTAAACTGAATCTTCGAATAAAAAGCAATGCAAATTTTACCGAGGTTCTCTTTTCTGTAATATTAAAAGCAGTCCTTCTTGTAACTCAAATAACAAAAACTAAACGTGCTTGAAAACTTCGAAAAGACAACGAATGATTTTGTACAATAAAACGGCAGCTGAAAAGAGCTTTTGTAGTTGCAGTAATTGATTGCCGTTAGCTGCTGCTACTAAAAATCAAGATATAAATAAGTGAAGCAAAGGCCAAGGGTTTGCCTCCAGCATACAACAAAACAAAAAACAATCACAAACTAAAGAAAGGACATTATCGATGCCGGAACAACCACCACCACCATGCTACTGCAGTACTCTTTTATTCTGAAAATTTCATGTTGCTCTCTCTTACTCAAGTTATGTAGCCCATAGCTGTTGAAGGACTTGTGTCAAAGTCGATTGAACAGAAAAATTAATGTTATCAGATTCCATTTGAAGTAGTTGCTGCCTGTGCCCGCAATCGCAGATTTGCATTCCAAGCACAATCCAAACACAAAACAGAATACACATTCGCAACCTACCTAACTAGCACTAGGCCTAACTAGCTAGTGGATGCGCAGCTATGTAAATCAGTGTTGTTGTGTTGTTGATACGAACTAGTAGGCTGGCGTCCTACAATAACAAAATACAGTCACAAAAATACTAGTAGCGACTTACCGAAAGACAGGGGAAAAGTCAGCAGGAAAAAATTATCCAGTCAGCACCTGCTTTAACGCCCTAACTAGAATCCACGCCTGCCTTGCTGCAGACTAACAGTACATACAGGTAAGGTCACTGACTAATAAACAAGCATAAAAAAACACTCCTTAACTACCACTAAAGCCTCAGCTAGCCCCTAACTAGTCTAATAAGTAAGGCAGTCAAGAGCTCAGAACTAGCCTAGCTGCAAATTCTACACTAGGTTTGTAGAATTGCCACTTGAAAACAATAGCAATGCAATAATTGACTCCGCTTATCTGGTAGCATCAGATAAACACAACAAAAAAGATAGAACCCATTACACGTAAATTCGTGTTGGGCTAGAAAAGGAATGAAGACACGGCTATCCTAACAGCTATATATTTTTCAAGTGGTAAGGGAAATTGCATCGTCTTCCAAACAAAGTAGCTTTGCAAATTTTCCGAAGCGTTAAAACTCCCCAAAACAAAAATACCACAAATTCTTCAGGTTTGAAAACTGTATTTTGTTTTGCCTGACCATGCTAGTGAGACACGGGAATGCTTATTAACTTAACCAGTGGAGTCGGATGAAAATATTTAAAAATCTCATGTCAGAGCTTTAAATATCTTGAAAATAGTGTATTTTTGGAAGAAAAATCTTTATAAAATTTTTTCCAATTAACCAAAAAAAATAATGTCAAAAAAAGATCAAAAAATAGTCTTCAGTTGTTATTGCTTCCAATATGTAAGCTCATGCCTGGTAAAGTCCAAAAACTATCAGGCAAAAGTGCAATTTTTTGCCCATTTGGTTTTCTGAAGAAATTCCTAAATCTCAGAAAATATCTCAACATATTACACTATTGATCCCAGTTCAGTTTTTATTTTAACGAAAAATACATTCAGCATAAATGTTTTCAATATCAACATAATTCCAAAACTTAGGTTGAATTTCCAGATTTGGTATACTTTTTGTGCTTCTAACAAAGGTTGAGTATGAGCTGTCACATCATAAATAGGGGAGACTTGGGAGAGTTGTTACAATTTTTACTTAAATCGTAATAACTTCCCTCTCCAACAGAGTAAATTACTCATTTTTTTCATATAAAGTAGGCCAACACCTTGCCATTCTGATACCACTTTCAGATCAGTTTCATGACATATCTACAAGGAAATATTACGCTTTTGCAAATACAGGTTGTTGTAACAACTCACCCCGACTATCTGGGTGAATTGTTACTACACAGGGTAAATTGTTACAACAGGATAATGGTTAGATTTATGGCTGAATTGCATAAATTTTACCCCTGCATCTTATTTGCATATGCTTCTGAGTAGAATATTGATGTGATAACGAAAAGAATTAGTGATGTAATAATAGGTTTTCTGATGCAATAACGAAAACGGACCTTGCAGTTAATCATTAAAATAAACATCACACAAACAACGCATGAAATTCAGAACATATTTACAAGAATCCAAACTGTCCAACAAATCTACTGTATCTAGTTACTGAGAGCATTTGTCACAAATGTAATTTTTCCCCTGCTGCAGTGCTGGCTTCATGAGCCCAGGCATTGCGAACCCTACACTGCACCCAAAATTTTCCTGGAGCAGAATTTGAATATTTGTCCAAGCAGGCTATGCAAAACCATTCTTGATTTTTGGATTGAGAATTTGTCTTTTTGAGATTTCTCTGAATCTTTCTTTGATTGACAACAGGTTTTCTTGTAGCATGTTGTGCTTCCTCCAGTTTCTTTTTTTCAGAAGTAGATGTAGTCACTGCTGATCAACGCCTGTGAGAACTTTGCTTTACATGTGGTTGAGCTTTGGGGAAGGAATTATCATCTGAGGTGATCTAACAACTCTATCAGGTCGGTCAAGTTCTCCATGTCCAAATGACAAATTACTTGATGTAGCAGAGGAGCAAAGAACATCTTCAACTGGTGCAGTAGGCAAACCTGGCACACTAGTAGGAGCATCTTACTCAACTGAAAAATCCTGAGTAGAAGGCAAACTTGGAACCTCAGCAGTGCATGATGGTGCATTAGCATCATCAAATAATGAGGCATTGCCTGTTGATGATGCAGGTTGCTCATGTTGTGGGCATTCTTGGTATGAACATTACTGGCCATAAAATCATCATCCGTAAAAATGTCTTAGTTAAATGGTGATATATCATACACTAGAAGAACATTTTGAATATTGACTGGTGTTGCAGTAGAGGGCAAGGCCAACTTTGCAATATGTGGTATGTCATAAATGGTCATGTGTTTTCCAGGGTGGTTTTTCATTCCCTTATCACATGCTGAGATAACAGAACAAGGTGAAAAACTCGTGTAAAACACAAACTTTGCACAAGCGGGTTTCGTGTTTTTGACACGAGTAGTTTTTGTTGTCTAAGCTACAAAAATCTACTTGTTTTCATACACTTGTAATATTAATATTACAAATGAATGAAAACACGTATATTTTTGCAGTGTTGACAATGGAAACACGAACCCCGTTGTGCAAAGTTTGCAATAACGGTCCGCATGTTCTCTTCACTGGTGACAGGCTGGGTTCCGGTATTCTTCGTGATTTATTGTACGATGCATAACCTATAAGATACTGTATTATTCACTTTTGCCTCAAACGTATCTTAAAAAAGTATCATTAATGAACAAAGCCACAAAAAATCTGATGAAAGCCACACACATTCGTCCCGCAAAACCAATTACAAGTGACAGTTGATACCTTCAAAGAGTCGTTTTTTTGACAATCTCATGATCCTGAGGTTTATAGTTCAACTCACATCTTTATCGAATTGTTGTGTTCTTGGACAAGATACTTTACGACGATCTGTCAAGTAGCATCGTGGTTGAACCTGTCAAGAATTTAAATCTTGTAGAAAATCCTGGAAGCTCCAATAAGGTGGTACAGATTCACGTTGAGAGTGCCACTGTCTCTCTCTCTCTCGTGAAAGCAGGCATGCAAGCAGGATTTTGTAAGGAGAGCTCAGATAGAACACAATGCTCTGTACGTCATGCCATGCATGAGCGAATTGTGCTAAAGCTTTTTCATCATGTGACTGCATAGAAAGTAAATGGAAGCAGACAGCGACTAGACTAGGCACCTAAATAAAGTTAAATAAAAAAAAATTGCGGATGTGTGAGTGACAAATGAAATAGAATTTGAGAAGGTTGATTATCCCAGTGATTTAGAAGACTGGCTATTTTTTCAAAAAAGTATTGCGATTTCAGGCAAATAAAGCTTTGTTTTGGCCTTTCCATTTAAAACTTGCATTAGTGTATTCATAGGTTCTTTATTTAGCAGGCTAGAAACAGACACGTGGGGGAAAAAAGAATAACATTGAAAAAAAAGTGTGCTCTAGTTGCAAAGTTGTTTTTTTGCGGTCACACCTATTGGACTGATTTGATTGGACATAATCGTGGAACGAGTGAACCAATTAGAAAAACGTCACGCTGATTGGACGAATCAGCATATTACAGTCAACCAATAAAGAGTCTATGGTCAATTCTAGCAATTGGTGTTTCATTGCATAGACGTAGAAAATGAGAAGCAGATATCAAAATTTATAGTTTAACAGCAGCTTTGAAACACTTATCCATCTCTCATCGCGTTAGATCTACATATTTTTGACATAAGTCTAGGCTATCATTGTTTTCATTGTGATTTTTCTTTTCTGGCAGTATCATCATTGTAGGCTACATGCTTGTGCGGATGTTAGTAGTCTAATATCAATGTTGAACTGCTAGCAAATCCAAACTAAAGTTATCTCAATGTTACACCACTAGCCTTATGTTTGCTCTGGGTTTATGTAGGTCTCTGTGATATCATCTAACTCTTAAAAACAAATCCATTCCGTCGGCAGTGAAGCCAAATGATGAACCTGTCGTTTTTATGACAACCTAGATCGCATGATTTGGGTTCAACCAGCACCCTGGTCACGTTGTTGCGTCCTTGGATAAGCCACTTTAAAATGATTACCTCTACTTAGTGGCTTCGAACAAGTAGCAGATTTATCAGAAAAGAATTCGAAGAAATCCACAGAAACATTGGATCAGTGGAAACTCCTAAGCAGGTCCGGAATCCTGTAAGCGTGAAGTAGTCATTGCAATGAAAAGTGCACGGATAGTCCAATAGTTAGCGTTTGATGCTGTCTGGTGACAGAAGGATAAATATGCACTGCGACAACAAATTACTATTTACTTCTTTACATCTGCATCTTCCAAGAATGACTTCCAAATCTTTCATTTTTTTCAAAGGAAAAGCATATGGAAGAGAACCAGGTTCATCCATTTGTGAGAGGTCTCCAAACGCATTCACAATACCAGACGATATTATTTTGTCCAATTTTGAGCTTATGACTTCCAGTTCTTGGTTTATCTCTATTTGGCATAATTGAATACGACAAGCTTTAACCGTGTAGCGCCCCACGTTGCAAATATGCAACATAGATTCTAGAGTGTTGAACATGAACTTGTGATTGAATAAATTAATTCTACAAATTTGGCTAGTTACCTACACGCCCGCTGTTACAAATGTGCACCTTATTTCACTTCCTCCTACCACTAGCTGCGAAAAGCAGCCTTTTTCATATTTGCTTAGCTTTTTTTGCAAAAATTTGGTTAGTGACCAATTTTTGTTTCCTTTTTGAGATTTAGATAGCATAGAAATCGCCGTATTCTTTTTCAGGTTAAATACTTTATCAAAAAAACAAAACATAAGTATTGCAATACCATATTCATTCGTATGCCAATGAGTAAAATTTTGTTATAGTAATTACTTTAGTACAAAACAAGGAAAGTATTTTGTCCAAAACAGTTAATTTTTGAAAACGATTTGTTTAAAAATAATTTTTCGGACAAAAGCTGAAAACTGCGGACTCTTTCCAAAGAATATCACATACAATAAACCCATCATAAAAACAGATAAATTTACAGAAAGGTAATAAATCTACCAACTACCCCATAAACATGACCTTGTGTAATAAACGAGCAAAATACGTGTTCACCAACCCCAGTTAGATGTGTAAAACTTATGTACAAAACACGAGTTTTTCATGACGTTTTGCACCAACGTCACCCGTGTTTTACATGTATTTAGGTATGTGTTTGCTACGTAACCCTAGCACGTGTTGACTACGTGTTATTAACTCGTAAAAAATATGTGAATTGGACACGTGTTTATTATCAATTCTTGACTTGTGTTCGACTCGAGTTTTTACGTGATTTCGACTTGTGTTTGACTAACAGTTTTTACATGATTTCGATACGAATTTATTATCGGTTCTTTATAAGATCCTTTAGAACTTCTGATAGATACGCGAAACACAAGTCTTGATCAGAATATTGCACAATAAACTGTTCGTAAAGCTACTATAAACTTTTGTCGCAAAAAGCTACTAATTCTGTGTTTTGTTAAAACTTACTGGCGCCTTCAAAAGCGATCAGTGATTTTATGTTTCCAGTTTGCTATCACGAAGTATAAACACTTTTAAAGTGTTCTACTGGATAATATAAATTCATATACAACATGCTCAACAGCTAAGTTTATCAAACATTTATTGTGGCCGAATGGATGTCGTCAGCGTGGCTGAATGGGTTCAAATCTGATCGAATGGTCTGGGTTCAACCCACACCCTGGTCATGTTGTTGCGTCCTTGGATAAGACGCTTTATGATGGTTATCTCTGCTTGGTGGCTTCGAGCAATTAGCAAATTCAGTGGACTAGAATTCGAAGAAATCCACAGGAACATTGGATCATCGGAAACTCCTTAAGCAGGTGCGGATTCCTCCAATCACGAAGTAGTCGTAATGAAAAGGATCGTCCAGTAAGTTAGCGTCGGATGGTGTCCGGTGACAGGAGGATAAATATGTGCTACAACAACAATTTACAAACCCAAATAAAAAACACTAGTTCATACAACAGGTGGCCTACCCCCTTGCAGTCTCTTGGTTCCAGATTTTACATATTCGTGTATCACTTTTTTGACAAGGGATTTTGTAACTTTCGAATCCGCTGTACGTACAGCAGCTGCAAAGCAAAATAAAACATATGAAAACAGCTAGCAAAATTAGAAACATATTAATCGAAATAGGCAAGAATTAGTAGATTCTGACTCCCGACTATTCCGAAAAAATTCGTTGTTTTTAGAGAAAACAGATAAAATCATTGAGATTTTTACAAACGACCATTATCATCAGCGTTGCAAACGAAAATCGACAATGTGCATTAAAGCCAAGCTACGATCTAACCAAACATTATATCAAAACAATGCTCCGTGCGCAGACAAAAAACGAGCATGCTATTTTATTTCTTTAGAAAAAACTCAAAAATTGTCTGCTTTATGCTGACATACTCCGTGAAATGTTCACATGATTTTACATTAGCTGGTTTTCAATGAAGAGGATATTTTAAATCGCTGCGGAGAGAAATTTCTTTTGTTTGTTGTTGCATGGTGTATTGCTAATATTTGCTAACATATTTTGAAGTTCTGAATGTAAAAAAGTAAGCTTAGTGAAAAGTTTAATTTCCTGCTAAAATCTATTTCATCAGTTATCACCAGTAAGCTATTAAAGGACGAATTATCTGATAAACTTCAATGTTTAATAACCATGAAATTACAACTAGCGATAGCTGTGTAATAATACAAAAATGACAAAGGCTAATAACAAATGAACTGGCTGCATTTATGTTGCTTACTGCAAGCAGCAGCAATAGTAGGTTTTGGAAGCTCATAGCACTTTTACTTTACGCTCACTCATTCTTTCCACACAGAGACTTAAAAATAAATTTAGCAACAAAATATTAGTAATGCAACAGTTTGATTATTAACCATACAGTAGGTTCTGTTTCACTCCAAACATGTATTGTTAAACTGTCCAGCTATTTTTTGCCTCTCTTGCATCATAACAAGCTCTCAAGCAATTAGGTTTCGTGCTCACGATCCCTCTTGTTTTATCATACTCTCACAAATTATCAGAATCGGCAAAAGACAGCAATATGTAACCATCTTTACTTTGCACACATTTTGTTTTAAAGTATATACTGTGATAAATACCCGTAAAAAATCCACCAACATGATTAACAAGCCGATGACATACTGTGTCGTATGTCTTAGGCTGTTAATCATAGTTTTGATTGTGCCCTCAGACTCTGGATACTGGCTATAGTTCATCATTAAATTCTCAGTGCATAGTCCTTCATGAACTAACTGTATCGGCATATTTTTTGAAAGAACAGTGGAGGCTCTTGAAAAACATGCGGGTCGTGAAAGTAAAAGCTGACTGGTGGAGAGGTTATGCCATGTTATGATGCTGCAAAACTATTGAGGAGTTTTTTTTTCTCAATGAAATAAACCTAATGTATAGCGAAAACACAATGTGGTAATACAACACAACAAACAACCTAAAAAGACGTAATTATTTCTCTCCGCAGTGACTTGAAACATCCACCTCATTGAAAATCAACCAACGTAAAAATTATTTGAAAATTCCTTAGGTACGCCATAGAGCAGACAAGTTTAGGGTTTTTTAAAAGTTAATAAGCTATTTCTTGATATGAAATTTGGCCGGACCGGATCTCGGCTTTAAGGGAAATTAGACATCTCTCAAATAGATTGTTTAAAACGAATGGAGATAACGGAAGTAAAAACTATCTATATATTACACTTATTTTAGAAACCCGATTGATTTTGACTGTGTTACGAACGATAAAGTTTTTATAACCAGCTCTTGCGATATTTGTCAGTTTGCCAAGTCATTTTTCTTTAAAGCTTAATTCTTAAATTTGAAGATCTGCTAAGACTTACTAATCAGAACCGTTTTGTGTTTTCTGCACAGCGACAATGTAGAGTATTATAGCCAAAGTCAATAACGTGTAGGAGAGCTATGCCTAACTCTCCCAATCCCTTTCTCATTCTGACAACTGAGCACTTGATTTACTGATTTTTAATGGAATTATTAAATTGAATAAAGAAAAGTACAGAAAAAACGAAGTAGTCTCAAATACGATATAAAGACCAATTCATGGCCTTCCAATCTACAAGGCTGTTCCCTCACAGTCAATAGTCAAATCCATAGGCAAGGATGGAGAGGAAGGGGTTGCAAAACGCAATTTACCCAAGTTAAGCAGCTTTTAACACGTCTCACCAAAAACTAACACTGTTCACTTGACTCATTTTTGTCACTACTGAGCTCCTAGGCTCCAAGCATTAATAGCACGTGGTAGATCTCTTTTGTCTACCATCCAAAGGCTGGACTTAACAAACAAAGATTGGCAGCTGCCAATCTACAGTTGTCTCGAAAAACAAATAATGCACAAAAGAATCCTTCTAGCACAACGATTCTTAAATATGGCTTTTGTAGATGCACTAATTAACAGCTTATTTTTAACAAAAGATCATAATTACTCATTAATTACTTAAACACCGATTAGACAATGACAAATACTCTTTTTGATTTAAGTCACAAGATTGCAAAAACCAATAATTAATCAGACACAAATGCACAAACAAAGCTTTAAAATTGTGTCTTCAGTCATTAGTTGAAAAGCACGGCAGGTTATTTTTAATGATTTTAACATAGTGGCCCCTATGAAATTCAGTAGGTAATTAATTTCATACAAATTTATAACACACAAAATCAGAGTTAAAAAATAATTTGCCTCACTATGCATTGTCGATTAAAAAAAGATTCACATTGTACATGAGAAAAAGAAATGTACGTATTATTATTCACACAAAACAAAAAACACAACAAAATAAACGTCACACAAGTATATGCAAAACGTAATCAAGTTTCAAAAGCAATCACGTCTCATAGATTTTAGAGTAAATTTAATTGTTTATTTGTTGGAATTAGCCTGCTGGACAGGTGCTATACGTGAGATGTCACAATATATATGCTCCATTTTGTAAGAGTCAGTTTTACAATCATATTTTGTCACAGCAATTTTGGCTCTCTGAACAATAGGGTTTCCATTATGCATTTAAGGGAAAACCTCTGCCACTCTTCCTACACGATACTTTTCCCTTTCGGAAATATCCGCAGAGTCACCCACCAAAATTAGGTCCCCAATTTGTAAGTTTTAGGAGGTCTCTATCCATTTATTTTTCCCTTACAACGTGGGTAGACAAAAATTCCACCCAGTCTTTCCAAAAATGATAAGCCAGGGTCACCTTGAACCTGTAATCCCGTCTTAAATGGTCCCGATCATGCGCCCTCCCCACAGGGGTGTAAGGGTCAAAAGACTGAGTGAGAAGTGAGGCCGGGGTCACAGCAGCAAAGTCCCTAGGGTCATCACTTCAGGCCGTGAGTGAACGCTCATTTACCACCGGAACAGCATTGCTACAAAAAGTGGTTAGCTCCATTAAGCTCGGTTTGTGAGTAGCTGTTTTAACCACTTCGAGACGGGATTTTTTTTTGTTGCTTTACCTCTCAGACGGTATTATTTTTCTAACTTTCACTTTCTCATATCTTTTGCGTTTTTTTTCACTATCACCCGTTTTAATGACGTGATAGGACATGATAGGACGTGACCGACATGCACATGATAGGAAGTAATTTTATGTTTATGCAATGTATTATAATGACGTCATTGGTCCATATAGTGTGTATTGTGACATCAAGCATGACGTCACGACATAATCAGAAGCTACGGATATAATGTTATAATGAAACAGCTATGTAAACGAAATAAAAGCAGCAAAATACAGTTACAAAATTCAATGTTGTTCTTCGAAAGCAATGTAGTTTGTTATTCAACAACGTAAAGATTTTCGAAATAAGTTTATTGTGTGAAGTCACTCTTCGTGTGGTAATCCTTGAAGCACGGTACAACGCACAAGGACACTGAACATGTTTCACATTGATACTGCGTTTCCTTTCGGATTCCTTTTGAAGAACACACAGCACAACGTCGTTGTGGTTTTTCTTTTGCTTCAGTAGGAGGCAAGAAGATGGGAAAATGCCTTCCAAGCAAGCGTGCTGGACTGTCAAGGCTTCGCGGACGTCCTCTTCTGCGGTAAGCTGGCAGGGCAGAAGATTCGAGTAAAGCTGTCATAAGTTTTAGTCGAAAATCAAGCAGCGTAATTCGTGTTCCGGTACATTCTACATGCAAAAGAAAAGAATTCACAATGCACATGTCCACAATGTAGAAAAATAATTTTTTATACCACTTTACACACTTTCTCACACATTGGTAGGTGCTAGCACGCTGATCGGATCTATCAACACCTCCCATTCCCTCGTTGTAAGATAAAACACATTGAGGTTTGATTATATCTTCGCCATTTCTGCGCTTTTTTTGGGTATTTACCATCTCTGCTGTGTGCATTGAAGACAACATTTTTACCTCCTTTTTATCTTGCCATTTTAGAGCCAGCAATCCATCAGCACATGAACGAAATTCTATTTCTCCACGTTTCATCTTTGTTTTAGAAAAATCTGAAGGCATCCCTTTACGATTCAGCCTGACTGTGCCACAAACGTTCGTTCCTGCTTGTAATAGTTGAACAAAGAGACCAGGACTGGAATACCAGTTGTCCAAGTATATATTGTAACCTTTTCCTAAAAGTTGGTTGTTGAGATCGAGTACCACTTTTGTGCTTGCTGGATATCCATCATCAGTTCGATCTTGGCCACAATATATCTTCATGTTCCATTTGTAACCTGCAGCAGGACCGGAACTTTGACATACTTTGTGTACCTTTATACCGAACCTAGCTCTTTTAGATGGATTGTATTGTTTGAATCCAAGTCTACCATGAAACTTCAGCAGTGATTCGTCTGTAGCAATGTTTTGGTAAGGAGTAAACGCTTCTCTGAAGTTTGAAATCATAGTTTCCACAACATTACGAATTTTGAAAAGTCTATCAGTACCATCATCTTCTGCTTTATTTGCAAAATGCATATTGGACAAAATTTGCAGAAAACGGTCCCTCGGCATTACTTCTGAATAAAATGGTGTTGCTAACATTGCTTTTGTAGACCAATATAATTTTATCACTGGTTTCTGTACAACACCCATAAGGATACACAATCCTAGAACTACCTTTATTTCATCAGTTGTTACATCTCGCCATTCTAAGTCATGTCGTTTTTTCAATGGATTACGTCTTGATGGTTTTGACGCAGCATAACGATTGGTTTCATCTGCAATCAAGGTTATCATTTCAGGAGGAATAAAAGCTTGAAAAATATCCAGTATACAGTACTACTGTTGTCGCGTAGATCTGCTTTCACTCCAGGAGTACCAGTAAAAGGATGAATTTTTGGAACGTTGTCTTGTCTGTTCCATGTAAAAGTAAAGTTTCCTGGAGTACTAGTGCCTGAAGTAGTTGCTTGACCTAATGCGGATGAATCGAGACTGTAGGCATCCTCATTTCCATCTTCGCTAAAACTTGCAAGATCCGAACTATCAGCAATACTACTTTCACTTGACGATCCTGAGCTAGCCAAATCCATCTGGGACATAGCTTGATCAATCGTAATATCAGCTCTTCTACGCCTCATGTTGCAACTATTACAATATTTACAGTACCTTAGACAATCAGTACTAATAGCACAATATTACCAGTAACCCAATTTCCACTAATAAAATCTAATCAATAAATTCAATAAATTATATGAAAAAAGATAAAAAACCTCGTTTTTTCCTACACCTTTCCTGCCCTAACATCTAGAGTACTGCGTTCAATCTACCTTTCTCTTCTTGTTTTCGAACAATGCGAAGAAGGTAAATCCCCCTTCTACGTAACCAGACTACTGTGAAGCAATACAGCGGTTGCAACGTTCATTTATGGTAGCCGTCCTTTTGGTAAAGCTGATGGACGTACATATACGTTCTCCGTCCTCGAATGTAAAATAAAATTTGACGTACATGTATGTTTCCCGTCTCGAAGTGGTTAAAGTTCTCTGCAAAATACGTTTAACCTGTTTTACCATCGACTCCCAACTTCCACCCTGTGCCAGGGCATATGGAGATATGAACTCCCATCGTATGCCTTTTTCCCGCAATGAGTTCTGTAGCTCTGGAGATTTCAATGTCTGGGAGTGTCTTGGATGCCACCTGGAAAGAAGAACCATTGTTCGAAAAAATAACCTCAACTTTTTCCCCGGACGTCATTAAACCTATTGAAGGCCAACAGGAAGTCCGTAGGTGAGAGAGAGGTGACAACTTCCATGTGAACAGATCTCGAAGACATGCACGTGAACAGCAAACCCCATGCTTTTTTAGTGCTTTGCCCCTTTATATAATTCACTTGACCAAAGTAATCCAAATTGCTCACTGCAAAAGCCTTATGACCAGCTGTAGTCCTCTCAACAGGCAAGTCAGCCATCAATTGCCTAACTTGTTTTGCCGTTTTTAACGAGCATCGCCCACACTGACTCAAATAACGCTTAACAGCAGCATTACCATTTACAATCTAAAATTTCTAGTAGATAAAAGGGTGTCCTGATCGCCAACGCGACAATTATCGCCATGATACTGTAACACCACTAAACGAGTTAGAGCACACTCAGATGGCAGAATGAGAGGGTGTTTACATGTCCTCGGTAAGCTCAGATGAATTGCTTAATCGACCTTCAACACAAACTAGACCCTCATTGTCAACACATGGCCGAAATCGGTTCAAAGCACGTAATTCTTTTGGCCCTTTTTAGGTTGACCAGAGTTTTACCGACCACACTTTTCAATTGCCTCTGTCAAACTTTCAGGTGAATCACTTCTCAACAAACTCAATGCCTGATTGTAGTACTTTCTTCAAAACCAACAATTCTTTTGAAGGCCATGTCTACAGTAGATCGCAAGTATCTAATGTAGGTGGTATAAACTCACGATTTTTCACTTTACATCTAATGTAATCAACAAACGCAGCCAAATATGCAACCCGCTTGGTCAAAACATAGATAGACAGGGAGCTTTCAATCAATTTGCCTAACTGGGTATTATCGGGAAAATAAAGCTCCTCAGATTCTTGGCAGCACGCCACTCACTTTACCGAAACCCTAGGGCCTTCAATTACAGGTTCATTCACATTCTGTTTCAAGAAGTCTGGTCCCTCATTCCACAATCTACGTGCCTCCGGCTTTTTAACACCATCGTTAACAAGCTCAATGTAATTTGAATCCTGTAGCTCACTGAACGACTGAGTCAGAAAAACACCTAAGTCATCATCCTTCATGGCTTTCTTTCTTAGGATCTCCAAACGACTTTGGGCCACAACTAGATTATTGGGCAACGCCTCAACACCTTCCTTCAGCGGAACTAGAATCTCAAATCCTTCACAATCACATTTGACTCAACCAACTGCCTAGCCTCTTTATCACTCTGGGGGCAATCTATTTCGGCATCCTGTAAAGTGACATCTTTCAAAGCCTTCTCTAGTTCACAAATGCGATTATCTCGTGCCACTGTTTCTGACATTCTGTAACATCTGCTGTCATGCTGACGACAAACTTTCATCGGACTCTCTTCTAATGGACTTTTACCACCACAACCAAGCCATCCTAAGGGAGTCAAAATAGCATGTGGGTCACTGCGTGAAGCACCTACTCTTTCTTCCAGCATGGTCATTAAGAAGGCATTATCATTCCCAATCAACAAGTCTACCGTTTTGTTTTCTGGCAATTCAAAAAGCTCTACATCCTTAAAGTGCACAAACGTGCTCATATCCTGTCTATGTGGCAACGTGTTCATATCATCACGCCACGGACTGTGAGTCACCTCATACTCAAAGCAAACGTTTCATCTGAAAATAAGGACTGCAAATTGAACCTCACCAAATCCGAATGCGCCAACGTAGCTCCGGTCATAGTTTCAATTCTAAAAGACGCCTGATCATAAGGTTCCAAGTTCAATTCCTCGACCAACTTATTCGAAATTATTGTCAACTATGAACCTCCATCCTGAACCTCCATCCAAGTTTCTACTTGCCGGTCTGCAGGTTTATGACCCTAGCGGCTACAATGCAATTAAGTGCTGCTTTAGTCGAACCAGTTTTCACACTTTGAACTGGAAAAGAAGGACCTTGAGTAAGACTACGGTTTCTGTCGTCATTTTCCTCCCTATCAACACGCTCATTATTCCTAAAACTCTTTAAGTACCGTCGGAGCAAAGTACTCATGCAACATGAAAAAATGTTTACAAATATCACTACCTTGACATCTGCGACAATCACATCTTTGCATACAGTCTTTAACCAAATTAGCACCGATACAATTGAAACGCCGACAAGCCTAAAACACCATATCCTTGCGCTTCGATGGGTTCATCCCTCTATACCTTTGACAATTCGCAGCTTTGTGATGACTATCTGATCTTTCCATGACACATACGAAACACTGTGGAGTAACGCTAACCAAACCATTATTTTTAGATTCTGAGAAAGGTTTATCTCTTGCAGGAATCATGTTGTTGTTCTGAAAAGTTCCATCGTTATTCCTACGACCATTACTATCAAATAGTGCCGAAGTCTTTTTGATATTAAATGAAGGATTTCCACTACTGTTTGCACTGGATTTTGAAGTTCGCTCAGATTTTTCGTCAGCCATCAGTTGAACACCAAAATCTGATGACTTACTACCCTTCTCGCGTTCGACAAACTCCAGTAGGCTGGCAAAGGTAGGGTCACCCATGCTACCAAAAAATCCAAAAACCTGTGTTCTGCATAAGTCGGAAGCCTGCGTGAGAGATCAACCACCCAACGACCCTCTAACAATTCAAGCTTTTTATAGGAACGTGCAAATACAAAACACTGTCAATTCCAAGCAGCCGCTGAAGTCGAAGTCATTTTACGGCCATTTTTTATCTGCCTTATTTCGGGTTTGTTAACAAAGCCACCTTGAACACTAAATTTTCGCGACAACCGATCAAAAGCCATACTAATCTTTGCCTCATCGTCAAACCCAGGGGTATCAGAAACGACTACTGCAATAGTATGGGCTACAGCCTGAACACAAGCTGCTCGCAACAGTGGCAGTTTACGATCTGGGTATGGACATCGTTCCATCAGGTTCATTATTTGATTTTTAAACATGACATAGGGCATATTAGACCCATCATAGCCAATTAACAGTGCCTCATCCAAAAAACCCTTATGCGAACTAGGGGGTGACCTAATTTCTGTTTTTCCTGAGTCCGACTCTGATTTGCATGTCTCAGACCCTGTCTCCTTGACATGCCCGTGCCTTCCTGAGCAATATTCCAAAGCAGGTTAGGGGTAATCCCTTCTAAACCAGGTGGACATGCAACACTTCCTCCATTTCTTTGTCCCGAATCAACATTAACCTTAATCCCAGACTTCACAGTGCCTTTGCCACTGGGGTCCCTGGTTCACTCTTACCCACCTCTAGTTAAGGTTTGACTAGTGCAGCCTCGTTGCAACCGTTCTACTACAGAAGTAGGCCCAGGTTCAAAGGAATTTGTGCACAATGAAGGTTCCCAAGTGGCCTCATTAGCTAGTGCCAATTTTGTGGTTTCTTTTTCCTTTGGTTCGTTTTGTGGCTCTTCAGTTCAGCAGCGGCCCCCAATGTCTTTCCCAATTTTACTATGTTGGAAGTGTGACTGCCCATGTTAAAGTTTAGAAACCCAGAGCCCTGCTTTGTTCCACCTCTGCTTTGATGGATCGGAATGCTTTACTGGATTTAGGGTTTCGGAAGCTCCTTTCAGAATACTGACTCCCCATGGACTGTTGCTTGCGCAACTTTGCCTGAATTTCTGCCTGTTTTTTGAAAAGTTTAATTTTGTCCCTAGCCCTGGTTAGTGCATTTTGCTGTTCCATTTCCTCAGCATCCAATTGACGTTGCTTTTCTGCGCATTAGCCTCAGCTTGCCGTCGCCTTTCCGGCTCATCAGCCTCAGCTTGCCGTCGCCTTTCCGCCTCATCAGCCTCAGCTTGCTGTCGCCTTTCCGCCTCAGCTTGCCATCGCTTTTCCGCAGCTTTAGCCTCAGCTTGCCACTCCATCTCATGCAGCTCTACTTCTGCTTGAAGGTGAGCCAGCTCCAGTTGATCGTCAATTATTTTTGAGGCTAGAGAACTATACCTAGACATTGTGGTTCGAGAACTTTGTTCCAGATGATTTTTCGATGGCCCCTTTTCTATAGACTTAGAGAGTTCAGCAGCCCAAACCTTGCAATGCCTCACCAGGGATTCAAACTCGGCTCCCACCCTCTCTTTAGGTCCCAAGGGTTGCCCAGTCTCCTTTAACTCTTGTGGCGTTTTCAAAAAATCCCAAACCTCCCAATCTAGATTTTTAACCTTATTCTCCTCAAAAAAAAGAATTTTTTCTTTGGTTTCAAAAGCTGGGAGCCGATCGGTGCATGCCTGTATCCTTTGTTGAAGGTCCCGCCGCCGTAATCATGCTTTTTTAACCCTTTCGTCAGTCGAATCTATCCCATTGCTTGGTTCCCCACCCCAGTCACTTGGGTCTTCTGCAGGAATCGTGACAGAGTCAGGCAGGTTTTCGGATGGTTAAGCGTTATAAGTAGACATGTTATCAACACAATTAATGAATTGATACTTACGCCAAAAATATATAATTCAGTGCGCAAAAAATTGTAAATTAATGTTAAATTACAGACAGTCGTACACAAATTCAGATAGGCAATTTTACAATAAATAGAAATAAAGTCACTTTCCTTGTTGAAGTTTCGTCTTGAAAATCTTCAGTCTTCCAGCTTTCCCTTTCTGTCTTTCTTGATCTTATAGCCTATGTGGGAGTAAGACTAAATCTGAAAAGTAATGTGCCGCTGTACTCATTAAGGTGGGTTTACACAGTATCCGTTTTTCGTATGTTTTCGTCCGTTTTTTATGCTTCTCCATGAAAAAGTATGCGCTTTTTTGTCCGCATTTTTGTATGTTCATATCCGCACTAGCCGTAGTGTTACATACTGAACAAAAGTTTTCCGAAAAAATTATTTTGTATAGGTGGGGTAGAGCCCTATTTTGAAATATTGCTCTCATCGCTCATACAGAAAATTTTTGAACAAAATTTTTATCAAAATATAACAGTTTACTTAGTGCGTATACAACACATGGACTTATAAGAATGCAAATGAAAAGCGCTTACTTTTTCATATAGAAGGAAAAATGTTAAAAAACGGACAAAAACGTACGAAAAACGGATACTGTGTATATTCACCTTTACCCAAACTAATGAGATGTAAAAGTTACTAAAATTACTTTAGTAAAAATAGAAGTTGAAATCGACTATACATAACTATTATTTGCATGGTTAAAAATTATGGGTCTATTTAGGATATTTTTAACTGTTAAGTAAAAACAAGTGTTATTACTCTTTCAGCAATTTGCACTTTCAAATGTCTGCAGGCAAAGGCTAGCTGTTTTTAAGCAGCTGGTTGCTTTCGTTTTTTCACCTCTTCTTCAGTAAGCTGCTGCTCAAATTGGTACGGTTCACTAAAACCACAAGCTATAGGTGCTGCTAAGAAGCTTCAGTTTGGTTTAGGCCATGATTCAGAGCCAGACATAACTGCCTTTTTAAATTTATTATCCAACTGAACTTCTAAATGTAGCAACATTTAGTAGTGAGTATAAGATAGTAGTATGATAAGATATGTACCCCTTTGAATATAACTGAAATCAAAAATAGGATCTGCTAATAAACCATGGTGCAAATCAACAGCGAGAGTCACCAGAGTTTTCTTCAAATCCTAGTCCTTACCACAGTGCCATCTGACCATGCTCTACCCAACAGACTTGTTAAGTTAACCAGGAATTGTTAAAATGGCATATTTTTACTTGGTCAGTAGTTTTCTCAGTAAAATTTCCCTAAATTTTAGCAGGATTGTAAACAAATTTTATTTGCTGCATGGTCCTAATTCTCAACACCATAGGTCTACTGTGTTTTGTGGCAGAGCTCGTTTCAAGGCAAAAAAGGGTCAGAATTGTAAATTAGCTGCTATTTAAGTAGGCTAAATGTACCAGTAAGCCAGATTTCCAAAAGCCTGAAAGCAGTTGTTGAAAACAGGCATAGTAACGGCATGCTACTAAAATCATCTTGAATTTTAGCCTGAATTGTAACTGCTAAACTGAATACAGTAATCTACTTTTGACGTAATCTTTAGTGACCAGATGACTCTACCACTCTAACTGTTTAAACCTCAGTTTAATTTTAGATTTATTACTGATAGCCTATTGTGCAAACCAAATGATCGCAAAGCAGTGCCAAGGCCGTTTGCTAGAACTACTGTTATATAAAAATACTAATAGGCCTAAATCCACAATAGACTCTAGTCTAGGTTTTCTCGCACTCTCGAAATTATAACAGTAGGCTAAGCTAAGCAGATTCAATTCACATTTTACAGCCTAATTAACCATCTCAATCCAATTAGGTATATGCAAAAATAAAAACAGAATGCCAAATGGTTAGAAATAACCTCTGTGGAAATAACTTCCCTGTATGTCAATAAGAAATTGGCATTCTACTAGCTATTGCTATTGAAAAGTATAACTTTTTATGTTCACAAATGTACGGTATGCAACTATACCTGACCAAAAGGAACTAGAGTACCTCAAATTCTCGCAGATATTTGATAACTTAATACTCAGTAACAGCGACACCAAACGTAGACAAATTTTTAAAAAAGTGAAAGAAATTCCGATACGAAATTAGGGAAAATATAAATGCAATAGTCTTTTGATGTAGTAATTGTAGAATTTTGAAGTTGAGCTCAAAAATTATTTTAAAAATACAAATTTTGTTTCAAATGCAATAAATCAATAAAAGTTAGGCTTCAATGCCCATTTAAATCAGCCAGCACTCAGTTGTGAGCAGCAGCGAGTTTAAGCACGAAGATCTCATTTCACTTTATATATTATTAATGTTTATTCGGGATGCAAGCTACATTTTGAACTTGTGCTTTGGTCATTTTCACTTGATGAAACCCGGCAGGGAGAAACAGACTGTTATATAGTTGAAAATAGAATATTTGACTATTTTTTGCCGATAAGGTAATTAATGCTCTGACCCAGTCATTGAGTCATTTCTCAGATAAAGATCAAGCAAAAGCCAAATAAATACTGCAAATCTCATTTACTTTTTGGTTAAATGGCCTTTTTACAGCCCGAATACACATTACACACCTTGTACAACGTCTTCCACAAAACCCCGTTTTTTTCCTTTGCCCTGCATGTTAAACTTCGTTGCTAGCTTGTTATCTAGCAACTGTGGAAGAATGTATCTGGTGCAAAGCACCAACATTCGCGCCGTCGATACTTCCCAAAAAATGCACCTGAAACACCAAAATAACGTCGCTTGTAAATATGAGCATTGCGCAATGTGTATAAGCATAAACTTAAACTTTAAAAATAATTTTAGTAAGGCTACGACAAGTTTGTGTAGATAAAAGTTGCCAAGTTTGCTGGTGATGTTGGTGGGATTACCCTAAGGATGGGGGATGATGAAACATCATTCGGAAAATATTCCACGGCATGGACCATAGGTCAAGAACGGAAAGAAAAGAGACGAAGATGGCTCGTCTACAATGCTGTAGTCATAAACAGGGCAGTCAAGAAAGAGATGAATTAAATTCTGGGTCTGATGACCACAGGCACTGCAAGAAGAAGAGTCTGCCCTGTTGATGCGTTTCAGATATGAAAGCAAGAGTGCCCATTGCAGCAAAGACATGAAAAGACACAGCGAGCAGAGCGAGGAAGAGCCTCCTCTGTCGAAGGAGTCAGAATATGGAACGGATGAATTTTAAAAGACATCCACGTCTCCAGTCCCAGTAGAGGCAAAAACGGTAGGAGAAGATGGTTGAAGAGAGAGCAAGAGGAGGGGTGTCCAACTATTCGTCAAGTGAATGGAGTGAGATCCACAACTGGTGAGATGGTCTGCAGCTACATTTCCTTTAATTAAGCTGAGCCCTGAGATCTACTGAAGTCGCAGAGTGCAGTAGTTGGAGACACAAGAGATAAGGGTCCAGATTTTCCATGCCTGGAAGAGCAGTGAACGGGAGGAGGACCGACATCAAGTGCACTGAGTAGGCACAGGTAGAGTGGTGGGAGTCAACAAGTTCCAGGGCCTGGAGAATGGCAGTGGACTAGGCAGTGAAGCCGGAAAAAATTGGGGTGGTCGGAAGAGAGAGATGGATGTTGAAGTGACAGCGGCTGCAGGCAACAACCACGCCTGTACCATTTTGGCCAAAGAAATCGCGTACGTCGCCAGTCCAGGTCATCACGTCAGCGATGGGGAGATCGGTGGGTAAGGGTATGTCCTGAGGCCAAGGTCATTGATCCAATGGGGAAAGATTATAACTTTACGAGGATTGGGTGTAAGGTAAACCTCGAAGGGGGGTTGAAGGGATTCTAATTGCAAGAAAGAGGTAGGGGTATAAGAAAGACAGAGATAACTCTGCAGGCAGTAATGTGAAGAACTTTGACTCCATCTTGATTGGTTTTGGAAGAGAAGGGATACCAGCCAGGCGCGGCGTAGGTGAGGACTGGATGAATGAAGGTCTTGTTCAAGAGGGAATGCTTGGAAGGGACTCCAGCATGAAGCAGATGCAATGGAGCGAAAGGCCTTCAAATGGGGAAGAACGATGTTTCGAGAGAACGAAGGTCTGATAAAAAACAACCACCGAGAAACTTTGGAATGGGGTTAAAAGAAAGTTGGTTTTCTGACAGATTGAGCAGGGGTCGGAGGCTTCACTGGTGTATGTCGAGAAGAAGGAGGCTTCACACTTCAGGGGGAGTCGCTAAGTTGATGCCCAGTTTCCGAGGGCGTTTAGAGCTGTTTGAACAGAAGAAATAGCAGTGGGGACACTTGATGAGGAGGACCAGATGGCATGTTTGCTAGTCGTACCCTTTGACAAGATATTTAACGGGAAGCTTCCATCTTTTACTGGCAAACAGGAGTAATTATTGTTTTTGCAGCTCATCTGGTGCACGAACTTGAGTACTATAGTTTTTTTTATTTACGAAAAAACTAAAAAACTCAACGTTTCGGTAAGCTAAAATTACAGCGAACCTTCTTCAGGAGTAGTTTCTTCTGTTCACGACTATGATCTTAAAATTTTAATAAAGAAAACTATAGTACTCAAGTTTGTGCACCAGATGAGCTGCAAAAACAATAATAAAAAATACTCGGTAACAAGACCAATATAAACAGGCGTAATTGTTACATGTAGTCTGGTTTTGTTCGTTCTAACTAACACTGATTCGATGCAATCGCCTTCTAAGAAATGGCTTAAGCATCGTGCTTTCGAGCACAACAACTCATACAACACAATATTGTCCAAGATCTGATTCTCAAGAGCAGTTTTTGCCACACAGCTGCAGGGTCTGGGGATGGATGTGCCTCCTAACTGCACTAGAAGGTTAGCTTTGACCTTCCACTAGCTAGGCAACGTAGAGCAATTCTGATTATGAATACACTTAATGTTATCTGGATTGTGAAAAACACTTCATCATTCCCCCATCCCTTTGAAGGGGTCGGCGTCGGATAATTCCACCACCACCACCCACCACGGAATAGCAAAATATTAGCACGAAAATGCACTACACTGAAGCAACGTTTCAATTATGAGCCCAACACCTTAACTAACGCTGCACTTCATCGATTACCTTAATGTTACGGGTCAGTCAAAAAGTAATGAGCCCAAGTCTCTCCTGGCCATATTTATTGCAATAAAATCTAAAGTCATACATTAAAAGAAAGCCTAGGGACAGGAGATCTCAGATCTACTTTTCAATGTAATCTCCGCGCTTTTCAATTCCAACTGTCCATCGATGAACAAGGGCCTTGTAAAAGTCAGCAGACTGCATTTTTAACCAGTTTCTTACTGCGTTCTTGACTTGATCACTAGTGAAGTGCTGTCCCCTAACTCCTTCTTTCAATGGTCCAAAAAGATGATAGTCAGATGGCGCTAGGTCGGGTGAATATGGAGGATGGGTTACCGTCGTCCAACCAAAAGAAGCAATCACTTCACGAGTTTTGAGACTGGTATGGGGACGGGCGTTATTGTGTTGCAGCAAGACCTTAGACATGTCCAGGTGAGGTCGTACTCTCCTCAGTCTCGCTTTCAGTTTGCGTAAAGTGTCAATGTAAACATCTGAGTTGATGGTGGTACCTTTAGGCATAAAATCTACCAATATGACTCCTTCAATTTCCCAAAACACAGTCGCCATAATTTTTCCAGCTGAACGTTGACTTTTGAATTTCTTGACTCTTGGGGACGTGGGGTGGCGCCATTCCATAGATGATCTTTTTGACTCAGGTTCATAGTGATGAACCCAGGTCTCATCTCCTGTCACTATATGGCTGAGAAAAGTTTTGTCACTTTTGTGACACTTAGTAAGCTCCGAACAAGCTTCAAAACGGGCTTGCTTGTGAAAATCCAAAAGTTGCCTCGGAACCCATCTGGCACAAACCTTTGCAAAGCCTAGCTCATTAACAATATTTACAGCACTTCCATGGCTAACTCCAACACATTTAGCAATGTCATCAATAGTGATTCTGCGATCATCTCTAATCAATTTCTCAACCTCATCACTGTTTCTAGGATTGACTGCTGAAGATGGTCTTCTACTTCTTCGTCTGTCTTGGAGGCTACTCAAACTTGGATCATCTTCTTCGTCTTTAATCCTGGATACCCACTTTTTCACAGTGCTGTAGGCTATTGAAGCATATCCATAAACCTTTACCAATCTTTCGAAAAATTTTTTTGGTGGCTCCCCTTCCGAAACAAGAAATTCAATCACGGCTCTTTGCTTCGGACGGACATCCAGTGATGACGTCATTTCCGAAACACGAGACCGAAAGTGGACACGTTGAAGCAATTTTTTTTTACAATTTATCTTTAAAGCTGTAAATTTACTAAACACCCTTAAAATTTCTAGAAAAAATATGAAGGTTAAAGTGGTTAAACTTAACAGGGCTCATTACTTTTTGACCGACCCTCGTATAATGTAGTTTCCACCACACGGTCAGATAGCAACCTGTAATCAGGTAAAACGGCAGTAGCGAGTTTAGCAACACCGTTGATAATTAAATTAAACGGGACAAGTACTGTTGTAATTACAATGTTATAGATTAGAAGTGCTGCTATACTCACAGTTGCATCAAATGTTTCTGTATTTTTAAGGTTGTTTCTGCAAGATCGACCTCATTCATTGATCTTAAGGGTAAATTCATTGAGGACGGCATCTGCGGAACGGTCGGTAGGACTTTTATCCGTTTAAAATAGCACTAGAAAAAGCCAGATAAAATTTAAGAGTAGAGCTAGAATTTTCAGTTAGACGTTGCACATGAGGCAAGGAGCATACGTAACTAAAAATTTCCTCAAATTCCTCTTTTCAATGCATTTCCAAGACAGCGTCCCCAGCCACTAACTTTACTCTTTCATTGGGAAGTCTTTCATCACACATTAGCGAAAAAAGTGTATCCTTATCAAGACACGTGAGAACATTCATCATTTTTTTGGTACATTTTTGTATTCTGCCGTTGAAAGAATAAATCACGTCATTAACGAATGCAATTAAATCTCGCATGGAATCTTTACTATCCCGAGCTTTCCGAGAAACTAACGTTGGTTGGAAAGCTTCCAGAGCTTTCTATGGTTTCTGAAGAGACTTCCATCCATCCTTCGACTAGGGAAACGTCCTTAAATTTCATTTTCTTTAGGTCTCCAAGGTTAGTAAGGAGCAGAGGCAAGAAATCATAACATTTGGATTCGAGGCTTAATCGAATTTCTTCCAAGTGGTTTTTTAACACAGGCCACCAAACAAGAATTTTCCAGCAGGGTAGAGAAATTTTTTGACTCTCAACTAAGACTGTAATTATTGGTTCTAAAATGTCCCATATATCACAGAAATCCAATACAAAATCTTTCCTGGCTATCATGTATTCCTTGATCTGTGTATATTTGAACTGTCGAAACGTTTTGATGAACAAGGGCAACGAGTCAGCCAATTTTCGAAACTCAACGTACTGAGATGACGTAAACCTTGTAGAGCATGTCCCTGAAGTTACCTTTAAGACAACCTTTAAGACATGTTGAAAGTTTAGAAGCAAAATATTGATTCTGTTCAACATTATTGCTTTCATTATCTCTTTTTTGTCCTGCTTTATGGTCGTAACATGAAACAACATAGTATGATTAAATTGAATGGCGTGGCGTCGAGATAAAAAAAACTTTGGTGCAAAAAATCAAATCTAATTATCTGTTTTATTTTTATTTTGCTTTCTTTCACTGTTACTTTATTTTTTCTGTTTCAACATGAAAATAACACTTTAATGTGATGAATTGGCGTCGCCTCAAGGAAAAAATTCTTGGCGTAAAATACCAAATGTAAACTAAATATATTCAAAACTATCGTTTTCATTTTATATTATCTTTTTTTGTCACATACTGTTACATGTTTACAACATAAAACAACGATTTGATTTATTAAAAAAACTTGGCATTAAAGTGAAACTTTTTGGCGCAAAATATCAAAACTGTCCACAATTATTGTTTTTATTACAATACCTTTTGTCAAAGCTTATACTGCTTTATGGTCATAAGGTAGAACAATTAACATATTATGATTGAACTGAATTGCGTGGGTAGAAAATTTTGGTGTAAAATTTGAAATGTTAACTACTACTCATACAAAATTATCGATTTTTGGACTTTGCTTTCTTTTTCTTTTTCTGTACTGGTTGATTGTAATTTGTTTTAACATGGCAAGAAGATGGATATTCTTGGCGCACAATGCCAAACCTGTCGTAAAATATTGTTTTTAAATATTCTTTTATTTTAATACTGATTGATGGTTCTTGAATATAACTTAAAACCACACATTACGTGGCGTCAATGTCAAATGCCGGGGCAAAATATCAAATGTGGAAAATATCTGTGCAAAGATTTTTGTTTAAGTTTAATTATTTTGCAATTAATTTTTCATACTTAATGTTTTTCGCACATGGCATCAAGGCAAAAATTTTTGGTGCAAACTTCCGAAAGGTTACGTACGATTAAACAATGAAAAAGTGAATGTATATTTTATTTTTTTTCATTTTGCTATTAATTCTTTTAAAAATCGACTTACATGAATGATGAGGCTGCAACCCCAAAAGTTTTGGCGCAAACTCAATGAAATTCAAGCGATTGTGTCATAAATTCAATAAATCAGTAAAAAAACTTCAAATTTTTTGACAAATATTTTGTAAAAAATGTATCATTTTGACGCCACGCCTCTCAAATTTTAGTGATTTCTGCGCCAAAAAATGTAATACTGTGTATTTTTCAAAATTTTCGCGCCGGATAAATCCGGCGCAAAGCATCAACTTTCCAGTATTGGTCTAGCCTACGAAAACCAAAATCTGTTTGTTGGTGTCAAGAAAGATGTTCAGCCGATCAAAACTAAGTTTGCTATACGTCTGTACCCAAAATAGCCTATGTTAGGATGCTCCAAATTTTGAAAAAATAAACTTTAACCGAAGGTACCTTTTAGTATATTAGTAGCCTAACCCTATGTGTTGTCACGGTATGACCTTTTACTGTGTTAGTAGCCTAACCCTATGTGTTGTCACAGTATGGTATTGTCGTCAATTCATATTATAGTTACATCATCACTAATCCACCAGCAATAATGGTAAAGAAAACGTGCACTGCGCTGACGGTGTTACGTGAATTACATTTTAGTTGCCCCGCGGCGAGGGTCGTCAACAACAGCGTGCGGCTTCGTACACTGCGCTACTGCCATTTCTAGTGCGCTGAATAATTATTGTTTGGCGGGAAAATGAGAAAATGTTTCCAATGATAAAGTTGTGAAATGTGAAAATCATAAACATTTTATTCCAGTTGCTTATTTTACTTTTCTACGAATAGATTCCATATTTGAATAACAAGTTTGGCTACTCTATAAATTCCAAATGGCCAAAATAGTTGCAACGTAAAACACACAATAAAAAACATATTTTTTTGTCAGTTTGGGTTAATCAAAAATTCTATTAAATTCTTGAAACTAGTTCAGATTTATTGCACGCAAAAAGTGAAAATCATCAGAAGAGCACGTGTTGATGTTTTTTTAGCGCAGTTTTAATCAGAAAAAGTAATTTTGCCAAGATGCTTTCAGATTTGCACGTAGAATACACCAGAAAAACACGTGTTGATATGTTATAACCTCGGTATTTGACGTTTTGGTCCAGTTTTATTTTGAAAATTCGGTGTTCTAGACTTTACCCGATTATGGCGGCGTAAACGTTGATCAACGTCAGTGTTTCCAATACAGTTGTCCAAAAACGGGGGATGGGACGGCTACGTCAATAAGAATGAGGTCAACGCCAATCCTAATGCGGTTATTTTTTGGGGGATGGGACGGCTAAGTCCAAAAGAATGAGTTCAACGCCAATCCTAAAGCGGTTATTCTAACTGTTCTTTGAAAACACAGACACGCAGTTGGTGGGACGGTTTTCGTGCCAATGTATACGCAAAAAACACGAGAATATAAAAAAAAAATTTATTGCTGTTTTGTCTGAAAATGTTTTTTTCATAGATTCCAAGAGCTAACCTAAAAGTAAAGTTGCATAAGTTCGATGTCAGAACAACTTTTTTGTATCCAAAAAAGTTTGTGAGACTGGTGTCATTTAAAACGTAAAATACACGTGTATCAACGGCACAAATAAATACCATACAATAAAACAATAGCTGTCTTGAATATGGCTGGTATGAATTACGTGTGAGAGGTCCAAAATGTTGTTTGAAACACAGGCATGCAGTTTGTGCAACGGCTTCCGTGCCAATGTACACGTAAAAAACACGAGAAAAACCAAAGTTTCATTTATTGCTTTTTGTTTGAAAATATTTTTTATAGTTTTCAAGCGCCAACCTAAGAGTAAAATGGCATAAGTTCAATGTTAGAACAACGTTTTGCTGTCTAAAAAAGTTTGTGAGACTGGTGTCAATTGAAACGTAAGAAACACGCAAAATACACGCGTAACTTGAATTTAACGGTAAAAAATTTTTTTCAGACATTATACTTAAAAAAAAAATTGTTCAAAAAATACACTAAAAAAACAATTGAACAACTTTACATACAACTGGTGTAAAATACGTGTAAAATTGGTGTTTAAAGCACGGACACGAGTTACCCGACAATTCTCCCACGTAGACACGTGCTTTACACGACCCCATGTTTATGGGGACTATAAAAATGTGCTTTTTTTACCTATGCTTTTGTTGGTCTTTTCAATCGTTAAAGTCAACAAATTAAACTATAAAGTGCAAAGAAGACTGTATTTACGCAAAGCATGTTTAACTTTGCTTTCCAAAACAGGGAAAGTAAATTTTGTGTATATTTCCACGTAAAATACATATAAAAAACTCGGGAAAAAAATAAATACATCAATGATCTTTGTTATTTCCTCAAAGTCAATTTTGCATACCGAATACAAACAAAAAACTCTTATGATTTAGTTCGACAACAGTCAGTTAATGCAATTACAACAAGAATTTATGCAATTACAGTAGAACGCCGACTATCCGAACGCCTTTTATCCGAAACGCCTGTTATCCGAACTCGACTTCAACCAAAGTCATTAGTTCAATTACTATACTTACGACTTAAGCAAATTTAAAACAAACAAAATGAGTGATTACTATAGTGCCAGCACTAATAATATACAATAAATCACAATCTCTGTGTAATATAAATGATGTATTTTCGTAATGCAGTATTGCATGTTGCTATAGCCTAAATGATGAATTTTTCTAATATTGCATGCTGTTTGATTATCCGAACAAATCGCTTATCCGAACTACCCCTGGTTTTAATTAGTTCGGATAATCGGCGTTCTACTGTAAAAAAAAAAAACGATTTGTGTATTCTTGGTGTCAGTAACGCGAATACGTTTCACCCCACTTTTACACCACTTTAACACGTGTTTTACACAATAAAAACATGTCCTTTTTTAACTATGCTTTTGTTGGTCTTTTCAATCGTAAAAGTCGACGACTTGAATTATGAAGTGCAAAGAAAACTGTATTTACGCAAAACATGTTTAACGTTGCTTTCCTAAAAAAGCAAAGCAAATTTTGCGCATATTAGCACGTAAAAAACTCGTAACAAAATTAATACATCAATGAGTGTTATTTCCTCAAAGTCAATTTTGCAAACCGAATACAAACAAAAAACTCAATGATTTAGTTCGACAACACCCAGAAACATAAAACCGGAGTTAGTGAAATTTTTAAAAAAATATTCGTGTATTTTTGGTGTCAGAAACACAAACACGTGGCACACCACTTTGACCTGTGTTTTACACGACCCAATGTTGATAGGGTACATCCTTCACTCGATTCGATTTTTTTCTTTTGGCTATTTTGCATTTATTCAATATTGGCATTAGGCTAAATCAGGCTGTCCAATAGCATGCATGAATAGGAAATTAAACAACATCTATATGCATTATAACGTCACAAAAGCGTCTCGTCCACCCTCTACTTCGATACAAAACCTTGAGCAGCCAAGAAGACCGCTTTGATAGATCAATGATTGCACTAAAACATTTGAAATTAGCATATTTCTAACTAGAATTATGACGTCATAGTGGGCTCCGACATTTTTGAGTATGCTTCGTGTCGATTTCTAAGAATTGAGAAAGCATAAATGTAACAGTTCGCTCGCCCACTACGCTTTCCTCAAGCCCAAAGTCTTAATTCAAACAAAAAACCTCGAAGTTTTTTTAAAACATATTCAATATTAAAATAATAGAAAAAAATTGGAAACTTTATTTTTCATCATGTTGGACGTGACCCACCCAAAAAAGCCCTTAGGACGCAACACATGCAAAAAATGCTGGTTATTTTTAACAATGGAGTGAAGATACTGTATATACTGTGACCAGATATTGCAGTGGCGTTACCTTTGTTGCCATGGTATCAGGGTTGGTAGGTTAATTTATTGCAAATCTTATAAAATTTTCTTGTAAGCTGGTTTATAATATTTGGCTTCAACTAAACTGAAAACCTAAACTCAATACTGGTTGATTTTTTTTTGCCAACACGAACACTGAAAAGACAAAACGAGAAACTCAATATCGACTCATCAAAACATAATGAACATCAACCCATACGCGCAATTATTGGTGTAGTATGTATACCGATTTGGTGGCAAATATACGGAATATATTGAGAAAGTTGATTTCTCGTTCTGTGAGGCTTGAAATTAGTCATACTGAATTGTAATTGAGATTTTATCTCCGCTGTTCTGTAATGTGTTTACTGTGTGTCATTCATTTGTGGTGGCCATCACGAAAGCTATGATATCTTGCCTTTGCTCTATTGATTAGAACAGCTTGCATAAAATGAACGTCCCCAGCAGCAGGCTGTTCCATTCTGTTGATTAAAACACCATGCATAAAATGAGCGTCGAAAATCGCACTTTAATTCCGGGCTGGGGGAAGCTCTATGCTAATCAATAACCTGCTTGACTCGATTTACTTGTTTCCCATCGAATACGACAACTGAAAAACTTAATTACGCTGTTTGGAATTGTTCTGCAGAAATGTGTTAAGTTATCACATCAGCACGAGTTGAGCAGCTTTTATTCTTTATGACATCATCAGTGCTTTTTCTCTCATCGCTTTGCTTTCTAGTGTAAGCAAAATTTAAAACTAGTGATTTTCGCTTTTGATTTGAATTATAATTGGCTGATTTGCCGTTTGTTTGCCTGACTTATGTTTTTGGTTGAATTTAATCTTTTGGTTTTAATGCGTTTTTTTGAAATTATTGTCAGAATAGGCAGGCGCGTAGCCAGGAATTCGCAATAGGGGGGGGGGGGGGCTGTTTTGGGGTCTAGGGGTGGTGCCCCCAGCCGCCGGAGGCTAATGGGGGTCTGTGGGCTAAACCCCCAACCGCCTGAGGCTGGGGCTTTGGGAGCAAAGCCCCCAGCGCTCGAAAATTTTGCGTTTTTTCGCTAAAATAACTAAATTTTAGGGCTATTTTGATAAAAAAATAATCCGTTTAAAACGTGGCTTAGAAATTGGCAGTGCAAACATGATTAAATTGGTTGCATAAATGCGCTATATGGGAGGTGGCGAATGGTAAAATTTTAGTTCTCTTATTTAGAATGCTTGTAAATTATAAAATCGAATAGTTCAATAAAACTCACACGGAGTAATCTATTTTGTATACAGTTTATAGACAAAAATAATTGGGGGGGTTAATGAAAAGACATTTGAGAGAAATTAATTATAGGTAATTAAGTAATACGGAATAGCCCCCCCTATTTGTTAGTTTATAGTACGTTTGTTGATGACACCTATGTTAGCAATTTTACACTTGCGATCAAATTTAATTGCTTATTTTTGACTATTTTTCAACGTTTTATTTGTTGGTTCTATTTTTGAAAATAAGCCCCCCCTCCCCTTTTGAATATATGTTTCAAAAAATATTTTCAATCACTATTTAGTCCACTCCAGTGCATAAAACAGTCTCAAAAGTGCTAAAAACGTAGTCTTTTTCTCATTCTGCATTTTGGTCGACATGCAAGTGGGGGGACTAGCCCCCCCCGCTTCCCCCTCTGGCTACGCTGCTGAGAATAAGCAATTATATCTTGTCTAAAAATTTTTTGACGATTGCCGAGTTATTTCAAATTGCTAAAGTGCTGTGCCAATTAGAGAATTTATATGCCACCAAAAGAACATTATTGAACTGCTTGACTCAACAATAAGCATGCATCGGAACCAAGAAACGCGACCTGAACAGTGAACTTGTAAAACGCTAACCAATGGTGCTCTGTCGCACTTGCGATTTTTTGCTTGCAACAATGGACGGTGTTTCTGTGGTAGATTGTTGCGCATAGTCTAAACATGTTGCAATCTTTTCAAGTGTTACTGTGGTTTTTGATTGTTTTTGGCCATTTTAAGGTCGCAAATAATCCATAACATTTAGTGTAATAAGGCTAAAATCTAGCCTCAAAATTGTTAAAATTTTTTAACAGTTTAGATTATAAAATACGAAACCAATGAAAATCGACATTGATATTTTTATTAGCTCGTAAATCTATATCCATTTTAACGACCTTGAATAAACATCTGTTCGTGACATTGCTGACACCTGTCAGACCCCTGACAATTAATTGAAAAATGCCACCTGTGTGAACAACAGAGGTGGAGTCCTCGGGACACATTTTGAAGTCCTTGGCCTTGGAGTCGTCGCGGTGGTCTTCAAAATTTCTTTTCAGGTGATTTCTAGTTGAGGAAACCAAAAGAAAGGTCTTTGCAGATTTTCTGCAAGGTTTCTGGCGTTTTCCAACAAAATTTCAACGGTTCAAAAATAGTGCTGTCCTCGAGCCGAGGACAGGGCAATTTTCGAGGACTTGAGGCTTCGCGGCCAAGGCCAAGGACTTCAAAATGTGTCCTCGAGGCCAAGAACGTCCTCGAGAACCGCCTACGTAACCGTGCCTGGCCTTGGTCACTGCCCCTCTCTTTCCTCTTATCTAGTATTCAATCAACTACTCCAGCCGTTAGTTTTACTTACATCTTGTGTGCCCGCGTGTATGTTGATCAGTGTGATTGATTAGGCCTACATTGTACTTAAAACTATTGTGACAGGTGTAGCAACCGTGCAAATAAAAATCGCTTTTTTCAATATTCTCTGCATGTCTTAACGTCTAACGTTGTGTCGCTACTTCCTTTTCCTGGATCTACGTGTTATGTATTGTGTTACCAGGCATTTGCTATTGTTGTGCTATTTGCTATGGCCAAGAATGAAAGAAGAATGAATAAATCATTTTCAATGAAGATACATGTAGTGTTTTTACTTCTCCGCTTTTCAGCTCCGGTTGCCATGCCTGCTTATTTACTGAGTCATGTCTAAATATGACAGAAACGTGCCAACAAAAGAGTGTCTACTTCATCAAAAGAGCGTGGTCTGCACATATCGAGCAGATTTCTCCAAACTCCTTGATTGTCACGATTCTTTCGGAATTGGGCACTTTTTTAGCATGGTTCAGTAATAAGAAGACCCCAAACGAAGAAGATGGTCTGCTAATACTGTATTGTGCTTGTTCATGCCAATTGCGTTTTGTATAATAAAATAAAATTCTAGGTATGATGAGGCAAAATCGTTTTTAATTGATCTAGTTTTGTTCTTGTATGCATTCTTACAACCAAGTAAGTGCAAAATTGTGTTTTTTTAATAGAGTGAACGAAAGGTTAATGCTGTACTTGCTACGATACAACAGTGAATTATATTAATTATGGCAACTTTTCATCAAAAAACTTCGTCATAACATGTATGCTGGAGAGCTGTTTAACTAAATTTATTTTGTAAGTTTTTCGATTTTCAAGGGCAGCTTATACCAAATGTCAAAGAATGGCTTGAACTGAACTACAATTTGAAAACTATTGCACATTGCTCAAGATTCAAAGCAAATTGTTAGTCCAGCACTTTACGTTTAGCTGTTAGCTAAAGTTTCTCACTTTGCTCAAGACAATATGTGGAAATAGGCCTACTTAGCTGTATGTGTAAAATTATAAATTAAGTGAATATTGGACACAAGCAGGCGCGTAGCCAGGATTTCGCAAAAAAAAGGGGGGGGGGGCTTTTTTGGAAGTTTGATCCAACCGTGAACGAACTTGACCCAAATTTTCGTTGGTCTGGAATTGGATTGAGGCGGTTCTTCAGTGAAAATTAGGTGATCTCCAAAAAAAAAAAAGAAAGGTCTTTGCCGGAATTCAAAGGCTTTTTCTGGCCGGAATCAGAAATTTAAGGTTTTTTTCCGGCCAAAAACAGGTGATCTTCAAAACATAAAGGTTTTCAGGGTGAACTCCAAAACCAAAAAACTCCACTATTCTGGTCCAAATGACGGCATGTTCGTCACAACTTTGGCTCCCAAATCCCTTTGGGGGGGCTGTTTTCAATTTTGAGCCAAAATTGGCCTCAAAAGCACTAAATACGTGCTATTTAACATACTTTTCAGTCCAAAGGGGGGGCTCGAGCCCCCCCCCTGGCTACGCTACTGGACACAAGTTCCACTTTCCACAATATCACAAAACATATACTGACATTGGTTTCGAATAGTCTGAGGTCAGTCTACGTAGTTTTGTAAACCAGAATTTTGGGTTAGATCAAAATTGTCCTTGATCAAAACTTGTTTTTTAAAAGCTAACAAAGGATTTTTCTCTTCATTTTTTTGAATATCTATGCAGCAACCAAACCTTTACGCGCAGTTTTATACATGTTTGAACGAAGTCTTCCTACTCCCACAAACTTCTGAAAACAATTGCAAAACTTTGCAGAAAAAAAATTATATAAAAATGAGAATTCGTCACTTCTTTAAATCCTCGAGAAACTTTTTGTTCGGCTAATTCGTCATCTGCAGATTCGATTTAATGTTCAAGCGATATTCACAGCTTTTAACTGCAAAATGGATTGATTCCTGCAGTCTCAGTTTTTTTGCGAATTACAAAATTACGTGAAATGCGAATTACAAAGCATTTGTTTTTTATCAAAACTTGGAGCTCAATAAGGCCCAATGCCGTCGCTGCGGGGGGGGGGGCTAACGACTGCTTGTGCCCCCCATTTTGATTTACTCAAGTTACAGTTTTGGAACATCAAGTAACTGCAAGACAACAGCAATGACGGTAAAAGGAGTAATTGCCTTCAAACATAACTTTCCTTTGAAGTTTTCCTGATTCTTCGCGAAATTACTGGCAACCAACTGTTGTACTTAAATCTGACGTAGTAATCCATCTTATTAACAGACCTTTACGGATGTGTGGCGGAAGAGAGAAGTAAGCCTGCAGAATTGTTACCGGTACTTTGTTAGTGATCATGACGTGAAACAATACGTGAAAACATTTCTTTCAAAGACCAGCTGTTTTGATTTTTAACGTACACTCAAGATTTTGAGGTCGCGGTCTGTTGCGCTGCTAGGGTGAATGTGCTTAAGCTATCTAAGCCAAGTCACTTAAAAATTTATCCTCAAAACACGAGCCTTTAAACGTATTTTAGACTTGATCTGAAGTAAGGGGGAGCTAAAGTGGCTGAGAAATTTAATTCTCTGAAATAACTTCAATGTTAGCAACTTAGTGATTCGTTTGGCTTTAAAACGTGCGAAGTGCGATTAAGATGATGTAACAATCGCTTCTTTTTTGCTACAAAATCACAAAAATTGCCCAGCGGCTGGGGGCGAAGCCCCCAGTCATTGTAAATTTAATGACTATGTCCCCGTCTATGACATGCTTGAGTTGCTTTGGTTTGTTTAGCACGGAGACTGAATCAGAAAAATTTTGAGCAAAAAATTTACTTTTCGTTCACCCCTCTTCGTAAAATTCTGGTTGCGTGTCTGGTAGCATTCACTGCTGGAGATAGATTTTTCAATCGGTTGTGGGCCGCAGACGAAACAAGCTAAGAAACGCTGCCGGCCTTATAGGTCTCACTTTTTTAGGCATGAATACAAAATTGCGCATATTGGTAGCCGTACAAGATCTGAAAAACAGATTTTATATGCAAAGGTTCAGTTTATTTTAGTGCCCCCCCACTTTCAGCTAGTGCCCCCTCACTACGTTTGCTCTGGCGACGGAACTGATAAGGCCAAAACGCTTTAAGTCAAAATTTAGCTCAAGTCAAAATTAATTTTAGGTCAAAATGAAAATGGCCCTAGTTGTACTCTTTTTTAAGGAACTTCGGTTTAAATGCAATTTTCCTTAAAATAAATCCAACATTTTTGTGAGACAAAAAGTTGCCCTACTTAGAATCAAATTACGCCGATTGCGTCCACTCTGGGCTGGATTGGTTTCGGCGCATTTGCCCCGCCGCCGCTTCTAGAAGGGGCCTCCCAACAAATGGCGAATTATTGTTAATGATCCCTCAGCATATTTCCATTCAAATTGGAGGCCAAATGCATCAAGGCGACAAAGAATACCAAGAAAGGTCTGATTTTGGTGAAAATAAACGTTCGGGTCCCGTCAGTAATAATCTTTTGCTGCTCGTACATTGGCTATCAAAGTTAAAACCATATATATTTACCCCCAATGCCTTAAAGGCGAGTCATCTATCTTAACTGGTAACACTCAAGCATAGGTGGGAAAGTAAATGCAAAATGTTTGCTTCGTTAACCACCAGTACGTTTACAAACTTCACACCTCCGTTAACGTCCATCCGTCATTTTCAGCTTTTAATAATGAAAGTTAATTACGTCCGTCAATATTTTGCGGGTAATTAACATTTCTTTTTATTCACTCGCTACTAGCACACGTATTGACGCTGTTAAGCTGATTGTAAGGAAATATTTATTGCTGTGGTGGTCTTTTCGTGTTTCGGAAGTTATATTTTACAGTGAAATCTAACTTCAAGATCAAAATAAGTTCAAATGCACTGACGAAGCTGCGATCGGAAAATCTTTGAACAGCGATAATTAATAGATCTATGAGGCTGCAGCTTTTGCCACAAAAAAGAGCTCCTTTCTTCGCTTCCTTCTATAAAACTCGTGCTAATACGCAACAAGTGTTACCAGTGCAAACTGGTTTGTACCGGTACGATGAATGAATGGTGCAAGATATTAACGATAAAACCTTAACAGAAGTTAATTTAGTCCATCATCATCATCATCATTTTGCTCCAGGAATGTGCTTCCTTCGTTTCTGGAACCCAGCATAGGTTCCCCGCATGCAGGGGTCGGCTGCTTTTTGCAGCCTAGTCGCCATCTTTTCGATCTTGTGCATCCAACCTTTGCAAACCTCTGGCAGTCACGTCACATTTTAGTACTTCTTTTAACCTCTTTTTCGGTCTTCCTTTTTTTATCCCATCAACTTCTAAAAGTAGTGCCTTTACTGGACCCCTTTCTTCATCTATTTTCTCCACGTGTCCCAACCATCGCAACCTTTGTTTCTCTTAGAAACTCTTCCAATTTCACTACACCCGTCATTTAACAAATCTTCTCATTGTTCAGTTTATCTTTCATGTTTTCCCACATATCATTCGCAACACTCTCATTTTTGTGGTCTTCAGCCTCCTTTCATCTTCCATTTTCAATGCCCAACATTTAGCACCATAAGTTAAGAGAATTTCTCACATAGCTTTCGAAAAATTTTTTCCATGCCGATCTAATTCTTGATGTTGCAGCCTCCTAAGCTGCTCCTTCCGTACTAATTACATCTCCTAGGCAAGAAAACCTGCCTACCACTTCTATGTTGTCTCCATCCAAAGTTATTATTTTATCTTCAAATAGCACACCAGGGATGCATTTTTTGCAAGTAAAATCCTTCTCTTGGGTTAAACTTCCATAAACTCCAGAACACCTCTTGTGCACCCAGTGTGGACATTTTGTACAATTAATTTAGTCCATTAACATAAAAAAAACTTCTTAACGGATTAGCGAGTCAATGAAAAAGTTAGCATTGTTATTAACGGACTTGCCCCACCTATGCACTTCAAGAAACACTTTTCAAGTTTTTAACTTCCGAAATAAAATGTTTAATAACTCGCAAACGAAAGCACTGAATTTTGGTGATTTTTTTTATCTTGTGTACATATAATTTCAGCTCGATTTACACTTGTTACTTTCACTCTTTTCAAGACTTGAAAGTATTGGTGCATTTTTTTAACGACTCTAAAACGCTTCCATCGTACGTTATAGCATGGGCGTCTCGTTTAAGAGACTGCGGGACTACAGCCTTCCCCCCCCCCCCAAAAAAAAAGTTTGTGTTTTCTATCATTGGCATTGCAACAAAATTGCGCTAAAGAAATTTACTTCCACATTAAGTTTTCATTGAAAAATTTTCGTACCACGTGTTTAATAAAGCGATTTCTTGCCGACACAAACTGCAAAGTTGCAGTCCAGCTCGCCAAGCTCAACAATTGCTGAACGTCAAAGCAGGAAAGTTTGTGATAGAAGAGTACTGTTTCGAGTTAAAGTATGAGCCTAAAATCGGTTAAGAATCTGCAAACAACAAAATTCAGTCAACTAACTTAAGCAGAAAAATTACCTATAACACGAGCAGGTAGACCGAAATCAAATTTGCATATTAATTAACTTGGCTGCAAAAATAAGTTAACTTAAAGCGAAAATTTTATAGATAGACCTAAGTTTTGTACAACAGCCCTCCCGTTTCAAGTAGGCACAAGCCGCCACTGCGTGGTAGATATATGGCAACTAGGAGGACGGAAGGTTCTTTCACTGATTTCAGTGCCGTACAGTGTGTATGGTTAATCGAATTATCCGCTACAATGGCTAATTTAAATACGAAAACTTTATTCAACATTATAACATCAACTCCAAACCAAAACTACATCAATGAATCAACCACATTCAACTAACAATAAACTTTCCACTCTTGATTAACCCTGTTGACAAATCCAAGAAATATCGATCTTTTTCGTCTTCAATAATACGTCTCACGATCAAAAAATCCTAAAATATATCGGTAAATTTAACCATAATGCCCACAGTTAGTGATTGTTATTCAGCTGAAAACTGTTCGCTAACGCAAAAATTTGCTGGAAAGACCCCACTCCGGAGTCCATTAACGCAGTGCTTTTCAACCTGTTGGCCATAGGAGCATCCTGCGGTGGGCCACAAAGCTATTTGGATGGAAAAAGTTGTATTTTTTCGCGATGAAATTCTTTTTCCCCGAAATCGTCAGAAATCTTGGTCGCGGTGTTTGAATAATATTTAGTTGGTTGCTTACAGGAAAAACTGCTAACATTTCCAAATCTAATCTGTTAGCAGGTTTGCGAAGGTTAGTGGTACAGTACCTTCGCTTCTCCGTTACCAACTAATTTTTTCCTCGGTGGAAAAAAATCATGATCAACAAACTGCGGAGATTAAAATTAAAGCATTTTCAAAGTCAAATTTCGCAAGCTTTGTAGTTCGTGGACTAACGCAACCTACTGTTGGGGGTGAATCCCTATTTATGGCAGTATACTGTTGTTTCTGCGGGTTCGTTACCGCAATTATACGTTGCCAAAACAAAATGATCAAAAATTCCAAAATCTGAGCCCGAAACTCCCAGCGAACGACTGTTTTTGAGGAAAAATTTCCAGAATTCTGTTGAATACCAAACTACCCAATTCAGACAAAAAAACAAAAAAGGTACTCGTAGTCCCGTAAAACAATTTTCTGCCCGAGACATCGGGTCAAGACCAACAAAAGTCTTTGGCCCATTTTAACCCGATCCAGCCAGTAAAATGTGAGCACGAGGACGAACTAGTTCAGTTTTGTTCTGCAATTTTCAAAAACTTTAAGCAAACTTGAAAAAAATCTAGGAAAAACCACCACATTTTGTAAAAACCCCAAACTTAGGGTAAAATCTCGAATCCTAGCAACAATAATTGCAATGAGATTAAATTTCTTTGTTTACTACATCGCAATTGCAATCAAATTTAAAATTTAGGCATTCCTATTCAACTATAACCAGGGTTGCCACAAAAACTGCAAAATCAAATTCCAAGACTTTTTTAGGTCATTTTCCAGGACTGTTCAAGTTTTTTTTTTTTACAGAACATAAAATTGAATTTTGGCTATTACTCCTTAATGCACCTACTTTTTGGTACTTGTGATTGACGAAAAATTTTGACGTTACGCATTTGCATTCTTAGTACTGACTACTAGCCAGGTGCAAAGCCAGAAATTTGCAATGGGAGGGCTGTGCTTTAGGGTAAGGGGACGGAGCCCCCAGCTGCCAGCGCTCTAAGATTCTGCAATTCTTTTGCAACAATAACTTAAATTTTGACCAAGTTTGGTAAAGATTATTGCTTTTAAAACGTGGCATAGAAAATAGCACTGCTAAAACATGATTAAACTGGTTGCATAAATGGACTACAGTATGTGGGTGATGGCTAGAGCTCGACCGATATGACTAGTTCAGGCAGATACCGATAACCGATATATTAACTTATTAAATAATTACAAAAATTTTGTCTCTGTTTTTCAATTAACTTGACACTAAAAGCTTCATAAATCCTCCTCCAAAAAAGACTATTGCAAACACAAGTCATACTAAGCAAATAGAACGCATGATCACTCGTGCTTGCTCTAAAATATAAACAGTTCCTAAAACAAAAAAAAGACTAACCGTTAAACTTAATCCAAAACGTTAATCCTAACTCAAAATCTAAACTCTACCCACTCTTGCTCTCTTATCCTCTAAAAGCAAAGTTCATTTGCACACTAGAGTGCAAATAGGCACTTACTTTAAAAAAAATTCACAAGTATTAATCCAAATCGTCTGTATTTTGTGACGCTAGATAAAGATAATTTGGTAGGAAGGGCTAATGAAACGAGATTTGAGAGAGGTGATTGGTAACTAACAAATTAAATACTGAATAGACCCGTTATAATTTTTTTTACAAAGCCCACGTTAGGCATTTTATATAAAACGATCAAATAGATAGCTTATTCTTAGTTGATTGTTACCGATTTTAATTTTGACCATTATCAGCCCCTCCCCAAGATAATGTTTCAAAAGTGGCTTTAAATTACGTAATAGAGTCCATATTACAGCAAAAAAACTGCCTCAGAAGTAAATAGTGCGAAACACGTATTTTTCTCATGGTGCATTTTAATCAAAGGGCCAATGGGGGGTCTATAGCCTGCTATTGCTACTGCTGCTGGCAGTAATAATGCTACTAGAGTATCGCATTGCAATAAATTATTGTCCATGAATTCACTCTTTCTAATAATATTCAATAATTTATACACATTGAACGGCAAAGTGCAAATTTTGGCATTTTAACAAGGAAGTTCTTATTTGCACTCTAGCGTAAAAGTAAGAAGTGCTTGAAAACAAAAAGCAGAGGAATTGGCGCTAATTTACTCTTTTATTTTTTAATTTATTGTTAGAGTTTGGGTTAAGATTTCAAGTTAGGGTTAGAGCTAGGGTTAGATTTAGGTTTTGGTTAGAGCTAGGATAGCGATTTTCTTGTTTGTGGAACAGCGTACATTGTACAAACAAGCTGTCTTATAACAACACAATAAAGCATTTTGAAGGATTTTCACAATGCAAATTATTTCAAAGATGGCTTTGTGCAATTACAACGTGTCAGTTATCACAAAAAAAAACAAAAATCTTCACATTCTGTCCTGATAAGTCAATAAGTCCCGGGAAACCTTTTCAAATATTTTCCAGAACTTATAAACAAAATTCAAGGACTTTCCAGAGCAGCAAAAAAAATTCAGGACTTTTCCAGGATGTGCCAACGGTGTGTATAACATAATCATACGTAGCAAAGAGCGTTTAAAAAAAGACAATCATTTTCTCTACCTCCCGGATAGGAGCGAATCATGTATCGTCGAAACTCGTCATAAAGCCAAATGATCAAAGAGAAATGCATGGGCAGTATCCACCATTCCGGCTCAAGCGGATAAAACCTTAGGGCAATGTCCAAGCCTGGGCAATAGCATAAAAACGTAGCCAATGCGGTCTCCTCTATCAAACCGCTAAACAACACGTTGTTTCTGCAACAACGAAGTTTTTGTTAAGAACAAAGAATTAACTTCTATTTAAGATAATCGTCTTAAAATAACGAAGTTTTAAGATGTAACTCAAAGCCAAACGTTCACCTTTCAAACGTTATTATATTACAATCGATTTCGGATTGCAATATACACGCAGTTTTACGTCGAAGCGTGGGAAAAGTTGGATGGAAGATAAAACCACGTTACTACGCCCGGGCATGGAGCTCTTTTCGAAAAAATGTATCAGTGGTGTCGAGCCGTTGGCGCACAGTCGTATGATTTGACCGGCCTGAAAATTAAACCTTTTAACAAAACTTTCAAGTTTTAAGTGACGAATTGCTTTGGTTGAAAGCTGGTAAAAAATGACGCGGTAGCGAAGACAATTTAACTTTAAAATACACAAGTCGATTTTACAGAAAGTGCTCGATGAATTCTGAGAGCTATACTAACAGAATCAATTGTTCACAGACCATAAACTTTAAATCTAAACACAATAAACCAATGTCCTCTACACTACAGTCTGTTTCATTTTTTATTTTATTCAAATGCAGAATCCAAGGGGGTTTCGGTTTATTGTTAAGACTTTAGGGTAGGGTTGTTCAAAACAAAACTTTTTTGTTTCAAATTTAACCCATCATCCCCGCAAATTGTTAGGTTGGTGATAGAAACCCCATACACCAAATTTCAGCTCATTCGGTTCACAGGGGGAGGAGGGCATGCATTTCAAAATTTCGAGTTTTTGTCAAAAAATATGGACTTTTTGTCCACTTTGGCATAAATTTTCCCAGTCAAAATGCCTGGTATGTTGGCTTTTTTAGATTTAATATTGCTCAAATCGCACCATAAAACCATTCTAAACCAGTTTGTAGTGTTTGTTCTTTGAATTTCAGATAAAAAAAATTCTATTTTCATTGTATTTTTGGCCAACTATGGGAAATTGCTTATGCCTTTCGACTGCTTTCTAATTCAGTACCGTTCTACAAAGCAATTTATAAATTAAGAAAACGCTTAATTTTCATGAAAAGTCAGCTATGACCTCCTTTAAGTTTAGGTGATGACACATTGACGCAGAGCAAGTTATTGAAACCACGATTGCAGATTTTAGCACGTAAAGCGGTTAAAGGGTTGCTCCAAAAAATAATAATAACTTTTGCATTTACCTCATTTCCGCCAAAAATCGTTAAGCTGGCGATAGAAGCCCCAACAACCCACATACAAAATTTCAGCTCATTCGGTTCAAATATACGACGTAGTCAAGACTTAGTACGCGTAATTACATTTTATTCACCAAGTTGCCTTGGCCAGGAGACAGTGAAGGGACCTTTCGGTCTTCGAATCAAGCTGCCACCTTGTCTACCACACACGACGGAGGCTTCATACTGTCCCTTTTTAGTTGCTAAACGTTAAGCAGGAAAGCTTTGAATACCAATTTTTATAGTCTTTGGTTTGACCCGACCGGGAATCGAACCCGAGTCTACCGTTTCAGTAGCAGACGCTCTATCCACTCGACCACTGATCGGTAAAGTACGGATAAAGCATCTTGCAGTTTTGCTGTTGGTAATTAATTACAGTCGTTCAAGCATTTGAAAGCTATGCTTTTGTTTTGGGTTTTGCTAAATCACAAATGATCATTTTCAACATCAGTTCTCGGCCATAGTAACGTGAAGCACCGTATTTAACAAAAAGTTATCCCGTATTATTGTCACAACATAACACTTGATGAAGTAGCCAAAGTTGATTTTTTGAAATTTGGCATATTTTTGCGACTGTGTTCTAGACATTGCATTATCAAATTTCTTTCGTTTCTATCTTCAGTAAGAATATCTTCGTAATCTTCCAGTAACCGAACGCCTCTCTCCGCACCATCGTTGACCACTTTCAACGACTTCACAGTTTCTTCAAGCAGCTGATAGCTTGAATACTGAGTCCACTGCGTGCATGTATACCGCAAAAACTGTACGTCATCAATAGTGAAATTCAACCTTCTGAACTATAATGTTGACCTTTCACCAAGTAAAGTGAATAATTTAGTTTACGAAAATTCCGAAAACACTGGCTTTTGCGGTCCAATTTCCACGTTCATGTTTCGTCGATAGATTTGAAACAGCTTGGCAGCATTCTCTCCTTCTCCTCTGGTTCAATCTGATGAGAAAAAAAGCAAAGTGGCAACAGCTCCTCAATTAAATACAAAAGGTGGTACTTGAGGGAAATGGTAACAGTAGTTGCAAAGTTTTGCAGTGGTGAATTGCTGTTTTTGCTATAGCAGCGCATAACTTGGTACAAGGTTAAGTCTTGTGCAGCAGCCTCAGAAGCAGAAAATCAATTAATGGCATAGAAGAAAGAAACGAAGACACCAAACAGTTGCAGCTTTTTGACAACTTCTTCCTCGAGTTCTAATTGGTCACGTGGCAACAGCATTTTTAATGACTATATTGCCGAAGACATCCATCTTGCTCCGTGATGAGGGCATGGGCGGTGAAACACAAAGTTGGAAAAGAAAGTTTTGCCAATGTAGTAAATAGACAACTGAAGCAGCTCTATGTAATCATCTCTGGAAATATAAAATTTCTGGTCGGAAAATATATTTACTAATTTTGATTAAGCTTCCAAAGCATGTTCTTTCAAGACATTATCACCCAAAAACCAAGAGATGTTTTCTTGTGTAGATCAAGAGCGGTCCATTAATGACTCAGTATGTCAAAGCCTTCAATTTTGGGTGCAATAGAAACTTCAAACACAGAGGAACCCCGCTTACCTGACCACCTATGAGACCGTCATCAAGCGGTCGCGTTAGCGGGGTGATCGTGTGAGCGAATTTTGCTTTGAATTACCGTAACCTTTTCTTTGATTAAAAGTTTTCTCGTTTTTTTTTACCACGTGCCATTTTTTTATCAGACGCCTGCAGAAAGAATTTAAACAACTGTCAGTACGGAAGTTTATCTTATGAGATTCAGTTCTGTTTGCCACCATCGTCATTCATTGCGCAATTGCATTTTCTTAGAGTGTGTGCACGCGCTCATCTAGTCTTGTTGTTTTGATCATTAAAGAAATTTAACTTTATTGTTTTGGTCACAAAAGCAAATTAATGAGGACGTGTGGTCGCTTTAGCCGAGTTAAATTTGCAATTGTGGACCAAAATATGGCGGTCCTGCTCTGGAAATCGGGGTGGTAGCGTCATTGAAACAAAATGCAATGACTCACTGTAGTAAATTATTTGGGACTGCTCTAAAGTGGTCCTGATAAAAAGGTGGTCGCCAACCAGGGTTCCACTGTATCAACTTTGTAACCTTGGATAGGACTATTCCCAATACATGAAGTCGGCAAGCGATCCATAGTAGTGGATGTCCCAGAAGAGCTTACAACAAGATATGTGCGCCATTGAACTTTGCGGTATTGGAAGAAGTGTCGAAACACGTGCCAAGCATATAGTTCTTGAATATTCCATTCGTCTAAGAAGCCTTCAATTGCGTTCTCTTGATTAAAACCGATCCCACTTTCTCAGCAAGTTGTTTCCAAGAGTTTAACGTCACCTCCATGGCTTGAACGAACAAACGAGTTTATTTTACTTACCGTACCAGTGAAATAAAACAAATACCGACATTACAAAAAAACAGATAGCAAAAAAGTTAAAATAAATGCAATGCTAATTCATACAATGTTACGTAATGTACAGTTTAACCAAGGTAACTGGGAAAACCGCGAAGGGACTTTAAGGGTCTTCTAGTCGAGCGGTAACTCATTCGAATTTTAAGGGCTAAATAATAAAACAAAAATTAAAAAATAAAAATAAAACCCAAAAAAATTAAAAAAAAATAAAATAAAAAAAGAAAAAATGTATCTATGATTAATTAAATATTATTTTTGTTTAATAAGAACGCTTTGTAATTCTTTTTAAACAATTATTTAACAGATGTTGATTTTTTGATCTTATTACTAATAGAATTCCATAGTTTAGCTCCTTGATATTTTATAGATCTTGGAAGTTTCATCGTTTTGTAGCGAGGAAGAAAATATTTGTCATTAGTAGACGATCTTGTTCGCTTTGCACAGAGGTGGGCACTTGCGGCGCAACTATTTTACTTGCGAAAGCGCTTGCGCCGCAACTATTTTTAAACGGTTGCGTTGACGCTTGCGCCGCAAGTACTTTTGCAATTTTGAGCGCAATTCAAATAGATTTAGAATGATTGTTTTTCAATCAAATGTACCTAAAGCTAAGAAAAAATCATTTACGAGGTATATAGGCGTAACCAAGATTTTTGATTGGAGGGGAGGGCCAAACCGCAAATCACACGCAATGACGTTATCAGAATTTTTCGAAAAGAGGGACTTTTTATGGGATAAAGATATCATAAATGGAGGATAAGAAGTCGGGGGCCTGGGTGGTTACTAAGTAGTCATTAGTCATGTTAGTGCATTAAGATCACAAAATGATTAAACGAGGGCCTAAGATTGCAACTTTTAGGACAAAAACCGTGAATTTTTCCTGGGTTATACATGTAGATTGGATGGCAAATTTTTTGATTTGAAGGGGCCCAGGTCTTCTGGTCGTCAATATTAATATTAGTCTGTTGTACTCGTACACTGTTGTATACGCAAAAATGCTAAAAGCCACTGAAAAACCAAAAGACTTTTTTGTTATTATTTCTATCACTGGGGCATTTCATTTGGGAGGGGGCGGATCTTTTCCCTCCTTTCGCTATGCCTATGACGAGATAGTAGGTTCATAAAAGCCTCGTCAGGGGAAATTTCATTCGTCGCTTGCAAAACCTTTATTGGGATTTACAGCAGGGGTCTTCTTTCGTTGAAACGTTTCTCTCTAAAATATTTTTCGCCGATATTTCAAAAAAAAAAAACAACAACATTCAATTGAGTCATTTAAAAAATGGTTGAAAATCAGATTTTAGACAGAAAAATTATTTTTGTAATTGTCTTTTTAGAAATACGCTACTCGTTTCTAAAAATCTTGCTCTTGCTTTAGGCATTAAACGCGCTACTCGCAACAGTCCGACTTTTTTACCGTAATTCAAAAACAAGAAAAACTATTAATTACAACTTTTTTGCTAGTCCGGGAAAACTTAAAAAACATTGCAAACAGGAGTGACAGCATTGGTATACCCACAGTATACTGTGGTATAGCTCTTATAAGTAAATCTTGGATGGTTCAATTTCTTTAAACAAAAAACAAGACGATTTTTTTAGCGTGCTCCATTCGTTAGAGAGTGATGCTAATTGCTCCAGAAGTACAAAATATGTATCGAAGCTTGTAAAGGATTTCCTTGATGAACTATTAGAAAAAACAGTGACTCCGAACTCCGAAGTCGTTCGCTTACCACCACATGATGACTTTATTAGTGGAATTTTTTAATACCCCAGTTTCCAAAAGTGCGGGTGTTGAGATTATTTTTTCGTTAGATATAAAGACGTTCTTCGCTCAAAGAGGTTAAACGGAGGACATTCCCAAATCCTTGTGTTTTTTAAAGGATATCAATAATATTTTGTTTACTAATTTGATAGCGTGCATAATCTGTTTTGAATATTGGTTTTGTACTGTAGCCCAACGCAGTTTGAGCAGTGAGTCATTTAGAATTATACAAACGTCCTTTCAAAACGTCACACTTGCGCTTGCGGCGCAACTTTTACGACTTGCGCTGCCCACCTCTGGCTTTGCATGAATCGCATTGCAATGTGTTCTTTTGGTTCGTGGTCATCACCTTGCTTTAACAACTTCTCGTCCCAATGTTTCAAAAAAATTGATCACGTAAGGAAGTTGCAAACTTACTCTGGATGTGTTGAAACTCTTTAGTGCGAGTGACCTTGCAAAATCCAAGAGTTGTACTTGTGCTAAGAATAAAATCATTTACATCACCTCCACTGTCTTCAATCAGAGCACTTAACACATTGTTTAAAGCGTTGCTACAAAGGCTATGTCTATTCGCAGCAGCGACAACTTGGGGCAAAGATCTGATTTTTTTCGGCACATTTAGTTTGACAAGCGACTTTTTGGCAGAAAAGGCGTCGCATTTGACATCATCATTAAACATAGAAGGCGCAGAAGAGTTTGTGGTAGCATCACTCCTTCCAAGGTCTGCAGCTTCTGTTACTTCTATAGCAAAGTTTTTTCTTTGTCAGAGTTTGATTTTCTAAGTAAGATTGACTCTTCTGCACTTCTTTGCGAGAAAATCGTTTTTCTGAAACCCGATCTTTTCCACCAAATGTAAAGTTTTGTGGTGCTTGCTGATCGTGAAGAAAACCACGATCTTCTTCAATGTAGTGCTCTTTGACATCAGGCTTTGATATATCGAACAACTGAATCAAGTTTTTATTGAATTTTTGCTCTTCTGTAATTGCTTTTTTGCTGCGTTGCCGATCTGGACGTAAACTTGTCTTGATTTTATGTACTCATTCTATAAGTTTTGAAGTGCAGTTTTAATTGAATTCGTACTTTTATAGCATTTATAATTGAAGTGGAACTATCGGCTATTTTTTTCCACAAGCATATCACCTCATCACATGTAGTATTTATTGCTTCATTTTGAGTTGTCTTAATGACATTTAAGTAATAAATCGCTGCAAAACCTCATGACTTGTAAATAGTCTCGACTGCAAAAATGCTTCAGCTTTTGCTTTGCCAATAATGGGTAAATCAATATCCTTTGAGCAGGAGGGCATTATCATGACACGGTGTCGATTACTCAACCATAATACAGTAGCTGGATTAGCTGAATAGCTGGTTCAAAGCACTAATAAATATACTGGTTGTGTTACTGACCTAAAAACATTTAGTCGTGTTACATGAACTTCTAACACTTTAGTTCTTAAGCTACATTTCTGCTGCAAACGTCTTCTAATCTGTCTGAAAGGTAAGTTCTGTATCTGTCTATATACGTTCGCAAACAACTCATGTGCTGTAAGTGATTTTGTGTCAGAGTAACATTGAAAATAAAGACTCCCTGTGAAGACGTGATAAGATGGGAATCAAATGGTCTTTGTTCAATAACAACTATTATGACACCACACTTCAAAATATATCGAATAATAAAGCAAAGTTATTTTTATCAGTGATGGCAGATTGTTTCAAAGACCTTATGTGTTATACCTGCAATCGTGGTTTCAATAACTTGCTCTGTGTCAATGTGTCATCGCTTTAACTTGAACGAGGTCGTAGCTGACCTTTCTTCATGAAAATCAAGCGTTTTTTTAGTTTATGAATTGCTTTGCAGAACAGTACTGAATTAGGAAGCTGTCAAAACGGCATATGCAATTTCCCGTATTTTGGCCAAACAAACTACGAAAACAGAATTTTTTTACATGAAATTCAAACAAACAATGCAAACTGGTTTAGAATGGTTTTACGGTGTGATATGAGCAATATTAAATCTAAAGCCAATATACCAGGCATTTTGACTGGGAAAATTTATGCCAAAGTGGGCAAAAATTCCATATTTTTTGACAAAAATTCGAAATTTTAAAATGCATGTCCTCTTTTACCTGTGAATCGAATAAACTGAAATTTGGTATGTAGGGTTTCTATCACCAACCTAACAATTTGCGGGGATGATGGGTTAAATTTGAAAAAAAGTTTTGTTTTGAACAACCCCATTGTAGGGGTACAAGTGTACTGGTTTTAGGACTTTTTATGGTCTATGAATAATTATTTCTATAAATTTAAAGTTAACAGAGCCAATTATAATTGGCTCTGTTAACTTTAAATTAGGTTTGCTTGCTCGTAACAACATTTAGCTACGATGGCCGAGCGGTCAAATCCCTGTCCTTGCGCAAATGAATTACCGTGATTTCAGGCCCAGTTTATGTCGACGAATGTTGCGGACATGGTTTTAATCCCAACCACATTTTTTCTGACAATAAGTGGACTTAGCTAATGACGTAATGTCTTTTATATTATTTTCTGAAATGTTTGGGCTATAAAGAAGGAAAAGCAGCAGCATGATAGCAGATTGTAGAAAATAAAAAGATGATGAGTTATAACAAGCCAACGTCAACGAGCTTTGGTGCATTCAGACAAATTTAGTCTAAAAGCTTGTCAGAAAAGCTAATTTTGTACTGTTTCTGGTTAAACTGGAGCCTAATTCGGTTATGAAACACTTTTTTTCTCCCAGGTTCTCCAACTATCGCCGCTGGACCATGTTCTCATCCACAAAACAGCAGGGTAACTTCTAACCAGTCAACTGTCCAAAGTTTGCAGTCTAACTCAATAATATGTAAATCTGTCACAAACCTCATTCCTTGACTAAATATAGATAATCTGCGAGTTTTGCTGATGATTAAATCTGCCCACTGTACCAAGACTATTGACATAAAAAAGGCGGAATTCGTTGTGTATTCCACAACCTTTCGACTTTGATACGTCTGCAAAATGAATAGCTCTGTTACAACTGGGAATGTCATTTTTCAACTAATACACAACTCGACTTCAAACATTTCCGTACTTTTAGGATCTTTCGTGACCTGCGACCAAAAATAGTTCTTCGCTGTAGACTACCGCACAAATTCAATGAACAAAAACAATGGCTTAACAAGTTAACATATTATGCAAGACAACCGCTCGTACGGAAACGAGTTGATACACAATGAAGACAGAGCCTAAGGGTAAAAAACGTAAGTTTTTTCTCCGAAACTTGGAGTCGGGAGAAATAGGCTATTGAATCTTACCCATTCTTGCCCAAAGGAATCCTCCAAATCGTTTAGGCTTTTATCATTCCACTTGATTTGAATACCGAATAGATGAAGAGGATAAAAACCATTGTGTAAAAAAACGACATAATAGACAAAGAATCCAGCTAAAGCTTGGGTCATACCTGGAAAATATCACTGCTTTGGCATGTCCACTTTTTTGTCCCGGCTCTCGTCCCAGGTGCCTGCTTTCTGCTGAGTCATCTCCAATGAACTGTGCCAATCAAAGTTTAAATACCCGTAAAAGATAACGGCTAACGTAAAGAACTTCCGTAATTTTGCACTTTTTTGGCATAACTCAGCTGTATAAGCAGTCGCCGGAACCAAGAGCCGGGGTAGAAAAGTGGGCAATTTGATGTAAAAATGCTATGTTTTTAATTTTTATTCTATCATTTTACGATAGAATATTAATAAAATTAAGACACACAACGCAAGTTACGTCGTATCAAACTTAAGTGCCTTTTACATAACGTTATATCATGCGAATCATAGTCAGTAGGTGCACATCAACATTGAACTAATGCATATTGTAGGTTACGGAGAAAATAACGCTTGACCAACTTCAAATCACATGCAGTCCAGTATCATATTGTCGACGTTAGCTAAGTGCAGTATATTTTGCCAACGATGAAGCCAGCAGCAAGGCGAAACATTAAATGTCTACCGGGTTGTTCTGAGTAGGCATGGTAGGGCTAGAGCTGGCGGAGGCGTACTTTGCCTACTACGCCTATTCACAACAATTTGTACAAAGTGTACACAGTGTACACTAGGACAATGACTAAAAATTTGTTTTTGGAATTTCAAATTGCCTGCTACGCATTGGATGAGGTTTTTGTTATGTACGAAAAATTTCAAAACAATTTTTAAAATTTTATGAAAAGGTACCCCACCAACCCATTTTAATAAAAAATTCTAGGATCAAAAAATTTTAAGCAAAAATTACTCTAATCAAGTGGTGGAAGCAATATCGATTAAAAAATTGCTGCTCCCACATCCCTAGAGAAAACATATTTTTCCCGTAGATTTGAACTTTTTTCTGCCAGACAAAGGTGAAAGAATATCAAACACAAAAAAGGTTTTCACTGAAAATTCAATGCTTTTATCCGTGTTATTTTATTTTTAGGTGAAGACTTTTCCCACTTTCATCGTTTGCTTTTTTCCAGAAATTTGCTGCTCCTGGGAGCTTATGTCTCAGGAAGCCCCGATGGGGCAAGGAAAAAAAAGTTTTAACAAAAATTTGCAGAACTTTTACTCTTTTCCGTATTTCAGCCTATAAGTTAGAGCTATAAGTATCTCTTATATGTTGCATCCTCCCACCCCCTTTGATACTATACCCAGAGGTTTTTACCGCTGGCCTTGTGTCTGAACCGAAACAGTCGTCTTTTTTAAAGCAGTTGTTGAACTTACTTCCTTGAAAGAAAATTTTAAAGCATTTAGCAAGCCCATCATCAACACCTATTGCTAGTGGTTAGCACAATATGATTACGTTTACTTTAACTTCGAAAAAAATCTTGAGTTAATCTTCAAAACCTCATTACTAAAACAGTAATGTTTTGCTCTCTAGCGACAAAATTTTATGAAATACTTGCAATAAACATATACCATAAAAAATGGAATCTGACATCAATTTCACACTGTAGTAACCCCACTATGGTTCTTTTTGTTACAAGTTTCGCACTTTATTGCTCATAACTTTTGGTCCAAGTGATCGATTTCGTTCAAATTTTTTTCAAGCAGTGTATAATTATAAGGCCCATCTACTTAAAATGTGTTTAAGTGTGCAAATGGTCGTTGTCATGCACCACGAACAAGAAAACTCAAATTTTGGGGCATGTGGGCTAAGAAAAATGAGTTGGTGGGGGTCCATTTAGTAAAATTCTAAGAATTGCTGAAAAATGTTTCATACATAAAAGCTCATCCAATGCCATGGCAAGCTAATTTTGTTTTGTAGCCATTACCGTAGTGTACACACTTGTCGAGTTCTCTACGAAGGGTTAACAAACTTCTAGTGTCATGCATGCGCAGTAACAAGCAAGGTTAACGTCATAATTAAATCAAGGAGTTGCAGTACTTTCATTGGTTAACTTGGTCACATGACTGCTCCTTCACCCATGAGCAATAATGCAAATACAATAAAGAAACAAAGTGAAAAAATAAGCAAAACGCAAAAGAGTTTACCTCTTAGTTACACCTACTAGAAATCTCTGATGCCTGTTTAGGACAACCCTGTCTACAGCGTAATACCCTGTCTACCTACCAATCTGGCCATATGCCAATCCAATCAGCCGCTCGTTCACCAGTCTGTCGTGTTTTGGGTCACGTGGCAGCCTCTTCATGATGTCACTCTCTGCCTTTTCATATGCAAGAGAAATGGCTGGAAGCTAAAAACAGATTGAAATAGCTATTAAAATGCCCGAAATAGTAGTTGAACTTGTTTTAAAAGTTTAAAGACAAATACCAAGCCACACAACCTCAAAAAGACACTCATTTTAAAATAAGAAGCATCTTAATCCTCAACAAATACTGGAGGCCAAAAAAGACGATTGCTGTCCAGGTTCTAGAATACTTGACGCAGTTGTGAAGTCTACACCTTTTGATAGAGAGCAAGATGCTGCTTAAAAAGATTGGTAACATTGTAACATTCAACAAACTAGAAGCTCTATTTACGGTTAACAATTGGTCAAAATCAAAATTTTTTGAGCTTCGCGTATAGTTGATGAAAAAAGAACGTATTTTATTAAATCTTAGTGTACGCAAATGTAATGGTACTAAAGTAATATCTTCAAATTGTAGAGAAGGCTTAATAGAAAACATAGTTTTTCCTCATTTAGTTAAGGACTGATTCCGGATTTCAGCTAAAATAAGTTACAAAAGAAGCGATAAATGTTTACCCTGTTTACGTACCAAATCTGTTCCTAAATCAATAAACAGGATGGTAACAGTTCCTAACGGCAAAGGCACATCGGCAGTAATATAGAACAGATATGGTGTGATCTCCGGAATGTTGGAAGATAAAGTGTAGGCAATTGATTTCTTCAGATTGTCAAAAATCAAGCGACCTTAAAATAAGTTTCAAGTAATTTAGCATGTGCATTGTACAGTAGGGTACAACTTTTAGAATATTATATTCCTGTATCTTAATTCAATAACTTGTTTAGAAGGTTAAACAAAATCAAATTGGTCGAGCGGTAACGCGTTCGTCTCTGGAGTAGAAGGTCTGAGGTTCAAATATGCGGAAGGTTAAATTGGACACAGTGTTGCCAACGACTCACCACAGCTGCTACATATTTCTTCGAAAAAAGCTGTGTTGCCCAGGCGCAATGACGCGGAGATGGACCCCGCAAACTAGTCACACGCTTCGGCATAATACAGCGAATATAATGAAAAATTTGATTCAAATTGTTAAGTTGATCTGATATGAAAACTCACGCACAAAATTATTTTAAACCATTTAATGGTCGACTTTTTTACCAGTTCTTGAAGTATTTTCCGAAGTTGAACAAAACCTACAAGACTCACATTTACAGCAGCATCACGGTTCCCTTTTCGACTTGGCTAGATTCACTTTTCGGTCTACCAGAATCCCTATTGACTCTGTCTAATTCACTTTTTTAATGTGCTACATTTCCTATATGACTAGGTTAGATTATAAAATCACTTTTCAAATATTAACTAGATTCACTTTTTTGACTCAGCGGACTTTACTTTTTTGACTTCGCCAGAATCATTTTTCTGACGTAACAAGAATTACTTTTCTGACTGGAATAACTTTTTACTAAAAACCACTTTTTACTTGGTCTGATTCACTATTCTCACTTTGGCTAACATACCCTCCTCAACACCGGTGACAATAGAGGCAAAGTTATCATCGAGTAAAATCATATCTGCTGCTTGTTTTGAAACGTCACTACCAGATATTCCCATCGCAACGCCAATATCAGCTCGTTTCAACGCAGGGGAATCATTCACGCCGTCGCCAGTCACTGCCACAATTGCACCCTGAAGCATGATCAAGTGTCACAACTAGGAGAATTATAGCTTAGTCAGATGTCTTTTCGGACTCGTCAGACTTCATTTTTCCACAACTAAGTTACTAGACGAATCAAGTCAACTGACCGCGAACCAACTGACCGTCAACATTTGGGTTAGTTAACGGTCAGTTGATTTGCTGTCAGTTTGGAATAGTCTGCTACCGACGACCCGTTGTTTGGAAGCTCTTGAAGAGATATTGCTCGAAATCGGTTTTATTGAAGAAATGAGAACTACCTGAAGTAATTAAGGTGCCCCAAACCTTGTTCTATACTCTTCCTCTTCTCCACTCGAAATAGATTTAATATGTTTGACTCCGTACCAGTGGCAACCTAGCGTTTCAAAATTTTGTGACCGCAAAAAAAAAAAAACTTTGCTAAACTTAAGCAACGCGGTTAGCTTATTTCGCAAAATATTTTCAAAGTCCATTTTTTCTGATGTCGCGTAAGTTCGAAACGCAGGATTGCGAATGGTACAAAGTCAAACGGATTAAATCTATTTTCGTGGATATGGGGAATAGTGGAGCAAGGTTTGGGACACCTCTTTATTATCGCAAGTACTTCTCATTTCTTCAATAAAATTGATCTTGAGCAACTTCGACTAGTTGTTGACGGTTTGCATGCACCCTTACTCGTTATCTGTTAAATGTATTTTTCGTCCCAGCCAGCGTAACTGACGAGCCTCGAAGTAAGTCGAAACGGATCTGTTTTGCGCAGGTTGTTTTTACTAAATAGTCCATTTTAGGCTTAAGGTGGTTGGTTGTTCTGTTCATTTTCGGTTGCCGTAGAAATTTCAGCTATTGCTCAGAAAAAGTCAAAGCATCAAATCTCATTGATAGTGCAAAACAACACCTGGTAAATATGCGTTCAAAAACTTTGCGTGAATTCATTTATTCATGTATGTAAATCAAGTACTCTAAGTGTAACCACACCAAGGTTAAAATAAATATCCTTTTTTGAGATCTGTTTGCGAAATTTCATCAGGCTAAGCCATCACAACGTCTGTTACCTTGCCACAACGGAAACAAGCGTTAAGTGTCTTTCCCAAAAACACAACGACGCAATGTCTGTTCGAAAATCGAACCGCGAGTCAGCATCCTTTTGATCACAAACCCGACGCACTACCAACTATAGATGCCACTGTAGTCTGAATAATAAATAAATAAATGCAAGAAAAAGTAGCTTACCAATCTTTGGCACCCTTCAACTATTAACAGTTTTTGTTGAGGTGAGGTTCTTGCAAAAACAATTTCAGAATACTGGCTTAGAAAATTGTCCAAATCTTGCTCTGACATAAGACTCAAATCAGCACCGTGAACCACCGCAGCATTGACCCTATTGCATCAACAAAAACATGCCTTGTTAATAATCCCTAAAGTTATTTATGAAAATTACTCAGATTTTGCTCGAGGATGAGAAAATTGATAGCATGGAACAATGAAACTTACACTGTGAAACCCTAGCGGTGTGGTAAACCTAAGAGAAAAACGGTCATTTCACACCATTTAGGGCCGGTCTATACTGTGCGTATAATTGTGGACGTACGAGCGTATTTTTAGTCTATTTTAAACAGAAATTCGGCACGCCCGTCGTACCACCTTACCAGCATACAACTGCCAGTTGGTTGAAATAAAGAAAGAATAAGCTCGTATGCTCATGATTTTACGCACATTTTACGCACCGACCCTTAAACGAGGGCATCCTATCACCACAACGCAACTGATGATGCCCGTGCTTCATTCGGAGGAAATAGTGTGTGGTAATGGGGTGTCCGCTATATAGGGGGTGTGGAAATGGTGAACCAAGTCACTGACCACTAACAAAAGGGTTAGTTGGCGGTCAGTTTATGATGGTCAGTTGTCAAGGACCCTGAAAATAGCCACTTTTCTATCCCGGGTTATCCCGCTACACCATGCCCTCACCCACAGAAAAGTGTTGGGACATTTCAACCAACCACCGCTAATAGTATGATTATCTTCAAAACTGTTGGGTGGAGAATTTCTATTTTACCCCGGAGAAGTAGAGCGTACGCTCAATGCTGCCGACTGCTTTCCAAAGAAGTACTTCTTCTGTGCACAGAACAATGCCTCCGGCCCTGGTGCAGTAGCTTCGGAGAATCAAATGTATCTGGAAAGATTTTCAATCGAAAACGACTTTTACGCAGTGTTCAGATTTGTCTGAAATAAATGAGCCACTGCCGCTTCTTTTCTAGTGAATTGGAGCAAGCAAGCAATTTTGGGATATTTTTGGTACAAGCAGGTTCGATTTCCAGTCGTGTCAGATCATGGACTAAATAAAAATACTTCACGGCTATTTACGTCTTTCTATTTCCACGTTCAGCAAACTAGGGGTTCCATCGATGTAATTGTAATTGCATTTTATTCACCAAGCTGCCTAGGCCAGGAGACAGCGAAAAGACTTTTCGGTCTTCGAGTCAAGCTGCCACCTGTCTACCACATGCGGTGGAGGCTTCAGACTGTCCCTTTTAATGCTGAACCTCATGTCATGCAAGAAAGCTGCCAATACCAATTTTTAGTCTTTGATTTGACCAGACCGGGAATCGCACCCCAGTTTACCATTTCAGTGGCAGATGCTCTATACCAGGGGTGGGCAAAGTTGTTCAAAAAAAAAAAAGCCGCTTGCGGAAAACCATAAACACCAGCGAGCTGCAAAATCTGTTTACACAAAATAACATTAACAGCAATAAAAACACAGTGCTTGTTTAATGTTTATCCATATCAGTCTTTTACTTGACTTGCTAATCACTAAAAATTTGGACGATAAGTTGTTAATGCTGTGCGAATTAATTCTTCCAAGTGTTCATTTGTAAAGGATGCACGATGTTTTTTTTTGATTTTACAAAGTCTATTACAGCTAAAGAAGATTCACAACAATAAGTCGTAGAAAATACAGAAATGAGTCGTGATGGTCATTCTGAGTTTTATTGACTGGAAAGTTTTTGAGACTTATGAGCTCCAACAACTTTGCAAACCTCCCCGTACTGCAAGTTCCAGGAATAACTTAAATGAAAACAACGCCTTTTGTTCACCCTCCTCCTCCTCCCCATGAAACAATCCTGCCTGTGCTACTGCACGTGTTTATGTAAACGGTGTTTTGCTTGTCAGCAAACATGTATTGTTTGAGGCCATGTTTTGGATGAAAATCACCAGCAAGAAAAGAAGGAAGAAACTCCGACGACTTCGCATTTACGGATCAGTAAAATAATATAGCCACAAAACTTATTGCTGCAAACTTATAGCCACAAGCTTATCGGGCTCGTACGAAATTAGTCGTTAATTATATACTACTATATTTTATTTATTAAAATCCATTTCACCCCAGCGGGGCATCATCAGTTAAGTCTAGAAACAATCAGCGTGTACTTTAAAACCAAAATGATAAAATATATGAAAAGACTATTACAGCATTTAATTGAAAATTAAATTGAACGAACTCCAATAAGCAGTGATATTAAAGAAAATATAATACTGTACCTAAAAGAACCTCTTTTGTAGTGCAAATTTATTAAAACCTTGTCTTATCTAAACCACCACACCATCACAAAAGAAAATTTGATTTGCTCGGATGTAGTAAGATTGAGCTAGTTTGCGACATTCTTTCTACTAGGCGCCCTTTAATTTACTAGTGGGACAGAGTCAGGTTGTCTTTTTAGGAGTTAAATAGTGAGGCCGGTTTAATGTTTTTGCTTTGTCATATAATACTTAACCTTGGTTTAGTTTAGCGGGTTTTCTATTTTGAACCTAAAATAGTTTAGGCCTATTTCTTCTTAGTTAGCCATTCCATCACAGTTTCTACAAATATATTTAGGAGAAGTCAGAAGTTATGGTCATTTTCTTTCTAGCTATGGATTTGCCGGCCAAGGTAAGAGTTTTGTAATATGCTCTTTACCAAATCCATCTAATTTTTCACAAAATATAAGTCTTTTTACATTTTAAGGTTTTGGCGTTATGTTTGCTATTTTGGCTGTCTAGTAACGTATGTTATAATCAATATACTTTTTTATAGGGGTTTATTACTTTTCTGATGGTGTGGTGGTTTAGATAAGATAAGGTTTCAATAAATTTGCACTACAAAAGAGGTTTTACTATGTACAGTATTATATTTTCTTTAATATCACTACTTATTGGAGTTCGTTCTGTTTAACTTTCAGTTTGAATGCTGTAATAGTCTTTTCATATATTTTATCATTTTGGTTTTAAAGTACACGCTGATTGTTTCAAACTTAACTGATGATGCCCCACTGGGATGAAATCGATTTTAATAAATAAAATAAAGTAGTATATAATTAACGACTAATTTCGTATGTACCCCATAAGCTTGTGGCTATATTGTTCTATTGTCAGCAACTAGGTTACAGTATCTAACAGCACCAAAGTCTAACAAAGCCATAAAAGACTGCCTAAAAAAAATTTCCACCGTCTACCAAAGGCTACGTTAGTCAGAACTACTAATGTCCATACGGAACTAACAACCTAAACAACTCTCTTACCTTTGCCAGAGCTGCAGGCTAAATGTGCGTATCTACTGGATGTTTTACCAGTTTGTAACCTTATTTTGCAGCTACCTCCTTCGAGCAAACTTGGCCAATTGAGCGTAGCTTTATTATAGTGACGTGACAATAATATTTTGTCTATCATACTTTCGAAGAAAACGGCAGTTCAAAAGGTTAAATCTTGAAATTTATAACAATTCAATCCAATAGCCACAAAATTTATGTCGGCTAGCCGCAGTTTGCCCACCGTTGGTCTATACACTCGACCACCGATCGGTTTAAGTGTGGTAGATAGATGGGCAAGTGGCAAGCATGACTCAAACATCGAAAAGTCATTCACTCTTTCCAGGCCAGGGTAACTGGGTAAATAAAGACCTATTGCAATACTGCAAGACGCATAGTTTTTGAATAGGAGGATCAACCGAAACACAATCACGATATTTTTTTAAATGTTAGGTAGACAGGCTGAAACGGCTTTTAATTTTGTAAGTCATATAAAAACAAATTTTTCGTGATAAATTAAAGGTTTGCCAGTTAGGCCAAGATGTTTGTTCAGCTGGGAATACCTTTGAAAAAGATAGCTGAGGGCTGCCGATGAGAGCTAAAAGCTCGAAACAGCGCTGTCCAGCTCTGAAGATTATTGATGTTAGCTTATTGAGAAACGTCCTCTTATAAAATATGACTATCATGCGTGGCAGAAACGTGGCAACTAGTATCGAAGACCAAAAAGTCGTTCATTGTCTCTTAGCTAGGGCAACTTGGTGAATAAAGGCGTAATTATAATTCCAATTGCACGTCGTAAAAAAACGAACTTTTCGTGTTGACGATGTCAATCTTTTCACGACGTTGTCAACCTTTCTTGACGTTATCAATCTTTGTTGACGTTGTCAACCGAAGTTTGCTCCTGAGATCGTCCCTTTACAAAACGTGATTACCTTCCTACGAGTTCATTTTCTTGTACATTTAAGCGTTCGGCCATTTCATCAACTGTCTCTCCAGAAATGATCCCAACCCCCTTTGCAATTGCTCTGGCGGTAATAGGGTGGTCTCCGGTGACCATGATCACCTACAAAAATCACATATAAAGTTTCATACAAAAAAGTTAGTTTATTTAACGTGTACCAAACCTTCACGTAAGTTCACGGTGATCTCGCAATTTAGATCATTAAGTTTACTTCCAAAGGTAATGAAACAATTGAACACAAAACGGAAGCCTAAATCAAGCTCTCTCACGATGATACAATCCAACACCATCAGTAAATCTAAATTTGCAATTTTCGATAGCCTAGCCCTGAAATTAGTTTTGAAGTTAAGATTTGGAGATCGTACAGGGCTTACTGGTAGCCAACCCAGTTAATTGACCGCCGCAAACCAACTGAACACCATCAACTGACCATTAGGGTAAGGTTGAGGTCATTTGCGGTCAGTTGTAGTGAAAGTTACTAGTGGTGTTGGATTGCATACTATTCAGAGGTCTAGACTTCTGCCTTTTCCATTTCGCTTGCTCAAAAAAAAAGGTTTGCCATAAGCCAAGTCTATCATTTGAAATCTTGCTTCAGCACAAGGTACGGCCACTGTGAAACAAACAACTACAATTACATGTTTTATTCACCAAGTTACCTTGGCCAAGGACACAACAAATGAACCTTTCGGTCTTCGAGTCAAGCTGCCACATGCCCACCTGTATAAAAACCACACAGTGGAGGCTTCACACTGTCCTTTTTAATTGCTGAATGCTAAGCAGGGAAGCTATGAATACCAATTTTTTAGTCTTTGGTTTGACCTAACCAAGAATCGAACTCCAGTCTTTCGCTTTAGTAGCAGATGCTCTATCCACTCGACCAATCGGTTATCCGATTTTTTTTAGCAAATCAGGCTTTAATAGTTTTAAATAAGCACGAGTGAACTCATTTTGTTTTGTCATCGACCGGTATTTCGAGTAGATAAAGCGTGTTACTGAAACGTTGTCACTGGTTTGATTCCCAGTTGGGTCAAAACCACAAATTATAATTGGTATTCACAGCTTCCCTTCTTGACGTCCAGCATTAAAAAGAATAGACTGAAACCTCCACTATGTGTGGTACACTGATGAGCTAGCTTCTCCATCTACGTGGGCACAGATTAGCCATCTTAATTTCAGCGCATCAGTGCTTCAAGGCTTCGGTGCTCTTCTGATAAAAAGACAGATTTTACGAAAACAGTTGCTAGTAACAAAAGTTAAAGATCACAATGGTGTTAAGCTTTAACTGGGTTTCTACTTACTATTATTCAGTCACTTATACCGATACTAAGGTAACGTGACTTTTTTGATACAGAAACATTTTTAAGATTTAAACTACGTAGTGATGACATATTTTGCACTTACCTCAATTAATTTTTTATTTATTTTATCTGCTAAAACAACGTAACTTCTCTGAAACAGAGACATTTTCAGGATTTATAAACTGGTATCAAAAATAGATGTTAAACCACGTGGTGATGAAAAATTTCGAACTTACTTTAATTCCAGCACTTCTACATTTTTCGACAGCATCTGGAACTGCGGCTCTAGGAGGATCTATCATCGCCATCAGTCCTACAAACGTCAGATTATCCAACGGAAAATTAACGTTGTCTGTGTCGAATTGGAATCCAGGAGGAAAGCTCTCAATGGGCAAGTATTCGTGGCAAAAACCTAGCAATAAAATATTTTCATTTACAAGATGCCAAAATTGTCGACAATTTTTTCATTAAAATCGCTACATATTTACGTCACAATAGGTATCATTACGTTTCTTCACAATGGTTATGATTATGACTGGAGAAAATCAAATTTTTTTTGCAAAATTGTAATATCATGTAGAATCCAAGCAATTTGAATAGATAAAACCATACAATTAAGATGGCGTAGCCGTCGTAGCAGAGAGTCGATTCTTGTATTATGCCATAATTAGAGGCATTTTTCTAAACCCAAATTAAAGCAAGTAAATGACTGAAAACGCTTGCCCCAACTTAATTCCAATGTTTTTAATTCCATGACCACTTAGTCTAATTTTACGAGTTGAATCACGTTCACAACGGCAATTCGGTAAAATAGAAAAATCATTTCTGATTGGCAGATTCTCCATCAAAACAACATAATATCATGAATTTAGTGACCAGTAATTTTTCTTTACAATATGCGCAATTTTGAGGCAGTGCAAAATTCAAGTAAGACTCTCAGCAAAGTTAACTTCTTTTCAAAGAAAATCATTTGGTAACGTTTTGTTTGATTTGAAATGCTGTAAAACCAACACCTTTATGCTCGGTTTTAAAGGAAAATTACACTAAGGAGAATTGCAATCTACCGTAATAAGGAGAACTGTACTTTGAAGAAGTTACAATCTGCAGTAAGAATTGCAACAGATAGCACATTTTATCTTAGCAAAACGACTGAATTGTGAATGAATTTAAATGTTTTTGCCTGCACAAAACCGTTTTTTATCATTGGCCTCTGCAGCTGTGGCTGTTTAGATTGCGATTCTTCTTACTGCAAATTGCGATTCTCCTCACTACAATTCTAATTCTTCTTAATGTAAAATTGCAATTCCACATTGAAACCGTGCATAAAAGAGGTTGTCAATTGCATTTCGCAGCAAACCAAGGATTACTGTTTGAGAATCTCAAAACGTGCATTGCAAGTGAGTTTGCTGAAAATCTTATTTAAATTTTTTATCAATTTTAACATCTTCGAAATTCAACTTAAAAATCTTGGGTTAAAAATAAATTCCAAGACGATGAAAACTGGCGATTTCAAGCAGCTAAAAAGAGCGACATAGTTTGATTCAAACAAACTAAAGTGTTGTTCCACTACTTAGGCGCCATTGAGATGAAGCATATACAAACACACAACCAAACAGACTATAAATCTGTTAAAAAAGGTTAAAAAAACGGAAAGTCACAAACCTAAAACTCGTTCGCCAAGTCCGCCAAGTTTAAGATAGGTATCATTAAATCTTTGTTTCCAATTTTTATCCATGTTTTCCACGTTTCCGTGGTTTAGAATTTTACTGCACCTAGCTAAAATTCTTTCGGGTGCGCCTTTCATTACCAAAAGATATCCTTTCTCTGAGGAGTCCGCTGCTACATGAATAGACACCTGAAATAAAACCAAAGATTTGAAACGAGAAAATAGCACGTCATAATTTGATTAAAACAATGAAGCTTTTCCACAAACACTAAACAGTATCTCTTTCGTTATACAGTACTTGCTGTATTACACCGAAGCGTGCAAGGAGTTTGAGGGATTCATCTCCACGTCATTGAGCCCGGGAGACATCGATCCTTTCAAAGAAATGCTGCAGCGGTGGCGAGTTGTTGGCACTGTACCCGATTGGACTCGTCCGAGATTTGAACCTCAGACTTCTCGTTCAAGAGACAAACGCGTTGCCGCTCCGCCAATAGTAAAATTTTCAAACGTTTTGAACTCAGCTACGTCCATCATCAGTAAAAAAATTGTTGTAAAAAATTCATCAGTAAAAAATATTTTATTCAAAAAGAATGTCACAAGTTCTTCGAAACGATTGTAAATGTTTCTGTCGACTGCTACCAAAAACTGCTAGAGCCCGGAGCACATTGGCAAGACTGATTCTATAAACTGGTCAAACTTCACGGAAATGTGGTATAGCATGGTCGCAGAACAACACATACTCCGACTTATTCATATAAAACTAGAGCCTTCATTACAGCTAAACAATATGGCTTCGAGTCCTGTAAAGATTATTTCTGAAGGCACGACTGTCATAATTAGCTGACTCAGGCTAGACAATCGTCAGCAATGACTCGAAAAGAGAGGAAACTCATAGTCCACAGCCAGTATTGCATTACGACCAGGGATGTGGAAGCGGCAGTTTTTGAATCGCTTCCGCTTCCACCAGTTGATGACGTAATTTTTGCTTAAATTTTTTATCTTGAAAACATAACATGGAATCAAAATATGTGATTGGTTTGTCATTGCAAGAATCTGAGCATAAGCGTATCCAAGAATTTGGATTGGGAGCGGGCCAAAAGCAAAACGTACAAACAAATAGTCATATGTTTCGTCAGCTAATACTAATTTTTCGAAACGTTCAGCCAAAAATTTGAAAAACGGAACGATTACTAATTGGGTTTAGGGACGGATTTCCAAGTGCTTGGTAGAGTAACATTTCAATCGCATCTGCTGTAAACTGCAATCTTTACTTGGGTGATTTAGGTACCTGAGCAAAGTTCAAACAATCGAAGAAAATTTTTTTAGATAATTGGTTTATATAAGTGGCTTTGCTCCAAATTTCTGCGTAGCAATATATGCTTCTTCAGACTTAAAAAAAATGCACAGAGCCCCTAAAATTTTGAGAAAATCTTTAAAATCTTACGACTAAAACAACGAATTTTTAAACACTTTTAGACAAAAAATTAATTGGTAAGCTGCATGGTTCATTTTTGAATTGATAGGGGTGGAAGGCTGGCCCTGATAGTAAACCACAAATTTAAAAGAGGTTTCTTTGCAAATATGCAGGTTTAACAATAACTTTTTGTCATACATTTTACAAAAAATTGCACCATATTTTAGTTTTCAACATTAATTTTGATAAGAATGGCCAAAGTGGAAGCGAAGTGGTTCTCTTGTACCTTCCAGCTTCCGCTTCCACATCCCTGATTAAGACGCATATGGGGTTCGGAACAGATTTCAATTAACAGAACCATGGGAGCAAGTGAGGGGTCTCTGTAGTTTCGGGATACGAGATTTTGTTCAAAAGCCATCGAGTCTAATTTTACGTCGGACTAGTGATGGAAAAGTTGCTGAGCCCTAGTTTGATTCTCGAACCGGTAATTCCTCGCTATATCTTTGGGAAAGACACTCCACGCTTATTTCCCATCGGGGGCTAAACATTCAACCCGTTGTAGTGGCCCAGTCTGACGAAAGACCTGGTAGCAGAACCCAAAAAAGTGCTTAAGTATTCTTAGTCTTTAAATAAAGCTCTTATTGTAGATCGCATACGGGTGGGGGGAATGCACCCAATGTCTTCTCTGTAAAACGGCCAGATCAAAGCCTTCCAAAATGCAAAACTTAAGCATAACAGGTGTTCGACCACTTGAGCATCCTTAATTAGCAAGTATCTTTACCAATATAAATCCTGAGCGCATGATCTGGGTTCAACTCACACCCTGGTCATGTTGCTGCAACCTTGAATAAGATGCTTTGCGATTGTCCCTGCTTGTTTAACGCCATTTTGAATTAATAGATGTCAGCGCTTTTTACTGTATTTATTTTTCAACAATTAAGTGAGATAAAATATTGGTTCACCAAAGCATTACTTGGTATTTGTTCACTGACGTAAATGGAATTTCAGCAACTTTGGGGTTTTGTTTTCTCCATTCCTCAACATTCCCAACAGAAAGCTCAACACATTTAAGCAGGGCTGATTCTGAGGCATCACCTACAGATACTGATCAGTGGTCGAGTGGATAGAGCGTAAGAAGCTAAACGCGCTGAAAAGTGCGTTTAGACCAGACGAAAAACAAAACAACGTGCAATTTGCATCTTCGCAATGCTGCGTTGTAGCTGGCGAAGATGCAAATAATAATTGGAGCTACTTAAGCTCTACTCGCCATCCGATCCAAAGGCAGCTAAAATTAGGTCCACAACAACTGACCGCCAATTAATCCCAACCTCAATTTGTTCGCAGTCAGTTTGCAGCGTTCAGTTGACTTAAATCGTCACGAGCCACGTCAACTGACCGCGAGCCAACGGTTTCGTCACAATGATTTCGTCACTGGTTTTGTCACAGTGATTTGGTCACAACGTGAGGGTTTGGGCAAGATGGCTCTGAAAATAGTAAAATATTTTTATGATCGCCCTTCTCAGCCAATCGGCGTCATTTGGTTCGCGATCAGTTTGTTTGCGGTCAGTTGTCGTGGACCCGTTCGCCAGAGTCTACTATCCTTTATTCTTCAAGCCTATTCTTCAGACAATAAGCACAATGTGCATATAAATATTGCTCATTGCTCTTCCTCTCAATTAGTTTTCCGGTGGTTAGTCAGTTAATCACTCTCCAGTCTAAAATCGTACGTTAACGAATTCTCAAGCCTATTTTAATTTTTTAATTCAATTTTAAATAATTTTTTAATTTTTTAAATTTTAATCTAAAAATTTTCTAATTCGCAAGCCCATTAAGAATGAAGCACGACGAACCTGAGTACATGATTCTAAGTTCAACTGGACGATTCCAAGACGAACCCTGGTCACGTTGTTGCGTCTTTGAATAAGACGTTTTCCGATGATTTTCTTCGGTAGCTTCAGAAATAGGTACCAAATTAACATGAAAAGCTAATTGCCAATCTGAAAACCTGGAAAATGTATGGTTCCTAAGCGGGTTCGGATCTATTCTAACTCCAAAAGATAGAAGGTTTTCGTCGCTTTCTGATGATGAGAGGGTAAAAATACATCAATCAACCGATTTAAAGCAGCTTAACATAAACAACTGCAGCATGTGAATGCAGCGCTACGAACCAAACGGCAGACCACATTACAACAGACAGATTCGACCAAATGAAGATACAACCAGATGCCTGATCGGACATTTGACTAAAAGCTCAAATGACGAACGAACAAAAATGTACAACACTGTTTACCAGCTGTATCCCTTTTTAGTATTGGAACCGTTTCCTGGTTGGGTAGAAACGTAGCTCTGTTGCATAGTACTGCTATTCTAGACAGAGCTTTCCATGTTGCAGACGTTAGAGCTGAGCCGCCCACTGCAAAAAAAAAAAAATTATAGCATTTGCAAATAGATCAGGTTAATCTTCAAATAAATAACAAATCCTATCTTCGTTATACTCGTTGTATTAGGCCGAAATGTGTAACGAGTTCGCGGGCCCACCTTTTTTCGAAGAAATATCGCAGCGGTGGCGAGAAGTTGGCAATAACGTGCCTGATTTGACCGGTCTGAGATTTGACCTCACCCTCCAGCTCCAAAGACGAATGCGATACAATTAATTGACCGGTCAATTATTCAAATATAAGTCAGCAACATGAGTTTGCTTGAAAATTTCTTCATGTTTTCTGCAAAATTCACAACAGTTGGTACTTTTAATTCTAAATACCAGAATTTTCAGTAAGTCTTTGATTGATTTTAAAATATTTCACAGTAAAAAAAATTTTGTGAACTGCATCAAAATGTACATTAAAAGTTCAAGTCAGCCACCAAAGCAACAATTTGTTAACACTTTTGCGAAAATATGCAAAAACAAACTTTAATTATTGCAACGAGCAGCAATTGAGTAAAGGTGGTAATTGGATATACACATCAAATGCTATTAAACATCAAATGCTATTAAATTGCATAGCCAAGTTTGATTCTAGCAAAAATCACAATTGATAACAGTCAGACATCGCTAGAATTTGAAGCGTAGCAACGCTTTAAAAGAAACCTAACGATAAACTGGATATGCGCGGAGAAATAATTAAACGAACCATGCCATTAGCAGCATTTCTACTCTTTTCTAAACTCGCCAACTGGAAACCAGAGTTCGAATTGTAAGTCGGACCTGCCGTTTCGGGTCAAATTTGAGCTCAAGATTGTAAAATTTCGGACTTCATTCGAGTTTGATAAGTGGGTTGAAGGTAGCGATAAAAAAAACATAATCAAATTACTTTGAGACATTAAACTAAAACTTCATTCTAGCATAATTATTTCACAATTATTAATTATTATTGCATCACAATTTATCAATAAGCAGTTTTATCTATTCCGAGCCGATTAAAGTTATTTGAATGAAAGGAAGAACTAACGTATCCTTTTTTATACCTCATTCAGCTGTTAGCTTTCTCGAGCGAGGTTGGCATTCACGTTTTGGGTTCGAGCTCAATAATTTCAGGTTCAGGCCTAGACTATGTCGACCTGTTTTTAACTCTGAGAGAAACTGTGGCTAAATTCTGATCATAAAATATAGTGTCGATATACTAACTTGACTGATCTTCGGTTGTATCAGCAACAAACGTGTTATCATCAAACCACATGTGGGCCACAGTCATACGGTTTTGAGTGAGCGTCCCGGTTTTATCGGAACAAATTGTCGATGTTGAACCAAGCGTTTCAACCGCTTCCAAGTTCTTTACCAAGCAGTTTTTGTTTGCCATGCGTTTCGCAGTCAAAGTTAAGCAAACCTAAATATGCCAAAAGTTTAACTAATTAGTAATCGAGTGGATGGAACGTACGCAACTGAAACGATAAACTCTGGTTCGATTCTCAGTCCGATCAAACTAAAGACTCTAAAAATTGGTATTCACAGCTTTTTTGTTTCATGTTCAGCATCAAAACAAAATGTTGTCTCCACCAGGTGTGGTAAACAGGTGACAGCTTGAAGATCGAAAGGTCCTTTCGCTGTGTCTGGCCAAGGCATATGGGTGAGAAAAGATGTAGCTACCAAAGCTTTTCAAGTGCAATAATCTAACAAAATTAAGCAATGCAGCAGTAGTCTTGTAGTGGCAATTCACATATCTTTATTACTCTACACTGTCAAACTTACTACAGGCAACAGTAACCGTGATTACCGTGCTTCATTCCGGAAAGAATAGTGAAGCCGCCCACCGAAAGGCTCATAGAAAGTGCCATTTAACCAGATCAGTGGTTGAGTGCATACAGCGTGTGTTACTGAAACGGTATAAACTCGGGTTCTATTCCCGGTCGGGTCAAACCAAAAATTATAAAAAAAATGATATTCACAGCTTTCCTGCTTGACGTTCAGCAATTAAAGTTACAGAGTGAAGCCTCGACCTTGTGTGGTAGACAGGTGACAGCTTGACTCGAAGACCGAAAAGTCCCATCTTTTGGCCCAGGCAACTAGGTGAATGAAATATAATTACAATTGGGCCCTAACTAGCGATGGCCGCCTGAGTGGTAATGTGGTGCCACTTTTAAAGCGTTGTGAAAATGACCACTTTTCTTCTCTTTAAAGAGTTTAATACATTTTTCAAATTTAGCAGCGTTGTTTCTGTGGCGTAGTGGTTAAGGGTCGTGTCTGACAAGTCCTTTTGTTATTCATTTTTTCGTTCTTCATATTTTTTTTCTTCCGAATCTTGCATTAGAGTTAAAATACGAGCCAGCGATGCCAGCCTGAGATACCAAACCGAAGTGCCAAAAGAAGGGTACATTTCAAAACTATAGTCTTGTTTTTCTACGTTGCCTTCTAGTGGCCAGCAAAAAAATTTAAAAAAATTAGAAAACCTTACCAAATTTATAAAAAAATATTACATCTTTTTTAAATTTTTTTCGTTAACGTTTATGAATTTGTGGAATTTCTAAAAGTTGTGGAGCTTTGTGGGGGTAGTAAAAGTGCTCAAAAGCATTGCAGACACATGTAAGACATTAATAGCTGCTCCGAGCATTGGAAAACCAAACATAACACTGGATATACTACTTCACAAATAACCTACCATGAAACATACGAATATTGAAACCTAACCCACCGTTACAGTAGCCAACAGTCCTTCTGGTACATTGGCAACAATTATACCAATCAGAAAGACAACCGAATCAACCCATTCCTGAGTTCGAACCAGTGTGATTATAAAGAATGTAATTCCAATTGCACAGGCGACATAAGTGATAATATGAATGAAGTGTTCAAGTTCTTTGGCAATGGGAGTTTTTCCACTTGATAAACCTGATGTTAAGCTAGCAATTCGACCCATAACAGTGTTATCACCACAACGTATAACAATTCCTGTACCAGAACCTGCAAAAAAATACAAAAAGTCATAAGCTGGATTTGTCTCCAGTCGTCAAAAAAAAAATGACTACGGATAGAACGCAAATCTTTTTTTGAAGTCGAGGCATTCTTTCAACACAAGACAGATTTAAAAAGCTACTGTTCAAAATCGGTTTCGTTGGACACTACGGAAGAATTGAGAAAGAACTTTGATGAAAGGAAAGAGGCGTTTGAAAGCAAAGGGATGAGAGTCAATCTTGAAAAGACAAAGTTGATGGTGAGTGGGATGGAGAAAGAAACGCTCGACAGTAAGATTGATCCTAGCGACGTATGTATAACAAGAGTTACGTCTAACTCGGTGATATGTATAGCATGTGGTAAGTGGGTCCACGCAAGATGCACGCAGAAGAAGAAAGTTGCGGTTTATTTGAATAAATATTTTGTTTGTAAGAAATGTAGAAGCGTGGCAAAGAACTTCAAGGACCAGATGAAATACTGTGTGATGGTCAGGTAACTGTAAGCAAGTTCTCTTATCTAGCTGACAGATTGAATGCAACTGGTGAGTGCGAAACAGCGGTAACAACGAGAACAAGAATTGATTGGATAAAGTTCAGGAAATGCAGCAAAATACTCAAAGGCAAAAGGTTTTCATTAAAGATGAAAGGGAAGGTTTACAAAAACTGTGCAAGATCAACTACGTTATATGGAAGTGAAACATGATGCTTGAGAGAAAAAGAGATGGCAATTTGGAGAAGAACAGATAGAGCGATGATTCGAGCTATGTGTGGTGTGAAGCTTCAAGACCGAAAAAACAGCTAGGAGTAGATGGACATGTTGGGCATAAGAGTCTTTAGATAAGATGGCTAAAGTAAGTAAGTTTAGTATGCGGTGGTACGGTAATGTTTTGAGGAAAGAAGATGAAAATGTGACAGTGAAGGCTTTGAAATTTGAAATGAACTGTAATAGAGAAGAGGAAGACCGAAACAATCGTGAAAAAAGCAAGCAGAGAATGAGATGAAGAAAAATGGACTGGTGAAAGAGGACGCATGTTATCGAAATAAATGGCGAGGCGTGGTAAAGACAATGACCATAAGAAATCCGGCCAACTCCGTCGACAAGGACAATACCGGATCTAACATGTAATGATGAAGACATGAGAAGTACTTGCGAAAATAAAGAGTTGCCCCAAACCTTGTTCCACTATTTCCCATATCCACGAAAACAGATTTAATCCGTTAATCCGTTTGACTCCGCACTGAACTTTTATGGACATGACAAAAGGATGACTTTGCAAAATATCTTGACGAATGAGAAACGCGATGTTTGAGAATCAATCATCACGTTGCTTATTATGGAAGAAGTTGCCAAATTACAAACTTTTTTTGCAGAATAAGCAACACAATGTTCAATATTCTGCAAGAAATTTTGTATAGTCATCCTTTTCTGAGGTCCACGAAAGTTCGAAACGCATTAGATTTACCAATGGTATGGGGTCAAACGGGTTAAATCTATTTTCGTATATACGGGGAAAAGTGGAAGAAGGTTTGGGGCACTTCTCTATTACCTCAAGTAGTTCTCAATCTCGCCTAGTATCCCTTTAAAAAAAAAAACGAAGACCGAAACTCTTTGCTGCCTCCTGATCAAGGCAACTTGGTGAGTAAACTGTAATTACAATTACAAAAACCAATGCGATTTTAGGTGCAAAGAAAAATGTGACCGAAGAAAAAAGGAGCACTTCTTTTTTATAAAGCTTCCGCTTGAGGCGGACGTCTTTTTATTCGCTTCGTTTGACACAGCAATATTTTTGGCGCGGAACCGTTGTCTTATCAGAGAGATGATTTGATGCCAAATACTCTATGTTTTGTTTTAAAAAGTGGTAATAGTTTTTGCTTTCTGCACTACCGCTGTTGATAGATGTTACTAGTGCTATTACCTTGCCCATATTTCTTCCGCAATATAAGATCAAAATTTTGCAAGGCCAAATATAAAATCAACCAAAATAGTTATGATGGCTGAGACGAGTTCAAAACGTGAAAGTGATCACACTAAGCCCAAATCTAGTATTTTTTCCGTCATTAAACAATTATTGACCGAAATTTTGAGTGAACAACAAAAAAAATTAGCCATTTCGGTCAAAGCAATTGAAACCTACGAAAAAAATCTAAATATTTTTGCATAAAAACGCTAAACGTAATTGCGCGTGTAATCGCGGAAGCGATCAAAAATTTTTGTTCCGTTTCAGCCACATTAAAGCAGTTTTTACTAAAATTTGAAGTAGCAACCAAAAAAAAAGTTCGTCTGTATTTTGTTTCGTTTTCAATCTTATAAAGAAGTTTGATTGAAAACAGTAAAGCCGGGTAAATCGAAAGCTGCAGGTTCCAATCCTGTGTGAAAACTACGCTTTCGCATTGCTTGTTTTAGGTAGTGCGTTCCGGTAGTTTTTTTTCTAAGCTACAACGCTGGTAGCTTTTAGGCCATATAGCAAGTGAACGATTAAACAAGTTTGGCTGCGTTGGAAACGTGTGTTGTTCAGCAAATTAAACATACACTGTTACTCTTGGCTTCTGCAGAAGCTTGTTAGACCAGAGTTGCCACAGACACTCATAAATTAAATTCCACGACTTTTTTTATGTCATTTTGCAAAACTGTTTGAGGCTATTTTTAATTGACTCAAAATTTGATTTTCACTATTTCTCTTTCATGTGCCTACTTTTTTGTAATTAATATAAAAAAAATTTTGATGTGTAAAGTGTTTGCATTACTAATTACTGACTACTAGCAGAAAAAGAGTTTCGCTTGCAATAAATTAGTGTCCATTAAGTCCCAACGAAACACGGGTAAACCTTCCAGATAGATACTCTCCAGAACTTATGAACAAAATTCAAAGATTTTCCAAAATCGTAAAAAGAAGCACTTTTCCAGAAAATGGCAATCCTGTACGCCATTCCTAACAAATACTACCGGCAAGAATCTGTTTTGGTTTTACTTTTACCTTCTACGCAATTGGTTGAAAAGAAGGCCAAATTTTTCGTTTCTAAAGGGTTTTCGTGATCGCACTGTGGGCTTTTCAATACTGGCTCCGACTCTCCAGTAAGAGAAGAATTGTCAACCTTGAAATCAAAAACCATTTGAAGTAAAACCAAATAGCAACGAAAAATTACGTTGATTTCAAACTGTAAATAATGGTCGAACGGATAAAGCATCTGCTACTGAAAAGATGGACCCGGGTTCGATTCCTGGTCGGGTCAAGCCAAAGGCAATACAAATTGGTATTCGCGGTTTCCCTGCTTGATGTTCAGCAATTACTAGCAGAGTAAGAAGGCCAACCGTGTGTGGTAGTCAGGTGGTATCTTGACTCAAAAGATCCCTTTGCTGTATCATGGCCAAGGCAACTTGGTGAATAAAATGTAATTACAGTTACTCATGACAAAGGGCAAAGTCAGATGCTAACTATTGGATAATCCATACACTTCGTGTTTCAAGGAAACCGCACCTGCTTAGAAGTTTTCAGTGATCCAATGTTCCTGTAAACTCCTTCGAATGCTTTTCTGTTGATTTGCTGCTTGTTCAAAGCCATAAAGCAGAGATAATCATCGTGAAGCGTCTTATACAAAAACGCAACAACATGACCACAGACCTGAGTTGAAACAAGCAATCAGAGTCGTAGTAAAAATGACGCCTCTACCTTCTCAGTCAATGTGAGACCATGACTTTAAAAATAGCTACGTCTGAGTTTTGTAAAATTCAACTCACGCTTAGAGCTTTCTGGCCTAAAAGCTACAATAGCAAAAATCTAAGCTAGAGCCGTCACGACGGTGAAGACCTAAACGAACAACACCTTTTACATTGCTTTTTCAGCGGAACACGTGAAACTTAAGAGAAATTTAACCTCAGATCAGAACTTCGGTTTTTTCTCAACCTCAAGCAGATTTAGTTACATCCAAGCTACTTGTGGTTTTTTGAAAGAAAACACTAATTTTTGTTTCGTTTTTTTTTAGTGCTGGTTTTGGGAGCTTTTTATCGATTTGATCTGGCAACACTGGTTTCAACCTCTTGGCACAAAATTTCTTTCTAGAACTTACTTTCATTGAATTTGACGCTATAATTCGTATATCTGCTGGAATTTTGTCACCCCCAACAACTTCAACTACATCTCCAAGGACTATTTCCTCAGCTAAAACGTGCTGTTTTACACCATCGCGAATTACGTATGCTTGCTGCAATTTAAACATACTCATAAATTATTGACCGTGTCTTGCTTTTTGAGTTTCTCAAAAAATGCAATGTTAACTCTTGTCTCTCAAGTTTCGACTAGAAACCAAACCTAAAGGTGCGAACCAATATCTGGATCTCCCCGAAATTTTCCACAACCCCATCTCCTAGATCAAAATGCATCCCTTTCAGAGGATGAAAGTATGCCATGCATAAGAATGTCAGTCACATGATAGAACCGAACCAAGTCAACTGACCATCGACCAACTGACTGCCAATGTTAGGGTTAATTGGCAATTCGTTGTCGTGCACCCATAAAACGCCGGCGACCCCTTGAAGAACCCAGCAGCTCAGCAAAGAGATTCCATTTTCAGGGCCTACGTCAACTGACCGCAAACTAACAGCCAACTAACCACAACCCCTAATGTTGATGGTCAGTTTATTTGCTGTCAGTTGACTTAGTTCTTCAGTTTCACACCAATTAAAGGAGCATACACCACCACTACACAGTACACACTCTGTGGGGTACACAGGCAGCCACATTTGATTTGAAACCCATTAGCTACGTGGCTTTTCCATCAACATTTAGGTTGAAAAAGCGGTAGAAAATATTACATTAAAAAACACTACATAGTACAGTTTAAACGATTTTGTTAAGGAATGCTTTTTACTAACTGTATTACAACAATTAGAAGGGCCTGACAAATGGAAGCAAAAATCAAACTAAACCAGTCCTTAGCAAACCTGAGGAACCAAGTTTTTGAAAGAATCCATAATCCTTGAACTTTTAGCTTCTTGATAATATTGGAAGCATCCTGTTATTAAAACCACCACGGCAAGAGCAATCCCAAGAAAAAGCTACACAGCAATCAAATTTCATCAAAAATCTTCAATATTTTTATTGCTCTCAGTCTCAAAATGTTTGTGGTTGAAAATTCAAGTAAAGACAATCGTAAGAGAGTCCATGACAACTGACTGCCGCAAACTGACCAACTTGCCGTGAACACACTTACCACAAACCAACTGACTATCAACTAAACCTAATCCTAACATTAGCAACTAAAGTCAAGTGACCGCCACAAACCGCCCACGAACCAACTAACTGCCAACATTAAGGTTATTTGACGGTTAGTTTGTTTGCAATCAGTTTGTGGCAGCCAGTTGTCGTGGATCCAATGTTGGCGGTTAGTTTGCAGCTGTCAGTTGATTTGGTTCGATCATAAGAGCTTGATAGAGGTTCTGCTGTTCTTACTTGCTCAAGTTGTATCTATCAGCAAGATCAAAAATGATAGTATAGAACGAAAATTCTATTATAGATGATCATCTATTAACTTACCGTTTTCGCAATTGAGATTTAGCTTGTTAATGAAATAGATAATACTCCAAAAATGTGCCTAAACATGCCCTGCACTGCTAGCCTATACCGTATTTTTGAAACTATTGGGCGCACTGGAGTATGAAGCGCAGTATCAATAAATGGCCTTTATTAGGCCGTTTGCTGTAAATTCTAGCGTTCACCTTGTAAAAAAATTTGAGTGGCAACTTATTTTTTGCTTAAATACATTGATTTTCATCTCACAAACTCACATGTAAAAGTTCTCCTCTTATTTTCCTGCAGTATTTTTTTAATTTGACCTGAAAGTTGGCTTCTAAAATGCGGATGAATACAATCAGACAACCGGAATCGACCAATCATAAAATAGAATAACTTGGGGACTTTCCCTTCAACGAATTTTTAAAAACTGTTTTGGATCAGGTCCTGAGGTAGGCTACACTGATTTAACGGTTAGTTTTTTTACTATGTTAGCTTAAATTGGGTTAAATGGGTGCAATAGTTGGATTTTGTTCTTAAATTTGTTTTAAAAAGAAATTTTGGGCAAATTACTAGCAATAAATACTAGTATCCATGATGAAACGTCGCTTTAAAGTAGACCTAGGTATACACAGTATAGATAGCCAGGCACTTGGTAACCAAAAGTGATATGACGTGCCAGGCAGAAATTATGAAGCATTGTTTCAAAACAGTACTTTAAAATAGCCTATAGTTACTGGTACAGAGATAATAAAGTTATATGACCTGCCAAGCAGAACATCGTCGCAAACTGCTGTGTTCAGGTATCAGTGGTAATTTTATGACAGTGCTGCGAAAATGGTCGAGACTTTTAGATTTGAAAATGCACAAAACATGTAGACCTAGCATTGTTTCTCAAACAACTAGGCCTAATGTAGATTTGTATTTGTAGACCTAGCATTGTTGTGCAGGCTCCTAGATAAAATAGAATAGATTTGTACTTCTAGACCCAACTCCCATGAAGACACTGCGACTTGTCATTTGAGATTTTGTTCAACGCTCTCTCAATTTTAGCCAAGTAGCACTCTGTTTAACAAAGTTTAAATCAGAGGCGGAGTCCTCGAGGACACATTTTGAAGTCCTTGGCCTCGAAGGTTAAATCCTTGGCTTTGAAGCCTACAAGCATGTGCGTAGTAGCTCAAAAGGATTTGGGGGAGCACCAAATTTTGCCCTAAAAATGACATTGAATTTTGCCCGGAAAGTGATCGGTTTTTCTGTCCAAATTAAGGTGACCTCCAAAAAAAAAAAAGGTCTTCACTGAAATTGAGACGGTTTATGAATATTAAATTGCCCGAAAGTTTGACGCAAACTTGCCCGAAAAATATGAAATTGCCCAAAATTTTAATGCATTATTGCCCAAATAATATAAAATTGCCCAAAATTTTGACACTTTAAAACCAAGCGGGGGGGGGGGGGGGGGGCAGTGCCCCCCGCCTCCTACACCTCTGCCTACAAGTCCTCGAAAATGTCCTGTTCTCGGCTCGAGGATAGCATTATTTTTTGATTGGTTGAAAAGGAAAATAACCAAACAAAAATTAATCAAAAATTCTAGCTTTTCAATTCATTTTTTTTTTCCTTATTTGAAAAATATCATAAATTGTGATTGCCAAGTCATAGTAAACCTCATTTTAAATGGCATTGTGTGAAAGCTTTAATCAGAGAATGAGGGGCAAAAGGCAGTGTAAAATTGTTATTCTTATTTCTGCTAATATTTCCGGTGCGGGTGGTACAAACCGCAAAGCCCTAAAACCATCAAGAGCCATAACAAGGGATCCGGGGTCCTGACGCAAACATTTTTGAGTTGCTAATGCTAACTCATGACCATGCTTATCTGAGTATGGACTCGGAAAAAAGTATATGTGCGTGATAATGAAATGTAATACAGTTACCACGGCAGTAGCGTAGCCAGGGTGAAGCGGGGGGTGGGGGGCCTATAGCCTCCCCCATTGGCCTGTCAACCAAAACGCAGAATAAGAAAAATACCACGTTTTTAGGTCTTTTGAGGCTGTTTTTTGCGCTGGAATGGACTAAAAAGTGATTAAGAGCATCTTTTGCAACATATCTTCAGGAGAGGCTAATTTGTCAAAAATTAAAGTCACAAATCAATAAAAACTTTGAAAAATGCCCAAAAATAAAAAATCAATAAATTTTGATCGCTGGTGCAAAAACGCCAAACATAGGTTTTGTTAACAAATATGTTACAAACTCAGAAATAAAGGAGAGGGGGCTATTAAGTGTTGATTAATTACCAATCATTTCTCTAAGATCTCTTTTCATTAGCCTCCCCCCCTCCCCCCGATTATTTTCCTTTATAAAATATAGACGAAATAGATTACTCCGTTTGAGTTTTATTGAATAGAAGGATTTTATGATTTACCAGCATGTAGAGAACTGCAATGTTGTCATTAGCCACCTCCCACATATCCCGTTAATGCAACCGGTTGAATCATGTTGCACTGCCAACTTCTATACCACTTTTTAAAAGCATTATTTTTATTAAAATAGCCCTAAAATTAAGTTATTTTTGCAAAAAAATCCAAAATTATTGAGCGCTAGGGGCTCTGCCCCCAGACCTCCGTGCCTCCGGCGGCTGGGAGTTTCTCCCCCAGACCCCATTTGACCTCCAGCGGCTGGGGGCTCCGCCCCCAGACCCCCAAAACAGCCCTCCCCCATTGTGAATTTCTGGCTACGAGCCTGTACCAGGGATAGCATATTAAACAGAGTATGTTAGTGTATCCGTGATATAACTAACAAAACTTATCTAGAGAAAGCCACCTTGTTCTGAATGTATGCGAGCAAAAATCGCGAAGATTTTTTTTGAAATAAGAAAGAGCAGCACTCTAATCATTGTTATGTGATCTGGGAAAAAGCCACATTTGCTGAGCAATTTTTGCGTTAAAAATCGCCGCTAAGAATCCCAAATAACAGAGGCGGAGTCCTCGCTGACACATTTGAAGTCCTTGGCTTTGGCCTCGAAGGTTAAATCCTTGGCCTTGAAGCCTGCAAGTCCTCGAAAATGCCCTGCTCTTGGCCGAGGACATTAAATTGTTGAAAATGATCCATGGCCATGAGCTTTTTTCACTTTACCTTGGAAATTGGCATTTCCTCGCGTGAAGACCTTTTGTTTCGTTTTCGAGAACGCCTGCGCCTTGTGTCCTTGGCCTTGAGCATTCCTGTCCTAGGCCTCGAGAAGTTAGCCCTTGGCCTTGATCTCGGATTTTTTTGTATCATTGGCCTAGGCTTCGAACGTTGTGTCCTCGACTCCACCTCTGTCCTCGACAAATAATAAACTATACTGTATCAGAAAAAAGCGCTACATGTGGAGTTAAAAATGAGAGCGTGAAATTAAATATAACTATAATTGTTTGAATGGCTGGAAACAGTCGCGTAGCCAGGATTTCGCAACGGGGGGGGGGGGGGGGGGGGCTTTTTTTGAAGTTTGATTCAACTGTAAACGAACTTGATCCGAATTTTCATTTGGTTTCAATTGGATTGAGGCAAATTCAGAGCGTTTTTCTGCCAAAATCGAGTGATCTCCAAAAAAAAAGTCTTCACCGAAATTCAGAGCGTTTTTCTGTCAACTGACACCCACTTCTACTTCTCCTTTCACGATCTTTGGGGGAGCTATTTTCGTTTGGGGGGGGCTATTTCCCGTTTTAGGGCAAAAACCAACCTCAAAACTGCTAAAAGCATGTTATTTTGCATACTGTTCAGGCCAATGGGGGGGGGGGCTATAGCACCATTTGCCCCCCTAGCTACGCTACTGGCTGGAAAGATGCGCGCTGCAGTCAATTAATTTTTCACACGACGTCATTAAGATGAGGAGAAGCTCCCACAAAAAATTTGGACCTTTTTCGAAAAAAATAATGATTTATTATTTTTACGTTTCTACAATTGTGAGCTCTTCAGAGGGGGAGGGCGACCCCGGACAAATTGCAAATCTCTTCAAGGCCTTTCTCCTTGATACAGCCCTGCTAAGATTCTCAAGTTATTTTTGCCATTAAATAATTTATGTTAAATTTTACAAAGTGACGTTTGGCGGCAGAAACGCGTGCCCTCATTCATCGATAGGCAATTAATGAGCTATAGAAAGATATCATGTGTAATAAAACGTAAAAAAACATTAATTAGGATTGGGGAAAATGTGATAAAACTAAAGTTTTTCAACTTAACTTTTACGTTACCGGTATTTTCTTTTTCAAAATTGCTTTGAAAATTTAATTGTTTCACCTCTTTCAAAATCACAAAAATTGTTTTTTTATTAAAAAAAAGTCACTAAAATTGTTCAACAGAGGCATGTGAACTTTGCCCTAGCCCCCAGACCCTGTTTTTTCCAAGGACGTGAGCTTGCAAATACTGGATACGGTACCTTAATTCATTTTAAAAACATAAATTATTTTACTCTATTTTGCAATACTTTTAGATAATAATATCGTAGTCGCTATACAATGTTTGAAAACTATGATAACATTTTTAAAAATCTACAAAAAGAAGTCGTTCAAACAATAAAGGTTGTTTTGGAAAAAGTACTAAAACGGTGGGGATGAGTGATCCATAATCACTCAGAGGACGTTTACACTGGGGTTTTAACTGATGAAGTTAAGGTCTTAAAATTGACCGTTTCCATGTTCAGAAGTTAGTTACTCTCATTTCGCATAACGGTCTTAATTGTTTTATTACCTCGATACCGCTATGGAATGTAATCAAAATTGCTGCTAACGCGTAAAACTTCAAAATAACATTGTTATTTTTAGAAACTACCATTTTTAAATTATCATGAAAAACTTAACGAAATACAATGTCTTACACTTTCGCGCTTAAAAACAGTCAAAGTTTGCCGACCATAGCTTTTTTTTAAATTTTGTCCTTGGTCCTTGAATTTGGCCTCGACCAATTCTGCCCTTGGCCTCGAGAGGGTCTGTATTTGAAAAGCTGGTCCTTGGTTTTGGCCTCGGATTTTTTTTTCAGTCCTTGGCCTCGAACATTGTGTCCTCGACTCCAGGTCTGCTTCAATTATCGAACACGTAACGTGCAACTTGAATGTGATGATTGACGACCACGACAATGAAAATAATTTGTATTAATGTGATCGGTGATATTACAGAAAAAGTTTTGATTTCTCCAAACATTGTTGAAGCTTAAGACATCACCGGCAACCTGCATATTTTGCTTTATTTTTTGCACTTTCCTAAGTAATCAAAAGTGTTCTAATTTATTCTTCAATTGTTACTTGCTTCGGATGCACCCTAGGGTTAGAATTCACCTAGCACACCCATCAAAAATTGATTTTTACCAAAAAATGCAATTTTGCTTTTCATCAACTCAAAAAGTATTGTGGTTTTGCAAAATTTTGACAAAAACTTCATATTGCAATTTATATTGTGACGTTTCATTCATTTGTTACGTTTTTTGTGACGTCATCATTGACCGGTCACATCATTTCAAAAGTACCCTCATCAAAAATCCTGTTTATAATTGTGCAGTTATAAGTTGATATACTTATTTTAAATATTTAACAAGCATTTGAAACATGTTTGCTTTTGTAGTTAATTTTATTGATTTTTGTAAACTGTTTTTTAGTCAAACAAGGCCCCAAAATTAATAAATTTTTAATTTTATCTGTAGCCCAATGCTTTCGGAAAAGTTTATGTCATTTTTGTACGTTCAAACAAATGAAGTAAACTCCTATCGATGGTTAATCACTGAAAAATTAAGGGGAAAATTATTAAAAGCTTAAATAAATACAAAAGAAACATTTCGCCGCTAGTAGTGCTAGAGAGCGCTAGGGAGGATTGCTTAATTTAACTTTAAAACCAAACTAGAAATTTGCGCATCTGAAAAATTGTCAAAATAAGCAAATAGAAATGATAAAAGGATTTAAATTTGCACATTATGCGGAAAATATGTAATTTTTAGTTTTGAAAACCCCCAACTTTACCCCCCATTTGCTCGAAAACTGCAGGGTAATTTTTGGAGAACTTTTTATATAAACCTCCTAGGATGAAATACAGTCTATCTGCATCAAAAATTTTTTCCCACTCAAACTTTTTTACAAACTCGATTTTTAAGCGTCCTAGAATTTACAGCAAACGGCCTATTATTACGTTTATTTTTTTACGTAAGGCGCATTAACTTAAATATACCTTAAAAAGCTATAAAATTATAATAAAGTACAAAATCGTAAAGGAGAGCATAACCTGATTCATACATAAAGCGCACCCGAATATAAAGTGCAGTGGCACATCTTTAATTTCTTAGAAATTGAGAGTATGTTAACGGCGTCGGATGATCCAAAAAATACGATACAGTATATGCTTTGCTAATTTAATGATACAGCAGCATGCAATCCATAATAGCACATCTTTAATTTCTTAGAAATTGAGAGTATGTTAACGGCGTCGGATGATCCAAAAAATACGATACAGTAAATGCTTTGCTAATTTAATGATACAGCAGCATGCAATCCATAATAGATAATTATCACCACAAAAGTATAAAACTCGCAAGTGAATTTGTAAAATGAATAATCAACTCACATTGTCTTTGGAAGTCGTTGGGTCTTGCAAATAGGCAATCACATAGGCTAAAAAGCACAAAATAGCACCAAACCATAAAAGCAGAGCAAAACCTGTAAGCATTATCTTAAAAAATTTTAATAGCTCAGATTGTTTTGGAGGAGGGGTCAAAGAATTCGGTCCATTCTTTTTGAGTATCGCAGCAGCAGCAGCAGTGGTATGGCCCTACACAATACAAGTTAGTGAAGATTTGTTCACAGACCAGTTTTTTTCCTACCAGTGTTCAAAAGCTCTCAGTGAGTTTAAATCGTTTGCCACATAAGATTGTCTAGTTTGGTCTTAAAGCACAACGTGATTAATATCAAACAACCCAACTGACTGCAAACGATAGGGCTAGTTGGCGGTCAGTTGGTTCGGGGTTAGTTGTCATGGATCCATTAATATAATACAGGGTCTACAACAACTGACCACAAACCAACCAACTGCCAATTAAGCCTAACCCTAATATTGGCGGTCAGATGGTTTGCGGTAAGTTTGTGGCAGTCAGTTGATTTGGTTCGGTAATTTAGCACTGAGACACAAAGAATTATGTTGTGTAAGTTCAATTTTTGAAAAAAATGAACTTTAAGTGTGCCATGAGATTCAAAAAGTATATGAAAACAATGTGCAATTGTAGTTAAATTGCATATTTATCCGCCTGTCATTGAACACTGTGGACAGCGTTAGACACTAACTATTGGATATTACACAAATACATAGTCCTTTTTGTTAAATTTTGTTTTATAAGAAACATTTATTGGCAAATCATACAACCTGTTCACTAGGGTTTGTCAAAAAAAAAACTTTTTTGATTTTTTAAGTCTCAGGTGTTTAAAAGGGTACCTTTGGAGTAAAACTACCACAAAAAAAAAATTTCATTAAGTTTTATTAATATTTAATGGGTGCTCAACTCCCCAATTTTGACGCGCTCCCTGAAATCAAAAAAATGCTATATGTTGTGAACCAGTTGAGCTAGAGACTTCATTCAACAACCCAAAGATGCAGAAATGATGGTTTCCTATATATGTTTAATACATTTTGTTACCGTATCTAGTCAAATTTTTGATTTATATTGAAAAAAACATTTTTCGATCAAATATGGTACAATAATCACCACTTTACAATACTTAAAAGACTTCACGTAACATGTTTCAGAAAAAGTGATGTTTCAGAAATAAATTTAGCGCATTAGAACTTATCTTGCAATACACCATCAACCATTTCAATGGTAAAGTGGCTCATGTGTATGCACTATAGACAAACAAAGAAAAGTTTATACAGTTTTTGATTATGGTATATTTTAATGTCACAACGTTTTTCGTTCAAAGTGGATTTTGCGATGTAATGTCGTCTACCAAGTTTGTTTTCAGTAGTGTAGATTTTCGGTAGTCTGGAATTTTTCTTCGCAGCATGGGTACCACTTTGTATAAATGAGATCTTTCATTTGGGTTTCTGGTTAATTTAGCCTTGTGATAGGTTTTAGCCAGCAATGTTGGCTCTTTCTGCAGAATCATCAACAACCTGCATTTTACTCAGAGCTTTTTTTAAAAAGTTGTAATTGGAATCGTTTTTCCATTGCAAAGCTTGTGCTTTCAAAAAAGTTCGTGCTGTTTCCATTTTTGCTGGAATCAGAAACGAATTTGGTCTAAATAGGTTTTTTTTATTTTTGTACAGTTGTTGAGCTGTGGCGTCACCACTTTGCTTAAGTTTTGAAGAGCAAGACTGGATTTCGGTTTGTACCGCAACATTTCTTTTCTGTATTGTTGTTTTTTGTTGACAGTCAACTGCTTTGAAAAAAAAGCCCAAACTTTTTCGCTGAGATACCACAGATGAGCTTCAAGACGATTCAGAGCTGCTGTTGTAAAACCATCAAAAAACGGAGTAAGATTCGATTTGCTCTGCACGCTTCTGAGTTGATGGAAAAACCGAGATCATTGACTGTAGCTTTAAAAGGAAGTGGACACTGAATCCAAGGTTTGACATAAAATATTGCAAGGAACAGAGCTAAATATCTATGCTGCAGAGATGGAAACCGGTCGGGTTGCCGGTCGGGTCGAGATTCTTCGACCGGCCGGTAGCCGGTTGAAAAACCGGTCAAATTATCCTTTCTGGCAACTAAAAGACATCTAAGCACCAACCGAAATATACTTATATATTTTATTATAAATAAAACTTTTTATAAAAAATCAGTACTAACCAACCACATCTTTCGAAAACACTTGTTGAATGGTTTCAAGCTGTGACAAATATGCTGTGACCATGAAGACATGCACATCCAGGGAGGTGTTTAGGGTGGGAGTATTGTGCCATGACCCCCCCCCCTTTGGGCCACTGCACAAAGCAAAAAAGTGCAAAATATACATTAAAATGGCGCAATCAGATTCCAATAAAGCATGCATGTGGAAGAGGCTTATGCTACCTGGCATTTTAGCATCAAGTTAATCAGCTTGAGCAGAAGTGGCGCTGATTACAGATTTTTTAGTACATGCTAAAATCCTGTCGCTTTAAAAAGCCGTTTTTAACTTAAATTTATCACATTCTACACTGGGCAAGAAAGACAAAGCTCTTATTTTTTTTGTATCTAATTAGCCATGGCTTGTTCTGAAGTAGCAGCATTTCTACAAACTGCTGGGGCACATCATATTTCGAATGTTTTCTAGCCAATGTCATAACAGTATAGTGTTTTCAATGAAAATAACTGACGCGTTTCGTTCATCGGGGTGGTTATTCATAACCACTTCGTACTACCGATGAGTTTATTTATTGGTTTGACGTTTCGCTTCCCAAACCGGGAAGCTTCTTCAGAACAACTTGCAGTGCTGCCTTTGCAGTTACAAAAAGATAAATGAGAAAAAAATAACAGCAGAAGATAGGTAACAGTAAAAACATTAAAATGATGGAGCAATAACATTATATAATATTGAAAATTATGTCAGTAACAGCGTGAAAAAAAAGAATCTTGAAAAATTATGTCACTAACTGTACAGCGTGAAAAAAGTTAATAAAATTCATAACAACTAGCTGCTTCACTAACAGTCTGAGAAAGTATGAAAAGGATCTATTGCAAAACATTATGTACTGATAAAGGTTTTTAACTGCACCGAGATTTATATTAATTGTTCCGTCGTATATAAACTTCTGTGCAGCTAAAAACCTTTTCCTGTACATGATGTTTTGCAATAGATCCTTTTCATACTTTCTCAAACTGTTTGTGAAGCAGCCTAGTTGTTATGAAAATTATTAATTTTTTCACGCTCTTAGTGACATAATTTTTCAATATTCCTTTTTTCACGCTGTTAAGTGACATAATTTTCAATATCATATAATGCTATTGCTCCATCATTTTAATGTTTTTGGCTATAATAGTACAAGCATTGTGATGTTCGTATGTTTTTACTGTTACCTATCTTCTGCTGTTATTTTTTTCTCATTTATCTTTTTGTAACTGCAAAAGCAACACTGCCGAATAAAAGTTTAGTGTTTGGTGCTCGGCACAAAATAATCTGTCACAATAATCTGTCTGCAAATAATCTGTCACAAATAGCTAAAAAATTGTAACTTCATTTCTGGCCTTCGCATAATATCATTAGAAAGAACGTCTAATATAATTTAGCTTGTGCCCTCCAGTGGTTTTTATGCTTATTTTGTGCACGCTTTGCGCTGCTCAAAACAGGCCTTTCAAACCGAAACTTAAATAAAAAAAAGGTCTTAAAATTTGAGTCATTTTTGCAAAAAAAGAGCAAAAACTTTTTGCGTTTTTTTTTGAGAACCCCGTCCAAAGTCACAAATTTTAACTCCTTACCCATGCCCCCCCCCCTTTTGAAAATTTATTTTTCATTCGATACATTGAACAGTGAACAAAAACCTTCTGCAAAAATACCGGTCGACCGGGCCGGTCAAAAACCGGTTGACCAGCTGGTCAACCGGCGATGATTTTGAAATTTATCGGTCGGGTCGAGAAAATCCTGACCGGTTCCATCTCTGCTATGCTGTTCAATCTCGAAGTTACTTTTAAACATTCCAAGTTTACGACGTTGGGCCGAGTGCAGAGCAATGTTTTGTTCACAGATTATTTTAGCAATCCATCTCGAGTTGCCAATGCTACCAATAGTCGTGATAGGAGGAGTAGGCACATTGCTTGGATATGAATTCAACAATAACAGCCCAAGTTGAAACAGCTCCCACTTGTCATTTTTTACCATTAAGTTGTAGGCTTTGTCGTGAATATTGTTGAACTTTATATTCAAGCAATGTGCCTACTCCTCCTATCACGACTATTGGTTGCATTAGCAACTCAAGATGGATTGCTAAAATAATCTGTGAACAAAACATTGCTCTGCACTCAGCCCAAAGTCGTAAACTTGGGATGTTTAAAAGTAACTTCGAGATTGAACAGCATAGATATTTAGCTCTGTTCCTCGCAATATTTTATGTCAAACCTTGGATTCAGTGTCCACTTCCTTTTAAAGCTACAGTCAATGATCTCGGTTTTTTCCATCAACTCAGAAGCGTGCAGAGCAAATCGAATCTTACTCCGTTTTTTGATGGTTTTACAACAGCAGCTCTGAATCGTCTTGAAGCTCATCTGTGGTATCTCAGCGAAAAAGTTTGGGCTTTTTTTTCAAAGCAGTTGACTGTCAACAAAAAACAACAATACAGAAAGGAAATGTTGCGGTACAAACCGAAATCCAGTCTTGCTCTTCAAAACTTAAGCAAAGTGGTGACGCCACAGCTCAACAACTGTACAAAAATAAAAAAACCTATTTAGACCAAATTCGTTTCTGATTCCAGCAAAAATGGAAACAGCACGAACTTTTTTGAAAGCACAAGCTTTGCAATGGAAAAACGATTCCAATTACAACTTTTTAAAAAAAGCTCTGAGTAAAATGCAGGTTGTTGATGATTCTGCAGAAAGTGCCACATTGCTGGCTAAAACCTATCACAAGGCTAAATTAACCAGAAACCCAAATGAAAGATCTCATTTATACAAAGTGGTACCCATGCTGCGAAGAAAAATTCCAGACTACCGAAAATCTACACTACTGAAAACAAACTTGGTAGACGACATTACATCGCAAAATCCACTTTGAACGAAAAACGTTGTGACATTAAAATATACCATAATCAAAAACTGTATAAACTTTTCTTTGTTTGTCTATAGTGCATACACATGACGCACTTTACCATTGAAATGGTTGATGGTGTATTGCAAGATAAGTTCTAATGCGCTAAATTTATTTCTGAAACATCACTTTTTCTGAAACATGTTACGTGAAGTCTTTTAAGTATTGTAAAGTGGTGATTATTGTACCATATTTGATCGAAAAATGTTTTTTTCAATATAAATCAAAAATTTGACTAGATACGGTAACAAAATGTATTAAACATATATAGGAAACCATCATTTCTGCATCTTTGGGTTGTTGAATGAAGTCTCTAGCTCAACTGGTTCACAACATATAGCATTTTTTTGATTTCAGGGAGCGCGTCAAAATTGGGGGAGTTGAGCACCCATTAAATATTAATAAAACTTAATGAAATTTTTTTTTTGTGGTAGTTTTACTCCAAAGGTACCCTTTGAACACCTGAGACTTAAAAAATCAAAAAAAGTTTTTTTTTTGACAAACCCTACTGTTCACGCATTAACTGTGTCGAATTAGAATAACACAACTTTGCAAATGATTACAAGACAGTAACTCATGCATAACGAAGATAGTCATGCCTAAAGGGCAGGGTTTCCAATAAGAGCACTGGATTATAATCACACACTTTTCGTTGCAATAAGTTCGTTTTTGGAGGAATATGCAATCGTTTCTAACAAAATTCAATTTCCTGTAAGTTTCTTTAAATTCTTGCCTACTAAATTTGCTGCTTGTTTGAAGCCACCAAGACGTGTAATTGTTGAACATCTTTTCCAAAGGCATGAAAGTGACGAATTTACCCTCTGGGCCACGCAGCAGAGATGACAAAGTCACCACACAACACTGTTTCACAATACGTATTTTAGTTGATCCATTTTTGGTAATTAACTATAAGCAGTAAGTACCAAATAGTTTAGTTGTTATACCAACATGCCACTCTAGCATCATCTTTGAAGCAGCGCGTTTCCGAATCAGTAGACAAAGAAAGTTAACTGATTCAAATAAGAACATCCATGAAGAAATATATTGCCTGTTTTTTTGTGATTTTTGGACCAGAATTTAAGACCTTACCAAACTAGCTGGTTGGGTTCAAAAACAAGTGATCTCACCAATGAACAAATAAACTGAGCACTCACTTGATCGAGGTTCACTTGAAGCCTTTGACATAATTCCTCAAGTGGTATTTTATGTTCGTCCTAAAAACATTAGTCTAAAAAAGTTACTGGCTCACCAAAAAAAAAATTGGGATGGAGAAGCAAATTGAAAAATTACAGTGGAATACTGGTATACATTTTGAAATTGCTGTACGACCTGCCATTTTGAACTCAAAAGTTGTTTTTTTTATCAGTAATTATTTTTGCCGACAGAGAATGAAGTTAGAGGTGGGGTGCTTAAAGTTTTTGAGAAAAAGGCCACATTACACTTTTCTCGAACTTTTGCAAGCTAAAATACTTAGAATATTTTTATCCCAAACACTGCACATTTATTGTCCTCTCAAAGTAGATGATTTTTTAATTAGACGCTAACCTTCAGTAGAATATTAAACTTCACGTTATGGTCACTAGTAATTCAAGTTTGTTCAGTTATCATATCGAAAAACTTTCTATCAGCAAACAAACACAGCCTGCGTATTACACACCACAATATCCACGACTTTGCTAAGGGTGGAGCTTACACCAAAAGTATCTCTTTTTCTACGTTAAAATATGCACAATATCCAGCACCTGAAGTGTTAAATAAACTGCTGCGAGTTTCAAACACATAATCAACGAAATCCAAGAGCTTTGCTTGCAAGCGAGTTTTGTGATTTCATGGAGAAAAAGTAGCATTTTTAAACCTTTTGGAAGAAATTTTGCACATTTTTAGAACTCCTTGAAGGAATTAAAAAGCTAATCCATAATTCACCTATAGCGATATTGATACTTAGCTAGATAACAACCTATAATCTCAAGAATAATCCTCGTTGACTTAAACCAGAGAACAACTAAGATGTTAATTGACGAATCGAAAATGGCAGTTACTAGTTCTATCAGCTTCTTGAATTGTAGAAAGAAGAACACCAATCTTATATTAAGAACTTTCTATTTAAGATTGAAAAATAAACAGATTCTCTCTCGAGAAAAATCGCTGTAGTAAAACTTGTCGCGATCAACCAATACAGATCGTCCAAACTTATCCCAATCGACCAATTCAGATCACACACTACGACTACACAAGCCAATCACAGATACACAGTCTTGGCTAAACTGCCTACGAAACTAATATCCAGAACACAAAAACTATTAGAATCCTGAAATCATTAGAATATTAGAATAGAAAAACCCGCCTTTTTATACAACGGCAAAAGCTCTCAAATATCCCAGAAAAATCATTGCTATGTCAGAATAAAAAACATACGAGCAGAGGTGGGCACTAGGTAGTTTTAAAACTACTGACAATAACGGTACAAATACTTTTCAAAAAGAGTACTGACGATACGTATTAGGTACTTTTTGAAAAAAGTACTGACGATAACGATACTGGTCTCGGTACTTTCTCCATAGGCTTATTTGCTTTATAACATTTTGATCAGTTTAGGTTCATACAACATAAGCTAAATTCTGAAATACTCTAAGCAGTGTCACTGTTAGTTGCTTGCAAAGTTGGCTAAGTGGTCATGGAACTTATACAGCACTCCAGAGGTTGTGGACAGGTGCGTAGCAAGAAATCTGCAAATTGGGGGTTGATTTTTGTGACCAAATTTAGTTGAAGAGCAAAAAAAAAAAGAAGTTTTTCACCTAAAATTTTGTGTCCAAATTAATCTGAAGAGCAAAAAAAAAAGGTCTTCATCTGAAATTTCAACAATTTTTACGACCAAATTCAACTGAAGACCAACTCCCCCATAAAAGGGCTTCACCTAAAAGTGGAATTGCCAATGGGGGAATATTTTCTATTCCAGGGCAGAAATCAGAAACGCGGTATTTTCCATATTCTGCATGCCAATAGGGGGGGCAATAGCCCCCTCTACGCTACTGGTTGTGGATTTGATTCTCTATAGAGTCGGGTATGATAGCCACCTATTCATATATCCGTGATGTGTTGTTGAATACGGGAAACAGACGTAACAATAAGGCTTTGATTTACTTTGTTCATGAAGCGTATAGGTGTTTTAACTCTAACCAAACCTTAGAGCTATGCAAAATAGTCACTGCCATGTCCTACCTAATCATGTAACCAATTAACCTGTAACCACTAACCAGGTCAACTCGGCATAGTGTGAAGCCCACACGGGCTTGCGACTACGATTGGTAATCCCTTGTGATGTCACAAAGTATTTTTCTATTGCATCACACATAGCTGTACTTTTCGTCAAACCGCAAACTGCCATAGTAGCATTACCGCAGCCAGTGCAGTGGATCGACGTTTGCCCTCACTCCTTCTCTACTTAATTTGTAGGGAGTTTGAATAAATTAAAGCTCCATTTCGGACAAATCACAAAAGAAGTACCAGTAGCAAGTACCAAATAAACAAGTAAGAAAAAAGTATCAACGATACCAAAAACGATACATTTTTTAAAAGGTAACGACGATATCGATAACGGTACTTAAAAAGCCCCAACAGTACTTTAAAATATGAGCTTATGATAACAAATTACAACATAATTATGACATCACAAACTTCAAGTCTATATATAGCAATTAAAAGTCGCAAACAACCAAGTAACTCGGTGACTACAGAAAATTGTAGAACATACTGGAAAAGAATTATCTGGAACGTTCCAAATCACAAAGACGGCAAAACAAGTAAAGCAGACACGATTAAGTTAAGGCAGACAAATAATCATAACAAACGTATTGAAAACCTCATGCATTCAAAACCTTGTGACAACACATCATACTTAGATCACATTCAAAACAGATTTTTAAAGTCAGATAGCATAAAATTTTCTACCTTATTTAGCTAAAGATAGGGGCCTCTGTCTCCACAAAGCTTGTTACCCGATGGCTGAACTACCCTGAACAATCAATATGTTTTAATCTATTCGTAGTGTCGTTATTAACGAAATAAAATTCAAAAAACGATTAAAATTAATGTTTGAAAAAATACTATCAAAAATTTGACAGAAAATTTTTGGTGAAAAAATTGCAAGCATTTAAGAAGTTCACTTATACATCTCAAGACCAGTTGCAGCCGTAAAAATATGGTTTTGTAAGCCGCATGCAACCCACAAAGTGCACTTTATGCAGAAATGAGTTGGAGGCTTTAATAAAAGTAGCTTCAAGATCCAATGGTAGCCTGAATGAAAAATAGCCTTGAATAAATATAGAGAAAGTACTGTCATCATAATAATGAGCTCAAACAAGACTTTATAATAAATAAAGTCCAATGGCAGAATCAGAAGCAACAAACTGTTGAAAACTGGGTAGAATATTAACCTTTAGGAGCAGAAAAGATGTCTTTGGGGAAAAAAGACTCGGAGCAAATTGATTTAGTAATGTGCTGTTTTATTCTGTTCTGCTATCTTTATGCAATGCGGCCTAAAAACCATCGATAAAAACAAGGCAGAGACTGCTAAATTATCTAAAAAATTGATATCCTTATTATCCTAGAACTAACAATCCCAACAATTAACCTAACCCACTCTAATTCTAACCTTAATTTTAAACCAAACCCTAACATAAATCATAAAAAAAGAGTAACTTAACAGAACGAATGAGCTCCGACTCTAGCTCACATATTCTCATCATGGGCTTTACTAAACCTAACACTAGCCAATTCATAAAATAAACCAAAAAAACAAGCTTTACCATAGAAATATCTTTTTTCAAATCCTGAATTTTTTTACTTTCGTCTTGCTGAAAACTTTTGTCAAGCTGTGAACTTTGAGAAATTCGTTTCAACCATTCTTGCTTGGAAAATTTGTCTTCGATCTTCAAGTCAGATGCGTGACTTGTAGTTTGTCCAGATGGCAGATCAAGGGTTGGCCCATGTTGTAGTGATATTGGTACACCATAAATAATCCCAGCATCCTTTTTTGGAGAACCATGCATTTTTTGGTGATTAGAAAATGTACCTTTATTTGTATCTGACATATTTAAAAATCTAGCAGAACATTATCAAACAAACCTATTGCATCAACCCTAGCATAACACAGAAAATGGCATCAAAAATCAATAATGTATTTTTCGGACCGTAAGGAGCACTTAAATTACTCAAAAATTTCAAAAGAAAGTGAAGGTGCACCTTATACTCAGGTGCATCTTATAATCTAATATTTGGATCAAGTTGTACTCTCTTTCTTTTCACAATTTAATTTCAGGTGATTTGCAGCTTTGGAACAGTTTTTAGAGCTTTGTTAAGTTGCATTTCATTTAGGGCATCTTATATTCCAGTGCACCTTATATAAAGAAATAAAAAGTAATGAAAGTCATTTATTGATCCTGTGCCTTATACTTTGGTGAGCTTTATAGTTCAAAAGATACAGGTACACTGCTTGTTGTTTAAACTTGATTGTACATCAACATCAGAAAATCGGTAAATTAACAAAGGGAACATGTACTGGTAATGGAAAACAACAACTATATGACATCATAGGTTAAGTTTTGTGCAATCAGAATGCTATCTACCATATTTTCCAAAATTTTCGTCAGCAAACAACGAGCACAAGGTGCAGTATCAATAAAACGAGTTTTATAGCTTCTATTTTCTCACATAAAGCAGCTCATTTAAGCATAAGGTGCAGTAAAAGAAATGAAATTTAAAAGTTTCAACTAACTCTAAATAATAAAGATCTAAGTAGATCATGAATAGAAAGAAAGTATAATCTGACCCATATTAGTACACTTGAGTAATTGAGCATAAGGGGCACAGAAAATTTTTTAAAACTTTGAAATATTTTCAATCTACTTCATTGTTTGATAAATACTGTAGTCTACATCACTTTTAATAGCAGTTTAGCAAGTACTTTTTCAGAGAGAAAACTTGAAACATGAAAAGCTAATCAACAATAATTGAATTGGAGTTACATTTTTATTGACCAAGTTGTCTTGACCAGAAGCAGAATTTCAACAACCAATCAGGGTTAATATTGGGCAGTACGTGCTGACTCATTGTTGTATTTTCCATTGTTGGCTGTAAAAAATTCCTACTGTTTTGGGTGCACTCTGAAATCAACAAAATGTAAGAAGAAACACAGCTAAGCAGACAGCAAAGGAAGCTTTGCAGTCTATCACCGAAGCTGCCACCTGTCTACCACACAAAGGAGGCTTCACACTGTCCCTTTCAATCGTTAAACATCAAGTAAAGAATCTGTGAATACCAATTTCAATAGTATTTGGCTTGACCAAATTGGAAATTAAACTTGAGTCTACTATTTCAGTAACCTAGCAGTAACCCTATCAGTGATGGGCAAGATCACCACCTTTTGGTGATCCCGAAGATCAAGATCAGATCATCCAAAAGTGTGATTTTCAAGATCAGGATCAGATCATTGCAATAATGTGATCTTGAAGATCAAAATGGTGCTCAGCATGTCTAACTACCAGCACTTGTTTTCATAGTATTAGTTTCAGGAGATTTTCCTTACTACCGGTAATCTGTTAATGATGTGCAAAAAAAATGCTATTGTTAATAGGATGTCTCAAGCCTGCAAACATTCCGTTGTTAACAAAGCTGATTAGTGATTAATTTTCTCATCAAGAGCAGGTTAGGTACTACTGCCGTACTGGTTTGTACCTGTCCTGTCTGTTCCATGGCAAATGCGAATTACCTTCTCTAGTTTAGACAACATTCCATGTCAAAGCCACAAAATAGCTTCAAAATATCACACAATCTGGCCTTGGCGATGCTTAGCCTATGCATCATTTAAAAATGAGAGTGATCTTGATCATCAAGATCACACAAAAAATGTGACCTTCAAGATCAAGATCAGATCATTAAAATAATGTGATCTTGAAGATCAAGATCGTCTCCTTGTCTGAACCCTACCTACAACCACTTATCGGTTACCAATTTCATCAATCACACCAAATGTTGTGAGCTTCAATGTTTGAATAATAACTCTTGTATGATGTGCTACAGCAGCTGCTTCAACTGTTTAAAAAAATGACACCACAATGGCAACAACTTTAACAGCTAAATAAGCACTGCTAAAAAGTGGGTACAAGAAAACTACTGTGAGCAAGCTGACTGCTGAAATTTAAAAACTAATAAAATTGTTGGAAAGAAATATTTTTGTTGATCATGCCACGTAAATTAGTAATGTCATTTATTTGTTTTTGCCATGGCAAACTAGAAAAACAGCATGTTCACACAAAGAGAGCATTTAAGTCAAAAAGTAGACCTAGTATTTTGTCAGCTCAAGCTCATAAAACTAGATATTTTTACCAAACATGAAAAAAATTAAATTTGAGAACCCAAACTCGGATTTACTAAAAACAAGCTGACCTCAAATAAACATTGATAGAGTTTGCAGCTCTAGATTCAAATCATGATTTATATCAATGATTTGTATTACTGGTATTTGATTTAAGTCAAACAACCTTAAAAATAAATGTGTTTCCAGGCCACAAAATAATCACGTTTATCATAAAACTACCATATTTTTTGGAAAATAAGGCACACCCAAACAACTTCTTTATGGTAAAATTTAATGAGAGCGGCATATCCTCAGGTGTGCCTTATGTATGGAAAAAACAATAAAGTGACATAAATTATTTAGTTTTTTCTTTTTTTACCTGTATTACAGAAATTTAACGCTTAATTAAAATATATGTGCCTTATGTATGGAAAAAAGTCGACTTTTTAAAATTTTTTGGGCATTTACCTAATATTCTGGTGCGCCTTATAGTCTGGAACATATGATACTGATCTGGTGATATATATTCTAGCACTCAATTTAATAAATTTGTGAAACACCCTGTTCAATTCTATCAAATCTTTCATTATACTTTCTGTATTACACCAAAGAGTGTAACAAGTTGGTTGGGCCCATCCTCATTTCATTGTGCCTATGAGCAACACAGCTACTTTCTAAGAAATGTTGCAGCGGAGCAAGCCGTTGGCAACTCTGTGTCCAATTAGGCCAGTCCAAAATTCGAACCTCAGACCTTCTGCTCCAGACATGAACACAATACCGCTTGACTAACTGGCAGGTCTTAAATTATATTTTAATGTCATGTGAGTTTCAATTGTAAGCTAATATACAGTATTGTTTTAAAAAGATATATTATGTGAAAACAAAAATTGCATCTACAGTCTAATGTAAAGTAATTTTTAATTTTAGGGATATTGTCTTAAAAGTACTTTATATTTTCTTGAAAAAGAGCATGCGATCTTAACATGCTGACTGGCAACCATTAGTATACTCGTAGTAGAGCTTTTGTTTGATGGTGCCAGCCACAAGGATACTCCTTTTTTCTTTCAAAGCTACTGGAAAGATAACAAAAAATATTCTAGTGAATTTAATGCATTAAGCCAACCCTCTGGGATCTGCATCAAACCCCAACAATTACTTTGACACTTTTAATACCAACAATAACTGCCTAAAATTGAAAAATTTCAAAAAGCAAAAGTGATATTTTTTTATGACTGATGCTTACAAACAATGAAAATTACCTTTTAAAGCATTGCTGTCTTTTTGGATAAAAATCCTAAATGCACAAATTAGAAGTTCACCCGTACTCTTCTTTTAAATATTTAAAATCTTTTTCAAAAATATGCAAAAACTTTTTTTTGTAGTTCTTGATTTTCTACAAGTATTATATGTGCTGTGAATTTTTTGACAGACTTGTTGACTTGGGTGCCAAGTACGAGTATATTGTTGGGTAGAAATTTTGTTTAAAATCTGACCTATAAGCATACTTCTTACCAAAAATCGACTTCATAACTTTGCAGAGATCACTATCTTAGCAATACAACATTTGGCAATTCTGAGCAGTTTTGGAAAAAGTCAGCTGACAGTCAACGTGTTAAACAGATGTGAATTTGTGTAGCATCACTCCTGATTAAGATCACATCTATCTTGTTTATGCAATCATTAGTCTAGTTAAAGGTTTTTCACAGTTACCCAACTTACTACACGTTTTTTGTCTTAGACAATGTCTAGCCTTGTTGTTGCTGTAGCGATATATTTTGACAGAAAGGTTTATTTTAATGCCAATATGCTACTACACCTTAAATTAGTTTAATCAGCATGTAAACACATACATAGCCAACCAATACCAAACCATAATCGCTAAAGTAAAATGCATTACACAATCTACACTACTGTGGATTAAAGCAAGAGCATTGCTCACCTAAGCAACTTTATTTATAAGGTTTTTGAATAAAATATTCTATTATTACACTCAAATATAAATTACACTGGTCAACAGCAATTTTTAAATGGAGATTCAGGTAAATTTATGTTGATGTATTTTTAATGCTGATTCCAAAATGATTTTACTTTTTCTCTAGCACATCAGGTTTTTGAGATAATTCAGTTTTTATGATTTTAAATCAACTTTTGTTGCTATGCATTTTACAGTCCAAATACACTAGAACACTGCATTATGATGTTACAAAATAACATTCTTAAGTGGTGAAACAACATAAGTGCAAGCTCTGAGTGGTAAGAAAAGGATGGAAGCAGGCAATTTTGCAAGTTATTTAAAAAGTCTACAGTAAGTGTAGAGAGTGAAAAATGTAGGAACATCTGCAGGCGGAACTGAAGAAATCATATTAACAGTATATGGAAACATATAATATATTGAATAAATTAGTTATTTCTGCAGGTGTAAAACAGAAATATATATTGACATTATTTCCAATAGTAATTTCCTAATATATTCATGATGCCTAGAAAGTGCTTAAACCATCAAGATTGGTTGTGCTTTGTCTGTGAAAAGTTTGCAAGCAAAAAACAACACAGAAATATCACTCATGATATCAAAAAGTAGTGGCATATTTTGGTTGCCCGTTGGATGATGAAGATCAGAGGGTGTTGCCCTGGTAATCCCTAAACCAAAAAGTATGCAGCAAAATAGGTTATGTCTACTAAGAATAAGATCGAAAGCCATTGTCAAGAATAGGCCTATAGCCTACCGAACATGATAAGCTAGGCCTCTTTAAACTTGAAAAAAGGTGTCAGTAAATAACTTTATCTATTATCAATCTTACTGGAATCTATGATATTTAATAAGATTGAAGCTGCAGTTTCAGAGTAAAACTGGTAGCCTACAATATGAAAGGCTAATGACTGCACAAAGAGATTAGTCTGTTAGCATTCTCATCAGTAGATTACTAGCAACTAGAAATCAAACAGCCAACCTTGATAGTCTGATAGCAGATAGTCTAGATGATAGATCCAAGATAGTCTAGATGATAGATCCAAGATAGTCTAGATTCAAATCGTTCAAAATAGAGCAGTAAAAATTATCTTCAAAACTTACCATTGCCAATCTTTTTACCCCTATACTTTTATCTAAAGTTTTTAAGGTTTGATGATATTGTTCAACTTCAAATTGCAAAACTTATGCACTCTATCCGCTACAAAATTTTGCCAGAATTTTATTTTAATTTTATTAAAGTGGAGAATGCCCATCACGATAGCACTAGATTTGCAACAAGCTCTAATTACAACCAAATTAATCATAGAACTGAAAAAGCCAAAAAAACTGTGGCATTTATTGGACCAAGGGTATAGTGTGAGATTCCAAGTGATGTGAAATCTTTTTCAGCAGGTGGCTTCAAAACCAAGTACAAAAATAGCTTATTTCAAAAATATAAACATCCAAATTTGAATTCAAGTGTGCTGGGTTGTAAATAATTGCCAAAAAATTTTGCTTTTAATTTTTTGGTTTGAACTTAGCAAAGAACAGGAACTGCACGCTTGATGGCAAAATAGTGCCTTAAAATAACATCACGTTGGTACTTTCTTTCTCTCTCTCTTTTTTACTTTTGTTTTTCTTTTGGGTGCGTTTATTTATTGCTTTATTGTCATGCATGGGTGCTTATTGCTTCATTTTTTTACCACATTCACTTTAATTATATTGTACACACTTATATAGGGCTATAGTGTGATTGTATGTGATGTCTTGGTGGCAATTACTTTGGATGACTGCACAGTCTTTTGCATTGTCTCTGTTACAAATGATAAAGTCTTTCTAACCCGGTCTTGTGATATGTATCAGTTTGCCAAATCATTTCTCGTTAAACCTTATTTCTTAAATTTGAATATCTGCCAAGACTCGCCAATCCAAACCGTACTGTGTTTTTTGCAGGGCAACGATGCGTAGTATTATAGCCAACTTCAATAACATGTAGAAGAGCTATGCCAAACTCTCCTAAACCCTTATTCCTTCTCACAACTGAGCAATTGATTTCCTTGGTTTTTTGATGGAATTTATTATTTAATTGAATGAAGAAAAATACAGAAAAAATAAAATAACGAAGTAGTCTCAAAATACGATGCAAGGGCCAATTCAGGGCCTTTCTTCCAATCTATAAGACTGTCTCCTCACTGTCAATAGTCAAATCCATGAACAAGAACAAATAGGAAGGGTAAGGTAAGGGTAAGGGATCGCAAAACGCAATTTACCCAAGTTAAGCCGCATTTAACACGTATCACCAAAAACTGATACTGTTCACTTCACTCATTTTTGTCACTACTCAGTTTTCAGGCTCGAAGGAGGTTTAGATAGTTCCAAGTAGTAGAAAACACGTGGTATCACCTATTGTCTAGCATCAAAGGCCAGAAATTAACAAACAAACGTTGTCAGCTGCTACTTCTACAGTCATCTCAAAACAAATAATGCACAAAAGAACATTCTTACAACAATTCTAAATACAGTCTAATTAGCGTTTGAAGGTCTTTGAAAATGCGCCTTTGAAGATGAGCTAATTAGCAGTTATTTTTAACAAAGGACAATAATTACTCATTAATTTAACTTAAACACCAATTAGACAATGACAAATAATCTTTTCGATTTAAGTCACAAGATTGCAAAATCCAATAATTAATCAGACACAAATGCACAAACAAAGATTTAAAATTGGGTCTTCAGTCATTAGTTGAAAGCGGGGCAGATTATTTTTAATGATTTTAAGTCTCCAGTAAATGTTATTCTAACCTGTGATATCGGTAGTTTACGATTAACAAATAAAACAACTAGGCCTAGCCTAGATCTAATTCTGCTGCTCAAGTTTTCTAGGCAGGCCATCGGTAATTGCTAGTTGAGCGTATTTCAATAGGCCTACTAGGACACTGTAGTTGCAGGCTAGCTTAAACACGATAGAAATAGGCTAGGACCATGAAAAATACTGAATAGGCTAGCCTAAGCAGCTAAATACATTTCCTACCATACCTACAAACTGACAAATAGGCTAGCCTTGCAGTAGACCAAAAAAATATCAACAGGCCAGTGATGCTGTTCAAATTTTGAAGGAACTAGATCTAACCCAGTTCTCTAAACTTACTGGTAACAGTTAACAGCCCTGAGCCGGTTTGTTTGTTTGTGCCCAAAGTGCAAGATAGTTAAATGAAAGCAATTTTTGAAAGAATTTCTGGTTTTGTAAATTTAGCCACCGATGTGGGTAAAGCTGCGAATCGGTTGAATAGCACCACTGCAACAGGCCTACCAAAAGCAAAGTACGGTAGCCTACTTTTTGTTTTTTTCTTCTCTACGAGCCTTTTCCATTTTTCATTTACCAACCATTGGCTTACGGAAACCAAGAAACTTTTGCAGCATAAAAAAATAGTCATACTATATACTTCTGACACTGTATAGTGTATACTGTATCAACCAGAGTCTCGACTATGATCTGATTACCATATAGGCTAAAAGCTAGAAAACTAGTAATGCAGCTTAGCGGACCACAATCATCGACCAGTAAAAGCGCGGCAAAAGTATTAAACGTGGAAATTAAAAAAAAAATCTTGTTTAGGAGTTGAACGGAGTCCACAAAACTACACACTATCCCACAAAATTGTTGCATTTACCGAGCTGTTACTGTGCCTTTGACAGTTCTCTATACTCAGAAGACTAGTTTGCCTTTAAAAGTTCTCTATATCAGATACTAAGTAGACAACTGCGACAGCCTTACAGGGGCTCAGTACAAGTATCACCATATAAATTTGATGTTTACGTTGTGACAGGGGAGTGCTGCCACAAATGGCAGCCACTGAGCCACCAGGCCACAGAATCAGATGAGATAGGCTACCTTATGTCACTGGTGTTTTATTTTGAGCTTCAATGCGTCTTCTTTCTAACTGACCTGCGCCTAACCACTGCTTATTGTAGTGTGCTTAGCAGTTTGGTCTTAAAGATTTGTGGGAATTTTTGCCTTTATTGATGGATTGCAGCTACGTCATAGCTTTTTCCCGCCAAAACGATTGGACGTCAAAACGCCATTACAAAGCATTGGACGTTACCTCAAATCAATGTATAATTCCTTCAGTGGGAATGTTTAAAGAATTTGATTGCAACGTAATACTTTTGTGGATAGTTTGGTCTTAAATGAAAGCTATCAGGAACAATTTATGCAGCTTACATGGCTCAGGGGGTCTTGAAAGTTACGCTTTTCGTGAATTTTCATCGTCCATCGTCTGGTATTGTTTACTTTTACTGGCTTTAGCTTTGGTTCACATCGTAAATTCGGTCATATCCTAAAATACTTAAAATTCTACGTCGCAGCACTAGCGCATAGCAGATTAATGTTTAGTTTAAGCACAATTTATGAATAATATTTCACGTCACTAGCCCAAGTCAAAATAAATGCATATTAAAGGCGGTGAATCATCCAGCCAATTACGGTGGTTTGCAATAGCTAAAATTGAACTATAATTTTTGATGTATTTTGTTTTAATTTTGGGACTGCGGTTGCAAAAATATTCAACAAATACAAAAAGATGTCCCCCCGAAAAAAGTTTTTGGAAACTCTGAGTTTTGTTCTTCTCGCCAAAACCACGGTAAGCCTAATAGTTTAGAGAACTGTGGTAGGCGTAGGCCTAATAGTTTAGAGATAGTTTATTTCTAGATAGGTTATTTCTAAACAGTTTAGGCCTAAATATCTCTAAACTATTAGGCCTAATAGTTTTATAAGATTACAGTAGCCTAATAGTTTAGAGAACTGTGGTTTTGGCGGGAAGAACAAAACTCAGAGTTTCCAAAAACTTTTTTCAGGGGGTCATCTTTTTGTATTTGTTGAGTATCTTGGCAAACGCAGCCTTAAAATCAAAACGAAAAATATCAAAAATTATAGTTAAATTTTAGCAATTGTAAACCATTGGAATTGACTGGATGATTCACCGCCTTTAAGGCTCCATCAAAGTTACACAGAGACCTGTTAAATACAATTAGTTTAAAATTTAAATGACATCTCTACGAAATAATTCAATGCAAACAACTGCAGTTGCGTTTTAACTCCTTGCAACCAGCAATAACCACAGCGGTAAGACGCTAATGAAGTAATGAACACACGAAATGCAAAAATTACCAAGATCCTGCAAAATAGACTTATGAAGTTACAAAAGTTTGAAAGTAGGCTAATTTTGTCACAAATAAAGAGATACAACACTTTAAAAGTACGCTAATTTTGTCTCAAATAAGTCAATAGTAAGGCTCGTATTTGATAACCGAAGCTAGCTACCACCAGTGGCGGATTTAGGGTGGGGATGGGGGGGATGCATCCCCCCCCAGCCTAAAAGTAACGATTTCGGCCAAAAAATCAGCCTCTATTTTGAAAAATTAGGCTCCATGTCGGGGTACATCCCCCTCACCAGCCTAAACCCAACGATTTCGGCCGAATTTTGGGCGGAAAAACGCTTGAATTTCCGATTTCGGCCGAAAAATCGGTCTCAATTTCGGTGAAGACCTTTTTTTTTTTTTTTTTTTTTGGAGACCACCTGATTTTGGGCGGAAAAAACGTTTGAATTTCCGATTTCGGCCAAAAAATCACTCTCAATTTTGGTGAAGACATCCGAATTTTTGAGGTTTTGTGCTTAAAATTTTTATTATCCCGCCCCACCAAAATTTTCTAGATCCGCCACTGGCTACCTCCATCTATATTACATGATTCTCAACAGCAAGCCGGATTTAGGTCACTAAAAAAAAGCATACTAAAACAGAATTCTTAAAAGTTAAGATCTTTTTCAGTTTTTGCAGGCTTTTATCCTGCATTTAACTTTAATGCTACGAAGAATTAACTCATTTAGAGCCTAAAAATACGCTCTATAATCTTTACTATCAGTGTTTTTGCATGCATTTACATAGCGCTGATCCACGATTTTGACGTCCAGCGCTTTGACTAGCAGCACGATGACGTCACGTGCAATCCATCAATAGTCCAGTGTTGTTTTTTTACCCTTACAAGCAGAGGTGGAGTCAAAGACACAAGACTCGAGGCCACAGACAGCCCTTCGGAGGACAGACGTTCTCGAGGTCAAGGATAGGAATACTCGAGGCCAAGAACCAAGGACACTGGCGGCAAGTGTTCTCCAAATAAAAAGATCTTAAAAAAAAATTTTCAGGCGATCTAAAAAAAAAGTCTTCTAACAAATTTTTCAGGCAATCTCCAAAGAAACGGTCTTCAATAAAATTTTTCAGGCGATCTACGAAATTTTTACGATTCAAAAACCAGTGCTGTTTTCGAATCGAGGACAGGGCAATTTTCGAGGACTTGATGCTTCAAGGCCAAGGACTTGATCCTACAATAATTCCAGGATCCATGGTATCACATTACGTTGGTTAATAATTGCTGTGGACATAGATGGGCACAAGTCCGTTAATCGTTAATCCGTTAATAACGAAGCTAACTTTTTCGCTAATTCGTTAATCCGTTAAAAAGTTTTTTCATGTTAACGGACTAAATTAACTTCCGTTAAGTGCTGATTAACGGACTAAAGTAACTTCCGTTAAGTTCTGTTAACTTCCGCTAAGGTTTTTACCGTTAATATCTTGCAGCTTCGTTGTACATTTGAACTTGTTTTTATCTTGAAATTAGATTAGACTGTAAAATGTAACTTTCAAAACACAAAAAGACCACCACAGCAATAAATATTTCCTTAAAATCAGCTCAACAGCGTCAATAGGTGTTCTAGAAGCGAGTGAATAAAACGAAATGTAAATTACACGCAAAATGTTAACGGATTAACGGACTTTATTGACTTCCATTAATTAAAGCTGAAAATAACGGATTAACGTTAACGGAGGTGTGAAGTTTGTTAACGGACTAGTGGTTAACGAAGCTAACGTTTTGCATTAACTTGCCCATCTATGGCTGTGGATATTATTTGCAGAGGTGGAGTCGAGGACACAAGGCTCGAGGCCAAGGCCAAGGACACAAAAAAAAATCCGAGGCCAAGGCCAAGGACTTGACCTTTGAGGCCAAGGCCAAGGACTTCAAAATGTGTCCTCGAGGACTCCACCTCTGATTATTTGTGGACATTCTTAAACACATTTTTCGTGAGGTATTATTATCAGAGGTGGAGTCCTCGAGGACGTCCTTGGCCTCGAGGACGTCCTCGAGGACACATTTTGAAGTCCTTGGCCTTGGCCTCGAAGGTCAAGTCCTTGGCCTTGGCCTCGAAGCCTCAAGTCCTCGAAAATTGCCTTGTCCTCGGCTCGAGGACAGCACTAGTTTTTAAACAGTTGAAATTTTGTTGGAAAGCGCCAGAAACCTCGCGGAAAATTTGCGAGCACTTTTTTTGTTTTCCTCACTTGGAGCATAGACGTAGCCAAGGGGAGGATGGCAGGGGGTCCGCCCCCTTCCCAATTGAAATTTCACCAATGACAAAAATGTAACAAAAAATCCTATAGTTCCTTCAGTTTCAGTTTTTTTTTAGCATTTTTCGTTTACAACAGTATAACTATAACAACAATATTGAAGGCCAGGGGCGCCGGGTCCCCCTCAATTCTATTTTTTCCAGCCAATTTAAACGTATAACCCGACGAAAATGGAGAGTTTTTGTCCTAAAAGTTGCTATCTCAGGCCCACATCTAGCCTTTTTGTGAACGTAATGCATTAATCAGGGTCAGATTTACCATAATATGACGCAGTACCAGCAGTAGCGTAGCCATGGGGGAGGCGGGGGCTATAACCCCCTCCATTGGCCTGTCAACCAAAATGCAGAATAAGAAAAATATCACGTTTTTAGCTTTTTTGAGACTGTTTTTTGCGCTGGAATTGACTAAAAAGTGATTTAAAGTATCATTGGAAACATATATTCAGGGGGGGGGCTAATTGTCAAAAATAAAAGTCACCAATCAATAAAAACTTTGAAAAAATCCCCGAAAATAAGCAATCAAATTTGATCGCTGATGTAAAAACGCACAACATAGGTTTTATCAACAAATATATTATAAACTCAAGAATAAGAGGAGGGGGGCTATTCAGTGTTAGTTAATTACCATAGTCACTTCTCTCAAATATCTTTCCATTAGCCCTTCTCCCAATTATTTTTTTATAAAATATAGACGAAATAGATTACACCGAGTGAGTTTTATTGAATAATAGGATTTTATGATTTACCAGCAAGTAAACACGAGAACTGCAATGTTATCATTAGCCAGTAGCCACTCCCCATATAGCCCATTAATGCAACCAGTTGAATTATGTAGCGCTGCCAATTTCTACGCCACGTTTTAAAAGCAATATTTTTTATTAAAATAGCTCTAAAATTAAGTTCATTTTGCGAAAAAATGCAAAATTTTCGAGCGCTGGAGGCTCCGTCTCCAGACCCCCAAAACAGCCCCCCCATTGTGAATTTCTGGCTACGCGCCTGAGTACCAGCTAGGGTCCCCGAGTTAAAATCGTAAGACTTTTTTTGTTCTTCACCTATATTTGGCAGAAAGATGTTGCGAAAATCTCCAAAGTGCCGTGGGCCTAGCGCGAAGTAAATCCTGCCGGAAATAACATGGTTAGTAGACGTAACCATCTATCGTACCAATTTTCAATAACAATTCAGTAATTCACCTCCAACCTCGCCGCTTTTTATGCACAAAATACTTTTAAAAAAATTAGTCATGAAAAATGCTGAGTGAACGAATCATTGAACTTCAATTGAGGGAGCTGGCCGAACATGTACTGCTTTAACTGGTTATTTTCATGACAAAACTAAATCTCTAAGGAAAATCTTCCAGGGATTATTATTTACTGCTAAAATGCTGCAAGAGACAATGCACCTTGCTTTCCCCTACCTGGACCAAATCACTTACTATTAAATTTAACCCCAAAATGCAAGATGTTAAACGTGTTTTGGACTTAAATTGCAAGTAGAAGGAGTATTAAACAATTTGATTTTTTCAATTGGCTTTCAAATGGCAAAAATTTAGTGCTTTTAAATGGCTCTGAACACTTGCGATATGTGATTCAATGGCATTAAAATAGCTTTTTTTCCAAAAAACTACAAAAAATCGCCCAACGGCTTGGGGTTTCGCCCCCAGACCCCCAAAGCCTCCGGCGGATGGGGGCCCCCACCCCCCCGTTTGTGATACCTTTGAGTTGCACCAGCTTTCTCAACACGCTTCCAAAGTTAAATATTTGCGTTTTTCAGCTATTAGTTTAAGCCCTCTCCCTTTGCAAAATCCGGGTTACGTGCCAACAGGCAACGATTTCAGATCTTCCATCCTACGATATCTTTGTCAAACAAAAACTTCCTCTTTGGAAAAATTTTGATGACGTCATTGCATGTGATTTGTGGTTTAAGCCTCCCCCAATCATAAATTCTGGGTACGCCAATAAATTGGAGATCGCCTGAAAAAAATTTTTGAAGACTTTTTTTTCGGAGAACACTTGCGCCTGTGTCCTTGGTCCTTGGCCTTGGCCTCGAGCGTTCCTGTCCTTGGCCTCGAGAGGTTCTGTCCTCGAAAAGGCTGTCCTTGGCCTTGGCCTTGGCCTCGGATTTTTTTTGTGTCCTTGGCCTTGGCCTCGAGCCTTGTGTCCTCGACTCCACCTCTGATTATTATATACTGGTCAAAGGTGGGCATCGGTACTTTAAAAGTAAGTCGGTACCGGTACTCGGTACTTGCCCCTAAAAGCAATTCGGTACCGGTACTCCGTTTAAAATGTACCGACTTACTTTTGCGGTACCGGTACTTTTTGAAAAAAATGTGCAATATCAAAGTTCGACCATTGGTGGCAAAAAAAGTGAACTTCATGCATTATTCCGGTTAGGGGGTGTCCTCTCTCGTCTTCGTTGCCACACGTGTTGTAGGCACAGCTTCAAGTTCTGCTCATGTTGTCGCAGAAATGGTCGGAGACTTTTTATTGCAGAACCTGTGGTCATGAACTACGGGATATTTCAAGGTTTCAACGAAGTTTCAAACAGCGCAAATGGTGCTTTTACTTTAGATATTTAGATTAAAATAAAATCGCAAAAATTTAATAATTTAGACAAGACATCGAAGTAGTGAATCTTAATAAAACAAAACATTTACTAGCTCTCGGTGTGCAGAAATTTAACCTACACATGTCACAACAATGCTGCGTCTGAAACAGGCCTAACGCATAACATCTCAATTGAGCCCATGCAATAGGCGAGCCTATCACTTTGTTTTGAATCACTTCGTAAATCGTAATCCGCGCGAAGAATGGTAGCCTAGCCTACCTGCGCGCAAACTCACTGATCAACCATCAATCCAATATAGATCCATTGCACGCGAACGACGCGAAACTGTTAAAGAGTTGCACACGTTACACGACATCACGAATCACGAAAGCGCTAAATTTGCAAAATCTTAAAAAAACTGAAGGGTTGCCTCAAATAAAATCAAAAGTACCGAAAAAAGTACCGATTTTGCAAAAGCACAAGTAAGTTGGTATCGGTACCGGTACTATTTTCAAAAGTACCGGTCGGTACCGGTACCGGTACAAAAAAAGTAATTCGGTTCTGTAATTCGGTACAAAAGTAATTCGGTACTGCCCACCTCTGATACTGGTATATATCATGAAGAACAAAAAAATGCACATTTTTGGGTGAGTACTGGTATCTGATAGCGTAATTGCTTCATAGTTCAGTACAAGTTAGCCAATTCTGAATTACCAATGCCAATACCACCAAGTAAACGAAATGGAAACTTGAACATTGAGATTTCTATGTTTGCATTCACTTTTCATATATAATCCATGGCGTCAGCAACGGCAGACCTACCGACGGGTGTCGTTAAAGTATGAGCCGTCACTTTATTTTCGGCAGCTCTCATTTATGAGCGCGCGTGCGTCCTTTTCCTTTCCTTTTCTCCGATCTAAGCTTTTACCCAGATCTAGCCCTTAGAGATGGCGCGGATAACAAAAAATGCATCCGCATGCTGCGCTGCGTCTGCAAACTTTGTCCGCATGCTGCACCGCACCGCATTCAAACACAACCAAGTTCACGCTGCACCACGCCGCATCGCAAGTTAAATATCCTTCAAATTTCCACTAACATCAGAAAAAAATTACCTCACTAGCTTATGACATATAAAAAATTGATACTAGGGGTATTATTTTGGAGAGTTTTCAAAAGAGTTGCTCTCTCAAACCATGTCAAAATATTTAATTTTTAAACATCTGCCGGTATAAAAAAAGTAATGATCTAGCTTCAGCCATGCAAAAAACTAATTTCTGGGGAGTCCATTTGGGGTCCCTGGGGGGGTGGTACCTCCATAGTATGTCAAACTATTTGTTGCTTAAATATCTACCAATATAAACAAAAAACTATCACCCTAGCTTGAGCAATTTAAAAAATTAGTTTTTTAGGGCCCCATTTTGGGGGGGTTCTGGGGAGAAGCCTAAAAAAATTTCGGGAGACAAAATTGCATTTGCAGCCCAACAAATTTACACAAAAATTAGATATTAATGTTGTGTGGTTTAGGAGAAGAAGAGTGCACAAAGTTTAGAAAGCAAAAAATGAAAAAAGAAAAAAACTCAATGCGGCTGAAAGTGTAGGTAGAGATGAAGAAGTATCTTACGACATATAACCATGTAAAATATTTTTTGCCATACTTAAACCGTTTTTCAATAAGACCGCTTTTTACACCAAACTTTTGAAGTAGTTTTCGGGTCCTAAACCTGAAGTTATCAGACTTATTGCCTTGAAATTTGGCACACACAAATAACTTATGAATCTCAAACTGCAGTCAAAATTTCATGCAGCTAGACCAAACCATTATTGAGTTATAAGTAAGAGTCTGAAACTTCGCACTCATTAACTTTGAAAATGGCCGAGTTAAAACTAAAAAACACGCGACGTAAGATCAGTCGTTTCAATTATAGGTTTTCAGGTTTAATCTGCCATGTGTGTGCTTCCTCTCAGTTTTTCTGCACCATGTTTTAGCAATCAAAAACAATCTACCAGTCTACCTGATGATTCCATGCAACTACTGTACTAGTCCTGAACCAGTAGCTCAAATAATGAAATATAAGGTATCACGTGCTCTGCATGCTGTCACAAGCTACTACACTTGTATGAAACTACCCTATGTATTAATACGTTTGCCGTTTACATGTGTGTTGAATTGTGGAATAAATTTTGCTACTACGTACCGGTAGGCTATTTTATCATTGGAAATTTGTGTAGCCTAGTCTTCGTACTCTACTACATACAGACATAGGTCTACCAGATCTGAGATAGGCTCCAGACATAGGACCGAAAGCCTAATTCTTGAGGCCAAGACCTGTTGACGAATAGGCTACACTGAACTAAATCTTTCACTCTGAACTGCAAGCGCATGTGTAGTAGAAACTGTTGTCTAGCCTTGGGCTTGTACCAATACCATAGGCCTACTGCGTACAAAGAGGGTGTGTCGCTAGGCTTTGCTTTGTGCCTCTACTCTGATGATTGTTTCCCACAAATCTGTTTCTTCTACATTTGTCTGCCTTTGTTTCATCTTCTCACCGACAGGGGTGCCAAGGGGGGATGGGAGATATATTCCCCCAATAATTTGACTGTATCCCCCCCCAATAATTTGAGTATAGTCTGCATCTGCATCCCCCCAATAATTTGACTTTGGTGTGCATTTGAACGCAAGTCTCCTCTAGAATTTGGGGAACAAAGTTTTCCTTCTTTTGATAAAGACCTTTTTTTTAGTCTTCACTTAATTTGCTCACCTGAAAAAAAAATCGTGGTCGAGGTTCATCCCCCCCAAAGTTGAAAATAGGGCAAAATTGGGGTAAAATTGCAAGTTATCCCCTCCAATGCTCAACGAAGATCGGCACCCCTGCTCATCCAACGTCCTAAACCTTTCCTAGTCTAGCCTACTAAAACCAAAATCTTTTTGTTGGTGTCAAAAAAAAAATACGTTCAGCCGATCAAAACTAAGTTTCTCGTAGCCAAAATAGCCGATTCTAGGATGCTCCGAATTCTGAAAAAATAAACTTGAACTGAAGACACCTTTTCCTGTTTTAGTAGCATGCATTGTCTTCAATTCATATAATACGTAGTTACATCCAGACTAACCATTGTTGTTCATAAAGAGAAAATCACCAGCAATAATTGTAAAAAAAAAGGTTAAAAAAATTTTTGTACGCGGCGCTGCGCTGATGCTGTGCCGTAATGCAGATTTTAGTTGCCACGCTGCGCGGCGCGGTGCACTAACAACAGCGCGCGGCCGCGTACGCTGCGCTGTTGCCATCTCTACTAGCCCTAACCCTAATGCGTGCACGCATGAGAGGAGCAAGAGCGCGCGCACGCTCATACACGAGTCGCAGAGATTCCGAAATAAAGCTGACGGCTCGTACTAAACGACACCCTCTACCGACTACGGTACGTTCCAATACCAGATTCTTCGTAGGCCTACTACAGACTGTTACTACTGAAGAATTAATCATCGGATGATCAGCTGACTGTTTGAGTAGGTCTATTGATTGTTAATTGGCAAGGCTATTTCGCTTCCAGTTCCAGTAAAAATTGCCTAGAAAGTAGAAAGTGAAACTGAACAGCTGAAACTGGGTACCGGTATCTTTTTGCTCTTTGTAACGAGTAAATTTCAAATGCTCACAAGCACAAAGACTGCAAGAACTCTAACCCAAACTCAATGCTAATCACAAAGTAGGCTAATCCTTGCAGTTCTGAGTTGTTGTCCTTGTGATCTTTTGGATGCTTGCGGTTCTGTACATACGCGTCGATTTGGGCTGCTGGGGGGCGCAGGGCAGCAACCCTTAGGTCTGACACTAAAGGGGGTGAAATATGTCTGGTCCCCTAGGTTTTTTGGCTATTAATACCCACTTGGCAACAAGAAATCTGAAATTCCGGACTGAGTTAGAACCAGAATGCGGCAAAAACCTTTTTTTGTTCTTCACCTGAATTTTGGGGCAAAATTTCGCTCTGAAAGTGAAATAGAATTATTAAGTTTAGCCAAACTTTGCGAAACATCACCCATTTCTAAAGTTGTGATTGGCTTAGATCGGTAGTGTCAGGCATACAGTCTGACGGTAGCTTACGTGTATCTGATTGTCTATGGACTAGCAGCTAGAGTAGATTGTAAGTTTAACACATTGGTAAGTTTTTGTCATTTGAGCGGCAGTCTCTTGATCCAAAGGTCTGCAGGTATCAGTGCACCCTACTGGCTTGAACTTGAAGAGCATGGCCCATCTTCAGCAGCGAAAAAGACCAATGCAATCTGCTTTTGCAGTTTACAACTCATCCACAAGTAAACTAAAAGTTAGTAGCTATAACTCAAGTTTGTTACAGTATTAAGGAAATTCTAATGTTGCAGTTTAAGATCATTATTGGTTAAGTTAATTACCTTTGCATTAATACCTTTGCATAGATTAGGCTAGTAAATGAATTAGGCTAATACCGGTACCTTTGCATTCCTGCAACATCAGCTTCTGTCAAAAGGTGTTTCTCCAGTGCAGGCTTGACTGTGAGCAAATTAAAAACGCGACAAAGTGGTGAAAATTTAGATGAACTCAATGTCATGTCCTGCAATAAAGTGCTGCTTTAATTAAGCAAATCATTAAACAAATTTTTTCTGGATATTGGTGGTAGTTGACTGGTTGTTCACTTTTTCAGCAAATTAAGTTGATTTAAACCAGAATAGGATTCGGTATTCTGAAATCGGTTTCAGCTATTCTGAATAATTCTGGAATAGCCAACTATTTGCTCTTCCTTGCTACGCCTTATAGTTCAAGAAATACAGTAATTAATGTCTTTGAATTTGTAGAAAAATGATTCCTCAAGTTTGATATCAAAGACAAATGGCAAAGACAATCAACTCAAAAAGAAATTTAGTAGATTAGAGTTATTGGCCCAGTTAAAGGGTTCTAAAACTTCAGTTTCCTCCATTCGTAAAGTTCGATTTGAAGATGATGTTCACTCGCAAAATGCTGCTTCATTAAAGAAAAGTTTGAAACAAAAACAGGAAATGTCACATTTTTGTGAAGAAGGTTTGTTGGTGAATATAATTATAGACTGCTATGTATTTCTCATAGTTTGCTTCAGATCAAATCTGATTAATTGCTCCTTTGTTCTATTGTTGGATGCTAGGAGAAAGCAATGATGGAACGGTTGCCAGTGATTTCGTCACAAAGTGATTTCGTCACAGTGATTTCGTCACAAATGATTATGTGACAGACGGCATTTTGAGCACAGAAAAGACAGAACAGGCCTATCTGCTAACCATATTGTACTACCATTGTATTAAAATTAAAGTCTTGACTTAGAACAGCAGTCATTAATTTATTCTACTATCCCCAGAGCTGTCTTGCCCTAACCCTCACTTTGTGGCGAAATCACTGTGACGAAATCACCGTGTGACAAGATCACTGGTAACCGATGGAACTACCTTTTGAGCAGATCTAGACGTGTTTAAGCTTAGACTATTTTCTATGCTTTGTTAAAATTTTATTATCAGTAGCTCTAAGCTAAATTTATCATAAATTTTGAGAAGATATCAACTTGTTTTTGGGATTCTGACTCAGTCTTGAATCTCATGTCATAGATCAGTGTTACCTCGCACTTTCTGGCTTATGGACGAGGGCCCTAATTTTTTCAAAAAAAAGATGTGCCCGATGCTGTAAAAATATATTTATTGTTTACATGCCCTAAATTTTGCACCAATCCATCATTTAAATATACTGAAGGAGTATTTTCACAAATTATTTGAATTTTGTGAAGCTATGTTTATCCTATTGCCAAAGATTATTTATCCTTGATCTAACAAATCGCTGATTTGCTTAAAAAAAAAGGACTTGGTGGGAACACTATCATGGATTACAAGTTTAACAAAAAATTCTCCGCTTGAATAGAATGGCCAGTAACAACATCTCTTTTTCTGCATGCTCAAATACAGTTGAGTCGCAATGCACAACAAAAAGCTCTTATCTCCTCTCTATTTTTTAACCAGTTTGAGTATTTTGTTCCATTTTAAGTGATATTTTTGTTTCTGTTTTAGAAGTTCCTGGTATACTGACGAATGGAAAATTTATGTGTTTGGAAAAGACTGAAGAAAAAACTCTAAAGCCACAAAATGAAGACATGCAATATACACTGAAAGACAGAAAAGCAGTAATTACACATCCTAAGAATGAAGTTAATGGTAATCAAGAAACATCACTTCATGTTAATAAAGTTAGTCCTTATTTGTACTGATTCTACTGCTTTTACAAGTCTTAGAATTTAAGTTACATGAACTTCACAAGTTTAAATTTTGTCAGAAACAATTTGGCCCTAGCTTTATTCGTCAAATTTTGCAGAATATGATTTTTTGGCCTCACTTACAATATTCTAAATCTTATTATTACCTAAACTTGCTAAAATTAAAGATGAATTGTTGAGTGAAGCATTAATGTTTCTACTTTTTTTGTTAATTAGGAAGTGAAAGGTTTGAAATGTTGTAATACATGTATAAAAAGAGTTCGTTTTTAATGCAACAAAAAATAATAAAACAGGAAAATGCTTTTGGTGTAATTGTATATTATAAATCCTCCTATCACCACACAGTGTCAGACGTTAACTGTTGGATGATCTGCACACTTTTCATTAGATAAGTACTGCTACTTTGTGTTTGGAGGAATCTGCACTTGTTTAGGAGTTTCCAGTGGTCCAATGATCTTGTGGATTTCTTTGAACTTTTTTCCACTGAATTTGTTGCTTGTTCAAAGCCACCAAGCAGAGATTATAAGCATCATAAAGCATCTTATCCTCAAATCATACAATCAGCGTCGTTTTAAAACAACGACTTTATTCTTTAGGCGATGCTGTTGACAAAATTCATGGAAAAATGACATTAGCACACTGTCAAATGATTGTTGTAGTATTGTCATTTTTTTCTTACGATGTTTATAATTAAGCAGATAAAACGTTAGCAATAAAAATCACCATATAATACCATGCATTTGCTTGACTGCTGCTTACCAAGAGAGCACAAAGAAATTATTAAGCATCAGCATTGTGCATATCTAGAGGGGTGTCGTAGACCTCATATAGTGCACAGCTCCCTTTCAGCGCTGACTATAAAAAATTCAAGAAATTTGAATATGCTTGATCTAGAAATGTTGACTGGGCTATTTTGTTAATTCTGTTTAGTAAGAGGCTAAGCTTTATTACCAAAGGCTTAATATTGTGAATTTAACAATAATTGCAGGTTTGTTTGTTTTTTGTTTATTGTTTGCTTGGTGTTAGCGGCATTGTAGCCAGCAGGGAACATATTGTCATAAACAATTCATGATGTTTTCTAAATCTCACTTTACAGTATAGTACGTCGTCTCTTCCAGTGTTCTGTATTGGTATTACTTTTTGCAACCTCTCTTTTCATTTAATTATTGAATACATTAACCTTTTATACTGCAGGACCATTTGTCATCTAACAAAATCAAATCGCCTAGAATGCCTCCATTAAAAGATGACAGTGAAAAAGATGGACAAGCTTTATTTGAATGGCTAATCCAGCCTTTTTCTACAAAAAAATTTTTCAGGTACAGTATTTTTCTGACCAAAAGGTGCACTAAGTAAAAGGAAAACTTATTTAGCTCTAAATAGCACTGATAAAGCTCTAAAATAACTCTAAATTGGATCGAATAGAGAAATATTAAGTCAAATCTGATCCATACATAAGACACACTTTAGTATAAGGCACATGCTCGATTTTTTAAAAATTTTAATTATTTAACAGTGCTCTATTGTCTGAAAAGTATGATATGTCTAATTTGCTGGTCATGTAACAAGTCAACTTCACAAGTACCACTATAGGAAGCAGTACAAGCTTGGTTTATTTTTCCCTCTTTCAACAACTAAATTTGAATCGAAACGACAAAAAAAAAATGGTTGAGAAGAAACCAAAACGACCAAGAAATTTAATGGAAAAAAGAGACGACGTAAAAATGACCAAATAATTTAATTGAATATTATGTATCTTATCCCTAAAAATAAATTTATGTTTCTAGTTGTGAAAATGCTTGCAGTTATAGTAAATTTGTCAAATTTTTCCTTCTGTTTTTAAAACTTAAGTTTTTATTTTTCAGTACTTCAACCAAACAAAACACTGCCCACTGCTATTTTTTGTTTTGAGATGCACTCTATTTTGATTTTAACTTTATGGGCTAGGTTACTCAGATTTTGAATTTCGGTTTACAGGCAAGCTTAGTTTAGTTTTTGAATTTCGGTTTGCAGACTAGCTTAGTTTAGTTTTTAAATTTCGGTTTGAACGTCAGCTCTGCCGATGAGCGTTGGTATTACGCGAAACTCGAGTCCAGAGCAGTACGTGGGGAAAAAAAAAAAAAAAAAAATTGGGTCTGCCTATTTAGCAGCTGAAGTTACGAGATGAAGACGTTAGCCTATACCAATAGCTTGGTTATTCAAATTTACCGGTTGAGTTAGCCTAATTCAGGGATCAAAATTCTTTGCATTGTGTCGACTCCTCTTCACACTGATGATGAAGTCAGTTGACTTCGAAACACGGGAATGCTCCCGCGATAGGGGGCTCCGCCTCACCTGCGTCACTAGGGGTTGAAATGATTACCCATTTCGACGCGGAGACAGCATTAAGGTATTGTCAAATGAAGTAGGATTGTAAGACGTGATGTCTCTGTGAACTATTAAATTAGTTCTGCCTATTTCACTTCAGGAATAATTTGATTTATTCTTATTTTTAGTGAAAATTGGGAGAAGAAGCCACTACTGTTAAAACGGCACAAGCCTAATTATGCTGATGGAATTTTTTCGACTGAAGATTTTAATCGAATATTGAAAGACTGCAATATTCGCTATGACGTCAATCTTGATATCACTACGTATCAAAATGGTACAAGGGAAACACACAATATCGAAGGGCGCGCATTTCCATCTGTGGTTTGGGACTACTACAATGTAAGTTAATCGCTTAGGCAATAACTGGGATGAATTCTTATTTCAGTAGCAAAATAGCTAATATTGCTGACTTGTTTAATGATGTATTGCGGTGGCTTTTGATCTCTTGCTAGGGATGGGAGTGTGGAGGAATATTGTGGAGACAGAGAAGGTACAAGTTCACCACCGTAGATCAAATATTTAGAAAAAGAAGCCTAAAATACCTTTTCCTAAATGCTCAGAAACAGGGCTTTCGAGAAGGAAATGATTAAGTTACTATAGATGGTGTCCACATTTCCTTTCCATTAATTCTGCAATCTGCATAGATAGTAGGCGGTTGTAAGCATGACAGTGAAAGCAAAGAAGCTCACAGCTCCAGCAGAAGAACTGGAGGAACTTTAATATTTAATGATAATGCCAAATATTGCATCTCCTTGTATGGTAGAAAGTGTATCTGGCTTTAACAACACTGAGAGAGAGAAAGAACAAGGAATCATGTAAGGAACTCCAGCTTTGCTCAGAATAGCGGGGAAGCTGTGAATACTAATTTGTACGTATAGTCTGTGGTTTGACTCAACCGGAAATCGAACCCGAGTCTACCGTTTCAGTAGCAGATGCTCTATTTACTCGACCACTGATTGGTTTAAAATATTGTTAAATGTTTTGTTCTAAGCTTTCAGTTTTATTACTTGGCGCTCGGCCACCATGGCGTAACTTACAGTTTCTATTGTGTGTGTCATAGCATTGACTGTGCATTGTGCAACGTTTGAGAGCTGAAACATCCACTTTGCAATGTTTACATCGTACTGCAATATAGGCTTCCTTTTTTGATGTGATAGTGTTACCCTCTTATTCCCAAGTTTACTCTTGACTTTTGATTTCGAAGCAGGTCATCAGGGTCCGTGACAACTGATTGCCGCAAACTTACCGTCGTCTAACCCGAATGTTGGCAGTCAGTTTGTTCGTGGTCAGTTGACTTGGTTTGCTGGTCATTCTGACGTGAGACTTACCACTGGAATCTGAGGTTAGGGACATCCTCAGTCCTCACTCTAAAACTTTGTGCTCTTGTTATAACTTTTATTTTGTTTAGAATGGCTGCTCGATTCGATTAAAAAATCCCCAGTCTTTCAGCAATTCAGTATGGAAACTATGTAGCACTTTGCAAGAATACTTCAAGAGTATGGTTGGAGCTAACGTGTAAGCAGTGCTTGATTGTTAGTGTAAACTTGTGATTACTTCTTCATTTGTCAAGTTGCTTTGGCCAGCAGACAGCAAATAGACCTTTCAGTCTTCAAGTAAAGCTGCTATCTACCCACTTGTCTACACACGGTCGAGGCTTCAATCTGTCCCTTTTAATGCTGAACGTCAAGCATGGAAGCTGTGAATACCGATTTGTATAGTTTTTGGTTTGACCCGACGTGGAATGGAACTCGAATCTACCGTGTAAATTCGTAGAGTATAGAGAGTAATTCAATTGTCTAAAAAAGAAAAACAGCAAGAAAAAAGCAATCCTTATTCTTACTTTCATTGCCGATATGTTGGGTGGTGTCTTTGACGAATTGATTATGTTTTTACATCTTAAAGAGAAAATGTGTTTCAGCTGCCAGTAGTGCTTAAAAAACGATTTTCGAAATCTCTAAATTGGTTCTGGAAAGAGCCAAAACGGTGGTATACTTTCAAGTAGAGACGTTTCGATTTGTCCACTTAAGTCGTTATCAATCTCATTCAATACGACGCATTGTGAATCAGATACAACCGGGCACTTTACCGCTGCCGCAAAGACGACAATTTAACTCAGGAAAAAGTTAGATTGTCAAGTTAAAAGAGTACAAAACCTACATGCAGCCCAATTTGGCTTGGCGAGCTCCAAAGAAGAGAAACGAGTTATTAAATAAGCATTTTTCTCTTGTGATCTCCTACCAAGCGCAGATCACAGTTAATCTTTACAACATTTAAACTACTTTTTTAGCTATTTAACTCCGCCGGGCACGCAAGGTTTTGCTCCTCATTATGACGATATAGAAGCATTCGTTTTGCAATTGGAAGGCAAAAAGCATTGGAGTTTGTACAACCCCAAAAGCCCGGAAGAAACACTGCCAAGATATTCCAGCAGTAAGAAATAAATAATAAACCTGTCTCCAATCGAGTGTACCTAAAATATACAATGCAGTTTGTGAAAACTGAATATGCTAACAAATTTAATTCCGAAAATTCAAGCGACTTAATCGAATTGAAGTTTAGATCAGGTTTTGTTTAGACTCTGTCTGTTCTTGGCGTTCTAATGCATGCGTACGTCTTTATCTTCAAATTATTTTAATAAAGTGCGTTTACTCGCAACCAAAATGTGACGTCATCGACAACTTACCAAAGGTGTCAACCGGTCGCAAAACTTCGCGAGCGGTTGCTTAACTTCACTCACACAAAATTGTTGTTGAATGGTTGGCCTATTTTGAGCAAGTAACGTAAGCGACCACTTGCTTCGCGTACGGTGTCAGCGCTCCTTCAAAGATAAAATGCAGCACGGCATTGTTTTACGCCAACGCTTGACCTTTTTACGTTAAGTTTTATTTGGGAATAATAAAGTTAGCTGTAGTTCGTATTACGTGTCATTGTTTCCGCTCCTCACTCCTAATTCTGCGCTGCCGCCTATGGTAGGCTCGACCTACCTCCTTTTTTTCAGGGTTAGCTCTTCTTTTTTGCCTCGCTATTAATGAAAGATTTTTGTTGGATTTACCTCAACTTGACGGAAAATTGCCACGAAATTTCGGCGAAGACCTGTTTATTTCACCTAACATTGACCGACAAATGCAACGAAATTTGAAAAATACCTATTCATTTTGGATATTGGTTCAATTTAAAAAACATCAATTCAATTTGGAAAGTACCGGTCCAATTTGGAAAATACCTGTTCGATTTGGAAAGTACTGGTTCAATTTGGACGTCATCATACCACCCTTTTGGATAGAGCCTACCCACTTATTTCTTTAAAGCGGCAGCACTGGCCAAACCAGTTTTCGCAGCAGAGGTAGCTCGCTAACGATTGTTACGAATTGGGAAAGTTAATTTGAACATTTTGAGGTATTTGTTGTTTAGTTTAACTGTTTTTCTTTAGGAAATTTTAATGCGGTCGAGATAGGTGAAGAAATTTTCACCACTACCTTGAGCCCGGGAGATTTACTTTATTTTCCCCGAGGATTTATTCATCAAGCCCGATCGTTGCCTGATGAACACTCCCTTCACATCACTATTTCCACTTACCAAAAGAACTCTTGGGGCGATTTCTTAGAAGAGGTAAACTACTGCATGTTTTAGTTGCAATTATCGAAAAGTAATAAGAGTGTAATACAGTTTTTTCGGCTTATTTTTGTGAATTGTAATGGCGAATTGATTTCAATCGATAAATTCGCTAAAGGCGAATTGATTGCAATTCAGTGGCAATTAAACTCAACTACCCGTGCTTCATTCGAAGTAGAATAGTGAAGCCGCCCATTTGGCGGGTTGTTAGAGACGACCAATCGGTATCAAGCACCCATCAGCTGTGGTCGCCTTGAGGTGATGGGGTGCCCTCGCCTTGTGTGCACTGTGCAGTGGAAATGACTGGTTACCTCTCCCGGGTTTTCCATCCTTACTGTGGTGTGGCATCCCGTTCTTTTTTTATTCCGTTTTCCATTCCAACTGGGGCTCTGTGGTGTGGCATCCCGTTCCACCTGCCTATATTCCACAGAAAAGAGCTGGATGATTTCAACCAACCTATTCCTTCCCGATTATCCGCTATTAAATCGCAAGCTATTGCTGTGGCTTTGTCATTGCCCTTCAAATCCACGAAACTGCATGGCAGTTCCACTTGGTTCCACTCCATGCCGCAATGAAACCGTTAAAATTGCAGAAAAAATAGCTTTGTGTGAGAGCTAGGTTCACTTTGCAGTCTAATTACATTTTTAGGTTGATTTGGATGGATGTCTCAAGAATTGTGACCAGTTTTTAAAAATAAGCTTTTACATACCCAAAAACGAATTTTAAATTTCTAGCGAAATTTATCAGTAAAAATAATACGTTCTCCATGGTTTCTCTACGTATTTTCTCAACGTAAACTAGGAATGTCCAAACTTTTTGATGGAATACCAAATGATATTTCGCTAAGGTGTCCGCTAACCTGTAGATCAGACCAACATCACTGGCTGATGTGTAAATTAGTTCAGTAAGAAAAGGAGTTAAAAAGATCTTTGTAGTGACATTTTGGTCTTAAAAAGCTCTTAGGTTTATTTGTTGCGTATCTGCAAAAGCTTTGGTTGGAAAAAAGGTGAAGACTACAGGCGCGGGCCGGATTTTGCCCTAGTAGACTGAACTCCCCCGCAAAGGCTTGTCTTTTCAAGAATGCATTGCTCGACATGTTGTTAAGATTTAACGCTTGTTTCAAACGCTTTTGATGTTTTTTCAGTTGGTTCCGAAAGCTCTTTCAAAAGCAATCAACGAAGATGTAACGTTTCGTAAAGGACTGCCTCTTGATTATCTGTCGTACCTCGGTTTGCAGAATTCAGACAAGGTAAACTGACCTAGAATTTCATTGGTATCATTGGATTAGAACCTATGAAAATCGAGCGTTGGCTACTCGGTAAAATGAGTGAAGTGTAATGTAGTATATATTAATATTATTATTATTTTTTTTAGAAAAAGAAAATAGACAAAAAGAAAAATGAAAAGAATTGAAAAAAATTTTTGAAAGTTTAATGTTTTTAAACTTCTTACTAGCTAGTCGGAAACTTACTGTAACGGACAGTAAAGCTCATTGCAACACTTTGCGTAGAATTTTGAACGTACCTACCTATTTTCATTTATTTCAACCAACTGGCAGTTAGTACGCGGGTAAGGCGGTACGCTGGGCGAACGGAATTTCTGTTAAAAATAAACTAAACTTAAGCTCATACGCCTACAATTTTACACTCAGTGTAGGTCAGGTTTAGCTGCTTCAAAATTGATTTTTATATCGTTTTTTTAGACCCACCAACGCCGAAAAGATATCCTTAGCCAAGTATCATCCATGGTCAGACGACTTGCTGACCATATTGAAGCAGACGAAACTGCAGATATATTAGGTGCTTCTTTCTTGCATGATGCTTTACCACCAGTTTTAAGCAAAGGTATGTAATTGCACGTCTAGTATTTTACTACTGTGCAAAGTGTTTCAAAAAAGTTCCAAAAGACTGGCGTTTCAAAAAACTGGTTTAAAAAAACTGCTAATAATAAACTTTCAGAAATTGTAATGTTTCATAAACCTATTAAGAATATTGCTTCTTCACACTCCAATTCCTGTTGTGTCATACTAAAATCACTTGTAGTATGGAGAAAGAATGGTATTTTATAAATAATCGTCCAAATTACTATTCAAAGTAATAATCAACTGCTATTCAAATTACTGATAATATATGAATTTATTGTGATGCAATGTGTAAATTCTCGACTTTTTTAAAAATCTACTGATTAGCCCTAGAAGGCTACTCTGTGTTGAACGTTGGTATAGTTAGACAGACAGACGCCGAATACTTGGTTCATTCGTATGAATGAATTTAAGAGCTAAGACAATTATTTTGAGGCCTTAAAACAATGTAATTTTTGAAGTGAAATATTTGATACATTTTTCCACCTCGTATCTTAAATTTCTTAATTCAACTTTTTAATGGACTTCGGTGAAATTGTTGCATTTGTTAAGATTAAAAAAGAAACCTCGTTTTATGGCGATAAATAATTTTAAACATTGATCTGTTATCCGGAGCTCCGTTTTACTGTCTTGACTGCTGTTTCTAGATGAATTATCCCGGTCTGTTCGCGGTGCTGACGTCAAACTGACGTCACCAGGCCGCCCTTCCGCCTGCCTCAGCGATATTGGCGTCAAAACGAAGATACGTATCGTGCGTAAGAACGCCTTGCGCGTGTGCGTGAATGGAAACACGGAAGAGGATCAGACGGATACTATACGCGTTTTTCACTCCGTTCAAAACTCAAGGCAAAAAAAACGTTCCTATTTTTTGTGTCAGTTTTTCAAAAATTTACACTTTTTTGAACTTTATTTCAACACCGTTAGCTCAATAACTCGTCTCCTTGCATAAGGCATCATAATCTAACATTTTTTTGTTTTGTGAACTCGAAAATAATATCAAATTTAAAATTGCTTGCAAGTTACTTATCCTGAATTCATGAACAATACGTAATGACTTTTTGAAATTTGCAGTTTTCATTGAAAACTCATTATCCTCAAGATTGTCAATACGATTATAGTATTGGCCATCTATTTTACCGACTAGTTAATTGGTCAACTAGTAGCGCGATTACCTCTGCAATGAGATATTTGGGATAATTGTCGGGTCGTTCAAACCAAAAACAGTTTTAACAACGGCTCGCCACCGTTGTAACATTTCAAAAAGAACTGTGATACCTGGGCGCAATGATGCGATGACGAGCCCCGCCAACCAACTCATTACACATTGCAAGTAATTTTATTTGATTTTGATTATCAATTTTAGAGTATACCATAAAGAAGAGATGAAATTCTTTGACGTCGAACAAGAGTTTGGCCCAGCCATAGAATATTTGATTCATAATTACCCGAATTATGTCGCTATTAAAAACTTACCCTTAGACGACGAAGATGAAAAGGTCAGTATTCCAGTTTTACGACGTTGAAAAAGAATTTGAAGATGTTGTGGCTGTGCCATTAAACGGACAATATTAAAGGTATGCACAGAGCTGGACAGCGCTGTGCATAACTGCCAGTGGAAGTCTTAATGTCTAGCCACCTAACTGCCAGTGGAAGTCGTAATGATTTCCCAGGAGTCGACCACAAAGGACGTCAAACTTTTTGGTTAATATTAAAGTTGGTACGATTTTTAACTGTACTTGTTAAACTTCATTGTAGCGCGATAATACCGGCTGCATTATTCAACTGGATAATACGTCTGCTACGGAAACGGTAGACTCTGATTCGATTTCCGGTCGATTTGAACTAGACTACAGAATTGATATTCACAGCTTCCCTGTTTCAGTTTACGTTCTGCATTAGTAAGAAAGTGTGGGGTCGCCGCCATGCGTGCTAGACAGGTAGCATCTTGACTCGAAGACCAAAAGGTTTCTTTTATCTCCTGGCCAAGGCAACGTAGTGAATAAATGTGTAATAGTTCTTGACTAAATACGATGTTTTCCTCGGTACCACGCGCTCCTATAGAGGTATTTGTTTGCACGGAGGTCGTAACTCATCTATATATTAATATGCAGTGTAAAAGATTAAAGTGGTGGCTTAAGTCGTGAAAGGCCAATTGTGTCTGGGAACTGCTAGTAGTGCTGTCCCGTCTCGCTTGAGGTGATTTAGCCCACGACCAAGGACGTTCAAACGAAATTAAAAGTTGCTTTTGGCCAAAACTCACCATTGGATGCCGCCATAATATTTAACAGAAATCCTTCAAAGTGTAGTTTATTATGTCTAGCAACTTAAGTTTGTTTTTTGCCTGCATCCAAAGCTTTAGTTTGCTGAACCGTGTCGCTGGTTAAATGGCCGCACGTGGGACAGCATCGTTTCCGCCGTATAATTTGGCTAATTAGACAAAAATAAGTGATTTTTGTCAAAAATTTGTTTTGCCTAAATTGGATAGTGAGTTTCATTTGAAGAATCCTCTTAACGCTTCGACCGTAGAGTCAGTTGTATTTACCTCGTTGTCATTTTACAGCTGAAAATGATTTACTTTCATCGTTTGAAGACAATACGTACTTCTTTATTTTTAGATTCAATTTGCGACATCGCTTTATGAAAAAGGCTTGCTTTTGACGGAAAAAGCCATAGGTTTAATCGAGTCACCGGACGAATGAGATATTGTGCAATTATCATGACTGTCTGATTAATGTCAATCAGATACCATCATTGCTGTAATAAACTGTCGTCAATCCTTGACTGGGCTTTGTTGTGTTTGTGGTCGGTCGTAAGGTGCACTTCCACTGGAGCGAAACGAAGGTTGACAACCTTCTCGAGTGGTCGCTTACTTCACGGGCTCAAAATGAGCCAACCATTCGAAAACGGTTTTGTTTAAGTGAAGTTAAGCAACCCGTGCGCAAAGTTTGCTACCTGTTGAAACTTGCAAATTGTCAATGACGTCAAATTTTGATTGCTGCGCGTCCAGTCTAAACGCACCTATATCGTTTTGATTTTCTAACAGAAAAGAGCATAGTGTTGGTACTCCCAACAATCGGGCCATACCCCAAGGTCTAGACCAGAGGTTCGAGGGAAAACGATGAGCCAAAGTATTTTTTATAGGAGCTCGAGGCCAGGGCACTCGAGAAGAGATAATCAGATCCTGTAAGAGGGTGTCTGCAGTCGCCGATTGTAGAGTTCTTTTGATTGATTCTACCGAAGTAAAAGGAAAGTCCAGTTGCCCGCGAAGAGATTTTTATAATTTTCAAGACGAGGTCGACTTCCCAGTTCACCTGTCCCTTTGATGAACGTCAAGCAGAAAAATTGATAATACCAATGAACTCCGATCAGGGATGTGGAAGCAGTCAAATTTTTACGCTTCCAGCTCCTCTTTTTAATGCTTCCGAGTTCACTTCCGCTTCCTCACCTTTGGAATTTTTTGCTTCCAGCTCCAGATAAAATTAGTCGCTTCCGAGTTTGCTTCAGCTTTCGGTCTCTTTCATTAAAGTGCTTCCATTTCTACAAAAATTTAATCGCTTTCACCATTTTCAGCTTCCGTTTCCACATCCCTGCTTAGTATGAAACAGCTAATTGTATTTAGTGTAAAAAAACAGGCAAGTTTTTGTTATACAGTTGCTTAGTATATCGTAACAAAATAACCAAGACCTAGCAATCATAGCTAATGCACCATAGGCGTAGCCAGGGGCCCGAACTCTCTCCGATCAAAATGTCACCAATGAGAAAAAGGTGACAAAAACGCCTTATTTCTTGAGTTTCAATTCCTTTTTACATCTTCGCGTACAGCAGTACACGCGTGCAACAGCAATTAACAATGATATTGACGACCAGAGGGCCCAGGCCCCCCCCCCCAATTAAAATTTTGCCAACCAATTTAAATGTATAATCCGGGTGAAATTAAGGGTTTGTGTCCTAAAAGCTGCTACCTTAGACCCTTATCTAACCTTTTCATGAACGTAATGCAATAACCAAGTCTGGATTTACCATATGGCACAGGGCCCCATAGGCGTAGCCAGGAGGGCCCAGGGGGCCCGCCTCATCCAATTGAAATGTCACCAATGACAAAAAGTCTATTTGCTTTCAGTTTCAGCTTCTTTTAGCATTTTTTGCTTACAACGGTAATTAACAACAATATTGACCACCATACAGGTGGCCCTGACACGACGATGGTTCTTAGGTCACCACAGAGGCTGTTCTTTCCATAGCCCTGACGCTACGGTGGCTGTCAGATCGCCACAGAGGTTGATCTACCAAGGGCTACTGCTTTGGCTGGACTCAGAAAAATGACCCTGACGCGACTGCAGCTGTCAGGTCACCACAAAAGCGCTCGTTGCCTCTGGCGGGAACTCTGGAAAAGTGGGCAGCAACTACTGTACAAAAGCAGAAGCCAATCAGTATGGCTCTAAACAGGGGAAGTGGAGATTGAAGTAACTACTGCTTCTTGCTGCAGACTGTCTTAGTTTCTGACTTGTCTTTTATTGAAAGTCAAACCAAACAAGCGAAAGCTGAACAATGCTACCTCTCGCCCGTAGATAACTGAATGAAGCCATACCAATAAGAGCCTGAGCTTGCTCTCGGCTTGAACAAAACTTCAGGTCTGAGCTCTGAATTTATACTGAGCCAAAAGTGCCCTACGGAAGTATTTAAATAAATGGGTTATTTCATGGGTTAGAGGCGATTACACAACACACATCAAAGAATTATTCGTCACACTAATTTGGGGAGAAACCGTTCAGACACTAGATATTAGTTGTGCTGGCAATTTCCTTACTGTAGCAGTGTGTAAGGTGTCAACATGTTTTTTAAGAGAATTCGCGACACAGTAAACAAGTTTTGACTCTTCAAAGAAAAATAGTTTGCTTTAAGTACGCCCTCGATTGACCCGGAAAAAAATTGCTATAAAAAATGTCAAAAGCTGTGAAAGTATAACACGTTGCTCACATGATATCACAATTGGCGGTAAATCTATGAGAATATTAGTGGCGTTAGGACCAACAGAGGCCCCGAGCCCCACTCAATTCAATTTTTGCCAACCAAATCAAATGTATAACCGCGGAGAAAATGAGAGTTTTTGTTCTAAAAGTTACAATCTCAGGCCCTCACTAAACCTTTTTATGAACGTAGCGCAATAACCAGGGCCGGATTTCCCAAAATAGGGCACAGTACCTGCTAAGGGCCCCGCGCGCAGATGGTGAGCCTTTCTTGGTCTTCTCCTATATTTGGCTGAAAGATGTTGAGAAAATCTCCAAAGGGGCTAAGTGCCCAGCACGATGTGAATTCGGCCCGGGCAATGACGTGGTTAGTAGTCGTAACTATACATTGTACCATTTTTTAATAACAATCTATCTACACCTCTACAGTTTTTCCGCGACAAAGTAGTTTTGAAAAAAAAAAATTAGCTGGGAGAAATGCTCAATATTACTAATTATTGAATTTAAATTGGGGGGGGGGTCTGGGCCCCCTGGTCGTAAATGTACTCCTAGAACCGTTTATGTTTATGACAAAACAAAAATCTCTTAAGAAAAATCTTCGAGTGAATTATTATTTACTGCTAAAATATTGCTCGAGGCAAAGTACCTTGCTTTCCCTACCTGGGCCAAATCACTTACTAAATTTAACCCCAAAATGCAAGATATTAAGCGTGTTTTGGACTTACATTGTAAGTAAAAGAAGGATTGAACAATTTAATTTTTTCAATTGGTTTTCAAATGTTAAAAATCTAATTGTTTAAAATGGCTCTAAACATGTGCAAATTGTGATCCAATGGCATTGAAATAGCTAGTTTTTCCCAACAAATTACAAAACATCGCCCAGCGGCTGGGAGCTTCGCCCCCAAACCCTCCTTAGACCCCTGTCTATGATACGTTTGAGACACTCTAGTTTGCTCATTACGCATCCCAACTTGCACTTTTTGGGGGAGGTTGAACTCTCTCCCTATAGCAAAATCATGGTTTTGTGCCAACACCTAGGCCACGGCCTTTGATCTGCTAATCTGCAATATCTTTGTCCCACAAGAAGTCCCACTTTCAAAAATTTCTGATGACGTCGTTGCATGTGATTTGGGCCCCCCAATCAAAAATCCTGTCTACGCCTTTGTAATGCACTGCAGTACTTTAAGCGTGGCCGAATGGGCAAGTCGGCAGTGTGGCCGAATGGGTAAAGGCGTCGTTTTTACGACGACCCTGATCGAATGATCTGGGTTCAACGTGCACCCTGGTCACGTTGTGGCGTCCTTGGATAAGACGCTTTACGATGATTATCTCTGCTTGGTGGCTTCGAACAAGCAGTAAATTCATTGAACAAAAATTCGAAGAAATCTACAGGGACATTGGATCATCGGAACCTTTTAAGCAGGTAAGGATTTCTCCAATCACGAAGTACTCCTGATAATCAAAAGTGTGCGTATCGTCCAACAAGTTAGCGTCTGACGTTGTCCAGTGACAGGAGGATAAATATGCGCTACAACAGCAACAACAAACAATCATGAACAATAAAAGACAACTTTCAATCAAGCAAGAATTAACTTGTGTCCCTTGATTCTCCAATAAAATTTAGGAAGGCTTTATTTTACTGGTAAGTTTTGTGCCTACCTACCAGTAGTTTTTTGTCAATTTAGCTCAAATTTAACCTAAACTCAAATCCTTAATCTAGTTAAGCTAATTCTAAGTCCAACTCTAACAAACCCAAACTTAAACCGTAACTTAGGCACTTAAAAAAAGAAAAAAGAACGAGATTTAAAAATCATGAAAATTTAAGATTAGCCTGCCTCATACTTGGCCCTGAGCGGAATACTGCAGGGGCTATAGACCTAAACATAGTTTATTTTTTTACCGGTAACTAAACTGCAGCATCCCCTGCTGTAAGCTATCATTCCTATTCCCTGCTAACCAGTAACAGCAGGTTCTTACTTACCGGTTCGTAACTTTCAATTTGATGCAGCTGCGGCTGGCTAAGTTAAAATTTTCATAAACTACAGCCGACACTACTAGGCTTACTTGGCAGTGCTACTTGCCAGCACGTGCAGCAGCCACAGCAAATTAAGGAGCCTATCATAACCACACCGTGGCCACTGCTGGCAAAAGTAAACCCTCGAACTCAGATGCCATGGTAGTATTGGTGGTATATCACGTATATCACATCCAAGATCTATCGCAAAGACCGTATGCTCATGGCTCTTTATTAATTGCGATAATTTAAGGCAGCAAAAACGTTAAAAATTATGGCAGTAACTAAAGTAGAAATTTTGCATAGATTGTCATGTACCTAGAAATAATATCATTATTGTTGCATTTTACCCCAACGGTTTTAGCCAGTTTGAAAATCCGGAAGCGCCTGATTTTGAAAAAATTGCTTCCGCTTCTAGCTCCTTTTCAAAACTTTCGCTTCCGCTTCCAACCTTTTTCATCAAAGTGCTTCCGCTTCCACAAAAAATTAACTGCTTTCACCGCTTCCAGCTTCCGCTTTGCTTCCACTCACTGCTCCGAAGTGATCCTACTTCCTTTCAAACAGCGGGATCGCAGTAAATTAGTCGGCAAAATAAAAAAGATTTTGCTGAAACCTCATAATACAGCCGTAGAAGCAAAACTTGCGCCTAGAAATGCGCTGGTAAACTAATGATCGTTTCAGTTATTGGCAAGACATTGAAAAAAAATCAAAATTGCCTTATCAATACCGAAGTCGTTATGCAATCATTGAGGTTTGAAATTCAACTTTTAGACGGCTTTTAGACAACTTTTAGACGGCTATGGGCTGAATACGAGTTATTTCAACAACGAATAGTTTGGTTTAAATGGGACACTTAGAAACATCGATTTTTCTCCAACATGTTTTATCGTTTTTAACGGTCTTCCTGCGGGCCGTACCGTACGATCATATCAGTTTCTAGAATTGTAGCCAAAACATAAAAATTTTAGTGAAAGCTACGAATAAATTTTTTTTATCCTTTACGCTTGTACTTCCTTTTTTTTTTGATTACCTAAAGATAAATTTACACAGTTTCCGTTTTTCGTCCACTTTTGTCCGTTTTTACACGTTTTTTCTTTGCTATGATAAACTGTGAGTTTTATACGTATAAAGTATGACATTTTTTGTTACTTCGCTATAATAAACTGTGTTTTGTACTAATAAAGTAGGCCTATGACATGTTTTATAAGTCCATATTCACGTATTTTTAGTATGTCCATATACGCCAGAATTGTAAGTCGGGCCGGGCTTTTCGGGTCGGGTTCGGGCCTAAAGTTGAAAAAAATTTCGGGCATAATTCGGGCCTGAGACGTACTTTTTGTCGTAGGTGAACAAAACTATAATCAAAATAACTTGGCAACATTGCTAAATTTTTCAGACCTAACCTAACTTTTGGTTTTTTTCGGTCTTGATTTGAGCTTCAAATTAGTTTTCGGGTTTGGGCCGGGTTCGGGCCTGAACTAGTCGGCCCGTTTACCACTCTGATATCCGTACCAACCAGACTGTCACATTCAGAACAATAGTTTTCCGAAAAAAATTTTTCTTAAAACTTACAACCCTATTTTGAAATATCGCTCTTATCATTTATACATAAAATTTTTGAACGAAATTGAATTCATTCGTTAAGGGGGTTCAGGACCGTAACCGAGTATTTAGAGCGGATATGGACTTATAAAAATGCGGACCAAAAATGCGTGGAGAAACAAAAACGGACGAAAAATGGAGACTATGTAAATCAGCCTTACTTGTTTTTTTTTTGTAATATTTCTCTTCTATCATCATATACTTATAGTGATGTTTAAATGTTCTCTTAGAAGTTGGTAAAATATAAGCAATTTTCAATTTAAATCGAGGTTTTTTTCTATTGTACTATGAACCGTCACGGCGGTCATACTTCGCAACCATTCAATCAAGCCTAGCTTTGTATTTTTCCAGTATCTTTTCAAAGAGTAATTTGATACTGACTATTCGTGGAAAGTTCAGATTCATGACAATTGGCATTTTAGCGTGGAAAAAATTTATCAAGCTAACACAAGGGTCAAGATAGCAACACAAGCAACTGGATTTAGCTGTGCATCAATATTATAATTTGTAATTTGCGATTTACTGGATTTGCTTGAAAGCTGAGTCTCACAAAGGAAGTCATTTTGGTTTACGTTCAAGAAGGAATTAAAACTAAAGCATGGCGTATGTTCAACAGGTAAGTTTTTAAATTGTTATAAACTCGAAAACCAATTTTTGCTTACATGTAGCGTTTTTACATCTTTGCTTTTTCGTAGAGCATTGGTTAGAGTTTGAAAATTTGCTGGCCTCGGGTTCGATTCTCGAACTGACAATGCATCATTGTGTCCTTGGAAAAGATACTTTACGATTATTTTCCAGTAGGGCAAGGCAGTTTATCCGTTGTAGTGGCCTAGCCTGACGAAAGACTCGCAAAGAGAACCAAAAAAGGGCGTTATGCGTTGCTATGGTTAGACAGGCGCAGACTGTCTAGTTCATACAAATCAAAAAGGCCCGGTTCTTGGCACTACAGAGTCACGCCAAGCAAATTACAAAATAATCATGCTAATCAAATCAAAATGTGAACATGTGAAAAAGACTGTTTATGTGACCAATCAAACTTCGGTTTTGGCACTGTTTTTTTGTGATTAGGCACTTTTTTTGCATAAGTTGGCAATAAACAGGCACCGGAACCAAAAGCCAGGCCTGGTATTTGAACATGAAAACCGGATTATCATCACCCTTTTGCTTTTAGTTTGGGCATTTACTCATTGCGTGTTGCCATCTGTTATTCTCCGGAGTGCATTTGGACGAATCCACTCCCGCTTAAGAGTTGAGCACTAAAACTTTTTCTTCTAAAGTCCGCTGCTTGCTTGCTTGATTAATCCATATGTATCCCAGAGTTGTAAACGGGCCGACTAGTTCAGGCCCGAACCCGAAATTATAAGCCCGAACCCGGCCCAAACCCGAAAACTAATTTGAAATACAAATCACGCCTGAAAAACCCGAAACTTAAGTTACGTCTGAAAAATTTAGCAATGTTGCCAAGTTATTTTGATTATAGTTTTCTGCACCTACGACAAAAAGTACGTCTCAGGCCCGAATTATGCCCGAAATTTTCTTCAACTTTAGGCCCGAACCCGACCCGAAAAGCCCGGCTCGACTTACAACTCTGATGTATCCTCCGCTCACGAGGAAGCATCGGAGGCGCTTTTATTTTAAACGAATTCTCACCCTCGTAGGAGTTGACCGTAGTTTAAGCTTCCCAATTGATGTTAAACTTCCTTCCACTTTGATTGAACCACCAATCAAAAAAAATGACCGTAAAGTCACAAAAGTATCTTATCCAAGAACGAACAAATTACATTCGCGTTGTTGTTGAAATCTTTTCCAACGCGTAAAAAAATGCAATTGTACTACCGTAGCTTATTGTACCTATAGCAAATAGTCGTTCCCACTCCTACTCTTAGTGCATTGTTGAAATCATCAAAATAACCGGCCGGCAACAAATTCTTATATTTTACTCATTGTTTGTGCGTTTTGTGATTTAATTATTGGTTTTTGTCGGTCTGTGACTTACAGAGAAGGTTATGTTTGGCATTGCCTAATGAGCGCTAAAGTCCAATTACTGCATAATTATTCTTTGATTAATTAAGTCGTTGAACAACGTATCTACTCTATTCTATGTAAACCGTAGCCGCTTTGTGTTAGAACGTCTATTGCATTATCTGTTTTTCGAGTTTTGCTAAATCTCCCGCAGTCCTCTCTTTGTTCTTAATTGCCGGCCTTTTTGGTGCTAAGAAAAAGTCCTCTACCGTGTGCTCTGTCCCCTTATCTAAGTGTGCTTCGAGTTTTTTACCCAGCAGTGAGTAGCAACGAATTAGTGACAAGGGTCGTCAGCGAATGTGTTGCAATTGTTTCAATGTTGGTGTTTTAGCGTCTTGCATTCGCCAAAAGGCTTAGACATAACTATAATGGAAACGGGTGTAAGTGATTAAGAATGTAGAAGATGTAAAATTGTTAATTTTTGATATGCATTCTTTGGCAATGAATGTACATTAGTTCATGAACAAATTTTATGAAATGATTCTTTTCTGCAGCTTGTTTTGACCAAATAAAAATTTTAACGGTTTTACATCCAGCCCCGATAAAAATTCCCAATTTTAACTGGGCTAGTTTATTTAATTTTATTTTCAACCTTCTGTACTGTATTTGTAACTTTGCCGGTTATTTGCGTATTATTCAACTTGATTTATTTTTGTTGGATGTTACACAAATAATGATGAACTTGATGTTAGTGGGAGGGTGACTTGGTGTTTCTTTCAATGTAAAAACGTGGGAAATGATGTAACAATGCCGGCGTTCCAAAGTATGAGATTGCTATAAAGCACAGTTATATGAGTAAGTCAGCGCTACGCTTTCAATTGTTATTTTAAGCCTGTAAAAAGTAATTCAAAACCTACTGCGTTGACGATATCATTGTGTTACATAATACTTGTTTGTCATCAAATTAAATTGTATACCGTGGATTCATTCCGACATAAAAGAGCTAATCAGTGATATGGTAAAAAGAGTATCGTATTTTTTTTGGGAGGGGGGATTGTAATTTATAAAGAAAAGTTGTAAAATGCAAGTTTGTTTTTTTACATTCCAAGTTAATTTTGAATAATGTTGTCAACGTTTTTTAAAGCAAATTAAAAAAAAAACTTGAAACATTCAAAACTATTAAAATTGTAGAATAAAATTTTAAATTTCAAAAATGCGCCACGGACTCGTTTCTTGATTGCCCGCTTTTTTTTAAAAAGTAGAAAAAACGTCAATATGGCAATACTGTACAACACGCCTTTTATCAAAACTAATACGATTTAAGTAGGCCTACTTACTGTACTGCAAGACATAATTTGATGCGGAAATGTTTCTATTTTATTGTATTTAAATAACGTATTGCACAATGAACCACAAGAGCTTAACAACCTAATTACCAAGCATGCCTCAACATAGTGACTATGGTTAGCAAGAAGGAAAAAATAACAATTTTTGCAAAAAAACTTGATTGACCGACAAATAAATGCAAATTGTATGTTCAATATTCACGTTTGCCTGGAAATTTTTGTAATGTTTTGCAGAAATTAATTCCAATTTGATCAGCAGTTACATCTTTTGAAGAAATTGGAAAAACGCATATTGGTCTGCACGAATTGTAATCTAAGAAATATAATTTATAAAACGTTTCGTTAATTTTCTTCAACCATTTTCAATCTTATTATTTATATATAATCTAATTAAATTCAGTTAAGGGGGTTCAGGACAAGAGCACTTGGGACATTGTTTCACAAAATGAATAATGATTTAATGACAATAAATGGATTTGAGCCGTCGCGACGCGGTTCGTCGTTGCTCAAGGGACTCTTCAGGCGACAAACGTTAATTTTGTTTTGTTCGCCAAAAAAAAATAATTTTTTTTTTAATTGAAATTGGCCCCCCTTACCGTTCTAGGCTATATGTCTTCCAGTGCAATATGGCTACTCCAAAACTTTTTGCCTACAACTTACCGACCGCCATAACCCAGGAAGGCTACTAACTCGCTACTTGAAACCTTCAAAATCTACCACTCGCAAAATCTGCTATTTGTTACCGAAATCTTACAAGCTAAGCCTATACTTACTGCTAACATTGCAAATTTGGTCTACATAACGTTAAATTGGAAATCAATCATAGAAATTAATACCGAACAATAGCCCATTATCGTCAAAAAATACAAAATATTGCAAAACATTACGTACGGAGCTATACGCAATGGAAAATTTTAATAAGAGACCCCAACGTTATTTAGATTAAAATTTTCTATCCACATAGCACTATCTTAGAGTGCTCAAACTAAAAAAGCTAGCGAATTCAAATTTTGAGAAAGGCTAAGACAAGGGTCATAGTCAAGAGATTCCTAAACCGAGAGTGCTCAAACCATTAACTTGGTGAGCGTAAATCAAATTAATATTGATCAATTAATATTGATATTAATAAATAATCTAATTAATATTGATCAATGACATAATAAAGTTAAAACATGATTAAAGGAAAATAATCGAAAGTCTGTGGTTTGGAGTTTTGTACTATTTCGAGTTTCGGCTGTATTATTCGTGATTTAATTTTTGAGGAAGTGCATTTTCCATGACCCTGATTTTATTGTACCCATTTTCTTTAACCAACAAAGAGCCCAGTAACGTAGGCAAAAGTTTCAATAGGGGGGATGAATCAAAAGTTATTGCTAAGCCACCAGCCACCGGAGGCAAGATTTTTACGTTTTTTTTACAAAATAAGTCAATCTTTAGACTATTTTAAGTTAAACTTCGGTTAGAAGACATGTCCTTAGCAGCGCAAACATCAACAATATAAGCATAAAAACAACCGAAGAGCTCAAGCTATTTAGTCATCCTTTCTTGTGGAACAATAGCCTACCATAGAAAAAAGTGAAAAATTCGTAACTTTGGCAACAGATTATTTATTTGCAACTTGCCAAGCAGCAAACGCTAAACTGTTATTGGTATTAGTAGAAAAACATCTAAAATATAACTTGCCCTTCGCAGCTGCTAGAGAAGCTAGTGCATGACGATCCGTCTTTGAATGTATCATAATTCATAATCATAATCCAGATGACAGAGCTGGGTAGCATACAAGGCTTTTTCAAACGTTTTGTGTTATCGATATCAAACCTTTTCAGCCACTGTTTACATTAAGGTCCAAATGAAAATGGCGTGGCACAGTTCTCTTCCCACTTGAAAGGCTGTTTGTTGGGAATCAAATAAAGCTACAGTATGTCTTTTTGAAACAATATCTAATGTATAGGATGTAGTGATCTTGAGTTGAAAAACTTTTTAACGCTGAAAAGGATTGGCATCCGCTAAAAAAATTTGAAATCAACATTACCCCTACACCCTCAAACTGAAAATTGATTAAAATGATGCTAAAATACGTAAAAGATAGCAAAAGCCTTTTCCAAGTGTTTGCTCCATTTCAATCTCAGAACGCTAATTTGTACGTTTTTTACACGTTTTTTTTTGCTTTGTTCCATGGTCCCAAGGATGGTTTCGAAAATTTTCACTTTTTTGCGTATTTCCACATTTGCTTGTGACGGCGTTCCAAAATGTTTAAGTTCTAGTCGTCCACAGCCACAAACAATTCTCAAAAATTTCCGGTGAGTAATCTGTCACAATTTTACTGCTAATTGTTGCTTTCTTTTTACGGAGCTGCAAAAGTCTAAAAACGTGTCCTGCGTAGGCCAAGCTATGCCAAAATCTCTAAGCATTATTTTTAACTCCAAAAAAGTTAAATGAAAATAGGAAAATATTATCCACGCATTTTCACCTTTTTCAAGGTTTAACATTAGAGTTTGAGTTAGTGCTAGGTTTAGGTTTCGGGTTGGTTTAAGAGCAAGGATTTGATTTTGGGTTAGATTTGAACCAGAATCGATATAAAATGTTACTAAAAATTTCCGGTGAAATACTTTTTTATCGACATAAATTGTTCGAATCCCTATTTTTTTTCAAAGCATTTTTTTGGATTACAAGCATTTCTCTATAAATTTTTTGAGGAATGAAAGTTAAAACTGAACAGAATTGATTTACGATTTTTGACTTGTAAAGTGATCAATTAAGTAGCTTATTAGTTTTAGTTGCACCTAGTAAAAAAATAATTTTTCTTTTTTCTAAGAATTTTTTTTCCAAGATCAATTTCTAGCAACAATGGTTGATCATTCTTCTTGCTTAATCCCAACGCGCAGTGGCTGATTATTACTCTCTGACGCAGCAGCTGTTTTTTTTTCTTTTTAGAGTCATCACGTTCGTTGCCATAGCAACTGCTGCATTGAGTGGTCAAGACAAATCAATATTTTGTAGCTTCGATTCATGTTAAAGCATGTAGCATGCTAATGTGTTTTAAGTCAGATAGGAAAGCTTTGAGATTTGAGATTGGACTGTGTGCCCCTATTTCCTGTATTTTTAACCTCTTTACATGACCATTCTTTGAACAAGTTAGCATTATCACCTATCAAAGATTTCAAAAAATATTAAATTTAGATAAGTTGAAGAAGACCGAAAAACCGTAAAAAGAGGAAAGTGTAATTTTCATTCGAAAAATTCTACTTTAATCTTATTTTACGCAAAGAGGTGGGGGCATTTCCCCCCCTCTAGGTTTTTTGTGATAAATTTCTTCAGAAAACTAATTTTTATTTCGAATTAACTTGACTTTAAGCTATATTTATTTACAAGTAGCTCCTGAAAATTTTTGATGCTCAGGTAACAGGTAGCTTTTAAATTTTCTGGTTTCCGAAGTCACTTTCTGGAATCTGAACATTTTTTTGTCCATTATTCAACTTAGATGACGTCAAATTAAGTTTTTGTGACGTAACCAACTTAACTTAGACATTTTATGATTTATTATTAAAAAACAAACCTATGTACAATATTTAAGCAGCCTATGACGTCATCCTAAAACGATGTTATGTTTTAAAATATAGCCGTGGTACCGTTACGATGATGACGTCATAAACTCAAAACGAGTTTTTCCAAAAAATTTTCAAGAAGACCAACCCGCAAACCAGAGTCGATGTTTCTATAAATTTTAGTTTAGGAGTGGATAGGAGGGCATTTTTGCACCCAACTATGAAAATTGCGTCAAATATCATATGGTAAAATAATAAAAAAATTAAAAAAAAAAGTGGTTAAAGAAAAAAAGAAAAAAAAGGGTTAAAGAAAAAAAGAGAGAAATGAGAAAATATTGATTTTCACTTTTTCATACTATATTTTAAAGGTTAGGGATTGAGTTTTAAGTTAGGTTTGGAAGTTAGTTTCAGAGTAAGAAAGCTACAATTGGGGTTACAATTTTATGAAGAAATTGAGAGCGAAGACTATTGCGCTTCAACATATTTTATTTGTTTCATAGACGTTTCGACTTGCAACTCGAACCATTATTTTTGATTGAATGATAATGGTTAGAGTTACCACTGGAAACGTCTATAAAATACATAGAATATGTTGAAACCTAGCCGGATTAGCTATGCGCTTGACCCTTGCCACTTTTATCTTTTTGGAGAAACGACACCTTAAAAGAAAACAGTCTTATATACTTCAAAGCAACTTGCTTAACTCATACAGAAAAAATGTTTCGATAAAAGTCTTTCATAACCAAAACAACTTGTTTTTTGTATAAAAAAAAGAGGTTTTTTCTTTAAGAAAACAAGAAAACATTATTTGAGTAACTGCTGCTCGTAGCTGATTAACTAAATGCACCGTTTTTACGACTACCAGAATTGCCAAATGCATACTTTGTTCCCATATCTCGGCTCCCACCTCTCATTATCTGGTTATTTATTATAAAATATCATTATTATGCGGTGAATATACAAAAGGCCTACAGCGGGGTACATGGTGCAGCGTAGAGCAAAGTCCGATAGAAAAATGGGAGTGACAAATATTATCGGAAAATTTTAAGTTATAGAAAGCAAAGCGACAATGAGGAATATTTATCAATGCTGAGATCCTAAACAAGTAGGTGGATAGGTTCCCGAAGCTTCGTGGTGAGTAAAGCATTCCAACATTATATGGCTCGCCATGGAAGCCAAATTTGCATTCCTTTTCACCTGCTTTTACCGCTTCAAAGCTGCAGTTTTGTTATTGATCTGCGGCGCAAATAGAGGGGGCTTGAGCGGAAGTCATTGCTGTGTCCCCATTTCCTCGTCTGCGATACACTTGAGTAGGGCAATTTGCTCAGCACCGCTGTCTAAATGAGACAGTTTTCAAATAAAAAAATTAGTTTTTGAACGAAAAAAAATTTTTGGTTCAAGCCCTTTCTTAGCGAAATCCTGATTGCGCGCCTGTTGTTGATGTTATGCAACATGCAGTATATTTTCTATTTGCAAACGTAGAATATTCATTCTTTGCAGATATTTTCACACTAGAAAGTTCTATTGCTCTAGTTTCATTTCCTGTTAAATAAATACACGCGGCTGACTGCAGATTAAAAGTACTAGAACAGCGCAGAATTACAGCCAGTAACCTGCCAAAATTATAACTTTTTACAGACTTCAGATTTAGAGGCTGATGTAGCTGAAACCCAGTTTTTGGTGAAGAAAAGCAAGAAAATGGCAAAAGAAAAAAACATGGATGATCTCAAGAAGGAGTTGGAAATGGATGAACATCGAATTCCGTTAGAACTCCTTCTGGATCGATTGAAAAGCAACGCTCAAACGGTAAAATTACAGTTTTCTTCCTATCATTTACAACATTCATGTTACCGGAATCATGTGCTTTGACTCTTGTGAGAATGTTTTGGTACCGGTAACAATATTAATGCATGTAAAAGGGTTCAGCAGTTTGTATCGAATTCGTGACATACCCGGTACAATTAAATGAACTATCATTGTTACCGCTCAAATTGCGCTCGATTACCGAGCCGAACAATTTACGTGCCGAGTTTCCAAAGCCTCTCCACCGCTGCAGGATTTCCGTTTCATCTGTTGAATTTCCAGACTTAATAATGATTCCCATCCACTCGTTGCACACTTTGGCGTATTACAACGAGTGCAATACATAATGATGTCTTTAGTTTTGCAATTCCTTCATTTTGGTTTAGGGTATTACTTCAAAACTAGCTGCCGAAAATTTACTCCGCGACGGACCCAATGCGCTAACTCCACCCAAAACGACTCCGGAATGGTTAAAATTTTTGAAGAACCTATTCGGCGGATTTTCAACGCTCCTGTGGATCGGATCAATTTTGTGCTTCTTCGCTTTTGGTTTGGAAGCAGCTAGAATCGACAATCCAAATATGGATAACGTAAGTGACGTCATTAAGCAAAGTACACTAAAGGTTTTTAATTTTTAAGTTGAAGGTCAAGTTTAGGCGACTTTTATCGATCACGCGTATTTGCGCGCAGAAATACGCGTGTTATTTAATTCCATACATTTTCCTTTTTTTCTTTTTTGGATTCTATTTTGAAAAAGATATCACGCGTATTTTTGCGCGCATATAAGTGTGATCGGTAAAAGCAGCCTTACACCAGAGGCGTAAAAAGGTGAGTGTGCGAGCTTATTCTCGTTTATTTTAAATAACAGGCAGTTTGTACGCTGGTAAGGCGGTACGCTGGGCGTGCCACCGAATTTTTAATTAAAATAAATTAAAAATGCTTTCGCTCACAATTTTACGCCCAGTGTGGATCAGGCCGAAAGAGCCACGCTTTTTACTTTTTAAAAGAACACGTTACGACAGGTTTTCTTTGTACATGTCATATGCGTAAATGCTTTTATCAAAAGAGTTTATGCTTTAGTTACGTATATGCTCTGATCACATTTTTACGTTACAAATCGCTTTCGACATACGTATTATACAGCAGCGGATGACACATTAAATGCCAACCCTAAAAACTTGAAATAATTATATTTCCCAGACAGACGAATTCGCAGCCCTCCTAGTTGATACCTATTTCAAGACAAATTAGCTAGTTTACGCTTAATAACTTAATCACTCTTCTAGTGTAATTGTTCTTTATTTTTATTTCTATTTTTTAATAAAAATAGAATATGTTAGATTTAAAACATTTAAGTAAAAAACAAACAATTAATTTTTAGCTCTACCTTGGGATTGTGCTTGCTGCCGTGGTTATTATAACTGGGTGCTTTCAATATTACCAAGAATCAAAAAGTTCGAAAATCATGGAATCCTTCAAAAATATGGTACCGCAGGTAATGCAAATATTTTATTTATTTTTGATTGCTTTTGTTGGAACTGAAAATTCAAATTAAAATCAAAAAAAATTTTTTCCTCTAGAGATTAAAAGGTATTAGTAGGGGCGTTGAACTGCAAATTGAAATTTTATTCGTGATTTCATTTTTATTGCTCCGTAGCTGGATACAGTGCAAAAAAGCAAATCTAAAAAAACAGAAATAGCGTCTTTACCCCGGCATAAATTTCCCTAAGTGGCGCTTAAGTTTTATCTACACAGCCTTAAAAAACGCAAGTCTGGTTAAAATAAAGTATTAATTTTGACAAAAAAAAAAGCAAAAAAACAACAACAACAACAATAAACGGAACCACCAAAAATTGAAACATTCTATGTCGATGCTAGACGTTTCGACTTGAACTAAAGTCATTTTCGGTCTTATTCAAATCAAATGTTCATTTTCTAATCGAAAATGTCTTAACTTCAGATCAAATACGTTACGCATTTAAATAAAATGTTTCATTTAATCGTGGTTTTGTTTTGTTTTTTTGTCAAAGTTTTTCATATCGTCTCGTTTTTTTGCTCTGATGTGTATTAATTTGTTTCGAAATTAGGCACAAAAAAATTCATCCTTCGGCTTTGAAATAATATTTTAGTTTGCTTGTGAAAAATCGTTGGTGAATCCATTTTGATAGTTGTTTAGTTGGATGATCACGAGATGACCATTTTTTCCTTTTATCGTGTTGTCCACATTGAGTCTTTTTCTAAAAAGATCGAAAAACAAAAAAAAAACTAAAATTAAGAATAGACTTCTTATCGAATCAAAAAAACAGTACAGCCAAAATTCTGCTGAATACATTTAAAGGACATTCAAATCTTTTGCTCTGTTTTCTCTCAAAAAAGTTTTAATAATTCTCCACTAAAATTGAGTTTTCTACGACTGTCTGTTTCCAAAATATGACAGCTTAGATTTTCCCTAAGAAAGGCTTTTTCCACAAAGAAATTTTTCCAGTGTTGCCAATAAAAACAAAATTTAAAAAAGTTATTGCATGCTGTTTAAGAAAATAACCAAAGCGTCTCAAAAAATAATACGTTTTAAATATTTTGGTTTTATTGCTTTTAATGAAAAGTTAAGAAAAGGGACCAAAAGTCTTTAAAAAATTAGCTTGTAAAAAGCCTATTTGGATCTTTCAAAATAGCCCAGAGTTGTGAACGGGCCGACAAGTTCAGGCCCGAATCCGGCCCGAACCCGAAACTATAAGCCCAAACCCGGCCCCAGCCCGAAAATTAATTTGAAGCCCAAATCATGCCCGAAAAAATCCAAAAGTTAAGTTAGGTCTAAAAAATTTAGCTATATTGCCAAGTAAGTTTGATTATTTTTTTGTACAGCTAAGACAAAAAGTACGTCTCAGGCCCGAATTAAGCCCGACATTTTTGTCAACTTTAGGCCCGAACCCGACCCGAAAAGCCTGGGCCGACTTACAACTCTGAAATAGCCAACTGATGGCGGACTTGAAAAAAAAAGTTCAAGAGCCTTGCTTAAGACTCCGTCGAATATTTTGGTACCTTTTTCTGTTGGAAAAGAGTCGGGTAGCATCAATTAAACAAAACAAAATCACTTCAATTATTAAAGCTGTGATCTTAGTCAAAGTTTACTCCACTACACTTTTTAAAATATTGATTTTGAGATTGGTTTGCTCAAAGAGAATAATTTTATTTTGTGGTTAATTAGACGTTGTCATTTTCACGCCGACTATTTCCCAAAGGATTGTCTTTTTCAAGTCTTAGAAATTAACTAACTTGCCTACGTAAAACGTAGGCTTGATTTTGCAAGTGAGAGTTATTTTTATTGCTTTTTTGAGCAAAACGTAGTTTTGTTTCTAATTCTGGATTTAGTTAGGCACCTTAATTTGCCTAATGTACTGCTTTAGAATAAAAAAAATCCTATTTTAAGTAGATTGGATTTTATGTCACTTACTTTCGAAATGGGTCACTTAGGGTCATTTTCTAGCGTTGTTGAAATTTAATTACTTTGTTTTTCATTAAAAGCTTGTTGATTTTTCTTTTTTTCCACACAGTTTATCATCTTAACAATTAGGCAAGGTCAAGCTAGCAGCTGCTAGCTTGCACAAACACAGCTGCTGGTTTTGTGGCGAAACTAAAAAAAAATGCAACTCCGACAGTTGTCGTCTACCTTGTACAGTAAGACTTTAAATTTTTCGTAACGCTCGACAGCTGAGTTGGTAAAGCGCAGAGTTAATGGTCGAAAGGTTGCTAAGTCCAGGTTCGATTCCCGAGCAGGCTATGCGTCGTTGTGTCAATGGGAAAGACACTTTACACTTATGTCACATTGGGACAAGGAGTCAACACGTCGTGGCGGCCCAGCTTGATGAAAGACTCGCTAACAAATGTCACAGTTCCTGCTCCAGTCAATGACGTTGTGGAAGCTAGCAGCGAAAGCAAGAAATAATTGGAACCGATAGCTTCTTAACTCAACAGACCTTAGCTGCTCATAGGTTGTTCAATCGAGCCGCTTAACCGCAATCGGAGCGCACTCCTTTTGACCCGCTACACAGAACAAAAAAAAAGTTAGTGATCTACATTGCTGTGGTTAGACAGGTGTAAGAGAGCCTGCTTTATATGTCTGAATCAATTTTTTTGTGGGTGTCATAGCGGATAAGCTTTCTGATCAAATATTTAATTATACTCGCTGTATTACGCCGAAGCGCGTATCGAGTTGGCAAGACCCATCCCCGCGTCATGAAACTTAAAGCAATACAGTTCATTTAGAAGAAAGGTCGCAGCGGTATTTGACCGGCCCGAGATTTGAATCTCAGACCTCCCGCTTTATAGATGAGCGCGTCACCGCTCAACGAAGTGACCGGTTGACACAAACTTGAAATTCAAAATAACGTATTGAACTACGGTGGCGAAGTGATTTAACGACGACCTGCATTATTAACGACAAATTAACGACGACCTGCATTGATAGATTTGGTGCGACTTCCATATCAGTTTACGTTTCTGATTCGTTTTGAGCTTGGGTTCGAATACCATTTATAGTCAATTTTTTTGATGACCAACGGCTGACCCATGACGTTAGGCCTTCTATTTTCAATTTTGAAATTTAGTCAAAATCTATCATTGATGCCGAGTTTTTGGCTGAATTTTTAACGTGAAAACTTGAAATTAAGTCTGTCTTGAACAAAAATTTAGTGTTAATTGAAAAATTACTGAATACTGGTACCTTGGATTAAAATTTCACAATCGAAAACTTCAAATCTAATCAAAACATTTTGTTAAACTCGCTGTATTACGCCGAAGCGTGTAACGAGCTAGCGGGCCACATCTCTACATCATTGAGCATGCTGGCGCCACAGCTCTTTTCGTAAAAATGCCGCAGAGGCAGCAAGCCGTTGGCAGCACTATGTCCGATATGACCGGCCCTAGATTTGAACCTCAGATCTCCTTCTCCAGAAACAAACGCGTTACTGATCGACTAGCTGGCTGGAAAGTCCAGAACTTGAGTTCCTCAAATCCGATCCCGCAATAACAACTTAAGTAAAATTATTTTGAAAGTTTTTGAAATTATTTTAGCACGTTAAATTTCTACCCAAGTTAGATGTGTCTGAGCTTGCGTTTGCTTTCGGAATACCACTTAATTTACAAGATTAACATCAGGCTAGAAAAATTGATTGATAACGGTACTAGCAAAGTCCAAAAGCTCCCAAATCTTTACTTTGCAGTGAATTTTTAATAGAATTTCTAGCCTATCATTTGGCTGTTCATCCAATTAACACTTGCGACTGAGTTAGATTACTGTCTTCCAAGTCTTTTGCGACAGAATTTGATGTTTGTGATTCCCTATTTGGCTGATGCAATTTATTCTTGATGAATTTTTATACCTATGCTAATTTGTAACTACTTAGCTTTTTCGTTTATATGGGCGGTACGATCTTCACTTTGATTTAAGTTAAGCTTAAAAATGAAACCTACTTAAACCATCTTTTTCAGTACGCCCTTGTGATTCGAGATGGTCAGAAAGCTCAAATTCTGGCTGAAACTTTGGTGGTTGGTGATATATGCGAGGTTAAGGGTGGCGACAGAATACCTGCTGACCTTCGAATCATAACCGCTTCATCCATGAAAGTAAGTTTGATTGATGAATTTTTATCCTACTGCCTCGAAAAAACTAGCGTGGCTTTGTCCTTTAGTTTAGACGAGTCCTTCGCACCTGCTTTGAAGTTAATCGTTTCTCAATTTATGGTATTTTCTATTTTAACTCGTCATTTATCCCCAACATTTTTTTAGTTGCATGTGCAAACAATTTTGCAGTTGAATTTATGTATATATTTTTAGTATATCTTATTTTATTGAAAATTTAAAACGCACAAAAAATTACAAATAAAAACAATTCAATCATTAAGTTCACAGGCTGATGTTTAAAAGTGGTTTGGGGGAGGCTAGTTCTTTCGTAGATATTGGACTAACTTCATCAAAGTTACTTTAAATGTGCTGTTCACGTGGGAGAAAAGCCGAAAGGATAGGAGTTGTTGCGATAAAACCGGTCAACTTGATCTTCTTCTGCATCGAAATTGAGTGAATGCTGATGTAGTCTAACTGTCTAAAAGTGCAAATATGAAATCTTCAGACTCCGCTGACCCCAATCTATTTGGGAATATCAGTGGTGGTAAGAGTTCCTCCAACAATGATTAAAATTGACAGAAAAGTAGCAAGTTTAACAAGCCGTTTGTCACTTTGAGCGGTTACTTTCGAGAGAAACTAAGTACTGTTCAGTGCATAATACATAAACAGATGTTTGATTATGCTTTAAAGGTGACGTTTTAATCTAAAGCTTGTGGTACCGGTACTTAATTCCATCTGCAAAACATCTTGTCCCTGAGTTAGAGATTTAAGATGACGATTTCCTGCAAGGATTTTTGCGGATTAAAACTCGTTTCACCTTGATCAGTCATCAATAATGAATGGTTAGACTTAGTTCTGCTCTTGAATAAAAAAATGTTTGTTAGTAATGATGCAGAACATTAGCTGATATTCAGGTGCGTTTACACTGGATGCGAGTCGACGCGAAGAAACCAAAATTTTACGTCCTCGACAACTCGCAAAAAGTTTCAACCGGTCGGAAACTTCGCAAGCGGTTGCTTAACTTAACTTAGCCAAAATTGATGATGAGTGGTTGGCCTATTTTGAACAAATGACGTAAGCGACCACTTGTGAAGATTTCCAACCTTTGCTTCTTGACCAGTGTAAACGCACTTTTACTATACAATTACAAAGCCTTTTGTGGCAGCAAGGTAAGTTGAGGAATTGCAAGTATGGGACTGCAGTAGTAGTACATTTTTCTTTGGGCCTGTCTCTGTCAATGTTTTATCGAGAGCATCCTATTTCCCTATTCAACTTCTTCATTTCTTTTTAAACTGCGTTTCTTGGGTCCCTTTATGATTTTTATTTACAAACCGTGTCAACTTTAAGCAGGCGACTCTCGCAAGTTACTGTTTTTCTTCTTCTCTTCGGCTTTTTAGTCGAGTGCATTTTATGGTTTGAACCCTAAAAATCGCAACAAAAGGTTTCTAAACGGATTTTAATAGTATTTGGACTACTAAAGAACAAACTAAATGTTTACAAAAATCTGGCCATGCAAAAGGTGTGTTTTGTTCGCTGACGTCATTTCCAACATTCGATTAGATCAGGGTTTCTCAAACAGTGGGCCACAGAGCTATTCGAAAAATTGGCTGCTTGGTTCAATAAAGTCTTATTTCAGTTATATCTACTGGAGAATTGACAAAAATTGGGGACTACAATGCGCTGACCTTTTTTCGGAGAGCAGGGCAAAAATCGCTCTCCCAGAGGTGAAGACCTTTTTTTTTGAGATCAGGGCAATCACTGGGCAAACAACAATGACTCGAAAGTGAAGACCTTATTTTTTTGAAGCGGAGGGCCACAGACCAATGGGCCATGCAAACTTTCAAAAAACACAAAATGGGCCACGGTTCCGAAAAGGTAGAGAATCACTAGGTTACATCATAGACCTTTGTAAATGGTTTTGCAGACGTGTTGAGTAAACTAGTGTAACTCAAACACACCACAGACGGTGGTCTGGGGCCGCCCCATCCGCCGGAGGCTAAAAAAGTCTGGGGGTGAAGCCCCCAGCAGCTAGGCGATTTTTTTTAATTTTTAAAAAAACAAAGCTATTTTGATGCCATTGAATCACATTTTGCCCGAATTCAGCGTCATTTGAAAGAACTAGATTTTTAGCATTTGAAAGCCAATTCAAAAAATTAAATTGTTCAATTCTCCTTTTACTTGCAATTCAAGTTCAAAACACCTTTAAAATCTTGTATTTTGGTGTTAAATTTTGTAAGCGATTTGGCCTAGGCAAGGAAAAGTATGGTGCACTGCATCGAGCAATATTTTAGCAGTAAATAATCATCCACTCCAAGATTTTCCTTAAGAGATTTTGTTTTGTCGTGAAATTAATTAGTTATAGAAGTACATGTACAGCCAAGGGGTCCAGGCCCCCTCAATTAAATTCAATAATTTGTTCAATGAGTCTCCCCCAGCTGATTTCTTTTTCAAAAATATTTTTTCGCGTAAAAACTGGCGAGGTGAAAGCGAATTGCTATTAAAGAATAGTGCAATAGATGGTTATACGTACTAATTATGTCATTCCCGGTCCGTATTTGCATTGCGCGTAGCCCCTGGTACTTCGGGGATTATTGCAACATCTTCCTGCCAAATACAGGTGAAGACCAAAAAAGTCTTACCATCTGAGCGCGGGCCTCTGGCACTGTGCCATATGGTAAATCCGGTCCTGGTTGTTGCATTGCGTTCATAAAAAGGTTAAATAAGGGCCTGAGCTGGCCACTTTCAAGATAAAAACCCATAATTTCACTCGGGTTATACGTTTAAATTGGTTGGCAAAAATTGAATTGAGGGGCCTCGGGCCCCTGGTCGTCAATGTTATTGTTTGTTACTATTGTACGCGTGTTCTGTTGTACGCGAAGATGTTAAAAGAAACTGAAACTGAAGAAACAATTGGCTTTTTTGTCACATTTTTATCGTAGGTGACATTTCCATTGGGGGTGTGGGGGTCCTGGGCCCCTTCTCTGGCTACGCGTATGGGGATAAGGCCTATTTTTTCATAGATGAAATCCACTATTTACGCAAGAATCAATTTTGTCATACTTTGAGCGGTTGTGCGTAGCCAATGCTATATAACTTTTTGCTTGAGCGTTCGAAAAAGGATTTATTACCAAATTGGTTTGAAAATTTTGTGAAATAGCTATTGAAAGAAAAAACAATTCCAGCTCGACGAAGACTCAAATTTTAGTAGGACTATATTAGCCCACCCTCTAGCAAAGCTAAATATAATCCAGAACATAAATCCGCTTAATAAGGACCACCGCTTGTGGTCCTTTACCACTGTAAACCTACGAAGGGACGATTATTGTACTGAATATCGATCAGTAACTTAGTTTTAGCAAATCGATGTCAATATAACTTAAATGAATTTAGGTCGACAACTCATCATTAACTGGTGAATCGGAGCCTCAGACTCGCTCGCCGGAATGTACAAACCAGAATCCGCTTGAAACCAAAAATATTGCCTTTTTCTCTACAAACTGCGTTGAAGGTAACAAGTTTTGTTTCCAAAAAAAGATTTTCATTTGTGATCTGTTTTAGTTATACGTTTTCAGTAAAGTTGCTGACTCAATATTCTTACTTCTTTCTACAGTATATCTAGTGAAAAGTCAAAATTGAACTTTCATTCAAAAACTAATTGAGAAAACGATGACGTTAATAGAACAAGTACACTGCTTAGCTTCCGGTAAAATCTTTTTTAAACTACTTGAATTTGAGTAAAACTCAACAAACCCAAATCCGTTTATATCTTTGCCGGATTTAAGTTTTCAACAATCTCCAGTTTCGATGATGTATTTCAGTTTAACTTTGGCTAAACCAATAAGATCAAATACCAAAGTGCGCTGCCAGACATTTTTTAAATTTTATTTTCACCAAAGAAACTTTCACAAAAATTTTAATGGCAACACTTCCGTATTGTGAAGTTGTGGAAATGTTGGTATCGAAATACTGCTTAAATTTAATAAGTCAGAGAAAACTTGCTTATAAAATTTGATTTTTTTGGCAACACTGCTAGAGAAATGGTTTAAACGTTGACTGAAGACAAAATCAATGGGGGTATCAAAGTTAGGCTGTCCAATTAGATTTGATTAGCGTTGACTCCATCCTTTTTGACCAAGCCGTTCCAGAAATATTCCACATCAAACGCGACTACGGCCTGCAATCATAATTTTTATTGGCAACCCTGACCTTGACAACATCGGCGACGCCATCTTAGGCAACGTCGCAATTAGGAAAAACCACAAACGACTTTCAACTTATATATGGGTTAATATACAAGTTTGTGGGCAAGGCTACATTGAAACGTTAGAGTTGACAAACAAAAGAATAATTAGAGAGGCCCTTGCGGCATGTTTGAAGTAGAATATTTCTGAAACAGCTGGGACCAAGAAAGATAGAGTGAACGCCAATCTAGTACTATTGGCCTAACTTTAGATCCCCCCATTGATTTTGCTTTCAGTTCTCGTTTAATCATACTAATTTGGAACGGCAAACCTTAGAAATTGATTTAGAATTATTTGGTGGCTGCTTGACTTGGTGAACCTGAGGTCCTTTACGGCTTCCTGCTGCTCTGCTTCATTTCATTTTTACAAATGTCTGTGTCCGTTTAAAGTGATTCTCAAGTGCACAATAAACGTCTATCTATTCAACTTTGATCTGCATGTATTGGAAAGAATATGTTAAATAAATATCAAAATTGTTCAAATTTATTTTAGATTTGTATGACTCTTGGGTCTTAAGCTAGATAGCATTCTTTCTTCAATTAGCCAGTACTGAATATTGTTCATCTCTTCTGTAAAAGTGTAAATTGTATCTTTAAATCCTAGATCAATAAATTGTATACCTTTAAATTTATAGGTTTTAAAAATATATCTTTTTAACTTTGGGATCAATAAAATGCATCGTTAAATCATAAAAGCGTAAAGTGTACCTTTGAATTTAGGATCAGGCATTGGAATTGTGGTCAAATGTGGAGACAACACAGTCATGGGCCGTATTGCATCACTGGCCTCTGGCCTCGAAGTAGGGGACACTCCAATCGCAAAAGAAATCGAACATTTCATTCACATTATTTCAGGTTTTCCACCCCATTTGCGTGCCCCAACTTTGCTTTTGCCAGTAATACACTGCTTGCTAGTTTTGCTACTAAAACCAGCACACAAGCTTTGGATAACTTCATTTTTAGTTGCTTATTGCAGCTTCGTTGCTCTGCTTTCTGTTTTAATTGCTGTTTCTGTTGATTAACTGCTACTGGTGCTACTAACACTTCTTATTCATACTGTAGCTTTAAATTTCTAGCATACTGCCGACGTCTCTTGATTACAGGAGCGTTAAATTAGTAATAAAAAGGCAGCTAGCTCTAGAATAGCTGGCATTGTTTCCTTATATTGTGCTTTTTGCAAAGACATTTAACGCTTATTTTAGAATAGGGTAAAACAATTTTTTCATTGCAGTGCACCAGCCAAGCGCGTAGCCAGAAATTCGCAATGGAGGGGCTGTGTTTGGGGTTCTGGAGGCGGAGCCCCCAGCCGCCGGAGGCCAATGGGGGTCTGGGGGCGGAGCCCCCAGCGCTCGAAATTTTGCATTTTTTTGCAAAAATAGCTTGATTTTAGAGCTATTTTACTAAAAAAATAATGCTTTTAAAACGCGGCATAGAAATCGGCAGCGCAACATGATTCAACTGGTTGCAATAATAGACTATGTGGGAAGTGGCTAATGATGACGTTGCAGTTCTCTTCAAAATCATACAACCCTATCATACAATAAAACTCACTTGCAGTAATCGATTTCGTCCATATTTTATAAAGAAAAATAATTGGGGGGGGGTAATGGAAAGATATTCGAGAGAAGTGATTGGTAATTAACTAACACTGAATAGCCCCCCCCCCCGTTTTATTTCTGAGTTTATAATAAACCTATATTTGGCATTTTTACACTAGCGATCAAATCTGATTGTTTATTTTTGGGCATTTTTCAAAGTTTTCATTGATTTGTAACTTTAATTTTCGACAAATTAGCCCTCCCTGAATATATGTTTCAAAAGAGGCTTTAAATCACTTTTTAGTCCATTCCAGCGCAAAAAACAGTCTCAGAAGAGCTAAAAACGTGTTATTTGTCTTATTCTGCATTTTGATTGACAGGCCAATGGGGGGCTATAGCTCCCCGCCCCCCCCCCCCCTGGCTACGCTACTGGTACCAGCCAAACAAAAACATGCAAATTAAACCCAAAAAGGGCAAAGCCTTCTCTAAAAGATCGTTTCTTAGCCTAAAAAAATCTGCTCCCTCCTTTTTTATCCATTGTTTGCTTTTTTTACCTTCACCTACCTGATTTGCCTCCGGTTTGACTTTGAGAGGCAAATAAAATTTTCTTACCTTAGTGCTGGCTAAATGCTTGACCCTCCGAAAATTTCTTGAACTCACCCTACCCTGATTTCAAATTTAAAAAGGCAAAACAGTTTCCTTAAAATTTGAGATTGGGATGTTGAAAATTGTAGAAATTTTACAACGTTAACGGTGTGTTCACACAGGACGCGAAGCGACGAGCAGCGAAAGTTGGCAACCCTCTCGAGTGGTCGCTGACGTCACTTACTTATAATAGGCCAACCACTCATCAACGGTCTTGTCTACAGTAAGTCATGTTAAGCAACCACTCGCGAAGTTTGCGACAGGTTGAAACTTTTCGCTAGTTGTCAATGACGTCAGATTTTGATTGCTTCGCTTCCAGGGCAAACGCACCTTAAGCAATATGGGTCATACGCATAATGACGTGGCGATTTAACTCCTTTACTTTTTTGATCCGCTCCAAACATCTCTCGATTAATCAGGTTCTGCTCTTGGTGTCGTGATTCGCTGTGGCGATAATACTGTGATGGGTCGAATCGCGAATCTAGCGTCAGGACTTGAAACCGGAATGACTCCAATCGCCCGCGAAATCGAGCATTTTATCCATGTCATTTCAGGTTACCCGAATGTCCTACTATCATCCGTTTTCTGTCCTTAGTTATAGATTAGGCATATAGTTTGTCTACTTCTGTACACACTGCGAAGTGTCGGTGCAGCATTTGCGTTTAATACTTTCGACCAGAGGTTGAGTCCTCGAGGACACATTTTGAAGTCCTTGACCTTGGCCTCGAAGACCTTTTTTTTGGAGAGCACTTGCGCTTGTGTTCTTGGTCGTTGGCCTCGAGCATTCCTGTACTTGGCCTCAAGAGGGTCTGTGCTCGATAGGGCTGTCCTTGGCCTCGAATTTTTTTTTGTGTCCTTGGCCTTGGCCTCGAGCCTTGTGTCCTCGACAGGGTGTCGAACCGTTTCAAATAACGGTTCAGGTTCAGGTTTAGTTCCGGCTCAAAATATTTTAGCGGTTCAGGTTTGGTTCGGGTTCACTTGAACACCATTTTCGAGGTTCAGGTTTGGTTCAGGTTCACTCAAGTAAAATATTACTGGTTCAGGTTCGGTTCGGGTTCATAGACTTAAAATTTAACTGTCGTTACTCGTTTCGTCCAGAAAAAAAAAAGGAGAAATTGTTGATCCTGTTGAAGTTCACCACTGCTCTTATTGTGCGTGTACAAGCGTCAGCGGCATCGGGATATGGAAAAATATATTCTTACTTTTGTTAGGGGTTCAGGTTCGGTTCGGGTTCAATTGAGCACAATTTTGAGGGTTCAGGTTTGGTTCAGGTTCACTGAAGTAAAATTTGCTGGTTCAGGTTCGGTTCGGGTTCACCAAAATGAAACGGTTCATTCGGGTTTACGGTTCGGGTTCAGGTTCGGTTCGACACCCTGGTCCTCGACTCCTCCTATGCTTTCGACTAATTTTGTCATTGTTTCAGTAAGCTTGAACAATGCAACTGCTTTTTTATTCCTAGCTGATTCAAATTTTTGTGTTTTTTTTATGTTTGCATGAATGTTTCAATGTTATGTGTTTTTATATTTCGAATTCAAATCATGCTAAAACTTAACATTTGATGTGTAATGTTGTAATTAACATTTGTTCGAATACTAAACTGGCTATTATTAGTGATGGGAAACATATATTATAGTATATTTTAAACAAATTTAGTGTGACAAGATATTACACCATAGTTCTCAACCTATGTGTCGCGACCCAAAATTGGGTCGCCTAAAAATTCTTTTGGGTCGTGTGTTTTTTTTTTTTTTTTGTCGACATTTACAAAGAGTGAAATATGCAAAAAGCAATAGCAAAAAATAACTCAGCAAATCCGCGGAAATTTGTGGGTTTCCGAAGTGAAGAGCTTTTTTTTTGCTCGTCACCTCACATTCCGCAAATAATTTTAATTGTGGTTGTCTTCAGCTGTCCCGTTTTTTGGTCCCAAAAGCATAGTAATCCAATTTAGAATATACATGGGTAGCAAAATTTCACATATTTGATTTTTTCAATAAGTTTGTGTTGCTTTGAAAGTAGGTTGAGAACCACTAATATAACATACCGGTAATTTGGAAAATGAAAATGTAGTAAAGTACTTATTTATCGTGTCATCTTCATCAGAACAGTTTAAAGTAATTAAGAGTTTTTGTTTTGTTTTGGCACGTTTCAGTTATTTTGTGTCAACTCTTATGATTTTTTATTCTACAGGTGTCGCTGTCTTTTTGGGTATTACGTTCTTCATCATTTCAAAAACTCTTCACTACACTTGGCTGGAAGCAGTCGTGTTTCTGATTGGCATCATTGTGGCAAATGTACCGGAGGGACTCTTGGCCACTGTGACAGTAGGCTGATTTTGTTTCTACTTAAAAATTAAGAAAATAAAATATTTACCTTTAAAACAACGCCCAAACAAGTTGTTGCGCCGTTAGGGTCTTTAGGGAGCCTAAAAAACTTATTCAAATTGATTTGAGTAAAAAATTCAAACCAGTTTGAATAAGATTGATAGTTTAATCGTCTTATCGCAATTTGATTATTTTCAGTTTTTTGCTAGTTAAGTAAGCAGCAATTTTTGATTTAATCCTAATCGGTAACTTGTGGTTCGATTTTCGGTCTGATTAAATTATAGACTACAAAAATTGAAATGTGAAGCTTTCCTGCTTGGTTTTTTACTATAAAAGCGTCAGTGCAAAGCTTAATTGCAACATTAAATATTTGCTTTGTCATCCGAAAAAAAAATGCGACCAGACTGTTAATGACATACCGGTTGTAAGGAATTCCATGATTGATAACTACACTAATACAAATTAGGCCTATCTTGTTGAGGATTAAGTCTTTCTAACTGCCAAATATCGCCTTTGTGACGTAGAGGGTTGTTGCTGGACTCAATCACCGTAAAGTCCTTGGCAACTTCCCATTCGCCATCTAAGCGAATACCAATTGATTTCTTTTTCATCTTATTACTGAGCGATGAAATAAAATTTGTCTTATCGTGTCTTGTCAAACTGGACCATCTCGATATTTAGGGCCGTGTGCACCAACACGGATTAACTTTGATACACGGATTGCCGAACATTGACGGGAAATGGTTAGAAAAATAGCCCTGAAAATTGCTACAATTATTATGTAATTCAAAGACTACTTTTCTAAATTTGCGAATTCAGACTATTTTAATCTAGTAAATTATACGGTTCAGAAGATCAAAAAATTTATGATCCGCAGATCAAAGTTAATACACGTCGGCACATACGACCCAAAACAACTTAACCCGATGGGGCAATTCAATCAATGTATATTTTAGGTCTGTTTAACTTTGACTGCGAAACGGATGGCAAGAAAGAATTGCTTGGTGAAGAACTTGGAAGCGGTTGAAACCCTCGGTTCAACATCGACAATTTGTTCCGATAAAACTGGGACGCTCACTCAAAACAGAATGACTGTAGCTCATATGTGGTTTGATGATAATATTGTAAATGCTGATACAACTGAAGACCAATCTGGTAAGACCCGTTGCTTGCGTTTTGCTAACCAATCAGAAGTAATTAGGCTTGAGTGCTGCTAACCAATCAGAAGTAGTTAAGCTTAAGTGCTGCTAATCAGTCAGCAGTGGTTAAGCTTGAGTGCTGCTAACCAATCAGCAGTGGTTAAGCACTAGCTTTTTGCAAAATAGGATTATTACAAACGATGACCTGTATACGAGAGCGACCGCGAACTCTAACTTTAATCAAATCTTAAACATTATATTCGCTGTATTACGCCGAAGCATGTAACGAGTTGGCGGGCCCATTTTCACATCATTGCGCCTGGGCAACACATATCCTTTCGAAGAAATGTGGCAGCGGCGGCGAGTCGTTGGCAACACCTAGTCCCATTTGACTGCCTCGAGATTTGAACCTCATACCTTCCGCTCCATAGGCAAACGCGTTACCGCTCGACCACTCTAATTTTAGATACATTAAAATATACAGTAAGTTTGGACAATTTGAGTTATCGTACAGTACTCATTCATGAAGAGTGAAGAAACTATTGGAAAACCACATAGTCTGTGACGTGTAGCGAGTTAATCGCTATAATTAATGTACCAACAATTGCAACGAAATAAACTGCTATAAAAAGAAAAGAAATTATGCAAACATGTATAGACAATTTACAAAAAGTTCATGAATCTTAGTTTGTTTTATTGGTTATTGATGGTAAGAAAAAAATAATAAAAAACAATTCTGAGTATTCTACAATGTACTATAAAATTATATTTGTTTTGTGGTTATTTATTTTAGATTCATAAAATTGTTCCTTTTTGGGTCAGGTAATTCTTTTGACACGTCATCAGCAACTTGGAAAGCGTTATCTCAAATCGCTTGTTTGTGTAATCGCGCACATTTCCTCACTAATCAAGAAAAAGTTCCGGTGCTGAAGAGAGAAACCTCGGGTAAGTGGATTCAACTACGTACTCAGCAATTTGCATGAGCCAAATAATCGGTGCATTTTTTAACCTGTTGGATTGCTCTTTTTTTTTAAAAGAACATAAAATTTTGAGTTGAGCTTGACCGTTCTTAAATTTTGGCGACTCTTCAGCTTCATTTGTTCGTAACTTTATTAGAAAATAAAGTGACACTAATTCAATCTTGTTTGATTAAAAGTTGTTTTTTGTAATAGATCATTAATTACAGTTAGATAAATCAACAATGGCAGCATAAAAAAGGCCAAAAAAACTATACTGATTACCTAAAAGTGAATTGTACTACTGTATAATTCGTGTTCTTAGTTATTTTTTCCGAATGAGGCTGGCATTGTTTTTAATTTGTTGTTTTTTGGCAAAAATAAGCCTCGCGTTTTACAATATTGTTCTTATAAAAAAAGTGCAATCAAGATTGGTTATTATTATCTTTTCATCACACCCACAGAAAAACCAATCCTCACAAAAAAGCGGGTAACGAACAGGGCGTAACAAGTGGGGGAGCAGGCAGGGCTTTTATGAGTCCGAGTGAAACATTTTCATTCAGCAGAAAAGGGCAATAACGGAAATGTTGGGCAATGCGTCTGCGAACGGCCCTGGCAATTAAAAAGTAGGAAAGTCGCTCAAAAAATCAGAGGTCCAATTTTTTGCATGAATCCAGGGTTGAAAGTCAATGCTATTTAAAAGCAAAGACGAATCGATATCGATAATTTACACTAAATGCAAAGAATTGTCAATAGTCGAATAGTCGATATCAGAAACAAAAAGCAAAGACTAAAAATTAGTAATCGAAACCAAAATACCAACAAAAATTTTTATTCTAGTCTTCATTAAGACGCACTAAAATTTTTGCTGTATTTACTATTAAATGAAATTTGTGAGTGAAAACTATAATTTCCGTATTATAAAAGATATAAAACTGTTGCAACTTAAAACTATAAATAAGCAGTAGCTTTTTTCAGTTTTGCTGAACATTGATAGGCTAATTAACGAAGTAAGCTTAGGCAGACTCAACAAAAACAAAAGTATTCTACAAAGATTCAATCAATTGTTAACATGCTAGCAAAAAGCGTAGAAAAGACGATAATCGATAAAAAAATTGATAAGAAGCGTCTGCAATAATTGATAACAGAAAAGCAAAGAAATGTAGTATCGATTTTCGATTACTAATCGATATTTCCTACCCTGAACGAATCCACAGCAAATTATTCATAAATACAAGTAATTTAAATTTTACGTTTAAATTTTCCTTTTTCCTAGATTGTCGAAGCCAACAATCAGAAATAGCTGCCACAATGCGTCTTTAAAGACAGAATAACGAAGCCAGGGTGCTATAGCTGCACCTAAACCATGCAATTTTGTAGCAAAAACCACGCTTTAATATTTTCGCTAGTTTTTATTTTTGTCAGCTGGAAGCTACGTTTTTACTGAATTTACAAGAGGGTAGGTAATATTGTGAGAACATGTTACAGGTGACGCCTCTGAGTCTGCATTATTGAAATGCGTCGAATTGGCACTTGGCAACGTTGAAAATCGACGAAAAAGAAACCCCAAAATGGCTGAAATACCTTTCAATTCCATGAATAAGTATCAGGTAATTTCAGTAGCGATACTGCATGATTTGTTCACTTAAGAGATAGCAATAACAAATTTATGTTGCCACATAATTCAACCTGATGAGCACTCAAACAGTTCTGTTATTAGAGTAATCATTGCAAAACGTTTAATTAATGAGTAATATTTGACGGAAACTAACTTCACCTAATGAGCACTGATAAAGCAAAACTAGCCTACTTAATGATGCTGATAATAGCAAAACTAAGCAAACCTGAAGAGCTCTCGCAAAAGTCAAAACAATGGATTTGAAGAAGATCTAATCTGCAAAAGTTTAATAAAAATAAAGTTAACGAATGAACCTTTACTGGTCATAACAGGTTTCTGTCCATGAGACTGAAGATGAAAAAGATCCTCGTTATCTTCTGGTGATGAAAGGGGCGCCAGAGAGAATCCTTGATCGTTGCAACCAGATCATGAACCAAGGAAAGGTTGAACCTATGACTGAGGAATGGAAGAAGAAATTTGAAGACGCCTATCTTGCACTTGGGTCACTTGGAGAACGTGTTTTGGGTTAGGAATTTTGTGGTACTTACTAGCTGTATCGTTTCCTTCAAACTAACAATTATTGAGTAATTAATCGTCTAGTGTATTGTTGTGTTGCGTCGTTGTTGTTCTTTGTGTCTACCACCTGAAGGTAAAGAAGTGGTGGTTAATGAATAAAAGGTTCACATCTTCAATGCTGTACTACTAATAATTGTTTTCGAACAAGAAGGAAGAGCAAAAAACCAAACGGGAGGGGAAGTTTGATTAGAAAGAAAGCATATGGTTATCGTTCAGCACGTAATTGTAATTGTAATTACATTTTATTCACCAAGTTGCCTTGGCCAGGAGACAGCGAAAGGACCTTTCGGTCTTCGACTCAAGCTGCCACCTGCCCACCTGTCTACCACACACGGCGGAGGCTTCATACTGTCCCTTAAATTGCTGAACGTCAAGCAGGGAAGCTGTGAATACCAATTTTTATAGTCTTTGGTATGACCCGACCGGGAATCGAACCCGAGTCTACCGCTGCAGTAGCAGACGCTCTATCCACTCGACCAACTCTTTTCTTGGTTGTTATTGTCGGTATCTTAAATCCATATTTTCGATTTAGCAAACATATTGATTGCTAGTTTTGCGTACCGCATTTGTGATGATAATAATATTAAAGAACAAATCATAATTTTTCCTCTAAATGATATCTTGACTCCTCTCTGTATGTTAACTTTGCTACCTTCAGGATTCTGCCACGAGTATCTTCCAGCTCAAACATTTCCGAAGGGGTTCCAATTCGACGCAGAGGACGTTAATTTTCCACTGGAGAACCTCACCTTTATTGGCTTGATGTCAATGATAGATCCTCCTCGAGCTGCTGTTCCAGATGCTGTAGGAAAATGTAGAAGTGCTGGAATCAAAGTGAGTTTGTTTTATATAAAATTACTTACTTTTTTCTGCTATGGTTTGATGTGGTTGGGTTCGTGTTCCGTCATTTTTGTTTCAGTTAATCACACACAACAATACATTTTAAAGATTATGTATAATTCAAATAGAATGCAGAAATTAATCGGTTAAATCAAGCGAGAAATCTAAATTACAATACACTTTGACTTGATGAGTAATTTCTTAATAATAAATTTTATCGTCAAATGCAGAGGCTTTTTACTTTACGCTGACTTCCCTCAGTAGCACATTCTCATCCAAATGACCAGCATTTGCTGCTGAGAGAATTTTAAATCTACGGAAGTTATAAAATAAAACTATGCTAAGTTGATGTAAAAACGGATGTGAAAGTTTAATTTTAAGTTAGCATTGTGAAAATATAAAATTATAAAATATATTATCTAGCTACGACAAGTTTTTAAAATATAATTAGCCAGCGCTGCCAGCCTACTAATAAAATAATATCCCAAGTCAAGTTGATCGAGCAGGAAAGCGTTCGTCTCTGGAGACGAAGGTCTGATGTTTAAATCTCTGGCAGATCAAATTGGATACAGGGTTGCCAACCGTTCGCCACTATTACCACATTTCTTCGAAAATAGCTATGTTGCCCGGGTGCAATGACGTGGATGGGCCCCGCCGACTCGTTACACGCTTCGGCGTATTACAGCGAGTTTAATCAAAGATTTGATTTTGATGTTTTAGCATCCGAAAACCTATAATTTAAAGAAAAAATGTTGATATTTAAATTATTTCGCATGAAAGTATTCTAGGCCTACCATGTAATTTGAAGTGGAGTTTCAAAACTTTTCCCTAAGGTGGAACTTGAACCATTGGTATTAAATACTCAATTTGGTGAAAAATGACTTCGGCCGTTATCTTAGCAGACTAAATAATTGTTGTAGTTCACTCACATAAACTATTATTATGACCTATAAATATGTTATAACCGTTTAGCCCAGTAATGATTCAATTTGTCTAAGCTTGTAACTCATAAAGCCCAAATAAAACTGGTAATGTGGACTGTAGAAATGTTGGCTATAGCTAAAAATATACACCAGTAATGCAAAACCATTAAAAGATATAGTTTATGTTTTAAATCTACGTACAAAGTGTGTGTGAAATTGCTTGTATGTTGTTCGCAGTTATATTGTGCTATATGCACGAAATTTAAAACGAAGACGATTTCTGTCGTTACAGCTTGCGATGAAATCCGCTTTTTCATGCATACGTTGCGTTCATTCCGCGCCCTGGTAACGTTGTTGCGTCCTTGATGTTTAAGGCGCTTAACGATATGGTTTTCTCTGCTTGGTGGCTTTGAACAAGTAGCAAAGTTACGTGGGAAGAAGTCAAACATCAAGCGGAAAGCTTGGAATACGGTCAATTCCTAAATGGGTGAGAACGAATCGTCCAAAATAAAAGCGCCCCTGTTGCTTCTTTGTGAGAGGAGGATAAATAGATATCAATCAAAAACCAATCTCTTCAAAGCGTTTGGTTAGAGCTATTAATTGAATTATCGCCATGTTTCTAAACAAATCTTGGATTAGCTTAGTTGTCGTTTGCTTCATTGATGCAATAATTATTAATTAGACTTTCCAAACAGGTCATTATGGTGACTGGCGATCACCCGATTACCGCCAAAGCCATTGCTAAAGGCGTCGGAATCATTTCGGACGGAAACTACACGGCGGAAGACTTAGCACAACAACAGAAAATCCCCATAGATTTGGTGGATCCAAGAAAAGTGTCCGCTATTGTAGTCCACGGCTCCTCCCTCAATGACATGCCAGAGGAAGCACTTGATGAGATTGTTCGGAGGCATCGGGAAATTGTTTTTGCGAGAACCTCTCCTCAGCAGAAGTTACTCATTGTTGAAAGTTGCCAGAGACAGGTATAGCACAGTATAAGATATGCTGCTATAGCTGCGGTCATTTAACTGTTGACTGCTCCTATCAACTGCCACGTAATTCAGTAAATCCACAAATGAAACTTAACTTTAGAAACGAAGAGTTGTAAAGCAATTCAGATCTCTGATCGCAATGGGACGCTTGTTTTTGACCTTAGATGCTGTAATTGTGTGACTTATTCTCTTAAAGAAGCACAAGCTGGATACCGCTGATAAGTATAAGTAGATTTAGACTCGTACTTGTGAAAATGCAGTACAATCATAGTCAACTATGGTACAATCGTGGATGATCTGCCAAAAAAAGGTTATCGAAATTTTTCTCTCATTGGATGACTAGGCGTAGGTTAGAACCCTTGATAAGATTAAGCTGCTACACTTCACAGTCTTCCAACTTCTCCATGACACCAAGCAGTTTACCCAATGTGGTGGCGTAGCTTGAATAAAGACTTGCAAAACAAAAATCCAAAAAAGGGTGCTCTGCTTTGATGTGGCAGACAAACGCAGAATGCCTGTTTCATATGAACGAACTTCCATCATTTCGCTTGAATGAAGTATTCTATAATACATTAAACGCGTATAGAGTGTTCTTAAAAAAGTATTAGACAAAGAATATCTGGTTTTTGCTGTAAAATTAAACACCTGCTTTTTTGCTTCAGGGCGCGATTGTAGCAGTGACTGGCGACGGCGTGAATGATTCCCCTGCGCTGAAACGAGCTGATATTGGCGTTGCAATGGGAATAGCTGGTAGCGACGTTTCAAAACAAGCAGCAGATATGATTTTACTTGATGATAACTTTGCCTCTATTGTCACTGGTGTTGAGGAAGGTAATAAAGCAGAATTCACGAAATATATTCAGAAAATTTTAAGCTATCAAGTTTGAATCGTTTCTATTTTTTTTGCCAATAACTGCATATCCACAAGGTTAACGTTTGGATTGTGAATAAGCTTTTCATATACATCATTTACTTGTATAAGTGCAACTTTGCAGTTTTTGTGTTATCCAATACCAGCAGCAACCTACAACAAAATACTGCACGTTTTTGCTTATTGGGCACGACTAGAGGTGATTAGCCAAAGGTTATTACAAATGAACAACCATACTAGCTCAATAATTTGTGAATTCAGGCCAATAGTATGAACTGTATATAGATACAATTGACAAAAATCTTTATATTACCGGAATCAATATTTTTCAGGTCGCTTGATTTTTGACAATCTAAAAAAATCCATTGCCTATACCTTAACCTCCAACATCCCTGAAATCACCCCTTTTCTGATCTTCATTATCGCTGATGTTCCTTTACCTCTGGGAACTGTTACGATTCTCTGCATTGATCTTGGAACAGATTTGGTAAAGTTTAATTTTGAAAATTGTAGCAATCAAAATTCTTTAAAACGTACTTGTTGTTTCAGCGCAGATTTATCTTTCTGTCACCGCACAGCGTCAAACGTTAGGTATTGTACGATCTGCACATTTTTCATTGCAATGGCTACTTTGTGCTTGGAGGAATACGCATCTGCTTAGAAGTTTCCAGTGATCCATTGTTACTGTGATTTTGTTCGAATTCTTGCCACGTAATTTTGCTGCTTGTTCGAAGTCACCATACAGAGATAATCATCATAAAGCGTCTTATCCAAGGACGCAAAAACGTGACCAAGGTGGTAGTTGATTCCAGATCATGCGACCAGAGTCGTCGTACAAACGACGCCTTTGCCCCCTCAAGCCGCTACCGACCACTTATTCAATATTCCCCGTGTGATGGAGAGTTAATTGCATTTTTACGGACCTTCTTTTTGGACCAGATTGTTGGCTCCAGCGTCTAATTTTGCTGAGTCATGCTAAAAGAATTGCCAAATTATGAAAGAACGGTGCCAACATTGGGTCCGACTGGATTGGCAAAATAACCGCCTATTTTAGCGGTTCGAAAATTGACACGATTCCTTTGCTAGTTTTCACTTTTTTTAACTCCTCCGTGCGCGGAAAAATCCGCACTCGCTTAGGAGTTTCCACTAAATTTTTTGCTAGTTTGAAACCGCTAAGCAGTGATAATTATTGTAGAGCGTCTTATCCGAGGACGCAACAACGTGACCAGGGTGAAGGTTAACTCAGATCATGCGATCAGAGTCGTCGTGAAAACGACGCTTTTGCTCACTCAAATCTCTGCCCCGCTGCCAGTTTTTGTTGGATTAGTTTAGGGTACTTGACCCTGGCTTAAACGACCTGCGCTGACTGTGCCCTTGAAAACTAATTTATTATCGCAACACTTGATGCTGATTAAATCTGATTCTTAATCCCATCGATTTTTCAGCTCCCAGCCATTTCTCTTGCGTATGAACAAGCAGAGAGCGACATAATGAAACGACCACCACGAGATCCGATAAAAGATCGACTAGTAAATGAAAGATTGATTTCACTCGCTTATGGACAAATCGGTAAGGATGGATCATTTTACAGCGCTTCGTAATTGTTACGATTTATTAAATTCTTGAAAACTAGTCAAACCAACTAGCTAGCTGGTCAAGGGGTAACGCATTCGTCTGTGGAGCGGGAGGTCTAAAGTTGAAATCTCCGGAAGGTCAAATTGGAAAAAGTGTTGCCAACGGCTCGCCACCGCAGCGACATTTCTTCAAAAAAAGTTATGTTGCCTGCTGGCGCAATGACTCGGAGGCGGGTTTCCCAAACTCGTAAAACGTTTTGGCGTATTACAGCGAGTTTAACGAAAGCTGTGTGTGCATTTCGGGTCTTAGAATGCTTTTTTAGTACGTTGTGAGTATTGCAATGCCGTAAACTCTTCAAAACATATAAAAACTGACCAAATCGTAACTTTTACAAAGCATTGTAAAATGTGATCTACGGGGTTTTTGAAATCGTAATAAATCGCAACTGCATGAGCGAATATCTCCGTTTTGTTTTGTTTTAACAAAATAAAGCAAAACTTGGCTTTGTTTTTCGGTTTTTCCAAATTGGTCTTCTCTTGATTCAAATTCTATGTTGGCGCCATCTGGAACCTCTTCAATTAGACCCCGATGGATTGGCAGTCTTATAAAAAATGCCGTGAAAGCTTTTCAGCTAAGATCTGTAACATCGGCCATTAATCTGACAATTTCCCAGCAAAGTTATGACTACAAAAAAACGAAGAGTTTTCCCAATGATGTTTATCTAAATATTGATTTTTTTGATCAATGATTCTAAAAATAAACTCTCCCATGCGCTACAACAGCGTGAAAACAAAGTCAAAGAGTTCAATTAACATCAATTTATTTGATAAGAGGCAATCGATAAAACTGTGAAGCATTGCCATAGCTGCATGGTTTTATAAGAAATACGGTGTTTATAAGCATAGAAAAAGCTTGATTTGCATAAGTTTGCACCTGAAAATCTCACTAAGAGTAAAATAGATCTTGTATTATTTTTGAATGTTTTTAACTGTGGCTTGCTTTCAAAGTGCATTCATATCAAAAAATTTTTTCTCGATTTTCCCTCAAAAAATTTAAACAGATCTGAAGACTAACTTCACCAAATTTGAACTTTCTACAACCTTCCGTTCCCAAGATACGACTAGTTAAATTTCCTCTTAAAAAGGCTTTTTTTCTGTGGAAATTTTACCAGGGTTGCCAATAACAAACAAAATTTCAAATGCTTCTGCATGTTTGTAACTCTCAATCTGTGTTTTCAGCAGTGTTGTTGTCAAAACAAAGTAAAGAGTCAGAACTGTAAATTAGCTGCTTTTCAAGTAAATTCAGGCCAACTTTCCAAAAGTTAATCTTTTGTCATAATACTGGCAAAATGGCAAAGCTGAAGCAAAAGGAAAATTCTTAACTTTGAACTGCAACATCTTAAAAACGGCAAGACGTAGGAAGTTCAAATGCGGTGAGAATATATTTTAGGCTTTTCCCAACATTTTGGTCAAGAGTGAAAAACTTGACTTGAATAACCGTTTGTAATTGTAAATGCAATTACAGTTGATTCACTAAACTGGCTTGACCGGGAAACAGCAAAGTCATCTTTTGGTGTGCATATAATTTAAAATTTTTAAAATGCATTATAATTTTAAAATTTTACCTTTAAAATTTTATCCTTGGGTACGCATATACTTTTTATGCTGGCGATGTTATTTGAGTGACATGCAATCACCTTGATCGTCAGGTTCGTTCGTAATTTAGCACTTTCTGTGCGTAAATCAGCTAGTAATTATTAGTCCCCAGATCCAAAAACAGGGCCTTAAAAGTGGACATGCAAAACTCTAAAAGCATAAGCTGGCACTAGCTCATCCTATGTTTGCTTTGTTCACTGCTCTGCCAAACCAGTGGGTGCGGATTCGTCCAGAGGATAGCGCCACTGTCGCTTTTCCGCGACAGGTAGATAAAATGTTTTTGAATTACTAAAAAAATTGGGCATTTATGAAAAGTGGTCACAGCTTTCCTGCTTGACGTTCAGCAATAAAAAGGGGCAGTATAAAGCCTTCATCGTGTGCGGTAGCTTCACTCCAAGAACAAAATATCCCATCGATATCTTCTGGACGCAGACTTGTTTCCGTCTAGTACAAGTCCGAACCCAGAAGCCCGAATCCTGCCCGAGCCCAAAAAGTAATTTGAACGACAAGCTAGGCCCGAAAAAGCCTGAAACTTAAGTCAGGTCTCAAAAAATAATACGTTATTGCTTGTATGCCGTTGGATTAGGATAAAACTATTATATCTGATTAATTGTTACAAAATAATAAAATTGTTTAGTTACAATCGTATCAATGCTTAACAAAGCTGTCATTCATGATGGCAAAGTTGATCTAATTACGCTTTTATAGCATCTAGTAGGCTAGCACACAAGGCAAGTACGTACATCAAGCCCAAATTAAGCCTTACATTTTGTCAATTTAAGTCCGAGTCCGACTCTGAAAGCCCGGCCCAACTTACAAGCAATTCCGCCGCTGATCGAACCTCGTCAACTGACCACTGCAAAGTGACTGCAAACAAACTGACCGACCAACTGACAGCCAACCTTAGAGTTAGGGTTAGTTGGCGGTATGTTGGCTCGCGGTCAGTTTGCGGACGTGACTAAAAGACGGAAAAGTGGGAAAAGACGGAAATCGTGCTAAAAAGCGGGCTAGGTTTGGATTTGGGTTAGGGTTAGCTTTATCCCTAACCCAAACACCAACCTCTCTTTCCTACTCTTTCGTCTTTTCGGACGATTTCCGCCTTTTCCTACTTTTCCGTCTTTTAGTCGTGTCCTCAGTTTGCGGCTTTCAGTTGTCTTGTTGGACACGCCTGGATGAGGCAACTATGTGAATACAAATGTAATCATAAAATTACCATAAATGAAGTTCTATTTAGTATTTACTCTTTCAGGGATGATTCAAGCGTTGGCTGGCTTTGTCAATTTTTTTGTGATATTGATGATGAACGGATTCAAGCTGGCGGAAGTGGTTGGAATAAGAGTAAAATGGGATGATCGCACTAATTCTGCTGTGGAAGATTCTTACGGACAAGAATGGGTAAGCTGTTATAGTCCCACTGTTTTACTGTAAAAACACACTGTCGAAACTTGATAGACATTTTTTAAATTATTTTGTTTATGTTTCGGGCAGGATTGGTGGAAAAATCGCAGTTTAAATTAAGTCAAGATTCAGGTAGGATTTGCCTGTAATCAAATGTAGGTTAACAACAAAATTTACGTTACCAACGGCAACGTGGCCGAAAGGGTAAAGGCGCCGTTTTTTACGGCGGCATTGATTGCATGATCTTAGTTCAGCCCTCACCCTGGTCACGTAGTTGCGTACTTGGATAAAACGCTTTACGATAATTATTTCTGCTTGGTGGCTTCGAACAAGCAGCAAAATTCACTGGACAAGAATTCGAAGCAATCCACAGAAACATTGGATCATCGAAAACTCCTAGGCAGGTGCGGATTCCTCCAACCACGAAGCAGTCATCGTAATGAAAAGCGTGCGGATCGTCCAATTGTTAGCGTCTGACGCTGTCCAGTAACACGGGGATAAATATGCACTACAACAACACCGCAATTAGCATAAATATTACTATCCGCCGTTTTTTCATTAAGTCCAGAATAAGTATCGTATAAAAAGAACCAATATTGAGCTCGTGATAAAAAATTCGATTGCCATTTAATCTAAAAAATAACAAGCCAAAAATAACGCAATCGTTCGTCACTTTGTAGTATAATCCACATCATTTTGGTATCGGATCTTCTTTAGTTATTTTAATATTTTTGTATTTAATTGCTGTTGTGCTTCGGCACTGGATCGCCTTTTTAATATTATTATTATTGTACTGGCCAGTTGGTCGAGCGGTTAAGGCGTTCGTACCCAGACGGAAGTTCTGAGATTCAAATCTTGGGCCGGTCAGACACAATATTGCCAAAGACCTGCCACCGCTACAAAATTTCTTCGAAAGGAGCTGTGTTACCTCCAATGATGATTGTTTAATCGTTTGCATGCTTCTGGCCTAAAGGCTACCAGCGCTGAAGCCTAGAGAAGAGCCATCAAAACGGCGACTACTAGAAACAAACAATACGAAAAAGTTATCCTCACAGAGGATTCAAACCTGCAGCCTTTGGATTACCGGCCACTGATCTATTACTGGAGCTAGAGAAGATGTTTCGTCACAAGCTTCATTGTAGCCATTTAAACCCAGCAACTTGCATTTACCATGATGTTGATATTAATTTAATGGTGATATTTTTTCACCTTTGCAGGCTAGAGTTTTAATGTTTAGTCGTTTGCGTGTTGCGAGTTCGAACCCTGTGGGAGAATTAATTTTTCGCATTGCTTGTTTTAAGTAGTCGCCGTTCTGGTGACTCTTCCCAAGGTTTACGCGCTGGTAGCCTTTAGGCCAGAAGCACGCAAACGATTAAACATTAACACTATGGCACCAACGACGACGTTACCAGCAACGATGACGCAATGACGCCGAGTCGGGCTCCGCAAACTCGTTGCACGTTTCAGCGTAATGGAATGAGTATAGTGAACGATTTAATTATTATTATTGTTATTTGTTGTTTTCAGACATACGGCCAACGCAAGGTAGTTGAATTCACGTGCCACACTGCTTTCTTCGCCTCTATCGTGGTTGTTCAGTGGGCCGACTTGTTGATTAGCAAGACTAGAAGATTGTCGATTTTCCAGCAAGGCATGAGGTTTGTCTTTTGTGCTTGTTTGCGAGATGTTCTACAAACTTAAGGAGATATAGCTCGGAATCGGCTTTATTGAAGAAATGAGAACTACTTGAGGTAATAAAAAGGTTCACCAAGCCTCTTTCCAAATTCTTCTTATTCGCAAAAAAACGATGTAATCCATTTGACTCCGAATCATCGGCAACCCCGCATTGCACAATTTTATGAAAGGCATAATTTTGCAAAAATTCTTGCAGACCAAGAAACGCAACTACCAACTGGTAGCAGTGAGTAGACTAAACCAAATCTTGAAACTTGGCTTCTGCTACTGGAGCCTGTAGAGTAGACCTAGGCTTCCACATGATCTACAATACAATCTACAATACGCCTTTTGTGATCTACAATACGCCTTTTGTGATGTCACAAATTTGTAAAATGCAGGATTGCCAATGGCACGAGGTCAAACGGATTAACATATATTTTCGCAAATAATGGGAATTGTGGAAAAAGGTTTGGGCCCCCCCCTTATTACCTCAAGTAGTTCTCATTTCTTCAATAAAACCAATTTCGAGCAGTATTTGTTCAAATAAAACCCATAACAGCTTCCAAGTAAGTTTGCGCAACCGGAAATGCATTTGCATTGTACAGGTAAATGAATAGTACAGCAATTCCGTAAAAGCCTGAGAACGCTTTGAAAAAGATTTGCGCGCAAGACAAAAAGCTAAACACTTAAAGAATGACTTTATTCTTGTAATTATAGTCAATCTATATAAAAAAAAATTTCATTCTATTCCACAGTATAAGATATCAACTTTAAAGGCTCAAAATGAACTTATTTTTGCCGAGAAAAACTTACTAATTTTGTCAAATTTTTCAGCTTAAAAATTTTTTGCTTGCTATTCGTTGGCCAAATAACGAGCAATTTTTGATTTGATTTTATTCTATCTATCATCAAAGTTAATTTTCTGTGCTACGACAAAAAAATATGTGAAAGATCAGCACAGAATTTGTACGAATGTTACGCACTTTACGGTAGATCCCAAGGAAATAAAAAAACGATGACTTTTGGTTACTTTTGAAATTAGAGGTGATAAAATTATAGAAACTGCAATTACAAAACAGAAGCAATAAGGGAGGAACAATTCAGTAACAAACAAAACAAAAAGAACAAGAAGCAAAACTAGTCGGCTTTTCTCCGTTGTTTAACAAAGTGAATGAATGCAAAACAAACACAAAAGTAGCAATAGTCGCCACAAGTTAACCTGCCTAGTGTATATCAAGTTTAACAAGTTGAAAGCAATAGGATAAAGTAGCAAAACTATTCAAGTTGTCTACCTTTTTTAACAAAATGGAAAAACAAAAAACAATCAAGATTGGTCAACTTTTTCCATGTCGTTATATATTCCTTTTTTTTCAGAAACAAAGTGTTGATTGCTGGATTACTGGAAGAAACTGCCTTGGCAACTTTTCTATCTTATTGCCCGGGAATGGATCAGGCTTTACGCATGTATCCGTTGGAGTGGGAGTACTGGCTTGTACCCATGCCTTTCTCTCTCATCATATGGATCTACGATGAACTAAGAAAATACCTTATAAGGAAATACCCTGGAGGTAAGATTTGAGCTTTTTATAGATGGTCAGAGCATTAAGCAGTAAGTACTAACAATAAACAACAGACACTTACGTCGCTACTAATAGGTGAAAAAAATGCGGAAAACCAGGAAAAATTCAACTTGAATTACAGTTGTAATTGTAATTCTATCTTGATTCACCAAGTGTTCTTGGTCAGGGACTAGCGAAGGAACTTTTCGGTCTTCGAGTCAAGCTGATGTCTGTCTACCAAACACGATGGAGGCTTCAAACAGTCACTTCTAATGCTGAATTTCAAGCAGGAAGCTGCAAATAGCAGTTTTCATTGTTCTTGATTTGACTTGACGGCGAATCGAACCTGGTTTCCGTTTCACGAGCAGTTGCTCTATCAGTATTTCCAGCGAAAACGTTTTAAAAAATATCAGAAAACATCGAAACGGAGGCTTTTCGGCAAACTTTTTACAAAAATATGCAAAAACAGGTGTTAAAATGTGCTGGAAACTTTGGCTTTTGAATAACATCTTTTTTCCACCGTTTTTCCGTATTTTTTTGAGATCACCTTTTTTCCAGCTGTTTTCTGAGAAGGATTCTTTTGCTCTAGACCTTATTTTTTAGGTAAGTTAATCTTTTTTGCAATCCCTTTTTTAGACTTGCTCCTTTGTTTACGTAATCTACACCAGATTTTTATTGAAAAATATCAGAATTCAGATCACAAGCCATAATTATCAAATCTGATGTAATTGCATGTACAATGAGGACACTGCTTTGCTCTGTCCACTCGACAACTGATCAGGTAAAGTGAGATTTAATCCGTGTTTTTATTGCAGGAATGGCAGAAGTGGAAACGTATTACTAGCCGCTGGCCAAACAATGCATTTTTGCGATGCTGTTTTATTAACTGTTTAGAAAAGCTTATATTTAGACAATTATAGCTGTGAGTTTTGTATTTATTTATACTATGTTGTACTTTAAAGTATTTTAATTGTGTTTGTGCTATTTCTAATGATTTTTTGCGTATTGCTGTCGGTATTTTAACTTGAACCAGTTTTCGTTTCTGTAAATAGAAAATTTTGAAGGGATTTTGCAATAAAATTGCAGAAAAAGAATTGAAAGTTGGCCTTTTTATGTTTATATTTACGCCCATAATCTTTGTAGACTTGGTCGTCCAATCAGGGTGGTGATAAAGGTGTCTACAAAGCTAAATCTCTTGCTATATGCTGTTTCATTTGATACCTTTTTTTAGAGCCCAAGCAGATTTTGTTAATAAATTTGTGCTTTTGTGTCTCTAATAGTGATTGTAGTCAAAGGAAATAAATGCAAATTGAAAATATCTTTTTAACCTCTGAAAGGTTGAAAATAATGTTTCAGATTGCTTTCCTAACAGCGTTGACATTACCATACCTTGCATTACGCTTCTCGCAAATTGTTGCAAACATAACCAAATAAAACTGAAAACAACCAAATTATTTTCCCCAGAAATTTTTAAGGTGGTATTTTTATAAAAAGAGGTTTATAAAAAATTTAAAAATAACAACAATCTAGACCTTTAAAATTAAACGCAAGTTCGCAACAGCTTTGAAAGATCTTATTTAGAAAAAGAAAAAAAAAATTACCGTATTTTGTTTTAAAGAGATGTTTTGTTTAACATTTACCGTACAGTTGGTATCTTATTCAAATAAAGATTTAAATACGATAAACAATTCTGATTATGAACTTAAAAATTTCATCAAAAAGTTTTTTTTTTGAAATAATTACGTTAAAGATATTTTGGGCTGTTATTTCTTAAAAAGCAAAACAGGTTTGGGCAGAAAAAAATTTAATGAAACAGAACACATTTGTGTATGAGCAGACTAAGCTGCTAGCATAATATCAATGGTGGTAAAGGTCAAAATAAGATTGCTTCTCAGCTTTGCAAGTAGCTTTACTGTTTATCGCTTTTTGATTATGCTGACAATTTTTTTGATATTGAAGTGGAGTAACTTAGTAACAGATTGTTTTGTGAATTTTGTGATTTTTTTTATTTATTTTATATTGTATTTAATGTGCTGTAAAATACATTTTTATTCTCTATATACCTGTTAACTCTTGGTCGAAAGGCAAAAAAGCTGAAGTTTTGATCCCCTTTGAGATTAGAAACGACCTGACTATTCTCAAATAATGATAAAAATTAGGAGAAAAGAGAGGCTTGCCAGGGGTCGAAATTAACTTTTTCAACAACTTGCCCGTAGGGCAAGTTACAACAAATCTTTACTTGCCCTGGGAAATCTCAACTTGCTCGAAACAAACAGGCACAGTGCATTTTGATGCTGTTTAATTTTGAAAAAGTGCGTGATTACTACCGAATTTGCATAATATCGTATTTCGGGAAAATCCAGTTCTTGCGTGCGATTTTTAAATCAGAGTGACGTAATTAATACCTTTTTTCAGGGATGGCAATCACGTTGCACGCTTTTTTCCCAAAAATGTCACATCAAAACATGCTAAAGAATCAACATCCACTATCGCATCAAAAAATCAGCAAAAAATCTTCGATTTTTACGAGCGATTATTCTGATTTTTGTCAATATTTCTGTTGTTTTTTCTGTTTTGTTATAAGTCACATTTTAGGCAGAAGTTTGAGAATGTCTTGGCATAGGTTACGTCACAATCACAATACTTACCGGTAATTAAACTAAAGTTCTGCCTTGGCTGAGCTTCAGTTTACGTTGGTTTAGATAACAAACTTTAGTTCCAAAATTAATCAAAAAAATCTATCCTCGGAAACTAATGGCGAGTTTATCGCATGGTAAAATGTTGAATTATTGCAAAAAATCACATCTATTGTTCTACTCGGCATCGCATCTCAGTTTTCTTGCGTAACAAATATCGCAGAAGTCATCAATGCGATTACCATCCCTGTTTTTTTCATTCATTCAATTTACAAAAATTGATTTTTAAATTGTAATCATTTTAATAATTGCTACGATAACAAGAATTCACGTTGCTTTTGCTACAAACGCATTTTGTTTTGTAATCGCGAATATCTCGCAAACTGCACTAGTTGAAAAGCTGAACTTTTTTTGTGCAAGATAAAGGAACTAAAGATCTGAAAAAAAAGTACAATAAAAAGTTGCCAAATTTTCGACCTCGCTTTCTTGCAGCACAGGTTAGTATCTGTGGTACACGAAAAAGCGATTAGTGCGGTAAGCGTCGGAATTTTTTTTGCTGGGAAAAGAACGAAACATTTTGCGTCAAAAGAATTGCAAAGCGCGTCTGAGTATTGAACAAATCTGCGTATGATTAAGAAGTGTCAATTGCGATTAATGATGTGTGTGCGATTTAAAGGCCACCTAATGTCTGCAAACCAATGCATTTAAAATGCAATAAAAAAATATTACTAATCGAATGCTGAAAACCTGGTTTAGATGCACGTACTCAGTTTCAAGCTTTCGCGTTTTTAAAAAGTGACATGACGTCATCAGACCCAGGAGTTTGGTGCCTTCGACTAATTTGTCTTTGCAGAGGATAGGCGATTTTGGAAAGGCATGTTGATAGCAGCTTGCTACTCAAAAAGTGTTGTGCAAAAAAGGCGTAATGAGCTCAAAGTAAAGTCGAAGGCACCAAACTCCTGGGTCTGATGACGTCATGTCACTTTTTAAAAACGCGAAAGCTTGAAACTGAGTACGTGCATCTAAACCAGGTTTTCAGCATTCGATTAGTAGTACTTTTTTATTGCATTTTAAGTGCATTGGTTTGCAGACATTAGGTGGCCTTTAACTAAGTGTTAAGTGCGGTGATTGCGCTAAAATAAAGCTTACTTTACGTGCATTTATTTTATTGTGCTTTATGTAGCAAAAGCGGTAATTTGAGTTTTTAAATAATCTTGTTCGAAGTTGCTTACTTCATAAGCTGAGTTTCCTTGACTTGCCGTCGGGCAAGCGAAGCCAGAAAATAACATGCCGAGGCGATTTCAACTTGCCTTGGTTTTCAGGGTTAATTTCGAACCCTGCTTGCCGTTATAGTGGAGCCCTGGACAATTTGTTATGTTGCTGTTTGTTTATTAGTTTTTTTAGTGGCAGTCTGGATAGTGCAGATATAGACATGTGAAAATGCGGACAAAAAGCGCGTACTTTTTCATGGAGAAGCATAACGGACAAAAGCGAACTCAAAACGAATATGGTGAGAATCCACCTATAAATTCATGTAATCACACAAAATCCTTGCCGTAGCAAATCCAACAACCGCTGTTAAGTATCGCCTTTGTTTTTTTCATCCTCCTCAGGGCCCACAGTACACACAAGCATCACACTAAGAGTTTTAATTTGTTTCGGTGTTGATTTCGCTTTTTTTTTATGTTGAGCTAAAATTGCATTCTCTACTCGGGCTTGGTTAAATTTCTTTGTGGGTTATAAGAATGGCTTGTGGGCCTGAGTTTGGAACCCCTGCACTACGAGTTATAGTAAAAAAACTCTTCGTTGCCTTTGCAAAACCTTTTAAAAACATCTTCTTCTGAATCGATGCAAAATCTGTCAATGCTACAACTAGCACAAATTAAAGAGGTATTTCAAATCGCAAAAATGTTTTGGGTCCATTAGCTTTAAAATGCAAAAATCGTGACTCTTAGAAATTGCGTTTTGCAGTTTTGTTGCATGCGTTTAACGTTTTTTAATTGGATTAATTTTTTTAATTTTTACAAAAAGCTTGATCATAACTATATTTTTTCTTTGTGCATTATCGGTAAGAAGTTTTTTTTAGTTTAAAATGTCGGGATTAGACCATTTAAGCTAAAGAACTTTAAAAATATTGCAGTAAAAACTACATTATTAATGCTAACTCAACAATATCTCACGTCATGCTTTTTCTACTCAGAAAAATGAAGGATCAGTACAAGTTTAGCACAGGAACAAAATTTTTATCCTTTTTGAGGTTAAAAAGTAAAAAAAGTAATAGAAATAGTATGAGATCATGTTTCAGCCTGGAATTTGTCAAAATTTGGGAAAAAATATTCAATAGTTTTTTGACTACAGTATTGTAGGGCAGGAAAGTATGATTATCTTCCTTTGGATACACAATACCGTACTGTAAGTCAATATCGTAGAATACTTTGCGATGCTTTCTAAAGTATGAAAACGGTGCAAAATCCAAAAGCTTTAATTTACATACAAAATCGTTTAATATTATTCGTATTATTGGACGAAACGTAACAAAACAAAAAATATAACACGGATCAATTGAAATAAATTTAAAATACCAAATTTTAACATCGAAATCTGTAAATTGCCGTTTCTAAATCACCTTTTAATGATAATAATAGTTTGATCATTTTTTTTGTCCCAAATAACTTATTGTTTATAAAACTTTGTCAACAGTAAAAGGCAAGATGTTTTGAAAAACACAAACGTTAAATAAAACAATTCTTTACAGCTTTCTTGCTGGATATTCAGCAATAAAGCGAGACAGCATAAAGCCTCCACCGTGCTGTGTGGTAAACAGATGGGCACTGGGCAGGTGACTGCTTGACTAGGAGACCTAAAGGTCACTTTGCTGTCTCATGACCAAGGTAACTGGCGAAAAAAATTGTAATTACAATTAAAAGCTTGCGCTTGCATTAGTATTGTACCAGTACTCTAAAGTGTTAGAACATTGTATGTCCAAATTGTCTATTTATCGTGTTGGTGACGAATATATACGTCTAAATTCTTGTTCTCCTATATAATAGAGGGAACTGGGAGCATAATAAAAAGGTCTTACCATGCCAATTTGCAGTAGTTCAAAGGTGTGTAAAAATTGTAAATTTTTCTTTGGAGAAATACTGTATATTACGAAATTGCTTCGTTTCTAGTGGTCAAGGCGTGCTTAACAAGGTCATAATAATGTGGACAGGGTGTGCTTCCTTTCGTTTTTAAGATGACTTTTTCTTGTTATTTCATTCTCTAGTTTTTTCTAATATTATTTGAGCCGCTTTTCCCATCATTCAGAATGTTTCAAAATACATTGATCAGAAGAAAAAAGCAGTAGACAATTTAAACGCGGGAAATGATCACAAACTTATGTTTGGGGGAAAAAGGTCATTTATCTTCTCATCTAATCATTGGTTTGACTCAACAACTTCTGTTTTTAATTAATTAAATTCCTAAAACTTTTCTGGAGTAGACCCTGATCACGCTTTGTTAAATTTTGCAACTGCTATTTGTATTGCTTAAATTGTTTTAAGCGTGTTAATGAAACAAGAGGAACAATTATCTAAGCAATCAAGAGTTGTTAGTAATTTTAGTATTTGGCTTAATTGAGTATGAATTTTTGTGCAGAATTTTAAAGCACAATTGTCTTGTGTCAACCAAGTACTAACGACTGTGAAAGGCTTATTTAGTTGAAGCTATATGAATAAACCCTCTATACGTGTTGTTGTTGTGCTCATTTATCTTCCTGTCACCAGACAGGGTCAAACGTTAACTACTGGACAGTCCGCAGTATTTTTATTGCTGTAATGTCCGTAACTACTTCGTGCTCGGTGGAATCCGCACCTGCTTAAGAGTTTCCAGCGATCTAATGCTCCTGTGGATTTCTTCGAATTCTTGTCCAGTGAATTTGCTGCTTGTTCGAAGCCACCAAGCAGAGATAATCATCGTAAAGCGTCTTATCCAAGGACGTAACAACGTGACCAGGGTGCGGGTTGAACGCAGATCATGCAATCGGGGTCGTCGTAAAAACGACGCCTTAACTCTTTTGGCCACGCTCTCGACATAAATTCTAGAAATCTGTGTTATGTGTATTGTTGGAAAGAGCATTGTATGGCTACTGCTATCGAGCGCTTCCAGAATAGATAAAATACATCGCTTCCAAATAAATCGTTGGAATTTCGCACTAGAGAAGGCCACTCAAGTGTTGCAGCACCCAGGTTCTTGTATGTCATGAGTTTTATTTTGCATTTGAAAAATTAATGACTTAGCTCGGCGAGCACCTGTGCTTGTAGACTTCACCTTGTACCTGTCAATCATCATCATTGCAACTTATGAGCAATAATTGCTGTAATATGCACCAATATTTTGATGACGTCATACTAAATGTAAGATGTGACGTTTGGACATTGCGATAAAGTTAATGAGTTTCAGATTGTATCCAGTGGCTACAAAACCGTGACGTATCTGTCATTACTCGTGTGTCTGTTATTTCGATTTAGCAATAATGCGATGAGATATGCTCGTTGTTAAGCAATATATGAAAAGGATGATTTAAGAAGATTTTCTAGATCGAGAAGACTGTGTTATAAAAATATGGGGACTCTAACATTCTGCGTTTTGCTGTCTATGCTTTTCTGTAAGTATAGTACTTGCCTGAAAATATTAAGGCTAAATGTTGCGTAATTTAAACTGCAATTTTTTGGCTCGAGTAGAGAAACAACTTTTTTTAGGATTAAAAAAGGCTTTCCTCTAGCGATGTCCGACCCACAATGCAATAAGCAAGAAAATTGAGCGCATTGCGTACAAAATTAGGTCATGTAAATGGAGTATTCTAAGATTTTTTACTCAATGTAAGCGATGCTTTAACATTGTGAGAACAGCAAAGATTAGAGCGGGCGTGGCAAAGAATATGCTGATAAGGAAAATCTTGATCATCGCAACGAAATCTTTTTTTTTTCATTTTATGCTTTGCTAATGCATTGCATAAGGGGCAAAGTAAGTGCACTCAGTAAAGTATGCCGAAATAAATTGTGCTTGTATTTCTTTAGGCGAGATTATATAGTACAGTTAAGAATGAAATCTTAATACGAGCTTTCTATATTGTGACGTACAAAAATGGGTATCTTGGATCAAAAAATGCAAGCTTTATGGCCTGATCTAATCTGGGTTGTGAGCGTATTTTCTTCGGTTTAACCGACTGCAGTCGGCAGCGTGGCCGAAAGAGCAAAGACGCTCATTTTTACGACGACCCTAATCTCATAATCTGGGTTTCACTCGCATCCAAGTCGCATTGTTGCGTCTTGAATAAAATGGTTTTTAATGATTATCTCTGCTAGATGGCTTCAAACAAGCAGTAAATTAAATAATATTTTTAGTGGTTGTTTTGTCTTCTGGAGAACGAGGACTGGAATTTCCTTCTCATGATGGGAAAAAAAGACTCATCAACCTCAGTAAAAAGAACTTTAACAGGTATTTTGGTTTCGTTGATTCGATTTGTACGTATCTGATTTACGTTAAACCGATCAGTAATCGAGTACGTAAATAGTCAACTACTGAAACGATAAACTCAGGTTCGATTTCCGGTCAGGTCAAACCAAAAACTACCCAAATTGGTATTCACAGCTTCCTGCTTCACGTTCAGCTTTAAAACAGACAAAGTGAAGCCTTTATTCTGTGTGTTAGACAGGTGGGCAGGTGGCAGCTTGACTCGAAGATCGAAAGATCCCTTTGCTGTCTCCAAGCCAAGGCGATTCGGTGAATTAAGACGTAATTGCAATAACAGATTTACAACTAAACCTGAAATTAAATTTTGCTTACTGTTAATGAATGATTTTATTCAGGAGTGATATTATGCAACTATTTATGCAAGTAAATAGTAAATTTTGTTTGTTTTAGAGAGATTAAGCCTCCTCAGCATCAGCCATGCGTTGTATAATGTTCCCTCCAGATCTGAATAAAATAGCGTGAATTCATGGGTTAAATCCACAAAAAAATATAAAACATTGAAATGATGTGACAGGTTTTTGAAGAAATACGACATTCTGATGGTTTATTTTCTCGCTACACCAGAATCCCAAGATGATTTTTTTTACAAGCAATGGAAACTTACGCTGGAAATGTTGGAGGTAAGTTATTGTCCCTTCACCGCCGCTCGTCAATTTTGTATCTACCTGTATTTCTTTCTCTTTTTACAGCAGTATTGATTAATTGAGTAAACGATAAGCTCGGGTTCGATTCTTGGTCGAATCAAACCAAAAACCATAAAACTATTATGTCTATTTACAGTTTTCCTACTTGATATTCAGCAATATAAAGGACAGTGTAAAGCCTCCACAGTGTGTGGTGGACAGGTGGGCAGGTGACAGCTTGACTCGAAGACCAAAAGGTCCCTTCGCTGTCTTTAGGTGAATAAAAATGTAATTGGACATATTGCTATTACAATATCATAGCTAATGAAAGAAAACTTAAACCGCAGCAAATAATGAGCTTTCCAGTGTATCATTAGATAGGCTACTTTGCTGTTACTCTGTAGTATAAAATTGAGCAATAGTCTACTTTGAGTCCTCGGTATAGTATTGCTTTGATTAAAAAAAACATCATTTTGCCGTACTCCTCGTGAAAAAACGACCGTGATTAGTGAAAATATTTCTTGATAGTCGAAAATAATTGTCTCTTTTTATGTCTAACAAGAAGAGGTTAACGAAATTTTAAAATAGCAAATTTGAAGCGTCCGCAAATTAAGGTCGATTTATACAGTAGTTTTTCGTCCGCTTTCGCCCATTTTTGTACGTTTTTTCTTCTCCATGAAAAAGTATGTTCTTTTTTGTCCGCATTTTTATATGTCCATATCCGCACTAACCAGACTGTCACACACAGGACAAAAGTTTTTAAAAAAATTTGAAGAAGCAAAAACGTAACAAACTTTAAAAAATGGACAAAAACGGACGAAAAACGAATAAAGTATTAGTTCAGCTGGAGACGGACGCTAATTTGTCCAAATAAAAACATCACAGTGGCATTAGCATATAAATCCTTGCAGGATGTTTAAACTATAGCAATTTTCTGTATAAATTATCATTTCTAAACAAAAGACTGAATTTGTTTTCAAATCATGATACATGATTACTAGCGAAGAACTATTTAATTTCTTTACCTCAAACAAGTGTTTTCTCACAAACCAGATAAAGAGCTCAATGACGTGTGATCAGAGCAAGTTAAAAAATTAAAATCTTTAAAAACACCTATAAAATAATGTTTTTAACGAAAAAATTAAAATCATTAAAACACCTCATCGGGCTGTTTCTACGCTCTTCAAGGTGGTGAAAGTAAACTTTATTCATGACTAAATAAACTTGACTAAATTTTACTGAATAAGATTTAGTATTACTCCCTTCCCCCTGAAGAGTCTGAAGGCGAAACAGCATGTTGAGACATTAGTTTACAGGTGTTTTAATTGATTTTAATTTTTCAATTGTTACCGCTATACTCAAATGCTTAATTTTAATAAAATGTGCTTCTTGCTTATAGTACAGCAGTGTATAGCATTTTAAAGTTCAAATTTGCTTTCAGCTATCTGCTCAAGTTACGGAGAGAGAAGGAGTTGGATTCGGAGTCGTTGATTTGGAAAAGGATCAAAAGCTAGCTGAAAAATTGGGTAACTAAGAAAATTTGTTTTCAATTTCAGAATTTGAGCCAGCGAAGTTTTGTTTCATTCAAACAGATCATTTTCGGAAATAAATCCAAGAAATATGGTGAAAAAAGCCCTTTCAAAAAAAACTTGGAAATTAAAAAGAAGAAGTAAATACAACAGCAAAAAATACATTTAAAGAACTAGATCTATGCTAAAATTAAGTCCCAGGTTTTTGATTCAATCTGTTTTGTTTATTTTGTAACGTTTTTGTCAAAAGGACGCGTCTCAATCCGGTCGACCGGCTCGGTTGAACAACCTATCGAGCCACTCTCCGGGTTGAGTTATTAATCCAAGTATCCAATTAATCTTTCACTTGTGGCTACGTTGGAGCTGACGCTACAATTTATTTGTTTTTCACTATTTATTTGTTCAGCAAATATCCCAAATCAGTTTTAAATCTTTTTGATGCCAACGCTAAACAATTAAACGTTCAACATTGGGCTCAAAAATTTAGAGCGGCAAAAACCATATTTATTTTTCAGATATTTTTGAAAATGGCGCTATCTATGCATTCAAGTTCGGTCATAAAGTCGAGTTCAATGGTCAGCGCTCAGCTGATACTGTGGTGGAATTCGTACTGAAGGTAAATACTAGATTATTTATGTTATATATAAACACTTATAGAATTATATAGAAACTTATATTACAAAGAAACAGTATAAATACTCGTATAGAAACTTATATTACCGATAATATAAATAATTTGTACTGAAGGTAAATACTAGATTATAATGAGATAAAATGGCAAGAAAAATAAATAGTGTTTTTTTACATTGTGCTTGTAGTTAAATAAGTACATCAAACTGTCAGAAATTATTTATCAAATAAAAGTGTAAATTTAGTATAATTGGATAGTTCATTTAGGTCGTGATGAAGGCATTGATTGTGATTTGTTACCGAAAACGTTTAATCGCCTTAAAGCAATTAATAAAAAAAGCAGTGCAATGTTTGATACCACTATTGTGCTGCTAGTTATAATTTCGCTTTGGTATTTCAGTAAAAACAATGCTGCGTGAAGATATTACAAAAATGTTTCATGTATAGAGAATATTTTAGTTCATAATTTTTCTAAAAAAGTTATTGAAAAAGTTCAGAAGTAGGCAAAGTGCAATTCATAAGCGCAAGGTGCCCTTTTCGCAACCTCCACAATTGTGAAAGTTGCGTTGCGCTTTACTTTTTTATTTCGATTGATGAAAATTGGTAAGACTACTAAACATTATTTCCAATTTTAAAGTATGATTTTAAAAAGTCAGAAAATTTTAGACGTTTTTCCAAAATTACCTCGTTAATTTTTAATTGGTATTTTTCTTGTTAATAACTCATTCGCGCACGCTTAAACCACACCAAAACAAAATAATAAGGAATTTAGAGTTGAATAAAGTAGCACTTAGTGGACATCCACGAAAAACTTTTAAAACCCTCTTCCAATATTAGAAAAACATGAAGGTGAAGTTACACAGCATCCGTTTTTTGTCCGCTTTTGTCCGTTTTGTACTTTTTTTCTTCTTCATGAAAAAGTATGTTCTTTTTCGTCCGCATTTTTATACGTCCATATCCGCACAAACCTGACTGTCACATAATAAACATAAGTTTTCCGAAAAAAATTTTTAAAAAAGGGAGCAGCCCTATACTGAATTATCGCTCTCATCGTATATGCACGAAATTTTGAAATCAATTTTTTTCAGTGTTATAACAATTTACTTAGTGCGGATATTGAATCACAAAACTGCGGACAAAAAAACGCATACTTTTTTTTATAGAAAAGCAAAAACGCAAAAAAAAAAAAAAGAAACGGATATAAACTGATACTGCGTAACTTCGCCTTCATTGAATTGATTTTTATCAGCTTGACCTCAGCCCTGTCGAAGTCATTGATTCCAAAGTTGAGCTTCAAGGATTCAAACGCAACGACGTAACAAAAGTTATCGGTTACTTTGAAAACACTAACGCGGCAGGTAGCATTTATTTTTTGCATATTGTTTAACTTAGACGAAAATATGCAAGTGGTTTTGATGCAACCAGTTATGGAGCCCTACGACGTTTGTTCAGAACAAGCTAAAAGTAACATAATATAACACCCTGTAAAATAATGCCCCCAACATTCTGTTTTGTCACTAGTCTCGGTAGGAAAGAGGTGATATCAACATAAAAAGTATAAAGCTCTACAGTATAAGAACGCAAGATAATTTTTGGTATTAGGTAATGAAACAATCCCTGATTGAAATCTAAACTTTTAAGGCCCAGACATATGTGTCTGTCAGAGTTGCCACGTGGCATTTTCTGAGAACAAATAAATAAAAATTCGTTCTTCGTCAATTTTCTGAATTATGAGACTTTATATTGTTTTTACTGATTATTTTATTGAATTGAAAGTCTTCAGACCTCTTTTCGAGACTTGGTGTTTTCTAACTCTAAAAGGCATTCTTTGCTTGCAAAGTGGAGATAAAAGAACATATGGGTTTTACCACACCATTCTGATAGCAGTTTATGATGATTTTGCATTGCTTTGCAGGTTATGATGATTTTGTAGATGCCGCTCGAGATTTCCAGCCTACCATTCCCTTCTACGTAGTCTTTCAGAAACTGGTGAGTTAATCCGCGATCAAAACATGTCATGATTGCGAAGCATAAAAAGAAACCCACTCTACAACGTTATTAAAAAGAAACCGATTTGGAACTCGAGGCTCGTCAGTTTTGTGTGGTCAAGTATAGAAACTGTTTGCGAGCGCTATGAGCTTTACAGCCATTTTACATGTCCACTTTTAAGGCCGGTTCTTAGTTCTGCGTGTGTTTTCTTTGACGCGAAATCTGCGGCTGAGGAATGCTTTGCTGAGGCATGCTTGAAAAAGTGCCAAATCACGAAAGAAACCGTGCCGACAAGAATTTATAAGTCTCTAAAAGAACATCGCTGACGTATTTTGATTTGCTCAATTCTTCGTTATCCAGCACTTTTTTGCATGACTCAGAAATTACATGAAGACACCCGTGGAACTAAGAATCGGCCTTTAAAGTGGACATGTAAAATGGCTGCAAAACTCATTGCGCTCGCAGACAGTTTCTATACTTGACCACACAAAACTGCCGAGTCTCAATAAGCCTTCAAAAAAACATCGCTAGCGTACGTTGATTTTTTCGATTCGTTTGTAATTCAGCACTTTTTTGCATGACGCACCGATATGTAGGCATCGGTACCAAGAACCGGAACTGAAAAAGGGACAAGTCAAAACGCTAAAAAGTAATAAAATCATTGTTCTTTCTTTTGGTTTCGTTTGTCGCGGATCGACGGTTTACAAGTGTTGGTTTGAAAATGTTAATGCACGGACAGTAAGCATGGCCGAGCGGAACTGAGCGCTGATTATTGCGTAAGCAATACTGTGACCCGAATTCGATTACGGCTGCAGGCCGCCTGCTTCGACACATACGCGGGTAGCTGGAGACTTGAAGAACGCGAGCTCACTTCCCAGTCACCATCATCTCTCTGTTCTTATTAAGTTTGTTGAGTGTAAATCCTCAGTTGATTTGATTTGACATGGCCAATGTTTTTTTTTTCAGTTAGCTAAGCAATTAGGTCTTAGCGAAATAAACCAAGTGGATTTTTACGAACCATTTGTAAAACGAGTGATAACGATTTCCGGAAAGCAACCTTTGACCAATGAGATCATTCAAGAATTTGTGAATGAAAATAAACGAACAACTATGAGAAAACTAAGGAAATTGGACATGTATGACGTTTGGGTAAGATTTATTTTACGTTAATCATATCTTACTTAAGGGGAGAGGGCAAATATGGCTATTTCTCAGTTTTTCCATGATAAATCCCTTCCGAAAAAAGCTTTTTCTTCAAACCAACTTGATTTTGCGTCAAATTTATTAACAAATAACTTCTAAAAACTTAGAGTTGCTGGATTGAGGGAAAGTTTCCTAATTTTGAGTTGTTTGAAGCCACTTTACCAAAGTTTGACCATTGTTTGGACCATGTTTAACTTAAAATATGTCACAAGACGTTTTCGTGACGTGTCACTTTGATTTTGACATATCATGAATTAGATAAAAAAAACAATCCTAAAAGTAAAATTTAAACCGCCTAAGACGCCACAAAAAATACGTCATTTTTTCCAAAATCAACCGTGACGTCACTACTATGACGTTATTAACTCAAAACCAATTTTTTTCAAAATATTTTGGTGAGCTGTAACCATATGCTAAATTTAATCTTTCAATGACGTTTGGTGTAGAAGCTAGGTAAGGGAATATTTTTGCCTCCCTCTGTTGCAAAACGCGTTGGTTGAACAGAAGGGTTAAGTATAACATTGGTGCTTAGTGTAGATTTAATCGCTGAACATTCTTTTGAACTTTCTGTAATCAAAACTTTTTTAAAGAATTTGATTGGACAACACGCATAATCAACTTTTTAGACAAGCCAACCAAGTTGAAAATGAACTAAGTACCTAAAATAATTCCATGTCTGTTAGTCTTGCAAAAACAAATAGTTAGCAGCTTGTCACACTACAGTACGAGTATACTAAGAATTTGATGCATAAAAGCATTTTTTATTTCAATAGAATTGCCAACTGCATCAAACGCTTTTTCAAAATCAAGCAAGATCAATTCCACATTCTACACTATACTGTACAATCTACATTGGCCTAACGTAGTCATAATATATTTTGGCAACAAAAATGTTCATTGCAAGCCATTTTAGTGAATGGGTTTTGATTACATTGCTTATATAAATCTTCAGGAGGACGAGGTAAACGGAGTACACGTTGTCGTGTTTGCGGATGAATCCGATCCCGAAGGATTCGAGTTCCTTCAGATGATGAAAGAAATCGCTCAAACGCGCGTCGAAAACGAGGACCTGTCTATTGTTTGGATCGACCCGGATGAGTTTGCTTTGGTATTTTTTGTTCTTCGTTCTGAAAATCGATAAACATTTGCTAGATGATACTACTGGTGTAAAATCCATGCTATTCGCTAATCGGAAAATTGGTCATCTTGTCAAATGGCCGCGCAAATTTCTTGCAGACAGCTGGTTGCGTTTTCATCCAAACGAGCCAATATTTCTGTCCCGTAAAGTAAAGTAAAGAGTAGAGCGGGCAGCCTGTTGTTATCTGGTCTGCCGTTTTGTTATCAGCGCCTCACTCACAAATTGCAGTAAGTTGTTGCCATGCCTCAGTTGTGCACAGAGAACAGAAACGCCCAACACCAGTGTAAACTGATTCAGCCCGATACAGAAACGTCTTGGAACATAACTGGTTTATGTTGACGTTTAATTGACATGTTGCTTTTTTCAAACTTTTATTCGAAGAAAAAAAAAATCGCTATCTTGGAAGAATAACTAAGTTGGAATTGTTAAACGGTATACCACATAGTGCAGTGACTAATTGAGCAATACGGAGGATAAAATTGATTTTGAGAAATGCATTAATTTTTTCCTTCTTTTTTGTTGGCAGCTTCACGACTACTGGGAACAAACGTTTGGTATCGATCTGAGCGAACCGCAAATTGGCGTCGTGAATGTAACAGACGTAAGTAGAAGAAGCGAACATTTCTTTTTCATTTCCTATAGCTCAGAGGTGTTTGAACGTTGATGGTTATGAAAACTAGACTCTGATCTGTCATAAATGCTTTGTCGTCAATTTGATCTACCACAATACAATACGCCTCGTTTCTGTGCATTGGCTCTTTCATAATTAATGATTGTAAATTTCATCTGTTTTATTTTTGAGGATCTTGATTATACTAGTATATACTGTACACGGTACAGATGTTGAGTATCGTTATATAGTAATTATTGTAATTGCATTTTTATTTACCCAGTTGCCTTGGCCAGGAAGCAGCGAAGGGACCTTCCGATCTTCGATTCAAGCTGCCACTTGCCACCTGTCTACCACAGAGGTGGAGGCTTCACATTGTCCTTTTTTTTTTGTTGAACTTCAAGCAGAAAAGTTGCGAATACTAATTTTTATTGTCTTGACTTTAATTTGACCTAACCGGGAATCAAACAAGAATTTACCAGTTTCAATTGCTTTCGAACCTGGTTATTCTAGGCCGACAGTGTTTGGATGGATAGACGTAAATCTCGTCTACCAACCTACTCCGAACTGGAAAAATGGATGCAAGAAGTACTCTCGGGTAAAATCAACACTGAAGATGATGATGATGACTACAATTTGGATGACAATGACGACGACGATGATGATGACGACGAAAACGATGACAATGAAGACGATAATGATGACGACGATGATGATGACGACGACGACGATGATGATCATGACAATGATGATGATGATGATGGCAATGATGATGACGATAAAAAAGATGAAGGCAAGAGCAAGAAAAAGAAAAGTGAATTGTAGGAAGTTGTTTGTTTCTCTTTGAAAATCACGTTTTTAAAACACTTCAATTTGCACATTTAAACAGACGTCATTATTAAACAGCGGCGTTGTTTAAAAAAAATATTGCTTAGTTCAAGATGAGGCTAAATTTATTCTTGTATAAGTACTACGCAACACAAAATGCAAAAATTGACGATTGGATTAGTGCCGTCTGTAATAACTATGTGCTGTTTTTGTTTAGGGGGGATAGTATGTTTATTTTAAAAAATAATTTGAAATCTAAATTGCTTAAAGAATGCTTAAAGAGAAAGCTTATATTTTGGTTGATGATGATTTGATTAAAAGTACATTTTTTGATGGATAATAAATTAAATTTTTTTTCTAACGTGCAATAATAGCAAAAATTCCTAAATAGTCAAAATTTAAGTTTCTAAAAATCTGCTAATCTTAGCTTAAAATATCCACTATTCAAACTTAGAATTGTAATTACATTTATTCACCAAATTGCCTTGACCAGGAGACAGTGAAGTTATCTTCAAGTCAAGTTATTTTGTGGTTGTCGGGTCGAGCTGCCACCTTCCCCACCTGTCTATCACACAAGATGACGTTTTCACACTGTCCCTTTTTAATGCTGAACGTCAAGCAGGGAAGCTGAAATACCAATTTGTATAGTCTTTGGTTAGACCCGACCAAGAATCGAACTCGAGTGTACCGTTTTAGTAGCTTTAACCAAGGTAATCTGTTGCCGAATCTTTAGCGACATAGCGGTCCAAGACCGCAACAGTTGGCTGTTCGACTCGAAAACTGTAAGATTTATGTCACTTCGCAGTCTTTCTTATCTGAATTTATCATTTACTGTGTGGTATTAGTAAATCTGGACAAAATGAAATCTTATTGATTAATCCGATTGCATTTGATAGTCAGTTACCGTATATTCTGTGATTGTTTGGAGTGACTCAGTATTTTTGTAGACTGATATGCGTTTTGTGTTTCCTATGCTACCGTGATCATTTCATAAATTAAACAAGACATAATACTAAATTTTCAGTTTTTATTGCATTTTTAGAAAAAGATCTAATTATTCGGAATCAAAAGCTCGAGTTTATAATGCCACAGTTCTCTTTTATTAGACAACTTTTCTTCTATCGTTTCCCCATGATTCCATTTTTTTTCCGATGACAAACCCGAAAAAATTGACACTTCAAAAGAGCTTTAAAATGTAAAATTCAAAATTTTAAGAATATAGTTATGATTCAGAATAAAAAAAATTTGATAGTACCTGTTAAGTCAAACCTAGAAAAGGAAATTAACAACGCATATAGATCTTTTTCGCTTTTAGTGGCATGCTTTTTTGAAATTATCAAACAGCATATGGCGCTATAGTGCAAGAACTTCTCGTTTTGTACCAGATTGTGATGTGATCAAACTAGTTGGTAAAAATTATCAAACAGCATATGGCGCTATAGTGCAAGAACTTCTCGTTTTGTACCAGATTGTGATGTGATCAAACTAGTTGGTAAAAATAGACAAGATATCTGCTGGAAACAATAGTAAAGAAATAAGCAAAATGTTCTTATTGCGGTGGAAAATATTTGTTCAGATAAGTAACTTCTTGGACTGGTAAGCGTTTCTCGAGTGATTCAAAGGATTCTTGAGTGATTCAAAAAAACTATACAACAAAGAAATCCCCTTGGAAAAAAAAACGAATTCGACCTTTTCATGAGTTTTTGAGGCTTATTATTGTAATGAAGCGGTGTCATTTCTTTTTACTGCAGTGCGAGCTATACGTAACGTTAATTATGTCAACGTCAAATATGTAGTGGAGAACCAATTGGAACAGAATTTATAAAAATTATTTCTGAAAATAGATTTCAGTTTAGAAGTTAATTTATCTTACGTCAATACAATATAATACATTTTAATCAACTTCTAGATAACAATCTTCTGTATGAGTCATTTGCTTGCTAGTTCACATGTTTGTAAAAGTTGTAATACAGTAACATGCTATGCAAATTTAAGTGCTATCCAGACTTGTAATGATAGCATACGGGTACATAGTAGTTCAGTTAGACTGCTATAATTTAAAAGACCCCTACATTATTTTGGGTGACTTTCTTCTGGCCATCTTGCGATGAATTTGGAGAAAGAAATTTATCACAAAAATTAGTGCAATAAGTTACATGACTGGTTTATTCAATTTCTGGTTATGTTACTTTAAATCAAATTCTAACCGCAAAATATCGATCTAAACTCTTTTTTCAAAATGCAGCAAAACAAAAATCAACACTCCGAGAAATAATTGTGTTGGCCTGCGGTTATTTATCTCTCCATACCAAGGCTATTTTTGACGACTTTTAGGTTCAGATTTTCCCACCCCAAATGGCTGTTGCCCCGAAAGACCTATTTTTTGGTCTTCACCTGATTTAGCTCCAACTTGATGTTGTGAGGAAAGTCATTTGAAAATGCACCACCTTAACCCCGTTTCAAATGCTTGTCGTAGCAAAATATTGAAGATATTTTCCAATCGAATTTCACATCTTAAAAAAAGGTTCTTCAGGTAATCAAAATTATTCCAAAATATACAAAAGATACGGCAATATAAATACTGGTAACGAAAGATTACTAAACTCAGTAAGTAGAATGAGTAAGTTGTTGGCAGCGTGGGCGATAAGGCAAAAGCGTCGTTTTGACGACGACCATAGTCGCACGATTTGGGTTCAACCCGCACCCTGGTCACGTTGTTGCGTTCTTGAGTGAGACGCTTTGCAATGATTATCTCTGCTTGGTGGCTTCGAACAAGCAGCAAGTTTAGTGACCAAGAATTCGAAAAAATACATACTCCTAAGCAGGTGGGGATTGCTTCAAACACAAAGTAGGTTTCGCAAAAAAAAAATGCGCAGATTATCCAATAGTTGGCATGTGACGCTGTTCGGTGACGGGATAAACATATACTGCAACAAGTCGCCCTCAAAATATTTATATCTCACTTTCAAAATTCGCGCTGCCAGCAATCAACAACTGGTTTCACTGGTACGACGATTTTGAGTGGCTCTTTAGACTGTGACGTAATGGGTTTAAAAGTAGCATCTTTGTGTTCGCAATACTTTTACCGATACTGGTGAAATTAACAAAATCGCACATATACACTCCATTGAAAATATATCTGAAACAGAAGCCCAGTTTAAATGTATAAATAAATAAACCTAGGATAAACGTTTTTGAAGTAAAGCAAGTAGCAAAAGTTACTGTACAATCTATAGCTATTAGCTTTTTGTCTAGCATTTAGCTTTTATGTGTAACATAACAGCATTTAGGACTTTTCGATCGTAAATCAAAAAAACCATTTTGAGAATTTGGCACAAATTTGCACGATGATATTCCATCATCTCAAAATATAATTATAAACAAATTTCCAAGCCAAGGTTTTCTTTTCATAAGTTTATTCCTTCAAGTGATGATTTAGTTAATTATGTTTGTGTTTGTTTTTGTGACGCATGAATGTAAGGTTTAATGTGACGTTAGATGTAATTTAACCCCCACAATTGTTTTGTATTTGAACCGATTAGCCGTTAGATTTCATTCAAGTTGTTAGCTAAACCAAAACAAAACATATATACAAGTTCTAGACATTGCTTAATAGGCCTGTGAAACCGTAATTATCAAAAAACTGAACAGCGACTATGTACATTTCGCCATTGAGTTGGGTTGCAAATTGTCTCCTAATAAAAGAACAAAAAAGTTCAAATCAAATTCTTTAAATTTCGCTGAGTTAGGCCAAGGGGTGTAACAAGTTTGCGTTGGCTATCTCTGTGTCATTACGCCCGGGCAACATAGGTCTTGTCGAAGAAACGCCTCAGTGGTGGCCATCTGTTGGCAACTCTTTATCGGACTATACCGGCTCAAGATTTGAATCTCATACCTCCCGTTTTAGGACAAACGCATTACAGCTCGACCAACTGTCCGAAAGCAACGCCAAATTCAATTGCACTCCGTCAAATAAAGTAAAATTGAGTTTGGGATAACTTAGGGCAGACAGAAACGGGACTTTTCTACCCCGATAGTTAGTTGTTTTATTTATTTTTTAAAAAAATTAACAGTAATTGAACCTGCGAAAACGTACTGTTTACCTTATCAACAACATTAGTAAACTTGAATGCTTTACAGTGAAAATTGGTGACATTTTATTACTATATTGTTCAATTGAAACAGTACTTTCAAAATCTTCAAAGAAAGATCTGCTTTAAATGGATTCAACTTCAGTGGAGGTGGGATCATAGAATGATTGGTGAATCTATTGTTAAACTAAAACACCGTTTAATTTAATTTAAAAACAGTTAAGCCTTATTTGAAATAGTATAATTTTTAAACGTTTCGGACTTAGCTAAATCCATTATCAGTAAAAATAAAAATATTTTCGATTATAACCATGTCCGAAATGTTTAGAAATTTTACTAGTTTAAATAAGGCTTTACTGTTTTTAATCAAAATAAATAAAACTGCTGTGCATTCCCATTCGCTATACCTGAGCTAAAACACCATCATTAGCTTGATGATTAATCAGTAAGAGGTCAAATGGGCTTTGAATTTGCAAAACCATCCCTAGGTCAAATCTTGTTTAGAAGTTTTCTTACATCTCTGTCTGCTGTTTTATCCTTTTCTCATATATTTAGCTCGATACTGGAACTAGAGGTTTGAGGTTTAATTCTAGGGTGGGTCGAATGTGACGCAGAGCTGTTTATGTGTTCTTTAGTAGAGTCAGGTTAGCGCTATTGGAATTCTAAAAGTATAAAAATTGTTAGAGCTTATTATCTGTTAATACAACATAGTCAGTTACTGCAGCAGACTTTAAAATATTTTGGATGAAAAGACAACAGAAATTTTGGCAAACGGTGTTAGAAATTGTATGTATTCCAATAAAAAATGTTATTGCTGTTTACAATGTTACAATATTTTTTCTTTGAATGTTGTTGGCATGTCTTTAAGCTAAACTTGTTTCGTTGAAGAAAGAGTTCGAATTCCGTTAACAAAAAGAAAATTGCCAGGTGATCAAACGGTAGAGCGTTCGCCTCTGAAGCGGGAGGTCTGAGGTTCAAATCTCGGGTGGGTGAAATTGGACATAGGTTTGCCAACGGCTCGCCACCACTGCAACATTTCTTAGAAAGAAGTAGTATTGCCCGCTGGTGCAATGACGCGCAGATGGACCTCTCTAACTCGTTACACGCTTCGGTGTAACACAGCGAGTACAATGAAAATTTATTTTGAATTAGAAAGAGAATGCAGCACTTCAGGAAGAATTGGAAAACGTGGACAACCAGCTTTCTGAAGCCAAGGCAGAAAAAGAAGAATTAAGAATTAAATGTGATGCCCTACGTGACAAGGTATGATAAAATTAAAAAAAAAACAGTAGTTTTTCTACTACAGCAAAATGGTAAAAGCAAAATTTTATTACAATTTTTTGGTACAGTTCGCATTTAATCCAAAAACTTTTGTTTTGTGAGTGTAATATTTTCAAGCAATTTTTACTACATATTTATTTTTAAAACACTATGGTTAACTACTACCAAATTCCAAATCTAATATTTTATATTTTGCTTTTTAGCGCCTTTTTACGTAAAAACAAACTAATTACAATTTGCCGCTTATTGGCGCTCTTGGTCAATTACATGAGTAACAGCGATAAGCAATCATTGTTTGGATACCGTGTTGCTGATAAGCAAACTTACGTTTATACTTAGTGTTCCAAATTATTTCTAAAATTAGCAAATAAATTAAAATTAATGTTAAAAAAAATTAACGTAATGATAAGTTTAGTGTTTGTCCAGTTTTGTTTTTTAGAAAAGGCGTGCAATGCACTGTCTCGGACCTTTTGGGTCCTTGTCTTGACTCGCGATGCTGAAAAGAGCGACGGAGTTGGTCAAAAAAGTTAGTCCCGGTCTTCACTGGGCGTAAAATGTTGAGCATACGAGTGCACCCTCAGTATATTTCAACCAACTGGCAGCTTGTTCGCTGGTAAGGCGACACGCTGGGCGTAGGATACCGAATTTTTGTTTGAAATTAAGAAAAAAATACGCTTGTACTGCATATGCTCATAATTTTACGCCCAGTGCAGATCGGGCCTTAGGGGGTTGGGTTTAGGATAATAATCGAAAAATTGCTTTTACGATAAACTCAGGATATCTATGCTGATTACTGTCACTTTAAAGGGTATTTCCTACTGGGTCGAGCTACAATATTAACCACACACAAATGCTTCGCACTGCCCTTTATGTCAAGCAGGACAGCTTTAAATACAAGTTTGAAGTTCTTGATTTAAGCAGTCCGGGAATCGAACCCTAATTTATCAACTCTGCGGTAAATCTTTCATCCACTAGGCCTTTCATAGAACATTTTATAGATCTGTTCTACACTGTGCGTAGATTAAAGCCGAAAGCACACGTGCGCATCTTAGTTTAAACATTAAAATTCTGTACGCCGAGCGTACCGCCGTACCAGCGTACAAACTGCCGGTTAGTTGAATTAAGCTAAAGATGCGCTAGTACGCTCACGATTTTACGCGCAGTGTAGACCGGTTTTCTCTCAAAAACTTTTGACAAATCGGAAGACTATAAACGTCACCAAATTTGAGCTTTTTTGCAACCTTTGTTGTCAAGAATAGAACAGCTTAGATCTCTCCTTTAGAAAAATTTTTCCCTGAGAAATTGACTCCCAATTAGAAATAAAGTTTCAAAGAGCTACTGCATAACGGTCGAAGTTTCTGCTTAATCTAAGAACAAAAACAATTGCCATAACAGAACTAAGCATAGCAATTTATTAGACGCGTTTCGCTTTAACTTAAAGCATCATCAGTAGAATTTCTACTGATGATGCTTTAAGTTAAAGCTGCTTTTATAAAATAATAAACGAGCTGCTTTTCAAGCAGAAGTAAGCCAGCTTTCCAACAGCGAATCTTCTACCACAATACTGACAAAATTATATCACTAAAGAAAAGGAAAATTGTTAATTTTGAACTGTAATGTCTTGAAAACGAGAAGACGCAAAAGTTTAAATTTGGTGAAAATGCGTTTTAGGCTTTCCCAACATTTTGGTCATCAGTGAAAAACTTGACTTGAATGCACCTTTAACTGCAACTTCAATATCAAATCATTAGAAGCTAATAAAGAAGCAATGAGTTATCAGAGTGAGGTTGATATTGATATGCATTTGAAACAACGTCAACCAAAATTTACAGTTTCTGGGCGTTGTATAATTACACTTCTTTGAACTAAATCCGTTTCCAATGTTATGGAATGGAAATTGATTTTCTAAAGGTTGTTTTCAAAATGGTGTCCTTTTATTATCAACAATTTTGAATTAGCGACGTAAATAAAAGTGATAAAGTGCCATTTTTATGATAGCTCACCGGCCAGTTGGTCGAGCGGTAACGCGTTCGTCTCTGGAGCGGAAGGTCTGAGGTTCAAATCTCGGGCCGGTCGAATCGGACACAGTGTTGCCAACGGCTTGCCACCGCTGCGACATTTCTTCGAAGGGAGCTTTGTTGCTCGGGCGCAATGACGCGGAGATGGGCCCCGCCAACTCGTTACATGCTTCGGCGTATTACAGCGAGTATAATGAAAGATTTGATTTGATTCAAATAACATCAGGCTCATCTCGAACCCTAACACAATGCTAAATTCCTGGATGAGGAGTTTACGCCTAATATTGGGTTGGTGGCTTCCAAAAGGCGGCAAATTTAACTCGAAAATAGTCAAAAACCAAACAAAAAACTTGAAAATAAATGTTCAACTTTTAAGCCTTTGGTGCGAAATTGCGGATTTGCCCAAACAACGATGCTATAGTCCGCGTTTTAGTGAAAAGAGGATAAAGCGGCTATAATTCAACATTGTGTGATACCATGTAATGTGCTATTACTGTAGCAAGAGCCTAATATTTGGCTTATTAGTTATCAAACAGTCAGTACGCCTTGTAGGGCATTTTAGGTCAGCGTCGGTTCTGGTGTCTTATTTCAAGTGGTGTTTGCTTGTAACATGTTTGGATTAATTCTAGCCATTCTTAACATCAAAAGCCATTGGAAAATCAATTGTTTTAACTTTTTCTTTTATATTTCCCGTCTATTGTCGCTGTTTCGTCTAACTTAATCTAAATGTATTTTTACTGTATCGAATGGATTTTAAAGCGTCCCCAAAACTCTACTAACGCCAGATTGGTTTTGCAGAAATAGACGTCTAAATTTGAGGGTGCAAAGTTAATTTTTTATTAAAAAATCTTTAATTTTACTTGATTTTCAGAAAAAAGTTGTCATCGAAATTTGATCTTTTACTAGGCCAGTTTTACAATACAAAGATGTCCTACTGTGGTAACTAGACAGAAATAAGTTAGCGTCCTTTGAATATTTATGATATTAGGTAACAATACAGCCCCGACATACACGCTAACAGATTCAACCTTGCTATGTTAATAGGAAAGATGAGAAAGGGTGTAAGTCAGACGCAAAGCCAGTTATATTTGAAGTATTAGCTGTAACATAACGATAAAAATTATAAAAGTAAGGTTAGTGAATCCTTAAAAAGCAAAAGTTATTGCCTTTTTTGTCTCGGAAGCAGAATAGTGATTCCGCCGAGCTAGCTGGTCGTAAGAATCGGAACCTATCAGCAGTAATGGGCGGCTCTGTACCTACCCTTTAGCTGGTACAGAAATAGCTACTTTCCTCCCTGGTTCTCCAACTGGCGTTCAATGGTTTGACAAGAAAAAGTGCGGTAATCTCACCCACAGGAAAGACCAAGCAGTTTCGACCAAGTAAAAACATGAGAATTCGTAACCTCAAATCAAAGAGTACAAGATAAGTGCAAAGAAGTAAATGCAGGGTATCATCAGATGGCCTCTCCCAATTATGGTGGATGCTAAGCACCTGAGCGGTCAAGAGAGTACGGACTACGGAAAGGACATTGTGGGACTTTGTTTGTGTAGTATGAACCTACGTAGATTGACTTTAGTCCGCGGGCTATCAATTTTGTATGTTTAAAACCGTTAGGCGTATTAGAATAAAAAAACTGAATTCCTAAGCTCAAAGAATATATTCATGAGTTTTTGTTGTTGTGCATATTTATCCTCCTGTTACCGGACAGCGTCAGACGCTAACTGTTTTATAATAATTATAGCGATTTGTGAGGCCATTTTTCAAATTTTTTCCGTAAATTTTTTGAAATTCACAGATCAAAGTTAATTCACGTTGGTGCATACGACGCTATGTCTTAACATTTAGAGGCTTAGAAATATACTCTTTTGCTTGTAAAATCATAAAATCTACCATAATTAAGAAATAGCTGATATCTGTTGTTCACAAATCAATAATTAATCTTTTATTAAAGGAATAGAATCTACTGTGAGTAGTAAAGCTAACTTTTGTTCATTCTTGGTGAAGAAGACACATTACTATAGTATAGTAATAACAGAACAATATTATTTATCTGTGAATTAAAAAAAAACATGGCAGATAATTTGCCCGATGATGATCCTCCAGCTTCGGTACGGAGTAGGGTGCGAAGGGTGAGTTTCATAGCGTTCAGATCTACCTTGTGTCTGACACCATTCTTTTTATTTTGTCCATTCAAAACGTATCATTTTAGGCCATTCTTTTTGGCTGTTCTCACTTAGGCGAAGGCATTTATTCCTTAGCCTCTACGTCAGCTGCATGTTTGCAGCATACAGACAGACCTTTTCAAATAAGCTGAAAAATGCAACGCTTGCTGAGCTACAGGTAACGTCCTTTCTAGATGGCTTTATTATTTCTAGCATCACAGCATAGACAGTCATTTTTTTGTTCTTTTTCTGAAAAAGAACCAAAAAAGGGGCCTTTTGGGCATGGACAATAGTTTCTTTTATTATTATTTTTTGGACTCTTAAGTTTTTAAATCAAAAATTTACAAAGCTTTAGAAAAATGGAAGCAAGAAAAAGTTTCTGTATGGTTTAATTTTGATTTGAAATTGTGTTTGAAATTGTTTTTTCATCGTTAAACCATAAAAAATGTTGAAAATAAAAAAACACATTTTGTCAAACACAGAAAGACAAAATTTGTTTAACGACAAACATTTTGCAAAGGAAAAGTTAAAACAGAGACGCTGTTTTTGCTTCAAGTTATAGAATCTTTAAGGAATAAAAAGATTATCAAATTGAAATTGTGCTTCCTTTTTGAGCTGTGACCACACTTGAAAACCAATTTTTATTTCCAAAACAAAAAAAAAGATAACGTCTCTCACTAACTGCATTTTTACAGAAGAAGAATTTTCACCACACTTCAATAGATTTGTGTTATTTTATTCACGTTTGCCGTATGTTTAGCTGGAGGAAACCTTGCAGCTAGAGCGGGATGAAAGAGACAGAGGAGCGGCTGAGAATCGATCCTTGTCCATGGAGGTTGGTTTACGAGACTTAGGCAAAAAATGCCAGTGTTTTCAAATTTAAATCCTTAGGCAAAAACCCAACTTTAATTTAGAACTGGATTAGTATACAAGTTAGAAATTTTTGGTTTAGAATTTTTGTTTTTGGGTTTAAGATTTCAAGGTTTTTGCGCTCGAGCTCAAAGCATTGGTTTAAGTTGGGTTTTTGGTTTGGTTTCAAGGTTTTAGGATTCTCGTTCAAGCCTGTTTTTGTTTTGAGGTTTTAGGTTCCTATTTTAAGTCGGGTTTTCGGGCTTAGGCTCAAGCAAGATCCATTAACAACTCAAGACTACTGTGACGATAACCCCTATGTCACCAACCGCCTGTAGTTTGCAATTTGTGCATTCAAGAGTTTAACATAAAAATGTTCCAAACAAGATTCTCATTTGAAAAAACAAATAATTAGAGCCTTTTGTTGAAGGAGTTTTGAGATAAAATTGTTTTTTTGTTGATTTAAAACTGAGATATGTTAGCGAAGAATGGTACAACCAACGACTTGCCATCGCTGCGTCATTTCTTCGAAAAATTTCTCTTGCTTGCAGGCGCAATGACGCGAAATGAGCCCAAAAACTCGAAACGCGCTTCCGAGCGATAAATCGAGAATGGTAAAAAATTTTATTTAAAATTTTTCATCTAGAGTTGAATTGTTTTTTGTGTTGCATTTTTCAGAACTCAATTCTGCGACAAAAACTGGAGGACCTGGATGCCTCATATAGCAGGAAACTTCAGGCGTACCAGGATGGCCAGCAACGACAAGCTCAATTGGTGCAGAAGTTACAGAGCAAAGTAAAACTGTTATTTTGCAATTTTTTGTACCACGTGCTCAGTGATGTGGTATCGATACGACAATTTTAGCTCTTTGCTTAAGTTTTAGTAACCGTTTTTTAGTGTGAATAGAATCAAAAGAGCCAAAGTTACTACTTATATGTCGTTTATTGCTAGTGCTTCAAGAATTAACTCATCGTTAAGAGATCTTGTATTTTGATTCTATGGTTTTATCTTTTTTTAGTACCTTGATCACTTTTTGCTTTTGGTATAAAAAATTGCAACTTTTGAATTCCAATAAGTACTAACAGTAGAAAAAACAATTAGTGTGATCAATTGATATGCACTTTCATTCACATTGCAGTTACTAAGAAGCGTTATGAAGATCTTATTTCTTTTTCGAATTCTTTTCATATCAATATATCCAAAATACTGCGATTTAAAATGCTGTTTTGCAAGCAATAGGTAAATGCTAAACTATAAAAATAACGCTTAGTAGCTGAACGTAGGTACAAATAGTCAAAAACTTTTCTTAATAACGAAAATTTTTAGGTTCTTCAATATAAGAAGAAATGCAATGAGCTGGAAGAGGAAGCTAATTTGGGATCAGCAAGATCCGCTACCGCCGGAGTAAGTTAAGGCTCCGGAGTAAGCAAATTTTTGAAGAGCATTAAAGCATTGCGAACATTAACTTTGACAACAATATTTAACACAATAATGTACCGCATTGTGTACAAAAATGTGGAATATTTTTGTTTCCGTGTTTGTCCTATTTAGCTACCATTAAAGTTTAATGAAAAATCATACAATGATTGATGTTGTTCATATTTTTTGTCTATTAAGCTACTGCACTTTTATGAACTAAATAGATTTTAACACTGAAAAGTACAAAACAAGGATCTAACAATTGACATTACTTGCTGTTTTTCGTGCATTTTGTGCCTGTGTGTTTTTTCTGTAGGGTATTTTTTTGTATTTTGCGGAATTTATTCTTTCTATATTTCATCTGCAGGTTTCCAAATCGGTGGAATTCGAGCTTCAGAGCAAACTCGATACCATGGAGGACAGGATAAAGAGGACTGACGAGTTGAGGGCGAGCGACCGGGAGGACTCACTCATGAAGGTGGAGGAAGAGAGACACAGGTTATGTAACATTATGACGTCATTTGCTTTGTTAGGTTTAAGATAAATTGAAAAGGTATAAAGAAAAGATAATACATTGAAAAGATATCAAAGATATCAAGCCTATTTATGTTCGTAAATATGCGTAATTGCTAAATTTATGTTCGTAAAAATAAGGTCAAAAATAAACTTTATACTCTCTGCTTCCAAGGTGTGTTTTTCAACCAACGGTAAATAAATCCATGACATCGTTGCATTTTCTCAGATGTGAAAGCTTAGCTGAAGTGAATGCCATGTTACGTGAGCAACTGGTAGCAGCAAATGACGCAAACGCTGACCTGGCTGACGACCTTCGCAAGGTCACGGAAGATTGGAACATGATGAAGGAGGAGGTGCGAGAAAAAGAGGCTGGGTGGAGAGAAGATCAGAAGGTATATATTATTGATTAATTTATCATTATCTTTCTCTTGACACGAGAAAGTGACAATTGCCATTTTACAATATTTTCGGATAATCTTCGACTTCTTCGATTTTAAATTATTGCTTGTTTGAAACCACCAAGTAGGGACAAATATTGTAAATCTTTTTTTACGAGTTGACCAGGATGTGGGTTGAACTAAGATAATATGATCGGGGTCATCATAAAACTGAATATATAAAACTCGCAATTTGAATTTAAGATTTCTTCTTCTTGATTTAGAGTATTCAAACTTGTTTGTTAAAGTTGTCGAAGCTTTTCTTTTTAGGCTTCGTTCGTTGTCTTTAATTCATTAATTTTTTTATGAGGTTCTGAATATCGGGCAGTCATTTATGATGAAATGCGATTTCAATTCCGCACCGCGAGGGCATGAGAGAGTAGTACTTAGTCCTAGTCGATACATGTTGATACAAAATTCCCACACCTGATCAAAGGGATTAAAAAGTAACTCACAAAGCAAATACATTCATTACAAAATTTTCAATGAAATAGCTGCAGTTACAAAATAATCATCCTAAACAAACTTTAAATTTTCCAAGAATTTCCTGTCTTCTCTCCATCGCTGTTGTTTTTGTAGGAGCGATGCTCTTATTTGGAAAACGAGCACAGCAGACTGTTGGGATTGTGGAGAGCTGTGAAACAAATTCGCAGAGGTTTTGATGACCTCAAGTCAACCACGAGAAGGGATTTGGATAAAGCTGTCGAAGATGTTCAGGTGATTTACAGTAATACTTATATTGATAGAAAATAGAAAGTATAAAGTCACAATCTGGAAAAGCCTTTGGTTGTCAGAAAAAAATCCCATCCGTAGTCATTTTTCTGACAACCAGAGGCTGATCCAGATTTTGACTTAATGTCTTCTATTTTCTTGAATGAAATATAAATCTGTGATTGCCTCATTGTATGGCTGCTCGTTTGATAGATTTGAAATCTGAACAGTCACACTCCGGTTCCGATGCTCGCGCTGTGCAAGTGATGAGAGCGTAAGATCAGGGGCGTATTTAGGGGGTGGGGGAGCAATGTGCCATGCCCCCCCTTTGGGTCGTCAGGATTGTAAAATTGCATAAAAAAGTAAGCGAAATTGATACATGCCCCCCCCCCCCCCTTTGCAAGTTGGGCATAAGGTTTGATCACACAAAGGGCATGTACTGTGCATTTCTCCTAGGCTTTGGGCGGAAGATCGGACTAAATTTGAGTGAAGACTTTTTTTTTTGGGTCTTCAACTGATTTTCGGCGAAGAATCGGACTAAATTTGGGAGGAACAATTTCTGATTCAGATCTTTGTTCCTACCAAAGTTTCTGAAATTTTTGCCCCCCCCCCCCTTTTCAAAATCCTGCGTACGCTACTGCGTGAGATTGACCTACATTCTGCTCGACGTGTTACTTATAATACAATTCATTTTCATTCCTCAAAAATTTTTTGAAGAAAACTTATAGTTTGTGATCAGTTAGTGGTATTTCGTTTGAAGAATGAGATGGAATTACTTGGATGGCTATTCCACTTTGACTCAAAATAGAGTATGTAATTTGTGGACCTACCACTATTAGGTTTAATGGATTGCCAAATTCACCCAAATCTAAATAAAAACAACTCTTTACTTTTAAAGATCAAGTAAATGGTCTAAAATTTAGATCATATGAGCCCAACTTAAAGGAAATCAAGCATCCAGCCAATTCCGGTAATTTACAATAGTTGAAATATAACTGAAATATAATTTTAGGAATTTTTTGTTTTCATTTTGGGGCTGCGGTTACAAAGATGTTTAACAAATACAAGAAGATATCTCCCTAAAAAGTTTTTGGAAACCCTGAGTTTGTTATCCAAGCCTGAATTTCCACAAAATGGGAGGATTTTACTAAAATTGGATAGGTCATGTGATGTTACTGGAAGATTAATATTATTTAGCTTCTCTCTTTCCTTGGAGGTTTATGCTGAGAAAATAGATTAAGGTTTTCCAAAAACTTTTTAGGAGGGATATCTCTGTGTATTTGTTGAATATCTTTGCAACCGCTGCGCCAAAATGAGAACCAAACATTTCAAAAATTATACTTTGAGTTCAGCCATTTTAAACTACCAAAATTGGTTGGATGCTTCTGCCCCTGTATGCATAATTACTTAATAAAGTCTAATTAAATGGCCGTTTTGTCGCAACAAAGGATCTAACTCACTTCCTGCTTTTCTTTCGAAGGCGAAAATATCAACTTTCGCTCAGTTTTTAATCACGCGCATATGTCTCTACGCGTGATAACCTACACAAAAATAAGCTTGCGTTTAATAACGTAGAAATCACTTTCAGAGAGGGGCAAGGCGATTGCAAGAAGCTTGTTTTAACCTGAGTGCAAATCAAAATGCTCTAGACTCCTCGACAAAAGTGATGCTGGAAAGAGAACGATATGATAAAAGCGATATTGAAGACCAACTGCGAATGAAAGTAAATAAATAGGCATAGAAGCGTATATGGTGTTTTTTTACATGTCCACTTTTTGAGCTCGTTTTTGGTTTCAGGGTCTAAAAAATAAACGTCATGTAAAAACGCTAGTAATTAGCCGTTGCAAAATAACGTAAATTTTGGCTGAGGAAGTTAATGCTACTGGGGATTTTGATTCTGTTACTCGCGTTTCCTTTTTTGTTGTAGTTGAGTTTAAAACATTGTGTTTTGAATCTCCAGATATTTAAAAAACTTAGAAGATAGTGTCCCAGTCATTACAGTTCTTTTGAAATCCTTGAGGAAATGTCTCCCAAACCTGTCTACACCGTGCGTATATTGTTAACTCGTTGAGCGTACGAACGTATCGTTTGTTTATGTTTATAAACTGGAAGCTGGTACGCTTGTAAGAAGAAACTCCGGCGCATCAAATTTCTGTTTAAAAATAAGTAAATGAGGCTCACGATTTTACGCACAATGTAGACCAGGCTTAAACTTTATTTCCCACAAGGGGCGTACAGAATTTAAAATGAAGTGCCTTAATTAGACGAAGTACTGTATTGTTACTGATTTGGTGAGCTCAATATAGAACATCTCGCATGCAAGCTTAAATTTGGTATAGAGCGTTTTGCTTCCCTTACCTCATTCCAATTGTTAAATGTAGCATTTGCAATGATTATAATTGTCACTTCATACAAAAAAGTAATAGTAGATGTTTGAGGCGAAGTATTCGAGCGGGGTTCTACATATTTTTTAGATTTAAACCTCATTTTCGGGCTTTTTTGAGCCTGATTTTGTCTTCAGATCACTTTTTGGATTCGGGCCTGTATACTTGTCAGCCCGTTTACAATAGTCTGCTTTGCGGACTCAAAAGTCTTAGCTACGCTACTTTAATTTCTGGTCGAAACGATTTGCCAATTTTGAGCTTTTGAAGGTGAAAGAAATGCTGGAAATGGAAGCTGATTTCGACGTTGAAAAAGCAAGACTCACGGCAAAAGTTAACGAACTGACTGTTGCGCTTGGAAGGGCTCGGTCCCAGGTTATTGAAAAGGAAAGAATTATTGATGAATTAAAAGTGTCTTCAACGCAACCTCAGGTATTGTTAAGTGCTGATTTTATTTTAATTGAACTATAATTACATCTTTATTTACCACATTGCTTTGGCGGTCAAAAAACAGCGAAGGGACCTTTTTACCTTCGAGTCAAGCTGCCACCTGCCCACCTGTCTACCACGCACGGTGGAGGCTTCACACTGTACCTTTTAACGCTGAACGTCCAGTAAGAAAGCTAAAAATATCAATTTTCTAGTCTTTGGTTTGACCAAACAGAAAATCGAACCCGAATCTACCGTTTTAGTAGCAAACGCTCTATCCACTTGACCACTGATCGGTTATTATTCGACTGCTATATGAGATCATCGGAAAATATCAGATCTTGGTGATTTTTCGTAAATGTGTTTTGAATCGAAAATTTTCAAGCAGCAGTATGCAATAAAGACGATAAATGTTAAATAGTATGACAAAAGATAATGTTTGCAATTATTGTTCAAAAAGTGTAAGAAAAAAATAGAAACAAGTAAAAGAGTAGGAATTACAAAATCAGCCTAAATCACACAAAATAAAATTGTAAGGGAAAATCCGTCAACTTCTTTTATTTCAGGAAAGCGGAGTTGATCTATCTTATGATCCGGAAGAATTATCCTCACTGACGGCGGATAAAGCTGTTTTGGAACAAGCACTTCGCGATATTGCTGGCTCCGTGATCGCTGACGCCGATATGACGGCCGCTTTTACCGATAGCCCTCGAAACGATTCCGTGGAAAAACTTGCGGAGTCAATGGCCGATCAAGGATTTTCACGCTCTCCAAGGTAAACAAGACAAAGCGTAGCAATTTTTGGATAAATCATGTTTTTTGAATCCTCAGTATTGAGCAGTTTATAAATTTTTAATGTTTTTTTAATCCATAGTATTAGCTTAGACCTTAAATAATGCTATGTCTGATATACTGAAAGCTGGCACAAGATCACAACGTAGCGGAATGTAATGCTTACGTTGTTTTTGCTTTGTTTGAGAGGGGAAGTATAGCACAAATAAGAACAAACGAACACAATATTTGAATTTGACTGTTTTGGCTTTTCAGCTTTTGCTACATTGATTAAAGATATTCTCAAAACACCTGAAATGGAATTTATTGCTTGAAACTTTTCATAATGCAACGTAAAACCAAATATCTAGGAAATGAATTCTACGAAATTTCAAGGAAATTCTTATTTTAACATGCTTTTCATTAATTTTCAATTAAGTACAATCTAAAACGTATACCGGTACTACTTAATAAGGGTTTGTAAAAATTAAAATACATACTGAAGCCTTCTAAAATCGGATTAAGTCGGAAAAGAACAATATTTTTATTGTTGTAAAAGCATTCGTAGTTAATTGTATTTCTAAACCCGCTACAAGTTTTCGTTCTTTTTTTTCTTCAAAGAATGTCGAGCACTTTTTAAGTGGAGTTGTTTAGCGTAAGTTCTAATGTAAAATTCTCTCGGTTGCACGTTCAAGTATCAATTCTAAATTCGTTTCAAAAGTTCTTTATGGCTTGTTAAAAATGAAAGCTTCTGTTTGCAACGTAGAACTTACAAGCGAGAATCGAATCAATAAACAATGGAAATTAAATTCAGTTTCGAGAACTTTTTGGAGCAAGGCTGGAGAAAGCAAGCGCTAATTCTGAGTATTGCAGATTATATGATTTGAAAAAAATGATGCCTTACAGTTAACTTGTAAATATTTAAAAATGAGTTAAATTAAGGGTTGAAGATGACCACTGCACAAAAACCAAACGAAAAAGATTTCTGTTCCGAGCAGATCATTTTCCAAGACTCCAGCATAGATTCTTAAAATGTTAGTTTGGCCTCTGTTACATTTTATCTAAAACCAAAAATCTGTTCATTCCAAAACTGGTACCGTAGCTTTTTTTTTCATAAAATTGCCAATTTCTCTAAGCAGTAAGGCCAATACATCTGTTCCCATTCGAAGGGAACATAGCATTACTAATTTTCTTTAAGGGACCGATCTCAGTGGTAGAACAGAAGTTTTGCTTGAAATCACAAAAGGACCAGTTTGTTCTGACTACTGAATACGTCATAGTTGAAAAATGCCAATTTCTCAATTGCATCCACTTCCGTCACCAATATTTTTGTTTAATGTATTAAATGCAGTTTTTATTGAAAAGTAGTATGGCTTTTTATACTTCCATTATTTTCAGAAAAAAATAGTAGTTTCCTGTATTATTTGAATTACCTCGCAAATAGTTAATTCAGAAATTTTTTAAGTTAGAAATCTGCTTTCAATAGGCTTCAGTCATAAAATAGCAAATTTCTACCGGTCAAATGTATTCAAAAAAGTCCCCAACTCACACTTTGAGGAACTCATCCTCTGACGATAGTGGAATTTATTGCACGGACATCCAGTACTACGAAGATGAAGCAGAGCTGTTACGAAAGCTTCAATTGGAAGAAGAGGACAATTTAACGCCGTTAAAAAAAATTCAAAGAAAGCCGTTGTCGTATTACAAAAAACAAGCCAATAAGCCAAGTGTGAAAAACTTAATAAACAAATATGACGGAAATAACGAAACAACTCACAAAAAAGACAGCAAAAGCAATGCAAAAACACATATGCATCAACCAAATACGTACCAAACAACATTTATACGTATTTGGCCCTCAGATTACGCTGACGTCAGGTGCTAAATCTAAATTATATTTTTTGTTTGGTGTAATTATATCGCTACTTTTTGTTTTTTCTCTTATTAAGAAAAAATATTTAATACTATTCGCTTCTGCTCAGATAGTTAAAAGTGCTTTTCAATCACTCAAACCCTAGACTTTCTTACCTCTGATAGAAGTCTGTTAATTTTGCCCTCCCCAAAAATCAAAACAAAAAACTAACGATATGTAGCTAAACTACGTATAGTATTTTAAGGTACCTATTACTTAGCTGAATTTTGCTTTGCTTAACGTTTATAAATTTATTTTAAATAGTTCCGATGTTAGATTCTATTTCAATCTAATGACAATTTCTTTTTAAAAATACTTCAACTCTTTAATACTTAATGAAACTATAAAGCAAGATTGATGTAACTACAGTACGATTGTTCAGGCATTATTCTCCGCTGCGTACTTCCTCTCCAAGCGCTCGACGATCTCCCAGACGAGGTTCTCCCGGGAGGAGATCCCTTTCTCCCTCATTCGCTGACTCCACTTTCAGTGCAGTTCAAACAGCTTTACAAAAGAGGCAGCTCCAAGTTCAAGTAAGATTGAACTAAATTTTTACCCTATGGTGGCTGCAGATTTTGCTTTAATTCTTTCATTACTAAAAAAAACGTCGAAAATTGGCAGATATCTTGCTCGTAAACAACACTCAATATAAATTTCGCATTTCTTAAGTTCGCAGAGCTACTCAACGCTACTTCGGACTCTTCGTTCTTATCCGTAACCCTCATTAGAACTGCTACATTACAGAGAAACTTATCAGAACTAGTGGTAGAAACAATTCATTGACGAGCATTTCAACCACTTGGTCTTTATAGACCAACACTTATTTTACGTTTGTAGTTTTTTACCTACAGATAAATAAGTAAGTAAGTAAGAAATTTATTTGGCCTTAACCACAGACAACATTGTTCATGCAAACATTCATGTAACATAACATTGGATAAGGCCAGGGAGCACCAAGGAACAGTACCGTTTTCGAATCGAGATGCTCCCCGGCGCAAATCATGAATTGCGAGTTGTAGAACAAGCAGCAGATACGGGCGTACAATTAAGCAAACGTTGCAATATACGGCAGAAAAAAACAAATGATAAAATTGCATCACTTAATCGGATTTGCACTGTATGAGATCAATAAAAATTCACTGAATTCTTGCAGTTGAGATCCAGTTGAGATTCACTGGATTTTTGCAGTTGAGATTTTGCACGTTCAATTCTGTTTTAGTCTGTTTTAAACAGTTTTTCGCATATTTCTTGTTTTTAAGGAGCTTCGAGCAAAACTGGATGCCACGCGTGATGCAGCAGATGCACTAAAGAAACAGGCCAGTGATTTTGAGGTTGAAAAGAGGAGGCTGGAAGACAAAGTGACTGCGCTAAAAGAAAAACTTGATTTTGCCACACGAGAAAAGCACGAAGCTATTCGAGACGCATCCAGATATAAGTCAAATGCAGAGGTTGTTGGAAGGTAATTTTTTTTGACAACTTTTGCTTCCGGTAAAGCCAATTGTAATTAATTGTAATTGTAATTGATAATAATTGTAATTGTAATAGTAATAATAATTGTAATTGTAAATTCATCTTTATTCGCCAAGCTGCCTTGTCTAGGAAAAAGCCGAAGAGAACTTTCAGTCTTCGAATCAAGCTGCTACCTGCCCACCTGTCTACCACACCCGATGGAGGCTTCACACAGTGTCTTTCAGTTGCTGAACGTCAAGCGCAGGAAAGCTGTGAATACCAATTTTTATTGTGTTTGGTTTGGCCCGACCGGGAATCGACCCCAAGTCTAACGTTTAAGGAGGAGACGCTCTATCCACTCGACCACCGATCGGCAAAGGAGTGAAAGTCAAGGAGTATAATAAAATCTTTAATTATTTTTTATTTGTCTTTTTTTCTTTAGGTTGTAGTAGTAGATTTAGTGCATAGAATATTGCGACAATATATTTTCGCACCATGTCTTGATCAAGAGAAGAAGTTTTGCATAGAAGCGTATTGAAGGTTCTGGTTTTTTTTTGTTTGGTTACCCTGTAGTTTCTTTGACAACTTACGTTGATTTGAAACGAAACTTTAGTCTTTTCAAAAAACTGGATAACTTTCTGCCATTAAGCTTTTTTGTTTTTTTTTAAGTGAGAAGAAAGAAATTGGAAAAGAGCGTATGGGTCTTCAGAGAAGAGTCGACGAACTTTTAATGGAGAAAGAAAGACTACAAGCAGCCAACGCTGAGCTTCAGCGACAGCGAGACAACGCCGAAGATGAGAAAGAAGATATCATGAAGGACTTGGCCAGGAGCAAGATAGAGCTGGATCGACGGTAAGTTGTGCTTCGATTATATTTGCGTTTTGTGGGATCGACAATAATGGAAAAAAGACTGAAGGCAAAATCAATGGGAGTATGTTATGTTTGGGAAATGACATTAGATTGGCCAGCCGTTCCGGAGATATTCTATACTTCAAACACCACTTAAGGGCCTCCCTAACTATGACTTTTATTGGCAACCCTGGTGTTTCACTCCCGTAGCCTAGCCCACAAATCTATATTAATTAATAGGCAAGGTAAAAAGGCCCTGTGGTATAGTCTAATTGCGACGTTGCTGTAGTATAGAACAACTGATGTTATCAAAGTCAAAGCTGCCAATCAAATTTTGATTAGAGAGGCCCTCTACGTCGTGTTTGAAGGATCTCTGGATCTCTGGAACGGCTTGGTCAAAAATCTCTTTAACTGCTAATTCAAGAAGGATGGAGCCATATCTAATCTAAATCTACTGTAATCAAATATGATTGCCCTAACGCAAGGTACCCTCATTAATTTTGCCTTTAGTCCTCGTTCAACGACAATAACCAAAATGTCTCTTCTAACCAATGTTTATAGTAGCTGTTTTTTTGCTATGAACTTTGCTTTAGTTAGTTTAAGAAGTTTATTTATCATTGTAAGTTTAAGAACCTTAGTAATTTTGGTTGAAACCTACTGAGTATTTGGATGGGAATGTCTTGTTTAACTCTGATAGTGTTTGGGAAAACCATTTGGAACAATACATCGAAGTATAAGTTTGTTTGTGTGAAAACATTTTCATTGTTAAAGCAAAAAAGGTCCAAAACGGCAAATATTATATATTTGAAGAATGATTCTTCATTCATTCATTCAGTTGGTTGAGCGGCAACGCGTTCGTCGTTAGAGCGGGAGGTCTGAGGCTGAAATCTCGGGCAGGCCAAATCGGACACAATGTTGCCAACGGTTCACCCTTGCTGCAGCATTTCTTCAAAAAGAGCTGTGTTGCCAGGGAGCAATGACGCGAAGATGGGCCCTGCAATCTAGTTACAGCGAGTATAATGAAAGATTTGATTTGACAAGTGCCGGTAGATCGAATACAGTTTTTATGTAATTTCTATTCTTGCTCGGATTGGATGTAAAAATTATTTTCAACCTCACAATGAAAACGTTAATGATTTCAGGACATCGGTTGTGGATGATATGGATGGAAAGCAGTCATCTTTGAGAGAGCAACTTGTTATCATAAAAGAGAAGCTGAATCGGGCGGTGCTGGACAAAGAAATAATGGAGGCTGAGCAGGGAGAGATTGTGGAGGCACTTACAAAGGTTAGTGATGAACGTTTGCATTCCATATGTTTCTTTGTGGCAGAATATTGAAGCAACCCACATAACATATAAAGAGTGGCAACTTATGTAGTGATGAGATGCCACTGCCCACTTATCGAGTTCTGTTGAAAGGACTCGTTTCTATGGGTGCTCCGCCGCGATACGATATAATGATGTTTCTCTCTTGCGGTCTTTCTTGGGATTATTAGCTTTCTAAGTTGTAAAATAATGACTGCAGAAGTATAAGAACGATGTGATTTGAAATACGATTTAATTTCGATTCAAAAATATCACGTTTATTCAAAATAATTAATGTATTGTATCGTTATTTCTATAGGTGGAAGCCAGAAATGCAGAAGTTGAATTGGCTTTGACTAAGCTAAAGACAGAAGAGGCTTCACTGCGCGACCAACTGGCCAAAATGCAAGCAGTTAACGAGGGACTAGCTCAAGACAAAATAGACTTGCATCTACATATCTCGGAGGTGGGACATTTTATCAGTCTTGCTTTATGTCGAGTTTAATATTGTAAAGTATATATGGCTTTGTATTAGAACTTCGTTTATTGGGTTGGTTATTGAAGTGGTTCAAAGATTTGTTAACTCATTGGATGGCTGATTTATTTTTTTAGTATTTATCGTTTACTGGGTTATGATAAATCATACACTGATAATCAAATTGATTTACTAACTTAGACAAATTAAAAAAAAAAAAAGTTCACCCAAAGTTTGCATTCATCGTAATGTGGTGCAACGTTTCCGCAAATTTGGAAAAAAATGTTATCAGTTGCAATAAGGATCTTAGCTAAGATTATTGAACATTACACCTTTCACTGAAGTCATACATGGAAGGCGAAGAAAGACGGTGGCTGGCACGAATTGTTACTTCTCCCGCCCCTGCGGAAAAGCTAGGAATAAGACAGATACGGCAAGATGCACTTTTTTGTGTGTTTACTTTTCTGTTTTGCAACTTGCAGATGACGCAGCGGTAGTAAATTGAACTCAAACTCGCAAGAGTAACGGTTCGATTCCTGCCGTTGCAAATTCTGTACGTGCGTGTAAACTCCTGTGTTTGAAAATTTACTTGTGTTACTCATGAACTTGTATTCGTCCTGTTAAAAAAATTTAAATAATACAAAAAAAACACAAAAAGCTTAAATTACTTTTTTATTATTTCAGATGGAGGAAAAGTACGCTGCTTTACGAGCAGTTAAAGATGATTTGGCTGTAGAGAAGGATTCGATCCGCGCGGAGTTGATTAAGACAGAGCAGGAAAAGATGGATCTTCACAATGAGAAATCAGGATTGGATCACAGTTTGGTTCTGACAGAGAAGAGCAGGGAAAAGCTTGAGCAGGACCTAATGCTGATTCACAGGGAGAGAGCGGAATTAGCGGATTCCCTTCAACAAGTAATACCTTGACTTTTTCTTATAGTTTAAGATAACCGTCGTGGTTTATTCTGGAAAAAATTTTTAATTTAGCGGCTTCTAAACCTTTACTCAATCGGACAAAATTGTCACTGCCTTATTTATATGAATCAATCCACTTTTTATTGAGGTGAGTTTACACTAGACGCGAATCATATGAAGCTGCGCCAAGCTACCAAAATTTGACGTCACCGAGAACTTGCGAAAGGTTTTAACCGGTACCGAACTTTGCAAACTAATTGCTTAACTTCACTTTGACAAAATTCTCTTTGAATAGTTTGCCTATTTGAGCAAGTGACTAAAGCGACCATTGGCAAAGGTTGCCGACCTCTTCGCTTCGCGTCCGTTGTAAACGCACCTTTACAATCTTCAGTCTTTACTGGATTGTTATGTTTCAATGAAGTTGCGATTTTTAATATTGTGTTCTTCCAAGAATCAGAGATTATAAGAACTTTTTCAGTAAAGAAGCTTCAAGCTAAATCCAACTTAAACAAAAATTAATGTGAAATGAAAATTTAAAGCTCTTCAAATGTTTTTAAGAAGACTAAGAAGTTGTAAACGCGGAACTTGAGAAAAAATTGAACGCTTTAAGTCTGGACAAAATTACCCTGTAAATTTTCATACGCACTTTAAATTTTTGCTTAAGTCAGACCTGGTTTCAAGTTTGCTCTGGTAAACAGCAGGCCGCAAGTTGTTATATGAACCGGTGAAGAGCAACAACATAATTAATTTGCAAATAGTGTTATTTATTGGTGAAATAGGATGTACGATATTTGTTAAGAGTTGGTTTGATTGTGTTGTCGATTCTTTGCTATTTCTTAAAAATGAATTTATTTTCAGTGCACTAGACACAAAGCGGTTATTGAAGATGATCTGGTTGTTTGTCGTGAAGACATTTGCCGATTGAATGACGCCAACAATAAACTAGGAAAAGAAAAAGAAGAACTAGCCAAGGAAAAGGCGAACCTCATTGTTCAACTGACCGCCACGGAAAGAGAAAACAGAGTACTCTCAGAAGAAATGGCGGGATTGAGGTGCAATTTTATTTTTTTGGTAGCAGGTTTACGCACAAGAATATTAATTACATTCTATGTTTAGTTGTTGATAAATGTTATAAACTGAGTTAGATATGAGTTCGAATCTTGAGAAAATATTTATACTTCTCTCTTCCACTTGTTTTATTCTGTTTGCGTTATGACTTCGGTTTTTCTTGTGCTTTTTTGTTAACAGCTGCATTTTTGTTTTGCAGTTTTGCTTCAATACTGTTTTAATTAATTATCACTAAGTTTAATTACGTTGAAACCATTGTGGAGGCTTAAAGCTGTACTTGGCTGGGGACAAAGTTTTTTTTTTTTGAATCTAAATAATTGCAGCATAGTACAGAAAGTACCCATTTGGTCGAAGTGAGTGCCAAATGATAATTCACTAATAAAATTTTTTTTACTTTTTATTTTTCACAGAGCGGATAAAGAAGCTTTAGAAACGAATTTGTTTGACGCCCAGACAACTGTGGCAAACCTAAACGCCAAAAAGGACCAACTTGAAGAAGCAAACCAGGGTTGCAACGCGAAAAATGAATCCTTGCAAGGTACAAGCAAACAAAAACACTGTATTACTTGGGGAGATATGTAGCGGATTACTGTTCGTAAGCATTTAGCGCATTTAGTAATGTATGTAGATTAATTTAAAGTCACGAAGAGCAGCCATTTACAAGATTCAAAATTAACAATGTGTCGAATCATAGACTCTTTGTTGGTAGACTGGAAGCAGGCAGGTTTGTCTTTTTTTCTTTACGGTTCTTTGCTCTAGAATATGCTGATTCCTCCGATTAGCATGATTTATTTGCTACACGGTTTACTCGTTCTATGAATATTCCCAATCAAATCAGTCGAAAACGTGTGACCGCAAAAAAAAAACCTTCGCAACAAGAGCCAACTTTTTTCTTCAATGTTCTTCTTTTTTTCTCAGCACGCCTGTATCTATCTATAGTCTACTAAATAAAGGTTCTGTTTTCGAATCGAACGTGAGGCTAAGAAAATATTATTTTTTGAGTTTAAAATGTAAGTTGCTTCAACATTTCTAAAACTTGCCAGGGTTACGTCATTGACTATCAAAAATTAATCGTAAAATCATTGAAAAGGTAGTGGAAAAAAGACAGCGTAGTCCATTTATCTATACAAGTAAACAAGGCCATTGGAAAAATTCCGCGCTCGAGTACAATACGAAAACAAGGGTAATTTTTTTGGCCGCCGAAGTGCTACTTTTTCATTCCGGAATTAAAGTGTAGGCCAAAAAAAGCTCGTTGCCGGATTTGGACTTATTTTTCTCCCGAATTTAAGGTGAAGACCAAACGAAGGCACCACCTCTAATTACTTTGAGTTTTACCACGGCTCCGCTCAGGTTTTTTAAATACTTTCATGAGATCAATATTTCAAACCATTGGAACCCCTAAATCTGGTTGAACTCCTACCCCCCCTCCAAAAAAAAAAAAAAAAAAAATCGCGGGGCCTAGAAACTTTCACTCACCTCTTAACTGTCCTGCATGTATACAACAAAATACTGTTTTTGATATGTGTAGTCGAAATCGGTCGAGTACGAAAAGAAATGGAGGCAGAAACAGCGAAACTGCATCAAGAAATCCAACTTCTCAACCAAACGATAAATCAAAAAGAACGAGAAACGCAGGTTGCTTTCAAATCGAAGGAGCAGAGTCACGAGGAGGCTATTTCTAAAGCAGACCAGCAAAAAGTAAAAGCAATTTTTAATAAAGATTATAATATAGTATTTTTATTATGATCTGGTTAATTTGTGTTATTTTGACTTTCTACACTCATGTTTGTACCTTGTCCTATCGCTGTACTGACAAGGAATAGAAGAAGAAAGTCAAAACAGTGTGTCTTGACTTAGACTGCTATTACCATTCTGACGTGCTTTTCGCACATTCGAAAAATTATTGATTTAAAGTTTGTTTTTATGTCTCTGCTGACTAGTTTATTAGTTCAGTTGAGTAGCATTTGAATGTAACTGCGGACTCCAAGACCTCATGGTCCCTTTTGCAGTCATCTTGTTGCTGCAAATATAGTTCAAGCGCTTAATTATTTCTGCTTTTAAACTTTGTTGCGTGTTTTTGTGTTCAGCTGCAGATCTTTTATGTTTACATAGTGTTTTGCTTAGTAGAGAACAATAAACGAATTGAAAATTTTCCGTTTTTTTGTCGCAAAATCCAGTATCCGATTCAAAAAGAAATTACTTGTAGACTAAAGAAATTTCTATAGTAACACTACCATTGTACTACGTGGCCCAAAAAACTGAACCCAAATATTTTTGAATAACATAAACTTCAATGACTGAAACTTTGGAAAATGATTGTAAACAGAGTAAAGTTTAAAATGTACTAAGAGCTTAAAGTCCGTGGGGTTTTTTTAGGATTGTATAGTGACAAACTTTTTATGGGTTAGGTATTTTATGGGTTCTGTTTCAGGGAGAGTTCATTGTGTAGATTGCAGCCGTTGTCGCAAAGCGAAACAAAATAATTTTTAGGAAACGATGCGTTTGGAATTGGAGGCGGAGAAAGACGAACTGATCCATGCAAATAATTTGGAGAAAGAGGACCTCATTTCAAAATATGAGACTGAAAAACAAGAGGCCCAAGAAGAACTAGAATTTATTTTGCAGGTACCATTTGAACTTTTTAAATACAAACAGGTTCCATTTAAACTTCGTAACTGTTTTGCCACGAACCATTGCGGCAGGTGAATGTTGATAGGTGACGAAGCAAGAGAGTATTTAAGTTTTTTTAAAATAAGATTTAATGTCCCCCCCCAAAGAGGCTAATGGCGAAACAGCCTGTTGGGGCATTGTTTTATAGGTGTTTTTCCTGATTTTAACTCTTAAGTAATAATTACATTGGAAGTCAAACCCTGACTACCATCTTAAAAAATAGTCTCGAAACTATTATGCAACGAAATTGATTAAAGATAAGCTACGTTCAATATAGGCATTTTTTAATTTAGCACTCAAAGAAAATTTTTTTACCTCAAAGGAAAATTTCCCGCTCAATAAACTACAAAAATTTACTTCCTTCAAACAAAAGTAACTTTTTAATACCTTTAGGAAAAAATCGATATTGATGAACATTTGGGCACATGGTGTACCTAACAAAATTTCGAAAAATTGTTTAGACTAGCCTGCAAATATCTGAAAGATCAACGAAACCTGTTACAAATACGAGATATTGCTGTGTCCAACAAATTTGTACGTAATTAAAATGCTGCAGTGTTCAACAAATTCACCCTATTCAAGCAAGTTCATGATGCATATTTATTAAAATACATTTAAAGTAATTAAAAAGTTTAAAAAAAAGTTTTTATACTAGAATTGAAAACTTTTGTTTTCTTACAACAATATTCTCAAAAATAAAATAATAAAAAAAATTTTGCAGCATGTATCTTTTACTGCTTATGACGATATAATTGAATTCTCGCTCGTGCGCTCAAAAAAAGGTACATTCGTTTATATTACTTTTATTGTAAACAGAAACCTTTTTATCAGAAATAAAATTAATTGCTATTTAGACTCTTAATAGTTTCAAGTCCGTTTAAATGGATTTGAGTAATTGATATTTCAGCCATGCCCATATCAAACTTACTGAAGTAGTGTGATATCAAGTTTCCAAAGGCATTTGTCCTTGAAAGTGTGCCACAAGGCTGTATTTTCGCACCCTTCATTTCATAATTCATAACAATACCAGAAAGAATGTCATATTGTATTGCAAATACGTGTGAAATTTTCAGCAATTTAGCAGCTTATATTTGAAAAAATTATTTGTTCAGCCCACAAGTTAAGCAAAAAACTAATTTGAGTGTTTAAGCCATTAAAGAAAACAAAAATCAGCAAATATTAGCATAACAAGAAAAGAAAACTACCGTATGTGTAGGGTATGAGCGGAAAATGGTTAAGAATGTAGAAAAAAAGGTTTACAAAGCAAAGTCAACTTAGAAAATGGCAATGGTTGATTTTGGGATGTTTTGCCTATAATTAAGGTTGCTTTCAACAAAAAAGAAATTAAAAATTCCGATATAAAAAGCACGTTTTTACAGCTGGGTAAGGGATAGAGTACGCAGTGAGCAAATTATTTTTTACGGGAACATTAATTATTGTGGTGCTTATCAAATATCATTTAAGGCTCGAATTAACGCTGAATCAAAGAAGCCTTGAATCAGGAGTATGGTAGTAAATCATCGACTACGAATAGCGAATAGTTTTAGACGTGTTTGCAAATTTTACGACTGCATAAACAACGTATACACCAAACCGTAAATACATACAGTAATATAATAATCATGATAGTGCCGTAACTGCATAAATGTTTAAAAATTAAGCAAATAGATATTAAGCTTTGTTTACCACGAGAATCAAATGCCTACTACCATTTATAAGCAGAGCACGTTTAAATAATGTGAAAATACAAAGTAAGAACTAAGTGGCTGATAGAGGCCGCGGTAGATTAGCAAAAATGAGCAGGCAAGCAAGAAGTATGCTCAACTCAGACAACAATGTGCAATTCCGTCTCAACAGATGGCATTCCATGGACAAACAAAAAGCCACAATAAACAGGCTTTTACAAGTAAATTATGTAATTTTTATAAAAAAACTGGGCTTAGCGTTAGATCAAGTTTGATTTAAAAATAAAAGTTAACACAATCAATTTAACTGACGATGCTGAAAGTTTAATAACAAAACGTTTAAAAAGTTTTATAGCAAACGAACTAGCTGAACTAGCTTTGTTTGTGCTCATCTAGTGTCGAATTAACGCAGTTTGGAATTCTTTTGCATTTCTTTTTTAATGATTAGAGACAAAAACAACCTAAAGACAGAAACAAACGCAAGACAATTTTCAAAACAAGCCTAAACATGCGTCTTAATCCAAACCCTAACTCAAACTTTATTTTAAAAAAGCAACTGAAAGGTGCGCGAATAAGTATCATTTTTGTTTTTACTCTCTGTAACTTAAATTTTTCCACCGAAAAGGGTCATTTTTTTTTCCGTCATTAAATTTTTTCCGTTTTTTTGCTTCAGGAGCACAATGAAACTCTAATAAACGCGGAAGCGGAAAAACAGCAAGCCCTGAGCATGAAAGAAGCGGAAAAAGCGGCGCTGCAGGAAAAACTAAACAATGCCACCCAACAAATCCACGACTTAGGAGTGGAGTGTGACAAACTGAAACGGCAAGCTGCGGCAAGGCAAGAAAAAGACAGAGTAAGTTGTTCTCTACATTGATACAGAAATCTGTTTTTCGTTGTGCAGCACTCAATAACTTTATAACTTATTATAGCAGGGTGGCCGAGAGTGTAAAGGCGTCCTTGAAGGATGACCCTGATCGCATAATCAGGGTTCAACCCGTACCTTGGTCACCTTGTTGCGTCCTCGGATAAGACGCTTTACGATGATCATCTCTGTATGGTGGCTTCGAACAAGCAGCAAATTTACGTGGGAAGAAGTCAATCGGAAATCTTGGAATTCGGTCAGCTCCTAAGCGGGTGAGGATTCGTCCAAAATAAAAACGACACCGTCGCTTCGTCGTGAGTGGAAGATAAATATGGATCAATCAATCAATTAACGGTAATTCGATTTCCAAAAAAAAAATTGAAAGAACTTCAAGAAAAAAAAAATGTTTATTAAAATATTTGTGACCTGTCACGATTTAAAATTTTTTTTCAGTCTATGGTGAACCACCTGACTCTGGAGTTAAAAGACTGTCGCAATCAATTTACGCTGGCTACTGAAAACCACGACCGGGAAGTAAAAGGTCTAAACGATGCGTGCCATCAAGTACATTCGATGAGAGATTCGGCTCTTAAAGAGGTAAACCTCGTTCATCGGCTTCATACCGATCAGTGGCCGAATGAATAAAGAGTCTGCTACTGAAACGGTAGACTCGGCTTTGATTCCCGATCAGGTCAAATCAATGACTATAAAAATTGATGTTCACAGCTTCCCTGCTTGACGTTTAGTAATAAAATGAACAGTGTGAAACCGCCACCGTGTGTGGTAGACAGGTGGGCAGGTGGCAAATTGACTTGAAGATAGAAAGGTTCCCTTCGCAGTCTCCTGGGCAAAGCAACATGGCGAATAAACCTTAATCACAATTCAGAATTCGGAGATATGCCATACAGATTAAAAAATAAAAAATCCAAAACCTGTAAGTCTTCATCAATTTGAGCGTTAAAGTTGGTAAATATTCCAATTTCCTAAAGTTTGCTCTGATCTTTTAGTTACCACTAACGGTATACTTTTCATGATAGCCACAATCAAATCAAATCTTTCATTGTTCTCGCTGTATTACACCAAAGCATGTAACGAGTTTGCTGGGCCCATCTCCGCGTCATTGCCCCTGGGCAACCCCGCTATTTTTAAAGAAATGTCGCAGCAGTGGCGAGTTGTTGGCAACACTGTATCCGATTGACCAGCTCGCGATGTGAGCCTCAGACTCCCGCTCCAGGGACGAACGCGTTATCGCTCGACGAAATGGCCAGTTCTTATAGACACTATCTTTTTCGTTTTGGCAGCAAATCTGCTGCTGAACTACTTATTCGTTGGAAACTGACGCAGTTGAATGATTATCATTAGCTATTTAAAAATGGAAGGAATAGAGCGACTTAGTCTTCTATAGACTTAATCTCGACCAATTGGTCGAGAGGTAACGCGTTTTTCTCTGGAGCAGGAGATTTGATGTTAAAATCGCGGGCCAGTAAAATTGGAAACAGTGTTGTCAATGGCTTGCCGTCGCTGCAACATTTCTTCGAAAGGGGTTGTGTTGCCAGCAGGCGCAATGACGCGAAGATAAGACCCAACTCATTACACACTTCGGCGTAGTGCAGCGAGTACAATGAAAGATTTGATTGACAAACAAATGATGTTCAACACGCGTCAATAGCCCAAGCTTTGCATATCGTCTGCATATCATATTCTCCTTAATGAATGAGATGTTCAGCAAAGCTTTATTGGACCATTTTGGATCGCCTGAGCGTAACAGTTGCAAGTTTCCACTCGTGCTTATATCGCTGGGGATTGCGTGCCTCCTCAACTGTGATTGCCGTTACATGGACCAAATCGCCAACCGTATCATTGTCAGGTCACTAAACCTGGCCCCAAATGGGGAGAAAGACTTGATCCAACCATCCAACTCGATGATCGCGTGGACTTTATTTGTTAATAATCTATTTTATTTGTAAATAATCATATGAACAACGACATAGTGATCGTATAACATCAACAATATTGTATGCTTGTGTATTAGGTGGAGGAGTTGAAAGTCCAAATGCGTGTGGTTGAGGATCAACGGGACAACGTGAGAAGGGAGTTGATTGATGTTCAAAGGAAGGTATTATCAATAACATAATAGATTAATGGCCAAATAAATCATGCGTCTGTTATGAAATCTTTTTGTAAGTTTTGTTAGGGTGGTCAGACCCTTAAGGTTCGCAATATTTTTATCTACCAGACCTGCTACCTAAAATTTTTAAAAAATTGAAAGCTAAAACTGAAGCTAGGAATAAACGACGTATTTTCAAAGCGGAATTTTTTAAAATTTTTTTCTAATTGAAACGAAGTATTTCAAAACGGACTTAGTTTTGTTTGTGCAGTCACTGCTCAGCCAGTTGAGGTCCGCAATTATTTTGTTCACGAGCCTAACCTAAAATCAAAAGTTAATTTGAAAGGTTAATATAAAACCAAATTACTATTTTAAAGTTTTTTTTATGTTTAGGTTCGCGAAATTGAGGAAGCGAGAGACAGACAGCGAAAGGAGATTTTGGATTTGAAGCGAGGAATGAACGACGAGGCACACGAGAAGAACACCGTTTCAAAAGCAAACGATCAACTGAGAACTCAAGTGAAAAAGGCTGAACAAGAACGAATAGCATTGAAGGTGAAACATGTTTAGACGAATAAGAAACGAGTAAAACCGATCTCGATCTGTCTGGGATTACTTTTCAAAATTTATTGGGTAATTTCAAAAAGGACTTAGTTTTGCTCGTTTGGTCAGCCCCTGAGATTTACAAGTTTTTGTCCACCTAACCCAGAGTTGTAAGTCGAGCAGGGCTTTTCGGGTCGGGTTTGGGGCGGGTTAGGGCCTAAAGTCGACAAAAATTTCGGGCTTAACTCGGGCCTGAGACGTGCTTTTTGCCTTAAGTGCACAAAAATATAATCAAAACAACTTGGCAACATTGCTAAATTTTTCCATTCTAACTTAACTTACGGTTTTTTTCGGGCATGATTTGGGTTTCAAATTAGTTTTCGGGTTCGGGTTTATATTTTCGGGTTTGGGCCGGGTTCGGGCCTGAACTAGTCGGCCCATTTACAACTCTGACCTAACCTAAAAGCTGAAACCGTTCATGTGTTTTGCTTAATCTAAGCACAACTACACGTTGCACGTTTTATACGCACCAAAGTCTTTGATTCGGACCTATCCGCTATGAAAAGTAATCACTTCGAAATCATGGAGTGCAGCACATTCTTAATACGGTACAACGATGAGTCATGTTTGATTTTTTATCTTATTTTAGTTTTATTTTTGTTTTCAGCGCGCCAACGAAGAAAAGGAACAAAAGATCATTGTCATAGAAGAAGGTAGAAGTTCACTGCAAAAAGAAAATGGCGATCTCCGATCCAGCCTTAGAGAAGTTGAACGCAGTAGGTTGGAAGCGAGACGAGAGCTTCAGGAGCTAAGAAGACAGGTAAAGCTGCGAGGTTTACGTTATGCCTGATTGATTGATACATTTTTTTCAAAACAAGACGAATACAAAACTAAAAAGAACACAAGACAATTTCTCAACACAGCTATTTACACGCACTTGCAAAATTTGCTACGGCAGAAAACCAAACCTCTCCCTTGTGAGTTTTGAGGCGAATTCTTCACCGTTGCACCTTCTGCAAGTACTGATCGATCCATTTTCGTCCCCTTCGTCCTTCTGCCATGAAAAAGCGGTGGTAGCGATATTTTTTGGCCTATTAGAAGTTGACCATGTTTTTTCTTTGCGGTTAAACTTTTTGCTCGTTTGAATCTACAATAAGATCAATCAGAGATAATCATCGTAAAGCATTTTATCCAAGGACACGATAGCCAGATCAGGGTGGGGGTGATAACCCAAATTATGCAATTAGCGTGTTAAAAATAACATTTTTACCCACCCCTCCACGCTGCCGCAAAAACTTTTTTGAACTTTTTCGCTCGCCTGAGATATTTGGACTTATTTTCTTTTATCTGTCAACGAGGTTCCTTTGAGTTCTCCAAATGCATCAAAGGCGGTTTTTAAAGTATTTTTTGAGTGGGAATGTTGTTGAAATCAATATTGTAATGATAATGACAACAATGATAATAACTGGGTTTATGTAAAGCGCTGCATGCACTTACATTTTGACAAGGCTCACAGCGCTTTTACATACTTGTAAGTATTATTGTTGTTGTATTGCATACCTATCCTCCTGTCACCGAACAGCGTCAGACGCTAACTATTGGACGATTGGCATACTTTTCATTGCATTGACTCTTTTGTCTTTGGAGGAATCTGCACCTTCTTAGGAGTTTCCAGTGATCCAATGTTCCTGTAGATTTGTTAGAACTCTTGTCCATTAAATTTGCTGCTTATTCGAAAGTACAAAGCAAAGATAATCATTGTAAAGCGCCTTATCCAAGGACGCAACAACTTGACCAGGATGCGGGTTGAACTCAGATTATGCGATCAACGGGTCGCCAAAAAAGACGCCGCTACCCACTTGACCACGCTACGGACTAACTATATAACAGCAGCACCAACTGTTTTACCGTAAGTTTACTTCTAGATGAAAGGAATGGACAGTGAAATGACGAAAAAGTCGAAAGAAATTGACGACCTAAACGCAAGAGTGACAGCTGACGGTCACCGGGATGAAGTTTCTCGTCGGGAAGCGTTCGGATTGAAACAGAAAATCGTTGCCACCGAAGCAAGCAGAGAACAAGCGCTGAAAGAAGTAGGCTGAAACGATTAAAGTAAAAATAGTATGTGATTCATGAACTAACACAAACCTTGGGTTTGATTCTCGGTCGGGTCAAACAAAAGACTATAAAACTTGGTATTCACAGCTTCCCTGCTTGACATTCAACAATAAAAAAGACAGCTAGGCGCCTTCACCGTATTCGGTAGAAGGCGGCAGCTTAACTCAAAGACCGAAAGGTTCCTTCGCTATATCCTCGCCCAAATTAACTTGGTGAATGAAAGAAAGGAAGCAAGCTTAATTCTCTATTTTCTTTTGAAGCTGTTGAGATTTTAACTGCATTGTTGTCTTGTTGATCACAGCTATATTAACGGTATGCTTTTTCGAGGAATACAAAATAAATAACTGTAAAACTTACACTAACTTAGTATATGTGTTTCAATCGTGCCAAAGTTTCAAATTATCTGTTATTTTTCAGAACTCAATGCTAAATCGCAAGCTGACAGAGATGGAATCTGACAACAGGACCAAGGAGAAAGATTACACTGGCCAGTTGAACGAAATGCATCAACTGAGTAAGAAGCAGAAAGAAGATTTGAGGTGCATGAACATGAAGCTGGAGTCACTCGAGGAGGAATTCGCTCAAACAAAATTGAAACTGTCAGCATCTGAAGGAAGAGTCATTGGGCTGGAAAACGAAATCGTCAAAGTCGAAAGTAAGAGTTTAACATCTGCCTTTGTTATTACTGTACGATAGCGGGTTGGTCAATTGGTATTTGGAAAATTACCCGTGGGGCAATTGGCTTTTGAGTAGGCTGGTAGAAGCTGTCCATCTCTTTTTTGTTGATGAAAGCGTGACGCAGCAAAATTGCTAATCTACAGAATTACAGCTGGCCTGGAAAAAGCGAGAAAAAAAATGTTCATACTCAACAAATATTGGGCACCCCATTATACTACGCAGGCGATCATAGCTGATGGGTATACCTTTAAACGACTAACTGCTTGGCGGATTTACTATTCTGCCCCGAATGGAGCAATGACGATCGTGGAGATGTTGGTCTGTAGACAATAAGCTTAGGCTGTCGTTTGAGACTGGGATGTTGAAACTGTGGTCGTTTCAGAATGTGGTCAGTGTATGCAAGTATAAAGCAAAGCAAAGGGAGTCGAATCTACAAAAGTTTGACGTAATCGACAACTTACGAAAGGTTTCAGCCTGTAGCAAACTTCTCGAGGGGTTGCTTAACTCCACGTAGTGACCACTGTCGAGCGTTGCCAAACTTCGGTTCACCTACTTTCGCAAACGCTTCTTAAACATTTTTTTTGATCTTTAGCCTAATTTTGGTGAAAAAATGAACTGTTTCAAAATTGGATTTTGATGGCTCGACCGGTTAACAACACGATATCTCCAAGATCGGTCACTCGCGCAAAACCAACACTGCAATTTGTTGAATGCACATTTTGTTTTAGGTTTTGCTGCTTATGCTTTCATTATATTAATCTTTACTTAACTTTTGATTTTTCCATATGCTTATACTACTAAAAAAGAAGAAAGAAAAAAGATAAGCCGCATTTGTTATTGTGATATCATTCTTCAATCACTCTAAATCAGCACATTTAGGCAATCCCATCCCAATATTTAGGCTAAGTATATAGACTCTCAAAGACTTTTGCGCTATACAGAGGAACATGGGCTGCAGGTACTAATGTAAAAATTGTTGTTATCACAACATTTCAATTGATGAAGTTAAATGTTTTGCTTTCAGCAAGTAAACGTGAAGTTGAATACAAACTGGGAAGTCTCCATAGCGCCCTCCGGCGCACACTTGGAATATCACGAGTGGGACGAACCAGAAGTCCAACCAGGCGAGGTCATCATTCTCCAAGCACGTCACCAAAGAGGTAAAAATAAACGCAAAAGTATTTTTCGACATGCCATAGTTGAGGTTGCACTATGATGAAGCAGTTTTTTTTTGTGACTAAGCAGTTTTAGTTGTGTGCATTATAAATTGCATAAATAACGTTGCAATTTTTAGGATTGAGAAATTTAATAATCTCATCAACATATTAAGCATTAAAAAAGTAATGGCTTTTGGGTATTAAATTGACGTACAGTTAAACGAAATATCTTTTTTTTATTTAAATTTTTTCTCACTTTTTCCAAAAATTTAGATATTATACCTTACTTTTGCAAGTGTTATATTATGCAGTTCTTTTTTGAGTAAGGCAAATTTCAAAAATTCCTGTCAGAACAAAATTAGTAAACGAGGAAAGATTTTAATACTTTTGTTATTGATGATGAAATTGTTCATGAAAATGTAAGAGACTGATAGTTCTAAAGGAAGTTGATAGTGACCATTTTACCGGATGTTTTAACTTATAGAGAATAAAATATAAATAAGTAATATTCATTCGCGCATTTTTATGTGCTTTTTTAAGGGTGTAGGTTAAAGTTAGTTGTGGGGTTTGTTTTAGAGTAAGAATTTTAGTTTGGATTAGGTTCGGAGTCAGAATTAATAGAAAAGTAGATAAAAATTTCCAGTGAAAGAGTCTCGTCCTTTTTCATTTGCTTTTTTAAGGGTTAAGAATAGGGTTTGAATTAAGGTTTGGGTTAGGTTCGTGATTAGTTTTAGAGTAAGGAATTGAGTTTTGGTTTGATTGGGCATCAGAATGAATAAAAAAGTAAATGAAAAATTTCGGGTGAAACAGTCTCTTTGAAAAAAGCTTCACGATTTTTTTTCTGTTGCAGAACCCGATCTCAATCTCCTGGAAAGGGATTCGACAATACTTACACCACCACCACGGGGGGAAAAGGCGACCCAATTCCCACCGACGGGTCTCCGGATAGACACCGAAGTTGTTCTCCTTCCTACCGCAGACATCCCTCACCCACGTAAGACGGTTTACCCTTATTTCATATTGGAATACTATTGGCTGCTGGAAAATTAATTTATCTGGGACTGTTTATCAATAAACTGCACTAAAACAACAAAAATATCTACTAAGTTTTGTTAAAATTATTCTAATTACTGTACATTTTATTCACCAGTTGCCTTGGCCGGGAGACAGCGAAGGGACCTTTCAGTCTTCAATTCCAGCTGCCATCTGTCTACCTCACGCGGTGGAGGCTTCACACTGTCCCGTTAATACTTGCTGAACGTCAAAAATAGAAAGATATAGCTACCAATTTTTATAGTCTTTTGTTTGACCGGACCGGGAATCGAATTCGAGTTTACCGTTTCCGTAGCAGACGCTTTATCCACTCAACTACTGACCTGTTAATTTGCTGTTCTAGCATTAGTTATCACTGTTTATTACAGCCGTACTGAGCAACTGGTTAATGACATTGATCCTGAGATAGTGAAAGCATCCTTGAAAGATTTCCTTCAAGAGCTGAAAGACACTCAGAGAGAAAAAGACAGCGCAAAAATAGAAGTTTCTACATTAAATAGACAGGTAATTGTTACTTCCATAATTTATTTTTCTAGCGAACGCTTTTTATGAAAACCAGTAAATTTTGGATTGTGGCTGGCTGTTCTTAAAATATCACAAAAATTCAGCCTCATTTGTTCTTAATTTATTCTTAAATTTTACTGAAGAAAAAAGTGACGCAAATTCATTCTTGCTTGGTAAAAAGTTGTTTTTTGTTGTTGGTCATGATTATTGAAATGGTCTTCAGTAAAATCAACAATGACTGCAAGAAAAAATCAAGAAAACTGTGCTGATTTGTCTTTGTATTTTTTGGAGGGCATTTTCACTGATTTTTTTCCGATTTGAAGAACTGCTATTACTAAAACATGTTTGTGTAATCTGCCTATTGTTTGTAAGATAATCTTTCTGTTTGTAGGTTTTCAGATCCTTTGAATGGATGTTTTTGTAAGTACTTAACCCAAACCCAACTTTAGCTAATGGAAATGGAAGCCGAACGCGACAGAGTTAACCAAAGGCTGCAACAGCTCCAGAAATCCCTGGGAGAGGCGGAGGAAGGCAAACGGGGTGCGCACGGAAGGCTTGCCTCAACCCAAACTGCTCTCATGCTCCAAGAGGAAACCATACGACGCCACGAGAGGGAACACAAGTGCATGGCCGAAAAAGTTTCTCAACTTGAACGGGCTCTGCAAAGTGCTGATAGCGAAAAGCGAAATCTTTTGGTGAGCAGTTCTACTATTAAATTACTAGACTTTTAAATATAACACTAGACAACTGTTACATTTAGAATTAAAAAAAAAAATATTGGATATTAACTGAGAGCTACATCGGTCTTGAAAAGCGCTTTAATTATATTTAATTATATTCAGTTGGTTGATCGTGCTCGAATTTTTCTTGTCGTAAAGAGAATAAGGCAGTGCAATGTCTCACCATGAAACACCAGCAACGTACTATGGTGCACCCCAAAACAAAGTTTATGGCCTTTTACACACCACTCAAATAGTGAGCACCTCATCACCACGCAGGTGGTCACTGTTGATGAGTTGAAATACTTATTGGCTGCCTCTTACGACCCACTGAATGGGGTAGACTTCCTTATTCTCCTACAAAGAAACGGGAGTACTTTTATTCTGGTTACAAATTGGCTTTATGAGAGGTACAATGTATTAGAAAAAAATAAAGAATAAATATTCTCAAAAATCTGTCCAAAAATGTCTTAGAATGCTGTTTTTTTAATGAAACAGTTGCGCAATCTATTCACGAAATTATGACGATTTCGTTCTCTTGATTGCCAGCATTCATGATTTCTTTTCCATATTCCTGTTATTTCAAGACGACGCATTTTGTCAGCATGCGTACTAATTGACAATAGATAAAAGTTTTAGTTTGTGGTCAAGTGGATAGAGCGTCTGCTGCTGAAACCGTTGGCTCGGGTTCGATTTCCAGTCGGGTCAAATCAAAGATTATAAAAATTAGTATTCTGAGCTTCCTTGCTTGAGGCTCAGCAAAAAAGAGACAGTCAATATTTTTATATGAGACTTTGCAATGGTGTTCACAAAAAATCAACACCATTTCGTCATATGAGATATCCCTGTTGTTATAAAGACTTTTGTTTGGTGATAATATTCGTGATGCGAGCTTTTGTGATACAATAACCAACGTTTATGACAAAATGGTGTTCAAATTTTTACATCATCACCATGGCAAAACTTTATGTAAAAAGGTTGATTGTAAAGCCTCCACCATAGTAGACAATTGGGCAGCAGGTAACGGCTTGACTTGAAGACCAAAAGGCTTCTTTGCTATCCCCTGGCCAAGGCAACTTGGTGAATAAAATGTAATTAGGTTTGATTGTGCTTACAAAGGTTTGATTGTGCTTTTAAGACCCTGTATACTGTCTACAGCTTATTATTAAAATGTAATTACAATCACAATTTTTGGGTATTATTTAGTAATCATCTTAATAAAAATCTTTCGCAGTCTCTAAAACAATCTTTATTTTATTGATATTATTTTAGGAAAAAATCAACAAGCTAAAGGCTCAGCAAGCGAAGCTCGAATCGGAGAAGAAAAAAGGAAAGGAAGCGTTGGAAATGTGCGACCAAAGAGCCACAAAGCTAGAATTAACACGTCGAGCTTTGGAAGGTGATCTACAAAGAAATCAAATTGCTTTGAATGAGAAAGAAACCAGTAATCAGGTATATTTGATCGATTAGTGGTCAAGTCGAGCCAATTCTATTGCAGCGATTCGGGTTCAGTTTTCTCTCGAGCCAAATCAAAAACCTTAAAACTTAACTTTCACAGCTTCTCTGCATGTGAAGAATTTGCGCAAGGTGAAAATTTAACAATGACGTCATCAAATTTTTTTTAACTGCCCATCTGAAATTTGACTAGTATTCAAAGTTTGCTTTTTTTGCGAGTTTTGGACAGGCCCGTAGATAGTAATGGCTCTGTGACACTAGGTGGAAGGCTTTGAAGGCGTATTTAGGGCAAGTCCCTGGCTTAAAGCAAAAACATTTTTGGCGGCTCAAGAAAGAATCTTTGAATAAAAACTAGACAGGCTCAGAAAATTCGGCTTGTTTCTAACTTGTTTTCCGGATTTCTTGGAATTTGTATTATTTTTTCCTTGCTAACAGTACTGTATGCTCTGCGTATTGTTACAGCTTCTACACATATATTTCATACGTTTTTTCAATCAAACCTCCTTAAATTACAGTAAAATTATAAGTAAAAATTTCAAAAATAGAGCTTTTCATTCGCAAATTCGGAATGTTTTATGTTCAATAGGTTCATCAGGAAAGAATTTCCAGCCTAACTGGCCAGATCCAAGATCTGGAAGGAAGAATCACTTCCCTACAACTCACTATTGATAGATTGAATTCCTCATTGACCAAAGCAGAGGAAGGAGAAAGTCACCTCAAAGATAGGGTGAGCCTTTTTTCATGAATGCTTAATGGAAGTTTTTTGTTTTTTGTTTCTTGTTGTTAGTTAAATTTTAAATTTGCCGTGACTTGGATTACATATTTGAGTTAAACTATTCAAAATTTTCAAACGTCAATCTATAAAAAAATGGTCATTTTCTTATTGATAATGGAAATTTGGGCAGCAAAAAATTGTGTAGTTTAAAAGTTATTGAATATTTTTAACCTTATGACGTCATCATTCATCTCGGTGACGTCATCATCCAATCGCAATGGTTATCGAACGTTGCGTCCGGTCTGGGTGCATAGTAACACAAACATTATTGCTTGTTTGTTATATGCATATGCAAGAGCTTTTTGGTCTTTCATTACAACGTTATGTGCCAGTCGGTAGCGTAGCAGAGAGGGTAAAGGTGTTGTTTTTGCAACAGTCCTGATCGCATAATCTGGGTTCAATTTGCACCCTGGTCACGTTGTTGTGTCCTTTGGCAAGACAATTTTCAAAGATTATCTTTGCTTGGTGGCTTCGAACAAGCAACAAATTGAGTGGACAAGAATTCAAAGTAATCCACAGGAACATTAGATTACTGGAAACTCCTAAGAAGGTGCGGATTTCTCCAAGCATGAAGTAGTCATTGCAAGGAAAAGTGTGCGAATCGTCCAGTGATTAGTGTTTGACCATAGTCTCTAAATTATGCATAAATCGTATCGCGTGAAAGTGCTTTTAAACTTGTCACTTACGCCACCTTGTGAGGAGTTGAAAAGTTGCTTGAAAAACAAACGACGGCAATGCAAATTAGCCCGAGAAGAAGCAGACACCTACCGAAATAGTTGTTATTTGAGAGCATATGGAAAAAGTTTGACGCTATATTTAGTGTTGTATTTAGTAACTATAGTTTACGCTGTCCGGTGACAGGAGGACAAATATGCACCTATAAAAACAATTTGCTCTCGACGGTTGTTTACTGTAATGATTATATTTCTACAGGTTCAAACGCTATCACTTGGAATGACTGATAAGGATGCTACAGTGAACCTATTAAACGAAAAAATTAGCCAGCTGCAGAAAACGCTTACTGCTTCAGAGCATGACCGTCGTATTTTGCAGGTATTGTAGTTAACTTTTTTGTGAAAAACAGCATTTGCTCCGGTTTGCCCGGCATCTGCACCAAAATGTATTATCATTGACGTATAACAGAACGGAATTATTTTCTCCGGAGCTTTTTATTGAAATGACTTTCTCAAAAATGCACTTCGATGGTAAATAGATTTCCCAAGGTAAAAAGATCTAAGCAGGGCAACTGCATTTGAACAAAATTTCTTGTGGAAGATAAGATGATAAAGAAAAAGGTCTTCAAATGTCTTAGAAGAATTTTTGGATTAAAAAATAAATTAAAACCTGAAATCTTTTAGCTCAATGCGGACCAAACGTTTTGTGTTGACTCCATTCTAGTATAATCGTGGGCGTATTCTCGAATATCATAATCATTTTATATATATAATAATTGAGCTTATAATCGTGCGCGTTTTCAGTATCTTTTTGTTTTGGTTCTGTGCTTGCTTTCATTTGTCCTCCCCTCCCACCATCTACTATAGTTGCTTGGGCCAATGTGTCTAAACACAGCTCTGGTCCTCATAGTAACGTGTATGTCAATATATATTGTTGGATTGAAATTACAGGAACGCCTCCAAGCATTACGCCAGTCTGTAGCCGACTTTAAAAATCAAAACAGCGGCTTCCAAGATCGTTTGCACAACTTCACTCACGATCTGGAAGAAGCAGAAGTAAGAAAAGCAGAGCTGGAAAACCAAGTAAAAAGTTTGCAGCAAGTAAGTCCAGAGTACTTACACTAGCATACAAAAACTGCACTATAACTCGCAAAACTGAATTAAAATTACTGCAAATTTAACAAATATAAGAGAAATTTATAACTTGTTTTTACTGTCAGTGTTAGTGGTTTTAAACCATTTTTGAGTTTTCTGCCATGTATTACGTTAATCTTGCAATTAAAATTGTGGAATCGTGGTCAGATGAATCGCATGATAATTAAGTAGCGTTAATTCAGTTTTGCTCGTAATGCCTTATACCTTGAAAATATTTTTTGTTGCCTTCAACAACTAATAAAAAAAAAAATTTGATTCCTTGGTGGCACATTTAATTAGAAGCATTAGCTATCCTCGGTTTAGATTAATTTTCATGCTATTAAAAACCAGGTGATAAAAGATCGTCAAAAGTCCGAAGAATCAGCAATGGAAAGAAATGCAAAGTTGCAAGATGACAAGCGAATTTTGCAGGTTTGTTTTTTATCTTCTCGGCTATAAACAACCCAAATACACTGACAATTTTTATGTGAAATCTAAACGAAACAAAGAAGCAAGAAAGAAACCAAAAAAAAAAAAAAAATCAAAAATAACTAAGCTTTAGAGCAGAGGACGATTGGGCGTACCAAAGAATTTGCTGTGCCTGTCAGGTGCTCAAAAACGCCTGTATATTTTATTAACTCTCAATTTATTAACTATCAATATGCTGGCTTTGCTAAGCAAACCGTGTAGGTTAAAATCTATAAAAAATGTGTCATTATTTTATCATTTCGTGTTTAAAAATATTGAGGCTTATTTTTGTTTGTTGTTTTTGTAGGAACGAATCACCGGACTACAAAGAGCGATTGCACAAATAAATGCTGAGAAGAAAGAATCTCAGAGGGGAGCAAGCTTGTTAGAGAAAGATAAAAATGCACTTCAGAAAACATTAGATAAGGTATGATACTTGGATACATTCGATAATTTTTTTACTTTTTGGTTACGAATTTAGTTGAAACATGTATTATTTGACAAAACCTACTGCCGTCGCATTTTTTGCTGCCAATACTGTATCAAAAAAGGTGAAAGGTTATCATTCCGTTAAACTTTGTGTACAACTTGATCATTCTTGAGATAAAAATTTTAAATTTTGGTTCAACTTTCTAACGCGTTTTCACTCTACAAATAATTGATGGTTATTTTTGAATTGTTTAACAACAAAATTAATACAAGGTTCATTTTGAGTTACAAATGTCTTTTTGAGGTTGAAAAGGAGCGATTAAAAACGGAGGAGGAATCTTTGCGGCTCAGTGAAAAAAAGGGACAGCTGAACAAATCACTCCGAGACACAGAGTTGGAGCTGGAAGACTGCAGGAAAACAGTTGAGGTAAAATAGACTTGATAGTGTGCGACGCACATTTTGTAGGTTTCATATGGTGTTGTCAATTGTAGGTTAGGTAGGCTAGGAAGGCTCTACCTACCCACTATTTTGTTAGGGTAAGCTCTGGTAGGCTCACAACATTTCTGCGATGCTACAGTACAACATAAACACGTATAACCCAAACAGAGGTGTGTGCAGTTCTAGATGCAACAAAATTCTAGAGAAGACCTTTGTTTTGTACTCGCTTCGGAAATGCTGAAATCAGCAATGTGATAGATATTGTTGGATTGAGGTAAACAACTTAACTTTCTAGGACATTAGCACTGTTTCACACCAATTTTTTTTGATGCTAAACGTCGAGTAGGAAGCCCTAAATGTGAATTTTAACGTATTTGATAACTTTATTTTCATCCGATGGGGAATCGAACACAAGTTATAAGAGAAACATTAGTTGCAAGGATTATGAGGCGGGCTGTAAAATAACAGACAATTATTATATTCTTTTTAGCTGCCTGGTGCACAATATGGATTTCACCAAAGTTTCAAACTACCAAAGCTTTTCCATTGATTGTTACCCCAATCAAAAAGTTATCTTTTAAGGTTAAATGAGTGGCGTATTTGCTGTTCTACCTCGTTAAGTGTTAAAAATCTCTCCCTTAATCATTACTAACAGCCTACTAAGGTAATGATTTTCGTTGAAGTGAATTGCCTATAAGTTGCATGCTTTTTTTACATAACGATGCGTTACGTAATGACGTTGTTTTTACAGAGTTTGCAAGAACAACTTTTAACCTCCGAACAAACTCATGCTCAAAGATTGACGGAAGTATCGAATCGACATCGCCAGGAATCCGAGGTCGAGTTGGATCGACTCCGGACCTCCCAACTTCAAGCGGAGCGCACACTAGAGGTGCGCGAGAGAGCTCATAAACAGAGAGTGAAAGGACTTGAAGAACAGGTAAATCAAAAAATTTCCAAGAAATTATAAGTTACTTTTTTATTGAAATTATCAATTTTGATATACAAAATGATTGAAATTCTATTGAAAATAGGTCACCATACGAAGATAAGATTATCGTGGTCCTTTCCAACATGCATACAATATTTTGAATCAATTAATAAACTTTACTATCTAGTAAAAACAATAACAAACGATAATAATTTCAACAAGTAAAATGATCATGCACAAAGCAGCTAGACAACACTGTTTAGGGTTTTTAGCTCTCACTATCAGCCCTCAGCACATTTGAGCCATGACCATTTCCCAGCTGCCTCTCGGTTAAACTGGGCAAACCCTAAATAGGGATCAAACGTCGCATGGACGTCAAGCTTTTTTGGTTTTAAACAGATCAAATCTCTCATTATTCCTCAATATTCTTGCTGTATTACGTCGAAGCGAATGACAAATTTGGGGGATGCATCTCCGCGTCGGTGCGTGTGCTGGAAACACAGAGGCAGATGGTCGAGTGGTAACGCATTCGTCAATGGAGCAGGCCGGAGGTCTGAGAGTCAAATCTCGGACTGGTCGCATCGGAAACAGTGTTGCCAACAGCTCGCCACCGCTCTCCATTTTTTTGTTTTTTTCTGAAAAAAAGCTTCATGATGAACCTTGTTTGCATTTTTCAGATTGACGCATTGAAAGACCAGCTGACTCAAGAAATAAGAAGAAGAGACCATCGTTTCACTGGCAAGCCATGGTCGTCATAGCTTTATGACGTCATTCGCTATCGTCTTTTGATGACTTCATAACTTTTGAAATTTACGTTCTTAATAAAATATTTCTGAATGTTTTGTGTATTTTTAGTAAATTTTAAACCTAGTATTCAAATAATATGTGTTTTCTAGAAATAAATTATGGTTTCGTTTTTGCGTATACAGTAAAATTGCTAATTTGCCTATGTTTTGACGACTTTTTACGTTAACACTCGGACACTTTAAGGTAACAGAATTGATGACTGGAGCTAAATCAAAAATAACTTTTCAGCTCTATCTAATCATTTGGTTTATTTTTGACAATTTTTGTTGTTGATTTTTTCCTAATATAAATACACGGTATTTGCATGTTTTTGTGTCTATTTGAGCAAAATACGCGATAATTCGATTAGGATAAACACCTATACTTAAAAGGCTATGCAATCAGCTATACCTTGAGCGTCCGCTTCTGAGACGATAGATCCGGGGTCAATTCCCGGTGGAATCACATCAATGACGAAAAATTGGTATTCATAGTTTCCCTGCTTGACATTCAACAAAAAAGGACAGTGTGTAGCCTCCACAGTGTGTGGTAGACAGATGGCAGCTGGACTCAAAGACCAAAAGGTCCCTTTGCTGTCTTTTGGGCTCAACTACTTGGCGAATAAAGTTGTAATAAAAATTACAAATGATTTCAACTTAGCAAAAATTAAAGCTTTCTTCTTATTTAATTGCTTAGGCTTTTTTTGTGAAATTCAGCTTAGAAATAGAAAAATATTAAAAAAAGGAAGAAAGCATAAAAAATATAATGACTGCTTCATACAAACGCGCAGTAGCAATTTAAATAAAGCTAAGGGTTTATTTTTTAGCCTATCTGCGCTTAGCTAAGTTACAAACTACAATAAAACAAATAAACGGTCTCATTAGGTTTTCCCCAGGTTTTCAAGTAAACCAGCCTTTTTTTTTAAGACTCAGAGGACCTTATCGTCGTCTAAAACACTGTGAAAAAACGCTAGAAATAGATGATACCTCCGTAAAAAATTGTTCACATATCATTGGCTGCTTTTTGCGAATATGCTACTGTTTTTACTACAACTTTGAGGTGCAGAAATCATTTATTTTCTAACTTCTAAAAATTGTATTTAGCGGAAGGCATTTTGAGGCAGAAATTATATGCCAGAGGTAGGTAAAATCTGAGTTTTTCAAATCGTATTTTGCTTATGCAGTTATTATACCCTTTAGCTTAAATATGCAAATCATCAAGAGAGCATTTGCTTATTAGCATATGATGTTGCACTACGATGTTAATATGGCCATCTATCTGTACCTCTCCTCTATTTATGTATCCATCGCCTGCTCAGCTTCTGTGTGTTAAACTTATAAGGTCATTTTTTTAGCTTGTTGCAGAATTCGGTTACATAACTTTTCGATATCTTTTAAAGCGTACTTTGAATTTTGCAGAAATATGGTCACATTTTAATAATTATTTTCAACTTTGTCGATCTTGCCCTAGATTAGAAAAAGGCGAGAAAAATATGTTTATGACTCCAGGAGGCATTAAGCACGTTCAAAATCAAATCTATTCCTAATCAATAGACTGACGTGTGGCTTATGAAACAACAGGAGTTAACAAAAGAGTATCATGTAGTAGTTCTAATCCCTCTTATGCTCCCCGTTTTAGCCGGCAAAGTTTTCAAAAACTGGGGAGGAGGAAGGTTTTGTTTTTTTGTTTGAAAAAACATCGAAAGGCATTGCAACCGTAGCAAAGTTTTGAGTTTTGTATCATCAAACAACCTTACGACACTGCGCAGATCTTACGAAGCGTTTTATTGCTTCACACTCAATTCACAGTCACTGCAGGCGTAACTAATGAAGATGCAGGGAGCATTTTCCCCAGACCTCCTTAGATGTGGGCCCCTTCGGAGAAATGGGCCACCCAGATGCACCAAATTTGTGAAAAAAAGCAAAAAAAAGTTTAAACCTACATTTGACGGAAAAAACAACAAATTTGGGTGAAGAACCTTTTTTTTTGGTCTTTACCTAACTTTGAGGAAAAAAAGAAACCCTTTGACAAAAAGGCCTTTTTTCTGATTTTAGAGAGAAATTTAGAGAAAAATGCAGCAAATATTTAATGAACTTTCCCCAGTTGCGCAAACCTCTACAATACAAAGCAGATACGCCACTGTTCACAGCCATGTAATAGTCCTACTAAGCAGCCTTTGCTTGGAACACGGTTGAACAATCTTAGGAGCGAGTTACTTGTCACATTGATGTTAAAAAGTAATTATTGTAACGAAAAAAATTAAGTTAAAGAGAGTAAAACGAAAATTTTTCTCTTTTTAACTTCAAATCAAATCTCTCATTATACTCGGTGTATTACGCCGAAGCGTGTAACGAGTTTGCTGGGCCCAACTCCGCGTCACTGCGCCAGGTTAACTCAGTTTCCTTCAAAGAAATATCACAGCGGTGGCGAGCCGTTGGCAACTCTGTGTATGATTTGACTGGCCTGAGGTTTGAACCTAAAACCTACCGCTCCAGAGACGTGTTATCGCTTGAAAAATAAAATGACAAATATTCATCTGCATATTTTTCAATCGCTATTTTAAGAATCAAGAAGGTTTGAGTTAGGGTTGGAGTTGAGTCAGAATTAGTATAAATGTAGATAAAAATTTCCAGTGAAATAAAACCTTCTTTGCCACTACATAGACAAATTTATTTTACTCGCTTTAACTTAAAATTTCCGGTGAAATAGCCCCTCTGTTCTTTTTTGCCCTGCGTCTAAAAACTCTCAAACCCTTGCTAAAAAGCATCGAATATTTATCCACTGAATAAAGAACAAAATTTCCAAAAGTTAAGAAAATACGTACAAAATAATGACCTTGTAAAATATTTAGTTGACGCAAAATACGTGAAAATTAAGCAGTCCATTTTTATCATTTCGATTTTAAATTAAGATTAGAAGCAAAAAAATTTTGATATTCTTGATAGCTTTGGCAACGAAGTTATTAATTGTAGTTTTATTCGCTTTGCAAATATGTCATGTTAAGTTCAATTGTTGTTACGAAATTTGCGAGAAAAACAGCCACTTTTCTCCAAAATTGCGTAACACATTAGCATAGCGCAAATTTATTTTTAAACGACTATCTAATTCAAGTTTTTCGCAGCTGACCGAAATGTTCGAAAAAAATGTAAAATGCATCCTCACTAAAGTTGAGCTTTTTACATCTTGCCGATCTCAAAAGTTAACAAATTTCTCTTTATTGGAGTGCTGCTATTTTTTGGTGTTGTGACAGAAAATAAACTTTTAAAAAGTTAAACATATGTTATTTACATTCCTGATCATGTATTTAATTTTAAAAGCAACGCTGTCACAAAATACAGCCAGAGTTGTAATTCGGGCCGAGCTTTTCGGGTCGGGTTCGGGCCTAAAGTTGACAAAAATTTCGGGCTTAATTAGGGCCTGAGACGTGCTTTTTGTCTTCGGTTCACAAAAGTATAATCAAAATAACTTTGCAACTTGCTAAGTTTTTCAAACCTAACTTAACTTTTGTTTTTTTTGGGCATGATTTGAGCTTCAAATTAGTTTTTCGGTCTGGGCTTATATTTTTGGGTTCGGTCCTGAACCAGTCGGTCCTTTCAAAACTCTGATACTAACTCATTGGGAGCGAGAAACATGCATTAACGTTTTGAAATTTTGGTTTTAGTTGACGACACTGGTAAACTTTAAAGGAGAAGCCTTTAAATTTAAATTTCGGTGTACCTCTAACCACAGGCGTAGCCAGGATTTTTGATTGGGGGGGGCCCAAACCACAAATCACCTGCAATGACGTCATCAGAAATTTTCGAAAAAGTAATTTTTTGTGGGGCAAAGATATCGTAGAATGGAAGATCTGAAGCCGTAGCCTGATGGCACTTTGCCAGGATTTTGGTAAAGGGAGAGGGCGAAAACTAATTGTTGAAAAGTGTAAAAGTCTAACTTGGAAGACGTGTTGAGTAAGCTAGTGTACTCAAACGTATCACAGACGGGGGTCTGGGGGCAGAGCCCCCAGCCGCCGATGGCTATGGGGGTCTGGGGGCAAAGCCCCCAGCCGCTGGGCGATTTTTGTAAGTTTTTGGAAAAAAAAACTATTTAAATCCCATTGGATCACATTTCGCACGAGTTCAGAGCCATTTCAAAGAACTAGATTTTTAACATTTCAAAGCCAATCGAAAAAATTTAGTTGTTCAATCCTCTTTTTGCAATTAAATCCCAAAACACGCTTAGAATCTTGCATTATGGTGTAAAATTTTAATTGTAAGTGATTTGGTCTATAGGGGAAAGTAACGAACATTGCCTCCTGCAATACTTTAGCAGTAAATAATTAAGTTTATAAGAACGTTAAACGAGGGCCTGGGGTGGCAACTTTTAGGTCAAAACTCTTAGATTTCTCACAGGTTTTGCATATAAATTGTTAAAAATTTGCATTAAGGGGCCCCTGGCCCGGGAACCTTGGTCGTCAGTCAGGGGCCCTCGGGCTCCCTGGTTGCCAGTTAGAGGCCCCGTAGCCCCTTGCTTGTCGGTTAGGAGCCCAGGTCCCCTGGTTGTTAATTAGGGGCCCTGGGGCTCCCTGGTCGTGAGTTTGGAGCCCCGGGGCCCCCTGGTCGTCAGTTAGGGACTCCAGGACCCCTTGGTTGTTGGTCAGGGGCCCTGGGGCCCCCTGGTCGTCAATTAGGAGGGCCCCGGGGCCCCTCGTTGTCGGTTAGGGGGCTCCTGGCCCCCTGGTTGTTGGTTAGGGGCCCCCTGGTTGTTAGTTAGGGCCCTGGGGTTCCCTGGTTGTTAGTTAGGGGCCCCTGGGGCCCCTGCTCGTCAGTTTGGCACTCCGGGGCCCCCTGGTTGTGGGTTAGGAGCCCTGGGGCCCCCTGGTTGTCGGTTAGGGGCCTGGGCCATCCTGGTTGTCAGTTAAGGGGCCCCCTGGTTGTTGGTTAGGGTCCCTTGGTTGTTAGTTAGGGGCCCCGGGGCCCCTGGTTGTCAGTTATGGGCCCCCTGGTTTTCAGTTAGGGGTCCCGGATCCCCTGGTTGTCGGTTAAGGATTCCAGGGCCCCCTAGTTGTTAGTAAGGGCCCCCTGGTTGTTAGTTGGGGGTCCCGGGACTCACTTGTTGTCATTAATATTATTGTTAATTACTGTTATGTGCGTAAATACTGAACAAAAACTGCTACTAAACATCGCCAGGCTATGTTGTCATAACTTTTTGTCGTTAGTAGTATTTTGATTGGGGGTGGCCCGGGCCCCCTGGGCCCCCCCTTGGCTACGCCTATGCCTCTAACACAAAAAACTATGCACACAAAGCTTAGTAGCGAAGATACAGTACATTCTGAGATCTTCCAAAAACCTTTCTATTACTGCCAAGATAAATCATCAAAATTGCAATAAATCTTAGGCTCCTGCAGAGAAAGAGAGTTTATGGTTTGTTAGCTTACCGCCCAGGAAAACAATACTCAAGAGTGGCATTATTATGCGGCCAATTGGAGCTCCTGTTCAAAAAATTTGCCATAATCAGTCGTGCATGCTTCATCGAAGAGCTTAACGTCAGCATTTTTTAAGATGTATTTTTGATAATAACCCCACAATTTTAAAGTAGTGCAGTTGGTTACTTTTGCAACTGAATAAGCAACTGCGTTGCTACAAGCCAGTGCTTTTTGAGAATTAGTTTAATAATACTTTCTACTTTTTATTTAGTTTTGAAATGAACTCAGTTTGTTCTACTCATTGCCGGGTTCGGCTAATTCTTCGAGCAGTACAATAAGCAGGGCTGTATGGTCTCGATTTTTGTGATCTCGGTTCTTTCTCCCGGTCTCGGTCTTGGTCTCGAACCGTCAGTCTCGAAGCTTAAAATTGGTCTCGAGACCGGGAAATTTTTTGCAAGTTAAATAAAATAGTTTCGAAAAAGGCTCAGCGTTTTCTCAGTTATGTACTTGTTCAAATTTTGTAGTGATTCAAAACGATAAAACTTTAGTGATTTTTTTATGTTTGCTAGCAAATATTGCTACTACTTCGAGATTATAGAGCGCTGAGCAAGTAACTGAGAATTTTTTTGGCAGTCGTTCAAAAGCCAAAGCAGTTGAAAAAAGCTCGCGTTTTCGCTTTTGTTATTTTATGATGCTGCAAAAGCAGCAAAAAACTTTTACTCAAGCAAACACAGCATAGCGAATTAAACAGTTTTACAAAGATATTCGCTGAAATTCACATCGATGCTCTCAAACTTTTTGACCAAATTAAAAACAAATGAGGCTAAAAATTGGCAAAAAATTACGAACAGTCAGTCCCCCAACTCAAAATTTACTGATTCTAATAAAAAAAGAAGAGTGTAAATGCATATTGCATATTATTTTATCGTCGAATGTCGATAACAGTGATAATAATTGACATATTTTGTCTCTTTTTCGGCAGCAAACAAACCAATCACTTTGAAATTGGTAAATTTTGCTTGTTTATGATGTATGAACTAAAACGTAAAATGACCAGTGACGCAAACAGGAGGGCAACATGGACTTAGCTCTCCTGCTTTTAGTTATAAGAAAATTTAATTCATGTATGCAAGCGTTTAAACGTGTTTTGGACTTGACCTGTAGGTATTGGACTTGACGTAAAGCGGATAAGCAATTTAATTCTTTCAAACGACTTCCAAATTAAGTTCTTTCAATTTATCTTAGCAATTAAGTTCTTAAGAATACCTCTAAAAACGTGCAAAATATTATTCAAATGGCGTAAAATGGCTATTTTTTACAAAAAATCAAAAAAATTCCCCAGCGATTGGGGGCGAACCTCTAGTTGTGATACAATTAAATTGCGTCAAGTTTGCTCAGCACAACGCAAGAAAAGATATTTTTCGGGCAAAAATTTTATTGTTTGATTTAAGCCTCCTCTTAGCATAAACGTACTTGAGCGCCTGAAAAGGGTCCACGACAACTGACCGCAACAAACTGACCGCGAACAAACTGACCGCAAACAAACTGACCGCGAGCAACGCCAATTGGCTGAGAAGGGCGATCCTAAATATATTTTTACTATCCCCAGAGCCATCTTGCCCAAACCCTCACTTTGTGACGAAATCACTGCGACAAAATGAGTGACCAAATCACTGTAACGAAACCATTGGTTCGCGGTCAGTTTGTTCGCGGTCAGTTTGTCGCGGTCAGTTGACTTGGCTCGGCCTGAAAATCCCCTCTCCCATTTGAAAATGCTGGCTGTGTTTGCGTTTTTGTTGCTACGTATAAACGGTACTTCAAATATACAATGATCTTTTATGAATATTTTTTATATTTATTTACCGGTAAGCTAAGTTTTAGCCAGTTTCATTGAAACGTAATTTCTGAAAAAAAAAATAAATAAATAAACAAAGGTGGTCATACACCGATTTTCGAGTAAGAGGCAATAAGTTTAGTTGAAAGCACTCTTCAAAAATATTTTCAATGAAAATCTACGTAAAATGACGTCAAGAGATGTTTTGACGACGTAATCACTTCGTCTGAAGCAATTTGTCATCTGACTCAATTAAAAAAATTATAAAACCAACTTATGAGCAAATTTGAGCCCTAATTTTTTTAATTGAAAAACCAATGATGACGTCATTTTTTTCCGGTCTCGGTCTTGGTCTCGAACTTTGCCGGTTTCGGTATTGAAGCCAAAGTCGAGATCGAGATTGATCTCAGTCTCGGAAAAATTTTGCGGTCTCGGTCTTGGTTACGAGCCGGTCTCGGCTACAGCCCTGACAATAAGTAAATCATAGTAAAATTATTCTAAGAATTATTGTTGAAATTTGCGTGCAAAACAAATCGCAAATAGAGCGAAAATCAAATTTTTGTTCGATAATAATTTACGGTGCATAATAGATTCTTTGAAACCTAGTCACTATGCGGTGATAATTCCGAAAATATTACATAATAGGAAACAGAGTAGGTAAACATTGTATCAAAACTTCGCTAATCTGTTTTACAAGCACTTAAAAATAGCACAAGTCTTGTCAAAGTTAGACTTTATCAGCATTACTCTCTCTCTACTAGTAAAGATATCAATCAGAATTAACGCTTTCATAATACTACGCAAAATTTTTTACTTGTATAATTTCTGATAATATTTTATTGATAAATATGGCAGCAATGTGAACTTATACGTTGCCAAGGTCACCAGCAATTAGAGCAAAAGCAGGTCTAATAATTAGTTTCGGAATAATGCATATAATACAGCCGTAACTAGAAAAGCCGGATCATTTGTATTTATTATTGTAAATGTATAGCAACGTTAGTTTTTGAAAAGAACCTAATGCGACACTCAATACTATTACACTGAACTAAATACTCCCATTAACTAGAAAGAACTAATAAAGAAAAAGACGTAAATCATAGTGCAGATTTGCAATAGCAAAAGTAAAAACATCACAACCAAAGCATTGTGATTATCGATGAAGATAGACGGAAAATTCAACCCGTATCGAAGAGGCACCAGATGACCATTTTGTGAATACGGTTTGTAAAAGGTGTAGAAGTCTTCACAAAATCAGTCAAAAACTCAAAAATGTGTTAAAATAAACTATATTTATAAACTAAAATTTCAAGCGATGCTAAATTCGAGTTCATTCCCAGTAACTATCATCAGTATCCTATTTAAATAGAATACTTTAGACGTTTAGAGTGCCAAATACTTGCTTCAAAAATCAATACAGCAGTTAAAAACGATAATAATCTCGACTGCAATAACAACTGCACTATTGCAATAAATTGAAATTTCATTTACAACAATAGCAACAAAGCAGCAACAGCATATTTGTTTTTATTTGGAAGACTACAATGTTTGTAACACATTCTTGAAATAGGATAAAAATAGTAAACATCAAATATTGCTAGCTACAGAAAACAAGAACATTTTCGCATCACAAACAACGCTGTTAATCAAAAGCTGTTTAAAGCGATAATTTTTGCTTATTCATTGCTTGGGGTTTACATGTTTTAACGTAAACAAGTTTATTCAAAACAAGATTAGAATCAGTTAATAAACTATAGAGCAAATCTCTGCTTTACAGTAATTTCCTATTATTGTAATAGATCTCAGCTCGCAGCTGATACCCCTTTGAAAGACCATCAGTCCAACATTTGACAATGCAGAACATATTCTTTGTCACCAGGTAAGATGTGGATCTGTATTTTATTGTTCTGCTGGTGTCAAGGCTAATTTCAAACATAAAAAATTTAAAAACAGCCAACGTTTCAACAGTAAACTAACTGCTTTCAAAGTTTTTAGCCCTGATGAAAGCAGTTAGTTTACTGTTGAAACGTTGGCTGTTTTTAAATTTTTTATGTTTGAAATTAGCCTTGACACCAGCAGAACATTAAAATACAGATCTACTTGACAATGCACTTTAATTGTAGAATTGTTCTGTAGCTGTTATTTTACGTTACATTTGTAGCTCATTTTAAGCAGCGAAATGTGTATATTGCACAAGTTAAATTATTCCTGAAATGAAATAGGCAGAACTGATTTAATAGTTCACATGGACAACACGTCTTACAATCCTACTTCATTTGACAACACCTTAATGCTGTCTCTGCGTTTAAATGGGTAATCATTTCAACCCCTAGTAACGCAGGTGAGGTGGAGCCAGGGCCTCAGAGAGAAACTTTTTCAGGGGGTACGAAGGTCGATACCGGGCCCCCAAATCTTATTGGGGCCCCCCCAAGCCTTATCGGGGCCCACGCCGTTAAATCATTTTTTGTCGGTTGGGTGTAGATCTTCATTTAAAAGTGAGGGGATAACAATATTTGCATACAGTTAGGACTTATGAAAAACACAACTAGACATAAAATTGGTTTAAATCCAGCTAGAGGGTTTGGGAGAGCGCTGTGAGCTCCCCCAGCGAGGTCCGGGGCGGGGCCCCGGAAGCTTAAGAACTTTTTATGTTTCTCGAGGGTAAAATACAGCTTTTGATCAACATCCCAGCTCTAAACTTGCTTAAATTGATAAGCAGAAAAGTCATATACATGAAAGAAAGTATTAAAGTGGGGGATGATGACATTGACACAACATTGTACAATATAATGACTTCAATACTACAAATCCAAATATTTTACTGATAAAAGTTTTAAGAAGTCATCTGCTATCATACACTTCACAAACCCAAATACCTATTAAATTCATACAGATAGAGTGAGTTACTTCATGATAGTAGTATAGTATGTCAACTTTGACTCCGCTCTCTGAGGTTGAAATGCTTTTGGATCTCTGGAAATGTGGGCCCTCGTACATTGTTATACCGTAGAATTAGGCCTCTCAAGTCAGAGAAATGTAACCAAACGTTAATTTCGGTGCAAGTGTATGGCATTTGATACATTTTCCTCCTTTTTTAATCAAATCGGCCACAATTGGATGCCCTAAAGGCTGTGTAGCAAAAATAGCGACCAATTACCATGTACTAAAAAGGCTGACTGATTTTTTGCTGTAAGCAAGTTTGATTACGGTGTTATGGTACGATACCAAAACTTAACGCGGAAACCTGAACTCTTCTGGGCCATTTGAGCCCGGGTCCTCCTAGACCCGGGCTCGGGTACGATGTACCCCCTGAACCCCCTCTCGCAGGCCCTGGGTGGAGCCCCCATTGCGGGAGCATTCTCGTGTTTCGAAGTCAACTGACTTCATCATCAGTGTGAAAAGGAGTAGACACAATGCAAGGAATTTCGATCCCTGAGTCGGGCTAACTCAACGGGTAAATTTGAATAATCAAGCTATCGGTATAGGTTATCGTCTTTATCTCGTAACTTCAGCTGCAAAAAAGGCAGACCTAAATTTTTTCCACGTACTGCTCTGGACTCAAGTTTCGCGTAATACCAACGCTCATCGGCAGAGCTGACGTTCAAACCGAAATTCAAAAGTTAAACTAAGCTGGCCTACAAACCGAAATTCAGAATCTGAGTAAACTAGCCCATAAAATTAAAATCAAAATATGATTGTGAAAAATAATTGCAATTGTGACCATGGTAACCCGCAAAAAAAAGAGAAAAAATTAACTCTGAACAGGGGACCAAGTGAGCTAATAGACAGGAGTGAAAAATTAATTAAATAAAATGGGCAAGGGGAATAATTAATTACATAAAATGTATATGCAGACTAATTAAAAATTAATTAAATAAAATTTTCGTAAATTAATTAAATAAGTGTATATTGCGCATTTGTAAACATTTAATTCCATTGTTGCGTAATATTGCTCAAAAAAATTTACGGAAATCTTTTACTCTTGATTTCAAAGACTGCTGTGCACTGAGCAATAATGTTAAATAAGATCTATCATGAAAGGCCTTAACCATTACTTTTTATTAAGATCTTTCATTTTAGGCATCAGCCATTATTTTTGATTGAGTTTTTCCACTAGCATTATTAATGAATTTTCTATCGAAATTTCGTTACAAATAAGTGATTTAGAACCTCAATCTACCGGCCAGTTGGTCGAGCGGTTACGCGTTTGTCTCTGGAGCGGGAGGTCTGAGGTTCAAATCTCGGGCCGGTCAAATCGGACACAGTGTTGCCCACCGCTGCGACATCTCTTCGAAAGGAGCTGTCTTGCCCAGCCGCAATGACGCGGAGATGGGTCTCGCCAACTCGTTACATGCTTCGGCGTATTACAGCGAGTATAATAAAAAATTAGATTTTTGATTTAGAACCTCAATCTAATAACGGAAGAATTGAAACGTAATGTTGAACCCATAATCGTATGTATATTATAGAAACTAGCTTGCAATATACAATGCTATCTTCTGACTTTTTACGTAGCAAATTTTACCATAACTCGAAATTATTGATATTGTATACAAGATTAAACAAACTAAGCGCATTGTGATAAAAATATTTGTAATTATCATAATATTCGGTCATAAATTTGAATAACTAAATCCATTGTTCTTTTGCTTCTAAAGTATTAGTTTTCCAATAACAAAATGTATTTTGCAACTAACCATAAACAATCACATTTTTTCTTTTTGTCAATACGTAATCGGAAAAAAGTGAAGTTACTTAAGAAGGGGTAAAATTATAATATGAATGCCCTGATTTATTGTGGTTTTGTCTTTGCCTAGTCATAGCACATAAAGCACGAACTTAACCTAGGCGGTTAAAGGTTAAATAAACAATTTCAGAATGACAAATCAGTATTTATTGTTAAGTTATATAAGGTCATTTTGAGCTCAATCCAGCTCATAATAAAAGAAAACTTAAAATAGTTCTTCTAAATCTGAAAAAGTACCGATTTTAAAAGTTTAATCATAAATATTGTAGCTAGTGAATGTAACCAAATTAGCAATTTAGCAAAAAATAAAGTGCTCTTAATTGGCGAGTTAGGGGCTAAAGCTCTTTAAAAATTAGACCGCCTCTAAAAAGATACTTTTGTTTTATTTGTTTATGAGGTACATTGCTATCCTCTTTGATTAATCATATTTGCCTTATCGTCAATAAAAATTTCAAAATTGAAAAGATAACGGAAAAAGAATATTGAAGAAAAACGTAAACCATTTTTTAAACTTGTGAATAATCTTCTAGGTCTGCAATATCTACTGTTAAAAGCTGAATTGATTTCCAGGCAAACTTTGGGTTCTACAATATTTCCACGTGGGTGGAATAGAGAAGGTTTACATTGGATTTCACTTGTTGCAAGGAGGTACTTTTATTCACTATACTGATCAGTTGATTATATTGTTCACGTGTCTGAAGGAGAACTAACTTCATAAATCTTAATTGCAGAAATGGACACAAATAATATTATAAAAAAAGCGCTGCGCAACAATACGCAACGATCTTTTCAACCAGTAAAAGCGCAGCGCAAACTACGCCATTAAATTTTTTAATTTCTAAAGTGCAACACAACTTCCGCAATGAACTTTCTTATTTAGTTAAAGCGCAACGCAATACCGCAATTGCGGAACTGTATTTTCGTACCAAGTTAAAGCGCAACCTAACTTCCGCAAATGAAATTTCACAACACAAAGCAAATACCGCATTTTTTTTGCGATTTAAGATAGAAAAAGAACAAACAATATGCTAAAGAAGGCCGACATTTATCAATCTTACGATCGAAATGCAGCAAAATTAAATGCAATGTATAGAATCGTACTATTAACCGAAAAAAAGAAAAATTGAAAGCGCAGCGCAATTAAAGCGCTACAAATTTCAAAGACTTTAATCCGCAATGCAACTTCCGCAATGTTTCAAACTACAACAAAAAAGCGCAACGCAAGTTCCGCAATTGCGGAGGCTGTGGAAGTTGCGTTTTGCGCTTCTAATTGCGCTTTGCCCACCTCTGCTTAATTGCTAGTTTGTGATTTTTAATTTTGTTTTACTTTGGCAGACTTCCGTAATGATTTCCGTAACGGGGAAAAGCCAGCATGGTTTTAAATCTAATCTGATTGTTATACAGTTACAAATCAAACAAATCGAATCTTGTGTTATTCTTGCTGCATTAGGCCCTAGCGTGCAGCGCGTTTGCGAGTCCATCTCCTCGTCATTGCGCTTGGGCAACACAGCTGTCGAAGAAATATTGTAGCAGTAGCGAGCCGTTGGTCGTTGGCAACACGACCAGCCCGAGATTTGTACCTAAGACCTCTCGCTTCAGAGTCGAACGCGCTACCGCTCGACCAACTTGCCGGATTATAAAGTTACAGTGAAATAAATTTCTAAAATAAAATTTAGATTTGTTGTTTAATTTTTACGGTTTGAACTTGAACTCAAGTCTGAACAAAATTACTATTATAAACTTTTTTATCAAAACTATGATTCTATTTTTAGGCATTTTTAATCAAATTTGGTGGAAGCTACGAAAAGCTTAAAGGAGAAAAAATGAGAAATTTATTTACACATTTTTGCTACTATTTGATTGGTTAAGTTTGTGTTTTAAGTTAATCTACGTTTAGTCAAGATTGCTGGGAACCAAAAACGTTAAATTTTCATAGAAATTGATATTTCGTTTTGAGTTGCCTGAGACATGCTGCTATTGCGTCATGTTGGATGTTTGTGAAACAAAAATTCTAATTCACAGACCTGGACAGCGCTGTTTCGAGCTTTTAGCTCTCATCAGTAGCCCTCAGCATATCCAAACGAAAGTAATCCCCAGCCACTCTCGGCCAAACTGGTCAAAGCGTAATGACTTGTATAGTGACAGAAGGTTTTCAGAAAATAAACAATTTTTCACTTGTGGTACTTCACAAAAGAACAAGTGAAAAATCACTGTGGTCTTACATTAAGGACAGCCATAAGCTATTGTTCACACAAAGACTCCCCTCTGCGTGACCACGGAAATCAAAACTGAAAAAGCTTGACGTCCTTTGTGGCCGACTCCCTATTGTTTATCTCACGAAATGTGCTTATCACATAGGACGTAACAAAAAAATCCACACCCTACAAAAGCCCAGTACAGAGGGGGTACACACAACTACCAAATTATGAGTGGGAGGTCACACCGGAAGGTAGTGAACGACGACGTCAAAACGTATAACGAGCTTGCGGGACCCATCTCCGCGTCATTGCACCAGTAGGAAACACAGCTTCTTTTGAAGAAATGTCGCAGCGGTGGCGAGCCGTTGGCAACGCTGTGTCCAATTTTTACGGCCCGAAATTTGAACCTCATACCTCCCGCTCCAGACACGAACGCGTTTCATAAATTTCAAGTTTTGAAAGTTTATGAATTTTTCCTAACTCTTTCTAAAGTTGTAGGAGCATGTTAAAGTTTTCCTTGTAGTTTGCTCTTTAAATTTTACCAATCACAAACCTAGTGTTAAATTTCAACTAATTTTGTTTTAGATTGTGGAAAACAATGCCTATCCAACAGCGGCGAAAAAGATTGCTCTCGTGCAGTTACATCCGCTACTACGTCTTCAGCAGAATCAAATAATAATGAATTCATAAATATTCACAGAAATTTGACAAATGAAATGGAATTATTCCCTCAATTACAACCAGTACGGGTATGAGATGTGACATTTTTGATGCATTGCAGGGTGATTTCTTCTTAGCAAATATCAATAACATGGCACTGCATCTTTTAAAGACACAAGAAATGAAAGGGATACTTCTAAATTTAATGGATTGGGGAAAAAGAGTTTGCGCAATTTTTGAAAGTCTAAGAAAGGTATGTAATGAATCTACATAAGACGAAGCCTAACTACTAACGCCATTTTGATGAGCACCAATTTTATTATACGTGTTCAGAAAAGATGGTATCTTTAATCGATCTCAACCCAACTCCTTCAGTTCATTCTTCGAGAAAAAACGTAAATTCTTCTGTTATGCAATTTCGAGTTAGAGGACCAATATGATAAATCGCTATAGGGCAGGTTTACGTAACTTTCGGACATAAAACACATTCGCTTCCAGCCAACCGAGTGATTTCTTAGAATTTCATCCGAGGGTTTCGGTTGGACAATAGGGTTCAGTACAGAAGACGTGGCAGCCTTAGGGTAATAAGCTTCAAGGCATTGGAATGATGCAACTTGGAGTAGAGAAATCCGCACTGTTTATCTTAACTTCAAAGAACTGTATTATTAAAAATTTTTGCTGATTAACATTTTCGAGAATCTTATAGACATAAATTAGTGGAGAATAAAGAAAAAAACTTTATTTTGCTGTGTTTTCAGATAAGTAAAATACAAGTAATATCTTGCTTAAAAATTTGCTTGTGAGTAACGTTATACCTATAGCTATCAACGTCTTCAAAATGAAAACTCTTCATAATTTCTCTTCATGCCAATGTCTTACACTAACCTACTCAAAAAAGAGGACTAATAGTCAAACTGATTCTACAGCCAACCCATCAAACAAACGTCCTAACCATCGCGTCCGCCAGCAGAGCTCTGACAAACTCTTTCAACTTGGTAAGTTGCCGTATTATATTTGTTACTGATTTGTGTTTATGCACATTAATCCAAAATATTCTTTGAAATTTCGTTGAGCATTTATGTTTGCAACAAGAGATCTAACAAAATAGCACTTTATTAATTAACTCGTCTTTTATGAATAGTTTACTACTACTGAAGTTACATAGCAGATTTGACAAAAACTTTTTTCACAACTGTGAGGAAGCACTTCCCTCACACATCTGCTTTCCCATTATGCTAGTGTTTCACCAGAATCTAAATTCACACATAACTTATCCTGGCAGCCCACCCAAACCTTCAAACCACACACGAGTATATGCAAAGTAAATAAAATTTACTGTATATACAAAGTAATACATACTAATAAATACAACTGAAAATAAGAATAAATACTACTACTGTATAAACAAAGTAAATAAAATCTTAATTGAACTTACTCTATAAAACCTTGTGAATTACATTCAAAGTACGCCAATTTTTATTCCTTGTTGATTCTATAAAGCTGGGTTAACTTTGATAACGGGCAATATTTACTCAAGTCACATAATCTAGAGCAGTTTTCCCATTCCCACGCCGAGATGCTTTTTGTATCATTTTTGAAGGAGCTACCACATTTTAAGAATAATGAAAGTATAAAGTCTTAAAGAGTAATTATTTTTTTACAGTTTGCCTTTTCTTTGCCTTTACTAACCTCACAGTCCAAGCATCATCAGTTGGAGCTAGAGAGCAACTGAAAGTGCCCGAATTGTTTTTCTTGAACGAAGAAGACACGGAGAATACCCAAGCAGGAACACTGAGCAAATCACGAATGCTGAGTGATCACAACAACATCAATACCTTTGTAAAGAGATTGCTTTCTAGAAGGTCGCGATCTGCTCTTTCTTCGTGTGAGCCGTCGCTTCAAAGCCTTTTCAGCTTAGCTTTCCACGTCTATACTAAAGCAGTAAGTCATGATTTAAATCCACATCAAATCTCACGCACTCGATAAAATTACTAAAAAAACTAAAACAACTAAAGTGCCTTTTTTGCCGAAAATGGCTTTTTAGGTGGTTCCTTTTCGGCGAAACTGTCGCTGCTGTGATTTTAGGTTTTGTAATGACGCATTGTGTAATTTGCTCTGACTCTTTTCGAGTCGAGTAACGTAGGTTCGTTGAGAATAATTTTTAAAACCACAAGTTTAATGTTTACGTTCTAGGAAGCTTCGCATATTTTGAAAATTGTCGTTATGTCAATAAACATGACGTAAAATTCTATTATTTTCCGATTGTGTTATAATGTACATGTGAGGAGCTAAAATCATCAAGTTTCATTTTTTGAGTTTAAAAAATTATGGTACCGGTTCTTTCCAAAATCTGCAAAACTTGTGAATTGTCTTGACCGCGGCAGACATAAAAAAACAGCTAATTTCTGCGTTAAATAGGTAGAGTTCTTTCCAGTTGAGGTAAAGACCACGCATTGTATTTTCACGCCAAGAATTTTTATTAAATTTAAAAAATATTGAATTTTATTTCCCAATTTCCTGTTTTTAATAAAAAAGTTAAATTTGACTAACTTAGTCTTCAAATTACTAATAAATTGTATTTGCTGCAGAAAGACGCCTACGACATTCGAGTGCGACGACCCATTATTCGACGTCACCTTAACAAACACAAAACATGGGGAGAAAGATGGAAAATAGCCCATGATAAGCTCCAAATGCTTTATTGTGACACCCTGTTTTATCCTACCGCTTTTGCTGAAGACACAAGTGGAATTGGGTCATCAATAAATACGATGTTGATTATTTTGCAGCAAGAGGTAATTTGCGCGTCATTGTTGGGTTTAAATTTTAAAGAACAATACTATTTCACTCAAAATTTTTATCAATTTTTTATTAACTGTGATTTATATTTAACCCAAACCAATTAACCATTCATATTTAGCTCAAACCTTAATCTAAAAATGGAAACAGAGAATACGCGGATAAGTATTTCTCAATTTCGTTTTATTTTCTTAAAAGTTTTCGGTGAAATAGTCATTCCTTTTTCAATATGTTGAAATGCAAAACTCATGTAGTCAGAGAAGAATTTTCACCACATTTGCTTATTCCACAGTACAAACCTAACATAAACCGTTATAAGTGTTGTAAGTGTCCAACCTTTTAAACATAAACGGTTAAAACCCCCAACCTTTAACAACCATTAGAAAAATAGAGCTCTACGCCTAACCAAGTTTCAAATATTTTCTTTGCTATTTCAATGGAGTAGCCAAAAAAATTTTTATCAAATTAAACCTAATGCAAAATTATCATAATAATAGTTTCTAATTGTGATTGCAAAACAATCAGTTCATTCGTTCAACAGTTGATCAATCGCTTCACTTTATGACAAAAATCAGATACCAATACTCAACCGAGGTTGGTAAATGATTTAGTTTTAATTTATTCAGTTTTATTTTATTTTTTTTAATTTTTTTATTTTAATTTCAGTTGATATTTTCATGTTTTAATATATTCTCTCTTATTACAGCTGAACCGCGATGGGATTGAATTTTCTCCAGTCTCTTTATCACACTGTACTGCTCGGCATGCAAGCAGGCAAAACAATTCATTAACATTTGCTCGAAATCGTTTCCTCTATGATTTATTCAGTTTAAGTAAAGAATTGGAAACTATTTGTAAAAACATTGACAATTTATGATTTTTTTGTATCATTGATGTTTCATTTTGTAGAATTTAAAAGTTTTGTTGTTGATTTTTTAAGTTTTTGTTGTTGCTGTAATATTATTTATTATTTATTTCTGTTCAAAATCTTATGAAATTACTGAAGCAATATGAAACTGGCCACAAGTTAATGGAAAAATTTATTGTAATATCTTTTCGCTAACATTTGCAGAAAAAGCATTTAACTATTGATTAATGTCCATAATGCCAGTTAGACAAATTTCACAAGCGCGTTTAAATGTTAAAAACATTTTAACCGTAACAATAAAAGGTTAAATAGCAGATTGTGATGTCATGCATAACCATAAAATTTACACTATCAACAACATTTGTATCTGCTGATTTGGTGTGAAATCGAAGATGCTATTAAGCTAATTATGCAAAATATTGTCAGCTAGGCGCTAGAAACTAATGCAAAAATTTCTACTTTTAAGGTGTATTAACACTATTTTCTTAAAACTAAAACAAGACATTTCGATGCGTTTTGTCTCTTTTAATTTTTAAGCTATGCACCCAAGAAAAGTAGTTAAGTCATGACTAAATAATCCGAGTTAATGTGTAAATACATTAGACATGAGTGAATATTTTCTATTTGTAAGAAATAGAATATTGGGAGGGGTTAATATGCAACACATTGCAATGATTAGGACGTCGTAAGCTTTTAAAACAAACAAAACTTACGATGTAGTAAATCATACGAAACGTTGCATAATACGGCCCCTAAAGAGACGTGATATCCAACAAACGAAACAAATTAAAATAATTGGTCTAACGCTGACTTAAATCAAAGCATAAAAAATGTTTTTTTTTGCTTTTCACGATAACGTTTAACTTAATCGGTTATCTACAAATTGAACTACTATTTTTTCAATTGTGCAATTTTTGTTATATTTTATCGATTTTTGTGTTCTGTATTCTTTTACCTATGTTGCTATTTTATTCCTACATACACTGTGACTCTACTTTAAAAAATGCGTGTTGTTTATGCAGTCCAGTACATTGAAGTGTGAAGACATGTAAGACATTGTTTACTTGAAAACAAAACTTTCAGATCTTCTCCAGCATAAGAATTTTTAGGACAAATTGTAGCTAACCACTGCCATCTAGCGGTATTGCTGACATATGAGGTTCAAAAAGAGTTTCAGTTACGCATAACAACTGCTAAACCATAACTGAAATTGCGAAAATTGAATTTGAAATTATCTAGCTATTTTGTTGAACCATATGGTCATATACCTCGATATAATTGATACATGATAAATTGTAATGCTTTTATATGACGTCATCACATTTTCGCTTTTCGCAATCTATTATCATTCAGTAACAATATTAGTGTATGTCAAGTTAAGCACCATGACGAGCACTCTCTGCAAAGTAATTCAAAGCCATTCATATTATCGATTTCAGTTAAAGTAGGCAAAAAAACGTTTGTACGCTAGAGCATGTTATGGTTGTACTTAACAGAGAGAAAGAGAGTGGGAAAAAAGAAAATAACGCTAATTATAACTCTGTTCAGAGCGCAAATTGTATTTCTAAAATATGGGGTCAACATCGGAGACAGGATACAGAATGTATAACTGTCAATAGACACCCTGATAAGATAAGATATAGCAAGTCATGGTACATTAATGCTCTACTTTCTATTTTTAGTACTGCAATACCATAGTTAACTAGCATGACGTAATAAAAAACATTATAGACAATTGAAATGTAAGTTGACACTGCTGTGTATTGCGAGTACGTGACAGTGATGTTATTCAAATTCGCAGGAACCGGATAGGCAACCGGTATTCTGAACTTGCCGAACCGATTAGTTCGAGCCAAAATCGCAAGATGTCCATGCAAGCAAATTTTAACAACCGGTTGTCTAAATTTAGGAACCGGTCCGAGCGAACCTGTGCAAACCGGCTAAATAGCACACCTGCCATTTGCCCCCCCTCCGCGTTTACGTCCCTGAATACATAATCGAAAAACTAAAACGCATCCTGTGTTAGCTCTAACAATAATAACAAAGTCATTTTCATTTCAAAAATTTTCACACAGCCATTTGATAGTCACTGTAGCGTTTTAATTTTATTTGTAGCTCACTTTTTTGAAAGGAAACTCAATAGCAAAAAATACCAACCGGTTTCCTAAATTTAGGAACCGGTTCGCGCAAACTGGATCAAACCCATTGAATAGCACCACCGTTATTTGATGAAGCGAATAGCCGCACGTTATCTCGACTTGTAGAATAGTTGAACTAGCAATTTACAAGGAGAACATTTCCGATTGCAAACCTTTTTTTTACAATACTGTATATTGTACAGTAGATGCCATGTTCTACAATAACTCGGACGATTGTCACGTTTAAGAAAAAAATAAATGAAAACATCAATTAATCTGCTTCGGTTAAATATCTTTCAATGCAACGTTGTGCAAAGTTAGGCGAAGGCTTTTGAATAAAGAAATTCACAATCTAAAAAAAGATTTTTTGATTTTGTCATCAAGCTTTTTTGCAGTTGCAGTAGATTGCCGATTAAATTTTTCACATAAAAGTAAATATCTATGAGTTTTCATCACCCGTAATTTTGCACAGCTCCGTAAATTTTCATTCCTTATGTACCTTCAACAAAACAAAACATAACAATAAAAAAGTCGTTGTAGAAGTTTTAAATTTTTCTTCTTCATTTCAAACAAGTAGAAATGGTAATTTTGTCTTTAGTTTGTTGCTAAAACATGTTAAGTGGTGTTTAATCCGTTCGTAAGAAGCTCATCTTTTTTGTAAACCGAGCAAGACAGTAATCAAGATCTAAGACAGGTTCATTATTAGTTTGAAGAGACTATCAGTGCTCACTTGAGCTACAATTACACTGTTAAGTGGCTAAACAGAGAAGCAAGATCTTGAAAAAATCGATTAAAAACTTGAAAATGAGAAGAAAAAATGAAAGTTTTGAATGTTGTCGAAATATAAAGCACAAATTTTGCCTATTTTTTATGTGTCAGTGTGTTGGCAACGGTTGGCAACAATAAAACCCAACAATGCAGTGCCACAAGAACGCAAATAAAAATAATTTTCGTCTCAAGCTTTCATCATGAGTTTTGTAGGAGTAATAAACATCAGAGGTATAAAAGAAAAAAGAAAAAAAAGCACATAAAAAGCAAAAGAGTAAGCAAATTGATGTACTCTTACTCTAAAACGGGGAGTTTGGAGTTCGATTCCCGGGCCAGTTAAATCAGCCACAGTAACGCCCATGGTCGCCAACGTTTTCATGTTTTTTCAATCGATAAGCATGAAGGAAGTTAGACTAAACGAAACAAACCTAACAGCAAGAAAAAAGCGAAGCAGTGAGACTCGTAAATCTTTTCTCTTTGATTTTTCTGAAGATGTTAAGTATATACTGTAGCAGAAAAGCAGTGAAAGCTAATGCTAGAGATGCTGAAAGAATTTGATTGATTTCTTTTCAAAGCTTGGACTACTAAGCTTTGGCAGTTCTGTGTTGATGCTATTGGAGAGCGGTAATCCAAATTCTTTTACAAAATTCAAAAAGGGTATAAAGTTATCCAACAGATGACAAGTGGTGTAAAACGGTTATTAGAATTTATTAAGTTAAAGTTTTTCTCTCCATATTTGTATTTAAATTGCAGAATGTTTGTTTTATCATGTTTTACCACCAGTTTGCACCAGGTTTGAAAGACATAAGAAGTCATCAAAAGAAAGTCATAACTTGTGCATTTCAAGGTGGTTCTTACTCAAAGACCTCATTTCCTTTGCAGCCACGGCCCATTTCATATCGCTGCAAAAGGTAGTGCAACCAGATTCAACAGCTTATTTATTTTTTAAACTTTGTTTGTGCTTGTGTCTTTCGTAATTATAGCCAAAATTTTTGTAGCGTTCAATATGTTAATTGAAATTGAAATGGTGGTTAACTTGTGTACCGCCATTTAGTCATTTTCATTTCAAGCTTGGGGCAACTGCTTTACTTAAATTTCAAAATAATGCTCAGGTTTTAGCACTAAAAACTTTTCTGCGCCTCTATACAATTATGATGTTGATAGTTCTTGAATTAGAATAGAAAATGAACTCCATTAATTAACAAAATTTGGAAATTTTTTTGATATGAAGCTGCTACATGTTTTCTTCTATTTATATTTCGTTATTGGAGGAACGTTTGCAACTGAATATTCAAAGAATGATTCAACTAATTCGATACACTACAGGTAAGTAATATACAATATTAACGCAAAGCACACTTTTTTGTTTGCAAATTGTTTTTTTGCTTTGTTTTTGCTTTCTCAGATTGGGCCACCGTCGGGTAAACTTCTTAGCCCCAATGGAAGACAAGCGTCAATTAGTGTCTTTATCAACAACATCACGACGCATTGACAGTTCGAGAATCAAACTCCACCAACTGAGCTATCGCTGCCGCAACGGGAGAGTACTGTAGACTTTATTCAAATAGACTTGCATTTATTCGAATCCTAATTCTTTTTGAATAAGTTTTACTCTCCCAGTTGATCGCGGTAACGCGTATAACAGACTTTTGGGAAATAAATGTGCAATTGGTAGTTAAACTGCTTTGGACCTCATAAAAACATTTAAGCACACTTCTGGTTATTCCAACAACGTCAAATTGTTATTATTCTGGTTCGCAACATGTTTATCTTACATTTCAGATACAGACGCTCATCAGCAGTGATTCCAAATACAGAAGAGGCTAAGGTAGTAGTTGATAAACACAATGAGTTTAGAGCAACTATTGGAAGTGAGGGAGAAGAACCAATCCCTTCAAACATGCGATATATGGTAAAATGAATTTAAAGCTTTTTTTGCTTTTTAAAGCTTTAATGACTGGTTTTGTTCCACTCTTTAAAAAGATTCAACAACTGGTTTTGTTAACTTTGGTATAGAATATTTTTCTTGTAAAGATTAATAGTTACCGTCCAGTTGGTCGAGCGGTTACGCGTTCGTCGTTTCTGGAACGGGAGGTCTGAGGTTCAAATCTTGGGCCGGTCAAATCAGACACAGTGTTGCCAACAACACGCCACCGCTGCAAAATTTCTTAGAAAGAAGTTTTGTTGAAACAGCGATATAGTGAAAGATTTGATATTGAATTGATTTGAGATTCGTAGAGAAACTCGTTTGACTTGAAAATTTGACGTACTTTCACGACTCCCGTTTATCTCAAATTTTATTAATCCTTTATCTGAAGTTTTTTAAATTAAAAATTATGTTGCTGTTTAGTGTAATGAGTTTGACAATATCAAATAAATTGAACTGAATTGTCCCGAAGCAACTGGTAAAAGTTTTCCTAAAATGCTACTTTCGAAGCTTTTCGTGCTTTTGTTAATCTTTATTCGATTTCGTTTTATTGCTTTGGAGTTTTGTTTCAGTCTTGGGATGATGGCCTAGCTTATACTTCCTTAACATATGCGGTGAAATGTATCTGGAAGCACAGCGAATACACTGAAAGAGTGACCGATGCATTAAATGTAAGTTGCTTTGTTATACATGCGATTTTGCATGTTTCATTGTCTGCAGTTCTTAATCTATTTTTTTACTTTTTCTTTTGTTATTATTACTCTTCAAGCCAGAAAGGTGAAGATGTAAATAAGAGAGCGATCCCATTCAGTAACCCTATTTTCCCCTGGAGGGGTTATGCACCCTTCTCCAATTTTGTGTGTGATAAATCCTTTCAGAAAAAAAGTTTTTATTTCGAATCAACTTAACTTTGGATCAAAATTGATTGACAAATAAAACTTGAGAATTTGAAGTAGCTAAGGTTACGTAAAGTTTCCTCATTAGAGAGATTTTCCGAAGTCACTTTCTGAGATCTGAGCATTTTTTGACCAATACTTAATTTAAATGATGCCATAATACGTTTTTGTACGTAACCAACTTGACTTAAGCATTTTATGATTTAGTATCAAAAAAAACCTAGGCTATGTACAGAATTTAACTGCCTGTCACGTCATCAACAATGACGTCATTTTTCAAAAATATGGCAGTGATGTCACAATTATCACGTCATCAACTAATTTTTCTAAAAATTATGGCAAACACCAACCCGTATGCCAAATGTGGTGTTTCCATGGCTTTGGGTTGGGAGTTAGATTGGGGTCATTTTTCTCCCCTTGTGTAAAAGGCGTTTGTCAAATATCCCGTGTAAAATAGGGTTAAGTATCGCTTCCATGCTCTCAAGTGTTATGGTCAAAGTGTAGTATTTTTTCACGGTTTTTACTTGAGATCAGATTTTATTGCTGGTCTCTTGTATTAACTTTTTGAAAGGAACAGCGATCACTTCATAAAAGAGTTCAGTTCTATCTAACGCTCAGAACTTTCTGTGGATCAGATATGCGTTTAACAGTATAGCTGGCAACGATCGAGTGCTCAGAACAGCTGTGGATATCTGAGAGGTGTCCACAGTGCTCTTTAGCGAGTAGTATCGTAAGAGAGTTGCTTCTACCACATAAAGTGGTTAGATCTTCTGTCCAGCGCTCAGAACAATCGTGGATGTAGCAACGCGTCTGCAGTGTCTACAGCGCTGGCAACGATAAATTTTATTTACTCATAGCAGCTATGGATGCCTGCCTAAAAGGTGTTCGCAGTGCTTAATATTAACTCTACAAACATCCCACAAACTCCAAGCTTTCAAAAACTATAAATCATAAAACATTTTTTTTCTTTCGCAGTGGTGCAGACATGCTGAGGGCTGTTGATGAAAGTTAATAATAACAACTCAAGGCAGTCTTGTCAAGCTCTCTGCAAGGAAAAGGGGTTACTATTTTATTAGCAATATTCTATAATGTACAGTTTATCAACGGTGAAAACCTTTGGGCCGGAGTTGGAGAACTAGCTATGAACTTTGACCCCGCGTATGGGATTACAAGATGGTTTGAAGAATACAAAGACTACACGTTCGAAAATAATTCCTGTATACCAGGAAAGAAATGTGGACACTACACGCAAGTATGCAACAGGCAATAAATAAAAGAAGTATTTCAAAATCTTCACTAACTTGTTTCTACAATAATTTTCCAAAGTATTCTTCTGCACTAATATTTTTGCTGGCGCTTTGCGCTAAACCAAAGCAATGCCAACAATGAATACAATTGTTGGTGTCGAAGAAAATATCAAGTTAGAAATCACAAAAATAAAATGTTTTTGATGGCTGCAATTAAATCATGGAAATTAAACCAACAGATTGAACACCACAATGCTCGTAACAAGAACTAGATTTAAGATTATTCAAAGAAATTAATTTAATCCAGACTGCATCATGAAAGAAATTAAAAGCATCTTATTTTCTAGGCGGCGAATTGAAAACTATCGACTAAGTGAAAAGCATAATCAAATTTTGAGACTTCCATGTAGGCCTAAGCTCTAACATATTATGTAATTGTTTTGATTTGAAAATGATTGTGACATGTTGAGTTTTGTTCGTTTTCGTAATTTTGTTGTATCAAAAAAACAAAATAAATTTATAATTGAACTGCCAGCAATTTTATTGCAATCCATAATGTGTTACATCACAGAAAAAAATTATTGTTTGAGGAATTGGAATATATAATGTCAGTTTGTTACAGGTAGTTTGGGCAAAATCTTACAAAGTAGGCTGTGCTTGGACATTCTGTACCCGACTGGTCGCACCGGATATGGAGCTCGCTGATGCCATGTACATGGTGTGCCAATACGCACCAGGGTAAGAAAAACAAAAAGCTCTGTTCGGAGTTTAACGTGTGCGGGGCTGATATCCAAGCGTAAAGTACTGTAGAAGCTACAGATAGAGAAAACTGAAAACGATGGGGTGGCAAAAATGTGGCTGCAATGGGAAAATAATGTTTAATCTCGAAAAAAGTACCACCGTAAAGTGCTTTGTCATTTTAGGTTGAAAGGTTCTAATAAGTTGTCATGGAAGGGCCCAGCAATTAACACCAGCCACTTTGCAAAATTTGTATATAATGCAATATGCTACAGCATGTCATAAAGCCAATGATCCTTTCCAAACTAAATTGAGGTTGCTCTTAAACAAACTTGGAAATTGAATGACATCATAAAAACCGTCTCCTACCTGGATGTCGATTCTTCATTTCTTTGAGTAAGAGAAATTTCAAGCCTTTTTGAGATGAAATTACATTATTTTTGTCAATTTTTTCAGGGGCAACGTTGAAGGCGAAAAACTTTACAAAATTGGTCCCCGATGTTCTGAATGCGGGTCGTTCGATACATGCCCAGACAACGCCCTATGTTGTAAGTTTTTAATGTACCAATCGCTGAGCATCAGCATAATTGTAGGGGTTTTGGACAGATTTTCAAAATACCTTCTCTCCGCATTTGGTCGGATCTTTTGATGCTGAAGTGGTTAATTCTTTTCATATGTTTATGTAACGTTGGGAGTAAACTTGGAACATTTTCCGCTCCTAGTTCATATACCATAAAGTATTAATCTTGAATTATGATACTTCGGCTAAAATTACTTCCCATAACCCTCACTATGACGGCTGCGAGCAAGCTTTGAGATCGCTAGCATCTTCCGAGAGAGAGAGAAATCTTGCTTTTTGTTTGTTTGTTTTCACCGCCTTGTATAGTATTATAATTATCGTTGTTTCCAATTTCTATCCTTTTGCATGGGCAAAGTGCTGACTCTAATTCTGCTCTGTGTTCAAAGACTGCCGAGACTTTGAGACAGTGTAGAGTATATGATTGTTGGTTGTTACGTCATGTGTTTGATTCTCATTCGTAGTCATTTTTTCTAACGTTCGAAAACAGTTTCAGCAAGGCAAGATTTCTTCTATTTTATACCCACTCTGAAATATTTAAAATTTGAGATACCGGTATTGCGTTACTGCACTATTGTATAAAGTGTGAAAGCAACGATTTTATTTTTGATAGATAATGAAAAGCGAGATACAGTGTTATTGTTTGGAAGCAGTTCAAGTATGTATATTGTATAGTAGTTTTGTTTTTTGCGTAGTTCACAGTTTTAGCTATGAATAGCAGGAACGTAAAACAATGGAGTTTTTTGCTATAACATTTCTTGTTGTGGAGCACAGTCCTTTCCGTTTTATCAGACTGGTACAACTGGTTTATCTATTATTTATTATGTTAGGTTATTTCTGAAGTGAAATTATCGGCAGAACTAATTCTAATAGTCTATCGAAGAGACATCACGTCTCACAATCATATATATGCTGTCTCCTGGGTTATTACTAGGTAATCGTTTCAATCCTGAATGATGCAGGTGAGGGGGCCACCCATTGCGGACGCAACGCCGTGTTTCGAAGTAAACTGTTTTCATCATCAGTACGAAGAAGAGTCGACACAGTGCACGGAAGTTTTTATGTTTGTACTGTAAATGCAATTACATGAAATAAGTATAATAGTTAAATAGGGTCTTTGTATGTTTCCAAATAGTTACAGATTTTGCAGTAGCTAAATAATAAGAGTACTGCTTAAGTAAAACAGTAAACTTAATAATTTACTCATAATATGCTGAAGGAAACGTCTCAATTTGACATCTTATTTTATCTTCTTATAGGCGCGGTGGCTGGAGCATTGTCGGCAATTGTCATCATTCTCGCATTGGGTCTGGGAGCTGGTTATTACATTTACTTAAACCACAAGGCAAAAGCTATACAAGTTCTATCCGCCTTTCGAAAAACTAGAAGAGTGTCTTCCGTAGCAGTTTTGTAAGTTTTGTACATTGAAGTTACATAAATTGTTTTGAAGGTTTTTTTTGTCTCGTATTGGAAGTTTTGAAAGAAATATTTTTAGAACTTTCAGTCAAAGCCAGAGAGTCAGAGTTGGGAGTTGGCGTTTTTTTTAAATGACGCAGTAGGTACGAAGTCGGGGCCAGAATTGTCTTGTTACTGAGTCAGGCGTATCACTTTGAGAATATTGCCAATTACGTTTTTGAAAGGTTAAAAATAAATATAATCATTAATTGAGGGTAGAAGTTTGGGATCGGAAAAAGTTTAGAAGACTCAGTCTGTGAATATTGGACTCAGTCAAAATCCATGAATTTCAACCGCCTGCTTTTACTGCAGTTTCTTCCTTTGCTAGCAAGACGATAAGCTTAGTTTGATTTGCTTGCATACTTTCATCAAAATCCACAATCAAAAATTCTCTCTTCTCCGAGCATTTATTGTATTCTAGAATAGTATTCGTTTTACGCTACCTCAGTTCTTTTGATAACCACAAAAATTTTCTTTTTAGAACCGATTCCACAAATTTATCAATGAGTGGAAAAGAAAACATTGACACAACAAAAGAAGCAGCGACTCAAAACGGAAATGACGTGATAACTAACGGAAATAACGCAGGAGGAGCAAAATTGTCTTCGGAGCAAATAGAAACCGGAGTATCTTGCTGAAAAGAACTAAATTTGCTTGCATTCCGCTGCCATTTATTCTAGAAATGTTGTTGGCTGTGAAAGACTTTTAAATTTGGCTTCGAAGTTTTTATCTCTCAAAGACCGCGGGGCCCCTGGCACTGTGCCAAAGTACAATATGGTAGATCAGGCCCTGCTTTTGAAGTATTGCCAACAAATGTTGATACATTTGACTTTTGCAGGCCGTGGGTGAGGGAGTATAAAAGTACCCACACTCGGCAAGTTTTCGAGGCTAGTCTAAATTTAGGGACCCGAACGACGTCATTGTTGATATCAACAAGAACCAAACTCGAAGTCAAGTAGAAACGGCCGGAATGATCTTGTTTATCTTGGTCAGAAAAAAATGTCCAAAATTATTTAAGATCTTTTTTTTAGTCTTCTGCCCAGGAATTCTCTCAATAGCCCTTTCGTATTTTTTGCACCTGGACAAGAAATTTTTTTTCCACGGTCGTGATCTGAATAAGGAGCCCAGAGCAATATTCAAAGAAAACAGGGAAACAGAAAATGAAATATGGACTTACTGTATAATATGAAGCAATAATCATCATAAAGTTTTTTTAATCATCGTTAAGTCATAAGCAACACATGACAATTTTTTAACACAGGTATTTACACGCACTTGCGCAATTTGCATGGCAGGAAATCGAACCGTTACCCTTGCGAGTTTGACTTTTCCTTTTTCCTACCGCTGCGCCATTTGCAAGTGCAATCATTATAAAGTTCGTCAAATATTCATCATTAGCCTAGCCCAGCGCCAGTAGCTACCTAATGAAACAACCTGCAGCGCCGCTAAAAATTTGTTTATTTATCAATTGTTTGTAATTTTGTTATTGCAGTTTAATTCAATGTCAAATGTTATTTCGTGCATACATATAAAATAATACGGATTACGTGGTTTTGCTCCCATTTTTGTGTCTCATCACGTTTCGCTGCGATCCATACTTTTTTACTTCAATATTTGTTGTTGTAGTGCATATTTATCCTCCTGTCATCAACAGCGTCAGACGCTAACTGGGCTTTTGGATGATCCGCACATTTATTAATTGCGATAACTTCTTCGTTTCGTTTCATACAATCCAATGATTTTCAACGAAAGATTTCAAAATTAACATATTGATGAAAAACCAAGGATCATATGTACAACGTGAATTAAGTCTGATCTTAAGATTAACGAAACTTTGAGCAAAAAATTTAGACAAAATGGCCGCGCCAATTGCTATTATGATAAAATAATTCCAGGATAGCACCTCCAATCTAACGAATATAGTTTACTTTTATCTAAAAAGTTCGAGTGCGTAGAATATAGAAAATTAATAATCTTAGGATCAAAGTTATTGTTATCCACCTAGGTGTATAGGACCTGTGGTAATTTAAAATGCCAGCTAATCGAGAAAACATTTAGCCTCTCCACGAAGTTATTTTATTTAACTTAAAAAAAATTACTCGACCTCGAAATCAATTTTAAGCTACGAGACCAGTATGGTTCGAGCACGACGGGACTAAGACCGAGACCGCAAGAAATCGGTGTTGAAACCAACTGCCCTGACAATTACTACAACAGTAATGATTCATTAACAGATAAATATTTCGCCAATTGAGGTTTAATAATTTCTATCAACTACATTGTTTAAACATTTAATAAAGGAAGACTTATTTCATCGGAAATTTCTATCTACTTTTTAATAAAATCTGACTCAAATCTAACTCAAACTCGAATCTTTACTTTAAAACAAACCCCAAATCAGTCCCTAATCTTGACCGTCAAAAAACAAATGAAAAATGTATTGATGAATATTCCTCAATTTCATTTTATTCTCGTTACAGTTTTCCGGTGAAATAGTCACTTCCTTTATTAAAATACTTCTCTTTGAAAGACGTCATTAAAAATATTCAAGTAAAATGGCAAAATGTTAAAACAAATAGCAGCAAAAAGAGACCGATTTAAGTTCTAATTTGGTTCATTAAATAATTAGTTTTAAGGAGAATTGAACTGGGGTTAATATTTTCAAATGAAAGTAACACAATCACTACAACAAGCAACTTTATGACGTCAGACGTAAATTTTTTTTCTTGTAAATGCTCGAAAAATACGCATACCCTCAGGTATGTTGTACTATGCATAGCAAAAAAATATGCGTGCTGTCTCAGTAAACGGTAAAATAAAACAAGGAAGGACGTCCAAAAATTTTTACTCGTTTTTTGTTCGCAAGGTAGAGCAATAAATCGTATAAATTTAGTGTCCGCAAAATCGTCGTCCGGTGTCTCTTTGGTCTGGATTCGATTCTCTGTGTAACCAATAAATAATAACATTTTTTACGCAAGTGTGCAACTGTATATACGTGTAAATACGCGTGTTCGGTAAAAGTCGCCTTACATACAGACACAAAGAATATAGGCTCACATTAATCTGTTGTTTGTTGGGATATTAACATACCAGCCGCTAAACAACACCACTTCAAGAAATATTATCTATTCCATATATTGTGGAATGAGGTTACAAATCACAATATCATGTCAATCATAAAGTAAAATATAATAAGCAATTACTGACTACTAATAGGCCCTGCTACTGTGTGACTGTAAAATATTCTCAATGAGTGTCGATCGGAACTATTTCCTGTAAACCAGAGTTATGAGTCGGGCCAGGGTTTCCGGGTCGGGTTCGGGCCGGGCTCGGGGCGGGTGCGTCATAAGATTAACAAAATTTCGGGTTTAATTTGAGCCTGATACGAATCTTGCGTTTTAGGTGCTATGAAAACATAATCAAAATAACTTTGCTACACTGAATGAAGACTTCAATAGCATTAATTCGATTATTAGAGCGCAATAACTATTATTGTATTATAGTTTATCAATTTAGTATATACTATTCTTTTGTTTGTTCACAGCTGGCTAAAGTATTTTGAAAAAGAGCAATTCATATTGTATTCGTTTTTTTTTTTAACCTAATCTTACTTTCGGCTTTTTCGGGCCTGCTTTTAGGCTTTAAATCATTTAGATACTACTCTAAAAACCCATCAAAATATCATAACAAATTTTGTACTAATAGTTCTGAAAATAGCACGTATTTTTGTTGAAAGCTAAAGGCATTTTAAGCCTAACGTTGCTTATCAAAATTAGTTACAAAAAGTGAGAGAATGCCCTCCTACACTTTTCGCGTAATTTCAGAATTAATTATAAAAATGAATAAGCCTATAAATTTTGGGTAATGTAAATTCTACCAAAAATGTAATTTCGGCCAAATGTAAATTCTGGCAAGTGTAAATTTTGGAAAATAAGTTTTTGCTTTATTTTGCTTTGAACGCTCTTTGCGTCTCTCACAGAGTCCTCTACTCTCAATGTATATGAAACCAAATCTGTGCACTGAAGAAGAAACCATCGTGGTGATCATTCGCACTTTAGTAAATCCTGCCCCATTCAGTCACAAGCCCCTGATGTCCCCCTCTTTACAAAGTCAATACTTTCTTCATAGCTAGTAGTTCAGACTTGAGCTCCTTCCACCTTGCATCTGTCCCGACTCGTTATTGCAGTCCTTTCCTTCTCACATCTGGAAGAACTGCAGTTGTATTATCTGGAATACCTTTCCCTGTCTTCTTTAATTTCAGTAAACTTTTCTGCCTTTGCTGCCATAATCACAGCCTTTTATTCTTCTTCTATCGATGCAGGGTTAATTGTAAAAAGCGTATATTAACATCGTCCACACAATCTTAATCCGTTCCTTCACAAATATTCCGCCTCTTCGAAAAGCTAAGAGAGCTTTACAAAGCTTCCAACCGCAGATGGAGTGCCTCATCATCGTAGCGAAGCTAAATAAAAAATAAAATAAAATTGCCATCACCTATTAGGGCGTATCACTATATTTATGCGACCAACATTTTACTATCTCAATCTATTAAGGCCTCTCATTAATAAAATAAATTGAAACCGGACTCGGAAACGTTTAGTTTTATCCGGAACCGGATACCAAAAGTTCTAAGAGCGCGGAAAAGAAGTAAGAACATGACATCTCAAGAGGAGTAAGAAGCGGAAGCAACAAACATTTGATTGCTTCTACATCCCTGCTTAACTTCCTATAATTTGTACTTTTTTGATATATTTAAGCAGTGAAAAGCGATTATTTTTTAAACTTTGATTCTTCCTTTTTAAGTTCTAATTACGATATTGAATTCTCTTCAGCAATGTTGATTTATTTGCTTCAAAATTTTTTAGCAATTTCCTACTTGAAATATTTTTCTAATTAATCAAAGTTCAATTAGTGTTTTCAAGAATTTCTTTCATATCCACTATATACGTATAATATAAAAACTTATTAGTCCAAATTCGTTTCTTGTTAATGGTGAAATAATATTAATTTCTTCGAAGTTTCTTAATTAAAATTCCTGTAATTTATCAAATTTTGAAAGTTTTTTTCATTTTCAGATAATTTATAAACTTTTTGTTCCGCATCTCGAGAGGGTCTGTCCTAGGCCTTGGCCTCGAAATTTTTTTCTGTCTTTGGCCTTGGCCTCGAGCCTTTTGTCCTCGACTCCACCTCTGATAGTCACTGAATCTTAAATTAAAAAAGCACAATTTTTGAATAGGTCGGGGTTACCAATGCTATGCCAAGCTGCTGCCTTTAGTCTTGTTACTCCGAAGGAATAATCACATAAGCAAAAAAAAAAAATTAAACACGGGGTAGAACGTAACGTCACAAGCGAGAGAGAAAAATGTACGCTTTGACAAACAGAACCGTCGAGATTAAAAAGGAAAGGTTGCCACAGCATCACAGGTTATCAATTCAATATGTGAAATACCGTAGTTTTATTTGTTCGCAGCGTACTAAAGTTTGTTGAAAAAGAGCAATTGATGTTATATTTGTTTTTTTTTACCTAATTTGACTTTCGGGCTTTTTCGAGGCATTAAATCATTTTTTTTTTTGGTTTCGGGTTTATATTTTTAGGTTTGGGCATAAACTAGTCGGCCCGTTAACAACTATGCTGTAAGTTATACGCTAGGTTTAACTCAGCGTGGCAAAAAAAAAACACACACTCTCTCGAAATCAAACCTTGTCAAGTTCCTTGTCAGTAATTTTTTCATTACTGCAGAGCAGAGTAAAATAAGTAATACATTGCAATATTGGCAGGGCGATAGCCAGACGCTAATAAAGCGGGGCACAACATAATTCGCTCAAACTTAAGGTAAAAACCGAAAAAGAAAAGGTCTTTGGCTGAAGTAAAAGCTAATTTGGTCGTGCCGTAGTTGTAACTGGAGACGTTATTTGGGGCTAAAATATGTTATTTACGACGTGGGTTCAACCCAGGCCCGGCGTCACGGAGGGGCATTCCGGGGCCGTGTCCCCCAAATCACTGCTTGTAGCCCCCCCAAACAAGAATTGTGCCGCCCCAAGAGCGGATTGTGCGCCAAAAAAGTAACAGACTCGGTGCCACTGGAGTGCATTTTGACGCCTGTTACCCCCAAAATACTGGTCATCACCTCAGATTTCGTGAAAACTCGCGCATATTTTGAAATGAAGATTTTTGTTTTTTGGGCTTCACTCTCTAATTCGAAAGAAAAAAGTTTTTGTGTCCTTCAAAAATTGTTCATGCCCCTTCAGCCACTTTACGCTGGCGCCGGGCTTGGTTCATCCCCTCTTGGTCTCCCTATGCAAAGGCGGCACCAGGCCGAAACAAACAGGGAGGAGAAAAAAAATTAACTTTGTAAAAATATAATGTAAAACGTTGTATATAGTTATTTAATAACATCTTGTTTCATCATTTTAGGAAATAATTTAGTACAGCAATAAAAAAAAAGAAGAAGTTATAACAGGCTAGTTTATTGTTTAATCGTGAGAAACTGAGGAAAGAGCCACCAGAACAGCGACTACATGAAAAAACTAAACGGAAAAAATTACATTCAAAAACAATTTTTACTCTACAGTACTTTAAGTTAAAATGCAAATGATCTTTAGCTAAAGAGTCCAGGGAGCACATTAACCTCCGCCCCCGACCCCAAAAGCAAACTTATATTTTAAAGCTATTATTTTTATTTAATCAAAAACAATTCAGCCAAAATACTGTAGAACTTATTTATTGAGACGTTTTATTAAAACAAAACTAGTACACTTGACTAGTAAATGAAAATCACAGGCTCAACGTGTACAATTGGATTTTGCCATTAAAAGACATGTGCTATACACGATGTCTGAATAGGTACGCGGAAAACACGAATGTTCGTTAAATCGTAAAGAATTTGTACTACCCCCCATTCTATTACTATTAAAGGGGCATTGAAGTCTAATTTTTGAATTTTAACACCAAATTTATGAAAAATAATTGATTCGCAACGTTTTTGTTCCGTTTTTTCATTGTTTGAGGTTAAATAGCTTTAAGGGAAAAGATTTTGCAGGGGCAACACTACATCAAATTTGCATAAGCGATTTCAAAACCAACTTTGCCAAATTATGGGTCTGGGAGTGACAATGTGCCTTTGGCAGGTTTTCTGCTGTGAGTTCGGTACTTAGATGAGTTTTTAAAAGTGGAATTCATCTTAGTAGTTTAAATTTGCATCTTTTAGCACAAGCATATTTGATTTATTGCACTTAGAAGAAAAAATGAAAAGTAGGCCTATTTTTGGCGTAGTTGTTCTTTGCAATTATTAGCATAGGTGGGCAAGTTAATGCAAAACGTTAGCTTCGTTAACCGCTAGTCCGTTAACAAACTTCACACCTCCGTTAACGCTAATCCGTTATTTTCAGCTTTAATTAACGGAAGTTAATAAAGTCCGTTAATTCGTTAACATTTTGCGTGTAATTTACATATCTTTTTATTCACTCGCTCCTAGAACACGTATTGACGCTGTTGAGCTGATTGTAAAGAAATATTTATTGCTATGGTGGTCCTTTTGTGTTTTGGAAGTTATATTTTACAGTCTAATCTAATTTCAAGATAAAAATAAATTAAAATGCACAGCGAAGCTGCATTCGGAAAACTTTTGGAAATTGTGATCAGCGATAATTAATAGACCTATGAGGCTGCAGGTTATTATTTGCCTCAAAAAAAGTGCTCCTTTCTTCGCTTTCTTCTATAAAACTTGTGCTAATACGCAACAAGCGTTACCAGTGCAAACTGGTTTGTACCGGTCCGATGAATGAATGGTGCAAGATATTAACGATAAAAACCTTAACGGAAGTTAACAAAACTTAACGAAAGTAACTTTAGTCCGTTAACAGCACTTAACGGAAGTTAATTTAGTCCGTTGACATTAAAAAACTTTTTAACGGATTAACGAGTTAAAGAAAAAGTTAGCTTCGTTATTAACGGATTAACGGACTTGTGCCCACCTATAATTATTAGGGTAAACCAACCTGTATAAATTGCTGTATAGGTTAGACTAGACTTTACTGTTTTTTATAATTTCTTAATAGGCTAGGCTTACATACCGTAAGTAATGATTAATGTCATCATTAATAAGCTTGGCTTACATCCGTCAGTAATGATTAAAGTCACTTTAACTAACGTATAAGTTGAGCGGATCATTCGTTCCATGTGTTCACGTAGGCAAAAATGTGTCCAAACTTTCTCGCATCTCCTATCTTTTATAATGAAAAATGACCGACAAGTGTTACAAAAAATTGAATTTCTTGAAACATGCTCAACCTTTTTCCAAAATTCAAATTGATTACAAAAGTTAACGATGTTTTCTATGGAATTATCAAAATTTGGAACGAAAAAAACAAGTTTAGCACAAAATTTTCGACTTATATTGCTCGCATAAACTAAAAAATACTTGATGTTCTCTCAAAATTTAAACTGATTTCCAAAATTAACAATGTTTTCTGCTAAAACATCGCAGTTTCATCGGAAATTTTAATAAATTAGCTTAAAATTTGGATAACGAAAACGGCAAAAATTACTTATTACTCTTGTAAAGTGCTACGCCCGTAAGGTGGTACGCCTGGGCTTACGGAATTTTCCTTTAAAACAAACTAAGGTTACGCTCGTAAGCTGACGATTTTACGCACAGTGTAGACCGGCCCTAACTCAGGACATTTTTTTACTCTTCTGCGTTTAACATGCCAATGAATGCAAAAAGGTTTGATGTAGCTTTTGAAAAGCTTGTTTGCGAAGCTTGCCGGAAGATAACTTGAACACACCCTTTTTAAAATTGCTTCCGCCAGAGCCGCACACTCGATTTTACCGATCAGAGGTTGCGTGGAAAGCGTCTGCTACTGAAATGGTTGACTCAGGTTAGACTTCCGGTCGGGTCAAACTAAGATTATAAACAGTTTTCCTGCTTGATCTTAAGTGCTAAAAAAGAACAGCGTGAAGCCTCCAACGCAACTAAATTTTGTAAAAACACCTTTGCGGGGCTGAGCACCACCTAACTGAATTGTGGATACATAAAGAGAGCCCCATCTGGCTAATCGGCCCAGTTGGTTTCTAACATCTCTAGCCTGGTTCCACCTTTTTGGCTTTTATCATTCAAAAACTAATTTAACAGCAATGTTAACCATAATTAACCAGACAATCTGACTTCAAATCAATCCAATCCTTTAGCGTGATATAATTTTTTAATGCTTCAATCAGAGATAAAGTAAACAAAATAAACTAAAAATGGGCCTACATAACTGTACAAAAATTAGAGTTAATTTATTACAACCGCTGGGACATTTCGAAAGAGTAAAGTAAAAGAGTAAGGTAAACAAGTAATATAAAAGTAAAGAACAAAGTAGCAGTATTGTTCCGATGGTACGCCTAATCATAAAAAACACTAACAGTAAATCGTGCGAACTAAAAATAACAACCAAAAATCTCAATGATTTGATTGTCTTTGTCTTCCACATACAATTTCAACAAATTTAATGCTAACAAAAAACTTAGGAAGTAAACGCGAAAGCAAATAACACAAATTTTTAGCTCAACAATTATTTCATTGAAGATTTTATGGGTGCTGGACTAATTTTACATAAGTGCAATTATTGTAAACAAACATAACAAAGAAATAAAAAATGCTAACCGGAAAGTTATTTGGTCGAGCGGTAACGCTTTCATCTCTGGAGCGGGAGGTCTGAGGTTCAAATCTCGGGCCGGTTAAATCGGACACAGTGCTGCCAACGGCTTGTCACTGCAGCAAAATTGTTTTTAAAGCTGTACTGCCAGGGCGCGCAATGACGCGGAGATGGACCCTGCAAATTTGTTACACGCTTCGGCGTAATACAACGAATATAATGAAAGGTTTAGTGTTATTTGATTCTAAATAAAAATTCTAGTTCGGTACTGAATAAGCAGGCGTGACTATCGGTAGTTTACTCCTAGTACAACTATCTAAGTCTAACTCAATGTATTTTCCTATTTTTCATAAAATTTTTAGAAGTTTACTGTCGCATTACTGTGCTGGATCGGGGCATCATTAGTAGGCTATTAGGCCTAGTATATTATTTTGCACCGCTTTACCAACGTTCAATACCAGTAGCCTCAGCTTACGCCCCTGAATTTACAGAATTCGATTATTAACCAATCTTTATCCACTAAAAAAGCAGTTTTTATCCAAATATAGCAAATAAGTAGGCTACGATTGTGATTAGTTATTACGTCCTCGATGTAGCCTACTCTACATCCTGTTATCATTATCACCGAAAACTACATAATCTTTACTCCAAATGTTATTTTATCATTGTTAAAGACAATAAAGTGTTTATTATGTCATTAATCATTATGCTTTTGCTGATCAGCTGATAAAGAGACAGCCCAAAACATCACTATCAGACTGAAAATTTCTGTTTAAAGACGAAGTTTGATTACAAGATTGATGTATTTTGCTTGCACAGACTTTAGTAGACTTATAGTGTGTGATTCAGTAGAGCTAAGACTACGTAAAATTGTCTAGATCAACAATGAAGGAGCGTTTTTGGTTGTACTTTTGACGGTAGATTAGATACTATTTTTTATATATAGACGCCCAACAGCCTAAGGCTGGTTGAACTTTCGACAAATTAGCCACACAAATTTTATGCTGAATGATCCTGCTTCTAAACTTGTTTGTCGTAACTCAAACAAAACATCGTTAATTTTGGAAATCAGTTTAAATTTTGGGAAAACAACAAGTATTTTTTAGTTTATGAAACCTTTACATATTGTTTCCATACCGGTAATTTTTTGCATTGTTTTTGCATGCTAAGCATAGAATATCGCAAAAATTTGAATCTTCGCCATTTTATAAGTCGAAAAATTTATGCTAAATTTAGTTTTTTCTGTTTGAAATTTTGATAATGCCATAGACAACAACGTTAACTTTTATAATCAATTTGAATTTTGAAAAAAGGTAAGTATGTTTCAATAAATTCAATTTTTTATAGCACTTATCGGCCATTTTCTACTATAAAAAATAGGAGATGCGAGAAAGTTTGGGCACATTTTTGTCTCCATTGTTTTCGAGCCAAATCTGTTCGCTCAACTTATACGTTAGTTAAAATGACTTTGGTAATGATTAATGTCAGCTAGCGCGTAGTAGCCCTAGTAACAGTAACAGCGACAACAAACGTAGACAAATTTTTAAAAGAGTGAAAGAAATTCTGGTACGAAATAAGGGAAAATATAAATGCAATAATCTTTTGATGTAGTAATCGTAGAATTATGAAGTTGAGCTAAAAAATTATAACCGCACTATCTTGATGTCCTTCATGGTCGACTCCTGGGAAGCCTTGTCAACTTCCACTGGCAGTTAGGTGGCTATAACAACCACCAACCCTGCAGCTCCAATGATATTTCACATTGTAGCTCAAGTCATATAAGCACAGAGCTCGACAGCGCTGTTTCGAGCTTTTAGCTCTCATCGGCAGCCCTCAGCTATCTTTTCAAAGGTATTCCCAGCTGAACAAACATCTTGGCCTAACTGGCAAACCTTATTGGCTTGCACAGAGGCAGATGCTTTAGTAGGGAATAATTTTGTTTCTAAAGTTTTTGTTTCTAATAATTTTGTTTCTAAAGTACCACAAGTGAAAAAATCGTTTATTCCCTACTAAACCATCTGCCTCTGTGCAAGCCAATAAGGTTTGCCATTTAGGCCAAGATGTTTGTTCAGCTGGGAATACCTTTGAAAAGATAGCTGAGGGCTGCCGATGAGAGCTAAAAGCTCGAAACAGCGCTGTCCAGCTCTGTGCTAAAAAATTATATTAAAAATACAAATTTTGTTTCAAATGCAATAAAGCAATAAAAGTTAGGCTTCAATGCCCCTTTAAGCCCTAGCCATGCTCAAATTTGAATGATACTAGTGAGTAGGGTTGGAAAAATTACTTGTTTTTGCTTTAATTACAATTACAACCTAAAATTTTCAATTACAGTTACAATTATTCAAGTTCAAGTAATTGTAATTCAATTACAGTTTCAATTACAATAAAAAGACTCTTAAAACGTTGCGACCAATTCACTTACATATAAGCTTTGAGCTTTGCTTATGTCAACACTGTGGATTTGTTTTGTATTTCTACAGGGTGTCCTAAAATATTGTATACGCTGTTTAAATGACCACAACACCAACATTTTTTGTTTCAAAGAAAAGTTTCATAATTCAAATCACTGTCAACAAAATTTAATCTTATTTTATAAGTTTGTATTTCTCCTTGTATTGAAGAGGCGATAATTTTATTTTACTTAAGCTGTTTAACTAATGCATTTTGCACAGTAGGGGTACAAATGCTCCTCCCCCCTACCTAACTCATACAGCAGAAGTCACAAAAGCATCAAATTTGGCATGCGGGTTGTTCATCAAATTTTTTGAGGAAAAATTAGTGTCTCATTGATGACGTCATTCTAGTGACGTCAGTTTGGAAAAAAATTAAAACTTTGGGAAAATGACGTCATTTTTTCCAAACAGACGTCACTAGAATGACGTCATTCTAGTGACGTCAGTTTGGAAAAAAATTAAAACTTTGGGAAAATGACGTCATTTTTTCCAAACTGACGTCACTAGAATGACGTCATCAATGAGACACTAATTTTTCCTCAAAAAATTTGATGAACAACCCGCATGCCAAATTTGATGCTTTTGTGACTTCTGCTGTATGAGTTAGGTAGGGGGGAGGAGCATTTGTACCTCCTGCTGTGTAAAATGCATTGGTTGAACAGCTTAAGTAAAATAAAATTATCGTCTCTTCAATACAACAAGGAGAAATACAAACTTATAAAATAGGATTAAATTTTGTTGACAGTGATTTGAATTATGAAACTTTTCTTTAAAACAAAAAATGTCGGTGTTGTGGTCATTTAAACAGTGTATACATTATTTTGGGACACCCTGTATATCGGAGCTATTAAAGCCCTATTCTCTCTATTCTTGTTCTCCATCAATCTTTGTTGAACTTTAATTTTGCAGTACATAATTTCGTTTTTAAGCAATTGGCAAGTATGTTAGTGAATTCATGTCGCTTCCAGCAACATTATGGTTTTAGCTAAACTATAGTATCATACCGCAATTATTTGTGCAAAAGAAAATAAGTTATTACACAATTAAAAACTGTAAAAAAATTGAAATTGTGTACGTAACAACTTCAAGCTAAAACTACTATTTTAACTTGTACCAATAACATCACATATTTAGAATGATCGTACAAATAGAACCATTAGTGTCGCTTTGACATGCACACAAGGGCAAGCAAGCAAAAAAGCGCACAAAATCTTAATATCACAAATAGCTGCACTATCTTGATGTCCTTCATGGTCGACTCCTGGGAAGCCTTGTCAACTTCCACTGGCAGTTAGGTGGCTATAACAACCACCAACCCTGCAGCTCCAATGATATTTCACATTGTAGCTCAAGTCATATAAGCACAGAGCTCGACAGCGCTGTTTCGAGCTTTTAGCTCTCATCGGCAGCCTTCAGCTATCTTTTCAAAGGTATTCCCAGCTGAACAAACATCTTGGCCTAACTGGCAAACCTTATTGGCTTGCACAGAGGCAGATGGTTTAGTAGGGAATAAACGATTTTTTCACTTGTGGTACTTTAGAAACAAAATTATTAGAAACAAAAACTTTAGAAACAAAATTATTCCCTACTAAAGCATCTGCCTCTGTGCAAGCCAATAAGGTTTGCCATTTAGGCCAAGATGTTTGTTCAGCTGGGAATACCTTTGAAAAGATAGCTGAGGGCTGCCGATGAGAGCTAAAAGCTCGAAACAGCGCTGTCCAGCTCTGTGCTTATATGGCTTGAGCTACAATGTGAAATATCATTGGAGCTGCAGGGTTGGTGGTTGTTATAGCCACCTAACTGCCAGTGGAAGTTGACAAAGGCTTCCCAGGAGTCGACCATGAAGGACATCAAGATAGTGCAGTTTTGATTTCCGTGGTCACGCAGAGGGGAATCCTTGTAGTAGGAATAGTCTATGGCTGTCCTTACTTCAAGGATCCAGCGACTTTTTCACTTGTTTCTAAAGTACCACAAGTGAAAAAATCGTTTATTCCCTACTTAAGCATCTGCCTCTCTGCAAGCCAAAAAGGTTTGCCAGTTAGGCCAAGATGTTTGTTCAGCTGGGAATACCTTTGGAAAGATAGCTGAGGGCTGCCAATGAGAGCTAAAAGCTCGAAACAGCGCTGTCCAGCTCCGTGCTTATATCACAAATAGCATTGAAGTTACAATCAGAAGCCTAGGCAGGGGAGGGAAGCCCAAGAGCCCGCCCCCTCCCCCCATTCGAAATGCCATCAATCAAAAAATATGACAAAAAAGCCTTGTTTCTTCATCTTTTGTTTCTTCTAGCATCTTCGGTACAACAGTATAACACGCAACAACAGTAATTAACAATAATATTGACGACCAGGAGGCCCAGGTCCCATCAATTAGATTTAGCCAACCAATTGAAATGTATAACCCGAGTGAAATTAAGGGGCTTTGTCCTAAAAGTTGCTGTCTCAGGCCCTCATTTAGCCTTTTGGTAAACGTAATGCAGTAACCAGTGCCGGATTTACTATATGGCACAGCGCCAGGGCCCCGCACTCAAATGGTTAGACTTTTTTTGGTCTTCACCTATATTTAGCAGGAAGATGTTGCGAAAATCCCCAAAGTACCAGGGGCTCCGTGCAATGTAAATCCGGCCCGGGAATAACATGATTTGTAAGCGTAACCATCTAATGTACCAGTTTTCAATACCGGTAACATTTTTTCAATATCATTTTTCAATAACAACAATCCACTGCGCCAGTTTTTTCGAACAAAATGCTTTAAAAAAAAAGCTTGTGGAAATGCTTATTGAACAAAATATTGAATTTGAATTGAGGGGTCATGGGCCTCCTAGTCGTACATGTACTTCTATAACCGGTTAATTGCATGAAAAAACAAAAATCTCTAAGGAAATCTTTGAGTGGATTATTATTTTTTACTGCTAAACTATTGCAGGTGGCAATGTTCCCTCCTTCCCCCTATTTGGGCCTAAGAAATCATTTACAACAAAAATTCAACAACAAATTGCAAGATTTTTAATGTGTTTTAAACTTAAATCGAAAGTAAAGGAAGGATTGAACAATTCAATTTTTTCGATTGGCTTTCAAATGTTAAAAATCTAGTTTTTTCTAATGGCTTTGAACACTTGCGAAATGTGATCCAATGGCATTAAATAGCTTTTTATTTCAAAAAATTAAAAAAAAGATCGCCCAGCCGCTGGGGGCTTTGCCCCAGATCCCTGTCTGTGATACGTCTGAGTTACACTAGCTTCCTCAACACGTCTCCCAAGTTAGACGATTGCACTTTCTAACTATTAGTTTACCTCTACCTTTAGCAAAATCCTGGTTAATTGCCAACAACAGGCCACGGCTTTGGATCTTCCATTTTACGACATCTCTGCCCCGCAAAAAGTTCTTTTTTGGAAAATTTCTAATGACATCATTGCATGTGATTTGTGGCTGGGGCCCCTCCCCAATCAAAAATCCTGGCTACACCTTTTGTTACAATGGTTGCCTACCATCAGTTACAGTCACATCTGACGTCATAGGCCGATTCTATGTCAGGCTATTTTTTGACTTTGAGTCTTTGAGATAGTGCCGGCTGTGATTGGAGTAGTTGCTAAGTTTAGGTTATGAATATGATTAACTCTATCTCTGAAACTAACTCCAACTATCCCTAACCTACTTTAATGTTCGGTTTGTGACGTCAGATGCGATTGCAACTGGTAGAAAATTTCGATATCGACTTGCAATCGTAGGAAAATTGATATTGTTCAAGCACATTTTGTTATCATCTATCTCAGTGAATAAAAGAGTAATTGTAATTGAAAATAGGCAGGAAATTTTTCAATTATAATTATCGACTTTTGAAACTTCTTAATTACAATTATAAGTACAATTACAGCAAAATTGTTTAATTGATAACAATTTTGTCAATTATAATTTTTCCGAGCCTGCTGGTGAGCAAAAATTCTAAAAATTTTTGATTAATACAGCCCGATTTGCAAACTTGCCGTAAGTAAAGAAGAATTTAAGTTTTTTGCATAACTTATCCAACTAAACTTCACTAAACAATGGCGGAACTTGACAATCAAGGCTAAATATCAAATTGGACAGCAGAAGAAATAAGTCATTTAGCTGCAGTTCTTTGCCTGCCTATTTGCATTTAAATATTAATTTATAATTTTACAGGTATACACTAATAACATCACACATATTACTTTATGACAAAATAGAACAAAAAAAAAAGAAAAAAGGAGAGAATAACGTCATACATTTCAATACGAAATATTAAAATATTGTCAAAAAAATACATGCATATACGACATCAACTAGAATGTGACATCGCAAGCGATATCTGGGGACTTCGCGACAGTGCCTAACTTCATTGAACAATAGACCTTAAGTGCACTTTGAAACAACAACCCAATTGCATTAAAAGAGATACTGCTCTAGATTGGTTTTATTGAAGAAATGAGAACTACTACAAAGGTAATAAAGAGGTGCCCCAAACCTTGTTTTACTACTTTCCTTTCTTGCGAAAATCGATTTAGTGCGTTTGGCTCCGTACCATTGGGCAACCCTGCGTTTGAAATTTTGTGACATCAGAAAAGGTTTAATTAAAATTTCTTGCAAAACTAGGACCGCAATAATCGAACATCGCAATGCTTATTTTGTGATATTTTTTGAAACAATAAAGAAAGCGATGTTCGATATCACTTAAGTGGAACATGCAAAAATTCGAAAACCATGAACTGAATATCTGATTCATCAACAGCCAAGCCCGTCCAAACAGATAGGCCTACGGCTCGAAATCGGTTTTATTGAAGAAATAAGAACTACTTAATTAAAGGTGTATAAAGAGGTGCCCAAACCTTATTTTACAGAGGTGGAGTCGAGGACGCAACCTTCGAGGCCAAGGCTAAGGACAGACTTCTCGAGGCCAAGAACACAAGGCGCAAGCGTTCTCCCCCCCAAAAAAAAAGTTCCCCAAAATTTTTTTCAGGCGACCTCCATAAAAAAAAATTCTTTCCAAATTTTCCGCGAGGTTTTTGCCGATTTCCCACGTAAAGTAAAAAAAAGGTCATGTCCATGGCTCATTTTTAACGAAAAAAAGTGCTGTCCTCGAGCCGAGGATAGGACATTTTCGAGGACTTGAGGGCTTCAAGGCCAAAGACTTCAAAATGTGTTTTTAAGGCTAAGGACGCCCTCGAGGACTCCATTTCTGCCTCTAAAAAACGTAAACAAACGACGCTATGAACTGCACCACATGTCTGTCAAGATAGCCCGCTCACAAAGTGTAGCAGCTTTGTACAGCTACTGTTTATCTCTCGTCAGCTAAATTAGGCTTCCCAACTCTTAAATGACCGCTGTGCTGCATTGAACATCTTGCAACAAGATTCGTAGTCCATGAAGATCACTTAAGAACCGAAAATGAAAAAGATGGCACATTTTTAACTTAAATTTAACATTAACAGGTATGTAGCTGATAGCTTTCAAAATTAGAAGTGAAAAAGAATTTATGTTCTACTGTACAGTTAACGTTACTTTTCTACATCTTATGGCCATTGGTACTCAAAACTACCATCCTTTAGTGGGCGCGCAAACTATCCGTTACTGCTAAAATATTACACGGGGCAGTGTGCTTTACTTCCTTCCACCTGGGCCAAATCACTTACAAAATTTAATCCTTAAATGCAAGATTTTAAAGGAGAATTAAACAATTTCATTTTTTCAATTGGCTTTCAAATATTAAAACTTTAGTTCTTCAAATGGCTCGAAAAACGTGCAAAACGTGATTTAACGGCATTAAAATAGCTATTTTTTACAAAAAATCCCGCAGCGGCTGGGGCGAAGTCCCCAAACCCTAGTCTGCGATACGTTTCACTAACTTTAGTTTACTCAACGCGTCTCCCAGTTCAGACATTTTAACTTTTGGTTCAAGCCCTCTCCTGTGAGCAAAATCCTGGTTACATGAAGAACCAGGCCACGGCTTCTGATCTTTCATTTTACATCTTTCTCCCATAAAGTTTCTCTTTCGAAAATTTATGATAACGTCATTACAAGTGATTTGCGGTTTGTGCCCCCCCCTCAATAAACAATCCTGGCTACGTCTAATGGTACATACAACCTACTTGTGACAGAAAAGCACAGTTGTTTATTGCAGTTGATAAATTCATGCGTATGCTTTACTTTTACCAAAATATTAAACGTAACAGTTTCCGAAAATCGTACTAGTATTAGTCAGAAGGTACAGTAATATGGAAAAGGTAATTTAAACATCTTGAATTTTTTGCGACAAATGCATCATTCCTTTCCAAACAAACACCAAACATTGCCATTACTCGTAAAATTTCGGCGTTAGGCAACAGCTGAAATACTATACAGTTGTAAACCTACTGAATAAGCGAAATAGTTATATCTTTTTGTTTGCAATGAGCACCAGCACGAAGTCGAACTAAATATTTTTGCCAAACTTGAACTCAAACTTTGTCGACCAAAGAAAGCAGAGTCTTAAAGGCACACCACTGTCATCTTTTTGCTAAAATAGGCTGAACACCTAGCCCTGGTAGGATGTTTTTTTCAGATGGGCAAAATCGCCTTTTCATGCAGGAGCGTCGGATTTCCCAATCAACTCAGAAAGTGGACATCTTAAACGATAACACAGTGTAGGCTACTGCAGTGAAACACTACGTCATTTACAAAAACTGCACTTTACATTATCACTCAAAAGACTTTGTAATGCTATCCGTTAACCAACCGTCAAGAAAAAAATACTTTTTTTACTAAGAAGCCCGACATAGATGCACAATCTATAACTTATACAATGTCAAGGTCTAAAATGAAAAGCATGCGACAAATGCTTTTTACGTGCTTGTTTCGGAGCAGAAAAGGAGAGCCGCCCTCACAGAGGATTATAAAACACGACTAGTGGATAGTGGGGTATCAAATCAGCTGTGGTCGTTTGTGCAGTTATAAAGTACCAACTCCTAAAATTACTTGAAAATAGTCTTTTTTTTCCGGGTTCTAAATTAGTTTGCTGAGATTCCGTAGAGCAACATTCTATTCTACAAACGCTCTTAACTACAGGAAAAGGAGAGGCAGTTTCAACAAACGAAATAAAAATGATATCACAGTAGTAATACTACTCCTAAACCATAATGTAAATCGTAAACGATACACCGTTTCATTGTACTATTGTCACTTCACTGCAGTAAGTTTCCAGAGCCCACCGCCAAAAATCAACTGCTTTCACCTTATGGACAGTATAGACTTAAATCGTTTTTAACAAGTAATAATAAACGATACGGTAACTATTAGTTCCACATAACCACTTTAGCAAAGTCAGTTTAAGATGTTATATCTTCTAGTTTCACATAACTTTAAAGAATATTCTTGTTATGAAGCTGCACTAAATTGATGTCTTTGCTTAAAAATGTATTTGATTCTTTGCTGGTAGAAGCTGCATTTGCTTTTCCACGTGATGACTCGGCGTTTCTGATTCAATTGTCAGCTTTGAAAGTTTCTGTAATGTATAAACAAAATCAGGCTCTTGACAAGGATCAGCAATTCAACTAGAAAGCGTTTTATTTCGTTGCTTATTTATTGCAATATTGTTAATGAAGAAAGCTGTACATTGAGCAATGCCAGTTTACAGTTCAGTAATCATGATCTCTTTCGCAATGAACTGCCTCGAAGTGTTAGCCCACCATTTGCCAATAATCAAAACATTACAAAATAAGTAATTTTTACTAGCACTAATTTTTTTTGAAATTAGGAACCACATCACTATCAGCAATGTGGAAGTGCCAGTTCGTGAATTGCTTCCACCTTCTTCGCTTCCACTTCCACAACCACATGATGACGTTACTTTTGCTTATAATATTTTGTCTTCAATATTTTTTGACTGAGCAGATATGTCAAAATTAACGAGCCAAGTCAAGTGACCGCGACAAACACAGCGAACAAACTGACCAGGAACTAACGGTTTTGTCACAGTAATTTTGTCACAAAGTGAAGGTTTGGGCATAACGGCTTTGGGGATAATGAAATATTTTTATGATCGCCTTCTCAGCCAATTAGTGTTATTTGGTTCGCGATCAGTTGTCGCGGACCCAAAAATTACACTGTTTACATTACCATTATCTTGAAACCATAATACGAAACCAAAATATGTTTCAGTAATTGGTTTTGTCATCACAAGGATCTCAGCATAGACATAGACAGGAATTCGAATTGGAAGCGGACCAAAAGTGAAACGTCCAATCACATGCTTATATCTTTCAGCTGATACTAATTTTTCTAACCGTTTAGTGCAAACTAAAAATAAGCGACAATTACGTAATGGGGTCTAGAGACGGATTTCCCAGGCTACGGCCAATGCTTATCTAGCAGTTTGGTAACCGGGAAACATATACAAGTCTAAAATCTTTATTACCACGAACATTAACTCAACCCCTACTCTAAGATTAAACCTAACCTTCAATCAAACACAAATCCTAAATTCAAATCCAACATTGACTTTGAAGACATTTTTTAAAAAATGCCACCATTCCTCATCTTCATTTTATTATGCTCAAACAAAAAATAATCCCTTATTTTGTGGCATAGAAATACTGTTAAAATAGCAACATTAAACTAATTGGAAAACAACGAATTTCAAAGTGTAATATCTTGAAAACGGAAAGGCGTAGAAACTTGAAATTTGGTGAGAATGAATTAGACATACAACATTTTGGTTAAGAATGAAAAACTTGACTTGAATGCCCTTTTACCTTTGAAGTTTCAAACGACCACATCTCCCTATCAATAAACGCTTTAAAAACACCACATGCATTAGCCAGAGTAAGCAACTCAGCAGCAATGTTAAAAAGCATAAAAAAGAACTCTGTTCTATGTAACTATTAGGCCGATTATAATCAGTAATTCAACATTTTTATTGGTCGCACGTCGACTCAGTATTGAGTTTTTCATTGTTTAGAGGAAAATCGCCGATTTTTTGGACACACGCCGACTAACCAAAACCTAAAAGGAAACATTGATTCTGCTTACACTTTCCTTAACCGAACAAACCCTGTTAATTACCTAACAGCAAAAGTCAACATCCCTAACAAATAGCCCTTCAGATGCACCTCAAAAACCAAAATTTATTCAAACTACGGCCTACTACCATTCACCAAACCTTCAAGATCCAGCAAAGCAAGTAAGTAACGTAACTAAATTACAAACTTTTGACACACTCATCCAGCAACTATATCAGTGTTCTCTCTGCATTTTGGTGGGTCTGCATGCATCCCAAAACAAACAATTTTCTTCCAGCAAACAAAAAACAATTCAAAAATGAGTCAGAGAGTGTCCAATAAAAATACTAATCCACTGATCAAAATTGCTTTAATGGGAGCATATACCTCCATCCAATTGCGAAAAGCCACAACCCACATTATGTTCACTGGTGAATACCGCCTTAACGACAACATATACCTCCATGCAATTGTGCAAGACCGCAACTCAATCATTTAAACTTTTTTCCTTCATCTTTAACAACTCTCCACTGAAGCCTAAAACAAAAACTCCATAAAACAGTAACCTACAAAAAATATACAAACCATGATGCAAAGTTGTGTTATAGACCTAATTTTGATTCCAAAAGTACAGTAATTCCACTTTGGGAAAAGTTCTATGGTCATTTTTGGTGATTACATCATTGCTATCTTATTTCTTTCAAGAAACAGGAGCAGAAGACCAAGCAGGCAGGTCTAAACAAAAACGCTCTCCCACAAAATACAGCAACAGATGGAATCTACCAGAAACCTACAACATTTCAACATCTAAAAAAAGCTATATCCAGCACCTTTTACCAACTTATTCATCATATAGTATAAAAATTTAAAGTAACTTTACACAATATCAGCATGCCTTCCATACAACTAAAATTATTTACAGTTTTTTTTTTGTTTTTTTTAAGAGATGCAGTAATTTTTGGGTGAACCAGAAGCCCTTCAAGAACAAGATTTAGCATTCAACAATGCCTGCTACTGCCAGGCGCGTAGCTAGAAATTTGCAATGGGGGTTGCTTTGGGGGTAAAGCCCCCACTGCCAGAGGCATGGAGATCTGGGGCAGCGCCCCCAGCATTTGAAAATTTTGCATTTTTTTGCTAATAACTCAATTTTTGGGCTATTGTAATAGAAATATATGCTTTAAAAGCGTAACATAGAAATTAGAAGTGCATACATGATTAAACTGGTTGCATAAATGGGTTATGTGGAAGGTGGCTAATGTTCAAACTTAATTCTCTTGTTTACATCATAAAATCCTATAGTTCAATAAAACTCTCACAGAGTAAACTATTTCGTCTATAATTTATAAAGAAAAATAATTAGGGGAGGGGAAATGATGGAAAAATATTTGAGAGATAAGATTGGTAATTAACTAATATTGAATAGCCCCCCAACCCCAGTTGATGAAACTAAAATAGATTTTTTTTACCATAAATAGATAAAACTAACTAATACTTCTCAGTGTATAATACAGGGTGTCCGTAAAGTTACTATACAGTCTTACAAGATACTATGCAGTTTCATTGTATAATACTGTCTTACAAGTTACAATCAAGGCAAACAATTTCTATGACAAATATTCAAATTGGAGGCCTTCAGCTCCAATACAATCTTGACAACGTGATACCACACTCTGACAAACTTTGGTGCACAAGTCATGATCAAGGTTGGAATGTATGGTCTCATTTGGAGTTTTGTGAGTATTTTACGTAGAGAGATTCGTTTGAGACCAATTTCTGCACTAGCATGCCGAAGTGATTTCTTTGGGCTTCTGCCATATGCCTCAGCAACTGTAGATAAATTTTGTTCAGTGCACACACTTGGCTGACTAGAACGCGGAGCATCGGCAACTGAGCCAGTATCATCAAATTTGTCTCGAAGTTTATAAATAGCCAAACGTGTTGGAGGATCTGTATTAAAATAATGATTCCAATCACGAATTACATCCTGTGCATTTTCTGTTTTTCAATATCGCTTCAAAATAAATTTGCGCTCTTCCAAAGTTAGCTTGCGTGGCATGCTTGATTGAATAAACTTGTAAAAAAACAAATATTAACTATGTAGTAACAAAAACTATTACATATAACACTGTATAGTAACTTTACGGACACCCTGTATATTTGTTGATGAAACCTATTTTCAGCATTTTTACATTAACGATCAAATTTGATTGCTTACTTTGGCCATTTTCCTAACTTTTTATTAATTTGTTAGTTTTATTTTTGACAAATCATATCCCTCCTCTTGAATATATGTTTCAAAATGTGCTTTAAACCTCTTTATCTCTTTTTAGTACATTTCAGTGCAAAAAAGAAACAGTCTTAGAAGTGCTAAAAACGTGGTATTTTTTTTATTCAGCATTTTCATCGACAGGCTAATGGGGAAGGCTTAACCTTCCCCTGGCTGTGCTACTGGCTGCTGCACTGGCAAAATTAACCATGAAAAGACCATTTTTATGCCTAGAAAAACAACAAAGTACCATATCAAATTGCAGCTTCACCAATAGATCTGAGCTAGGGTAAGTTTTTGCAATTCTTTAAAGCTTTTGAAACACAGAGACTTTATGTTTCAGTCAGGGATGTGGAAGCGGAAGCGGTAAATTTTTGTGGAAGCGGAAAATGGGTACCGCTTCCGCTTCCACTTACGTTGTTCGACAATACTCGCACTAAATGTTTTTTTAACACAAAACAAACAATTGAAACATACCATTACAAGAGTTTGTGAAGCCAGCTGTTGCAGAAAGTATCCACTCTTAAACTCGCAAAAATTTGAATCCACCACTGTTTGCTAAACTCATTGCCCTCAAATGTGAATCGGGGCAATAACTTTTTAAATCTTTGGTTTAAAACTTCATAAATACTGGCAAAGCCATATTTTGCCGAAATTTCAGCAACAATCCCAGTTCACACTTGGAAAACAAAGCTTCGTGGTTTCTCATTTACAAATTATAAAAGGCAGTTAGCGAATACCAAGTTACCAACGCACTATTTTGCAATCTTTCGACTGTTGGCAAATCTCGCAAGTTACTATCGATTCACAACGGGAAGTTTTATTACTCAAATAAAATCAAGCTTTTTGAAGTAATGTTAGTTAATATAGTTTTTAAAATAATTTAATTTCATTGTCATTAAAGTGTTATGAAAGAAAACTGAGTATTTTGATGTTGCTTTCGCGTATTCCATTTGACGATTCTTTGCGATAAGTAATTTAATTGTGAATGTGTAGCGTTAAATTTGGTGATAGGAAAATTCTCTGGGGACAATAGCGTACGTTTGTAATGTTTGGGTTCGTGAATCACGAAAAAAATACAAAAACAATAGTCGCAGTGCGCTCACTTTCTCAAAACCGCTGTTTTCATTATTGAATTTAATTTTATTGCAAAATACTAACCTACCAAGCTGACGGTACTTCGGTCGATTTAATAAAGTGCCTTTCTTGCAACCACCTATGGAGTTCGGTGACGTCTCAAAGTATTTTCCTACGTCCAAACTTTAAACTTGTTTACGATTAACGATATGCAACTCAATTCATTGTTTTTCTCGTGTTTACAAGGCGGTGAGAATTCGTAGTAGATGACATAAGTATGTAATAAATGACATGCATATTCAGCGTATGAATAAAGATACGACGATTCAAACTTGATATTTGACCAAGTAAATTTAAGTAGCTCGTACTCATAGCCTAATACGTATTGAGCAGTTGAGAATTAAGTAAAATTATTTTTTTACACTTATTTTTTCTCTCTATTAATATTTTTTACACTTATTTTATACTTTTTACACTTATTTTACACTCACCATTTTCGTTGGATTTTTCTTTTATTATAGCCGCTGTTTTCTTGTGCTTTTTTATTGCACTCACTGTTTTAAATTACTTGTTTTAATATTACTTTTTTTTATTGCACGGAGTATTGTTTTTCTTCATGTTTACTTTTTCTGTGTGTTAGTAATGAAATAAATCGTTTTCACTTTTTATTTACATACCAGTAACCTGTTAATGCATTTTATTCATATTATTAGCTAAAAATATTATGATAAATTTTGGTAAAAGTGTTGGAAGCGGAAGCGATGGAGGTGGAAGCGGAAGCGGTTGGAAAATAGGCGCTTCCACATCCCTGGTTTCAGTAGCACAATGTTTAAAGCTGTCTCCATTAATTTTTTAGCCTCCATTCTGCAACTTTTTCTGATTTTACAAGCAACTTTTATCAATTCTTGCATAAAACATAAAAACTTGATTCCAAAAATATGCTTTGAAACTACAGTATTTCACTTCAATTGCAGTATTCTCTAGGTATTGGACAACAACAAGCTTTGTGACACATTGGCTGTGACTTAGTGTTCTCTATGATGGAATAATTCATTAATATTGCAGAAGTTCAGCTACAACCCCAGAACTGTGCTAATACCACAGTGTCAGAACCAGGGTTGCAGAGTTATTGTAGGAAAGGTCAGGATCCAACTCCTACCCTATTGCTTTGAAGCATCCAACCATGTTTACACTCTTTGTCCATAGGCCTAAATTTAACTTCTTACTTAAACTTTTGTTAAAAGTAAATGCAGCTTTTGTAAAAAATAAAGGAAACTTTTTCAGGATTTAGGGCAGCAAAAAATTGCCTTACAAATAATTATCATATACAAGTTCATAAAACCAACAAACATATCTGGTAAATTGAAAAAAAACGATAACAATATTATGATAAACCTACTAACCTGAATAAATTTGAAAGCAACTTAATTCTTATGATGATTGCAGTTTCACCTCAGGCAGTTGGGCATCTTCAAATTGATATATATTCCAACCCAATTTCCAGAATCCAAAACAAGAGAACTACTGCGATTAAGTTATTTAATGCTTTGCGAATTATCTTGCACAACAATCCTGATAAAATTGCAACGTTATAATTTTTTCTGCCAGCAAATAGCAGATGTTGGAAGTAAACATTAAACAACTTTTGCATCTTAACGGCAAAAATCACTTGGCATGAATGAATTAATGATAATGGGAGTTACATTCTCAATTAATAATGGAAAATCAATACAAAACTAAAAATTAAATAAAAAGTTAAACCAAAAGCAGCTAGTAAAACCAAAATCTTAATGAAAACAAACAACCCTTCAAGGTTCTAATTTAAATTTTCAGTTCTCAAACTGTAGCAACTTCCAGTAACTGTAATTGAAACTTAATTCAAACCATGCATTTACCAGTTCACAGCTGACTCGAACCAAAGCAATGCCTAGCCAACCAAGTTTTGAATTTAACTACTCTACACTTCACCTCAAAAGTTCATTGTTAAAAAACGACTTATTTCAGCAGCTCCAAAACTAGAATATTTTATCACAATTTTTGCATGATTTAGTGGAATTAGAGCCTATGGTAGAATTTCAGCCTGATTTAGAAGAGGCAGAGAGGTGGAGTTCTTGACAACACATTTTGAAGAACTTGGTCTTGGCCATGAAGCCTATAAGTCCTCAAAATGTCCTGTCCTCAGCTGGAGGGCAACATCATTTTTTGATTGATTTAAAAATGAAAATAACCTAACAAAATACAACATAAACTTTAATCGACTATCAATTTGTTTCCTTTCCTTATTTGAAAAAATAATAGAATGTAATAGCCAACCAAGCCAGGTGATACTGAAACTTATTTTAAATGGCATTGCTTGAAAGCTCTAATCAGATAACGAGGGAGCAAAAAGCCTTCAGAAAATTATAGTTTTTATTTCTGCTAATAGTTTTAGTGCAGGCAGTAGAAACTGCAAAGCACTAAAGCTACCCAGAGACATAGCAAAGAACCCATGGGTTCGGAAACAAATTTGATTTGCTAATGCAAAAACATGACCAGTGCATATTTTGTGTGTGAATTTAGAAGAAAGTATGTGCATGATATTGAAATGTAATACAGTGCCACTACTACCAGGGATGGCATACTAATATTATACTACAGTAAATATGTTAAGACTGGTATATGTTGATACAACTAACAAAACATATCTTGAAAATGACAACTTGTTCTGAAAATATCTGACCACAAACAATTTGCTTTAAGAAAAAACGAGCTACTCTAATCACTGGCAAAAAATGTAGGGGCAAAGCCACATGCTCTAAACAATTTGTGTGTTAAAAATTGTCGCTAGGAATCCTAAATAACAAAGTATTAGATCACTGAAAATGCTGCATACAGAATTATAAAGAAATTAGGTGTGAAGTTAAATACAACTACGGTATAACAATTGTTCAAATGCCTGGAGAGATGTGCGATTGTGCGTTGAACCTAATAAAATTTTTACACCACGTCATTATAAGTTGAATAGGCAAAGCTCCCAAGAAAAAATTGGTACAAAAAAAAAATTAATTGCTTATTATTTTTTCGTTTTGACGATTGTGGAGTGTGGACCCTTTGAAGGTGGGGCCGGAACTAATGTCTCCAACATCTTCCTTCTAAATAGAACCTTGCTGGGATCCTCCGAATATTTTTTGAAATTAAATACCTCATGTTAAATTTAACAAAGTGTCTTTTGGCAGCCTAAACGTTTGCCATCATTTATTGATAGGCATTAGATACCAGAAAGGCTGTCAAGTCATTGAATTGAACTAAAAAATGACTGCTGAACATAAAATAATGACAACTTTCAAGTATAAATAATGACAATTTTCAAGTATAAATCCAAAAGACTGAACTGAAAAGCAGTCAAAAAAGCTCTTCGTGTAGTATTTGAGAAATTTCCAAGGTGAACTAAAAAAAAAAGATCTTCATGAAGGTTATGTGAGATTTTTTTGGATGATCTCCAAGAAAAAAAAAAGGTCTTCATTTCAATGGCTCACGATTTATTGCAATTTATCCGGTAAACTCAAAAAATATCAGCAGATTATTTAAAAAATAATCAAACAATGACAACGGGTCCAAAATAATGAAAACTAATGAAATTGAAAAAAATAATGAAACAATGACACACTTGACAGCCTGTATGAAAAAGACATCACGAAATGTAAAGAAGAGATTGGCATAAAATTCGAGTTGGGAAATTGTGGAAAAACTGAAGTTCTACTTACCTTAGCATTTAGGGTATTTTCTTTTCAAATTGCTTTAAAAATCTAAGTGTTTATTCCTTTTTAGTCACAAAAATTGCTGGTTTTTCCAAAAATAAAATTAAAAACATTAATATTATTCAACATGAGGCATAAGGACTTTGCCCTTGCCCAAGAACTCTGCTTTTTTGTAATGACAAAAACTTGAGCTTACCAATTTACCCGGTACAGTATTTCAATTCATTTTAAAAACATAAATTTAAAGTATTTGCAGTACTTATTAGATAACAATATTTTTCAAAATTTCATTAAAGGCAGTGGCTATTTTGCCTCTAGAGGCAAAATTGGTTTCAAACAGAGGTGAAGTCGATGATTGTAGGAATGGTCAAGGATCACGAACACAAGTTTTTTGAATTAATTTGGGCAAATTTTTCATAATTTTAGGATGTGGCTATTTTGCCTCTAGAAGCAAAATAGTATTTTTCCTCTGTTTGGGTTAGGGTTAAAGTTAAAGTTGGGATTAGGGTTTGGGTTAGGATTAGGGCTATTTTGGCACTTGCAGCAAAATAGCTGTTAGGACTATTTTGCCTCCAAATGGCAAAATAACATGGGGCTATCTTGTCTCTAGAGGCAAAATAGCCACAGCCTTATTTTTAAATGTAAAAAGTGTTTAAGATATCACATTTCATAAGTTTTTGGTGATAATTTGAACATACTGTAGATTAGTAGTTTTTAAAAATAATCATGAATGTCATTTTGAAGTTTTACACATTATCAGCTGATGTTGATTATTTACCGTGCCGTAGCAGAAGCCTGGCAATGCAACAAGGCCATAACCTGTAAATCTGAAGTGATGGATGAATGGGATATACTAATACAGCTAAATTTAAAATTATTACCATATAAATTCAGAAATTGTGAATATTAATGCCTTAAACCCTCTTTTTTAGTAGTTTTCGAAACACAAACCAACTTGTTTGGCAAAACAATTTGTTTTAATGAAGAAAAACACTATTTTGCCTTGAGAGGCAAAATAGCCACTCCCTAAAAATTTTGGAAAATTTGCCCAAAATAATTTAAAAAAGTTGTGTCCTTGGTCCTTGACCATTCCATTCCTATAATCATCAACTTTACCTCTGTTTGCAACCAGCAGCAATAATTTGGCTATGGAAGCTTTGTAACAATAATCATCATTTATTCACGATAATATACCGGTAGCATCTATTTTGCCTCTCTGCTCTGGAGGCAAAATAGTCGGGTGTCGTTAAGTATTGTCGCTTTATTTGCGGCAGCTCTGCAATTTGTGTATGAGTGCAAGTGCGTTCTCTCCTTCTCTCCGATCTATTCTAAGCTATTCCCCAGATCCACCCTTAATCCCAATGAGTGCACACATGCGAGGAGCAAGAGCATGCGCACGCTCACACACGAGTCATAGAAATTCCGAAATAATGCTGACGGCTCATACTTAACGACTCTATTTCTAACAACTCGACTGGGTGTTTTAAACATGCCCTGCAGAGTAGGGATTGCCATACCGGGACCACTATACACACGTGGCCTACTAGCCAACTGTGGTATATACCTGTTTAGGGCAATTTGGCAATAGACATTATACTGTATATCATTATCTTCACTTGGTTAGTAAGCCTCCCACTATTTTCTCGTTTTGTTTGTTTATTAGACATCAGTTGCCAGTACAGAGTACCTAACAGCATCAGGCATTACCTCCAGTGCCAGGCCTATGAGTCATATTACCAGTATTGCACGTAAGGAGCAGCTTATGCTACTATCAACAACACAATGCTACCTTCTCCATCATTCCAGTCAGCAGCGTGGCCCAAAGGGTAAAGCCATGTTTTTTATGAAGATCCTGCTTGCAAGATCTGGGGTTGCAAAATACAACTTAGTACCGGTAATATTTTGACACTAATATTTTGGCACTGGGAAAATGGACACTTTGAACAAAATCAAGTCATTGCACAAACACTACCGTACCAATACAAAACAGCATTTTCACCAGGCATATTAGTCAACATCATGCAATCATATTCTTGGTTCTACAATCAATAACATTTACATTACACCTAGGCTATCCTAGTACAGTAGGCTACCGTATGTGACAATACACCTACTACAGATGGTACGGTATATTTTACCAGTGTGCTTAGCCTATAGCCTAATAGCCAACTAAAAAGAGTCATTTATTAATACTCTACAAGGCCACAAACTTTTCTAAGTCTGAAATACTCAAATAGGTTCTCCCATCCTAAAAACCAACTTTACTGCGAATATTGCAGTAGGCCTGTTATTACCGGTACTAATACCGGTACTAGGATAGCCTCTCAGTGAGGTGCTCAAAACTTGAAAAGTTTTCTAGAACAGCCTTAAAATGAAAAGCCCTAATTTCTCCAACTGAGAGCTTGCGTAAAAACTTTTACAATTTCATCAAATTACCGTACATAAACTTATGAAACAGCCTTCATAGACAAAGTTTGCAATGGTGTTAATGAAAAAATTCAACACCATTTCGTCATAAGTATTGACTTTTGCATAACTGAATCTTCTATCAGGAATATTACTACTTAGTACTATATAAACTTCATAACAAAAATTTTCATAATATCCTTTCATGACCAAATGGTGTTCATTTTTTTATGAACACCACGTGTAACACCCTTGCGAGCAACGCTTGCGAGTACCACAACAAACAATGTGAGCGAGCATAGACTGAGCTAGTGATCAAGAGGAGTACGGAGTAGCCAGAAAAATAGAACTTTTTTATTTCACAGTTCCATTCCTACGTTGTAAAAACCCTAAGGTTTCAAACTGAAAAAAGGAAATATTGGGGAGATTGGTGCAATGCAACCCCCACAAAAATTATTATCTTTTGCTTTTGTCTATATCTAACTATCCTGAAACTGATGTTGGCATGCCTTGATCAATAATAATGATTACAAAAATTTGGATTTTGAAAAACCCATTGAAGAAATATTAGCCAATTGTGATACCCAAAATTTTACCAACAATTTACTTTTTGTTTCATTAATCTATTCCGAAAATTTGATCTACTTAAGTTGAGTGAAAAATTTTTTTTGAATTTTGTATGACTCATTTCAACCATTTTCCCCCATTGCAGCTCCCCCAATATTTAATATGTTTTATTCACCACCAATATCCACCAAATCTGATAATTTGACCTTTCTCTGTTGAACAATTCAAAAGTTCAAAATTTTTCAGGTCCCCTTTTAAGGGGAATCCCCGGACGTGACACCCTCATTTTCAGGCACACACCAGTTTGTTTCGAACTCTATACCACTCCATGATATCATTCATCTGCATTTTGTGGTTTAAAAGGAGATAGTGATAGAATAAAAACAAAGAAAAAAAAAAAAGAAAAAAGACAAAAATAAGGAAAAATTTTATCCAAGACGGAATAAATGAACATGACCAATACAAAGGTACTGTTACTGATTAGTGTTTTCAAAAACCACAAACTTTTTTCAAAGAATATCACTACTTACCGAGATATACCACTTCAAAATTTACCACTTTTTGTCCATTTTCCGCCTCAGAAATTTCGGTCACGTGACTGGGAGCCCTCAAACGTGGTACACAAACACTTTCTACCTCTACCCATGTTGTGTCCAAATTGCAACTTTCCACGTTGAGCATTTTTTTTGTTACAAGCGAAATAAAAAAATTTCAGCTCAAAAATAGCCGTTTTTTGTCGGTTTTAGGGTCCCCAAATCATTATCACGTGATCTTCGACCCCCAAAATTGGCATGCCTAATGCTTTGTAAACTTGTAATGTTGTGTTCAAATTTCAGCTTTCCACATTTTGCCGTTTTTGACTTATCATAAAATTAAAAAATTTTAGTGCTCATCTATAAAAATGGCCGAGTAAAAACATACGAACTACGCGCGCGCGCGAAGTCCCAATTATTGAAAACAAACAGTGGTGTGGATGATTCGTCAACATTGATTGAGAGTAGCTGCTGTTAAATAAGTAGAGTTTCTTTTCGAGCGTTTGTAACTGAAGCGATAGACTCGGGTGTGATTCCCGGTCGGGTCAAGCCAAAGACTATAAAAATTGGTAATTACAGCTTCCCTGCTTGACGTTCAGCAAATAAAGGGACAGTGTGAAGCTTCTGCCGTGTGTGGTAAACAGGTGGCATCTTGATTCGAAGACCGAAAGGTCCCTTAGCTGTCTCCTGGCCTAGGCAATTTGGTGAATAAAATCTAATTTCAATTACAATTATTATTAACAGTTCCCTGGGAATTTGCTGTTATAAGAATTTCTGGTTCATTAAAATTAATTGCGTGTGATGGATTTTCCAGTAGATGCTTGGTTACGTTCGTTTGCGTTCCAGTTTTGTTGCCAAGATTGCGTTCTTTTAACCTTAATGTTAAGTTCCGTTCTGTTTGGTCAATGTAGCTTTCTCCGCAAGAGTAATTTAGCTTATAAATAACGTTACTCCGGCGTAGAGTGGCTTGTTTATCTTTTTGAGAAAAAAGATTTAGGAGTTTAAAAGTGATGTAAATAAAAGCGAATTCGATTTTTAACATGAAGCCAAGAGCCAAAACGTGAGCAAACATTTTTTACTGGAGGTTTCAAGACATTGCTAGCTATGCCCCCTACTACGCTGCGCTGATGCGTGCCGTGGTCGAAACTGACTTCCTCTACATCACGTCAACCTTAGCTCTGGCAAATTCTGGCTGCATCGAAAACCGATCAACCAGCCGCTATATATTCCCGTCGCTTCGAACCACCCTCCCATTATGAAGAAAGTATCTACCATCTTTGATTGCCAGACGGGTATCTGAAATATCTTACGACAAAGAAAATTACAAAAGCGATCTCGCTGTACAGCAAAGCTTTAAAAAATAGCGGCGAGGTATCCAGTCACACCTTGCAACAGGAACAACCCAAAAGGAAAAGCAGCGCTAGAACAAGAAACGTGGTATGGTTCAATCCACCATACCACGTTTCTCGTTAAAACCAACATCGTCAAAATCGTCAAAACCAACATCAGCAACGAATTCTTTAGGTTTCTTTCTAGACATATTTCAAGCCACCACAAGTTTCGCAAAATTTGTAATAAAAACCAAAACGGAGCTTAGCTACAGCTGTATGCCCGACATTGCAGCCATAATCTTCTCTTACAGCAAAGCGCTTCTTAGGAAAGCAACGACAGAATCGGATCCGCTCCCCTGCAACTGCACAGACAAATCAAACTGTCCCCTAAACTGCAGATGCCGGGAAAAGTCTCTTGTTTACAAGGCAATAACTGCACTTGTAAACAATAGCTATGCCATGATGTATTACGGACTATGCAAAACCACGTTTAAATCTCGCTACTATAATAGTCCGGTAGAAATACGACAAAATACATTGAAATCCAGAAAAAAATGATAACAAGCTAAAATTTGGCATGATGACTCGGGATCATATCCTAAACCACCAAAAAAAATCCCCATGTTTTGGACATAAAACTTCCCCCTTTTTCGGCCTTTAAAGTGTGCCATCTGATGTCAAAGAATCAACAGCCAATCCAAAAGTTATGAAAGACCCAAATTTTGAATCGTAGTTAGTTTTCAAGTACAGGTATAAACAAATTTTTTTAGAATTAATGATGTCATTGTTGGTGACGTCATTGCCAAATTTTAAGTTTTGAAAAAATGACGTATTCTGTATCGATATCTCAAATTGTGAATGAGAGTTAGGTTTTATGTTCCAAGCCAAAACTGGCTTAAATAAAAGTGATGACGTCACAAACGTGTTTGATGACGTCATCTGTCAAGAGTTTTGATCGCAAACTTGAAAAAGAGTGTTTGACTCAACGAAACATTGACAACACTTTGAGAATATCAGCATCATCATCATTTTAAGGTTCTAAGGCATATTCGAGTCCTTGCATCATCCCCTTCTATAAGCAATGGTTCTAAGAAATAATAACTCGCGCTATTATATGTAAATTAATACAAATATGTCCCGAGCACGATAATACATCCGATAGGAACAAAATTTTACCGCTTTGCAATGCCTGACAATATTATTATCTTATGTAAATTTATTACTTCGTTAGCATACTTCTACAATCTGTGGTACTAAATCTATTCTACAATAGGCCTAGCATCTGAACTAAACTTATCTAATCAAGTAGAATAACATTTGAACAACCTTATTTGATTGATCTAAAATAATACCTGATCAAAAACTTATCTAATCAATCAAGATTCTTGAATAACATCGGAGCAAAATTTATTTAATTAATCTACAATAACCTCGATAATATTTGACAATTTTCAGTCTTAATATTTTTTTTATCTTTGCGAATGCTTGCATTTTAAAGTAAAATTGGAGATTAACTTTAACTGCGCGAGTGAGCCTTTCGATAAACATAGGCTTTCTTGCTCTAAGTGCAAAATGCATTATTTTATTTTAATCCCATATTGGGAGGTTTAAGTTTTATCAGCTTGACTACTATTACCGGCGCAGCCAGAAATAAAAAAAAGGGGAGGGACAAAATTTTCTGTTATGATTAAAGCATATGCAAATCGGAAAATTTTTTGCAGGCAAATTGTATCAAACTACTGTACAAAAATTAAGCGATAATAGGTTGAAGTCCTGCCGTCGTTTATGCAGCAGACGCATAAAAACTAAATAAATGAAAAAGAACAGAATTAAAGTGGTTTCAAGATTTTAGTTTATTTAATGATGCAACAGCGTATACAAAAAAAGCGCTTTTTTCCACTTAGGCCATACGAGAAAATCGCAGATTGCGGTTATTATTCAAGCAAGATGGCATAATAATATTTCAATTTTCGAATATTTATAATAACATTTTTTTCCCCGAGTTACCTTGGCCAGAATACAGCGAAGGAACCTCTCGGTCTTCGAGTTACCTATTTACCACAGTATATTGTAACGAATTTAGAACAAATTAGAGGCACAATTCGCAAAACATACGAACAGCCACCCCCCCGCCAACACCCGAAAATGATTGGTTTTTGAAAAAATAAGTGCTCCCTATTATTATTTATGTTAATTGACAATTGACACCACATACTGCTTGCTATCTTCAAACAGAAAAAAATCCGCTGTATTGTGGTTTGCCTATACAAAGTTTCGTTTTATTGATTACTGTACTGTTATTATTATCTTTGGTAGGAAAAAGGGATCTAAGCATTAAGAAAGAATAATGCAATAGCGACCGACCACTTCCTTATATGCTGATATCTCAATCAAATATTGCGAATTTGAACTAGGAAAAATGGTCATTGCGTTCGCGGTAAAATGGTCATAACCAAATATAGCGGGTTTATTTTTATTTAGATGGCACGCCGGCGATCAAAATTTGGTTTGCGCCGAAAACTGCGTATGGAATGCTTTCACAGCGAATTTTTGGCCAAGCCGTACAATCGTGAACGTACGGGTATATCGTTAGTTTGGTTAAAACAATTGGCTGCTTGTACGCTGGTAAGGCAATACGCTGAGCGTACCGAATTTCAGTTGAAAATAAACTAAAGACGAGCTTTTGCGCTCACAATTTTACGCACGGTGTAGATCGAGATTAGGCGGACGGTGTCTGCGCGACTTTTTGCTCGCAACCAATCAGCGCGCTCAATTTAGACTTCGACACAATTGGGCTACGTCACCGGACTCGCTGCTTTGATAGACAACGAGAACATTGCTCATTATCGACACAGCTATACGGTGTAATATGCGAACATAGAAATTGATCGATAAAGATTTCCTACAAATAAACTAGCATACAATTTGCTGCTTAAAACATTTGACATTGCGCAGATTGAAGTTGTTAGATTAAATCAAACACCGAACGCCTTCCCCAACGCCAGCTGAAAACAAAATTAAAGAATCAAGCTGACATAGTAGTTTCGCTTTTGGTAATTAACAAAAACTGTTGAGCAATATTATTTTGATTTTGTCGTTTTTCAGATGAACGGGCTCACTAGACTGTTGGTCTAAATGTAGGCCTACATATAAGCGGTTTAGACCAATTACGTCTGATATCTTATTCCACGTAAACGCAAAAAAAAAAGAAAAAAAAGGCAAAATGCATCCAATCGTATATTTATAGACATAAATACGCGTGATCGGTAAAACGTACTTAATACAGTATAATAAAAAATCAATTTCGACATACAAAATAAACGGAGAGCCATTCTCTTGAAAAGAGATTTTCTTTCCTTCTGCGATTAGTGTTGTTCCAAATGTTTTCAAATAAAATATTCTCGAAATTTATTAGGATCAAAATACGATTCGACTCTGGTGACATTTAATTCGTGGACTCATACGCCTCAGATCTCGGCCGTCCCAAATTCTGGCTGGTTTCTGATTCTACTTCTTCCATTTTGGAAAATGATGACTTTTGAAACAAACGGATTTTGTCTTTTGGTGCGAAATCGCGCTGCTTGCTGCCTTGTTCGCATTTTCCCGCAAAAGCAATGCAATATGCTGACAAGACATTATCATTCCACGACAGCGCGATACGGGCTACTCAATGATCTTACATTTTGATTAAATATTAACCCTGACTATACATGCATTTCCACTTCTAAAGTTTTGACGTTGCTTATTCGCAACTCACGGTAGAATTACACTTGAGTTAAGCGTTCTTAAATTACACTAATTGTTGACATTTTATCGTTTAGAAAATTTTTTAAAGTTTTTAACTTTCAAAAAGGGGAAAACTAGTCTCCCTAATCCCCTTCTGGCTGCGCCAATGCCTACTATACCAGAGTTTTACTGACAACACAGTTTTTGACTTTCAATCGACTGAATTCACAATATAATTCTTTCAAGTTTAAAAGTAATAGAAAAAAGTTTTGCAATGTTTCATTTGGTCAATCTCTCTTTCAAATTTACCATTAAAACTCTTGACAGGTGACGTCACCAAACACGCTTGTGACGTCATCACTTTGATTCGAGCAATTTTTGGTTTGGAACCAAAAACTAACTCTCATTTACAATTTGAGTGCATCAATACGTCATTTGTTCAAAAACTTTGGCAATGACGTCTCCAACAATGACGTCATCAAGTTCAAAGTAAATGTGTTTAAACCTGAACTTGAAAACCGACTTTTGTTCAAAACTTGGCACTTTTACAACTTTTGGATTGGCTGTTGGTAGTAAAGACTCTTTGACACTGGATGGCGGACTTTAAAGGCCAATAAAGGGGGAAGTCCCATGCCCAAAACATGTTTTTATTTTTTGGTGGCTCAGGACATGCTTCTGAGTCATCATGCCAAATTTCAGCTTGTGATAAATTTTTTCCGGGTAAAAGCTATTTCTACCGAACTGTAACCATTTACAGTCATTTAAACACCGACATAAAGCAAGCGCTACCGAACTATCAAAATATATTTGGAGATGTAAAGATGCCAGATTGACCGTGCGAACACCCTCAAAAAACGTTCTGAAATTATCCATAAATGCCGACACAGGACTTAATTCAAATCGAAAAATATCCAACGTAACGCCACTTAAACGTCTGTATTGCATTTACGCTGTTGTTTTAATTCGTTTGTTCTCTCCGCCTTTCAACTATTCGCACCTTTCAAATGTGTTTGTTTGCCAGCCGTTTGCAGAGCAGCCTATTAAGTTGCCAACTCTGAGTGTATGCTTCTAACTGCAGCTGTGGTTTTGTATCAACAGCGTTAGCCTTTTACGCAGTTACTACTTCAAGGGTGAACAAGCTTGGTATTTCAGTTTCTGTACCGAGTCTTCAATTCGCCTCCTTAGTGGTTTGGATCGTGGATCGTTCGTGTTGGACAGGGCCAGTCTCAGTTTTTCTTCGCTATTTGGGTACTTTGGGCCGCCCAGGAACCGGATACGGCTCCAGTAACGGAACGGAAAACTATTTTTTAATTTTAGATTTTAACTTTGTGTTACTTTTGGCAGACACCTCTGATGGATGATCTTAATTACGAGTGAAACAGACTGAAGAGTTTTAAATTTTTAACTTTTGACGTTTACTGTTTTATGTTGAAATATTCGCTCTGGCCTGCGCAGTCGTGCACTTTTTTAAATCGGTTGAACTCAAACTCCATTCATCATAGTTGAAAACTTTAAATTGTTGCATATAACTGCAAATACTCGGCAAAAAAAATGCCATAGTTTGTGCACTTTTTATGCTTAAAGTGTTTGTTGGGTTCACGACACCGAGAAATGATGAGTACACAAATAATTATTATGTTTGAATAGTTGGATAGTAGTAGTACAAAACTTGAGAATTGCTTTAATCAGGATGTTCGTTTCTTTGAAGCTTTTTGTGTGACACTTGGCATGAAGAATCGTCAGAATGGAGAGTGCAGGAAAAAGAACAGCTATTCATTCGAAAAAGCCGAGTCCTGAGAGGCCGGAAGAAAACCTTCGACTCATTGCAACAAGACTTGAAGAACTCTCTAACCATCTTTTGGACTTTACAACTACTAGTGAGTGGTTGCAAAAGTTGTAAGTGGGGCCATTGTAAAGGACAGTCCAAACATCAGCTTCAGGATCGTAGAATTCAGATGGCTTTACAAAATCTCCTTGCTGGTTTATTCCTCCAACTACGTAAATTTTCCCTTGTAGTACACAAGCAGCGTGTCCAGATCTTTTAATATTCATTTTCTGTACGAAACTCCACTGATTTGAAGACTCAGGATTGTATTTCTCCACACTATTAGTAATTGTTTGGTTTTTAATTCCAGTCTGCCCTCCTATTGCGTAAATACAGCCGTTGCAAGAAACTGCGGCTAGACCTCCTCTTTTGGTTTGCATCGGTTCTACAAACTTCCAAGTATCTTTTTCTCCTCGTAATTGCTCTACAGAGGACAGGCAGTTCTCACCATCCCAGCCTCCAATGTCATACAAAAAACCTCCGAAGGCAACTAGAGCATGACCATCCTTTGGCAAGTTTGTAGATGCAATAAACCGCCAATCGTTTGAATCTGGGGTAAAACATTCCACTGAAGATAAGGTTTTGTGTTTGTTTTTTCCACCCGTAACAACCAATTTATTAAACATGATAGCAGCGCTCGACCCAAATCTTGGTTCATTCATAGGTGAAATCGCATCAGACCTTTCCTCATTAAGTTTCATTCGCCAAGCGTTGTTATTTGGAATGGGGTTTGAGTTTGAATACATTGAAACAAATCGTCCTCCTCCGTAGTAAATGCAGTCGTCCAGTTCTACAACCCACCCGCCATCTAAACTAATTGGTAAATGTGTGAAATAAGAAAGTCTCTTGTCACTATAAAGCACTTCGATTGCTTTTTTAGAAGTAGAACTGTCTAACCCTCCAAAACTGAGAATAGTGGATTCAGATTCTTTTTGACTTATTAAGTTCCAACTTTGAAACACCGCTGTTAGGACGTTTAAATTGCTCTTCACTAGAGTTTCTTTGGAAACAAGATTCTCAAGAAACTTTTTTGGTAATCTGTTGAAGTCAACCAACTGCAATAAGGCAAAACAACGCTTTTTTCTTGCTGTCATGTCATGATTCGTCCAAGCGATAATGGCCTTATAGAGCGACGCGTTGCACAAGTTTTTTTTACTTAAAACGGAAATGCAACCTAAAACATTATTTTCTGACAATTTCTTGAAGTCGTCTGTTTTACTGTATTCATTGAAAACTCTCCCTATGAAATTGTAAATATGTTTTTCAAGTAGCTTTAGGCCATAAAGTTCAGCTCCCTTAAGAAATGCGTAGCAGTTTTCATTTGTTAAAATCGACATCAAAAATTGAGAGCAGAAGTTCTTTACTTCGTCTACTTGCAAATAGTCAGCTCCACCCAAGAGTGCAAAAACATTCTCGTTTGTGATTAAAATTTTTCCGGTATACATGAAATCTATTAGTTCTTTGACTGTTTCCCCATCTACTGCAGTAATGTTGATGATTCGGTCTTGACCTTCTCTCAGTTTAGATTTAAACATTCTTTCAAATACCTCGGAATAACAAGCTAAAACAAGTTTGTTTGCTGGAACACTGATTTCATCAGCAACAACTTCAATATCTACAAATTGGTCTTCGTTTCTATTTTTATCAGCAAACTCTAAAACTTTAGGGTAACCGCTCCGATAAAAAAACATTTTTTGACAGAATGATGTAAAGGTGTGCACACACTTAACTTTAAAGAATCTTTATGCTAAATATGCCTATAAAATAATTGGTTTTATTTGAGTAAGACGCTGAAGATGACTAAATTTTTTTATATAATCGTTTTGCGTGCTTCTGGCTTAAAGACTACCAGCTCGGAAGCCAAGGAAAGAGCCACCAGAACGGCGACTACTTAAAAGAAGTAATGCGAAAAAATTGTCTTCCCACAGGAATCGAACATTTTTTTTGCATTTTTTCGCATTGCTTGTTTTAAAGGCGGTGAATCATCCAGCCAATTCCGGTGGTTTACAATAGCTAAAATTGAATTATAATTTTTCATATTTTTTGTTTCGATTTTGGGGCTGCAGTTGCAAAGATATTCAACAAACACAAAAAGATATCCCCCAACAAAAAGTTTTTGGAAACTCTGAGTTTTGTTCTTCCCACCAAAACCACAGTAGGCCTAATAGTTTAGAGAACTGTGGTTTTGGCGGGAAGAACAAAACTCAGAGTTTCCAAAAACTTTTTGTCGGGGGATATCTTTTTGTATTTGTTGAATATCTTTGCAACTGCAGCCCCAAAATCGAAACAAAAAATATGAAAAATTATAATTCAATTTCAGCTATTGTAAACCACCGGAATTGGCTGGATGATTCACCGCCTTTAAGTAGTCGCCGTTCTGGTGGCTCTTCCCAAGGCTTCCGAGCTGGTAGCCTTTAGGCCAGAAGCACGCAAAACGATTAAATATGAAAATTCTGGCCTGCTAACGTTAAAAACATCTTAATTGACTTATTATTAAATTTTTTTAGGAGGAATATTGGTAATAATCTCGCTGAATGTTGCTTAGTCTTTAGACTTTCAGTTATTGCCAGTAAAATACTAAGTATTTTTCATGATCACACTCACTAAAGCAGGGGCGTCCAACTTTTTTGAGTAACGGGCCAGATTTGCCATTCCAAAATTTTCGCTGGCCAAAGCTTAGTTCTATTTTGACAGGCGCGTAGCCAGGAATTTGAAAAGGGCAGAGGGCTGTTTTGAAGTTAAAACCTAAGCAAAATTATCTTAATCCACAACTGAACGGATTTTGTGCTGGAAGTAAGGTGAAGATCAAACAAAACAAAAAAAAACGGCTTCAATCAGATTAAGGCAATTTTTCTGCCCATAATTACCTGGAAACCAAAAAAAAAGGAAAAGAAAAGAGGTCTTCATCCAGGCTGAGTTGCGCTTTTTTGTGAATAATAACTTCAAGTCCAGAGTCAAACTGCACACTTTCTCACTGCTTACGCCAATGGAAGGGGCTTTTCTCGCTTGGAGTGAAAAATCGGCCTCATAAGTGCTAAAAACGTAGTATTTTGGCTCGAGCCTTCCCCAATATCGAGCCAGCGCTAAAAGATGAATTAACTAGTCAACGCAGAAACTTTAACTGGCCACTTTGAAAACTTTGGCGGGCCACAAGTGGTCCGCGGGCCGCGGGTTGGACGCCCCTGCTCTAAAGTCTAAACTAAAACCACCTGTCACTTATTCATGCATATATGAACCAAACATACTATTTCTGTCCTACCATACCAACGCTAATCGCCTTTGTCGAATTCTGCTTTTTACAAAGTCTTTTGTTAGACTGTCTAGCTTTTCCCGTTAGGGCTGGATTCGAGCCTATACTTATCGGCCCGCTTATAACTCTGGGATGAACAACAAAGATACCACCAATTATCGTAATGTTGACAGCCCTGGCCATAGGTCGCGAAACTGCTGGGGTAGGGCGCTATTTTCAAAAGGGGCCCTGGGGGGACCTAATTTACACGATTATTTCTTAAATGCTACCTTTGAATAAAAACATTTCATTGATGGCGAAGCCAAGAAAAAGCGCAGACTCGCATTTTTTAACTGAGTGGGGAGGGAGTGTGTGCCCTATACTTTATGCACTGACTTTTAAGACAATCGCTCAACATAAATTTGTTTAGTTGATTACGAAAGTTACGTTACAACATAAAAGTAAGTCACGAGATGAAGACGATAGCCTATACCGATAGCTTGGTTATTCAAATTTACCGGTTGAGTTAGCCTAATTCAAGGATCAAAATTCTTTGCATTGTGTCGACTCTTCTTCACACTGATGATGAAGTCAGTTGACTTCGAAACACGGGAATGCTCCCGCGATAGGGGGCTCCGCCTCTCCTGCGTCACTAGGGGTTGAAATGATTACCCATTTCGACGCGGAGACAGCATTAAGGTGTTGTCAAATGAAGTAGGATTGTAAGACATGATGTCTCTGTGAACCATTAAATTAGTTCTGCCTATTTCACTTCAGGAATAATTTAACTTGATAAATTTGTTTGTTGCGCAATTTCTCGTTATAAGCCTTCCACGGGTTCGGTTTCATTCCCGATTGTAATGCTCGTGTTAGAAGTGCGTTGCCTTAGGTTTGAGTTTGATAGAACTGTAATTTTAGCAACTATGTTGTTTACGCAATTTTTTTAGATAATGGCTAATTTTACCCATCACGCTTTTTTTGTAGCAATGTTATTTAAGCGCTTCGAACTTTTTTTGTTTCTGCTGCTAAAAGTAACATTTATTGAGGTTGCTATTTACAATCACGCAACGAATTTACAGCCATCATGCATTATCATTTACAATCACACTTGCCTAATGGTTGCAGAATCTTTTAACTGGACAGTCGTTGAGGTGCAACCTAAAACAACGCTGATTAATGAAAAGACACATTTTGATAAAAATGTGACCCTTTTTCTTGCGAACATGCTACTCTAGAATTAAGGTGAGTTTACACAGTATCCGTTTTTCGTCCGCTTTCGTCCGCTTTTTTACGTTTTTCTTTCTTCTTGGAAAAAGTATGCTCTTTTTCATCCGCATTTTTTAAAGTCCATATCTGCACTAAGTAAACTGTTGTATATAGGTAAAAATTCTGTTCAAAAATTTTTTGTATGAACAAAAAGAGTAATATTTCAAAATAGAGCTGTACCCCTTTACAAAAAACATTTTTCGGAAATTTTTTGTCCAGTATGTGACTGTCTGGTTAGTGCAAATATGCACTTACAAAAATGCGGATGAAAAAGAGCATACTTTTTCAAGAAGAAAGAAAAACGTAAAAAAGCGGACGAAAACGGACGAAAAACGGATACTGTGTAAATTCACCTTCATTCTTGAACGCATTTTACCGTTTGATTATGTTTGATGGCTACTTGACTAGTGGCTATTGTCTAGTTGCGTAAACAATAATACAACAGCGGGCTATTTGCCGTGGTTCATGCATACTTTTACAGTATATTCAACAACAACATACTAATTTAAATTTTTCTGTCATTAAATTTGCTGCAGTGAAATTTAATAATGGATAATTCTAGTGCTACAGGTTTTTGATCACGAATTCACAATTGCGGTTTGGAATGATGCTTAACGCTTTGCGCAATCTGTTCAATCGAATTGCATTGTTTCTGCATCCTTGAGAGACTTGATCAAACTGCAATAGCTATTGCTAAAACAATGAAAATCGCGTTAAGCTTACAGCTAAACGGAGTGGCGCAGCCACAGGGTGGGGTAAGGGGGATTCAGTCCCCCTTAGCCAAGTTACTTACAAAATTTAACCCAAAAGAAAGGGCACAAAATCGTAGCATTAGAAAATCCATCCAAGCTGAGTGGGGTGCAGTAATTATGCATTAAAACAAAATTGAAAAGGGAACAACATTTAAAAAGTACGTTACGAAAGCAATCGAACAAACATCAACTATCATAGAAGACATTACTAAAAGCAGACAAAAAATATTACCTGTTGCGTGCCTAAGATAGCTATTTCGCCTCATTGTAAGGCTCATCAGTTAGGCTTAGCAGGGCAAAAATGAAAAATATTATCGTGATAAAGCTTCCGTAAAAGCAAAAAGAAAAAAACTTCACCGAGAAAAAGACTTAAAGTTTGGCGAAACAGCTGTCATAGGCATGCAACTAGTAATATACATAAATATATGCTGATGAAGGGTGAAACCCCGAAACGGTAGGCCGTACAGCGATTGAGAATGTATATATATATTATGTATGCATATCACACAGAATATACGTATATACAGCATTTCTGCCTGCTTTCAGTAATGCCTCCTGTGAATTTTGATGTTTGTTCGATGTTCGATTGCAGTCGTAATGTATCTTTTAAATGGTGTTCCCTTTTCAATTTTGTTTTAAAATTTAACCCCAAAATGAAAGCGTTTAAACAAGTCTTAGATTTGACCTGTACGTAAAGGGAGGCTGAAAGGGCTGTAATTCTTCGACTGGCTTTAATTTTTTTAAAATTAACACAAAGTTGTTCCAAATGGCTCTAAAAACGTGCAAAACGTGATTCAAACAGCATTAAAATGGCTATTTTTTCGAATAATTACGAAATTCGCCTAGCTGCTGGTGGCTTTAAATATGGCTCCGCCCTCATTGGTGTACAAAATAATAATTTAATTTCTTATTCTCTCTAGCGAACCGCTAAAATCACTGATGCTCAGAGCTGTTAATTTGAAACAAACTTTGAGGAGTTGGTTGGCTGAGCTGCAGCTAGATTGATATAGGTCAGCTGGTGTGTAGTAGACTGGGGATCTGTTCCTTTTTTATAAAAAGATAAGGTAAACGAGTGAAGCAACAGGTTACGTTACAGTTTACTGTACGATATTGGGTTTGCTTGCAGTGTAGTGAAGGTTGGCTAACCCCTGCATTGATGTTGTAGGTTGACTGATTTTACAGTTTTATTAAGTACCATAGTGCCAGTCGGTTTTTTCTTATTTGCCTTCTTGCCGTAGTTGAAAGCTGCTGTTGCTGTTTTTATTTTTTTGCGTGAGTCCTGTCCTGTACTGAGTAGTATTGTGATTGTGAATTATAGTTTTACCGTCATTTGTGGCTGTTTGAAGTTTGAGCTGCAGGTTTCGTTAGTGGCCTGGACGCGTTTAGTTGGCTGCTATCTTGTGTACAGGCCTATCTTGCGCTCCCGTCACTTTCAGATTCTTGGATTTCGCTCTCTAGACTACCAGATTCAGAGGACACACGGTTAGATATCTTATTAGTAAAGTATAGGTCCATAAGACTACACACCCTAGGCACGCAGAAGAGCTGTTCTGTGTACAATCGGCTCTACCCAAATCTTATCATAGCTGTACGAGACATTATATCAGCTGTACAAGAAAATATTACCTGTACTAGAAAATAATCAACAGTACAAAGAATTAGACTTTTTGAAATTACACTTCGTTTACAATTTAGAACTTTCTAAATTTTTATGCTAAAACTTTTTAAGAATAAGCTACCTAAAGTTTGTAATTATAATTTCACAACAATTGAAAAATGGCAACACAACTCAGAAACACAACTACATTCATCATATTACCCGTGGTGTAAAACGTACTCGAAAAGTGTAATCTAGTAAAAGTTTTGTTACTTGAACGAAAAAATATTTGAAGCAAAGAACAAAGTAACGACCAAATAAGTACTTGAGTAAAGGTAAAAAGTATTCTTTTTAAAAGTTCTCAAGTACAAGTATGTTTAAATGTATTTAAGCAAAATAAACAAATTATTCAATCGATAAACCTAGTCGACTACCTTTACTTCACTATTACATAATGCTTGGTCTTTTAACCTCTCAATCTCTCAAAAAGTCATGAACTACTAATTCATGCAAGTTTTTGTTAGTGTATTCAAATAAAAAAAAACAACAACAGCAAAACTTTGAGTTTTGAAATCATGTCACGCAGAATGCATTTGAAATGATTACATAAAATATTTGCTAACTTAACTTAACTGAACAATTGCCGGTTGAAAACTTGACCGTTCTGACAAATGTGAGCTTCAAATTTAAAACTACAGTACTTTGTACTCTTCTGAATCAAAATGGTACTTAAGTAGCGTTACTTAACTCCAAAAGTAACCAAGTGAAAGTAAAAAGTATCCAAAATATGATTAATTTAAAAGTGGGTCATTCTTTGTCAACTTAACCAGGCCATGTAACCCACCACCTCAGATTTTGATGAAACTTTGGGTGATTATAGAGCTGGTCATTCTGACCAAAATGATACCCATATCAACGAGTTTGATTCAGGGAGTCAAAAGTTATGGCCCACCAAAAATCGCCATTTTTGTGTTCACTCAAGCGTTAAAGTTTATTAAGATTTTGACCATAATATTTCAAATGTTTATAAATTAGTGATTTTTTGAATTATAAAACTCAAATTCGGTGAGAAGGTTGCCCATGGTATATGGAGTAAGTGTACCACTTTTTTCTAAATTTGGTTATGCATGAATGATTTTGTGCTATTTTGTGCACAATTTTAAAATAATTCATTCGGAACCAATTTTCAGAGCTAAATATTGAAAAAGGCCCACCTCTGATTTTTCTAAGTAAAATTTCAAATGAAAGCTCTTGACCTCCTCTTTTTACTGATAAAATAAAAAGTATGCGTATTTGTATTTATCAAGTTCAAAACATGAAATAATTTATCACAATCAAAGACCTGTATTTTTCAGAAATTTTTAGTGTATGTTTTAACTAGTTCAAGAACATTTAGCTGTAAAGTGTAGTTGTGCTACTTTTTAAATTTATTGCTTCACTTCTTTGCAGTTATGAAAGCCATTAAATAATTGTGCGTGACTATTTTATTGAAAAACTCTAAGTATATGAGACTAAAACAAAAATAAAATTAAACAATTGTGCGAAACTATTTTATAGAAAGATATTTAAGTAAACGAGACTAAAATTTTTCTTTGACATGCATTTTTCATTTGTTTTTTAAGCGATTAAGATTAGGGTTTGAGATATATTTAAGGTTCGTTTTAAAGCAAAGATTTGAGTTTGAGTCAGATTTGAGTCAGAATTAATCGAAACCACGATAGAATTTTTTTGTGAAATTGAGCCTTCCTCAGTGATTTAAATCACGAAAGAATAGTATTTTACTTGCGTAAAAAAATTGAGTACTTTCAGTAACATTGAGTTTTTGTATGCAGCATGTCAAGAACAACTTCTTTACTCAGAAAACATAACATAATTAGGTTTTCAAATAAAATTTACATCACTAAATGAAAGTGAACAAACTTGGCATTCGGTTGAATGCATTATACAGAATAGATACGATTTACAGAAAAACTTAATGAATGTAATAGTGCTTTTTTAACACAGTCACGTAATTATGTTTAATGCTGAACTAATAATTGTTATAACATACCCTCTTTTTCATAGGCGTATAGCCAGGGGGTGGCCCAAGGGGCCAGGCCCCCCTCAATTGAAATGCCAACAATGACAAAAATTTGACAAAAAGCCTTGTTTCTTCATTTTCGGTTTCGTTTAGCATCTGTGCGTACAAAACAGTAGACGCGTACAACAGTAATTAACAATAAATAATATTGACAACCAGGGGGCGCGGTGCACCCCATTAATTCAATTTTTCCAACCATTTTAAACGTATAATTAGGGTGAAATCAAAGGTTTTTGTTCTAAAAGTTGCTACCTCACACTCTCATCTAAACTTTTGATGAACGTAATGCAATAAACAGTGCCGTATTTGCCATATGGCACAGTGGCAGGGATCCGCGCTCAGATAGTAGGACTTTTTTTGGTCTTCATTTATATTTGCCAAGAAGTTGTAGCAAAAATCCGCAAAGTGCAAGGGGTTATGGGGGTCTGGGGGCAAAGCCCCAGCCACTGGGCAATTTTTGTAAGTTTTTGGAAAAAAAAGCTATATTAATCCCATTAGATCACATTTCGCACGTGTTATCAGCCATTTGAAAGAAGTAGATTTTTAACATTTGATCGCCAATCGAAAGAATTTAATTATTCAATCCTCTTTTTATCTGCGATTAAAATCCAACACATGTTTAAAATCTTGAACTGTGGTGTAAAATTTTAAATGTAAGTGATTTGATTCATGTAGAGGAAGTAAGGCACATTGCCTCCTGCAATATTTTAGCAGAAAATAATAATCCACTTGAAGATTTTCCTTGAGATTTTAGTTTTGTCATGAAGTTAACCAGTTATAGAGTACATGTACGGCCAGGGGGCCCAGGCGCCCTCAATTGAAATTCAATAATTTGTTCAATGAGCATTTTCCCTAACTTTTTTTTCAAGTATTTGGTGCGTAAAAACTGGCGAGGTGAGGGTAAATCGGTATTAAGAAATGGTACAATAGATGATTGGTTACGCTTACTGAACATGTTATTCCCGGGGCGGATTTACATTGCGCAGGGCCCTTGGCACTTTGCGGATTTTTGCTACAACTTCTTGGCAAATATAAATGAAGACCAAAAAAAGTCCTACTATCTGAGCGCGGATCCCTGCCACTGTGCCATATGGCAAATACGGCACTGTTTATTGCATTACGTTCATCAAAAGTTTAGATGAGAGTGTGAGGTAGCAACTTTTAGAACAAAAACCTTTGATTTCACCCTAATTATACGTTTAAAATGGTTGGAAAAATTGAATTAATGGGGTGCACCGCGCCCCCTGGTTGTCAATATTATTTATTGTTAATTACTGTTGTACGCGTCTACTGTTTTGTACGCACAGATGCTAAACGAAACCGAAAATGAAGAAACAAGGCTTTTTGTCAAATTTTTGTCATTGTTGGCATTTCAATTGAGGGGGGCCTGGCCCCTTGGGCCACCCCCTGGCTATACGCCTATGAAAAAGAGGGTATGTTATAACAATTATTAGTTCAGCATTAAACATAATTACGTGACTGTGTTAAAAAAGCACTATTACATTCATTAAGTTTTTCTGTAAATCGTATCTATTCTGTATAATGCATTCAACCGAATGCCAAGTTTGTTCACTTTCATTTAGTGATGTAAATTTTATTTGAAAACCTAATTATGTTATGTTTTCTGAGTAAAGAAGTTGTTCTTGACATGCTGCATACAAAAACTCAATGTTACTGAAAGTACTCAATTTTTTTACGCAAGTAAAATACTATTCTTTCGTGATTTAAATCACTGAGGAAGGCTCAATTTCACAAAAAAATTCTATCGTGGTTTCGATTAATTCTGACTCAAATCTGACTCAAACTCAAATCTTTGCTTTAAAACGAACCTTAAATATATCTCAAACCCTAATCTTAATCGCTTAAAAAACAAATGAAAAATGCATGTCAAAGAAAAATTTTAGTCTCGTTTACTTAAATATCTTTCTATAAAATAGTTTCGCACAATTGTTTAATTTTATTTTTGTTTTAGTCTCATATACTTAGAGTTTTTCAATAAAATAGTCACGCACAATTATTTAATGGCTTTCATAACTGCAAAGAAGTGAAGCAATAAATTTAAAAAGTAGCACAACTACACTTTACAGCTAAATGTTCTTGAACTAGTTAAAACATACACTAAAAATTTCTGAAAAATACAGGTCTTTGATTGTGATAAATTATTTCATGTTTTGAACTTGATAAATACAAATACGCATACTTTTTATTTTATCAGTAAAAAGAGGAGGTCAAGAGCTTTCATTTGAAATTTTACTTAGAAAAATCAGAGGTGGGCCTTTTTCAATATTTAGCTCTGAAAATTGGTTCCGAATGAATTATTTTAAAATTGTGCACAAAATAGCACAAAATCATTCATGCATAACCAAATTTAGAAAAAAGTGGTACACTTACTCCATATACCATGGGCAACCTTCTCACCGAATTTGAGTTTTATAATTCAAAAAATCACTAATTTATAAACATTTGAAATATTATGGTCAAAATCTTAATAAACTTTAACGCTTGAGTGAACACAAAAATGGCGATTTTTGGTGGGCCATAACTTTTGACTCCCTGAATCAAACTCATTGATATGGGTATCATTTTGGTCAGAATGACCAGCTCTATAATCACCCAAAGTTTCATCAAAATCTGAGATGGTGGGTTACATGGCCTGGTTAAGTTGACAAAGACAATCCAGGTGCTTGTTACCGACAACTTCTACTTGAGTAGGCTTTACTTCAGTAGAGCTACTGTAATTTCGTTGCTTTACACAGCTGCATATTATTAGGATCAAAATAATAAATAGCAGAGATGGAGTTTTCGAAGACGTCTTTGGCCTCGAGGACGTCCTCGAAGACACATTTTGAGGTCGTTGGCCTTGGCCTCGAAACTCAAGTCTTTGGCCTTGGCCTCAAACCCTACAAGTCCTCAAAAACGCTTTGTCCTCGGCTCGAGGACAGCATTGTTTTTTGATTGGTTGAAGAGGAAAGTAACCAAACATAAAAATTTCTTGAATTGTGGCATAGCCGTATCCAGGATTTTTGATTGTGAAGCTTCAATCAGCAAATCACATGCAATATGACGCCATCAAAATTTTTCAACAGAAGGGAATTTTATTTGGAAAAAAATACCTTAGAATGGAAGATCAGAAGCCTGGGGCTTGGGTTGGTGCGAAAACAGGATGTTGCTAAAGGGGATTTGAACCAAAAGCTAGTATTTTCAAAATATGTGTTAAATTGTAGAGACGCGGTGAAGAAACTAATTTAACTAAACGTGTTTCAGTCTAAACGTATCACAAACGAGGGTCTGGAGGCGGGGCCCCCAGTCGCCGAAGATTATGGGCGATTATATGAAAAGTGTTGTAGTTTTTTGCAAAAAATAGCTATTTTAATGCCATTTGGATCACATTTTGCATGTTTCTAGAGCCATTTGAAAGAACTAAATTTTTAAGCTTTGAAAGCTAATTGAAAAAATTAAATTATTTAGTCCTCCCTTTGTTTAAAATTCACGTTTAAAGCTTGGGATTTTTTGATAGATTTATTTTGTAATTGACTTGGTCAAGGTGAAGGAAAGTAAGGTACATTGCTTTCTGCAATATTTTTAGCAGCAAGAAACAATTCATTCGAAGATTTTCCGCGGAGGTCTTTGTTTTATCATAAAAATGACCAGTTTTTGGATTACATGTACGACCATGGGGCCAGGGACTCTTAAATTCAAATTCAATAATTTGTTCAGTAAACATTTCCCCTAGTTATTTTTAAAAATATTTTGTCTCGTAAAAACTAGTGGAGGTGGATTATCATTTAAGTTGGTGAAATAGAATATTACCAATCATGTTAGTGCTTAAAGTTTTTAAAAAGCTTAAATGAATGCAAGAGGTTGCAAGTTTTAGGACAAAAACCTTATAGTTCTCTCGGGTTACACATGTGAATTGATTGACAAATTTTGAATTGAGTGGGACTGGGGCCCCCTGGTTATCAACATTAATATTATTGTTAATTACTGTAATTGTTCGCAAAAATGTTAAAAGAAACTGAAATTGAATAAACAAAAATCTTTGTTATCATCCTTTTTATAATTGGTGGCATTTCAATTGGGGCAGGGATAAGGGTAGGCAGGTCACTGAGTTTCCTACCCCCCTCCCTTTGGCTACGTCTATGACTTCTGGCCCGTCAATTCGTTACCTTTTCTTATTTGAAAAACAATATACATGTGTAACGAAGTCATAGTAAACCTTATTTTCAATGGCATTGTGTGAAAACTAAAAATCGGACGATGAGAGGGCAAAACGCAGTGGTTTTTATTTCTATTAATACTTCCGATGAGGGTGGTACAAACAGCAAAGCGCTAAAATCATTCATGCCATAGCAAGGGATACGAGAGTCCGGACACAAATAATTTGACTTGCTAATATCTAAACATGATCGTGCCTATGTGAGTGTGGAATTAGAAGAAGGTATATGCGTAATAAGGAAATGCAATACAGTTACCAGGATGGCCTATGATAAACACTGTAGTAAATACGCTACATTTAGCACGGCCCTGATACAACTAACAAAACGTTACGTGAGAACAATAGCTATTGTTCTGAAAATAAGCGAGCGCATATTGCGAAGAATTTGTTTTGAGATAAGAAAGAACAACTCGAATTTTTACGTTTCTACAATTTGTGGGCCTTTTAAAGGAGAGTCCCGGGGCAAATGTGTTACTTTTTGAAGTTAAATTACTTATGTTAAATTTTACAAAGTATCTTTTGGCGGCCGAAACGTATGCGCTCATTCATTGATAGGCATTACATGCAAGACTATCGAGAAACATAACATGCATTGAAACGTAAAGAAAAGTTTGGCGCAAAATTAAGAGTAGGAAAACCTAGGTAAACTAAATTTTTTCTAACTTAACTTTTACAGTACTTTTTTTTTTTTGAAAATCAAATTGTGTAATCTCCTTTAAAAATCTCAAAAATTGCTGTTTAAAAAAAATTACTAAAATTGTTCAACAGAGGTATGGGGACTTTGACCTCGCCCCCAGAACCCAGTTTTTCCAAAGAATTAAATCTGCAAGGTATAGATGGAACGGGTCAGGATTTTCTCTACCCGACCTGACCGGTATATAAATTTCAAAATCATTGCCGGTTGACCGGTTTCTGACCGGGCCGGTCGACTGTTTTTTTTACCGGAGGTTTTTGTTCACTGTTCAATGTTTCTAATGAAAAATTTTTGAAAGGGGGGGCATGGGTGAGGTGTTAAAATTTATGACTTTGGACGGGGGTCTCAGAAAAAAAAAGCAACAAAATTTTTGCGTTTTTCGCAAAAATGACTCAATTTTAAGATCTTTTTTGGTTAAGTTTCGGTTTGAAAGACCTGTTTTGAGCAGTGCAAAACGTGCACAAAATAAGCATGAAAAGAACTGGAGGGCTCAAGCTAAATTATTACACGTTCTTTCTAATGATATTATGCGTAAGGTCAAAAAATGAAGTTACGATTTTTTAGCTAATGGTGACAGATTATTTGCAATTTGCCGAGCAGCAAACACTAAACTGTTATGACATTGGCTAGAAAAAAATTGAAATATAATGTGTCCCAGCAGTTTGCAGAAATGCTGCTACTTCAGAACAACACATGGCTAGTTAGATATAAAAAATAAGAGCTACAGTATGTTTGTTTGCCCAGTGTAGAGTGTGGTAAATTTAAGTTGAAAAAAGCTTTTCAAAGCGGCAAGATTTTAGCATGTACTAAAAAATCTGAAATCTACCTCACTTCTCTTAAGCTGATTAAAATGATGCTAAACTGCCAGGTAGCGTAAGCCTCTTCGACATGCATGCTTTATTAGAATCTGATTACGCGATTTTAACGTATATTTTGCAGTTTTTTGCTTTGGGCCGTGGCCCAAAAAGGGAGTGGGGGCATGGATGTGCATGTCTTAATGGTCACAGCATATTAGTCACAGCTTGAAACCATTCAACAAGTGTTTTCAAAAGGGAGGTTTGTTCATACTGTTTTTTTTTAGTTTTATTTATAATAAAATACAAAAGCATATTTTGGTTGGTGCTTCGATGTCTTTAGTTGCAAGGAAGGAGAATTTGACCGGTATTTTAACCGGCTTGACCGGCCGGTCGAAGAATCTCGACCCGACCGGCAACTCGACCGGCTGGTCGACCCGACCGGTTTCCATCTCTGCTGCAAGTACGGTACCTCATTTCATTTCAAAAGTACAATTTTACAGTATTTTGCAATACTTCTAGATAATAATATCATAGTCGCTATGCAATGATTAAAAACTATGACAATATTTAAAAATTTCTGTAAAAATAAACGTTTAACTAAACAATAAGGTTTGTGTTTGAAAAAGTATTGCAAAAGTGAGGATCCATAATCAGTGGACGTTTGCACCGGGGCCCTAACTGATGAAATTAAGACCTTAAAGTTAACCATTTTCACGTTAAGAAATTATACTTATAATTCCAATTCACAATTTACGGCCTTAGTTCTTGTACTACCACAATACCGCTACAGAACGTAATTAACAATGTTGTTAGCGTGTAAAACTTCAAGATGGCATTCATTATTTTTAGAACTACTATTTTTGAATTATTATGAAAAACTTAACAAAATGCAACATAGTACGCGCATACTGTTGTACAAATAGTAGTGCGTGTACGCGTGTATTGTCGCACAAAAATTGCAGTGCTGCTGGGGGTGGAGTAATTTTAACGCCATTTTTATCACATTTCGCACTTCTTGAAATCATGCGAAAAACTTAATCGCTAAAATTCAGAAATCATTTCAAAGAATCAAATTGCCTAGCCCCATCAGTACCCCCTTACTTTAGGTCAAGTTTAAAATACGTTTAAACGCTCGTATTTTGAGGTTAAATTTTCTAAGTGACTAGGCTAGGGAGCTTAAGCCCCTTCACCCTGATGCTCCGCTGTTTACGACCTCAACATCTTGAGTGTGCTCTAAAGATCAAAAACAGCTGGTCTTAGAAAAAAAAAACGTGTTCACGCATTATTCACGTCATAACCACTAACGAAGTACCTACTGGTAACGATTCTGCGGGCTTGTGAGTTTCTTCCGCGACACGTCATCCGTAAAGGCGTGTCAATTAGGCGGGTTGTTGCGGCACATTTATGTACAGCAGTTGATTGCCAGCAATTTCTCAAAGAATCTAGAACAGTGCTTGTTTACCTCTTTTGGAATCGTACACTCTTTCAACTTTTACTTAAAAGCTTGTGCACCCCGGTCTTCACAACACAATACACTGAAATTGCATCAATGTTCATGAAAAAAATAAAATAAAACACCAGTAAAGAAAAATATTTATTTATACCAATAAGTCATTTCAACAGCCATTTAATGCAAACGTTGCTGTTGAATTCCATTAGCTAGTTCAAAAAAGTGAGGTCTTGTTTCAAGTGCTCCCCGCATCAACGTATCAACATCTTTGATTGCGTTTCTTTTCTTTGATTTAATTTCAACGAGAGCGGAAAATCCTTGCTCGTAAAGGTGTGTTACAGTGGCGCGATTAATGTCAATCAGAATTGTAAACGGGCCGACTAGTTCAGGCCCGAACCTGAAAACTAATTTGAAGCCCAAATCATGCCCGAAAAAAACCAAAAGTTACGTCAGGTCTGAAAAATTTAGCAATGTTGCCAAGTTATTTTGATTATATCTTTGAGCATCTAAGACAAAAAGCACGTTTCAGGGCCAAACTAAGCCGGAAATTTTGTCAACTTTGGGGCCAAACCCGACCCGAAAAGCCATGCCCGACTTATAACTCTGGTGTCAACGCACCACAGCACCTACAATTAGCTTAAATTGTCTCCGTGGTCACTCGTGTATAGAGGTCTTCTTAAGAGTAAAGTTACTCCAGTACAATCAGGTCAGAATTATAGTTCTGTTTATTTATAACGATACAGTGACTCCTGGTATGAAAATAATTTCACTAAATTGTTTTATGGTATGTTGTACACTCCAGTACACCCTATTATAGTGATACACCCTTTAAAAATTTTGGTACACCCTTGGGTGTACAATACAACTGGTTGAAAAGCACTGATCTAGAAACCTCAACTGTCAACTTTGAACGTGATTATTCCTTTTTCCATCACTGTGTGTTTTCTTATCGGTACGTGATGTTCCAAAAACAATATTTTGAGTTAACTGAAATGGGAAGCACAAGCAGCCGTTAAGGAAGGGGGGGGGGGGGGGGGAGAACGGCATCCCGGAACCCCCATAGCGACGGCACTGCCGTGAATTCGCCAGAGTTTCTCTGCAGTCATCGTGAGTTTGCAGGTCAGTCTCAGCTCAGTCTCCGTCAATTTCATGGCGAATTCACAGCAAACTCATGGAGACTCCAGTGCGACTCCACGTAGACTGCACTGCAAATTAAAAAATTTTAACAGGTTAAAAAATGTTTGTTCGTTGGCGATTCCTCTGCAAATGCGCAGAGACTGCGTTGAGACTGTAGAAATTTAGAAAACTGAAAAATGCCCAATTTGCAGTGCTGGAGTCGCAATCAAAATCGGGAAAGTGTGAGAGCGGCATAAATTCTCATTACGACGAAACAATAGTAATTCAATACCCACATTGAATGGCGTATTTTTACATAACGAAAACCAAGCAATAACTAATATTCGTCATGCATGCAAGGCATGCATCGCGTGCCTAGTGATTTTACCAAAAAAAAAAAAATTAAACATAGATACAGTACATGTAAAAATTTAAAACAACATCAAGCAAAGATGCCACAGTTACAGGCATTAGCTTTCAAGCCAAAGTAGTAATAAATAGTCTCGCTGAATTTATTGATTTCACTTTTAGCTTGGTTTGAGCATTTCGCTAAATTACAAAAAATAAATCGAAACACGCAAGCAATTTTTGAATTGCTTTCAGCAGTTCAAGAAATCGCTATATTTCAATGAGATTACGAACAAAATTAAACAGGTTTAAAAACTTTAATAGGCGCATTGTTGGCAGCAAAAGTTCTTTCATAAGTCTAGTTTTTTGTTTTAGTAAAATGTAGTCTCTATTTTCATTTTAGATTTGTAAGAGCAGATTAGCTTAAAACAGGCCATAGACAGTTAACCAAGGCATGCAATTTTAAATATTGCATGCGTGTTGCCATTCATTTTATGTCATTCAAGCGATATGATGAAACGAATAATACAGCTGTGAAACGAAGCTGTGGGAACCGGTACGTATTAGCTTTAGGCAGGGGTGCCCAACCTGCGGCCGTAAAAGGATTTTTCTCGTCCATGATATTGTACAGTACTGTTCATAATTCAGGAGCCACCCTGCAAAATTGCCCATTTTGTAAGTTCCAAGTCGAATTTATGATATGTGCTTTAATTGTATATGGGCAAGTTATATATTTTTGTAAAGGGTTTGCTACGAGAATTTTACTGAAAAAAATTTTTTTTTGAAATAATTATTTGGGGCCAAAATGCACCCCTTAAGCATGACGTCACTTTGATGGGCCATTTTTATATTGGTAACATGGTTGCAATGATCGAATTAGCAAAATGAAATCGAAAAATTATGTTTGTAATTATTGTGTATTCTGATGACCTGAGGTCACATCTTGGGTCACATCATGATCACACCACGATTTGCTCCCTATGACGTCATAATGGGAGCAATTTCAGGACTTTCTGGATGTTCAACCTTTTTATTCAGTTTCAGTCATCATGGGCTTCAAACCGATTAGTGCAGAACAGAGAGGAGTGATTATTTATCTTTACAATGAAGGAAAATCGCAGAGATTTATTGCAAAAAAGACTGGTACATCTCGTAAAGGAGTGCAAGGAGTGTTAAAGAGGTGGATCGAGACAGGAGATGCGAAATGTCAGCCTCGATCTGGAAGGAAGTGGAAATCAACAAAGAGGTCTGATAGAACTTTGGTCAGGATTTCTTTAGGAAACAGGAGACTGAATTCAAAAGAGTTGGCCAGAGAGTTAAAGGAAAGTAGTGGCGTTGAATTGTCTGCTCCAACAGTGAGGAGAAGGTTACTGGAGAATGGTCTTCGAGGATGTAAAGCTCGAAAAAAACCACTCTTGACGGAAAAACAAAGAAAACGCCGATTAGATTGGGCACGCTCTCATGTTAAGTGGCCAATAGAGAAGTGGAGGAAAGTTCTTTTCAGTGATGAGTCGACTTTTACTGTAAACAACCATGCTGGAAATAATTTTGTGAGAAGAAAACCAGAGGAAGAGTACCGGCCTTATTGTATTTCACCGACCATCAAGCATCCCCAGTCAATTATGGTATGGGGTTGCATGGCTGCAAATGGTATTGGTAGGCTCAAAGTGGTGTCTGGGATGATGAACGGGACAAAGTATATTGATGCGCTGGAAAATAAAATGTTACCCAGTGCACGTTCTTTGTTTTCCGACAATGATTGGATTTTTCAAGACGATAATGCTCCATGCCACCGAGCTAGAAAAGTCCAACAGTGGTACAGGACCCATAAAATTGAACAAATGGATTGGCCAGCCCAATCTCCTGATTTAAACCCGATTGAAAATTTGTGGTACCGAGTTAGTTGCATAATTGGGAAGAATAAACCAAAGACGAAAAGAGAGCTTATCGAACAGGTCATTGCTGCTTGGTTTCGAGTGATTTCACCCGAAGAACTCAACAAACTTGTTGAATCACTTCCTCGACGATGCAAAATGGTGATCGAAAACCATGGATGGCCAACAAAATACTAAATCAGTCCTAGCCAAATCAAACGGCTCTTTTCAGAGCCACTATTCTGTAAAAAGAGTGTTAATAATTTTGACAATTTTGTAATCTTTCCTAATTTTATTACAGGTACGATATCAACTTGACATTTTAGCAAAAAAATGTCATGCTGCTTTTAGGCTTTAAATAAAACCAAGAAAATATCATAAATTATGACGTCATAATGAGTGACGCGCGATGAAATCATGAAGTAAGTATGACATGACCTAAACTTGTTACAATACCCGATAAACTATCCTTATTCCTTTAATTGCTTTTGACACCAATACTGTAATGCATATTTGCTGTTAGTAAGGAAATGAGTTTTTTGGCATGACGTCACGTAATGGGGAGCAGTTTGGCTTTAAAATTATTTTCAAAAAAAAAATTATGCCGAAACATTACCAGCAGCAAACCCTTCACAAAAATATATAACATGTAGATATATAATTATAGCAAATAGTATAAATTAAACCTGGAACCCAAAAAACGAGTGTTTTTGCAAGGTGGCTCCTGAATTATGAACAGCACTGTACTTCAAAATGCACGCTGTGGCGGCCGTGCATTGATTAAAATGCTTTGCTATGTAACTGTAACGAAATAACTGTTAGGAACAGTTACGATTTGCTAACTGCACAGTTAATTAAGACAATAACAAGCCAATAACAACAAGGCGTAGCGAGGAGGAGACCAAGGGGCTCGGCCTCCCTCAATTGAAATGCTACCATTAATAAAAATGTCATAAAAAAGCCTTATTTCGTCAGTTCCATCTTCTTTTGGCATACTCACGCACAACAGTACACGCGTACGTAAGTAATTAACAGTAATATTGACAACCAGGGGGCCTAGGGCCCCCTCAATTCAAATTTTTTCAACCAATTTAAATGTATAACTGAGAGAAGTTACCGGTTTTTGTCTTAAAAGTTACTACCTCAGGCCCCTATCTAACATTTAAACCTTTTTATGAGCATAATACAATCACAGGGCCGGATTTACCGTAGAACACAGTGCCGGGGACCCCGCGTTCAGATGGTAAAACTTTTTCTTTTGGTCTTCACTTATATTAGGCAGGAAGATGTTACAATAATCCCCATAGTACCAACGGCCCCACGCAATGTAAATCCGTCCCGGTAATGAAATGGTTAGCAGGCGTAACCATCTATTGTAGCGTTTTTTAATAGCAATTCATCTCCACCTCGCCAGTTTTTACACAGCAAAATTCTTTTAAAAAAACAATTAACTAGGGGAAATGCTCATTGATCAAATTATTGAATTTGAATTGAGGGAGCCAAGGCCTCCTGGCCGTACATGTACTCCTATTATTGGTTGATTTCATGACAAAACAAAAATCGCTAAGGAAAATCTTTGAGTGGATTATTATTTACTGCTAAAATGTTGCACTTGGCAATGTACCTTACTTCCCCCTGCCTGGGCCAAATCACTTACAAAATTTATCACCAAAATGCAAGATTTTAAACGTGTTTTTTTCCAATTGGCTTTCAAATGCAAAAAATTTAGTTGTTTCAAATGGCTCTGAACACGTACGAAATGTGATCCAATGGCATTAAAACAGCTTTTTTTCCCAAAAAATTACAAAAAATCGCTCAGCGGCTGGGGGCATCGTCCCCAGACCTCCATAGCCTCCGGCGGCTATTCCGTAATAGATAATTACCAATCACTTCTCTCAAACTTTTTTTCCATTAGCTGCCCTAATTAATTTTTCTCAATAATATATAGACAAAATAGATTACTACTCAAGAGTTTTATTGTCTGATTATCTGAAATATATCGCTTTCAAATTTATTTCATAATGTTCTACTAACTTGATCAGGTTTGAGGTAAACGGCTTTCGAAGTTTAAATGTCTAGAAAATCTAACCATAAATTGTCAATCAAAATTTTACAACTCTGCTTAGTTCTCGTTTCAACTTTTAAAGAGTTTGTTGCAATTTTCGCTAAGCAGTGCAGCCCAATTCTTAAAATTGCTGTTATAAACAAAATTCTCGTTAAAACAAATATTTCGACAGTAACCTTTTGCTCCGATCAGGGTGTCGAACCGAACCTGAACCCGAACCGTAAACCTGAATGAACCGTTACATTTTGGTGAACCCGAACCGAACCAGAACCAGCAAAATTTTACTTCAGTGAACCTGAACCAAACCTGAACCCTCAAAATTGCGCTCAAATGAACCCAAACTGAACCCAAACTGAACCCCTAACAAAAGTAAAATATATTTTTCCATATTCGGATGCCGCTGGCGCTGGTACACGCACAATAAGAGCAGTTGTGAACTTCAACAGGATCAGCAATTTCTCCTTTTTTCTTTGTGGACGAAACGAGTAACGACAGTTAAATTTTAAGTCAATGAACCCGAACCGAACCTGAACCAGTAATATTTTACTTGAGTGAACCTGAACCAAACCTGAACCTCGAAAATGGTGCTCAAGTGAACCCGAACCAAACCTGAACCGCTAAAATATTTTGAGCCGGAGCTAAACCTGAACCCGAACCGTTATTTGAAACGGTTCGACATCCTGGCCCCGATTATAACAAAAACGACATTCCACTATGATACAGAATTGTAAACAAAACTTTTTGATCATCTAAAAATGCCAATATGATTTTCGGATTTTGTAACTTACATCATCTTAACCAAAAATTTGGCACGCTATCTTAAATATCAAACCTACACCCTCAACCATTCCACTGCAGCATTTTTTGTAGAATTTTATGTTAATGATCTACCCTCTTGTCTGGAAACAGTACTTCGGTTTTTCGCTGATGATATTGCGCTTTTAATTGATCGCAACAATACGACTAAATTGCAAACCTTAACAAATACAGAGATTACCAATACTAACCAGTACAGGACAGCTAACAATTTGGTAGTAATTGCTAACAAAACTATTGCTTTAAACATATCTGCCTACATGCGTAACAATAATGATACTGTATCTTATGCCTTTAATGGCGAAACTGTATGCTCTTCGTTAACCATTAACAATCAACTATACTTCAAACTCATATCAATAATCTTGAAAGAAAAATTGTTTGGTCTGTGGGTGTTGTAGGAGAACTAAGCTATTGTCTTCCACACAATATTTTAATAATTATTCTCTTACTCATTTCCAGTTTCTTTAAGTCTTGCCCTTCTAAGCTTTCAGGCACAAAACGTATTTAACAAAATTACAAAGGCTACAAAACAAAACATTTCGTATAATTTTTAAAACACGTATTAGAGACTGCATATATCACTACAATACTACAAATTTAAAGTCCTAAAGATTGATAATTTGTTTACGTTCAAAATTGCTGAGATTATGCACCAATTTACGCATAAAAGACACAAACTAATTTTGATACATATTTTTCTTATACAACGAATGTTTCATCCGACTTACTCGCCAAACTTCCAGTAATGATTTTTTTACCCCGTTTTAGAAATTTGGGATGTCAACGCTCATTAAACACATTGGACCAAATATATGGAATAATATTCCATTGGAAATTAAAAATTCTTCTTTTCTGGAATTTTAAGAACTACATGAAAAGCATCTATTTGAGAAATATAAACGCGATTAAACCTATGCTATTATTGCATGTTGATCATTTGCTTATTACACAATTTACTCTTGTCTTGCTTATGAATTATATTGACGGTTATTTTCTACGTTCTAAATAACATTGGTTCTAAGTGATTTTATTATGTTATTAAGCCTATCATTATTCAAATTGTGTATTGTTGTAAGTTTACAAGTATTGAAAATGCTGAATTTAGTCTGCCTATACTTTTATTTCTGTGCGTTATACCTTGTTTCTATTCTGAGTCAATTTTTAGCTTTTCACTGTACATGCTATTAATTCTTAAAACAGTTTGTTAGACAAAACATTGGCTTGACCACTGCTTGACTTGAAGACTACGAGTCTACGATTCCGTTGCCAAATTAGCATAGGTGGGCAAGTTAATACAAAACGTTAGCTTCGTTAACCACTAGTCCGTTAACAAACTTTACACCTCCGTTAACGTTAATCCGTTATTTTCAGCTTTAATTAACGGAAGTTAATGAAGTCCGTTAATTCGTTAACATTTTTAATGTAATTTACATTTCGTTTTATTCACTCGCTTCTAGAATTCGCATTCTCAAAGGACTCTGTTGAGCTGATTGTAAGGAAATATTTATTGGTATGGTGGTCTTTTTGTGTTTTGAAAGTTACATTTTACAGTCTAATCTTATTTTAAGATAAAAATAAGTTCAAATGCACTAACGAAGCTGCAATCGGAAAATCTTTGGAAATTGTGAACAACGATAATTAGACTTATGAGGCTGCAACGTATTATTTGCCACAAAAAAGAGCTCTTTTCTTCGCTCTCTTCTATAAAACTCGTGCTAATACGCAACAAGTGTTACCAATACAAACTGGTTTGCACCGGTACGAAAAAATAAATGGTGCAAGATATTAACGATAAAAACATTACCGGATGTTAACAGAACTTAACGGAAGTTAATTTAGTCCGTTAACAGAACTTAACGGAAGTTAATTTAGTCCGCTAATATAAAAAAACTTTTTAACGGATTAACGAGTTAATGAAAAAGTTAGCTTCGTTATTAACGGATTAACGATTAACGGACTTGTGCCCACCTATGCAAATTAGTATTTGCTGTTGTAATGCCATTGTACATTTTTTATGTTTGTTATTTAAAGTTTGTTTTTTGAGCAACAAAACATAAACTTTCTGTTCTGGTATAGGCTTTCACGCCTACTGGTCTGGTACCGGTAACAAGGTAAGAAGACTAGTAGAGATCTAATGGCATTGGTTGAGTTCTAAGTTGTTCATCTCTGATCTAAAGTCATTGGTTGAGTTACGATTCGCTTCAAAGTAATATTAGCCATGGCCTACTAAAAGAAAACGGCCAGACATTTCACCTGACGCCGAGAAACTTAGAAGGGTAGCTTTAGCGCGTCGATTGGTTTAGAGAGCGACTTTGATAATCCGTCTTAATTAGTTGCTTTGTTTTCAGGACCTAAATCGAGAAGTGCTGTACTAAAATTCACAGCTCAAAGTAACAAGTCTGCTTTACAGTCAAACTATACCTGTAGCATATGTAAGGTATCTACAGCAAAGATAAAAACATATCAAACGATACAGATTAAAAAGAGAATTATCTCAATTTTCAATCAAGGTGGTTGAGAAAGAGATAATTTTTTGAATCAAGCACAAATCAGAATTTACGGGTAAAGTTAAGACGAAAAAGTATAAGAAATTACAAACGGATTGCTGCATTTAGTTTACAGAGAAGGAGTCGCGAAAGACCATGTAGCAAGCGTAGCTTGCCGGTCCCCGAGTCTGCGACTCCACTACATCCAATTCCAAGACGACAAAATTTTATTCAAATATCATTTCAATTTAAGCACATGAAACAGGAGACTTATTACAAAAATTACTAATATCAAGGCCTAACAATTTTCAAGAAATAAATTTCACAACGGTATAAAGTATAAATAAATAATATAGAACAGCACTAAAGATAATAACAGTTCAATCCAGCAAAAACTAACAACAGCAAAAAAAACTTATCAAAGTAAAGTATTGGTAGAATTGGAATGCTTTATTTATCACGTTTGCAGTAAAAAATGTTCTTTGAGCTGTTTAGACATCAGTCTGTGACTGGTATTCCCAAATTTATTTTTAAATTTACTTGGGAGGTCATTCCATATTTTCGCACCCGTTATTCTCATTGACTGACTGGTTTGTTTTGACATAACAAGATCTAGGTACGAAATAATCATTGGAGCTAGAACTACGAGTAGAATACGAGTGTACAGAGGCTACGTAAGCAAATTTTTTTGTAAATATATCAGACAGTTAGTTAGTATTGAGTTTCACCATAAATTTAGCAGTTTCTAGTTCAAATACACCTTCAACATTTAGAAATTTTAATTTTTCATACAATGGTTTTAATTTTTTTTTTTTTATAGGAAATGATTCTAACAATATGATTTTGTTTTGCTTACAACTTATGTAAAAGAGTTTAGTCGTACTTCCGCAGCGAATCACGGAGTATTGCGAATAAGAATATACTAAACTACAACAAAATCAAAACGATTTCTGAAACGTCTCGTATTTGCGCTAGTCATATAAAGCACCGGTTGCTGCTGATAATTTAGATTCGATGAATTCAATATGTTTATGCCATTTAAGCTTATCATCCAAGTATACAACTAAGTATTTTATGCAATCAGTTTGGTTAATTTTGGAACGTTGAGTATTTATCTCAAGTTTTTGCTTAGACTTCCCAAAATACAAAAACTTAGTTTTGTTTACGTTTAGTGATAATTGATTGGTTTGCTATAAGCCACAAAATTATTTTTGGAATTTCTATATTTACAGTAGATTTGATTGTAAGGTGTTAATATTTTTGTGAGCCACTCTGAAAATTTAATCGTTGGGAACCAGTAGTAAAAGTTTTATTTCTGCTGATAATTACAATAAAAAAACAACAACAAATTTTAAATGTAATTATTATCATTAGAAACTATAAGTGACAGCCACAAACGAATTTCCATTAGGCAATGGTAATACTTTGTTCAATTATAACCTGGGGATCAGTTTTTCTCAAAGTCAATAAGGCAGTAAAGCTTTAATTGCTATTATCTCAATCATATCAAACTAGAACCCTAGAGTTTTAGGCTTGCTTACTTTAATATTAACTTAATGTTGTAAGTATGAATAAATAACATTGTTTTATAGATACATAACAAATTACTCCGTTGCATTTTTGTTGATTGTTTAAAGCCAGTACTTAAAGTGTAAAATTTTGCATGGGGGACGCTTTTGCAGCCTTGACTAAACCTTAACGAAGATTACGTAATTCCGTCGACAAAATTGAATAAAGACCAAAAAAGATAAAAGTCTTCGCCGAGAGTCTTACTGCTTTTTCGCCAAAAAAGTCTTCGCCAAAATCTGGGGTGTTTTTTTGTCGGAAATTAGGTGAAGACCAAAAAAAAAGGTCTTCGCCAAAATCTGAAGCGTTTTTAATTCTGAATCACTATTTCCGCGGAATTTGGTGCTATATTCGACCGGATTTTGCAGGTCTTTTTCCTCTGATCATCCAGCGCTCAAATCTCGATGGGGGACTCCTAAATCTCGATGGGGGGACGCTCAAAACGCGTCCCCCCCGTTCCCCGTACAATTTAAGCACTGTTTAAAGCCATAATGGTGAATACTTGTGTTATTGCCAATTGTGAAATGGGTTACAAAAAAGGCCAACATAAACTCGATCTTATTCCTGAAAAATTCCCAGTGTTTGATTTTCCTTTAAAAAAACAAGAATTAAATGAAAGTGGATTACCTTTGTAAATCGCGAAGACTGGACTCCATCGCAACATAATGCTATTTGTTCAAAACACTTTGACAGTATCTGAAAATCTGGAAACGAACTATATTAAGATGGGATTTAAAGCCAGTTTTTTCTATCTATTCTTAAATTGAACTTATACCTCCATCAGTTTCCGAAAATGAAAACGAAAACTGCGTGGTTTGGAAGAGAGCTTAGCTGAAGTTGCTGCTGCTGCTACTGGCTACATTGCTAAAAAGTGGCCAACGACTCCATCTGCTTAGATTGCAGAAAAAAACTTAATTTTTAATCAAGAAGCTGAAAGTCATTTTGCAATTGAATCCTTTGAATTTATTTTGACTTTGTCTCCTGGAGGGTCAACGCTACCGGCCTCTGATTTAACTCAGTATGTTAGCAAATTTTTTGCAATGCTAGAGTTGTGTGATTACATGACTCATAAAACTAAACTTACAAAAAGGACACTGCAGAAAATGAACTAAAATCCAAGGATTTACCCCTGTTAGTTTTATGTAAAAGTCACTAACAAACACCAAATTAATTAATCGCATAATTTGCAGCGTTTATTTTAATAATTCCAAAAAACATGTTAATAATCAAGTTCGAGAGAAGTAGCTGAACATTTTACAACTCTGCTTAGTTCTCGTTTCAACTTTTAAAGAGTTTGTTGCAATTTTCGCTAAGCAGTGCAGCGCAATTCTTAAAATTGCTGTTATAAACAAAATTCTCGTTAAAACAAATATTTCGACAGTAACCTTTTGCTCCGATTATAACAAAAACGACATTCCACTATAATGCAGAATTGTAAACAAAACTTTTTGATCTGAAAATACCAATAAGATTTTCGGATTTTGTAACTTACATCATCTTAACCAAAAATTTGGCTCGCTATCTTAAATATCAAACCTACACCCTCAACCATCCCACTGCAGCATTTTTTTTTAGAGGAATTTTTATGTAAGGACATGTTTGAACAATTTTACGAATTTTTCTCAAAATTTAAGAGCTAAATCGACACAATCCCTGCCTTAAATGGAAAAACATACGAGTATATACACAAGCAAAATTTGGAAACAAAAATCAAATTCTTACAAATTTGTAAGTGATGTTGCAGGGTCTCACTTTACGATGACTTCACATTGAAAATTCTTATCAATTTATTCCACTCTATGCTTTCCAGAACCCTAAATGTAATACTTAAAGTCAAATAACTTTTTACCAAAATTTATCTGCTTCTTTTGTGCATTAAGCTTGTTTTATTTTAACACCTTTGTGGTTACTCGTTCTCAAACTTTAACGGTCTGAAAAAGTTATCAACATAGTTAAGTAACGTCAATCAAAAGCCTCATATGACAACGTTAAAACTCAGCACTTTTTAGGAGGTTCTAACTGTTTTCACTTTAATTAGAAATAACTACATAGATCGATCTTTCAAATTCCAACAACTTTTGAGTAAACTATTATTACATCAGCCAAACTTAGCACTAACCACGGCCAGAAATCAGCACGCATTTTACAGCCATTCCTATTCTGATAACGCTATTTCGCATTCCAACCGAACGGCCAACATACTGATTATTGTACTGTAAATTGCATTATGTCCATTATTCAGTACAAAAGCCTTCTCGACAAAATTGTTCAAAAACTTTGAAGAGCAAGTAGAAGGTTTTCTTATCTTTACAGGTGACAGTTTAGTAAAAAGCTCGGCCATTCAGCTTAAATCTATCAAAGCTACTAAGCTCAAGTACTTCAACGTCGTAAATGCTGGAGTAATCCCATAAGTTTGACTCTTCTATTTTTCTGTGATACCAATTCATTGTGAGAATTCATCTTACAGTGTTGAATGCCCATTTAAACGCTGATTGTCTATCATGGCATCCCCAAGTTTGGCATGTTTTATCTTTCCTTTTATTAGCCGACCGGTATTCTTAAAATTTCATATGTCTAGATGGAGTACCTGGTAGTTAAATATTTAAAAGTTTTAAGGGGTCCATTTGGCCAGCTCTCTTCAATGCGGTCCACCAAATTGTGTTACCTTTAATCTTTGATTCACATTAACTTATCCAATAGATTTAATTCGTTAGCTTTTGTAGTTTGAAAGGGAAGGTGTCTGCATAATTGGAGGATCCCTACAGATGGCATTTTCAAAGTTTTCATATTATATTTTTACCTATCGTGAAAATTTCATTTGTCTTTAAGCTTGAGTGGTTAAAAATTTTGAAGGATCCATTTGAGGAGGACTATACGTTCCCAATTTTGGCACCTGAAATTAGTCATATTAGTCATCTTTGCTTTATTTTCTGAAAATTTCATGAGTCCAGTTTAAATGGCTAAAAAATTTGAATTTTAGAGGAACTAATTGAGCAAATCCCATTTTGGTAACCCCAAATTTTGTGATATTATACCTTTCTGTTATATTTATACTTATCCTGAAAATTTTTCGTGTCTAGCGTAAGAGAATAAAACGTTTTAATTTTGACAGCTCCGTTCTGGGAGGACCCCATTGTGAACCCTAAAATTTTGTCAAATTTTATCTTTTTTTACATTGCTTTTCCTGAAACTTTGATGTGTCCAGCTTAAGCAAGTAAAAAGTTAAGATTTGGCGTCCTTGTTCGAGGGGACCCCCTTCAATTTGGTAAACCCAAATCTTGTTATATTTTATCTTTCACTTGTATTTACCTATTCTAAAAATTTTATTAGTCTAACATAATTGGTTAAAAAGTTTGAATTTTGGCGGCCCCGTTTGAGGGGGCCCCCCTTCGTTATGGTAATTCCAAATTTTGTCAAATTCTATTTTTTGTTTATATTTGCCTACCCTAAAAATTTTATCAATTTGAAGTAAGTTGTTAAAAAGTTTGAATTTTGGGTACCCCGCTTGGGGCATCCCTCATTTTGGTAACCTTAAATTTTGTCAAATTTTATCTTTGGTTCATATTTGCTTACTTTGAAAATTTCATCAATGTAACGTAAGTGATTAAAAGTTTGAATTTTAGCGGCCTGGTTTGAGGGGAACTCCCTCATTTTGGTGCCCCTATTTTTGTCAAATTTAACTTTTCATCATATTTGCCCATTCTGAAAATTTCATGTGTCTAATGTAAGTGGTTAAAAACTTTGAATTTGGGAGACCCTGTTTGATGGGGATCCCCTCATTTTGTTAACGCCAAATTTTGTCAAACTTTATCTTTCTTTCATATTTATTTACCCTAAAAATTTCGTATGTAGAGCTTAAAAGGTTTTAAAAGTTCAAAATTTTGCCAACACCGTTTGGGGAAACTTCCCCTTCGTGGCACCCCCAATTTAAGGTGGAAACCAGTACTTTTGGATATCTATATGAGATCACAATATGATCCATCTGCGTTTTGTGGTTTAGAGGTAGATAGTGATACAAGAAAAAAAAAAGGAAAAAAATAGGGAAAACTTTATCCAAGACGGAATGCATGAACGTGACCATGAGAAAGATGGTGAATAGTGTTCAAAAACCACAAACTTTTTCATCAATATCGGTAGTTATCGGTTTAAAATCGTCCACTTTTTGCCGATTTTTGGCCTCTGAAATCGCGATTACGTGGCTGGGCGCTCCCAAACTTAGTATGCATACAGTCTCTATCTGCACCCAAGTCGTGTTCAAATTTTAACGTTCCAGGTTGAGCGATTTTATAGTTAGTTATAAACGAATTAAAATTTTTGAGACAAAAATGGCTGTTTTTATTTCCGTTTTAGGGTTGCCAAATGAAAATAATGTGACTTTGGGTCCCCGAAATCGCCGTATATGACGTTAGTAATTATTGTCATGTTGTATCCAAATACCAACGTTATATGTTTTATCGTTTTTTATTTATTAGCAAATCAATAAATTTCGATGCTCATCTATCAAATTGGCCGAGTAAGAACAAATGTACTACGCGCGAACGCGAAGTCCAAACTAGAACGTGACATCGCAAGCGATATCTGGGGACTTCGCGGCATTATCCAACTTTTAGTGAACTTCATTAAGCTTTAAAATAGTGATCTGATTGCTTTGAATGATGTTGTAAAAAATGTAGTCGTTTATACTCAAACCAATAATTTAAATGCGCCCCTTTCAAATTTTGTTTCGTTAACTTAAATCGCTTTGTGGTTATTCAAGTTCAATATTTAAATCTCTCGAAATGATAAAAAATAATCGAGTAACGTCATTCAAAAAGCTCGCATAACAATATACAATACAATGCCAAATCTCAGCACTATTTACGAGGTCTTAACAGTTTTTAACTGCATTTAAAATAACATAAAGCGGTCTTTAAAATTCCAGTGACTAACAAGCAAAATTTCGTTACATCAACGAAGCTTACACCCATGTATGATTCTAAAAATGCTCGTTCACATCGCATCGCATCGCAATTATAGTATTGGTATACTAGTTGTTTCGAAATTAAAGCTACTTTCTCAACGGCATAAACTAAAATAAAAAAGTTCTAAAATTATGCAACTTTACCACAGGCATTTATTTAAGTTTTTTATTATATCGTTTATGTTTTTGCCTCCTAGACTTAATTCTCGAATGGCATAATTTGAAAAATTACAAAAAAAGAGGAAAATCAAAACTTATTTTCCCTAGTTAATGCTTCTCTCACAAGTTGTCACTGGTCGATGAGAATAATTTGGTAGACTATCCAAGTTTTCTCGCCCTTTACACAACACGATCTTTAGGGCTAATTATTGTCCAACATGGCATTACCAAGTTTGGCATGTTTTATCTTTTTCTAATACTAGCCTTTCGGTACTCTTAAAATTTGATATGTCTCGCTGGAGTACTTCGTATTTAAGATATCAAAATTTTAAGGGGCGCATTTGTCATGGTTTCCGGCATGTGGCCCACCAAATTTTGTTATCTTTCTTTGATTTGTATTAACCTATTTAATAGATTTAATTTGTTTAGATTTTGTAGCTACTGAGGGGAGGTGTTAGCAGAAATGAAGGACCCCTATAGTATGAAATCCTCAAAATTTTTTCATATCAAATTTTTACCTATCTTGAAAATTTTATTTGTCTAGCTTGAATGGTTAAAATTTTTGAAGGACCCATTGGAGGAGGACTTTGCAAATGTGGCACCAAGTCATATTTTATTTACTTATTTTGATTTTAAATTTCTTTTATATTTACCTATTTTAAAAGTTTCATGTGTTCGCTTGGATGGTTGAAAAGTTTGAATTTTGAAGGACCCAATTGAGGAACCCCCGATTTTGGCACCTCAAATTTTGTCATATTTTATTTTTACTTAGATCTATTTATTCTGAAAAGTTCATCTGTCTAGCGTGAGTGGTTAAAAAGTTTGACTTTTGGCAGGTCCATTTTAGAGAGATCCCCTTATTTTAGTACCTCAAAATTTTGACTATTTTATTTTATCTTCATAATTATCGACCCTGAAAATTTCATGTGTCTAACGTGTATGATTAAAAAGTTTTGAATTTTGGCGGCCTCGTATAAAGGGACCTCTCATTTTGGTTCCCCAAAATTTGGTCAGATTTTATTTTTTTTGTTATATTTACTTTCCTGAAAAGTTTCATGTGTCTAGCTTAAAAGGTTAAAAGTTTGAATTTTGGAGGGCCTCGTTTGTGGGGAACCCCCAATTTAAAACCATCAATTTTTGTTGAGTTTAGTTTAGTTTTCATATCTACCTATTCCAAAAGTTTGATTTTTCAAGCTCCAACGATTTAAAAGTTTAAAACTTTGGTGGCCTCGTTTGAGTGGGATCTCCCATTTTGATGCCCCCAAATTTTGTCAAATTTTATCTTTACTCAATGTTTAGTTACCTTAAAAATTTTGTGTGTTCAGCTTATTAGGTTAAAAAGTTCGAATTTTGGAGGGCCCTATTTGGGGAAACCCCCATTTTGTAACTCTCAAATTTTTGTGATGTTTAGTTTATTTTAATATTTCCCCACTTCTAAAATTTCGTCCATCTAGCTCTAATGGCTAAAAGGTTCATGCGGGAGGCCCCGCTTTAGTGGGACTCCACATTTTGATACCCCAAATCTTGTCAAATTTCATGCTTTCTTCATATTTGCCTACCATGAAAATTTCATGGGAATAACGTGAGTGGTTAAAAAGTTTGAATTTTGGCTGCCCTATTTCTGGGAACTCTTCCATTTGGAACCCCCAAATATTGTCAAATCTTATCTTTCCTTTATATTTACTTACCTAAAAAATTTCATGGGTCTAGCTTAAAATTTTTTTTTAATTTTAAAGGGCCCGTTTGGGGGGAAAACCCCACCACGGCACCCCAATTTTTTTGGGTTTAGTTTATTTTTAATATTTACCCATTCCAAAAATTTGAACCATCTACCTCTAATGGTTTAAAAGTTTAAAATTTTGGAGAACCCAATTAATGGGGTTCCCCCTACTTGGCACCCCCGATTTAAGTCGTACACAAGTCCTCCTTGATACCTTCAATCGTTCAAACTTTGAACACAGTGCGTTTAGCGGTTTTAAAGTAGCTAGCATGGGTAGAAAAAGAAAAAAGCAAGAAAAAAGTAACAAAACAAGAAAAAAAGTATTCTAGTTGGGGTAAATGAGCATAACCAAAAAAAAGGCGGTTGATAGTGTACTCGAAATTCACAAACCATTTTTCATCAATATCGGTAATTACCAAGATATATCAGTTCAAACTCGTCAAATTTTTGCCCATTTTGAGCCGTAAAATTCTGGTCACGTGACCTGGCGCCCCCAAACTTGGCCCACATTTTGTCCAAATTTTAGCTTTGCACGTCAAGTGGTTTTTGAGTTATAAACGAACTAATAAATTTTCAAGCCAAAAACCGCGTTTTTTATGTTTTTTTGCGTCTCAATTCACGATCACGCAATCTAGGATCCCTAAAATTGGCACACATGACGAATTCATTAATTCTTAGGTTTAGCTCAAATTTTAATTTTTTAGGTTTAACGGTTTGCTAGTTATTAAGCAAATCAATCCTCGTAGGCCAAAATTCGCGAACACAAACAATGGTACTACGCGCTCACGCGAAGTCCCAATTGTTGTTCCAGAATAATATTACATGAGTGTTGGGATGTTAGCATTGCTGCATTTACACTTTAGGATTAAAACGATTTTAAACATTTAGGAATGAACAATTGGTTATATAAAGCTGTGCCATTCTTGTGTTATTTCTTGATATCGCTGACATACAATAGCGTTTTGCGTGTTAAGTAAACAAAGCGACGCGCAAAAGTTATCCTTCTACTTTCTCGCTGTTAGGTGAAATGTCCACTTTTGTCCAGCTGTGTTCTTTTAGTAGGCCATGTATTAGCCTGACATTTTAACCTGATGCCTGCGCAGTTTTACTGGTTTGCGTAGCCAACCCGTTTTATGTAGGCCACCGGTTTATGCAGCATCTCGGTATTCAGCATTGATCTAAGCGGAAAAGTACTGTAATCACCACTTATGCCGCAGCTTATAGTTGCAGCTTTTTTGTTGTAGCGTCAGGCCCGGCGCCAGGATAGCGTGACTGGGAGGGGGGGGGGCATAAACAATTTTTTGGGGGCACAAAAACTTTAATACTTCGAATTCTTAAATGTGGATCAAAAAAACAAATATCTTCATTGCAAAATTCCACGAATTCTAGGGTAAACACTAAAAAAAAAAGGTCTTCAACTCAAAAAATCTTTATTTCCCCGAATTCTGCGATGAAGACACCCCCCAAAAAAACGGTCTTCATCTCAAAATATGCACGAATTTTCACAAATTCTGGTGTGAAGACCACTAAAAAAGAGTCTTTATTGTAAAATCTGCGAAAAAACAGTTCGTGCTCACGAATTCTGGGGTGATAACCAGTATTTTGGGAGTCTCAGGCCTCGAACTGCACTTCACCGGCACCGAGCCTGCTACTTTCAGCTTATTATTTGTCACAAAAAAAGAGCTCCTTTCTTCGCTTTTCTTCCATAATATTCGTGCTAATACGCAACAAGGGTTACCAGTGCAAACTGGTTTGTACCAGTACGATGAATGAATGGTGCGAGATATTAACGATAAAAACCTTAACGGAAGTTAGCAGAAATAAACGGAAGTTAATTCAGTCCGTTAACCTGAAAAAACTTTTTACGGATTAACGAGTTAATGAAAAAGTTAGCTTCGTTATTAACGGATTAACGATTAACGGACTTGTGCCCTCCTATGGGCTAATCTATTATCTTGCTATAGCCTGGAATAGGCTATGTATGAGGGCGACTGAGAACGTTGAAATCCTGTTGAAAAAAAGAAAGGGTCATATTATGTTAACTCTTCCTAACCTGCTCTCTCACAAAATCGCAAAGAAATGAAGTAAAGGACTTGAAAATTCTTCAATGCCATTCGAGCCTAAAACTTGGCTCATACGGTAGACCAACTATAGAGCATAACATAGGCGGTTAGTGAGAAGTTATTGCAGTATTTAGGTGCTTGGAACCTGCAAAGTTGGCTGTATACTTAATTGCAGTGAGCACTTCTGCTTGAAGACGAAGCTCGCTTCAATGCGGTCTTTACAGCTACTTTAAAAAACCGGTATCATCAACCAGATACCAGATACAACTTACGAAATGAAGACAAAAAAGTTCCGAACAAGCTAGTTTCAGAATAATCATACGACTGCGGTTGCGTTCGGTTGCTCTTGACTGCGTGCTGATTAGATACAATCACGTTTGCTTTCGGGTTACAAACAATCCACTTGATTGCAATGCAGGCCCGGCGCCAGAGTAATTTTGGAGAAGCACAGATAAATTTTATCTTTATCTTCGGGAGAGAAGACCAAAACAAAAAAAGGTCTTCTTTCTGGCCGTTTTCCTTTTTTCCGGGCACAAGTCTCGTTCGGGGGGCGGGGGGGGGGGGGGGGGGGCACGTTTATTTTCCGGCGGGGTGCGGCGGGATCGAATGATGCAAATCTTGCTTTTATCCCACAAATTCAGAGGTGAAAACCAAACAAAAACAAAAAAACAAAAAAGGCCTTCTGCGTGAAATCTTAGGCTCAGTCTCAGCGTTTAGTGGTGTTTTTTATCCTAGAACGAAATTTCACTCACGCATGGGAGCAGGGGTGCCGAAACCCGGGGGGATGGAGGATATATTCCCCCCAATAGTTTGAGAATGGTCCACATCTGCATCCCCCCCAATATTTTAAATGGATAGTGCATCAGAGCGAAAATTTGGGGAAAAAAGTGCTCTATTTTTGAGGAAGATCTTTTTTTTTGGTCTTCACCTGAATTCGGGAAGAAAAAGTGTTCTATTTTTGACGAAGACCTTTTTTTTCTACTAAATTTCCACACCTGAGCAAAATCGTGGTCGAGGTTCATCCCCCCCAATGTTGAAAATAGGGCAAAATTGGGGTAAAATTGCAAATTATCCTCCCCAATGCTCAACAAAGATTGGCACCACTGCTTGGGAGGCACAAGCAGTTTTTTTGGGGTGCACAGGCCCCGAAATGCACTCCAGTGTTACCGGGCTTGTTACTTTCTTTCGGGACACAACCCTCGCTTGGGGGAAACAATTCTAGCTTAGGGGGCACAAGCAGTGATTTGAGGGAGCACGGCCCCGAAATGTCCCCCCGTTGCACCGGGCCTGTTGCTATGTTCCCTAATCCGCTCCTATTGCAAGGCTGTAGCAGAGGAGAGAACCAAGCAGGAAAAGCTTGATCCCTGTCCGCAAAAGTTTCACTGAATAGTGGTGCTGTATAGTGACACGCCATATTTGCTACAAATAACGTCTCCAATTATCTTAGAACCAAAGTTTATCCTACTTTGGCCTAGGTTTAGCTTTTTTGATCTATAACTCATGTTTGAAAATTGGCACCAAATTTTTGCCAAGGACTGTTTTTTTCTGTCTTCTTAATTTGTACGAAATAAGTTGAGCCCTGTTTGAAATTTTCTGAGGCAGGTGAGGCGGGCGCCATTTTTGGGCCACCCATCGCGGACGCAATTCTGTTTTGAAGCCAACAGTCTTCATCATCAGTGCGAAGAGGGGTCGACGCAGTGCAAAAAATTCTTTATGTTTTTACCCTAAATACAATAATTTGTATGAAATACATGTAAGAGTTGTAGTTAAATAGAGCCTTTGTGAGTTTCCAAATATTTACGCATCTTGCTGTAGCTAAATAGTAAGATTACTGCGTAAGTAAAACAATATACTTCATACTTTACTCATAATATGCTGAAAGAAACGTCTCGATTTGATATCTTATTTCTTCTTCTTATAGACATGGCAGGAGCATTATTTTCAGCAATTGTCATTATTCCTGCATTGGGCCTAGGAACTGGTTATTACATTTACTTGAATCACAAGGCAAAAGCCATATCCGTTTTGACTGCCTTTCAAAAAAGAAAGTCATCCGAGGCAGTGTTGTAAGTTTTGTACATTGAAGTTACATTAATTGTTTTGAAGATTTTTTTTTATCTTGTCCTGGAAGTTTTAAAAGAAATATTTTTAGAGCTTTCAGTCACGGCCAATGAGTTCGAGTCGGGAGTCAGCGTTTTTAATGAGTCAGCAGATGCAAAGTCGGGGCCGAAATTGTCTTGTCACTGAGCCAGGAATATAACTTTGAGACTATTGCCAACTACGTTTTTCAAAAGTTAAATAGTTTTTTTACTATAGTGCATTACTTAAATTTAAACTTTATGCAATTTTTCTATAAAATCATCAATTGAAAGTAGAAGTTTGGAATCGGAAAAAGTTTAGAAAATTCCGGAAAAAGTTTAGAAAGTTTAGAAAATTCCGAGTCAAAGTCCATAAATTTTGAACCGCCTGCTTTTACTGTAGTTTCTTTACTTGCTAGCAAGACTAAACAGATAAGCTTAGTTTAATTTGTTTGTATACTTTCAAAATCCACAACCAAAAGTTCTGCCTTCTGCGAGCATTTATCATATTTTAGCATGTTATACTTTTTACGCTACTTCAATCCTTCTGATAACTACAAAAATTTTCCTTTTAGAACCAATTCCAAAAATTTATCAACGGGTGGAAAAGAGAACATTGACACAACAGAAGAAGCAGCGACTCAAAACGAAAATGACGTGGTAACTAACGGAAATAACGCACGAGGGGCAAGATTATCTTCGGTACAAATAGAAACCGGAGTATCTTGCTGAAAAGAGCTATATTTGCCTGCATTCTGCTGCCATTAATTGTAGAACTGTTTTCGGCTGATATAAATCATTAATAACAATTCCAATCAGAAATTTCTTTTTTTCTTGAGCAGGGCCTGATTTGCAACGTGCCGGGCCGTCGGTCTTTTTGACTTTTAGTAGAGATGAAACCTTCAAAGCCAAATTTTAAAGTCTTCCCTAGAGCGTGGGACACCTGTCTTTGTGCCAAAGCGCTATATGATAAATCCGGCCCTGCCCTTGAGGTAACACCAAAAAGAATTGATACATCTGACATCTAAAGGCCGTGGACAGGGGAGTATAAGACAAAAATGGAAACCGGTCGGGTTACCGGTCGGGTCAAGATTCTTCAACCGGCCAGTCAAGCCGGTTGAAACACCGGTCGAATTCTCCTTCCTCGCAACTAAAAGACATCTAAACACCAACCAAAATATACATGTATATTTTATTATAAACAAAACTTTTCATAAAAAAACAGTATAAACAAACCACACCTTTTGAAAACACTTGTTGAATGGTTTCAAGCTGTGACTAATAAGCTGTGACCATTAAGACGTGCACATCCAGGGGCGTATTTAGGGGGGGGGGCATTGTGCCATGCCTCCTCCCATCTTTGGGCCACGGCACAAAGCAAAAAAAGTGCAAAATATACGTTAAACTCGCGTAATCAAATTATAATGAAGCATGCATGAGAAGAGGCTTACGCTACCTGGCAGTTTAACATCATTTTAATCAGGTTGAGAGAAGAAGTGGTGCAGATTTCAGATTTTTTAGTTCATGCTAAAATCTTTCCGCTATGAAAAGCTTTTTTAGGCAGCGATTTCCCACACTCTACACTAGGCAAGAAAAACATAGCTTGTTTTTTTAAAGCTAACTAGCCATGGCTTGTTCTGAAGTAGCATTTCTACAAACTACTGGGGTACATTAATATTTCGAATATTTTCTAGCCAATGTCATTACAGTTTAGTGTTTGCTGCTCGGCAAATTGCAAATAATCTGTCACTATAATAGCTAAAAAACTGTAACTTCTTTTATTGGCCTTATGCATAATACATGTATTATTAGAAAGAACGCCTAATAATTTAGCTTGAGCCCTTCAGTAAAAGGTCTTAAAATTGAGTTAATTTTGCCAAAAACGCAAATTTTTTTTTTGCGTTTTTTTCTGAGACTCCCGTCCGGAGTCACTAATTTTAACACCTCACCCATGACCCCCCGTACCCCCACCTTTTTTTTGATAATTTTTCAGTAGTTGCACTAAACAGTAAACAAAAATCTTTAGTAAAAAAAACACGGTCGACCGGGCTGGTCAGAAACCCATTGACCAACCAGTCAACCGGCGCAGATTTTAAAATTTACCGGTCGGGTCGAGAAAATCCTGACCGGTTCCATTTCTGGTATAAGGGTACACAGACTCGGCAAGGTTTACGGGCTAGCCTAAATTTAGGCGCCCGAACGATTCACTCTTGAAGTCAACAAAACCCAAACTTAAATATAGTCAGAAATGACCGGAATGATCTTTTCGTCTTAGTCAGAAAAAGTGTCCAAAAATAGTGAAGATTTTTTTGTAGTCTTTGGCCCAAAAATCTCTCTCAATAGCTCGTTCGTATTTCTTGTCACGAAGCACGAAATTTTTCTCTACGGCCCTGATCTACTTGAGGGTCCCAGAGCAATTATTAAAGAAAACAAGTATGCAGAAAATAAAATTTGGACTTACTGTATGTGAAGCTATAAAATCACCTTAAAATTTTGTTACAAAGCCACACAAGACAATCTTTAAACACAGGTATTACACGCACTTGGGGAATTTGCAACGGCAGAAATCGAACCGTTACCCTTGTGAGTTTGAGTTCAATTCACTAGCGCTGCGCCACTTGCAAGTGCAATTGACATAAAGGTCATCAAAAATCCATTATTAGCCTAGCCAATCGCCAACAACTAGTATAGCTACCGTGCGAAACGGATTGCAATAATAATTCAATTGCGATGTTTTGACGTTTGCAAGGCCAGAGTTTTAATGTTTAATCATTTACGTAGTATCTGGCCGGTAGGCTACCAGCGCGGAAGCCTAAAGAAGAGCAACCTAAACGGCGATTACTAAGACAAACAATGCGAGAAAGTTGTCTTCCCAAAGATTCGAACCTGCAGCCTTCGAATTACCGGTCTACTGCTCTACCACTTGAGCTAGAGAAGACGTTTACTTGCGTGCTTAATTTTGGCTACTCAAATCCTGCGAGAAGACAACTTTTTCGTATTGCTTGTTACATGTAGTCGCCGTTTTTTTGGCTCTTCTCTAGGCTTCCGCGCTGGTATCCTATAGGCCAGATAGCACGTGAACGATTAAACAGGCTGCAATGTCGCAAAAAATTTGTTTACTTATCAATTGTTAGTAATTTTGTTATTGCAGTTTAATTTAATGTCAAATGTTATTTCTTGCATACATGTAAAATGATTAGACTCCACGATTGTGCTCCTATTTTTGTATCTCATCGCGTTTCGCTGTGATCCACACTTTTTACTTCAATAATTGTTGTTTTAGTGCATATTTGTCCTGTCACCGGACAGCGTCAGACGTTAACTGTAGGATGACCGGCTCATATTTTAATTGTGATAACCATAGATGGGCAAGTTAATGCAAATCGTTAGCTTCGTTAACCACTAGTCCATTAACAAACTTTACTCCTCCGTTAACGTTAATCCGTTATTTTCAGCTTTAATTAATGGAAGTTAATAAAGTCCGTTAATCCGTTAACATTTTGCGTGTAATTTACATTTCGTTTTATTCACTCGCTTCTAGAACACCTATTGACATAGGTGGGCACAAGTCCGTTAATCGTTAATCCGTTAATAACGAAGCTAACTTTTTCATCAACTCGTTAATCCGTTAAAAAGTTTTTTCATGTTAACGGACTAAATTAACTTCCGTTAAAATGCCCGTTAACTTAACGACAATGGTTCATTAACTTACGTTAAGTTGCGTTAACATAAGGTTTTCATCGTTAATTTCTTGTACCACCCATTCATCGTACCGGTACAAACCTATTTGCGCTGTTAACACTTGTTGCGTAATTAGCACGAGTTTTATAAAAGAAAAAGCGAAGGAGCTGCGAGATAAACAAGCGAGCGCGGGATCAAATGAGCAAGCGCAATAAGAAATGCTGCAAATATAATTTTAATCATGCAAGCATAAAGTAGGTTAGATCTTAAATGAGTTGAACTGCAATACTGCGATAGACCCATGATGCACTCATGAATAATCTGTTATTGGTGGTAAGATGGAAGTGACTAGCATGGCAGCGTTAGCAAGGAAAGTGGACATGGATAGTTAGTTAGCCTAACCTATAGCAGAAATGATCTCGATTATAATCGTAGTCTACAATCGCTAATTTGTAATCGATTACGCAATTTTCAAATTGTCGTACTCAGAAATCAATTACAAACGATCGTAATCTACGAATTGCAAATAATCGAGCCATGGCTGGCTACTACTGTAAGCTAGGCTTCCACTACCAAGCAAAAGCGTGAATGATGATATAAGTGTATAAACTTTATCATGGGAGGGGTACCGTGGACCAACTACAGAACAGAATGCAAGTGCAAGACATGCATGATTGCAATTTTAATAACAGCTTAATAATATTGATTATGCAAAACACAATTGCAGGGTAGATTGCAGCAAAATGCAGGATAGATTCCGACTTCGTAAGTACTGTTACAAAAATTATGTTTAAATTTTGGCGAAGTGATGTAATCGTAATAGCGATGATTAAAGGTGAAATAATCGCAATGGAAAATCGATTGCATGGGTGTGTATTTGTAACCGTAATCGGCGGAATCGATATAATCAAACCAAAGACCATTGAAAAAACAGAATGTAGGTTTCGGTACTAAAACATAGCTGTAAAAACAGTGTTTATTTTGAGCTATGTGTTAATGTCATCCAAAAACTTGGAAGTGTTTGCATCCACGGATCGCGGATGGTTTCAAAACGTGAAATCTGCGTAGGCCTACACTGTACAGTGATTGGTGATAGGACTAAAACGAGAATGATTGACGAATAATCATTCGCAATGTTTTTAGTTACTTTTTTAAGAGTCAAGATTAAGCTTTGGGTTAGATTGGATCTCGACACTGTCTAGAAATTGTTTTGCAAGCCATAGCTTAAATAGTTAATTTTAGATGCTGTTGTAGCGTGAAAGCACAGAGACTTAGAGTAATAGTGTCGTGGCACTGAGTAAGCAACCGTCTCTATCTAACAGTTTCCATGATGTTTAATCGTTTACGTACCATCTGGCCTAAAGGCAAAGGCTACCAGCACGGAAGCCCAGGGAAGAGCCACTAGAAGGGCGACTACTTAAAAACAAGCAATGCGAAAAAATGACTCTTCTTGGGCTTCTGCGCTGGTAGCCTTTTGGCAGGGCCACCGAGAGGGGTAAGCGAGGTGAGTCAATGACCCCGGTGCCCGTAGAGTTTAGGAGGTCCATCAGGGAGCCCATGGGCTTCAAGGGGCCCTTGGACTTCAGGGGGGGTATGGAAATGACACTGACAAATCAGTTTGTGGAATATCGAGGACCTTTTTTGGGGGGGGGATCACATCAAAATCCGAAGAAAATTGTGGCATTTTCCTCTTTTTTGAAGTTCACAAAGCTGGAGATGCCCAACATTTGAGCTGACCCCGAGCCTACGTTTGGCTCTCGGCGCCCCTACAAACAATTAACGGTATACCTATTGCTTTTTGTGGCAAATAAAACGCTGCAGCCTCATAGTCTATTAATTATTGCTGTTGGCAACCTCAAAAGATTTTCCGGTCGCTGCTTTGTTACTGCATATGAGCTTATTATTATCTTGAACGTAGATTAGACTGTAAAATGTAACATTCAAAACACAAAAGACCACCATAGCAATAAATTTTTCTTTACAATCACCTCAACAGGTGATTACGCGTGTTCTAAAAGTCAATGAATAAAATGAAATGTAAATTATTCTCAAAATGTTAACGGATTAACGGACTTCATTAACTTCCGTTAATTTCAGCTGAAACTAACGAATTAACTTTAACGGAGGTATGAAGTTTGCTAACGGACTAGTGGTTAACAAAGCTAACGTTTTGCATTAACTTGCCCATCTATGCCTATTGACGCTGTTGAGCTGATTGTAAGGAAATATTTATTGCTATGGTGGTCTTTTTGTGTTTTGAAAGTTACATTATACAGTCTAATCTAATTTCAAGATAAAAACAAGTTCAAATGCCCAACGAAGCTGCAAGATATTAACGATAAAAACCTTAACGGAAGTTAACAAAACTTAACGGAAGTTACTTTAGTCCGTTAACAGCACTTAACGGAGGTTAATTTAGTCCGTTAACATGAAAAAACTTTTTAACGGATTAACGAGTTAATGAAAAAGTTAGCTTCGTTATTAACGAATTAACGATTAACGGACTTGTGCCCACCTATGGTGATAACCACTTCGTTTTGTATCAAGCAATCCAATGAATTTCTACTAAAAATTACAAAATCAACAGACTGCTGAAAAGCTAAGGGTCGTAAATCTTAAGATTAACAAAACTTTGACGAAAAAGTTTAGACAAATGACCACGCCAATTGCTATTATTATAAAATAATATAAGGATAGCACCTCTAATCTATTATTATAAAAGTCCAGCCTCATGAGCCCCCATATACTTCAGGTCAAATTCAAAACACGTTTAAACGCTTATTCTTTTTTTTAAACGCTTATTCTTTTTTTGGTTATATTTTCTAATGCCCCCATAAGCCGCTTCCCCCTGATTGCGCCACTGACTGCGACCTAAAATACATCTTGAGTGTGCTCTAAAAAAACAGCTGGTCTTTAAAAAAAATGTTTTTACATATTGTTTCAGTTCATAATCACTAACAAAATACCGGTAACGCTTCTGTAGCCATACATCCCTATTCTGCGACACATCCGTAAAGGCGTGTTAACAAAATGGTTTATTGAGTCACATTTATGCAAAGCAGTTGGTGTCCAGCAATTTTGCAAACAGTCGAGAAAACTTTAAACGAGAGTGATGTTTGAAAATTAGTATTATCTTTCCATCATTGCCGGTCGTCTCGTCGTTACGTGATGCTCCAAAAAAGCATTCCGAGTAAACTGAAATGGGGGGGCACAAGCAGTTGTTAGGGGGGTATGGCGCCCCTGGCCCCACCGTAGCGAGGGCACTGGCTATCAGTACAAAAAATGATATATCAGTGGCTAATTTTGTCAACTCACGGTAAAAAACAACAAAGCTATACTTTGAACAAGAGCTGCAAATTCGAACTTAAAATCGAAAAAATTTGCCGAACTCGAGAAAACAGCATGTCAACAAAAACAAAGCGATGGAGTCGAAAAGCATACCTAGTATTTTTGTCACCGTAAAGTAAAAAAAACTTGATATTTTTGCAGAACTTGAACTCGAAAAAATTAAATTGATTTCTCATGTTTGACTGGGTGAAAACATGAATTTTTTACGAAAATGGAAAGAAGTTTCAATATTTGTATAAAACTTGCGGAATTGCGGACTAAAATTAAAAATAGTCCGCAACCGCAAGTCGGCAATTTAAACTGCCAAAGTCCGCAAGTCCGCATATCCGCAACTTTTTCCGCTAGTCAACAATTGCGGATTTGCGGAATTGTGGACTAACTTGTGGACTTGCCCAGCTCTGCTATTTTGCAGGTTCTTGGTGAATTTTTGCATTTTGTGTTGTCATTGGCGGCTTACCGCTATGATTATTGGTAGCTAGGGGTTAAAACGCATTAGCAGTTTTTTTTTCATTGAATTATTTCGTAGATATGTCACTAAAACTTTACACTAATGATTTAACTGGCCTCAGCGTAACGGTGTAACTTTGATTGAGCCTTAATTTGCATTAATTTTGACTTGAGCTAGTGATGTTAAATATTATTCATAAATAGTGCTTAAACTTGACATTAATAGGCCATGTGTTACTGCTGTGACGTAGAATTTTAAGTATTTTAGGATATGGCCGAACTTACAATTAGAACCAAAGCTAAAAACCGGTCAAAGTGGACAATAGCAGGCAATGGACGATGAGAATTCACAAAAAGCGTGACTTTTCAGACCCGCTGAGCTATGTAAGCTTCTTAAATTACTCCTGGTAACTATCAATTAAAGCCAGGCTATCTACAAAAGTATTACTTTACAATCAAATTCTTTAAATATGCCCACTGAAGGAATTATACGTTGGTTTACGGTAACGTCCAATGCTTTGTAATGGCGTTTTGACGTCCAATCGTTTTAGCGACAAAAAGCTATGACGTAGCTGCAATCCATCAATATAGACTCACATTTGTTAGTTGTTTGTTGGGATATTAACATACCAGCCACCAAACAAGAACACAAGAAATATTATCTGTTCCGTATATTGTGGAATGAGGTCACAAATCAAAATATATTGTCAATCAAAAAGTAAAATATAATAACCAATAACTGACTACTAGTAAGCACTACTACAGTTTGACTGCAAAATAGTCTCAATGAGTGGCGATCGTAACTATAGCCTGTAAACCAGAGTTGTGAGTCGAGTCGGGCTTTTCGGATCGGGTTCGGGCTAGATTTGGGGCGGGTACGGGCATAAGATTAACAAAATTTTGGGTTTAATTTGAGCCTGATACGTAGTTTATGTTTTAGGTGCAATGAAAACATAATCAAAATAACTTAGCTACATTGAACGAAGACTTCAGTAGCATCAATTCGATTATTAGAACACATGAACTATTATTGAATTATATTTCATCAATTCAACATATACCATAGCTTTATTTGTTCTCAGCAGGCTAAAGTATTTTGAAAAGGAGCAATTAATATTGCATTCGCTTTTTAAACCTAACTTGACTTTCGAGCTTTTTTGAGCCTGCTTTAGTTTTTAAATCCTTTAGATACTAATCTAAAACACATCATAACAAATTTTGTACGAATAGTTGTGAAAATAGCATTTATTTTTGTTAAAAATTAAACATATTTTAAGCCTAACTTTGCTTGTCAGGATTAGTTAAATAAAGTAATATTGCCATATGCTTAGCGGCATATATGAAATCAGTCGTAAATTATATAACAGCTATATTTTAATTACTAAAATCGATTTCACCCCAGCAAATTATTATCAGTTAGGTCTAAAAAAAATCAGCGTATACTTTGTTATGTCATAGCATTAAATCTTGATTTGCTGTATTGCATTTTCGAATTTTGATTTGTTTGCCTTCACTCGAAGAGCGCGGTCTGCAGGGCATTTTTGCAGGTGTTGTAATTTTAGCTCGAAATTTGTTACAAATCGCTGAATTTTGTACCTGTTTAAATTTGCATATAACTAAGCTTGTTTCTTTTTTATGCGCGACGCATGAAGAAGGTAAGCTTTGCAATTCTTGACTGTGATGGCAAGCGTTCTTTAAATCATTCTTCTTTTTAAGACCTGATGGTCAGACGGTAAAATGACGTTACTTATGTTTAAGACATTTTGTTAACGTGCATGTTTTGGTTAAGCCAGCTGGGCTTTTCTTTCTTTAGCTCGCCGGTTTCAAAGGTGTGGCGTGGTATAGTTATTTATTTGTTTCATTTTTGTTTTGAATAAAGAAGAACTGGATCCATGGCAGTACGCGTCCTGTAAGAACCCTAGGCGAGCTTAGTCCTTTTTTTTTTGGAGTACGTTACATACTTTAAAACCAAAATCTTCATAAAACCTAAACAGATTATTACAGCAATCAAATTGAAAACAAAATAAAACGGACTCCAACAAACAGCGAAATTAAAGAAAATATAATACTGTATATAGTGAAACCTCTTTTGTAGAGCAAATATATTAAAAACCTTGTTTTATCTAAACCGCCACATCATCAGAAAAGAAAACTATACAAAAAAGTTGTTTAAAATAACAAACCCATTCAAAAAAAATTTAATTATAAAATGCGTTACTAAGCAACCAAAATAGTAAACATATCTCCAAAACCTTAGAAAGTGAAAAAACTTAAATTTTTTTTACAAATAGGCGGAATTGGGAAAGAACACATTACAAAACTTTTACCTTGGTTGGCAAACCCATAAAGATTTTTTTACATTTTAAGGTTTTGGAGATATGTTTACTATTTTGGTTGCTTAGTAACGCATTTTATAATTAAATTTTTTTTTGTAGGGGTTTATTATTTCAAACAACTTTTTTGTATAGTTTTCTTTTCTGATGATGTGGCGGTTTAGATAAAACAAGGTTTTTAATATATTTGCTCTACAAAAGAGGTTTCACTATATACAGTATTATATTTTCTTTAATTTCGCTGTTTGATGGAGTCCGTTTTATTTTGTTTTCAATTTGATTGCTGTAATAATCTGTTTAGGTTTTATGAAGATTTTGGTTTTAAAGTGTACGCTGATTGTTTTTAGACCTAACTGATGATAGTTTGCAGGGGTGAAATCGATTTTCGTAAATAAAATATAGTATTGTTCGAATTAATTGCATCACTGAAGCTTTTTAGCTATTTTTATTTTTTTGTCCAATACAAGCTCTAAAAAGATGTTATTGCCATATCTTTTAATTTACTGTTTTTTTAAATCATGTGGCCAGCATATGACATCATCACATTGTGATGTCATACCATTTGTGACGTCATAGTTTTGAATTTTTCTTCATTAATCATGTCATATGTCTTTTCTCAGAGGAGCAGGCTAGTGTGAGCACGTGTTTTTTATCCTCTTGTATTGGAAGTCAGATTAGGTCAGATATACTGTAACTCCAAGAAAGAGAGCTTTTATTATCAGTCTGTGAAACAACACGCAACTAAGTCAGAGAGATATTGCAAGGCGTTTTGGTGTAAACCAATCACGGTTTCTAGGTTGCTGAAGCAGGTAGCCAAAACTGGGTCTGGATCACCACAGAGGAAGGGGAAATGTGGAAGGAAGCGAAAAACGTCACCAAGAGATGACATATTTTTGATAAGACAGAGTAAATTGGACCGAGAAAGACCAGCTTTGACCTCCAGAGAGATCTAGCACATACTGGTACACAAATAAGTTCCAGCACGGTGAGGAAGCGACTTGTCATGGCTGGAAGAAAAGCCATCAGGCCAGTAAAAAAGCAGCTCCTAACAAACAAAATGAAAAAGAAACGACTTCAGTGGGCAAAGAAATACAAATCCTGGACAGTTGATCAGTGGAAGAAGGTTATGTTCACTGATGAAAGTAATTTTTTAGTGAGGGGCAAGCACAGTCAGCTTGTGCGTAAGAGTGCAGGAGAAATGTTAACCTCTCACCACATAAATGAATCGGTAAAGCATCCCCCAAAAAAGATGTTTTGGGGAGGCTTTACATGGAAGGGAGTTGGTTCTCTTGTTCCAATTGAGGGCATGATGAATACCGACAAGTACATTGACGTCCTCAAGAGAAGAGCCTTCCCAGATTTGAAACGAGCATTCCCTGGTGAAAATGGAATTTTTCAGCAAGACTTGGCACCCTGCCACTCCTCCAGAAAAACTGTCAAGTTTTTTCAGGAAAACCAAGTTTCAGTACTGGATTGGCCGGGGAACTCCCCGGATTTAAATCCAATTGAAAACCTGTGGGCAATTGTTAAGTGTCGGTTGAGAAAAACGGATTGCACTACCTCCAGGAAGCTTGTGGAGGCAATAATCCATATTTGGTACCATGATGATGAGATCTTGGAGAAATGCAAAAAATTGGTGAAGTCGATGCCAACACGTGTCAATGGCTTACTCAAAGCTAAGGGGGGCCACATTAAATATTAATTTTAATGCTAAAAATGTGTTTATTGCAATTTTTGCTGTATTTGTGTGTGAAAACTTTCAGTTGCAAATTAAAAAAATGCAACTCTCTAGTGCAATTGTGATGTGGTGGTTCACTATCTTCCCGATTAAATTGACAGGGTTAATATCTTGTGGATCGTTCAGGCCTAGCTAAATAATGTGTAACAAACTGGTAACACCACCTGTAACTTTCGTATGTTGGGTTAGCATCTGACATCGTTAGCAAAAGTGGAGATAATTTCGATATGACACTTGGTAACTATTACCTTGCTCTGCTATAAAAATAGACCTATCGCCTAAGCTATTGACGGAAAAAAGGCAACTATGACGTCACAAATAGTATGACATCACAAAAGTGTCATGACATATTTACTTCTAATCAGTTTACCAGAAATATTTAACCTTATTCTTTTTTATGCGTGCATAACAAAAGTAAAGTAAAAAAAACAACAAAACAGTAGAGTGATGCAATTAATTCGAACAATACTGTATTTAGCAGTATACAATTTACGACTGATTTCATTTATGCCCGATAGGCTTGTGGCTATATTATTTTACTGATACCTAAATGTGAAGTCGTTGGAATTTCTTCTTTCTTCTCTTATGTGTGATTTTCATCCAAAACATGGCCTCAAACAATCAATATTAGTTACAAGAGTTGAGGGGATGCCTTCTTATACTCTTCGCGTAACTTAAGAATAAATTGTGAAAAAGAATAAGCGTATAAATTTTGCGTATTGTAAATTCTACCAATAATGTAATTTTGGCCAAATGTAAATTCTGGCAAGTGTAAATCTTGGGAAATAAATTTTTGCTTTATTTTGCCTTGAACGCGCTTTGCGTCTCCCGCTGAATCCTACACCCTCAAAGTACTTGATTCCGATCTGTGCACTGAAAAAAGAACCATCATGGAGAGCATTCGCACTTCAGTAAATTCTGCCCCATTTAGTCGCAAGCCACTGATTTTGTACTTCAATGTCCCCTCTTCACAAATCGATACCTTCTTCATAGCTAGTGGTTCAGACTTGAGCTCCTTCCGCCTTGCATCTGTCCCGACCCGTTATTGCAGTCCCTTCCTTTCTCATACCAATAGATCAATGCATAGGTGGGCACAAGTCCGTTAATCGTTAATCCGTTAATAACGAAGCTAACTTTTTCATTAACTCGTTAATCCGTTAAAAAGTTTTTTCATGTTAACGGACTAAAGTAACCTCCGTTAAGTTTTGTTAACTTCCGTTAATGTTTTTATCGTTAATATCTTGCAGCTTTGTTGTGCATTTGAACTTGTTTTTATCTTGAAATTAGATTAGACTGTATAATGTAACTTTCAAAACACAAAAAGACCACCATAGCAATAAATATTTCCTTACAATCAGCTCAACAGCGTCAATAGGTGTTCTAGAAGCGAGTGAATAAAACGAAATGTAAATTACACGCAAAATGTTAACGGATTAACGGACTTTATTAACTTCCATTAATTAAAGCTGAAAATAACGGATTAACGTTAACGGAGGAGTGAAGTTTGTTAACGGACTAGTGGTTAACGAAGCTAACGTTTTGCATTAACTTGCCCACCTATGGATCAATGGCTTCATCCCATTCTACAAGATTTGGACCGGCTCTATAAGCTTATGTTGGTGTATATCCGTATGTGCTACAATTGCTTCATGGTGCAATTGAAGCTTAAGCGATGTCCGACTTGCTTTTACTTTCTGCCGGCTCCATGGCATCCACTTATTGCGACCGAAACCCATGACCTGGAGCCCAGACCTAACTGGTGTGAAAACCGCATGAAGACCTGCAGCTTCTATTAGTCAGATGTTTAACTCACTGACTCCCCGGCAGTCTGTCCTTTTTTACTCATTTAGGGAATCTTGTATTTGTATAGTATCTTCAACCAAAGTTTTTTTAGAATGTCTTACAGCTTAAGATCTCATGCCTCCTCCCTCTCCGACTATAATAAGTCATTTTTGATTCCGGCCATTCTGGCTCATCTGGAAATGAGTTTCCTTAATCCTTGTTCAAAATTGGCTGCCGACGCAACCCCTGGCTTTTAACCTCTCTCCTTTTATTGACAATACGCGACTTTTTTCAGCGGTATCACATCTGGAGACGTAGGATAATACTTCGCTATCAAATTTAAATTTTCCAGTTGCTCCAGCACATCTAGAGAAACTTTAATATTATCTAAAAAACCTTTTTCTGTCTTGTTTAATTTCAGTAAAATTTTCCGTATTTGCTCCATGATCACAGCCTTTTATTTTTCTCCTATCTATGTAGGGACAAATGGAAAAAGTGTATATTGACACCCTCTAGAGGATCTTAGTTCGTTCTTTCTGGAATGATCTGCCTCTTCGTAGAGCTAGGGGAGCTTTGCAAAGCTTCCAACCGCAGATGGAACGGCTCATATTGGTAGCGAAGCTTAATGAACAAAAAAGTTAAAATAGTCATCATCTTTTAGGTCGTCTCACTTTATTTATGCAACCAATATTTCAGTATCTCAATCTATTAAGCTCTCTCATTAATAAAATAAACTGGAAGCAGACTTGGAACCGACTAATTTTATCCGGACGCGGATGCCAAAATATTTAAAAGCACGAAAGCAATATTTAAAATACTGACTGCTTTCACACCCCTGCTTTTAATTAACTTTAATTCTCTTCGGTTGTACTTTTTTAATACGTTTAAGCAGTGAAAAGTGATGATTTTTTAAAGTTTGATTCTTCCCTATTAAGTTCTATTTGCAATACTGAATACTCTCCAATGTTGATTTATTCGCTCAAAAACTTTTTCAGCAATTTCCTATTTGAAATATTTTTCTAACTAATAAAGTTTCACTCAGTGTTTTTAAAACTTTGTGCCATATCCACTGCACTATAAATATACAAAGTTATTGTTCCAACTTCCTAACTTCTTTTTTGTGAAATAATATTAATTTTTCAGAAGTTTCTTTTCAGAAATTCCTGTAGTTTATCAAATTTTGAGAATTAATTTCATTTTCAGATACTTTAGAAACTTTTTGCTGCGCATATGTGGCAAAGTTTCGTTTATATATTAAAGTATGCAAAAGAAACTTGTTGGCATATTTCAGATTAAGTTTGTCCTTGTTTTAAGAAATTTAAACTGATTTTTATGTCACTTTATTTTTTTTTGTATTAGTCCAATTCAAATAATTTAATTAAAATATACTTGAACTTTTTTCAAACAATATATTCAAAGTACTTCGTCGATGCTTTCGTAAATTAAATAGCGCTTTTGTGTTGCATTAAATTTCTACATTCAAATAAAAAAATCTTGTACTCTCGATTGCGCTGAAGCGTGTCGGGCCCATCTCCGCATCATTGCACCTGCGTCAACATTACTTCTTTTGAAAATACATCTTAACAATGGCAATGCATTGGCAGCACCAAATCAAATTTAATCGGCTGCAGATCGTAACCTCAGACCTCATGGTCCGAAGACCAACGTGTTACCATTTGACGTACTATATTAACACCGAAGCAGATTTGAGTGTGTCAAAATTCATGAATTTTCATATAAAATTGTTTCATAACTCAAATCAAATCATGTCTTTTATTATACTTGCTGTATTACACCTTAGCATGTAACGAGTTTGCGGTGCCCATTTCCGCGCCATTGCGCCCAGGCAGCACAGCTCTTTTTGAAGAAATGTCGCAGCGGTGGCGAACCATTGGCAGCACTGTGTTCGATTTAATTGGCCCGAGATTTAAACCTCAGACCTCCCGCTCCAGAGAAGAACGCGTAACCGCTCAACCAACTGGCCGGTAAAATTGTTTCATAAAGGTTCTAATTGTATGGTCCTGATTATTATGACACTATCATCAAGCAATTAAAAATAATTGCAGGCATACTTGCCTAATTGACGTAATTTGATGGGTGGTAATGCAATATTTTGGAAATGCAATAAAAGCACATTTAAAAGATTTGGAATAAACTTATGTGCAAGTGGATTTGAAAGAGAAGAAACAAAGAACACAATCAGAACGAACGGAAATTTACCTCAAAGTAAAGTTTGTGATTTTAGCTGGAAAAATGTTTACGGAAAATTTGACCACATTTCAAAGGACCCATTGATCATCAAAATTGTAAAAACTTTATTTTTTGCTAATTTTTAAGTTTAAGTTGTATGTTCTTTTACTTTAAGAGATGAATTTTATGACACTCTTTGAAATTCCCATATTCGAAATAATTATGTACCGGTAATTACGAAATTTGGGGACAGTAGATTTAAACTTTTAAAAAACTTTATGTATTTAATTTGTTAATCTTTGTCACTGGCAATTTTGTAGAACGCCAATACTGGTCATGATAACTTAGCAAATAATGATGCGCTCATACCAGATGATGATGATACATAATTCCCTCGACGAACCAGAATAGGATTTTATTGTTTGCAATAATTGCTGCAAAATGTTGATATTAACCTGCTCTGTATCTGTCCCCGCTTTAAACTACTTTGATTCGTTTTGGTTCTATTGTACTTCTATAGTGCTGTTATACTTGCAAAATTTCGTCATAAGCGAAACTTTTGAGCAAGTTTTGTTCTCTTTAAGTTTGTGTTTCGCAGCCAAACCCTGATTTAGTAATTTTTTCTGTTCCACAGACATACAGTGATTTATTTCATTTTTGAGTCCTTTTTTGAATGCGTTTAGGTTCCACTTTTTGATGCTCTTACGCAAAGCAAGTTGGTAGTAAGTCAGTATTTGTTACAAGTTTTGTTCCTCTTTTTAAGCTCCCATTTTGCAGCTAAATGCTGATTTATTGTTTTTGTTTTGGTGGAAATTTTCTGGGAGGTTCCCCCTTTGAGATTCATTTCATATTGATCAAAGTTTTTGGAAGAATCTTGAGAACGCTTTTTAGAAGAACTGCAATTTTACAAGTTTTTATTTCACAGTCTAAAATTCTACCGTTCAACAAATCATTCGTTGGTTTAAACGGGTTTTTAAGTCACTTTGTTTTTTCTACCAATTTCATCGAAATTTATTTAAAAACTAATGGGTGTCGACCACAAAGGACGTCAAGCTTCTTCAGTAAAAATTCTACGATAACGTATTTTTATAATATTTCGTCAGTGCAATTGCATATTTACTAGCGTGTTGAAATAAATTAAAAAATTTAAACAAATAAAAAATCTCGTACTCAGCACCTGATAAAAAGTCTCGGCCCGATCAGTCTAACTTGCGTAAAATCGTGAGCGTACGAGCGTATTCTTAGTTTATGTCTAACAACTGAAAGCTTGTACGCAGACAATGCGATAATTTGGGCGAACTGAATTTTTGTTAAAAAAATAAAGCTACGCTCGTGCGCTCACGATTTCACGCGATGGTGATCGGGTCTGACAAGTTAGCGAACAAGTTTGCGAGCCGCAATATTGTACCTGGGGTAACACGGTTCCTTTTGAAAATACATCGCAGCGGTGGCGAGTCGTTGGAACGCTGAATTCAGCTTGACCATCCCGAAATTTGAACCAAAAACCTCTCGTTCCAGATACGAAGACGTCACCGCTTGACAAACTGTTACTGTAATGTAAGTAGATTTGACTGTATCAAGTTTCATAAATTACTTTACTAGTTTTTTGATTAATTGGTCTACATTTTCAAGAAACTAAATATCATCAACAAAATAGAACAAAATGTAGTTTTAAATAACGCAATTGGATGGGTGATATTCCAATAAATAGAAAATGCAATCGAAATCATGAAAAGATTGGAAACGAACTTCTTGTGCAAGTTAGTTTGAGCAGGAAGAAATAAAGAACACAATTAGAAAAAACGAAAAATATTTCTAAATATAGTTTGCGATTTTGGTTTGGAAAGTGTTTACAGTGGCGTAGCCAGGGGGATCGATCCTCCCCCATTGGCCTGAAAAGTATGCAAAATAGCACGTTTTTAATGGTTTTGAGGCCGATTTTTGCTCCAAAAATGAAAACAGTCCCCCCCAACGGGATTTGGGAGCAGAAGTTGTGAAGGACTTGCCGTTATTTGGACCAGAGTAGTGGAGGTTTTTTGTTCTGGAGCTCACCCAACTCCGTGAAGACCTTTTTTTTTTGTGGAGATCACCTGAAATCGGCCAGAAAAATCCTTTGAATTTCGGTGAAGACCTTTTTTTTTTGAAATCACCTAAATTTGAAAGAAAAACCGTCTCAATCTAATTCAAGACTAATGAAAATTTGGGTAAAGTTCGTTTACAGTTGTATCAAACTTCCAAAAAAGCCCCCCGCCGCCCCTTTGCGAAATTTACGTAAGCATTTGTCAAAAAGTCTAACGCACATTTCCATCATCATTTTATAAAAGTTGTCAGAGTTATTTTTTGCCAATATTTAAGATTGGGTTGTATGTTTTTTCACTTTGAATCATAAAATTTTCTGACACCGTGTCAAATTCCCGTAGTTGAGATATTTATGCACGAAATTTTGGACCGCAGATTTTATACTTTTTGAAAACACTAGGTATTTTATGTGTTATCTTTTGTCGTCCCACCCGGACACACTCATCTTTGAAAATTAATAGAAATAATAGCATATTTGAAAATTTGTGAAATGCTGATACTAATAATGATGAACAAACTTAGCAAATATTAATGCGCTAATACCAGATGGTGATGGTTTTATAATTCCCTCAATGAGCGTGAAACGTATTTTTTGTTTGCAATAATTGCCGCAAAATATTGATATTAACCTGTTCTGTATCTTTTCCACTTTTTAGTTCCTTTAATTCGTTTCGGTTCCACTTCTTTCACGTTGTCTTGCAAACAAAGTTTTTTGTAGATGATTATTTTGTGCAAGTATAGTTCTTTTTTTTTAATTTCCATTCGGCAACCAACTCTGATTTATAAACTTTTCTGTTTCACAGCCTCATCGGTATCTACATATTCCACTTTCAAGTTCCTTTTAAATTTCTTTCAATTTTACTTTTTTGTTCTTATAGTGCAAACTCATTTTAGTAGTTTAGGTCTGCATTTGTTACAAGTTTTGTTCCTGATTTTAAGTTTCTATTTTGCAACCAAATGCTGATTTATTACTTTTGCATTGGTAAGAAGTTTTTTGGAGGTTCCCCAAAGTTTTGTTTCACATCTAAAAATTCCATTGTTCAACAAAGTACTTTTTGCTAGTTACGGTCACCTTAACGAACATAGATCAAAGGTTGAGTTCTCGTGAACGTCTTGTTCTCGAGGACGTCCTGGAGGACGCATTTTGAAGTCCTTGGCCTCTAAGCTCAAGTTCTTGGCCTCGAAGCCTACAAGTCCTCAAAAACGTCCTGTTCTCGGCTCGAGGACAGCATTATTTAAATTGGTTAAAAAGGAAACTAACCTAAAACCTAAACTTTTAGCCTGTCAATTTGTTTCCTTTCCATATTTGAAAAATATAATGTGATAGCCAGGTCTTAGTGAACCACATTTTAAATGGCATTGAATGCTCTAATCGGAGAATGAGGTGGCAAAAGCTGTGTAGAATTTTTCTTTTTATTTCTGCTAATATTTTCGGTGCGGGTGGTACAAACACCAAAGCACTAAAACCACCCAGGGCCATAATAAGGGACCCGGGGTCCGGACGCAAACATTTTTGAGCTGCTAATGCTACTGAGTGAGAATTCAGAAGAAAGCTTATGTGCGTGATAATGAAATCTAATAGAGTTGCCAGCGACAGTTTATTGTACAAATTATGTTAGTATATCCATGATTTAACCAACAAAACTTACCTTGAGAACGCCAACTGGGAAACTTGTTATGAAAATATGGTGGCGAATATTGCGAAAAATTTGTTTTTAAATAAGTAAGAACCACTCTAGTCACTGGCAAGCGGTCTGGGGGCAAAGCCACATCAGCTGAACAATTTCTGTGTTGAAAATCGCCGCTAGGAACCTCAAATAATAAACTACTGTATCAGAAAAAACGCTGCATGAAGAATTATTGAAAAAGCGAGAGTGAAATGAAATGTAGCAGCAATTGTTCGAATGCTTGGAAAGATTCGAGCTGCACATAGTGAATCTTTTATACGACGTCATGAAAATGAGAAGGCGAAGCTCCTGCAAAATTTTGGGCATTTGGAAAAAAATAGTGATTTACTATTTTTACGGTTCTAAAAATGTGGGCCATTTGAAGCGGGGCTTTGGGCAAACCGCAAATGTTATTAAAGCTTTTCTCCTTAATACAGTTCTAATTTATGTTCCATGTTACACAGTGTCTTTCCTGCGGCCGAAACGTGCGCGCTCATTCATTGATAGGCAATAGATGCGAGACTATAACGAGATATCAAATGCAGTAAAACGTAAAAAAAAGATTGGCTTAAAATTAGAATTGGGAAAATGTGGGAAAACCAAAGTTTTTCAAGTTCACTTTTACAATGTTTTCTTTTTCAAATTGCTTTTTTCAAAACCTAATTGTGCTGTTTCCTTCAACAGTCACAGAAATTAGTATTTTTTTGAAAAACAAAATCACTAAAATTGTTTAATGGAAGCACAGGAACTCTGCCCTTACACCCAGTACCCCGTATTTTCCAACAACTTGAGCTTGCAAATACCGGTAATGGTACATCAACTCATTTCAACAGCATAAATTAATTATTCACTGTTTTTTGAAATACTTTTAGATAATTATGTCACAGTCGCTGAATAATATTTAAAAACATTGATTGTATTTTTAAAAAAGTCTGTGATAAAAAGTCGTTAAACCAAACGATAAGGGTGTGCTTCAAAAACTCTTGAAAAAGTGAGAATCGATAATCAGTGGACGTTTGCACCGGGGCCCTAACCAATCAAGTTAAAACCTTAAAACTGATTATTTCCATAGTTTAGAATTTAGGTTTTCTCATGCACGAATTAGCCTTAATTGTTTCATGTACCGCTGCGGAACGTAATCAACGTTGTAACTTCAAAATAACATTCGTTATTTTTAGAAATTGTCGTTTTCGTATTAGCATTAAAAACTTAACAAAATGCAATGTCTAGAACACTTTCGCGTTTAAAAATAAAAGAAAATTTGCCAACCATAATTTTAGAGAATTGTGTCGTTGATCCTTGGCCTTGACTATTGCTCTCCTTGGCCTCGAAATGTTCTATCCTCGAAAAGTCGGTCCTTGGCCTTCGCCTCAAATTTTTTGAGCCCATGGCATTGAACTATGGATCCTCGACTCCACCTCTATTATAGGTAATCATCTAACCGGATTTCTACTTTTATCTATGATGATTTTCTCGTTCCAGTTTGTACTGTAAAGAAGATGTATAACTGGATAACTTTGTCTCATGTTTTTTTGTTTCTTTTTTTAATTCATTGTTTAGGTGAACAAATATGAGCTACCCCTAATTGATGTTTCCTTTTTATTTTCTACAGTCGAAAACAGTTTTTTTAAGCACAATTAATTTTTTAGTTACTGTGATTGTTTGATTTCTTATTTGTTTTTTTTTGTTTGTGAAATATACGAGATTCTTTGAGGATGCTTTACTAGAGCACTTAGATCATTTAGAGCAAGTGTATACTTGCAAAATAATTGAATTCAAAATTATTTAAAAATATAAAATAAAGTTGTGTAAATTCTTGCTCAGTTTTTGGTTCACGTATTTAGGAGCGAATTGCTTCAATAATAAATTTAAGCTGACTTTGTTTTCATTCTTAAAATTTAGGTTTTTGCTTTGAAATTTTTGTTATTTTGTAACATATGTTCAGAAGACACCAATAATTTTATGTAATCGAACATCTTCAACTTGATACGCCTAAGCTGTTTTCGCAATCAGGAACAATCTTCGAAATTTAAAAATGACTTTCAATGAAGTCAATTTCATTTTGCTTTCTCAATAAGCTTTTCGGACAGAACTCTTCAGTTGCAATCTCTGTCTGGTTTGGTGTGTGGTGAGCAGGATCTTTCAAAGACCAAATGCAGTAAGGAGAAATGCACTCTGCAGTCAGGAGAAATGGATTTTAAGGAGATTGCACAATAGTAAGGAGAAATGCAATCTATCCAATGTCAGCAGGCTTTGATCTTACCGAAACAGTTGTAGAGTGAATACGAATTGCTTTTGCCTGCACAAATCTTTTTTTTTCCGTGAAATATAAACCGCTTCCAACAGGCTCAAGTGAAACTGAGAACGAGCTGTGGTTAAGATTTTAAACTGCGAATTAGAATAGTTGCGTGCGCACTGATTGGATTCCAACAAATGCTGGCCAATGGCTGAATCGCTTTCTGGTTCGAATTGAGTCTTACTTTTTGCTTTGCATTTTCTATTTGGCTGGGTTCTGGTTGGTTGAGATTGGTGGGTTCCCTGTTCCTGAGTAAACCAGAAAGCGATTCAGCCATTGGCCAGCATTTGTTGGAATCCAATCAGTGCGCACGCAACTATTCTAATTCGCAGTTTAAAATCCTAACCACAGCTCGTTCTCAGTTTCACTTGAGCCTGTTGGAAGCGATTTATATTTCACGGAAAAAAAAGATTTGTGCAGGCAAAAGCAATTCGTATTCACTCTACAACTGTTTCGGTAAGATCAAAGCCTGCTGACATTGGATAGATTGCATTTCTCCTTACTATTGTGCAATCTCCTTAAAATCCATTTCTCCTGACTGCAGAGTGCAATTCTCCTTACTGCATTTGGTCTTTGAAAGATCCTGCTCACCACACACCAAACCAGACAGAGATTGCAACTGAAGAGTTCTGTCCGAAAAGCTTATTGCGAAAGCAAAATGAAATCAACTTTATTGAAAGTCATTTTCAAATTCTGCACCATCTCAAAATTGTTCATTAATCTTTGAAATATCTTCATTTTTCATTTCTGCACATAAGCGCTAGTTGTAATGTGAAAATGCGTTTGGTCGTATTTGACGCAATGGCCTGTTTTAACGCTCAGAAACCCAAAAAAAGCTTTTACTGTAGTTTAATACATCAATTTACGCCAGACTGTTTTACAGTTTGTAAGTGCTTTTGTGCTAACATTTATGGGTACAAAATGTTTGAAATGGTTAATGCTTTGAAGCATAATGTTCAGAACATCGAAATATTTTTAATATAAAACACAAAGCCAAAACAACTGAAAACATAACTTGACGTTTCGTGAAAAGTGCTTTTGACAATGTGGGAAACTTACTTTTGAGGATGTGAGAAGTAGTTTCACAAAACGACAAATTATCTTTTGTGATGTTTTGGTTTTGTGTTTTATGTTAATTCTTCATAGTAGTTTTGTACTTTTGTGCAAGATTTGGATTGAATTATTATGCTGTGCAATACAATTCAGCCATTTAAACTTACTTCCGTATTAATACTGTATTTTGCACCAAAAACACGCCCGAAGTCAATTCATATGCAGACACTAGCCGTATCAGTTGACCGGTATGTCGGAAAATAAGGCTAAGTTTTGGCACTTGATTTTCATAAAACGTTAATGCAAGGAACACTATGGAATGGATCACGTAATGTTTCATTGAGATCTGTGTTGAGGTGGACAAACCCCATTGCAAGCTACGGTACCGGTAAGTATGATGCAGATATCACATCTATTCGATGACGTGTGCTACAACTACCAGTCCCACGTTTGAATTCCGCCACTGCCGTTTTCAAGTTTTGCGGAGATACGCAATTTCTTACAATAAACCGGTTTTCGCAATTTTTTGATAAACATTGACAATAAGTTGCTAACGTATCTCTCTGTTGGAGGTGCTTTGCGATTGTGATGTTGCAATTTCCTTTGGTTTAGTTCGCTGTTTTCATTCAAAACAAGAACTAACTGCAAGTTTCGATTACTGAAACATGATGTATTACATGATGTATTGACGTGCGACGCAATTGTGCGAAAAGTAACGTATCGATAGATATAAATGAAGCTTAAGTTGTCTAGAGAAAAGAGTCCAACGTTTTTAGTACAACATTGCTATTTCATTAATCGCTTTAATCATTCGCAAAACACACGATACAAATCAACAATTAATTAATTCAAGTTAAAATATTTGCTGTTTTGTTGAAATAATTTGCATACAGCAAAAATGCGGTGCTCTAATAGCAATGTAATACTTGCAACCAGCACTTAAATAGTAAGGGGGCGATTTAGCGTCCCTCCATCGAGATTTAGGTGTCCCCTCATCGAGATTTGAGCGCTGGATGATTAGACGAGAAAGAGCCAGCCAACATAAATAAATCCTCCAAATTCCAGCTAAATATAGTACCAAATCGCGAGGGAAAGTTGATTTCGAGGAAGAAACACTTCAACTGACGGCAGAGATTTTTTTTGGTCTTCATCTAATTTCGGCGAAATAACTTTTGGTCTTCATTCAGTTTCGGCGACGGAATTACGTAATCTTCACTGAAGTACTTTCGCAAGCCAAATGCGTTTGGTCTAGACAGCAAAAGCGTCCCCCCATGCAAAATTTTATATTTTAAGTACTGCTTGCAACAAATAAAAAATTTCAGTGAACCATTAATTAATAATAATCATTAGTTTCATGAACAATAATTAAAAATCAAAACGGAAACTAAATAAGCTTAATCTTGATAAAATAGTAGAGCATTACTACTACACACCAACAGTGCATAGAATACAAATAATACGCATTTTTATATTATAAATGGATTAAGTTACTATTAAAGTGACATATCAACGTTCAACAGACTGTGAGAAAATTGGAGAAAGACATGACAAAATACCAACAAATATTTATATTAAAATGTATGTGATATACCATTGACATTTCTGTTTAAACTGGTCCAAGTTGCATTTGATATCACAAACGGCGAAATTTAACCACAAAACTCTCAGTCAATATCAAATGTATTGTGAAGACTCTTTAACCAAATTTGCCCCCCCCCCCCCTTTTAGTTATTTTAATATAGCTCCAAAACTAAAGTTTTGCACCCTGAATTTGAACCAAATTTAATAAAGCACATTTTCAGAAAGTTTGGGGTCAGCTGGAAAACCGGAAGTGACGTCATTTTTACCTTTGTCAGAGACACCTAAGGAGTTTTATTTAGTTTTGAGTACAATGTATGCTTATCAACGCGCTTATTCTATTCATTGTACAATACAGCGTACTCATTATCGATGCTAATCTTTCGCTGGAATAAAATATTCTATTTACTGATAAATGCATTGTATCATCATTACGTTATTGATGACGTCATAATTTAAAACTATTGCTTTTTCTGCTGTTTCTCGAAATAAACTGTGTTTGCATTAAAAAAAAATATTCATTTTTATCAGCTGTTGAATGATATAATGAAAATAATACTGCAATATTGTAAAATTTTGTGAATTATACTATATTTCAGTCACAAAAAATTACAAAGAATAATAAACACAATATATTAAAGATGACGTCATCATGCATGTAACGTCATCGTGCAGGTGACGTCATCATCTGCGGGGACGTTATCAGAGATATCTTTGAAATTACAAAAGTTCTAACTGAAAACAAGATTTAGCAACATTTAGACAAATTTGCATGCTGTTATAAGGATTTACTGGTTTTGACGACATTGTTTTCGTGACGTCAACACCTCAAAATGATTATTTTTAAAAATTTAACAAAAAATAGCTTCAAAAAGCAAAAAATCTCACTTCTATCACTTAGCAAACAATTTTTAGGTAAGGGGGCAAATTTGCCCCTCTCCGGTACAAATAAGGTGTAAAAATAGCCTAGTAGACATAGGGTTAAAGTTCCTCAAGTAGTCGAATTCCTAAAGTCATAAATCATTGCAATTTATCAAATTAAGCAAAAAATATAAAACAACACAAACACAAATGAAAAATTGTGCAGAGATGGGTAACTTGAATTATAAAATTATCAGTTGTTCAGAACTTGAAACTTTTTTTGTCACACGTGAACATGTAGCATGTAGTTACAAATTGTTGGAAGTTACAAACTTTTAAAATTCAAGCTCCCATTTACGTAATACTTTCACATAAGAAATTAGAAAGTTATGGAACAATTTTACTTCTTCAGTAATATACGAGCATTTATCCTCCAATTGTAAAAACAATAGCAAACACAACGCAACATGTTTTGGGATAGCAGTAAGTCAAAAGTTCTCCATAAAGTATCCTTTAGCAAATATCACGAAAAATTGCAAAAAGCAAAACTTTTCCTTACTGGATTAAAAATACAGACACAACCATACACGTCTAAACGTATAAACTTAATTCAATTTTTAGGCTTGTACAGTAATAGCTCATTGCAAAAAAAAAGATTAATGTAAAAAAAATCATTGCGAATAAAATAAATCACAATGCAGATTTCAAATTTGCAATGACCGTGCAATGTTGCAAAAATAAGCACTTTCAGCTCAGAATATTTTCTTGCAAGCAGTGCAGAGCCTTTTTTGAGACCTTTCAAAAAAGGCTTAGATGATGTAAACCAAAAACTGGATTCAAAAGAGTTGAAGACTTTTTTCCATTGTTGTGCTACCCTTAATTTTTGCCTGAAATCAGTAATCAAACATTTCAAGTATTAACTATTGTTTAACAAATATGCAGATTTAGTGGTTTCACATCCCAACATGATTTATTATGTCGTTATTCAATCCAAGATGTAATTTTCTAGGTGCACTTTACAATAACTGAAATTTTTTAAAGTATTTACTATAATAGCGATACAATCAATGAACTCAAACAAATCACAATAAATCATGATAAATGGCGCAAATTTTGTATTTACGGCAAAGATACTGATCAGGTCGAATTTCTTGTCGATTCAGATCGCAAAATTTTCTACTAAAGAGTGATTCGATAGGATTTTTTAGACTTTCAACTTGCTTACTATCAAGTACACCAAAAAATAAGAGTGACATAATCTTGTTATTAGTACATCGGGGTTGAAGCAATTCTTTGACAATGGAATGAAAATACGCGTTATTAGGTTATTACAAAATCTACCACAATAAGCAAATAGGGCAGTGTTATGGTTAACTACACCAAGAATAAACACAATGTGAAACAAAAGGTGTGCAAATACAAAACGTGCGTTTATCACTCACTGCACAGCAAAATAAATAACAAATTATTCAATTGAATCAAAACACAAACAGCAAAGGTGTTGCCAATGAAATAGGTTTCAGAATAGCTCCACAAGAAAAAAGCTTCCGTGTTTAAAAGAATGTGGAACACTCAAGTCGTTTCAATGGCCTTCGTTGAAAATGTGCAAATGATGTAGAATAATTTATGTTTTCAAATGCCTACAATAATTGCATTTATTAATTTTTGGGACTTAGTGCAGATTACTATGTATTCTAATTGCTTTTTTAAAATATTTGATCAAAATTAACATCAAACATTAGCCGAACAATAAACAACCGATTCATTTTGTTAATATCGAGTGTTTACTTAATCTACCTTCACAAAAATTTGCTATGTTGAATGACATTACTAGATTGATCAACGCTTTCACTCTAATAAAAAGTTTGTTTCAAATTGCAATAAAACAATTTGTGCCAATCAAACAAAAGACAAAGTTTCATTAAAAGTTGACGCAATTAGTATTTTCAAATGCAATAAAACAAATGAGCAATGAGCGTTTTGTTGCAAAAAAGTCACTGATTTTGAGAAATCACCAGTAGTTTCACTTTATTATAAAACTCATAACTTGTGGAAATCCCACGACTAATTTTTGTCAGCGTCTGCAGTTTTCAAAAGTAGGGTTGCATACTTCACTATTTTGTGATAAAAAATGAAAAAAAAACTAAACTAATACTGTGCTGCAACAAATATTCAACTATTAAACAAACACATAATCTTGTCCGCTAAAATACTGTACCAAAAATAATAATTTCCAAACTCTCAAACATGAATTACGGTACTACAAGCATTGTTGATACAAATCGTTTTAAATGATTGTAGTACGAAGATTAGGTCTCAAAACATTTCTTGTTCATTAATCGCATTTGTTGATTTCACTGCGTTGTTTTCTTTGAAGCTTATGAACAAGTGCGTAGGTAGGTTAGAACTCATCAAAATATATTGTGAATAGCAAAACCTGAATTTCCAACAAGTGGAGGCGCATACAATATTTCTGTTATTAACAAAAATGATCCTTTTTTTGACATAAAGAAATGCTTTGAATTATAATTGTTTAATCGTTTTGCGTGCTTCTAGCCTAAAGGCTACCAGCGCGGAAGTCTAGGGAAGAGCCACCAGAACGGCGACTACTTAAAACAAGCAATGCGAAAACCTTGTCTTCTCTAGTTTGAGTGATAGAGCAGTGGACCAGTAATCCAAAGACTGCATGTTCGATTTCTGTGGAAAGACAATTTTTTCGCATAGCTTGTTTTAAGTAGTCGCCGTTCTGGTGGCTCTTCCTAGGCTTCCGCGCTGGTAGCCTATAAGCCAGAAGCACGCAAAACGATTAAACATTAAAACTCTGGCCACTTATTATTAAAATTATAATTGTTGTTGCCGCATTTAATGGCAATGACCAATGACATTAGACGTTATCTGCATGGCTTCATTATTATCAACGTTTTCACAGATTTAGAGAGAACGGAACAGATTTGTTTAAGCTTCGTCATATTTTTTCGCATAACAATGAGCTGATCCAATTTCGAAATGTAAGTGTCCCATAACAGTATCTTTGTCCGGAATCAACGTTGCCTTTTGTTTAGTTGGAAGCGATTTGTTTAAAATGGTAATGCCTCGTTCAGTATTGCAAATTCATATAACATCGACCAATTTTGTACAACATCGCGGCAGGGTTTTTATTTATTTCTGATTTCAACGTTGCCTCTTGTTTAACTTAAAGCGATCTATTTAAAATGGTTCATGCCATGTTGTAGTTTTGCAAAACCATGTGACAGCGAGCAATTTCGAACAACGTCACAGCAATGTTATAAGCGTTGTCTAGATGCAAAGTTGTCATTTGTTTAACCTGAAGCGATCTGTTTAAAATGGTTCATGCCTCGTTGTAGTTTTGCAAAACCATTTAACATTCACTAGTTTCGTACATCGTCACGCCAATGTAATTATCTTTGTTTCGATACAACGTTGCCTTTTTTTTGATGTGAAACAATTTATTTAAAATGGTCAAAGTAGTTTTTCAAAACCATGTGACAGCGACCAATTTCGTACAACGTCAAGGCAATGTAATTATCTTTGTCTCGACTCAACATTGCATTTTGCTTAATTTGAAGCGATCTGTTCAAAATGGCCCTTTGAGCGCGGCTGTCGCAATTTTGCGACAAGGCTACCTTCCAAATAACAAACAATATTGCTTCAGTTATGAAAGCGGGAATCCCCCAAGTTAGATATCATGTTTTTCGTTAGAAAACCAGCTTTCCAATGAGCTATTGTGTTCTATAGGTTGCTATTGAAGTTATTGCTAATATCTGCTGTTGAAGTTAGTGATTGGAAATGGATAAAGAATTATTACACTCTTAACTTAGCGTTGGAAATGGTGGCAGCTGATAGCGATTCATGGAATGAACCAGAGTATTCTGAGCCTAGATTTACTGATTTTGATCAAATTTTATAACATTTTTTGATAGTCCTACTTATGTGCTACAAATGTTATATACATTTTTTGGGTATAAAATAAAAGGCTAAGCTTACATAATTGTTTAAAGATACGTTGTAAAAACTTATTTTCTGTAAAAAAAAAATTCAGCGCTCAAAGGGTTAATGCCGCATTGTACAGTAGTTTGCAAATTCCAGTGACATTCACCAATTTTGGACAACATTGCGGCAATGCTTTCATCTTTTTTTGAATTCAACGCTGCATTTTGTGCGATCTGGAGTGATCTGTTCAAAATGGTTAATGTCTCGTTGTGTTTTTGCAGTTTTATGTGACAGTGACCAATTTGGCATAGTACAGCGTCAATGTGATTATCTTTGTCTGGATTCAACGTTGCCTGTTGTTCGATTTGAAGCGATTTGTTTAGAATGGTTAATGCCTCGTTGTAGTTTTGCAAATGCATGTGACAGAGACCAGTTTCGTACAATGTCTCGGCAATGCGATTATCTTTGCCTGCACTCAAAGCTACAGTTTTTTGCATTTGAAGCGATTCGTTTAATATAGTTAGTGCCTCATGGTAGTTTTGCAAATTCATGTGACATTCACCAATTTGGTACAATGTCACGGCAATGTCAAAATCTTTGTCTGGATTCAACGTTGTATTTTGTGCGATTTGAAGCAATTTGTCTTATATGGTTAATGCCTCGTTGTAGTTTTGCAAATTCATGTGACAGCGACCAATTCTGTGCAATATAGCTTCAATGTTATTATCTTTGTCTGGATGCAACGTTGCATTTTGTGCGATTTGAAGCGATCTGTGCAAAATGGTTAATGCCTCATCGTAGTTTTGCAAATCTTTGTGACAGTGACCGATTTGGTATAACATCCCGGCAATGATTTCATCTTTGTCTGGATTCAACGTTGCATTTTGTCTAATTTGGCGTGATCTGTACTAAATGGTTAATGCCTCGTTGTAGTTTTGCAAATTTATGTGACATTCACCAATTTTGAACAATGTTACGGCAATGTGATTATCTTTGTCTGGATTCAATGTTGCATTTTGTCTGATTTGGCGAGATTTGTACAGAATGGTTAATGCCTCGTTGTAGTTTTGTAAATTTATTTAACATTCACCAATTTTGTACGATATCGCTCCAATGCTTTCATCTTTGTCTGGATGCAACGTTGCATTTTGTTCGATTTGAAGACATTTGTTTAAAATAGTTAATGCCTCGTTGTAGTTTTGCAAATTCATGTGACAGCAACCAATATCGTACAACGACAGGGCAATGTTATGATCTTTGTCTGGATTCAACTTTGCGTTTTGTTCAATTTGAAGTGATCTTTTTGAAATGGTTAATGCTTTGTTGTAGTTTTTTTAAGCCATGTGGCAGTGACATATTTTAACGCATCAACCGGCTGATTTAAGCGTAAGTGACAAATTCCAATTTTATGTTTTATTGTTGCAACTTCATGTATATCGTAATTGCCTCCTAATTTGAGCTAAAATAATTCCAACTCTTGTAGCAAAAATTCTAATGCTTCATCGACTATTTCAAGTGAATATAAATAATTTGCCACTAAGCAAATTAATTCTTCATTGTGATTGAATTTGTATTGGATTGCTTTTAATTTGCAACAATCTTTGAAGAAGCCATATATTTTTTCGATAGTGCTAACCTGATTTAATTGCTCTGAATATATTTTACATGTGTTTTCAAGGCTTTGATTGCAAGTGCCAAAATCATACTTATTTGGTTCCCAAAATGGTTTTTGCATTTTTTTCAGAAAATGTTGCCAAATTTTGTATTTCAAATGTTAAACTGATTGCGATAATGATTAGTTGAGGATCGGCGTAAAAGTGACGTTTCGTAAAGTTTAGTTGTTTTGCTACCTCACACTGCAAGCAATATGCAATTTGGAAATAATTCACTGTGCTCGCTACTCCTACAAAATATCCAAAAATTTCTTAATGCCGTCTTGATTTAAGTCGATGGCGTTGTCACATTGAGATTTCTTTTGCATGTAAACTCTTAACCTCATTTCACATGCAATGGCAATTGCATATTTTAGTTTTTGTGCTACGTTTTGCGTTATTTTTGTATTGTTTGCCATTTGTTCAATCACATTGAAATATGAATTTGCCCTAATTTTGTGCTTGGTCGCCAGCGATGAAACAAACAACGTGGAGCTGCGATAAACGAATCGTTTCATGTTAATTGTTGTTTGTGATTTCAAACTTGTTAATCGAAACCGCGCTGAAAATTTATCTTAATCATCCTTTACTTGTTTTTGAATGTCGCTAATTATGTCTGTATCTGTTCTTTTGTCAAAATACTTTTAAGAGCCATGTTTGAACTGTTCAAAAATGATTTGGTTTCCATACGCAAAACATGTTTTTGTTAATAGTCAGCTAAGTGATAACCATTTTTTAAACGAGCTTCTGAACTGAGATATTTTAATATTTCACTGACTGGTTTGATGAGTTCGGTGGTAAATGGTTTGTTTTTTGTTTGTAGTTTTCTGCCCAATGGAAACTTACATGCATGAGGCACCATTCCATCAAACGAAACCCCACGAGTTGTGATGGCATCGTAAAACCAATCTCCCAAACTACAATCTTTGCTGTTCAAACAATGAATGTTGAAACTTGGAATGCTCGATTTTTGGAGATTTATAGCAATAACGTGAAAAACTACCAAAAACCATCTAAAATATTCCAAATGGGATTCGTAATTTACATCATCAAATAGGAGAATAATGTGTTCAAAATCGGAATATGTTGTGATCTCTTCTCGAGCGAGAGAACCCATTCCTACGACAGCACATTCATAAGGAGTTTCGCCCATTACGTTTTCGCAATAATAACTAATGTCAGCCACAATTGATCTGTACTTACAGGCAATTGTTTTGTTGATATGTTGAATTGCTGATATTTTTTGTGCATTTAGTGTTTGTACGATTTTTTCTGTGGCTCGTTTTGGAATTTGTGGTACTTCGGTTTTCAAAAACGCATTAACTTCTTCCCGCAGTTCATTAATCGAGGCCTTGACTTCTTCTGCCTTTTTGATTAAATCTGCGTTTGATTTTTTGCATGTGACTGCTGCAAAATATGCTGGCATAACTCGATTAGATCTGACTTAATCTGCAACGTGTTGGATGGATTTCTGAAAATGGCTGCATTAATCAATCCAGCACTTTTGATGAGGGCAATTTTATCCGGGCTCCTTTTTCTGTAAATCAATCCAATTTTATGGATGATTTTTGCTGAATTTTCAAGATCTGTTTGTTTCCCAGATTGATCGCAATGTTTATATTTCATTTCACGAGCAAACTTCATCTCTTCTTCAGATCCTTATTCAATATCTGCCATGTTTGCTTGATTTTGAAGTATCTTTCAGATTGCTTAGACTTTGATTTTATTTGTTAGCTGTGACATTCCTAAAGCTTTTTCTACTACGCTATTCCAATAAATCTATAACCGCGGATGTAGATCATTCATATGGTGAAACTAAAACGGCTGAAAAATTCAGTGCATGCGTTTACGCTGGTAAGTTACTGCATAAATTACGATATTACACTACGTAGATAATGCTTAATTCCGTTTTACCGTAGAGCACTTCTGATTTGTAAAGCAATTTATTACCGTTATTCAGTATCTCTTTGTTAAAAGCATTAATTCTTTTCTTTTACAATTTGTGAATAATCTTTTATTAACCAAAACAAAATCCTTGATGTAAAAAATGACCGCTTATTCGTAATTTTACAACACCGAATTGACAGCTTGATTAATTAACAGACATCATTCTCGATTTTATTAATGTTGTAATAAGCGTATAACTTTGTTTCTACACTGTAATTTTTTGCTCCAATAAATTGTCATTGACAAATTGACGAGTTTTTGGCGAAATGATGTTTCAAACAACAAATGTTTTTGTTTACGTTTCGTTTAGAACACTTAGGCCATGTTTACATTCTCGCGTTGTGTTCCGTTCCGTAGCAGCGCAACACGTCAACGTTTGCACTGGTGAGGTTTACATTCTTGCGTCGCATTACGTTTGTTGTTGTTGGTTACCAACAAAGCTAATTCAGTGAAAAAAGTTTGAATCGGTGTAATAACCAATGGATGTTTTACTCTTGTTCATATTGATAGTTGCTCACCAGTGGCAGATCCCGAAAATTTTGGTGGGAGGGGAATAATAAAAATTTTAAGCACAAAACCTCAAAAATTCGGATGTGTTGTAACCAGGCACCTAGCCAAAAATTCGCAATGGAACCGCTGTTTTAGGGGTCTGGGGGCCCGAGCCCCCAGCGCTCAAAAATTTTGCATTTTTTTGCAAAAATAATTTAATTTTAGAGCTAGTTTGATAACATAATGCTTTTAAAATGCGGCATAGAAATTGGCAGTGCAAACATGATTTAATTGGTTCCATAAATGGCCTATGTGAGAGATGGTTAATGGTAAAATTTTAGTTCTCTTAGTTGGATGCTAGTAAATCATACGCATAAAATCTTATACTTCAATAAAATTCACACGGAGTAATTTGTTTCATCTATATTTTATAGAGAAAAATGATTGAAGAGAAGCTAATGGAAAGAGAATTGAGACAAGTGATTGGTAATTAAGCAATACTAAATAGCCTCTCCACCCCACTTCTGAGTTTAGGCCTATAATATACTTGTTGATGAAACCCGTGTTTAAGTTTTTTACACTAACAATCAAATTTTATTGCTTATTTTTGGTCATTTTTTGAAGTTTTTTTTTTTTATTTGTGAGTTTTATTTTTGACAAATTAGCCACCCTTAAGCATATGTTTCAAAAACTGCTTTAAATCACTTTTTGGTCTATTTGAGTGAGATAAACAGTCTTAGAAGTGCTAAAAACGCGATATTTTTTATTTTGCGTTTTGGTTTACAGGCCAGTGAATGGTACTGATATATGGTCCATAGTGGACTAGTGGTGGTGGGGCTGAGGGGACTCAGGACTGAGCAGCTGAGCTTCGTGCACTGGCGCACCGAGTGTCCAAGGTATGCTGAGCTTCGTTGAAAAATCTATAATGATCAACAGTGCTGCAGCACCATTCAGTAGACAGGGGCGTATTTAGGGGGGGAAATTGGGCCATAGCCCCCCTTTGGGTTGCCAAAATAGTATAATTAGCATAGTTTAGTATAAAAAATTGCGGAATGCCCCCCCCCTCTTCGCAATTTGGGCAGAAGCTTTGAGCACATTAATGGTAGGTTTTTGGTCTTCACCTTCTTTTGGGCAAAAAATTGGACTAAATTTAAGTGAAGACCTTTTTTTTTTTGGTCTTCACCTAATTTATTGGGCGAAAAATTGTAAAGTATCGGCGAAAAATTTTGGGCCAAAAATGTTCATTTCGACGTATATTTTTTCAAATTTTCTGAGGTTCCTGCTCCCCTTTTCAAAATCCTGCCTACGCGACTGCCAGTAGATTAGTAGTAGTAGCCGTAAATTTCAAATCAAATTAAATAAATCATAACATCAGCCAATTAGATAAGATAATTCAAATTAATTTCAACAACATAGCCTACAATAAACAATTAAGTTATTGACTAGGTTATCGAGACTTAAGACAAAATTAATCACCTTTCGAAAATTGGAAAAGACAGCCAATAATATTGCACAAACACTTCAACAGGTAGTCAACAACTTAAGTAAAGACTGCTAGGCTTACAGATGCTGGTGCCATAAACACTGCAAGCTGGAACAAGAGAGAGACCGATTGGTTTGGCTATACAATTAGATAGGCTAGACTAATCTGCTAATAGAGTTGCTAATCTTTAATACTTTTGCTTTTCTGATGTATTTTCCATTCTTGAAAAGAGCCTAGCCTGTGTTGTTTTGTCAATAATTCTTCTTTTAATCATTGTGTAGACTATCCTTTTTTGTTTTTAATAACCGATGAAAAGCAAAGTAACCTTCCACAAACACCTAATCGACTGTTCTAACTGCTACTTTAGATCTGCATCAATAGCTCACTGCTCCGCTTTCCTCGAGGTCATGTGCAAATGATATCAATTTTCTCGAATTGCTGTGTTTAAGAATGATCTTTTTCGACCAATCACGACCAAGAACTGCTCTGATGTACACGCGTCGCAATGCAACATTATGAAATCCATTTCATCAGCAAGCGTGGCCGCTAGACGTCACAGCGTCTGCGTCAACGCTTTCGCAAGAATGTAAACCCCTTTTGTAAGTTTTATTTTCTCCAAAACTGCGCGCGAAAGGCAACGAAACGCAACGCAACGCGAAAATCTAAACCCGCCTTAACATGATTGCCTGAAAAAGAAAAATCACATCAAAAAAACAACATACAGGGTGTCCCAAAAAAAATGTAACACTTTTGATTGCTAACTGAACTCTCATTTTAGAGCGCAATTTTCTGTGCTTTTGCCGAGTTAATGCATAGGGCAAGGAATTTTTTTCCTAAAAAAATCAAATCGCTACCTCCACTCAGGGCCATTTTATGGCACGAGGAGTGCTGCAGCACACTTTGACGGATTTTGATTATGAATGAAATCAGCGACATATGCTTTTTTGAATTCATGAAACCATTTAGCTTGATAGTGATATTTTCGATAATTTGTCTCATTTGACAGCCTCCTGATGGACTGGGTAATCTCATTCTTGAATTTTTCAACAGTTTGGGACGGATTACTGCATTTTTTTGGGGGGGGGGTCGCTATGGTAGTGCCCCTCAGGCCGAATGCCTGCATTAACGAAAATGAAGGACACATCGAAGTTTTTTTTTTCATTTACAGTATCAAAGAGCATTTCTATAAATGCTGGAGAATAAACTTACCTTAAGAGTAGAGTCATGGTCGCTGGTAGAGACTGATCTAAAGGTGAGAGTAGAGATAGGGCTGCATTACGAGAAGAGAGGGGGTTAGAGATTTTCTTAACCCCCCTCGAGAAACCTCCGGCTACGCGGGTTCTGGACCTCATACTTGTTTTAAGAGACACACAAAAATTAGGAAAAACATGAGCTTTCATATCAGACTAGAGATTTTTGTTTCTGACACACCAGATTTGTGGGAGAAACAATGGTTTTTCATGCCAAAGACCATTTCTTAAAGAGTCAAATCTTCTTCTATGGCGCCTCCCGTCAAAGTGTGCTGCAGTACTCCTCGTGCCATAAAATGGCCCTGAGTGGAGGTAGCGACTTGATTTTTTCAGGGAAAAAATTCCTTGCCCTATGCATTAACTCGGCAAAAGCACAGAAAATTGCGCTCTAAAATGAGAGTTCAGTTAGCAATCAAAAGTGTTACATTTTTTTTTGGGACACCCCTGTAGTTCACGCTTTACATGTATCTGTAGACTAGCCTACTGGTCTACACTCTACAAGAGAGATCTACCAGTACCATAATGAGACATGAATGGTGAAAGCGTTCAAGGATTTGCTAACTGATTAAACACCTAAAGAGAACTTTTGGCATCTGCTTCCAGCTTTTTGCGTTTCTGCATTAAAAGCCAGAACAGTCATTGTCAAAACAGAGAGAGAGAGAGAGAGAGGGAGAGAGAGATTTTTATTTTGATATCACAACATAAGCAAACACAACAAAATAAATAGAACAAAATTAATGCAAGGTTATAAAAACTCATACTGCAATATGAGGGAGCCGTGAAGGGACGTGAAGTCTTCGAGTCAAACGGCTACCTTTCGATTGCTAACATGAGCAGAATGAAGTTCACATTTTTTATTTCTTTCATGAGCATCAATATCTTTCTAGTATTTGGCTATTTAAAAAAGAACTTTAGTACATTAGTTATGAAATGAAGTTAATAATTGCACGCGATATTTTTGAGAAAACTTTTTCAACTTTAAATACATCGTATTACAGCTGGTATCAAATTCCAAGTCTTCGAACCCTGGTATTTGATAGATCTTTGCTCTCGATTTGTTAGATATAGGGTATTGATAGTTTATCACTAAAAGAAGACCTAGTACAACGTTTGTGTGTCATTGAGACTTTGTGGAAATAAAACTGAAAATACATTGGGAAGGAGTGATTGACAGTTTGATGAACGAATTTCGCGATTTCCATTTTGGCTACATCCTTTATTTTTAGAATCTTTAGACGATGAAAGCACGGCGTTACGTGCTCGCGCCAGTTCAGTGAACAAATCGCTCGTACGGTTTTGTTTTAAATCAACCATAGGTTATTTAGATGCGAAGTATACGTTGATCCCCATGTAATAATACCGTACAAAATATGTGGGTAAACAATCGAATAATACAACATTAGTAGTGCAGGAGTAGGTAAGAAATGTTTAAGCTTCTTTATTATACCCACATTTCGAGATAACTTATTTTCAAGTTTGGTCAGATAGGGTGAAAAGTTTAATTCTTGGTCTAGTTCAATTCATTTCAATATTGATGGTTTAACGAGTGACTTTTTTTTCCCACCAACAGTTCATTCAAAACCTCCCAAGTTTTTTGTGGGCTGTTTTTACTGTTATGAGTGGCATCTTGGAAACATAGCTTTTTCGAGGCGGCTTTAATACGGGTTAGCATATTTGAGTATTTTTTGTTGATAATACGGTTAAATGGATTTGAGCTGAGAAAATGTGTTCTATACAGTTTTTGTTTCTTTTTGATCGAGATTAGTATACCATTTGTAATCCATTGTTTTTTATTTAAACGTTTTTGCCTACGTGTTAATTTCCTAAGCGGCGCATGTCGATTTATTGTTGTGTTAATGACCTCCATAAAAGATGAAAAAACTTGATCAAAATTATTTTGGTCTAATTTTGGTAAATCACTCAATTGTTTATCCAGCGAAAATTTAAGATCATTATTGAAATTTTCGAAATTAAATTTTTTCAGCGATCGGGTATAAAAAGTAGGTTGCTCTACATTTAGTTTTGTATGGTTGAGAGTTACGAATAACGGGTAATGGTCAGTCACCGAACTTTTAATGATACCCGGGATTGTTTTATATCTATAAAGATTTGAGTAGACATGGTCAATGATAGTCTGGGATTTAGCCGTGACTCTTGTAGAGAAATCAATTAAACTATGAAAGGAATTACTACTACGCATATTCGAGTAACTACGTGTTTTATTGCAAGTATTAATTTTTTTTTAAGTCGATGTTTGCGTCTCCCAAAAGAACGCAATTTAAGTTATCTGCAGAAACTTTCGACAAAAAAATATGTATTTTATTGGCAAAATCGTTAAAGTTTAGTTTGGGGTGTCTATAAAAAACGCAAACTAGAACGGTCTCATTGCTATTAAAATGTAGTTTTATCCATAAATCCTCACAGTCCACATGATCAATTGAATAATTTTGTATCACATCATAATCTAACGTTTCGGAAATATACATGGCAACTCCTCCCGCTTTTGTCATAGAATTCTTAGCTACAATTTTATATTTAGGTAAGTTGACTAGACGAAAGTCTGTCGAGCCCTTTAATCGGGTCTCTCTTAGACAAATCAAATTGGGCAAGGTGCTCATTTCGGCGAGCAAGTGGCACAGGTCATCAAGATTCTTTTGAAGCGAGCGAATGTTAACGTGCAAGGCAAAAAGTCTACCAGTAGTAGGATCAGAAGCAGGAATCGAAGCAGTGTCGTAATAATCGCATTGCTTAGTTTTAATGGTAAAAAAATTAATCGCGTCATCAGAATTACCTATTTCCTCGTGATCAGTATTAGGCATTATTTAGTCAGCTGCAACTTCACGTCCCTCGGCCAAGCGCATAAAAAATAGATAAATATCAAACCGTAGCATCAACAATACAGCGGCACTAATACAAATACTATATAATATAAATACGACTCTTCCAACAGTAATATTTTAAAATAGTAGTGGCCAACAATAGTTTTGCATTGATGGTAATATTTAATCACTAGGAAAAAAGAATATCAATTTCTGACGACTGTAAATAAAGCTTGTGGTGCGCTGCGAGTTATATAATTAATGCAGAAATTACGAAATAGACAAAGTTTAAGTAATTATATATCATATTTTGACCATACGAAATTATTTTACCCGAACTCCGTTCAGAGGTAAAGAATAATTTCCGTTTATAATAGCCCAAGACGTTTTTTTGTTTTCTTGTCTTGCTCTTTTGAATGTTGGCATGAGTGCCTTTTTTTGTTCATAATAGGGTTTGGGCAAGTGATCGGTCACAAAGATTGGTTTTGTTTCGCAATTTTCAGCTTTGCGTTTATCATTGTAGCTTTTTAAAAACTTTAGTCGGCTAAAGAGCCAGTGCTTATTGTTATAATTGTAAAGTTTTATAATGATCGGGCGGTAACTCTACCTTTTTCATTATACAACGGTCTTTGCGGTAATCGATGAATGTCCACTAGTGGTAGTTCATCAGGATCGTCAATTTTTAGACCATCAGTTAAAAAATTATTAAGTAATTTGACAGTTGTATCTCTATTTTCCCACGGATTTTCTTGGTCTTCGACTATGCCATGAATTAGTACATTGAGTCGCTTACTGTAAGCTTCATTTTGCGGTTTCATTTTCGAAGCTTCTAGTTGCTGTTGTTCAGTTAAATCAATCATTCTTGAAAGTTCATCAGCTTACATTCGAACTTGGGCATACAGTTTGTCCTGCTTACTTTGTAAAGATTTAACCTGCCTTTCTACTGGTGTGAATTCGATGACACTAACCTTATGCGATAATTCTGTTTCGAGGTCATCACAACGTTTGTTTAGTTTGTATTAAGTTCACTGACCTTATTTTCGAGAGATTTCACAGAGTAGGTCAAGGTTTTAACTGTTTTATTCAAATTCTCAATTGATTCCAATATACGTTCTAATGTCTTGTGAATATTAGAACTTTCTTCCTTGTCAACCATTGTGATATACTTAGTTTTATTGTTTACGTATTAGCTGCTGAAGCTGGCTTGCGTAGAACAGTAGTACTTTGCATACAACTTTTGCGCTGGCAGAGAGACGCAAATATCTGCGGCTCAAAAAACACCTCCTGTCAGCATGATTGCTTCAGCTTGAATGACATGATTGCTTATGACAGATTATGGCAAGTTTTCAGTGGAAGGATCTAAACAAAGCATTGATAGCTAATAAATAGACTAAGTAGGCTACTACTATCTTTTTGAAGAAATGACTTGTCTGCTCATTTCCAAATTCAATCTACTGTACTTCGTTTTTCCCATATACTTTACAAACTTTTTTCTCAAGATTGTTTTGTTACCTAGGCTTTTAGTCTAAACTCTTCTTCACGGTTATTGCGTGATAACATAATACAAACTCAATCTTTGTTTTAATTCCAGCGCGCTATGACGAAACAGAACTTGTTATTTCTATAATAGCTCCTCAATGATAAAGTACACAGCGCTTTCTGCTCATTGAATACATTTAAAAAGTAAGTTATTAAAATAGGCTATGAAGCGACCAGTCGCGAAGACTCACGAAAGTTGGCAACCTTCGCGAGTGGCGTAAGCGACCACTCGCGAAGGTTGGCGAAGGTCGCCAACCTTCGCTTCACGTTGCTTCGCGTCCAGTCTAAACGCATCTTTAATCAAGATCGGGCGGTAAAACGAGCATATACGATAATTAATTTGCGGGCCAAGTTCCTCTTTATCTCTTAACTAATTACTTTTTTGTCAAGAACAAAACCCGCTCATTTATTTTAAATACTGCCTAGTTTCTTTTCCTGCAAATTGAAAGAGTTGACGTCAAACGTGAAAAGTACGAGGCTTTCGCTACAGGACAAATTGCTTCGCACCTAATTAACTAGACAAAACCGTAAAGTTTTTTGACTTGATCACTCTATTTTTGTGCATGTGCTGTTTTTCCAGGTCGCCATGACAAAAGCGAATGAAAGACATGCAGTTTTGTCCGCAAATTAATTATTTATATTTGTTAGAGCTTATAAGCCAGCCGAGAATACACTATTAATCCTAACTTTCTCTATGTTTAAAGTTGGTTAAATTCTGGATTTTGCCCGTTCAGGATTTTGTCCATTTGGGATTTTGTCCAATTCGGGATTTTGTCCAATTCGGGATTTTGTCCATTCGAGATTTTGACCAATTCGGGATTTTGTCCATTCAAGATTTTGTCCAAATCTGGATTTTGCCCGTTCGGGATTTTATCCAATTCGGGATTTTGTCCAATTCGGGATTTTGTCCATTCGGGATTTTGCTCGTTCGGGATTTTGTTTTTCGGGATTTTGTACAGGATCCAATATTTGGGTTGGGCGCGTCTAAACCCAAAGTTTTTTGGTTGTCTTTGACTACATTTTTTTGGGTCGTTCTGATTCAAAAATTTTAACAGCTTAGCCCCAACTTAACGCAGACATACTGTAGCTGACATTTACGTTGTCAACCGTACCAATCCCTGAACTTTTAAACAAAAGTTTAAACGCTACTTTTAAAATTAGTTAAATTATTATATTTACTCCGACTATTAAAAACCCAAGTTTTTATGCTATCCAATTTCGTATTAACATTTTATTAACAAGTTTTCCGATTTTATTCGTTTTGATCTACAGTACTTCATCAATTTTCATCCATATTTTAATAGTTTTATTGGTTTCAGGCAAGAATAGAGTAGTTTTAGAATCTACTTTTGCCTAATAGCTGACATTTAAGAAATCGTTTATTTTACCTTTACCTTTTTACCACTTGCTACTTTGCAAAATAAAATTTATTACAAAACAATCAACTACGTCATTTCCGTTATACCTGATATGATTCGCAGTGCAGTCTCCGTGCATTCGCCATAGTCGTAATGCAGTCTTCATGGATTCGCAGCGGAGTCTCAGCACAGTCTCCGTCAATTTGATGGTGAATGCGCTGCAAACCCTTGGAGACTGCAATACGACTTCACGGAGACTGCGCTGCGAATTGAAAAATAATTTTTGAACAGATTTAAAAATTTTTGCTCGTTGGCGACTCCACTGCGAATGCGCTGAGCGTCATTGTGAATGCGCTGAGACTCATAATACTGAAAAAGGTTTAATTAGCAGTGGAGTCGCAGTCAAAGCAGGCCCGGCGCCACGAAGGGCACTCCGGGGCCTGCCCCCCCAAATGACTGCTTGTGCCCCCAAAGCGAAAATTGTCCCCCTCCCAAGCGAGGACTGTGCCCCAAAGAAATTAACAGGCTCGGGGCTGCTGGAGTGCAATTCGAGGCCCAAAACTCCCCAATTGGTGTTTACCGCCCTAGAATTCGCGAGCAAGAACTGCCTTTTCGTAATTTTTGTGGACTCACACCGGATTTCATAAAACTTTTTGGACGAAGAACTTTTTTGGGTCTTCCCTTAAAATTTGTAGAAATTCGGAAGAATTTTGAATTGACATTCAGAATTTGTGGAAATATTTGGACTGAAGACCTTTTATTTTGGTCTTCACCTTATTCGTTTGATCCACACTGAAATAAATTTCTCGTGCTCCTGTGTCCCCTTCGAATTCATATAAATAAACTTCTCGTGCCCCCAAAATTTGTTTCTGCCCCCCCTCCAGTCACGCTATCCTGGCGTCGGGCCTGAGTCAAAGTTGCGAAAAATTGAGAGAAGCATAAGTTTTACTTGTTTGGTAATTGGTTCCATTTGTTTTCTTGGTTGTATTTTTCGAATCTTGCGCCATAGGCAGAATATTAATTGTACTTATAGTTTATCAAAAATTATCATATTTTTAAACTAAAGCAAAGAAGCATTAAATGGACTAAAAGTATTGCAATAAATATAATTTTGATTAACCTTGATTATTCCGCCATAAACAGAATGTTAACGACAATTTAGTTTATCTAAGGTTATACTGTAATATTTTTTAACATATATTTGGTGTTTTGGGCTCAAAGCTAAAGGTATTGTTAAGTGGATATTGAACCGAACAATTATCATGTATATCGCAGAATCTTTAACAATAGATAAATGTTGAGTTTCATTTGACTTTAGCGTACCTACTATCTAAGCATTATTAGTTGCTTGGAACCTCGTTTCGCCAAATATTCATTAATTTGCTACTGGCATTGTATTGAAGTAAAAAGACAGTTTAGAAACAAATTTTAGACACTTATTACGATATTAACAAATTCAAAAATGATGTCAATAAATTAATCAAGTAGTCAATTTGGTGTCGCAGAATTTCGAACAGACGGTCATCATTTTACATCAAGATTTTTGTATTAGCCAATAAAACATTGTTTACGAATTGCTAAAAAAAAAAGATAAACTCTTCCAGCAGAGTGATACTGAATAACCTTAAAACAATGTTTTACAAGTCAAAAGTGTTCGACGATAGAAAGGAATTAGGCATTACCTGCATTACGCCATATCATAAGTTTATAATCTTAGTGGCGTGGACATATGCACAGAATTTTCTAGTTTTTTCAGCTTCACTATGAATGATCTACATCCGCGGTCATAGCATTACTAGAATAGCGTAGTAGTTAAGGTTTCAAGAATTTCACATCTAACAAATAAAATCAAAGTCTTAGCAATCTGAAAGATACTTCAAAATCAAGCAAACATGGTAGACATTGAATAAGGATCTGAAGAAGAGATGAAGCTTGCTCGTGAAATGAAGTATGGACATTGCGATCAATTAGGGAAACAAATAGATCTTGAAAATTCAGATCTTGAAAAAAACTGAAAGAAGAAGTTAATGCGTTTTTGAAAACCGAAGTACCACGAATTCCAAAACACGCCGCAAAACAAACTGCCCAAACATTATTTGCACAAAAAATATCAGCAATTCAACTAATCAACAAAACAATTGCTGTTAGTAATTCGAAAAGCTACAGTTCTAAAAGGAAGAAAATTTGGCAATATATTTAATGAACAATTTGATACCATTGTTTATTGTATTGTAGATACAATTATACTGTACTCGATGGTATAAATTTTGTTGTTTCTGAAGCAGCATGCTAACTAGAAAAAAATTTAAGTTCAATGTTACTTGTGAAACGTTGTATGGTGGAGAAAATTTTCAAAGTTCTGATATTTCTGCCAAGAATGTAGCCTTGGGCTCTGCTTTTTGATCTTCAAAAAAAGCATGATCATTAAACGTTATTCTCAAGCCATATATATTTAATATGGCTTTCTTTGTTTATTATCATAGCAAAAATATCAAAAAGTTTATCAGCATCGTGCAAGAAATTAGTGTCAAGCTCTTTGTATTGATCTGATGTTTTCGATTTTTCGGATATCTAGTTAAACCACTGAAGTTTAGCATTGGTTGATGGATTCTTTGTGCAATACTCAGCTCATGAATAGCATAAACTTTACACCAAATCCCTCTGTTCTTTTGCAACAATTCGAGCTGTATCCAACATCCTGAAGTGATCAAAGTGGAGCAAGCCCTCAAATCACAAGTCTCTTGGTTGGTAGCAACCATGGAGGGAAATTATCAGAACTTTGAAAAATTTCTCCATCGCACAAATTTTTGCAACATTAGACTTGGATTTCTTTTTAGTTAGCATGCTGCTTCAGAAACAACAAAATTTATGCCATCGAGTGCAGTATATACTGCATCTACAATACAATAAACTATGGTATCAAACTGTTCATCAAATATGTTGCCGAATTTTCTTCCTTTTAGAACTGCAGCTTTTCGAATTACTAATTGCTTTTTTAATTCTTATTTTTCTAATTTTGTACTTTTGCATCGTTCAGTGCTTTTGAATTGAACTGTACAATCTAAACTTTTTTGAATTAACTAGATATAATTCTTCAAGTTCAGCATAAATAAAATGATGATGCAAGAGCGAACCAATACTGGATGATGCTATAATGTCAGCAGCATGGCCGAGCGGAACTGAGCGCTGATTATTGCGCAAGCAATACTGCGACCCGAGTTCGGTTACGGCTGCAGGCCGCCTGCTTCGACACTTACGCAGGTGTGTGGAGACTCGAAGAGCGCGAGCTCACTTCCCAGTCACCCTCATCTCTCCGTTCTTATTAAGTTCATTGAGTTGTGAATCCTCAGTTGATTTATAATATGAAACTTTCAATATTTGTTACTATACTATGCTGGACATTGCCCAGTTGTGTAAGCATAACTGCCATTAAAGAAACTATTTCACGCTGATAAAGCAGCATAGCTCACCAAAAGTGCAAATATACATAAATTTAAACTTCATCTGGCTTATTTTCAATGTTAACGTGAATTGCAATGCATTTAAAGTTGAGCACTGAAAACTTATCAATAATCAGTAAATCTGCAATCAATAATTTGGCTGTAACTTTTTTTCTGTACATTTTCATGGCAAAGCTCTTTTTGATGGAGATATAAATGTGCTGTTTCTGCAACTTTTAAGCCAAAATTAGCTTTCTAGCATATGTGCTTAGTGAGATATGGCAAATTTGACTATTTTAAGCCCGTTCGATCAAATTGCACGACGACTAAAGGATGCAAAAACTCAAAATAGAGATAGAAGTATTTCATTTGGTATTTGGGGCCATATATCAAGACCACTTTTTTAAATTCAAAAATTTTTATTTTTCACTCTACCCTATTGGCTATCACATTATATTTTTCAAATATGGAAAGGAAACAAAGTGACAGACTAGAAGTTTAGGTTTTAGGTTAGTTTCCTTTTCAACCAGTTTAAATAATGCCGTCCTCGAGCCGAGAACAGGACGTTTTTGAGGACTTGTAGGCTTCGTGGCCAAGCCAAGGACTTGACCTTAGAGGCCAAGGCCAAGAACTTCAAAACGTGTCCTCCAGGACGTCCTCGAGAACAAAGACGTTCTCAAGAACTCAACCTTTGATTTATAGTAGTGTAACCAGGAGTGTAACCAGAAATCTGCTATGGGGGAACTGTTGTGGGGATCTGGGGGCGAACCCCCAGCGCTTGAAACTTTTGTATTGGCAATAACAACTCAAATTTGGGCCTATTTTGATAAAAATTGGTGATATTAAAACGTGGCATGAAGGTTGGCTTTGCAAAAATATGATTATGCTAGTTGCATAAATCATGGGCTACGTGGGAAGCAGTTGTTGAAAAAACTTCAGTTCTCCTTATCTACAATTCGATAAATCATAAAATCCTATGCCGGTAGTATAAATTTTATAGAGAAACGTATAATTAGGGGGGTTGGTGGGAGGAGGTTGGAGAAAGGTGATTGGTAATTGGCAACTGACTAGCCCCCCTCCCATTCTTGAGCTAAAATATTTTTGATGGGACCTGTGTTAGGCATCTTTCAATGAGCGATCAATTTTATTGCAAGTTTTTAGCCATTTTGGGGGGTTTTTTCGGATTTTTGAGTTTTGCTTTGCCAAACTGGCCCCCCCTTTCCTCAAATAAACGTTTTAAAATATAATTTAAATAAATTAATTTTTTTTTTCAGTCTATTTTTTTTTCGTTAATCTATTCCGGTGCAGAAGAAAGTCTCAAAGGTGCTAAAAACGTGTATTTTCTTTATTCTCCATTTTGTTCGGCAAGCCAATGGGTAAACTATGGCCCCCACTCCTCTTTCTACGGTACTGAAATCAAATTAGCTAGGAAAAGAGTATAATTGAGAAACTAGTGAGTTGCTCTAAGTTGTAACATGCTTAAACCACTCAAATTATTATTATTATACTCATAACATTTTTTCTCTTTAGAAAAGTATTTTTGAAGTTCGGCTTCACTATTAAATAGCTCCATATTTTGTTTATGTTTATTATTTGTGTTAAATTTTTAGTTTCGGTTTTTTGTTGATGGTTATTCTGCGACATTGTTTTACATGATATGATCTACATAAACAGATTCCCTTTTCAGAAATTTTACAAACTGATCCACAATCAATTTGGTTACCTCTGATTTGCATTACTTGTACAGTATTTTAATTTTTTTACCACTAACGCCACCGCCGTCATGGTGCTGTTTGACCACTTCGTTCATTGCTGTTGTGTAATAGCGCTTTTGACTTTTGATGAAGTTGACATAATCGATTTCATTACTCCAAGTCTAGCAGCCACACCACCTTGTGTCCAAGAAAGTAATAATGAGTCATGTGACGAGATTCTCCACATTTTAACCTCAAAAATAAATTCTTGTATATATTTTGATGTTGTTGCGCCAAAAACCAATTTTAATTTTTCTAATTCTCTTATTCTAGTACATTTAAACATTTGCTCTCTTTACAAACACTTTGATTCCTTGTGCTTATTTCTTCAGTCTCTACCTTTTAAACCTGATGTGATATGCTTAACTGAAACACGAGTTAAAGATCAACCTCTGGCCAACATAAATCTCCCCAATTACAGCTTTGTTCATACTCCGCCTAAAAGTAATGCTGGTGGTGTTGCAGTTTATGTATCGCTAAATCTCAAATTTTCCTTAGACGATAATCAACATCAGTTGCATTATTCTGAATCTACTTGGTTAAATTTGCACCATCATGAAAATAAGTCACCAATAAGACTTGCAGTTATATATCGTCATCCCTCCACAACTAATATCGAGAAATTCTTTGGTGACTTTTCTTCTTGCTTGAATGAAGCCACTTCTGGTGACAAAACGTTGTATTTGGCAGGTGATATAAACATTAATATTGACAGATCAAGCAGAACAAAACCAGCAAATGATTATATTAACGAGATGCTCAGTTATAATGTAATACCAATAATTACATTACCAACAGGAGTAACTTCCAGATCTTCGAGTATTATTGACCATATCATAACTAATGACGTCAACCACAATATAATACCTTTTGTAATACCTGTACGAGATGATTTATCAGATCATTATGTTGTAGGCTGTTGCATAAATGACTTCTCTAAACCTCCGTTGAAAAGGAAACAAGAATTATATGTCAGAGATAAATCAGCCTTAAATTCTGAAATATTCTGGGAAGATTTAGCAACTAATTTATCTATTTATTTTGAAAAGCTACCAGCTTGAATACTGGTAATTATAATACAATTTTTGACGGATTTTCACAGACAATCCTTTCAACTATTGATATTCATGCCCCAAAGAAGAAATTATCTCGCAGACAACAAAGGTTACAAAATAAACCTTGGTTGACCAAAGGCATTTTGATGTCAATTCGTAAACGACGTTTTATGTTCAAATCCCATTTTCTTCTTGGCAATGACGGCCAAAAATCTTTTTTTCGAAAATATTCAAACAAACTTACTAAGATAATAGCTCTTGCCAAAAAATTGTATTATTCCTCGGTGTTAAACCAAAACAAAAATAACCAGAAAAAGATTTGGGAAATAATACGATCAGTACTTCCCTCGAAATCGAAAAGCAATTCATCATTTTTTGATTGTTTTGATACAGAAAAAATTGTAAACACACCCACTGATCCTAAATCAATTCTAAACTCCTTTAATAAATTCTTTTGCAGTATAGGCAAAAATCTTGCTGATGATATCCCTTAATCTGATACCATTCAACACTTCTCAAATTATTTACCCAATTGTGTTTCTGATTCAATTTTTTTGAAATCACCCAGCACTACAGAAATATCAAATGTTATTCTTTCACTTAACACGAACAAAGCTATTGGTCATGATGACATTTCTGCTTATTTTCTCAAAGTTGCCTCAACCATCATCGCACCATACTTGCAATGCTTTTTTGAATTTTCCTTTATTAATGGCATATTTCCTGAAAACTGTTCACTTGCTAAAATCATACCTCTTCACAAAAAAGGAAATAAAACAAACCCCAGCAACTATCGACCCATTTCAGTACTAACTTGTTTCTCTAAAATTCTTGAACGTCTTACGTATAATAGATTTCTGGAATTTTCAAAAAACATAACGTTATTCATAAATCACAATACGGATTTCAGAAACACATAGCTCCTAGCCATGCCTGCCTTGACATTGTAACAACTACTCTTGATAATATCAATCAAAGAAAATATACAGGACTTATCTTTTTAGATCTTCAAAAAGCTTTCGATACAGTCTCACATAATATTTTGCTTCAAAAACTTGATCATTATGGCATTCGAGGACCCGCTCATAAACTTATTTGTTCTTTCTTACATCGAAAACAATACGTTTCGGTTGACGGTATACAATCTGAAATTGAATCTATAACTTATGGTGTAGTTCAAGGGTCAATCCTTGGTCCACTTCTTTTTCTACTGTACATCAATGACCTAACCAATTCCGTCAATTGTCTTCCACGATTGTTTGCTGACGATACTTGCCTCATAATAGATAGCCCAAATCTAGCATCATTAGAAACTGAAATGAATAAGGATTTAGCAAACGTTTACAATTGGTCCATTGCTAACAAATTAAGTCTAAACCCATCAAAATCCAACCATCTTATTATTTCCCCCAAACAAAATATACTAAGTTTCCATGTCACCTTAATTGTTAATTACTTACCAATATTATCATATGATAAAGCAAAATATTTGGGTGTTTTTATTGATTCACGGTTAAACTTCCATTCCCACATTAAAAGTGTCGAAAATAAGGTTGCTAGGTCGGTGGGCATTCTTTCAAAATTGAAACATTTTCTTCCTTCTAATTCACTTCTCAAACTATACTATGCTTTTATTCATTCTCATTTGTTGTATGGTTTATCCATTTGGGGTTGTACCCACAAATCTTACCTATCAAAATTACAGACACTTCAAAACAAAGCTGTAAAAATGATCGGCGGCGGCAAATATATGGACCATGCTACACCATTTTACTCTAAACTAAAAATTCTAAAAATTCCTGAATTATATAAGCATGAAGTTGCAAAACTGGTATTTCACCATTATCATCGACGTCTCCCACCTTTACTGTCAAACCTTTACATTAAAACTAACCAAGTTTCTCAAAAGTTTACACGTTCATCAAGCACTGCCAACAATCCTACCTTATACATTCCTCTTCACAAAACAACCAGACTTCAAAAAAGCATCAGGTACCAAGGTGTTAAAATATGGAACAAAATTCCAACAAGCATTAAAACCAAACAATCTTTTAAAAGCTTTAAAGTATCATACAAAAATTATCTATTGAATATGCACTAGTATGTATTACAGAAACTTTAATATACAGTATAAAACATTGGTATTGCAATTTGGGTGAAATTCGTCACTTGGTTCATGACAACGATATGTTTTTGAATAACTTATATCATTTCAACTGGTAATCGGGGTGGCTGCAGACTTTGAAGACCGAAAGGTCAACTCGCAGTCTCCCTTGCCAAATTAATTCTTTAACTTTAATCGTTTGTTTATATTATGTGAATTTTGTGGCAAAAATGAATAAACTTGAACTTGAACTATAGTTGTTAAGGTGACCGTAACTAGCAAAAAGTACTTTGTTGAAAAATGGAATTTTTAGATGTGAAATAAAACTTGTAGCTTTGCTGTTTGTTTAAAACAAATTCTCGAAATTTCTTTCAAAAAATTTTGGTCAATGAAATGAATTTCAAATGGGGAACCTCCAAAAAACTTATCAAAACAAAAGTAATAAGTCAGCATTTGGTTGCAAAATAGAAACTTAAAAGCAGGAACAAAACTTGTAACAAATGTAGACCTACACTGCTAAAATGAGTTTGCGTTATAAGAACCACAGTTGTAAACGGGCCGACTAGTTCCGGCCCGAACCCGAAACTTCATTTAAAGCCCAAACCATGCCCGAAAAAACTCGAAGGTTAATAAAGGTCTAAAAAATTTAGCGATGTTGCCAAGTTGTTTTGATTATATTTTTGTGCACCTAGACAAAAAGTACGTCTCAGGCCCGAATCAAGCCAGAAATTTTTGTCAACTTTGAGCCCGAACCCGGCCCGAACCCGAACTCTACCCGAAAAGTTAGGCCCGACTTACAACTCTGATAAGAACAAAAAAGTAAAATTGAAAGAAATTTAAAAGAAACTTGAAAGTGGAATATATAGATACCGATGCGGCTGTGAAACAGAAAAGTTTATAAATCAGAGTAGGTTGCCAAATGAAAACTTAAAAAGAAGAACTAAACTTGCACAAAATAATCATCAATGTAAAACTTTTGCCTGCTTAACAACGTGAAAGAAATGGAACCAAAACGAATTAAAGGAACTAAAAAGTGGACCAGATACAAAAAAGTTTGATATCAATATTTTGGTGCAATTACTGTAAACAAAAAAATACGTTTCACGCTCATTGATGGAATTATGAAATCATTATCATCTAGTAGTAGCGTATCATTATTTGCTAAGTTTGTTCATGATCATTAGTATCAGCATTCCGCAAATTTTCAAATATGCTATTATTTCTATTAATTTTCAAAGATGAATGTGTCCGGGTGGGAAGACGAAAGGATAACACGTAAATACATAAAATACGTAGTGTTTTCAAAAAGTATCAAAGCTGCTGCTTCAAATTTTGTGGATAATTAATTAAATATTTCGATGATAGGAATTTGACACGGTGTCAGAAAATTTCATCGTTTAAAGTCATAAAACCTACAACTAAAACTTTAAAATGAGCAAAAGAAAACTCAGACAACTTTTCTAAAATGATATTGGATTTGTTCATTAAACTTTTTGACAAATGCTTACGTAAACACTCTCCAAATCAAAATCAACAAGCTATATTTGAAGGTTTTTTTGTTTTTTTTGATTGTGTTCTTTATGCCTTCTCTTTTAAACTAACTTGCACGAAAAGTTAGTTAAAAATCTTTCCATGATTTCCATTGCATTTTCTATTTCTCGCAATATCACCCATCTAATTGCGTCATTTAAACCTACTTTTAGTTTGTATTTTGTTGATGATATTTAGTTTCAGTAGCGTAGTCAGAGGGGTAGGAGCGGGGGGGCTATAGCTCCCCCCATTGGCCTATCAACCGAAATGGAAAATAAGAAAAATATCACGTTCTTAGCTCTTCTGAGACTGCTTTTTGAGGTGGAATGGCCTAAAAGTAATTTAAAGTATCTTTTGAAACATATATTCTGGGGAGGAGGGGCTAATTTGTCGAAAATAAAAGTAACAAATCAATAAAAGCTTTGAAAAAATGCCCAAAAATAAGCAATCAAATTTGATCGCAAATGTAAAAATGCCAAACATATAGATTTATCAACAAATACATTATAAACTCAGAAATAAAAGGAGGGGGGGGCTATTCCGTATTAGTTAATTATCAATCATTTCTATCAAATATCTTTTCATTATCCCCCCCTCCCCATTATTTTTTTTTATAAAATGTAGATGAAATAGATTACCCCGTGTGAGTTTTATTGAATAACAGGACTTTATGATTTACCAGCATGTAAACAAGAAAACTACAATGTTATCATTAGCCACCTCCCACATAGCCCATTAATGCAACTAGTTGAATCATGTTGCGCAGCCAATTTCTATGCACGTTTTAAAAACATTATTTTTTATTAAAATAGCCTTAAAATTAAGATATTTTTGCAAAAAAATGCAAAATTTTCGAGCGCTGGGGGCTCCGCCCCCAAATCCCCGCTATGCCGGAGCAGAACCGGAGTGCCGACTTCAAAACAATCAGGAGTCGGAGTGGAATCGGAGTCTGACTTTAAAGTAGTCTTTTAAGCTTTTTACAAAAGCATAATACAAAAAGTAGTAATAGTTGGTAGCAGAATGACCAACTACTTAGATGTAAAAAAAGTTAATCTAGACTTTTTGCAGGTTATTGAACAATATGAAAATTGGTTCAAATTTTTTTGCTGAAGCGGATCTTTGTCTCGGAGTATTTCGGAGCGGAGTGTTTTTGTAAAGTTTCGGAGCTGGATTGGAGTCGGAGTCGGTTTAAGAATTATCAGATTGGAGCCGAAGTGTAAAAATAAACTGCTCCGCTTCACTCTATAAGCCGTATTCAAAAAAAACGTAAAAATGGAAAAAAATCATTTGTTTGCAAAACAGAAAAAATGAGTAAATTAGAGTGGCAAAACACAAACTTAAGAAGAACAAACTTGTAGAAAATAATTGCCTATGGGGAAATTTTACACGTATAATAGCACTAAAAAAGTACTATAGGACCAAAACGAATCAAAGAAACTTGAAAGTGGAACATATACCGAACAGGTTCATATCAGAATATTTCAGCAATTATTGCAAACGAAAAAATACTATTTAAGTTCATCGAAGATATTATAACGTCATCATCATCTGATATAAGCGAATCACTATTTGCTAAGTTTGTTTATCATGACTAGTATTAGCGTTCTACAAATTTGCGAAAATTTATATTAGGTGGGGCGACAAAAGCATAATACAAAAAGTGCTTTTTTAAGTTTTTGTAAAGTATAAAAGCTATGGTCTCAAATTTTGTACGTAACTATTACGACTATGGGAATTTGAGACAGTGCCAGAGAATTTCATGCTTTAAAGCAGTGGTTCTCAACCTTTTTTGGCTCTTGGCACCCTGTAACCACCAAAAAAGTTTTGCGGCACTCAGTTGAACCTAAGAGCTTCCAATTCTAATAAAATCAATTTTAAGAATAAAGTTTGCATCAAAACACTATATTAAACCAGTTTTGATTACTAACAGCAAAACAAAACACTAATAATGTAATAAAAATGATTTAATTTATTTTAAAAGTCACTGCGAAATTTGTGCTTGATTTTTAGCGCAAATTTTCTCAATGTTAGGGCGCACATTCGATAATGCTACTTGAATTTCTTCCTCCACAACAAGTAGCCTTTCTCTTTTTCTTGTTTTTAGGTTTGTTAAAACGGAAAATGCGGTTTCGCATAGGCACGTTGTGGAAAAGTGAAGTAAAATAACCAATGTCGTTTCTCCGATGTTAAGGTATTCATTTGGAATTTTAATCCAAAATTCATCCAAAGGCATTTCCCTTTGCAACAGCTTAATGTTACCGTCGTTACGTATATCAATAAGTTCTTCTTTTAGATTCTTAACACAATGAATATCCAGGGGGTAAAAATGGCTTTCTTACTCATTTATAGTTTTCAATGGACACTGTTGGAAAATATTTCTCAACTTTATCTTGCAAAGACTTGAGATGTTTAATAACCGATGAAACCATTTCTTTGTTATTCATTTTCGAAAAGTGAAAAACATGTCAGAGTTTCCTTCCTGTATTCGTAATGACCACACTTTCAATTTTTCATGTAGAGCTCTCATTTTGTCTGCTGAAGATAAGCGATTTTCATTCTTGCCTTGCATATTGAAATTTGTCTTATTTAAGTGGTCAAAGATGTCTACCAAATATGCTAATTTCGACTTCCGGCTGTCATCACAAAGCAAATCATAAAATTCTCGTTGTTTTCAAGACTAAAAAAAGCTAACATCTCCTCTTTCAGCTGATATACTCCAGACGATGCTTTTCCTCGTGAAAGCCATCTTGCTTCGGTGTGCAACAGAAGATTTTCATAATTTGCTTCCATTTCTTAGCAGAGCTTTGTAAATAATCGTGATTTAAGTGGTCTAGTCTTGATGTAGTTTACCATTTCTGTAACTTCTTTCAACACATGTGTTAAGTCCGGGTTCAATGTTTTTCCAATAAGCACTTCACGATAAAGAAAACAGTGGGTTGTTATGATTTCACTATTAACTTTTTTCCAAGTGACACAAATCCTTTAATTCACCCAATCATAGATAGAGCTCCATCCGTACTCAGTCCTACACAGTCTTTCCACGTTAATTAAACAATGTGCAATAGCTCGCGGCACCCCTGCGAATCGCAAATGGCACCCTAGGGTGCCGCGGCACCCCGGTTGAGAACCACTGCTTTAAAGTAAAAGAACACACAACCCAAACTTAAAGATTAGCAGAAACAAAATTCCTACGTTTTTTACAAAATAATGATCAATGTGTCCATTGGAATTTAGATCAAATTTTTCGTAAACGCTTTTCCAGCAAAAATGACAAACTTCATTTTGAGTTACTTTTCCCCTTCTTTCTGATTGAGTTCTTTATTTCTCCTTCAAACTTACTGGCATAAAAGTTTGCTTTAAATCTTTCAGGGATTTTGATTGCATTTTCTACGGTAAATATCGCAATACCATCCATATAATTGCGGAATTTAAACTTACATCAGACAAGACTTTTTTACTTTATGCATACGAAAAAAAATTACACCAAACAAAATATATTCGAGTATTTTAATGCAAAGCAAGGCCGTTATTTAATTTACAAAGCATGGACGAAATGCTTTAAAGATATTTTTTCAGAAAATATATAATGTAAAGTATTTTGATTAAATTTCCAACAAAAAGTATTTTCTTGCAGTATTTCCAACAAAAATCGAAAGATTTATAAATCGGGCTTTCTCGCCTATCATTAGGCTCGAAGAATCAATATACTGTTAGCGTTTCTTTGTCTACGTTTTGCTTACTTGGAAATTGGTTTTGTTCTTTCTTGGTTCTGTATTACAAATCTTGCGCCGTAGACTGAATATTAATAGTACTTCCTGTAGTTTATCTTAGTTTATCTTAATTTTAAAAAATTTTGATGTTTTTGGCTTAAAGCTAAGGTATTGTTAGAGGGGTATCAATTCGAAGAACATCATGTTTATTGCAGAATCTTTGACCATAGTTCCATGTTTTGTAGCCTTTGGCTTTTACGTACATATTTTTTGATTTCAGCTTATTGGTTGATACCTGTAGTAAGCTTAAACAGTTGTTTGCTATTTAGTGCTGTTTATGAAGACTCCCAATGTTAACGCTACGAGTGAATTTGAAAGTTGGAATTGTCATCAGTTATGTAGTGGATTTTTTGCTTATTGTGCAATGGATTGCTCTGTTGATTTGCTGGAGAAAGCAAAAAAACATTGCAGTTTTTGCATGATTTGACACTATCATCGAAGGATAAGAATTTAGCGCAGTCGTACCAGCCGTTGCTTTGAGGAAAAGCCAGCCTCTAAAACTATGTTTGATTTTTTATTTGCTAGCGGAGCGCTTATCGATGTTTAGTGCGAAGTTAAATGCTTTTGATAGCATTCTATTAGTTTGCATTTTCTTGCAGTGCAAGTACGTTGCGACGGTCGCGTTTACCTCAAAGGGCTTCGCTCTAAACCACCGTTTGTAAGATACAGACAAACTTATAGCTGTAAGGTCAAGCCCCTTCTTCTCAGCAAGTTTTTGGTTATGCCCCTGATAAAAAAAAAACATTTAGATTTTTTATGCGAAAATTATCACTCAAGCATCTGAATAAAAATTTTGTTAGTTCTCACATTTTCATGTAACTGACACTTCTTTTCCCAGTTCAATAATTATTATTATAAATGCTTTATCAAGTTTTTTGTTTAGTGGTGACTAATGAGAATGGAACAATAATAATGGATTTGCTTGGCAGCTACTTCTCTACCAATAACAGTAACCTCAGCAAAAAATAGAACTCACTTTCTAGTGGTTAGATATATACTGGCTTTCTAGTTCTATCTGATTACACCGACTGCAATTGTAATGATTGAACTTCATACTTAAAATTGTTTATTTTGTCACTTTATTCACCATGTAAAGCAGTTCAAATTGTAAGAGACACTAAAAATGTTTTGAAATTCACAAACAACTAAATTCAGATATTACACAAAGACACAGTAAATGAATATTTAACACACTTGACACTTCTTTTTTCATCAATTAGGACTGGAGTGAAAAATCACTACCAGACTACAATATTCATGATTATAAAACTTGGGGGAGTCCAAAACCATTGCTTCCAGTTCAACTAGATCACTGTCAAAAACCTTCAACAACAAGAAGACTTTTAAGAAGACATTCAGAAGAAAAAATTCCATGTTTGTAGCTATTCAAAGAAGTGATTACTAATTAGGCCAATCCAAAAGTTCATAGATTTTTTTTCATTTGTTGTATCTATCTAGCTCTTGTATGTAGCTTGAAACCAATTCTAAATACAGTTTTATTCACCAAGTTGGCTTGGCCAAATAAACAGCTAAAAAATTTTTCCAAATATTCCAGTATTCAAGGAATTGTTCAATTGTGGTTACTTTTAAAACAACAAGTTAACAAACAATGGGTAAAAACACTATCAACACACTCAAAACTAGCCTGTTGGTGGTTTGTTTTATATTCTGGAAAAAAAAAACCCTGTTAGTTTAAGACAAAAAAGCAAAAGCTGCTCAGCCAAAAGAACCACTGGACTTATACAATAGCTTATGCTGTGCTGCAGAGAATAAAAAGTTTTGTTTTAAAAGCTAGATGCCGTGGGGCTAGGCCTATTGCTTTGGTGTATTCATTATAATGAAGCTCTGAGATCAAGCATAGCTATGAAGAATCACTCTAGAATTTGCAGCCTTAGCAGTCTAGATCCAAATTAACTTGGCTAGCCTAGCGCTTTCCCGAATCTAACTTTGCCAACAACCTACTCTTTGGACTGATAAATAGGCGCTAAACCATACAAATATACTATTTACATAATTTTCTAGCAAACTGCGATCATAAAAATCCGATCAGTGATTTAGTAGCTTATCTTACTGCAGCCTGCGAGCAAGTAATGTTGCGCAACTGCTCGCGAAAGGTTGCAACCGGTTGCAACTTTTCGCGAGCTGTTGATGACGTCAAATTTTGGTTGCTTCGCGTTGCTTCGCGTCCAGTCTAAACGCACCTTAAGGGCCCGTTTGAATAACCGCCCGTGTGAACAGAACATAAAAATAAGGGCCCGTACTTGAATACCCGCTCGATGTAAAAGCTGATTTTTCAGTGGTAGGGAACAATAGGAAATAAGAAGCACTTTTGTCACAACGCTGTTGAATTTTAAGCGCTAGTAGATAACACTCACGCCTTGGGAGGGAATTACTTTTGAGACGTGAATAATTTGTGTTTGACGAGAATAAATTGACATGGAAAAAGGATTAATGTCGTGAAATATTTGTCTTCAAAGATACCGTAATTTTTGTATGTACCGGTAATGTTACTTTGAAAATAACAAGCGCCCGTGCTTGAATACGGGTCCATTTGAATAAGGGCCCGGTATTGAGTTTAGTTGAAAAAAACATGGGCCCGGGCTACAAAACGAGCAAATACGGTATTTATATTTATTAGCGCTTATAAGCCAAGAGTGAACACACTATTATACTTGACTTTCTCTATTTTTGAAGTTGGTTAAATTCTGGATTTTGTCCATTCGGGATTTTGTCCGTTCGGGATTTTGCCCAATTCGGGATTTTGTTTTTCGGGATTTTGTCCGTAAATGCCAAATATTTTGGGTCAAATAATTTGGGTTGCCACGACCCAAACAATTTGAGTGGCCACGACCCAAACAATTCGGGTCATCACGACCCAAGGACTTTGGGTCACCACGACTCAAGCAATTTTGGTCGCCACGACCCAAATTGTTTTTTGGTTGTAGCAATTTGTTAATTTGCATATCAACTCTATGATGTTTTCTTTTAGAATCAGTTAAATATGCCAGCATATAGCAAAAGTAGAAAGACTTAACAAAATTAAAATTGTGTTGAAAACAATAAATTTTAAAACCAGACATTTCGTACAGTTTTATTTCATTAATGGTTTTAACAATTAAGCACTTCAATGTAAGTAAAAAAATGTAGATTCTTGCAGTAAACCATAAGCACACAATTGTATTATCTTTTTTAAAAAATAAATGCCAAATCAACAAAAGTTAAATAGCTGAGTTTACTTTTGATTTTTTGAGACTGGGATCGTACGATTGTGCTATGAATAGAGAAAAACCAGAAATAGAGAAAAACCAGAAATAGAGAATAGAGAAAAACCATGTTGCAAAAAATCAGAAAAGCAGTGCAATCAATGGTATCAACAATTTAACTAAACACTGAAATCACTCAGTCAACGTAACATATTTTTTGTATCATAAGGAACACCGAAAATACTTCTCACTTCTTAAGAAAATGAAGGTGCGTCATTTGCATGGATCAGGATATACTCTCCATGACAGTAGCGTAGCCAGGGGGGGAGGGGGCGGGGGGGCTATGGCCCCCCCAGTGGCATGTCGACCAAAATGCAGAATGAGAAAAACACTACGTTTTTAGCACTTTTAAGACCGTTAAATGTACTAGACTGGACTAAATAATGATTTAAAACATCTTTTGAAACATATATTTAGGGGGGCTAATTTGTTGAAAATAAAACTAATGAATAAATAAAAACTTTGAAAAATAGTCAAAAATACGCAATCAAATTTGATTGCAAGTGTAAAAATGCTAAACATAGGTGTCATCAACAAATATACTATAAACTAAGGAATAGGGGGGGCTATTTAGTATTGTCAATTACCAATTTTTATCAAATTTTTTTTTCATTAGCCCCTCCCCAATTATTTTTCTCTATAAACTGTATACGAAATAGATTACTCCGTGTGAGTTTTATTAAACTATTGGATTTTATAATTTACCAGCATCTAAAGAAGAGAACTAAAATTTTACCATTAGCTTCCTCCCAAATAGCCCATTTGTGCGACCAGTTTAATCACGTTTGCACTGCCAATTTCTAAGCCACTTTTTAAAAGCATTATTTTTTAACAAAATAGCCCTAAAATGAAGTTATTTTTGCAAAAAAATGCAAAATTTTCGAGCGCTGGGGGTTCTGCCCCCAGACTCTCAGAACAGTCCCCCCCCCCATTGCGAATTTCTGGCTATACGCCTGCTCCACAATTTAATTTAGCGCACCTTATATAAAAAAAAATAAAAGCAAAAATAGTCATATATTGATAATGCATCTTATGCTTAGGTGCGCCTAAAAAACATAGTATGTTGAAAATCACAAACTTGCATTGTTACAGTCAACTAAAATTATTTAACGAAGTAATCAATAATTAAAAAAAAAGAATACCACAATCAGAAAAACACTAAAAAAATAGAAAATGCAACCATTATCTGCGCCTTTTAAAACTAGAAACACAGAAAATGTTGACAGACAGACAGAATTTGAAGTGATTCGATGGTGCATGTAAAATTAAAGCAATTACGAACACTACTGCGCTAGAAATTTTTACTGAAAACTTAAATCGATTCTCTAAAGTTTAAATCCAACCCAAACCTGAAACCCACACTCTAAAACTAAAATCTTGACCTTAAAATAAGCGAGTGAATAATCTTCATTCACGTTTTACTCTATTTAACATTAAGTTTCTGGGTAAAGTAGTCACTTTCAAGCAATTATTGCTGCTCCAACAACTTCAAAAAATGCAAAACAGCTAGCCTATAAATCAAATCTTTTACCGGCTAATCTACAAATCAACTGGTATCTTACATCTCTCAGAAGAACGATCAGAGGTGGGCAGGGCAAGTCACGAAAGTTGCGCCACAAGCGTTTCCGCATGCCCCCCAAAATAATTACGACGCAAGCGCCAAAGCACGTGCAAGTGTGACGTTTTGAAAAGTATAATTTTAAAAGTGGCTTTGCACAGTATCCGTTTTTGTCCGCTCTTGTTTGTTTTCGAACGTATTTAGCTTCTCCATGAAAAAGTGTTTTGTTTTTCGTCCGCAGTTTTATATGTCTAAATTCTAACCAGACCGTCACATTTTAGATAGAAATTTTCAGAATAAAAATTTTTGTAAAGTGGTACAGTTCTATTTTGAAATTCGCTCCGATCTTTCATACACGAAATTTTTGAACAAAGTTTTTATTACTATGTTATACAGTTTACTTAGTGCAGATATTGAGTAACAAAAATGCGGACGAAAAAAGTGCATACTTATTTTTCATGGAGAAGCAAAAGTGTACGAAAACGGAAAAAAGCAGACGAAAAAGAATTACTGCGTAAATCCACCTTAAAGGGGGTGAAGCATCCACCTACGATTATGTGCAAAAAATAAAGAATAATCTGAAACATATCTTCAACAACTTTCTTCAGTTTACAAGTTATTGTTTCTGAAGATATTTTATTTCATAGTAAGGAGATCTCCCCAACAGTGCTGCCAGTTAAAATTTTATTTTTCCAAAAATGATGTTTATTGTAGTCTTTCACATTGGTTTGAAAGCTCCCGGATGCAAGGCTTAAGCATGAACTAGACTCACAACAAAATACTTCTACAATTTAAATAGTAGCTACCGTATATCCCAATTCCAAGAAAATTTGTTCTTAAATGGCAACACTGTTGGGAGATCTCCCAACTTTGAAATGAAATATCTCAGAAACGATAGATCATAGAAAGCTAAAATTTAGTGAAGAAATGTTGTAGATTTTTCTTTAATTTTTGCACATAATCCTGGCTGGATGCTTCAACCCCTTTAATTGAATTAGTATGCTCAAACTGCACTCAGCTAAGGTACGAAACCACTACGGTACGTTATTCAAAACAAATTATCACGCTACCAATTAGTAAACAAAAAATTATTGATTTTCTCTCAAAAATACTAACATTTGGAAAAATGCGTATCGCTCGAGCCGTTACTTCTCCGAATTGAAAGATCTCAGCTTAGATGGTTTGGCCATGCAAGCAGAATGCCTCAGGAAAGACTCCCCAAACAAGCTTTACATGCCAAAGCAAATGGGAGAAGACCAGTCGGATGACCTAGAACTAGATGGACCGATTACATTGAGGATCTTGGATGGAATCGCTTGGGACTTCGCCCAAGCGAAATGATTGAGGTGATGGAAGACCGTGAGATGTGGCGGCTCAATCTTGAGCTACTGCCCCTGCAACCCTCACGGAAAAGCGGGCAATGAAGAAAGAAGAAGAAGCGCATCGCTCAACCCAGCTCGCACTGGCGAATAATCTCTTTAACTAATGAAAAAGACGCTTAACACCTACACTTAAAAGAATTGAGGTGTTAAATTCCACTCATAAAGTCGTCATGTGATGGCAAGAAAACGACTTCGCAGTCGTTGTTTTTTCTAATTGCCCATCAAAAAAATTGGTGACCAGCTTCGATAAATTTGTGCTCCTGGAGCAATTAGCATCACTCTCTGACGAATGGGGCATACTAAAAAAATTATGGTGTTTTTTACTTAAAAAAAGTTAAACCATCTAATACTTAAGAGCTACCGATGCTGTCACTCTTGTTAGCAATATCTTTTAAATCTTTCCAGTCTAGCAAAAAGGTTGTAAATAGTAGTTTTCGTTGTTTCTTGATTTGAGTTACGGTATAAGACGTAAAACTATTGCTGTAGCAAGCAACGCGTTACATTTTGCCCAATGTAATTTTAAGATTTTTTAGGAACAGGTAGCGTAGTTCCAGAAAAACAATTACAACAATATTTTTTTCTTTCAATTCTTTTGCGTGCTTCAAGCACGCAAAACGATCAAGCTTTAAAACTCTGGCCTGCAACGTCAAAACCACACAATAATTTTTCTGCTTGAAATTTTATTTTATTATACCATTCTTTGAGATACTGAATTGGAAAATTTGAAAAATCGGCAAATATTTCAGAGAAAAGTTACAGCAAAAGAAGACCCCTGTTGTGAATTCAATCGAAGTTTTGCAAGCAATAGACGAAAGCAATTTGGCATGACGAGGCTTTTATAAATTACCTTATCAATGCTTTTCTAAAGTTTAATCTCAGTTGATTTAAAAACAATCATTTTTAATTGTATTTGAATTACGCTCAATATTGCTCAAATACTTGCGACGCAAGCGTTTAAAAATAAATTGCGGTGCAAGCGCTACCGCAAATAAAATAACTGCTGAGCAAAAGCCCACCTCTGAGAACGTTAAGTTAGCTAACCCTCTAATCTCCTCATAGCTTGCCGTAAATGGTGCGTCACCTCATTTTCCAATACTTTTCATGAACAAACCAAGCTAAAACTTCGCGAAAATTTAAGAACTGCCTAAATCTAAAATTCACTGGTTCTTATGAAAAAGAAGACAGTGTAATTCACTTACCTTGACATGTTTGCCATTGCCATAGCCAGCATCCACAATTATTGTATTGATTTTGAACGAAAATATTTTGTCCAATTACATCGCTTACATGACCATATTTGATACCTTTTTGCCGTTTAAGCCATGCTCAAAGAAAACAAAAGACTTTTACTTCAGCACGTTTGTTAAAAAAAACACAGATAGGTGTTGGCAATTTACTTCAATTAATTTTAGATCAAACAGTATAGTTTGCAATTGAATCTTATCTGTTAAACATTTTTGTTAAGAATCAACACTAATATTTATCGACAAAAATTGTTTTACGATTAATATTAACTTACAAATTTGCAAAGCAGCGGGCATCATTAATTGAAAGAAACTCCTAATTTCTCTTTTCTGTTAAACTTTCGCCAATCTAACATCTTTTTGTTGGCTTCACAGTCGTTGTTGTGGAGAAGCTATTCTCGAGCTTTTTTTATCTCTTTTTCTCCTTGGCCAAAGCTTAATTTTTTAAATTTTTAAGAAGCTTATTAAAAGTTCTTAAATAGGAGCTGCAAAAGCTTTACATAAACAAAAGTTTATGATAATATAACATATCAAAGTTTTTCCAAACTTGATCAAAATAACTGCTCAGCACTTTTTCTCTTTCTTCTGTCGCTGCTAAACTCGGTTTACTCAGCAAGTCAATAATACCAGTTTCTATCTAGGTCTTCACGCGGTAAAAAGCAAACTGTTTGCTGAGGTACGATTATCAACCGCGTCCAGTAATTAAAATAAACAACAAAAGTTTTGAACAGGCACTACGCATTATATTAGAACAGCGTTTCTCAACCTGGGGGTCGCGAAGGTCTTTCTAGGGGGTCGTAAAATTATTTATGAAATATTTCCTTAATTGCAAAGAATTCTAAAAATTTCAAAATCTTTGGGGTGATCGCTTTTCAGTTATGTCGTAGCAGGTTGTCGACCGGTTGAAGGCCAAATATTACAATGCTATGTGCAGTTTAGGCGGAAAGCTAAAATGGTATTGCTTGTTCGAGTGGAACAAATGTACCGAGTCAACCTGCATAGATTTCATAAAAAGATCAAACTTGAGAGAAAGGCGCAGCATAATTCGAGAAAATTCAAGTGACGCAAAACACCATGATGTCATAATTTGAAATGTAAACTGTAAAACACATGTTCAACATAGTTAAGCAAAACGTAGCTGGAAAGTGTTTTCTATGCTAACTTTTTGTATTAGGAGTTGCGTTTAATAGCCGAGTACAACATAGTGCAGTGTTATAAATGTTTCAGTTTTACGCTTGTTATGGATAAGAAACGCAGATATTCGGAAGAGTATTTGAAATTTGGCTTTACCTCCATAATCAGCAAAGGCGTTGAGAAGTCACAGTGTGTTTTGTGCAATGCAGTGCTCAGCGCTGAATCTTTGAAGCCGTCCAAGTTAAAACGGCATTTCGAAAAAAATCATCCCAAACACGTCACAAACGACTTAGAATTTTTTCGGCGCAATGAAGCGGGTCTCAAACGTCAAAAATTGATTTTACCGCAAATTTCCAGCAAGAAAACGCTGCTGCAACGCAGGCTTCTTATGAAGTCGCACTTCAACTTGCCAAGCTGAAAAAACCTCATACGGTCGGCGAATCCCTCGTTAAACCTTGCCTATTAAAAGCAGTAAAATTAGTTCTTGGAGAATCTAGTGAAGCAAAAATGTGGCAGATATCGCTTTCCAATGATACAATTTAGAGGCGTATTTCAGATATGTCAGAAGATATAAAAGAGCAGTTGATAAATGAAATGAAAACTTCTCCGTTGTTCTCCTTGCAAGTGGATGAAACAACCGATGTTGCTTCATGTACTCAATTGTTGGTCTTTGTAAGATATATTCATTTGGGAGACGTCAAAGAAGAATTTTTGTTTTGTAGTGAACTGAAAACCACCACAAGAAGTGCAGATATTTTGGAAAAAATAAAAACTTTTTTTGATTCAGCAAAGCTTTCATGGAAAAGTGTATGCGGAATTTGTACTGATGGAGCACCAGCTATGTTGGGTTCAAATTCAGGCTTCCAAAAAAAAATTAAGGACCTAGCTCCGCAAGCAAAAGGTACACATTGTGTTATTCACAGATATGCGCTTGCCAGCAAGACCTTACCAACGTCTCTGCAAGATGTATTAAATTCGGTTATAAAAATTGTCAATTGCATTAAATCTGGCAGCCTCAACACACGTCTGATTAAACAACTCTGTAAAGACATGAGCTCTTCACATGAAGTTCTACTGTTTTACACGTCTATGCGTTGACTATCCAAAGGAAACGTTCTTAGCCGTGTTTTTGAAATGAAAGATGAAATAAAATTATTTGCAGAAACTCACAAAAAAGAATTTTTGTGTTTTTTTAATGATGAGTTGTGGATGAAAAGTCTTGCATATTTAGCAGACATTTTTGAAAAATTGAATCGCTTCAACCTAAAGTTGCAAGGAAAGAATACAAACATCATCCAACTCCACGACAGTCTGAATGCATTTTACTCCAAATTACAAAACTGGCGTCAAAAAGTGATACAAGGAAATATCGCCATGTTTGAAAATTTGTCCAATGCTCTTAAAGAAGATGAACAACTCAATGAACGTTTGAAGACATCGATTACACAGCACCTTGAATCTATTGAAACTGAGTTCAAACGATATTTTCCTGAGCTAAAAGAACAAGAAGTCGCTTTCGTACGAAATCCGTTCTCGACTGCTTTAGATGTTAGTGATATTCCCGATGAATTACAAGACCAATTTTATGATCTTCATAATGATTCGTCCGCACGTGATGTTTTTCAGGAAATGGAACTCTCTCGATTATGGTGTTCTATGTCCGAATCCTACCCACAAGTATCCGAGCTGGCTTTTCGAATATTACTTCCATTTGCCACGACATACCTCTGTAAGAGCGGCTTTTCAGCTCTTGTACAAATTAAAACGAAAGCACAAAATCGAAGGAAAGTTGAAGATGAAATGAGACTGGCTTTATCGAACACTAAACCACGATTCCCAAAATTGGCCTTGCAGTTGCAAAGTCAACCGTCGCATTAACAGATGTAAAATTGAGCAGTAATTTAAAATTAAATATCGTTAAAGTGTTTTTTTTGTAGTAATTTTTAATCGTGTAAAAAGTAGAGCAGGAAAGGGGTCGTGAACCAAAAAAGGTTGAGAAACACTGTATTAGAACGTCCTGCTTTAAGAATTGCAAACTGTAAAGGGTGGTAATTAGCTCACAAGGCAATATTTTCGCAGATTGCTTAACATTCCAAGCATTTAACTCAGCGAGATGAACAGTAACACCTTAAATAAGTCAGTTTTATAAATGTCACCAAACCTAAATTTTTGATTTATATTTTTCTTAAAGCTTGTCAATAAACTTTAGTTAACAACTACAACTGACTCTAAATATTTCTAATGTTAAATTTTCTTTGATCCCAATAGACTTAGTCAACAAATTTAAACGATCAAAAACTATATCATAGCCTCAAAAACAATTTTAGAACAACACAAAATATAAAAACCTTGCTGATATTGGTATTGAGAAAATTCACTGGAACCAAATTTTAAATCTTTGTGAATTTTTGAATTTTTGTAGATTTCTTACTTGCAGGAGTGCCGATCCTTGTTGAGCATTGGGGGGGATAATTTGCGATTCTATTCCAATTTTGCCCTATTTTCAACATTGGAGGGATGAACCTCGACCACGATTTTTTTCACGTCAGCAAATTAAGTGCAGACTAACAACAAAAAAAAAGGTCTTCACCAAAATTTCAAGAGGTTTTTTTCCCGAATTCAAGTAATTCACACGCAGACCATATTGGGGTGGATGCTGATGTAGCCCTTTAGTCAAATTATTGGGGGGATGCAGTCAAATTATTTGGGGAATATATTTTCCCATCCCCCTGGGTTTCGGCATCCCTGCCATGACTCAAAGTTTTTCTTTGACCCAATTTTTTTTTAATGTTAATTCTTTACTTAACCAAGTTTTTGTATTTACCAAAATTTTTGACCTAAAATATTCTTTTGACCCAAATTTTTTTACCCTAAATTACTTGCGACCCAAGAGTTTATCATGATCCAAAAAATTTGACCCAAAAGTTTTGTCAATGACCTATGACCAGTAGTTTTTGGGTCGGCTTGAACCAAAAAGTTTAGAAATATTGGTCTTAGACTAAAAGTTTTAGTGAGTGACTTAAAGCAATATAGCCATTTTGGTTACTGACCTAAAAACATTGAAAAATTTTGCATACAAGATCGAAAATTGCAATCGCAAAAATGAGCTGAAGTTTTTTGAAATGATTGTAAAAATAAATTCAGTCATGTTTGAAATCATGAGCAGTGAGTGGTTCACCACATTTTTACTAGAAATACTTTTCATTCTACGGTGTGTTTTAATTTTTGACGCTTAATTTTTTGATGATCCAAATTTTTGCATTGACCCAAAATGTCCTTTAACCCTTATATTTTTGCATTGACAAAACTTTTTGACCCTTAATTTTTGTTGAACCAAATTTTTGTATTGATCCAAAAGCTTTGACAAAAAATATCACTTTGGCCCTAATTTTTTGCTGATTTAAATTTTTGCAATGACCCAAAAACGTTGACCCAAAATTTTTCTTTTACCCAAGTTTTTTGCCCCAAAATCACTGGCGACCCAAAATTTTACCACGACCCAAAAGCGTTGACCCAAAAGTTTTGGGTCAAAGGCCTATGACCAGTATTTTTTGGGTTGGTTAGTCATATTTGAAATTATGAGCAGTTAGAGGTTCACCGTATTTGTACCAGAAACACTTTTCATTTTACAGTGTGTTTTAATTCTTTGACTCTTAATTTTTTTGCAAACCAAATTTTTGCAATGACCCAAAAACGTTGACCCCAAAGTTTTCTTTGACCCAAATTTTTTGACCCAAAATTACTGGCGACCCAAAATTTTACCGCGACCCAAAAATTATGACCCAAAAAGTTTGGGTTAAATGCCTATGACCAGTATTTTTTGGGTCGGCTGGACCCAAAAATTTTAACAGTGTATGTTTGGATCATATAGTGTGTCTGAAATTCGGGCCCGCTGTTTGATTATGGCAGTACAGTCAGTAGATAGACAACACGGTGCTGGTGATACGCTAGATAACTGATTGATGGTATTTATTTCAATTAATGGGTGACTGCTTTGGTTTTTGTTGAGCTGGATTGACTTTCGTTTTGTCTTTAATCAAAAGTAGGTTGTAGCTGACTGCATTAGGGTGTGGATAATTTTTGGTTAAATAAATGAGTGTCGTTTGATAAGATTATTTTATAGTAGTGTAATTACAAAATTTATAGTTTCAGGAAAGAGGTTACTTTCAGTAATCAAATTGCAACACAACTCAAAAACACCACTGCCTTACCTTATTGCAAGGCAACTACAAGCTAGGCTAGCTTTATATTTTGATTATACTGTATTAGTCCAATTCAAATAATTTAAACAAAATATATTTGAAATTTTTTGAAACAATAATATCTTCAACGTATTTTGTCGATGCTTTGTAAATAAAATAGCACTTTTGCTTTTCATTAAATTCATGAATTCAAACAAAAAATCTTGTTCTCGCTGAAGCGTTTGACAAGCGTTTGGGGGCCAATTTCCCAATTATTGCAAATGCTCTACACAACTTCTTTTGAAAATACATCGCAGCGGTGGTAATCTATTGGCAAAACCGAGCCAAATTTGGCCGGCTCGAGATTTGAACCTTAGACCTCTTGGTACAAACACCAATGCGTTATCGCTTGACCAACTGTATTAATACTGAAGCATGCAGATTTGATTGTGTTAAAATTCATAAATTGTTTTGTAAGATTGATTCACAAAGACCTTGATTGATTGGCCTTGATTTTTACGAAACTAAATAACATCAATGAAGTATACGAACTAAATTGTGTTAAAGCCTGATACACATACAATCGTTCATAATTTTTTAGAGTAATTTTTTTTCGTGTGCATAAAATAAAAAATAATGTTTAACGCAGTCTTAAAACCCTATATTACTCAACGGTAGGGCTTCTGAAGCCCACACTCGTTACAAACAGTAATTACTTAAGTCTGATTTGCAATAAAAACCTGAATTTTTATGGCTTTTACGATTTGTTTTTGCCAATTAGGATGATACTGTTTTTGTTTGTACAACTTAAGGGATTCTAGAGTGAAATTGGGGTTGTTGACAAATTTTTTGAAATTTTGCCGAGGTTTGGTTTTGGGTGTAAAATTTTAATTTCACGGTTAATGTTTCTGGTAGAGATTAAGAGGATTAGAATAAATTCTTGTCCGAGATTAGATGTATTACAATAATTAGCGTGACTGCATTGCGAACGAAAAGCTACTACGCCCAAGACAATAAACAAAAAGTAGGTTTCATTGTCTTTGTTTTCACGCTAATTTTGATTGAATAGAGTTATCATTTGTTTGCAATGCAATGATTCCTCGCAAACTACAATCGAACAAAACAGTATTATAGCGGAAAACTGATAATGATTCGATATATCAACAGGTTGTTTTAGATATACGCCAATACAAAAATCAAAACCAATTCTTCAATGTGCTATACTAGCAAAATCATGTCGAAACGCGTGACGAGATTGCAATGCCCAGCACCGAGTCATAACCAATGGGCAACACAGTTTCTTTTGAATAAATGTAGCAGCGGTGGCGAGCCGTAACCAAATTGTGTCGGATTCGACCAGCACGGGAATTGATTTTTAACTTCCCTTTTAACTTCCAACAGAGCAAACGCGCAACTGTTCAGCCAACTGGCCACTAAAAGCAAAATATAAACTAATGTTCAATGTAGTCTACCTTAGTTTTCACGCCCTACATCCGACTTACAAAAAATTGCAAAAAATTCAAATTGAAAAAAAAAAAATTTTAGCCTACACATAAAGCCACGAACTAGTTTATTTCCACGCCCCAAAGTTGATGTTTTTTATTATTTATTTATTTTTATTTATATTACAAATACAATGCTTCTGTAATTAGTTTTATGTGACGAATAGTTCAAATCAAACAAATAAAATCTATATTAAACTTACTGTATTACGGCGAAGCATGTAGCGAGTTTGCCGGGCTCTTCTCCGCGTCATTTTGCCCAGGCAAAATAGCTCCTTCCGAAGAAATGTTGCAGCGATGGCGAGCCGTTGGCAACACTGTGTCTAATTTGATCGGCTAGAGATTTGATCTTCAGACCTCCCGGTCTAGAAACGAAAGCGTCATTACTAGTTAGATAATAAAAGGATATCGCTACTCAAGCGTAAATAATCATCAGAGGAGATTTCAGTGTCTAAATTTTTGTATTTCGTATTGTAGTTTACCTTATAAACTGCCTTGAAACTAGCTTTTGTTAGGCCTTGGCTGGTGACCAGAGCCTCAGAGAGAAATTTTATCGGGGAATACGAAGACTGATATCGAGCTTGTTTGCCAAGACAAGGGCGGGAAATTAAATGAAAACCAACAGCTTTTTATTTGGACAAAGACCAAAAAAAAACTCTTCATCGCTAATTTGGTCAACTTTTGTTGGAAATTGCTTGAAGACCAAAAAAAAAAAAGATCTCTACCGGAAATCCGGCTGGCTTTTGTATGCATGCATACCGAACTACTACTAATTGGGTGCGCGTAAACTTACATGTCCTACCTGGCCCAAGACCCAGGCTCGATGTACCTCCTAGATCCCCTCTCGCAGGCCCTGCCTGGTGACCTCCAAACCTCAAGATTTCTAAAGACTATGCCCCAAGAACGATCAAAAGTTTTTTTTACATTTTGGTCGTATATTTACAATGTACAGAAAGTGTTTCATGTGATTAAAAGAGCATAAAAACTAATAGAAATGCCGATAATTTTAAAACGCTTCCTACTTTTTATTGAACAAAAACTCAGTTGTTTTTTTCTGCAAGCTATAGCAAATAAATTACCTCAATTTGTTTTATCGCAATTTTGTAAGACAAATTAGAAATTGTCAGCAAGACAATATTATTCATTTTTGGAACGCGCTATTATGGATAGATAAGCAATACTGATAAATACTCAGTTGAGTATAAAAACCAACGAGTGATTGCTACTCCGTATTGTTTATTTAGCTCTTATTCTATTATTGTTGCTGTCTCTGGTTTGACTTCAATTAGTACCTCTATTGTTAAAACCATCATCAGACAGTTTTGTAAACGATTCCTATTTGTTTCACATGAAAATGTTTTTGTTTGATTACGTTTGGGAGTAATTTCGTGCTTAAATACCTAAAACGGAGATCGCAATAAATTTGAGACTTAAGAATCAAAAACAATCAGCCTTTTGTATAATTTGAGCAATTTAGCAGCATTTAATTGGACTGAATGATAGAATAAATCCTTTATTAGTATAAATTGTTTTAAAAAAACTAAAAAAAAAAAATAACAAAAAACTTCGTTTCCTACTTATAGCCAAAAAAACTTTAACCGCATTATTACACTTTTTTACAAAGTAAAAGCACACTAAAATACTTTGAACTAAACCGCAATAACGGCCATTAGTCAAATAATATGTTAGTTTGTTGCTGCAAACATTTTGTTTCAGAAGTGTCAAATCTTAATAAAATTGCGTTTGTCTCGATCTGGAACGGGAGATCTAAGGTTTAAATCTTGGACCGGCCAAATTGGACACAGTGTTGCCAACGGGTCGTAACCGCGCGACATTTCTTCGAATGAAGCTGTGTTGCCCAGGCGCAATGACGCGGAGATGGGCCCGCCAACTCGAAACACGCTTTGGCGTAATGCAGCGAGTATAATGAGAGATTCGATTTGAATTAAATGCGATATGACAATACGCCAAACTTGATGTAAATGAGGTCAGCTTCCTGTTTACCGCTGTATTCTTATAGCCAAGGAAATTGCGCGTTTTTGAAAATGTAGTGTATTTGGTTTTGCGACAACTCTGTTGTACGAACGTTGTTTTCAAGTTAACGGGCTTATCATTCTATATAAAGTATTTTAGCCAAAATATAATATAATTAGTTTAGTATACAGTGAAGCATTAGTTTACAATAGAGTTTTGGCGACAATCAGGAAGAATTTAATACAATTTTGCAATATATAGCAATTTATACAATGCATGAATAAAGCTTTATCATACGTCATCTAATTACTGCATGTTACATCATTATAATAGTTCAAATAATTCAAATTTTCCGAAATTTTTGTGATGCTTGAATAAATTCGTCGACCCGCAATATGCATATTGAGAACGTCATTGTCTCAGTTACTACCGTTACCGCTTCTCACGGTGAAGCAATCATAATCTCATTTCACGCTTAACTATAATTCCGCACAACCATTATAATCCTTTTAACGCTTATTAAGTCAGCGCTTAAGATCAGAAACTTGACCACCTTAGATAAAATGCATATTTCATTAACTTTCGGGAATAATTTCTAAAGTTGTTTTTGTTATATTGAAAGATGAATAAATGCTCTACCATGTGAAATTTTGAAATTTCTAGCTTGAGTAGTTTTTAAGTTATTATCGAAAAACCATGGTGGGCTTCAGAAGCCCTGCAGTTGAGGAGTCAATGCTTTGAAAAAGGTTGAGTGATATTGGGTTAAATTTGCAATTGTGTACGTGATATTGCAATAATTACTGTAAAAAATGCAATCAAAATCACAAAAGATTTGAAACCAACATTCGCACAAGCAAGTTTGAAGGAGAAGAAATAAAGAACACATTTAGAAGTAAAGGGAAAATACCTCAAATGTACAAACTTTGAGACCATAGCTTTTATACTTCATGAAAATTTAAAAGAGCATTTTTTGTGTTATTGTTTCGTCGCCACATCTGATATAAACTTTCGCAAATTTGCAGAACGCCAATACTGATCATGATGAACAAACTTAGCAAATAATGATACGCTAATATCAGATGGTGGCGACGTCATAATACCCTCGATGAACCTTGTCACGATATTGATACTTGGCTAGAGTACAACCTTTAATTTCTAGAATAGTCCACGTTGACATAAACCATAGAACGACTAAGATGTTAATTGACGAATCAAACATGGCAGTTGATAGTTCCGTTTGCATCTTAAATTGCAGAAAGCAGCTCACCAATCTTAAATTAAGAACTTCCAATTTAAGATTGAAAACAAAACAAATTCTCTCTGAGCAAAATCGCTCCACTAAAACTTATCGCGATCGCTAATTCAGATCGCACAAACTTAGCGCGATCGACCAATTCAAGTGATTGCACATTACGGCTACACAAGCCAAACACAGCTACACAATCCTGGCTAAACTGCATACGAAACTTATTCAAATAGAACTATTAGAATCCACCAGTTATTAGAATAGTAGAATAATTGGAATAGAAAACCCGCCTATCTATATTGCGGCAAAAACGAATATCCCAGAAAAATTGTTACTACGTCACAATACAAAAACTATACAAGCTTAGGATGAGCAATTGCAACTTAATTAGACGTCACAAACTTCAAGTCTAAATATAGCAATTAAAAGTCGTAAACACCCAAGTAACTCGACGATTGTAAAAGATTGTAGAACATACGGGAAAAGATTTATCTCTAACATTCCAAATGAAAAAAAGGCGGCGAAACAGGTAAAGCAGTACGATGACTAAAGTCACTAAGCTAAGGCAAGCAAATAATCACGAAATACGCACTCTAAATTATTATACGTGACAAACTTGAATAAATTTTTCTCTTTTGCAATAATTGCAGTAAATTTCTGATATTAACTTGTTTTGTATCTGTTCCACTTTTAAGTTCCATTGATCGTTTCGGTTCTATAATACTTCTTTAAAGTAATACGCGCAAAATTTAGTGCATAAATATTTTTGCGCTAGTTTTGTTCTTTTTAAGTTTGTGTTTCGCAACTCTGATTTATTCATTGTTTCTGTTTCGCAAACAAATAGTGATTTGTTTTATTTTAGGTTTTGTTTTTAGTACGTTTCGGTTTCACATTTTGATGCTCTTTATGCAAGGAAATTTTTGTAGTAGGTCATTAATTGTTTCAAGTTTTGTTCCTCTTTTTGAGCTCCTATTTCGCAATCAAACGCTGATTCATTGTTTTTTGATAGGTGGGAATTTTCTTAGAGGTTCCCCATTTGAAAATTGTTTTATATTGATCAAAGTCTTTGGAAGACTTTTGAGAACGCTTTTTAGAAAAACTGCAATTTCACAAGTTTTCAATCCACAGTTTAAAATTCTATCGGTCAACAAATCATTAGTGGCTTTAACAGATTTTAAAGTCTCTTTTGTTTTTTGCATCAATTTATACAAGATCTACCTAAAAATTGTATGATAAAGAATCTTCATAATTTAGCTAAACGGCTACAAAGTTAAACATTTTAGAAAGGTTTAATATATTTTTAAAACGGGCTGGGGGGCCGCAGGTGTAATGATGAGGCTCCGCACATTTGTTAGACCCTGTCACTATTTCATAAAATCGTGAGTGTACGAGTGTTTCTTTATTTTTTCAACAGAAATTCATTATGCCCAAAACTTCGCAATGTCTGCGTACAAGCTTTCAGTTGGTTGACCTAAACCAAGAATGCGCTCGTATGCTCACGATTTTATTCAAATTAGACTGACCGGGCATAGACTTTTTAACGAATTAAGGTGAGTACAATATTTTTTTTTTTTTGAATTCATAAATTTATCTCAACACAAAGACGCTGATTAATACACAATAGCACTTACATCATAGTATGAAGATTTATTAAGGTTTCGTTGGACGTTTGGGATCTCAAACTAGAGATACTAACGTGTTTCAACACAGTTTTATGTCATTTTCACGGCGTTACATTAAAAAACATAAGCAAAACACGGAAAACAATTTAATGCAATATGCGCTGAGCTACTGCGACACGTTTTGACCTTGCTCAATGGTCTCATTAGGCAACAATAACACGATATACGCATCACTCAAACAAAATATACACATTGTGTGATTGAGTTAAAATTCAGGTAGAAAATTATTATAGTATACGCATTTGTTCTATCCATGTATAATTCCGTGTCGACAGACACTTATGACAGTACATGAAAAAGCACAGGAAGCGCTCCAGTTGAATGTACTGTAAATGGGCAACACTATCGGGAGAGAATTAAGCAAGTAATTAAGTAATTTAGCAAAACGACTACAAAGTTAAACATTTTAGAAAGGTTTACTCGCATATATCGCAGCGGTGGATAGCCGTTGGCACGCTGGTCTAATTTGACTGGTCCGAGATTTGAAACTCTTGTTCCAAAACGTGAAAGCGTTACCGCTTGACAAACTGTTACTCTAATACATAAGCAGATTTGACTGCATCAAATTTCATAAATTACTTCATTATTGTTTCTATTAATTGGTCTACGTTTTCATGAAATCAAACATCATCAACAAAATACAAACTAAATGTAGCTTTAAATAACAAAATCAGATGGGTGATATGGCAATAAATAGCAAATGCAATCAAAATCATGAAAAAATTTGAAGCAAAGTTTTTGTGCAAGTTAGTTTAAAGAAGAAGAAAAAATAGTAAACACAATTAGAATAAACGAAACAATACCTCTAAATATAAAGTAGTTTGTAATTTTAGTTTGGAGAGTGTTTACGAAAAATTTGTCAAAAAGTCCAAAAGACACATCCATCATCATTTGATAAAAGTTGTCAGAATTATTATTTTTTGCTCATTTTTAAGTTTGGGTGGAATGCTTTTTCGTTTTGAAAGGTGAAATTTTTTGACATTGAGTCAAATTCTTATAGTTGAGATATTTATGCACTAAGTTTGGGGGCGCAGCTCTTACACTTCTTGAAAACTTTAAATTCAGTTCAGGGGGTTAGGACATGAGCGTTTGGGACATTGTTTCACAAAATTAAATAATGATTTAATGGAATTAATGGCAAAATAAAAATAAATGGATTTGAGCTGTCGCGAAGCGTTTCGTTCTTGCTCAAGGAACTCATCAGGCGACAAAGGTCAATTCTGTTTTGTTAACCGAAAAAAAATTGTAATTGTAGAAGGCCCACCCCCTCTTACCGTTTCTATGTCTTCCAGTGCAAAATTACTTCAAAACTTTTTGTCTACAACTACTGACCACCGTTACCCAGCTATCACTTTCTACTCAAAACCTTCAAAATTTACCAGTGCTATAAAGCTACTGCTGAGATCTACTGCCTAATATCGCAATATTACCGAAATGTGCAGGCTAGGCCTACTTACAGCTAACAATGCAATTTGGTTTGCATAAAAAGGTAAATGTAGAATCAATCATAAGTATGGAACTTAATACCAAATATCAGCTTACTTTTTTCAAAAAATGCAAAATATTGCAAAACATTATAGGTACGGAGATACGGAGCATTACGCCATAAAAATGTTTAATAAAAGACACCAACGTTATTCTAATTAAAATTTTCTATCCTCATAGCACTATCTCTAAAAGCGCTCAAACTAAAAAGTGAGGTAATTCAAATTTTGAGAAATGCTAAGACAAGAGTCATAGCTAGGGCTATTTTTATTTTGACTTAAAAAATTTTTTTTGACATTATATTAACTAAATTTTGACTTAAACCGTTTTGGTCTATTTGAGCTCCGAATTTTGATTTAAAAAAAAGTTTTGTAATTCGAAAATCACGAATTTACGTAAGTTGGAAGGCAATCTTCTTGATTTTTCATTGACAACATTGAGAAAGAAATCTCGATCAATCATTCTTGTGATTAAAGCAACTCAGCAATGCCGGACACAAAACTAGAAATCTGCACACCTTTCTATGTCAACTACATTTTTTTTGTAACCAGTAAACTTTGGATTGAAATTAGCCATTTTTAAATTTTTACAAATTTTCGGCCTCATTTGTTTTTAAGTTTTTATTGGAAAATAAATTGACACAATTTCATTCTTGCTTGGTAAAAAGTCGTTCTGTAATGTAAAAGTTTTATTTATTGCTAAAGCTCTGAAATCAAAGCAGTACAGTCCAGAGTTGTACAGTAAGTCGGGCCAGGCTTTTCGGGTCGGATTCGAGCCGGGTTCGGGCCTAAAGTTGACAAAATTTTGGGCTTAAGTTGGGCCTAAAACGTGCTTTTTGTCTTAGGTGCACAAAAATACAATTAAAATAACTTGGCGACATTGCTGAATGAAGACTTCATTTCAGGTTTTTTCGGGAATGATTTGGGCTTCAAATTAGTTTCGGGTTCGGGCTTATATCTTCGAGTTCTAACCGGGTTTGGGCCTGAACTAGTCTGCTGGTTTACAACTCTGGTGCAGTTCCAAAAGATTTCAGAATGTGATTTTTTCGTCGTGATATATGGTACTGTTTTTATAATAAAAACGGACCTTTTGATTTTTAAATTTGGACGCGTACATATTGTGTTCTTAAAATAATTATTTTATTTATGCCGAGGCTGGCATTCTTAATATTTTCTTAATTTAAAAAAATGGTTTTGCATTGTTATAAAATCATTTATATAAAGAATTTTATTCAGGCAATTGTATTCTGGCATATTGCAACAATTTGCAGAAGTTTGAGTAGTAAAACAACTTAATTCAAACAAGCATGAAAGTGCTTATAAAGTTTCATTGCTGCTCAAATATCCAGAAAAAAAATCAGAAAAAAAAACTTTGTTTGCTTTTGAAAAACAATTTTTGATCACATACAATTTTGACAAATTTTCACCTAACCCAAAATTTTGACTTTATTATAACTCATAAAATCTAGCCAAACTGGCTCCAGAGCACCGGAAACCATTGTTGGTATACGTTAGATGATATAATAAACCCCTGAAAAAAATTCGCTTTATTGACTTTTGCTGGCCCTAGTCATAGTCAAAAGATAAGATTAAATTCTCGTAACGGTGGTTGGTAGTTGTAAACAAAAAGTTTTGAACTAATATTGCAAAGGGAGACAAAAAAGCGGTAAAGGGGGGCCTTCTCCAATTATAATTTTCTTTGGTTAATGAAACGATATTGACCTTTGTCGCCTAATGGGTCCCTTGATCAAAAATAAAACGCGTTGCAATAGTTCAAATCCATTTATTGTCATATTTTCATGAAACCATTATTCATTTTTGTGAAGCAATGCCCCAAGTGCTGTTGTCCTGAACCCCCTTAACTGAATTTGATTTACGCTCACCACGTCAGAAGTGGTTTGAGCACTTTCGGTTTGGGTTTCTCTTGATTATGACCCTCGTCTTAGCCTTTCTCCCAACTTTGAAAAAATTACGTTATTTATGTGTTACAGTGAAACCTCGTTTATCGCGGGGGATACGTTCCAAAAATAACCCGCGATAGGTGAAATCCGCGAAGTAGTCAGCTTTATTTTTTACTGTTATTTTACAATGCAATACTGTACTGCAGAATGAAACAAAAAATAAAACCTCTTTCAGGCCCAAAATATGTTTAAGAAATAGAAATATTAAAGTTTTCTTACAAATAACTTTAATAGTCTAAAGAACGGTGTTGTAAAACAATATTTTTTTTTATTGTAATAAACTTCTAAACAACAGTAACACCCCTAAGCCAATCAAAATTCACTGTAAAAAAAGCACTGCAAAAAGTTCCGCAAAACAGCGAAGCCGCGATCGGTGAAGCGCGATATAGCGAGAAATCAATGGATTCTTTCGTCGCCCCATCCGGTATAAATCTTCTCATATTTGAAAATTTGTAGAACGTTGGTACTGATCATGATGAACAAACTTAACAAATAATTTATTAAAAACAATGTACTGAGAATATTAATGATAAGCTATAGACAGTATCCGGATTCTTACAGGCACAATCAAACGCATGATCAACTGCATGAGACATACTGTTTCGGAATTGACATTCGTCTTTTATTCCTCGTCACTATGTAGCTAGTATGAGCGTAGAAAGGCAAGGAATTACAAATTAACAAGATCATAACATAATTTTTTTCTTCGAAAATATTAAATAATCACAATGCTACAGCAGATAATTATAATAGTTCAATTCAAAATAATTTCCAGTAGCATGCCTTAGACAGCTGTTTCGACCAATTTCAGGGCTCGTCAGTAAGGCTAGCCATGCCAAAATGAAAAATATCACCAGGGATAAAAATCTTCAAAACATACATCTTTACCGAATGAATAAATCTTTACCAATTAAGTTTACGCAACATTAATTTTAGCCAAAATAAGTAAATCTTACCCAAAAAAATCTTTACCGAATAAAACTAAAGCTATTAATTACATCTTTACCAAACGAAACTATATATGCTGTAAAGCAAATCGTTACCGACTAAAGTACAAATCTCACCTAACTTCTTTCAGAAGAACGATAGGCTAGCTAACCCTTTATTCTCCTCATAACTCTCCTTAAATGGCTACGTCTCCAGTAGGGTGAAAAGCTCAAAACTACTGCCAAAATTCAAAACTAGAGCTATAATAGGCTAACAATCTTTAAAAATAAAACGCTATCAATAACCTCTGCTCTCCTCGTAGCTCGCTTAATAGTTACATCTCCAACAGGGCCAAGACGGCTCAAAGCTAGAGCCAGTGACTCGCACTATTATGTTCAGAGCCTCAACCAGTGGTGCAAATCTTTGTTAAGCTTTGGGGGGGATGATTTGCAATTTTACCCCAATTTTGCCCTATTTTCAACATTGCGAGGAATGAACCTCGACCAAGACTTTTTTCAGGTGAGCAAATTAAGTGAAGACCAAAAAAAAGGTCTTTACCAGAAATGGAACACTTTTTTCCCCGAATGCAGGTGATGACCAAAAAAAAGGTCTTCTCCAAAAATGGAACACTTTTTTTTAGTACTGACTTGCGCTCAGATGCACACCAGAGTCAAATTATTAGAGGGGATGCAGATGAAGACCATACTCAAATTGTTGGGGGGTATACAGTCAAATTATTGGGGAGATATATCCCCCCCATCCTCCCCTTGTTTCGGCATCACTGGCCTCAACAATGACAATTTAGTAAGAACAATAGCTTTAGTTTCATTCGGTAAAGATTTTTTCAGGTAAGATTTTACTTATTTTGGCTGAAATTGATGGGTAAAGATTTATGTGGTGTAAACATAATCGGTGAAGATTTATTCATTCGGTAAAGATGTAAGTTTTGAAGATTTTTATCCCTGGTGATATTTTTCATTTTGGCCTTGCTAGCCTTACTGACGAGCCCTGAAACTGGGCGAAACAGCTGTCTAAGGCATGCTACTGGAAATTATTTTGAATTGAACTATTGCAATTATCTGCTGTAGCATTGTGATTATTTAACATTTTCGAAGAAAAAAATTATGTTATGATCTTGTTAATTTGTAATTCCTTGCCTTTCTACGCTAATACTAGCTAAAGTGACGAGGAACAAAAGACGAATGTCAATTCCGAAACAATATGTCTTAGGCTGTTAATAATAGGTTTGATTGTGCCTGTAAGAATCCGGATACTGTCTATAGCTTAGCTTCAACAAATAATAATACTCCAATATTAGATGATGATGATGTCATGATTCCCTAAATGAATTTAAAGAGTATTTTGCTGATGCGCAAATTGCAGCAGAATGTGATATTACCCAGTTCTGTATCTGCTCCACTCTTAAGTTCCTTTAATTCGCTTCGGTTTCACTTCTTTCACGTTGTTATGCAGGCAAAAGTTTTTCATTGATGATTGTTTTGTGCAAGTTTAGTTCTTTTTAAGTTTCTATTTTGCAACCAAATCTGATTTACGACCTTTTCCTGTACCACAGCCACTTGTTGGTATTTATACAATTTCACTTTCAAGATCCATTTAAATGCATTTAAATTCAATTTTTTTTCTATAATGTAAAAACATTTTTGTAGTATAGGACTATATTTGTTACAAGTTTTGTTCCTCCTTTCAAGTTTCTGTTTTACTACCAAATACTGATTTAGTACTTTTCTGTTGGTGGTAAGTTTTTTGGAGGTTTCCGAATTGAACTTCATTGCATTGCTCAAAGTTTTTGAAAAGGATTTTCTGCAGGTATGAACATGAGCGTAGAAAGGCAAAGAATCGCAAATTAACCAGATTATGACACAATTTTTTTTTCCAAAAATATAAGGTAACCACAATATTATAAGAGATAGTTCTAATAGTTCAATGCAAAATAATTTCTAATAGCATGCCTTAGACAGCTGTTTCGCCCAATCTCAGGCCTCATCAGTAAAGGCTAGCGAGGCCAAAAGGACAAATATCACCTGTGATAAAATTTTCAAAACAAGAATCTTTACCAATTTATGGGAATTTATTCATTGATTGATAAATTGGTGAAGATTCTTGTTTTGAAAATTTTATCGCTGGTGATATTTGTCCTTTTGACATTGCTAGCCTTACTGATGAGCCCTGAGATTGGGCGAAACAGCTGTCTAAGGTATGGTTTTGGAAATTATTTTGCATTGAACTATTAGGACTATCTCTTGTAATATTGTGGTTACCTTATATTTTTGGAAAAAAAAATTGTGTCATAATCTGGTTAATTTGCGATTCTTTGCCTTCCTACGCTCATGTTCATATCTGTAGTCCTAGCTATAGTGACGAGGAATAAAAGACGAATGTCGATTCCGAAACAGTATGTCTTAAGCTGTTGATCAAAGGTTTGATTGTGCTTATAAGACTCTGTATACTGTCTATAGCTTTTATTAATTAAATCAAGGAAGTTTTTCAGTAGTTTTACTTCTCAAGTAATATGCGAGCATTAATTGTCCAATCGTAAAACAATAGCAAAAACAACGAAACATTTTTTAAGATATCAGTAAATCAAAAGTTCTCCATAGAACATCCTAACAAATATCATTAAAAATTATAAACAGCAAAATTGAAACTTACTGGCTCAAAAATGCAAATGCAACCATACTATAAAATTATAAATTTAGTTCAAAACCAAATACGTTAAAAACTAAAAAAAGATACACCGTTGCATTAAATTACTTAATTTGTTGGTAAGTTTCAAACAGATTTCAGTTCAAAATTTAAACTGAGTGCCAGATTTATTGGACTTGTACAGTAAAACTTCATTCCAAAACAAACGTATAACACAAGCAATTATTGCAAATGACATAAAGTACAAAGTAGATTTGAAATTCGCAATAACTGTGAGACCGGATCTGTGCAAAAATGAGCATTTTCAGCTAAGAATATTTTTCAGCAAACAGTGAAAATGCAGAGCTTTTTTTAACACATTTTAATGTAGGCTTAGGTGATGTAAACCAAAAAATTGGATTCAAAAGCATTGTAGATCTTTTTCTATTTTTGTGCTTTAATTGATTCTTGCTCAAAATCAGTAACTTGAGTTATTAACTATTCTTTAACAAGTATGCAGATTTAGTGGTTTCAGAATTAAACGTATTTTGACCTTGTTTCATCCAAACCGAAATTTCTTAAACTGTTTACTGCAATAACGATACAATCAATTAATTCAACCAAATGATAAAAAATCATGATGAATAACGCAAATTTTGTATTGCAACAAAGTTACTAATCAGGCCAAAATTTTGATTGGTTTGGGGTGCCAAGTTTTTTTCTAAAGAGTGATTCGACAAAATTTTCAAAACTTTCAAACTGTTTATTATTAAGTACACCAAAACATAAGTTTGACAAAACAATGTTAGTAGTAATGGCTTTGCTTTGGCTGTGGAATTACAAGCTGTTAGACTTAAATCTACCACAGTAAGCAAATAGGCCGGTGTTATGTTTAACCACCCCAAAAGCAAAAGAACAACAACATAAAACGAAAGTGGCTCAAATACAAAACGTGCGTATATCACTAACAGCAAAATAAAAGGAATCAATCAAGTCAAAGCACAAATAGCAAAGCTGTAGGCAATAAAGTAAATTTTATGATGCCACCACAAGGAAAAAGTGTCTGTGTCTAAAAGGATGTGGAAAATTCTTTAAAAATGTGAAAATGATGTTGAAAAATTAATGTTTTCAAATGCCTACAATCATTATATTTTTAAGTTTTAGTAACTTACAATAGGCTAGTGCAGATTATTATGTATTCCAATATTGTTTTTTTGAACTATTTCATTAAGATTAACATGAAACATCATTTGAGCAACAAACAACTGAATGTTTCTTGTTTGTATCAAGTGTTTAACTTGATCTACCTTTATTAAAATATGCATTAGTGAATAACTAACTAAATTAACCACCAATTTTTCAAAGTATACGGTTTCACCAGTGCAAAGTAAATATTCTCACTTGCGATATAAATTTGCTCCGTGTTAAATTATGCTGGTTTAAATTGGGATTGGGAGCAAAAAAATTTTACCAAAATAATCTCAACGTATCACCTCTGCTTCACCAAATGGAAGCGACTCGTGTTGAAATGGAAAATAGCACTATGAGTTTTGATATTCGATCGTAAACAACATAGTTACTAAAGCTAATTATCATCTCTTTTCAAAAGACGCAAATATAATGAGTGTAAATACTTTGCACTTCTATAAAGGTAGCATCACTAAAAAAATTTAAAAAAAATTCTAAAAGTTGTTTTTGAAGCACTGGTCCAAATCAACGTAACACGCACACGCGGCCATAATGGATGTTTAAGACCAAGTATGAACTAGCAAGGAAAAGATTTTCCTAACTACTAATTATTTTACTATGGCATAATGGATAATGGATATTTTATGAATATTTTTGGAGACTAAGTAAGAGATAACAAGAAACCATATTCCTAACTACTCATTTTTTTGCTCCGCAGACCTTTTGCCTCAAATCCTGAAAACCAGAAGTTAATTTATCTTTTTGAATTTTAATAGCTTGGTAGAAGACAAATAAAGTATGAGAAGCAATTTGCGGAAACGGAAGTAATATACCACCTACGCAAATAATATACCAAGTAATATACCACCTCCGCAAAATGCTATTATCAAATAGTCTTGATAGCTGTGAAATCAAGTTCGATGCGTTGCTGTAGCTTATTGAAATGAAACGTTTTACCCTCACAAAAAGTTTACTTTAAATTACAATGAAACAATTTGCGGCAATCAAGCATAAGACAAAGTTTAATCGAAGGTTAACGCAAATAGTTTTTTTCAACGCAATAATACAAATGGGGAATCAGCATTTTGTTGCAAAAAAATAACTGATTTTGAGATTCTTATTATTTTACCGAATTATTTCACCCTATGATATAACCCATGTCTTGTGAAAATTACGCAACTATTTTTTGTCGGTGTTTGCAGTTTGCAAAACTAGGGTTGCATGCTTCACTATTTTATGATAGAAGATGAAAATAAACAACCAATTACTGTACTGCAACAAACATTTAAGTATTAAACTAACACATAACCTTGTTCGCTAATAATATGATACAAAAAAGTAATTTTGAAGTACTGTAACCTTACTAAAAGCATTTTTGATACAAATTGTTTAAACTTAAATTCTTGTTGTGCGAACATTTGTTCTCAAAACATTTCTTGTTTATCAACCGTATTTCTTGATTTTCACGATTGTTTTTTGTTTAAAGCTTATGAACAAGTGCGGAAGTATGAAAGTACGTATCACAATATCCTGCATTAACCAAACCTGCGAGGATTTCAAAACATTTGAGGCGCAAACAATTTTTTTTGTCATCAAAAATGATTCTTTTTATTTTTTACATAAACAACTACAACGAATCATAATCGTTGTTGCCTCATTTTATGGCAACGACTTATCACAAAAAGCGTTAACTGCATGCTTTCATCATCATTAACATTTTCACTGAATTGAAGAAAACGGTACAAATTTGTTAAAGCCTCATCATAATTTGCCAAATGACAATGAGTCGATCAAATTAACAAATGTAAACGTCCTATACGCGTATATCGGACTGGATTCAACGTTGCATTGCGCTCGATTGACAGTGATTGTTTGAAATTTGTTTGTGCGTTTTTGTAGTCTTGCAAATGATCACAACAACGTTTTTGTAGTCTTGCGTTTTTGTAGTCTTGCAAATGATCACAAGAACGACCAATTTCATAAAATGTTGCGGCAATGCCTTTATCTTTGTTTGGATTCAACGTTGCATTTTGTTTGATTTCAAGCGATCTATTTAAAATAGTTATTGCTTCATTGTAATTTTGCAAATTCATGTGACAGCAACCAATTTCATGCAATAAAGGGGCAATGTTACCATCTTTGTCTGGATTCAACGTTGCATTTTGTTTGATTTGGAGTGATCTATTTAAAGTGATTAATGCTTAAGTGATTTAAAGTGATTTCAAGAGATCTATTTAAAAATGGTCAATGCCTCGTTGTAGTTTTGCAAATGCATGTGACAGAGACCAATAATGTACAACGTCAAGTGAATGATTTTACCTTTGTCTGGATTCAACGATGCGTTTTGTTGGATTTGAAGCAATCTGTTGGAAATGGTTAATGCCTCGTTGTAGTTTTGCAAACGATTATGACAGCGACCAATTTCGTGCTACAGAAAAGCAATGTTTTCATCTTTGTCCGGATTTAACGTTGCATTTTGTTTGATTTGGAGTGATCTATTTAAAACGATTAATGCCTCGTTGTAGTTTTCCAAACTTATGTGACAGCGACCAATTTCGCTCAACGTCGCGGCAATGCCATTATCTTTGTCTGGATTTAAGGTTGCATTTTGTTTGATTTGAAGCGATCTGTTTAAAATTGTTAATGCCTCGTCATAGTTTTGCAAACGATTATGACAACGACCAAGTTCAAGTAATATCTTTGCAATGTCGTTATTTTTGTCAGGACTCAACGTTGCGTTTTGTTGGATTTGAAGCGATCTGTTTAAAACGATTAATGCCTCGTTGTAGTTTTCCAAACTTATGTGACAGCGACCAATTTCGCTCAACGTCACGGCAATGTCATAATCTTTGTCTGGATTCAAGGTTGCATTTTGTTTGATTTGAAGCGATCTGTTCAAAATGGTTAATGCCTCGTTGTAGTTTTGCAATTTTATGTGACAGCGACCCATTTCAGTCAGCGTCGTGGCAATGTCGTAATCTTTGCCTGGATTCAAGGTTGCATTTTGTTTGATTTGAAGCGATCTGTTCAAAATGGTTAATGCCTTGTTAAAACTTTGCAAACACATAAGGCAGTGACCGATTTCATCCAATGTCGAGGCAATGCACTTGTCTTTGCCTTCATCTAGTGTTATGTTTTGCTTAGTTGTAAGTGCGCTTTCCAAATAGCTTAATGCTGCCTTTAACTGATCTAAGCGTAACAAACAATGTCCAATATGATGTTTTATAGAGGCAACTTCATGATTATTGCTATTGTATTCTATTTTGCGTAAAAATATCTCCAATTCTAAATACAAAAATTCTAATGCTTCATCATATATTTCATGTGAATATAAATACGTTGCTACATCTCGAATCAATTTTTCTTTGGGGCTGAATCTATAAAGAGTCGTAGCTCCATGACAATCAACACAGGCAATTGTTTGTTCAAAAATGGTTTTCTGATTTAATTTTTCAGAACTTATTTTGCATGTGTGTTGAAGGTTTTGAATGCAAGTGTCAAAATTATACTTATATGGCTCCCAAAATGGTTGTTGTATTTTTTTAGAAAATTCTGTCAAATTTTGGATTCTAAATGCTAAACCGATTGTGATATTGATTAGCTGAGGATCGGCATAGAAATGACGTTTCGTAAAGTTAAGTTGTTTTGCTACCTCACACTGCAAGCAATAAGCAATTTGAAAATAATTCACTGTGCTGGCTACTCCTACTATATTCAAAAATTTCTCAATGCCGTCTTGATTTAAGTCGATGGCATTGTCACATTGAGATTTCTTTTCCATGTAAGTTCTTAACCGCATTTCACATGCAATGGCAATTGCATATTTCAGTTTTTCTGCTACGTTTTGCGTTATTTTTGTATTGTTTGCCATTTGTTCAATCAAATCAAAACATGTATTTGCACTAATTTTGTGCTTGGTTGCCAGGGCTGAAACAAACAAGGTGGTGCTGCGATAAACGAATTGTTTGATGTTAATTGCTGTTCGTGATTTCAATTTCGTTAATCGAAACCGTGCTGAGAATTTATCCAAATCATTTCTTACTTGTTTCTGAATGTCGTTAATTGTGTCTGTTTCTGATCTTTTGTCAAAATAGTTTTTGGTGCCATCTTTAAACTGTTTAAAAATGATTTGATTTCCATACACAAAGCACGTTTTTGTTAATATGTCAGCTAAGTGATAACCGTTTTTCAAATCAGCTTCTGAACTGAGATATTTTAGCATCTCACTGACTGGTTTGATGAGTTCGGTGGTAAATGGTTTGTTTTTTGTTTTTTGTTGTCTGCCCAATGGAAACTTACATGCATGAGGCACCATTCCATCAAACGAAACACCACGAGTTGTGATGGCATCGTAAAACCAATCTCCCAAACTACAATCTTTGCTGTTCAAACAATGAATGTTGAAACTTGGAATGATCGATTCTTGGAGATTTATGACAATAACATGAAAAATCACTGAAAACCATCTAAAATATTCTAAATGGGATTCGTAATTTACGTCATCTTGTAGGAGAATGATGTGTTCAAAATCAGAATAAGGTGTAGCCTCTTCTCGAACGAGAGAACCCATTCCTACGATTGCATATTTACAAGGAGGTTTGCCCATAACGTTTTCGCAATAATAACTAATATCAGCCATAATTGATTTGTACTTATAAGCAATTGTTTTGTTGATGCCCTGAATTGCTGATATTTTTTGTGCAATTAATGTTTGTGCAGTTTGTTTTGCGGCGTGTTTTGGGATTTGTGGTACGTCGGTTTTCAAAAACGCATTAACTTCTTTTCTCAGTTCGGTAATCGAGGCCTTGACTTCTTCTGCCTTTTTGATTAAATCTGCGCTTTGTTTTTTTTGCATTTGCTAGTTGCTAAATATGCTGGCATAACTCAACAAAATCTGATTTAATCTGCGAATGGTTGGAAGGATTTCTGAAAATGGCAGCATTAATTAATTCAGCACTTTTGATGAGGGCAATTTTATCCGGGCTCCTTTTTCTGTAAATCAATCCAATTTTATGAATGATTTTTGCTGAATTTTCAAGATCTGTTTCTTTCCCTGATTGATCGCAATGTTTATATTTCATTTCACGAGCAAGCTTCAACTCCTCCTTATATCCCTCTTCAATGTCTACCATGTTTGCTTGATTTTAAACTATCGTTCAGATGCTAAGACTTTAATTTTATTTGTTAGTTGTGACATTTTTAATGCCTTAACTACTACGTTATTCTAGTAAAGCTATGACCGCGGAGTGCGGATGTTGATCATTTATATATTGAAGTCGAAAAGACAAGAAAATTCTGTGCATGCGTCTACGCTAGTAGGTATATTGCATAAATAATGATATTGCGTAACGCAGATGGTGCTTAATTCCGTTCTACCGTAGAACCCTTTTGACTTAAACAGCAATTTTTTTAAACTTAATCATTCAATATCTCTCTGCTGAAAGAATTTGGTAATTTTTTTTTTTAGCGATTCATAAATAATCTTTTATTGGCTAATACAAAAATTTTGATGTAAAATGATGACCGTCTGTTCGAAATTCTGCGACACCAAATTGACTGCTTAATTGATTTATTGACATCATCTTCGATTTTGTATATGTCGAATCAAGCGTCCAAAATTTGTTTCCAAACTGTTATTTTTTTGCTCCAATGCATTGTCTGTGGAAAATTGACTAGTTTTTGGCAAAATGATATTCAATAAACGGCATATATTTTTTTGCCGAAATAGTCATAATGTGAAAACGAAAATCAAAATAATCAACTCATTAATCATTTTTTAAAAAAATTTATGACGGCAAATTAAAACTATTTTCATTTATCCCAACCAAATCATCATTGTTCTTTGCTCCGAGCAATATTGTAAATTTTGCAATCATAGTTAAAAAAAAAAGAGTTGCTATAGGAAATTAACTATATGCTGGATAGTAGATTTGCTTGTTGTTGAGCAATGTTCTTTTGCTGCAATATTTGCTACTTATTACAGTATTTATTTTTCCGCCATAAATAAACTTGAATTTTAGCAGTTTGAAAGTTGTGCTTCTGTCACACTTTGGCGACTTTGACTGCGACTCAACTGGCAGTTCAGTCTCAGCGTAGTCTCCGCTGAGTTTCTGTTGAGTCTCCAAAGAGTCGCAGAGCATGGAGAATCTTCCGCAAATGCGTTCGGATTGATTTCTATTAATGTGGAACAAAAAAAACTTTCTGATTGGAAAGTGTTAAGTGGAGAAGGCAAACTGAAAAAAAAAATGTCTAATTTGGAAAATAATCTATGCCTATCACGTCTAAAAAAAGTTGTTGAAAGCTTTAATTTAACGGCAAACAAACAACACATAAGTTTAAAACAAAAATCAAAATCGAGAAAAAATTTTAAAAATTGCATAAAACTCTTAAATGTTGCGACGTAGGTCATGTATTACAGCATAGCTGGTTAGTACAGAATAACGAGTAAGCCGCATTACTTTTTTTACCACCGGTACGGCGGTTTTTTTCCTGTGGTATATTATCTGTGGCTAGTTACCGCGGTACTTTGGCATTTTATGGCACTACCGGTTTCTTTATAGAGCTGCAAAAAGTTTAATTTAAACTAATGTGAAAATAACAAATTTTCAAATTACAGCAGTTTTCAAGATGTAAGTAGCTAAAGTAGTCCACGCTCTTACGAATAACCTTCCATCCAAATTATCCAAATTTTTTACACTAACAAAAAACATCTACTCACGTGCAACCAGAGCAACCGAGTCGTCACGCAATACCTTATACATTCCCCGATATTCAAGTATTTGACTGCAGCAATGCATTAAATATCAAGGAGTTAAAATTTGGAATTATATCTCACCTGAAATTCAAAATTTATCAGCAAGATTATTTTAAAACAAAATACAAAAATATCCATTACAAAATAATTTATTATAGTTGAAATTTACACGGCGGCACTGCCTTGTTTTTGTTTCAAACAAGAAGCAACCTTAAATGAATTACTTTTTCCCCGATTCAACCTGGGGTTTGCAGACTCGGAGATCAAAAGGTCGATTCGTTGCCTCCCTCCTGTCAAGAATTAATAAAATTTAGAATGTCTCGAACTAATTTTCAGGTAGCATTTTCGACAGTGTAAATAAATTATTGATTGATTGATCGGTATTGTATTTCATAAGTAAATTTTAGCTTCTACGCTCCCAAAAATTCAATACAAGTTTTCAAAACTGTTTAATAGCAAAATTTTGAGCTAAATATCAATCAATCAAATTGTTAATTTTTTTTCTAGGTTTATTGTCTTACCTTAATTTCAAAATCACAAAAGCAACGAAATGGTAAATAACGTTGACATTACGGTAACTTTATTACTACTATTTTTTCTGTTATTGTTTTTCCTGTTACTTTCATGGTACAGTAACATAACTGCCACGTACAAGACGAGTAAGAGGAAAAAATTGTCCTAAAGTAAATGCTATTAAAATTATGAAGTTAGCCTTGCTTATGCAAATAACATAAGCGATAACAACCTATGACGTACATTGCAGACGACTGGACCACTTAAAATCGGCAGAATATCCGCAGCTTTCCGTTTACAACAAACTGTTTTTGTGTTGTTGGTTTTGCAGATGTTACAACAGCAATGCAAAAATTAAATCACGGCTAATAATATTACAATGGTGCTGCAGTAGTATCGTGGCGCAACCAGGAAATAGGCATAGGGGGGCTTTAGTCTTTGTTTTTGAGCTGTGTTGCAATATGGTTACTGAAAGTAACATTTCTTCCGAAACTATAAGTTTTATAACTAAGTACAGGTCGTGTCCTCCCAACGAATGTAACACTTTTGGTTTGATCTGTACTTTTTATTCTCTAACACTTCCATATTTTCAGTTGTGATAAGCTAAAGATAGAAAATTTGTTTATTGCCATTATTTTGATTCTTCGCCAAAAAGGTATACACTTTAAAGCAAAAGACAGTAGTGGTGGATTGATACTGAAAAGGCTTCTCGCTTATTATTAGACTTGGTCTTGTGAGATTATGCCAAGAAAAATGTTCACAAAAACGAGCCACAAACTGTTCAGGAACTGGTTGAAATTAGGCACTGAGCAGGTCACACATAAGCTCGTTCACGTGATCTCGATGTTTTTTGTGACATCATGCAAAGGAAAATCTTCTCAAAAACACACCCAAGTTTTCACCGCAACCCTGAGTGCATGCATGGTCTGAGTTCAACCCACAGCACCCTGGTCAGTGGCCACATTTTGCATTTTTGGATAAGGTGATGATTATTTCTATTTGATGGCTTCAGACTACCAGCAAATTTATTTGAGAAAAAACCAAAAAGTCAAGTGTAAAACTTGGAATGGTAAACTCCTAGCAGCCACGGTTTTGTCCACTGCCGCTCTCTAATAAAAGAAAAAGATAAAAATGGTTCAATATCATCAGCAGCATGAAACTGATCAGGAACTATAGTATAAGCTAAGATTACATAGTTTAAGCCTATCAGGAAAACCCCAAACAAAATGTGCCAACACGACCTTGAAAACCGCGCTGTCAGTCTAAATGCCGCCTGGAATGAACCCAAGCTATTTCAAAACATTTGTCTCATAAATATCTACTAATATCAATAGAAACTGGTACTTTAGCTTAGGCCGATCAAAAATTGTTTTTTGGGGGTTACCGGAAGGGTGGTACCCCCAAATTTTATGTCGAAATGTTTGGTCTCGTAAATACTTACTACTATCAAAAAATAAGCACGCTAGGTTAGGCCATCCAAAAAAGTATTTGGATATTTGGGTCTATTTGGGGGTTTTCCGTCAGGGGGTGTCCTCAAACTATATCAAAAAATTTGTTGCTAAAACATCTGCTCATATCAAAAAAAACTACTGTCCTAGCTTGAACCCTTCAAGAAACTTAATTTTTAGTGGTCTATTTAGGAGGTTATACCCCCAAACTGTATCAAAATATTTGTCTCTTAAATATCCATTGATACCAAAAGAAACTAGCCCCCTAGCTTAAGCCGTTCAAAAACTTGATGTTCGAGGGTCCGATTTTGGAGGGGTTCCCGGAAAGTAGCCTCAAAAAATTTCGGGAGACGAAATTACGTTAGCAGCTCAACAACTTTGCACAAAAATTATGTTTGGTGTTATTGTGATTTAGAAGAAAAAGAGTAAAAAAAAGGGAAAAAAAGAAAAACACTCAATGTGGCAAAAAAGTGGGTTGGTTGGGATGAAAGGGTATCTTAAAAAATGATATAATCAGAGCTGGGTAAGTCGGCGATTGCGGACTAACAAAAAAATTACGGATTTGCGGCCTTGCGGGCTTTGGCAGTTTAAATTGCGGACTTGCAGTTGCAGACTATTTTTAATTTTAGTCCGCAATTCCCCAACTTTTGTGTAAATATTGAAATTGCTTTCTAATTTCGTAAAATATTTCTGCTTTAAACTTGGCAAGCATGACGATTCTTAGCGAGGCTTTAATTATTATCAGTGCAACGTAAATATTATACAGTAGCTTAGACAAAAAAACCAGAGCCAGGATAAAATGAATCATTCTATTTCAAGACGTTTCGACTTAAACTAAAGTCATTATCAATCTATAAAAATCATGACGTTAGAATTGTTGAAAGACCATCAATATAGACCAAAACGATAAACCGGAAGTAGCAGTTAAAAACCGGGTCAAGGGTAAAATCTAAAACTAAACCAAAATAGAAATGGAAAAAACATATTAGTAATTTGCCTCAGATAACCCAAATTTAATGAATTTAGGCAAAATAAATAAATAAATAAATAAAAACCCGCTAACCACGATGGTTAAAAAAAAAAAAATTACAAAACTTACCTTTGGTATTATAATTCCAAGTGAAGACCTGGTTATTAACTTATCTCTCTTTAAATCTGTACTGTACTCTCAATAAAATTTGGTGCTAAATTCAAAGATCTACAGGTCAAACTGGCAATTCACTTACAGGTCAAACTGGCAATTCACTTACAGTTTAGAGACAAGACTAATAACTGAACTAATCAAGTACACTTATGGAACAGTAAAATTTTCAAGAACTAAGATATTCAACAAATCAGAGCTCTAAAATTTCTCTCAAAAAAATTGAGAGTCAAGGCGATGATTAGCTCTGTATGTGAGGAAGCAAATTACTAAAGCACGGTGGAACAGAGTTGTAACTCGAGCCGGGCTTTTCGAGTCGCGTTCGGGTCTAAAGTTGACAAAATTTCGGGCTTAATCCGGGCATGAGACGTGCTTTTTGTCTTAGGTGCACAAAAATATAATCAAAAGAACTTGACAATAACGCTTACGTTTTTCAGATCTAACTTAACTTTCGTTTTTCGGGCATAATTTGGGCTTCAAATTAGTTTTCGGGTTCGGGCTTATGTTTTTGGGTTCGGGCCGGGTTCAAGCCTGAACTAGTCGGCCGTTTACCACTCTGCGGTGGAAGTTTAGCCAAATCAATTTTAGAATTTGATGTAAGAGTTAGATTGTCTCCAACCACTTTTTTTTCAATCTGCTGTGCAAAAATTTAGTGATTGAGTTTTATTGTCTCTATGCATTAAGTAAATGATTCCAAGTCTATACATATTTGGTACGAAACTCCCTACTCATCGCCAAGTTCTCTGCAAAACAACATTTTAATAGTAGAATAACGGTAGTAGAATAAGGTCATATAAGTATATTTTATAAGTAATAATAACGCAATAGAATAAGGTAATACTAGTAAAATAAGGGTCAAAATGAGTCGACAAATTCCTTAACATACAAATGTTGTTTTGCAGAGAACTTGGCGATGAGTAGGGAGTTTTGTACCAATTGTGTATAGACCTGGAATCATTTGCTTAACCCTTATCAGAGCATACGTTGACATTTTTCATCATTGATTTTTTTTTGCTTGACCACACTCGCCCCCTATATGCTAGCTTAGCGCCATTCACTGACGATAGAAAACTTCTTATTACCTTCCTGATGCAGTGATATGAAATTCCAAAATTGTTTCTATAGTAAGTTATTTGCGTTTCATCTTAATCGGAACTCTTGCTGACAAATGTCAACAAACAGAAACAAAAGCAGAATAACAAAGACATACAGCTTTTGAGATTGAAAATTACTCTGAATAACTTGTTGTTGTAGTGCATATTTATCCTCCAGTTACCAGACAGCGTCAGGCGCTACATATTGGACGATCCGCGCACTTTTATATTGCAATGACTACTTCGTGGTTGGAAAAATCTGCACCTGCTTTGGAGTTTCCAACGATCCAATGTTCCTGTGGATTTCTTCGAATTCTCATCTACTGAATTTGCTGCTTGTTCAAAGCCAACAAGCAGAGATAATCCTCGCAAAGCATCTTATCTAAATAAGCAACAGTGTGACCAGGTTGCGGGTTGAACGCAGGTCATTCAACGAGGGTTGTCATAAAAACAACGCTACCCTGGTCGAATGATCTGGGTTCAACCTGCACCCTGGTCACGTTGTTGCGTCATTGGTTAGGATGCATTACGAGAATTATCTCCAATTGGTGGCTTCGAACAAGCAGCAAATTTAGTGGACAAGAATTTGAAGAAATCCACAGGAACATTGGATCACTGGAAACTACTAAGTAGGTGCGGATTCCTCCAACCACGAAGTATTCATTGCAATGAAATATGCGCGGATCGTCCAATAATTAGCGTCTGACGCTGACCGGTGACTGTTGGTATTGTTGTAAATAAATAATTATTGTTGCCGCTGATAATTATCTATTGTTTCAACACAACTACCAGCAACTGTAAGAAATTTGCAACTGCATTTAGTGAAGTGATTTTGGTTGGCGAATGATAAGTGTCTGTCAACAGTTCTTATATCTAAGACGTACTGTAGTTGTAGTACCCTACTTACATTTCAAAATACTGAGTTAGATAATAGTACCCGTCAGAATTTAAAACATAAAATCAATCTCAATACTAGTTGATAGTCATACGCTGTACATTTGAAGTACTAAACTACTAACTCATGCAACCAGTGTTGCCGTCGAGGTACACTCAGTCTGCTTTCCTTTTTTGGCAGGGTGGCCCAACTCACTGAGCCCCAACCCACTGACGGTAACTTTGAAAAAATACTATTGAGTTTTGGCGAAGTCCAGGCCCGGCGCCAGGATATTGTGACTGGGGGGGCATAAACAAATTTTTTGGGATGCACAAAAAATTCAATGCTCCAAGTGCACAAAAAATTCAATGCTCCAAGTGCACAAAAAAACAAAGATTTTTTTCGCGAATTTTATGAGTTCTAGGGTGAAGACCAAAAAAAGGTCTTCATTTAAAAAAATGCACGAATTTTTTTGATTTCTTTGCTGGAACCACGAAAAAAAAAGATTCTTTATTGCAAATTCTGCAAAAAAACAGTTCTTGCTCACGAATTCTGGGGTAACAACCATTATTTTGAGAGTCTCAGGCCTCGAACTGCACTCCAGTGGTACCGAGCCTGTTACTTTCTTTGGGGCACAATTCTCGCTTGGGGGGCACAATTCTCGTTTGGGAGGCACGGTCCCGGAATGCCTCCCCCGTCGCGCCGGGTATGGTGAAGTCCTTTTTTTGGTCTTCACTAATAGACGAAAAAAGATTGTAGGCTATGCCGAAATGCGGTGAAGACCTTTTTGTCCTAAACTTGACGAAAGAAAGCCACGTAGACAAGATACTCAGCACAAATCTCCGTCGGAAGTTGTCAAAACCTCTCTACTTCTTAGTCCGAGCCAACCCACTTTTTGTTGTCAGGGCCCAACCCACGCCCGGCGCTACTAGGGAGCGTTTCGGGGCCGTGCCCACCTAATCACTGTTTGTGCCCCCTAAGCAAAAAATGTGATCTAACCCGGTGCCACTTAAGTGTTTTTCGGGTCCTGTGCCCCCCAAAAAATAATGCTTGTTCCCCCCAAGTGTAAGTACACTTTCGTTCTAGAACGAAAGCACAGGTGAACACTATGACGAAGCCTCAGATTTCGTAACGAAGACCCATTTTTTTTGTTTTCATCTCTGAACCTGTGGGCATGAATCGAGATTCGCACCATAAAATCCCGTCGTGACCCCCCCCCCTTCAGGCGATGATCGTGCCCCCGTGCGAAAATTGTGCATCAACAGCAGGCAACCGACCCAGAGCCCTGCCGTCCAATTTGGGATGAAGACTTATTTTTGGTCTTCACCCTCGAATTTAAGGGTAAAAAAATGCTTTCCAACTGTTGTTCGTGCCCCCCTCCCCAGATCACGCTACTCTGGCGCCGCGCCAGGCAATAAGATTGATCAAACTTGCATGTCCATCACAAGAAGACAAAAAATATTATTGAAAACACCGCGCATTAGCATTAAAAACACGTAAAAACGGCATGTCAGAGATGGAACCGGTCAGGATTTTCTCGACCCGACCCGACCGGTAAATTTCAAAATCATCGCCGGTTGACCGGCCGGTCGACCGGTTTCTGACCGGCCCAGTCGACCGGTTTTTTTACAGAAGGTTTTTGTTCGCTGTTCAGTGTATCTAACGAAAAATTTTTAAAAGTGGGGGAGGGACATGGGTTAGGTGTTAAAATTTGTGACTTTGGACGGGGGTCTCAGAAAAAAAACAAAAAAACTTTTGCGTTTTTTGCAAAAACGACTCAATTTTAAGACCTTTTTTGGTCAAGTTTCGGTTTGAATGACCTGTTTTGAGCAGCGCAAAACGTGCTCAAATTAAGCATAAAAAGCACTGGAGGGCACAAGCTAAATTATTAGACGTTCTTTCTAATGATATTTTGCGAAAGGCCAAAAAATAAAGTTACAATTTTTTAGCTATTGATTACAGATTATTTGCAATTTGCCGAGCAGCAAACACTAAACTTTTTTCGGCAGTGCTGCCTTTGCAGTTACAAAAAGATAAATGAGAACAAAATAACAGCAGAAGATAGCTAACAGTAAAAACATACAAACATCACAATACTTGTACTATTATACCCAAAAACATTAAAATGATGGAGCAATAACATTATATGATATTGAAAATTATATCACTAACAGCGTGAAAAAAAAGGAATATTGAAACATTATGTAACTAACAGCGTGAGAAAAGGAATACTGAAAAATTATGTCACTAACAGAGTGAAAAAAATCAATAACATGCGTAACAACTAGGCTGCTTCACTAACAGTTATGTACTGGAAAAATGGTTTTAGCTCCACAGAGATTTATATACGGACGGAACAATTAATATAAATCTCTGTGGAGCTAAAAACCTTTTCCAGTGCATAATGTTTTGCAATAGATCCTTTTCATACTTTCTCAAACTGTTAGTGAAGCAGCCTAGTTGTTACGCATATTATTGATTTTTTTCACGCTGTTAGTGACATAATTTTTCAGTATTCCTTTTTTCACGTTGTTAGTTACATAATGTTTCAATATTCCTTTTTTTTCACGCTGTTAGTGATATAATTTTCAATATCATATAATGTTATTGCTCCATCATTTTAATGTTTTTGGGTATAATAGTACAAGTATTGTGATGTTTGTATGTTTTTACTGTTAGCTATCTTCTGCTGTTATTTTTTTCTCATTTATCTTTTTGTAACTGCAAAGGCAGCTCTGCCGAAAATTGTTCTGAAGAAGCTTCCCGGTTTGGGAAGCGAAACGTCAAACCAATAAATAAACTTATTGGTAGACAGTAGTACGAAGTCGTTATGAATAACTATCCCGATGAACGCAAGGCTTCCGTTATTTTCATTGAAAACACTAAACTGTTATAACATTGGCTAGAAAACATTTGAAATATAATGTGCCCCAGCAGTTTGTAGAACTTCAGAACTTCTTCTACTTCAGAACAAGCCCTGGTTAGTTAAATACAAAAAAATAAGAGCTATGTCTTTCTGGCCCAGTGTAGAGTGTGGTAAATTTAAGTTGAAACAAGCTTTTTAAAGCGGCAAGAGTTTAGCACGTAGTAAAAAATCTGAAATCTACGCCACTTCTTCTCTTAAGCTGATTAAAATGCCGGGTAGCGCAAGCCTCTTCCACATGCATGCTTTATTCGAATCTGGCTACGCGATTTTAACGTAAATTTTGCGTTTTTTTGCTTTGTGCCGTGGCCCAAAGTCGGAAGGCATGGCACAATACTCCCACCTTAAATACGTCCCTGGATGTGCATATCTTAATGGTCACAGCATATTAGTCACAGCTTGAAACCATTCAACAAGTGTTTTCAAAAGGTGTGGTTTGCTAATACTGATTTTTTGTAAAAATTTTTATTTATGATAAAATACATAAGTGCATTTCGGTTGGTGCTTAGATGTCTTTTAGTAGCCAGAAAGGAGAATTCGACCGGTATTTCAACCGGCTTGACCGGCCGGTCGAAGAATCTCGACCTGACCGGCCGGTCGACCCGACCGATTTCCATCTCTGTGGCATGTTGACAATTGTCAACATATGTATCGATTAAGTCACGTAAAAAACACTGTTCTGATAAGGGTTAATGTATAAAAACAATAAAGCCCAATGACTAATTTTTTTGCAAAGCAAAATGACAAAAAAAGGGATTGGAAACGATCTAATTCTTACATCAAATTTTAAAATTGATTCGGCTAAACTTCTAACGTGCTTTAGTAATGTGCTTCCTCACATATACAAAGTTATCATCGCCTTGCCTTTTTTTAAACGAGCTGATGAACCGTTCATAGAAGCGCCAACTCCTTATTACGACAAGCAATGTTTGCTCAAAAACCAAAATAACCTTTTGGAACCGATTTGGTAAGTAGGACCCATTCTTCCAAGCGCTTTGGTAGACATCGTAAATAGCAGAGGTGGAGTTGAGGACCCAACGTTCGAGGCCAAGACCAACAACTTAAAAAAAATCTGAGGCCAAGGACCGACTTTTCAAGGACAGACTCTCTCAACGCCAAGGGCAGAAATGGTCGAGGTCAACACTAAGGGCCCAAGACACAATTTTTCTAAATTATGGTTGGCAAATTTTCCATAGTTTTCAAACGCAAGAATGTTTAAAATATTTCATTTTGTAAAGTTTTTGATGACAGTTTGAAAATAGCAAAAATAATTACGAATCCATAAAAGTTGTCTTGAGAAACTGTTTTACTAAGAATAAAAGAGCCAAAGCTGTCGTAAACATTTTATTTTATAAAATAAAATGGTTACAATATTTTATGAAATAAAAATATTTTATAGAATAAAATGTTTGCGACAGCTTTGGCTCTTTCATTCTGAGTTAAAATAATGAATGCCATTTTGCAGTTTACACGTTAGCAGCTGATGTTGATTACGCATCGCAGATTAAGTATCTTGGCTATGAAACAAGGCCATAACTCGTGAATGGAATATAGCTAATATAAATGTAGAAACGGTCAAAATTAATACTTTAATTTTATCAGCTAGGGCAGTGGCGTAGCTAGGGGGTTGGGGCGGCCCGCCCCGGGTTACACCATTTTGGTGTGACACCATACTATGATATGAAACCATAACTCCACTGATTTTTGGTGAAGATCTTGTTTTTTTGTCTTCACCTACTTCTGGACAAAAAGGGTGACACCACGAAATCCCGCCCCGAGTGCCACCATCTTTAGCAACGCCATTGAGTTAGTGCCCCGGTGCAAACGTCCACTGATTATGGATCCCCACTTTTTTAGTAGTTTCCCAAACGCAAATTATATTGTTTGGTTAAACGATTGCTTTTCACGGACTTTCTCAAACACAATTATCTGAAAAGAACTATTGCAATTGCAATAAATTTATGCTTTAACATGAATTGAGGTACGGTATTGGGTATATTTGTAATCTCAAGGTTTTGACATTAAAAAAGGGGGCTCTGGGGAGAGGGCAAAGTCCCCGTGCCCATGATGAATAATTTTAGTGATTTTTTTTTAGAAAATAGAAATTTTTGTGACTTTAAAGAAGATTACACTCTTGAATTTTCAAAGCAATTTTGGAAAGAAAATACCGTATATGCTAAGTTAGAAAAATTTTAATTTTTCCACAATTTTTCACTCTAATTTAAGTCAATCTTTTCTTTACATTTCATTATATGTGATGCCTTTCTCATATGTAATGTTTATCAATAAATGATCGTGAACGTTTAGGCCGTCAAAAGACACTTTGTTAAATTTAAAAAAAGGTATGTAATTTCAAAAGATAACCTGAGGATCCCAGCAGGGTTGCATTGAGAAAAGAGGCATTAGAGACATTTGTCCCGGGCCTCCCTTCAAAGGGTCCTCAATCGTTGAAATGTAAAAATAATAAACGATTAATTTTGTTTTTAATGCCCAAAGTTTTTGTTGGAGCTTCGCCTCTTCATATTACAATGACATGGTGTAAAAACATTTATGAAGTGCAGCGCGCATCTCTCCAGGCATGCAGACAATTATTATATTGTTGTTATATTAGCTTGACACTTAATTTCTTAATAATTCTTCATGCAACATTTTTTGTGATCCACCATTTTTTATTTGGGATTCCTAGCGACGATTTCCAACATAAAAATTGTTCAGAGATGTAGTTTTGCCCCGACCGCTTGTCAGTGATTAGAGTTGTTTTTATGTCAAAAGAAATTCTACACGCTCAGAACAAGTTATCGTTCTCAAGATTATACTAACATATTTACTGCAGTATAATATCAATATGCCATCCCTGGTAATACTGTATTACCGTACATTTCATTATCACACGCATACTTTCTTCTTAATTCACACGCAGAATAAGCTCGGTCATGTTTTAGCATTAGCACCTCAAAATTACCCCCGGATTCTTGTTATTGCTCTGGATGGCTGTAGTCAGTGCCGTCGCTACAGGGGGACCAGGGGGAGCCGTGCTGCCCCTAGCGACTGCTTGTGCCCCCCCATTTCGATTTACTCAGAATACGTTTTTTGAACATCACGTAACGACAAAAGACAATAATGGGAAAAGGAGTAATAACGTTCAAGCATCATTTTCGCTTGAAGTTTTGTAAATTCTTTGCAAAATTGTTGGCAACTAACTGCAGTTTACAAATGTGACGCAATAATCCGTCTTATTCACACGCTATTACGGATGTGTCGCGATAGAAAGATGTAAGCGTACAGGTTCGGTACCGGTACTTCGTTAGTGATTACGACCTGAAACAATACGTGATAAAAATTTTTTAAAAGGTCAGCTGTTTTGGTTTTTTTAGAGCACAGCACTCAAGATTTTTTTTAGGTCGCAGTCAGTGGTGCAAGCAGGGGGAAGGGGCTGTGGAAGCTCAGCCCCTTTTAGCCAAGTCATTTAGAAGATTTAGTCCCAAAATAGAAGCGTTCAAACATATTTTTGACTCGTCTTGAAATATAAGAGAGGCAGAAGGGGAGGCAATTTAATTCTTTCAATGATTTCTGAATGTTAGAAACTGAATGTACTTACTACACATTGTATTTTTTTCACAATTGTTAGGTAAAAGCTGCCTTATAATTGTGAAAAAAGTTTATGTTCCAAATCTGCAATGTAACTTCTGAGTTTTCAAAGCACATACGAGTAAATAAAAATTTATTCGTATGGGCGTAGACTGGCGTTGTAGATAGCAATTTGATTTACTGGCAAGTAGACTAATTTTGGCTTTTGGGGTTCAAAGTTTGTAGAGGGCATTTACACAGTTATGTATGCCCTAATGATAACAAACAAGTTTAAAATATGCCAATAGCGTACTATTGTGGTAAATTGCTAATGTGATGTCATCATAGCTGGGCAAGTTAATGCAAAACGTTAGCTTCGTTAACCATTAGTCCGTTAACAAACTTTACACCTCCGTTAACGTTAATCCGTTATTTTCAGCTTTAATTAACGGAAGTTAATGAAGTCCGTTAATCCGTTAACATTTTGCGTGTGATTTACATTTCTTTTTATTCACTCGCTTCTAGAACACGTATTGACACTGTTGAGCTGATTGTAAGGAAATATTTATTGCTATGGTGGTCTTTTTGTGTTTTGGAAGTTACATTTTACGGTCTAATCTAATTTCAAGATAAAAACAAGTTCATATGTACAACGAAGCTGCGAGGGGAAAATCTTTGGAAATTGTGAACAGCGATAATTAATAAACCTATGAGGCTGCAGGTTATTATTTGCCACAAAAAAGAGCTCCTTTCTTTGCTTTCTTCTATAAAATTCGTGCTTATACGAAACAGGTGTTACCAGTGCAAGCTGGTTTGTACCGGTCCGATGAATGAATGGTGCAAGAACGATTAAAACCTTAACGGAAGTTAACAGAACTTAACGGAAGTTACTTTAGTCCGTTAACAGAACTTAACGGAAGTTAATTTAGTCCATTAACATGAAAAAACTTTTTAACGGATTAACGAGTTCAAGAAAAAGTTAGCTTCGTTATTAACGGATTAACGATTAACGGACTTGTGCCCACAGATGAATGTCATATATGGTGTCCATGCTTAGTGATGCTTGCGCAATGCAGTTGAGCCAAGTGGAGTGCCTATGTCATCAGTAGCGTAGACAGGGAGCGGGCGGGGGGGGGGGGGAAGCTAATTGGCCTGTCGACCAAAATGTAGAATAAGAAAAATACCACGTTTTTAGCACTTTTGAGACTGTTTTTTTGCACTGGAATGGACTAAAAAGTGATATAAAGCATCTTTTGAAACATATATTCAGGGAGGGAGGCTAATTTGTCTAAAAGAAAATTCACAAATCAATGAAAACTTTGAAAAATGGCCAAAAATAAGCAATCAAATTTGATCGCTAGTGTAAAAATGCTGAACATAGGTTTCATCAACAAATATATTATAAACTCAGAAATAGCAGGAGGGGGCTATTCAGTATTAGTTAATTACCAATCATTTCTCTCAAATATCTTTTCATTAGCCTCCCCACTCGAATTACTTTTTTGTATAAAATATAGACAAAATATATTATTTCGTATAAGTTTTATTGAATTACAGGACTTTATGATTTACCAGCACGTAAACAAGAGAACCAAAATTTTACCATTAGCTACCTACCACATAGCCCATTTATGCAATCAGTTTAATCATGTTTGCACTACCAATTTTTATGCCACGTCTTAAAAGCATTAATTTTTATCAAACTAGCCCTAAAATTAAGTTATTTAGGCAAAAAAAAGCAAAAATTTCAAGCGCTGTGTGCACCGCCTCAGGCCTCCAAAACAGCCCCCATTGGGAATTTCTGGCTACGCTTCCGAGTGTGATACTGGTCGATAATCCTCTTTCTGGTGACATTGTTGTCAGACTTAACTCAGAGTAATCTGAGAAGAGGGTACGATTGAAAGTGTAGAAATTGCCCTCGTGTGTGGTTTGAAGATTTGGGTGGGCTGCTAGGATAGGCTACGTGTGAATTCAGATGCTGAAGAAACACTAGCCTAATGGGAAAGCAGATATGTGAGGTATGTGCTACCTCACAATTGTGAAAAAGGTTTATGTTCCAAATCCGCTATGTAACTTTTTATAATATAGTTATTCATATAGCTTCAAAAACGTGCGAATTGTGATTGAAATAGTGTTAAAATCGCTATTTTTGCCGCAAAATCACAAAAATCGCTCAGCGGCTGAAGGCTCTGCCCTCCAGGCCCCTTTTGTGATACGCTTGAGTTGCATTAGTTTGTTCAGCACGAGACCTAAATGAGACAAATTTTGTGCAAAAAAATTTTACTTATAGTTTAAGCTCCCTCATTCTTAATAAAATCCTGGTTGCGCTGCTGGTCGCATTCACTGCTGCAAACAGATTTTTCAAGCGATCATTTGGGCCGGATGCGAAACGAGCTACGAAACGCTGCCGGCCTTACACGTCTTTTTTTCCCGACACGAATGCAAAATTGGTAAAATAGAGCATAATTGGTAGCCGTAGAGTATCTTTTTTTATAGTTTTAGATTTTAATTTTACTGATGATGGACATAGCCAAGTACGAAACGTTTAAAAAGTTTTCTATTTTAAATATGGCTTTACTGTTTTTAATCAAAGTAAAATATTAGTTTTTATGGACAGAAGTTAAGTTTATTTTAGTGCCCTCCTACTTCCGGCTGGTGCCCCCTCACTTCGTTTGCTCTGGCGACGTCACTGGCTGTAGTGCGTTGCAAGTTGTACCGACCGGATCAAAAGTATTAGCAGAAATAAGAACGACAACTTTCTACAAGGCTTTTTGCTTCCTCATTTTCCGATTGGAGCTTTCATACAATGCTATTTAAAATGCTTTTCAGTATGACTTATAGTTGGCTATCACATTGTATTATTTTTCCAATATGGAAAGGAAACGAATTGACAGACCAGAAGTTCATGTTGTCTTTTGTATGGTTATTTTCCTTTTTAACCAATCAAAAAATAATGCTATCCTCGAGCCGAGGAAAAAACATATTCGAGTACTTGTAGGCTTCAAGGCTGAGGCCAAGGAGGGACGTCCTTGAGGCCAAGGACTTCTTGGAAGACTGCATCTGGGACGCCCTGAATGCGACATTATCACTTGCAAAATCAAAGTTGTATAAAATTAAATAAATTGTATAGTACATTGTTTAAATTTGTGTAAAAAATTTTCCTTCATCCATTACAGCAATAATCGCAAAAAGGAATATTTTCCAAATTACGACGTTATAAGTAATGACGTCATCACTTTTTTGCTCGCATTTGTGCGGTTTGTGAAAAACTTGATATCATCCTATCTATAATACCAGCACAAACTTAGGGCCGTTCTAGTGATTATTCACTAACATATGACACCATCAACATGACGTCATAGATTTTTCACCCTCATAAAACTTCAAAATTTTTCAAATTGAAAAAAAAAAGTGAATTATGGAAGCAAATAATTAATATTTTTGAAATTAACTTATTAGTCTTGCATAACAAGCAAAACGGCGAAATACGATAAATATTGCAAAATGGGCGTCATATTTTCAGTGTATTTTATTGTATGAAAATGTTGATCAAAATGAACCAAATTCATACAGTATCATTTGACAACCACTCAAAATGGTAAATTTTTATAATTATGATAGCATTTTTGTTCCTGCGTTATGACGTCATAATGCATCCGAAAGTTGTCCATGTCCCACGTGTTGAGGGACTCAAGTTTGAAAATTTAGGTCCAACCATAAGAGAAGTGAGAATGAATAAACTAAAAGTCAACAAAGCTAAAAAATTTAGTCAGCTTGTGCGGAAATGACGTCATTATGACGTAAATGGGCAGAAAAAGGGGGGTAGGGACAACCCTAGCTGGAAACTTCAGACTATACTGAGCATCGATTGATAAAAAAATGGTAGTGACTATTTCACCGAAAATTTTCAAGTTAAAGAGAATAAAACGAAAATGAGAAATATTCATCCGCGCTTTTTTCATTTGCTTTTTTAGGAATTAAGATTAGGGTTTAGGTTAGGGTTTGGGTTAAGGTTCGATTTGGGAATAGTTTTTGAGTAAGTATTTGAGTTTGGGTTGGATTTGAGCCAGAATTAATAAAAAACTAGATAAAAATTTTCGGTGAAATAAAGCCTTCCTAAAAAAATATATCTTTCCGGGGCCCGTAAACGCGTTTTTTGACTAAACAAATTGTGTTGGTATCCATTCGCTATTATTGTAGAGGTCAAGAGTAAAAAAATGAATGAATGAATAGCTTAAAATAGCGGTAGCCAATAAGTTTTTTTGCTGTGAAAAAGTATTTGTATTGCTAGTAATATCTCAGTACTAGCATGTTAGATTTGTCATGAGACTTAGGTGAGCCTAAGGTGCTGTGCTGTATACTGTAACTGTTGAAATGGCTTTTCTAATTCCGTCGGGGGCGGTAGCCCGCTGGCCACCACAAACTAACTAAAGTTCGATATGACGTGAACAATTTTAATCGTGCTTTTTCGAAATGCTGGTTTCGAAATTTTGACCTCGTATTGACTCGTGATTGCGAAATGCCTGCTTTATGATGTCATTGACTGGAGTGATTACCAACGCGAGAAAAGCATTAGGCTACCATATCGAAGCACGATGTTTGCAGCTATAATTACGATCTTAAAAAGCCTTATATTGTATACTTGAAGTACATATTTTTTTGCCCGGCAAAAACGGCGAAGTGCGAAAAATTTTAGGCTATGCTTGGTTGAAACCACGGTGGCAACTTTTTTTTTCCAGCGGGTTAGCGGATTGGCTAAAAAAATTAGCTTCGATAACCAGTCCGTTAACATTTTTGAACGTTAGCGGAACCTCTAATCCGCTGATGAAGCTGCTAGTTTCGATAATTAGCGGAATAGCGGATTAGCAATTTCTGCCCACCAATGGCTAAACTTACTTTGCACCACAAATAGGCTACAGCCATGCCATTAAAAGCGATATCAACAAACTATCTATAGGCCTATCCAATACTCAGTAAGCTAATTGCGACCTCGCGTCGCAATTAAACATTTCTTCAAAGCCATTACTTCCCATTTACAGTATAGTGTGACTTCTTTGCTAAATCAGTAAATCCTTCAGACCACAAAACCTATTGCAGACACATATTACCAGCGGCGTAGCGTGACATTTCAGATAAGGCATGCAGTTATGATGACGTCATCAGTTTTGATGACGTCATTAATTATCAGGCAGTGAAATAAAAAAACAACTTAACACTAATAAATGTCTGGTATTGCAACTAGGCCTCCTCTCTCCAGCAGGGGCGCCGAGAGCCGAACGTAGGCCCGGGGCCAGCTGAAATATGACGGAATTCAGGTTTTGTGAACTCCAAAACATACGGAAACAATGCCGCAGTTTTGTCCAAATTATGACGCGATCTCAAAAAAAAAAGTTCTTCACCGGAATTCTAACGGTTTTTTCAGTCAAAATCAGGTGATCTCCAAAAAGAAGGTCTCACATGCTCATTTCTAAATGTCATTTGATGGGCCCCTTTCGAGCCTTCCTGAAGCCCATGGGCAGCCTCATGGGCCCCCCGAAGTCCATGGGCCCTGGGGTCATTATACCCCCTGCCCCCCCCCTCTCGGTGGCCCTGCTCTCCAGTACACATTAGTGTGTACTGTACATTTACTCTCCCAGTACAAGTCTTTCTTGTGCTACTACAGACAGTGACAGGTGGAGCAGTTTCATATGTGCCAGTAGCCGGTTACCGGTACCATACTAGGCTAACACTAACAGTAAAGTAGGCTTAATAACATTGAAGCAAAAACATTATTTGCAGATCTAAGCTAAGCCAACTTGCTGAATAGCAAATACATGGCCTACTTTCAAAGCTTCTTCCTCATGTCATTACAATATATCGTAGCCTGCTGGCAACAGCCAGCGATGCTATACAATATTAAGCAGGCTAGTGGGCTCAAGGCTAGTCCAATGTATATATGGTTAGGCCTGGCCTTGTTTAGTTTATTTAAGAACCAGTAAAGCACAAGCAAAGTAGCAAAACTACCAAACGGTAATTTATTGACTGTCCTAAAAACTTTTTTGCAAACCAAGTGCAAATTCTACAAGCTTTTAGCTTAGGCCAACTAAATTCTAACTGAACCAACTACCGGTAACTTTTTGTTTAAATTGATTTCACATATTTCTTTCACTTTTATAGCTCAACATTTAGCCTAAATAGTGCAAACAGAACTCACTCTGACTTACATTACTTAAAGCCAATACCAACCGGCTATCACGGCTTGGTTTTGCCGCTTAGTTATTCGCTTTTTTCATATTGCTAAATCACAAAAAATAAATGGCAACACGCATGCAATATTTAAAATTGCATGCTTTGGCTCATTGTTTGTTGCCTGTCTTAAGCTAATTTACTGTAACAAATCTAAAGTCAAAATAGAGACTATATTTTACGAAAACAAGAAACTAGACGGATAAAAGAACTTTTGCAGCAAACAATGCGCCAATCAAAGCTTTCAAGCCTATTTAATTTTGTTCGTAATCGTATCGAAACACAGTGATCTTTTCAGCCGTGGAATGCAATTTGAAAATTGCATGCGTGTTGCCATTATTTTTTGTAATTTAGCAATATGCTGAAAACAGGCTAAAACTGAAATCAATGAATTAAGCAAGACTATTTATAGCTACTTCGACTTGAAAGTGAATTCCTGTAACTGTGGCAACTTAGTTTGATTTTGTTTTAAATTTTTACATGTACTTGTTCAAATTATTATTTTCTTTTTTGGCTAAATGACTAGGCATGCAATGCATGCCTTGCATGCATGGAGAATACGCCCCTGCATATTACTTCAACCAGACCTGAGCGAAGTTTGCATAATTTGCTTGTTGCTATGACCTGTCGATATGCATCACACGCCACACTGCCTCTTGAGAGCGTTAGTGACAAGTTCCGTCAAAGTGATTTTGTATACCGCTAGCAGACTGGTAGAGATGGCCCGTATAACAAAAAATGCATCCGCATGCTGCGCTGCGTCCGCAAATCTTGTCCGCATGCTGCACTGCACCGCATGCAAACACAACTAAGTTCACGCTGCACCACGCCGCACCGCAAGTTGTATATTCTTTAAATTTCCACGAACGTCAGAAAAAAATTAGCTCTCTAGCTTACGACATAAAATTGATTTTAGGGGTAGCCTATCACATTGGAGAGTTTTCAAAAGGGTAGCTCTCTCAAACCATGTCAAAATATTTGTTTTTTTTAAAATCTGCCGATACAAAAAAAAGTAATGCCCTAGCTCGAGCCATTCAAAAAACTGATTTCTGGGGAGTCCTTTTGGGGGTCTCTGGGGGGTGGTACCCCCATACTATGTCAAACTATTTGTTGCATAAATATCTATTCATATAAACAAAAAACTATCACCCTAGCTGGGGCAATTAAAAAAATTAGTTATTTAGGGCCTCATTTTGGGGGGGTTCTGGCGGAGAAGCCTCAAAAAATTTTAGAACACAAAATCGCATTTGCAGCTCAACAAATTTACAGAAAAATTTGATATCGATGTTGCGTGGTGTAGAAGAAGAGTGCACAAAATTTAGAAAGCAAAAAAAGAAAAAAAACTCGATACGGCTAAGAGTGTAGGTAGGGTTAAAAGAGTATCTTACAACATATATCCATGTGAAATATTTTTCGCCGTACTTAAGCCGTTTTTGAATAAGACCGCTTTTTCCACCGAACTTTTGGGGTAGTTTTTGAGTCCTAAACCTGAAGTTACGGGACTCGTTGCCTTGAAATTTGGCACAAACAAATAACTTACGAATCTCAAACTGCTGTCAAAATTTCATGTAGCTAGACCAAACTGGTGTGTTTTCTGCCTGGTGTGTTTTCTATCAGTTTTTTTGCATCGTGTTTTGGCAAGCAAAAACAATCTACCAGTCTATCTGATGATTCCATGCAACTACTGTACTAACCCTGAACCAGTAACTCAAATAATGAAATATAAGTATCACGTGCTCTGCGTGCTGTCACAAGCTTCTACACTTGTATGTAACTACCCTGTGTATTATTCCTTTGCCGTTTGCACGTGTGTTTGATTGTGGAATAAGTTCTGCTACTACGTTAGCTATTCTGTCATTAGAACGTTGTGTAGCCTAGTCTTCGTACTCTACTACATAAGCCAACCATATCTGAGATAGGCTACAGACAAAGGACCGAAAGCCTAATCTTTGATGCCATGACCTGTTGACGAATAGGCAACCCTGAACTAACTATGTCACTCTGAAATGCAAGCGCATGTGTACTAGAAACTGTTGTCTAGCCCATAGGCGTAGCCAGGATTTTTGATTGGGGGGGGGCCCAAACCACAAATTACATGCAATGACGTCATCCGAAATTTTCAAAAAAGGAACTTTTTGTAGAGCAAAGATATCGCAGAATGGAAAATCTGAAGTCGTGGTCTGTTGTCACATAACCAGGATTTTGGTAAAGGGAGAGGGCGAAAACTAACAGTTAAAAAGCGAAAATGTCTAACTTAGGAGACGTGTTGAGAAAGCTAGTGTACTCAAATGTGTCACAAACGGGGGTCTGGGGGCGGAGCCCCCAGCCGTCGGTGGCTATGCGGGTCTGGGGGCGAAGCTCCCAGTCGCTGGACGATTTTTGTAAAATTTGGAAAAAAATGTTTGTTGTGGAAAAAAATTGTTTTGGAAAATGAAAAAATTGTTTTGGAAAGTTTTTGAAAAAAAATGTTTGTTTTGGAAAAATGTTTGTTAAAAATGTTTGTAAAAATGGGATTACTGTAATATAGCTTTTTTACCCCTTGGCCACCCCCTGGCTTCGTCTATGATTTTGAGATAAGATCGCGTCCTTAAGTTTTTTCATAAAAAGAAAACATTTAAAGCAAACTTAAAATAACTTTTTTTCCAAAACGTGGAGGACTTAAGTCAAGTCACTTGACAGTTTTTTGAAACGTACAAGAATTGCATGACATTATTATGACGTGGACACGTGGTCGTCATTATTATTACTTACTTTTATACGCCTAAATCCCAAATTAGAGAAACTGCAATTCAGGACAAGGACAACGTATTGGCTATGCTCTCATTACATTTAGCATTGGTAGCATTTCAATTGGGGGGTTCGCTTTACCGCCTGTGTTATAGCATTAAGGTCATAATAACGTTAAACGAAGGCCTGGGGTTGCAACTTTTAGGAAAAACTCTTAAATTTCTTACAGGTTTTGCTTATAAATTATTAAAAATTTGAATTAAGGAGCTCCTGGCCCAGGACCCTTAGTCGTCAGTCAGGGGCTCTGGGGCTCCCTGGTTGTCAGTTAGAGGCCCTGGGTACCCCTGGTTGTCAGTTAGAAGCCCTGGGGCCCCCTGGTCGTTATTTAGGGGCCCTGGATCCCCCTGGTCCTCAGTTAGGAGCCCCCTGGTTGTCAGTTGGGGGCCTCCTGGTTGTCAGTCAAGGTCTCCGGGGCCCCCTAATTGTCAGTTAGGGGCCCCCTTGTTGTTGGTTAGAGTCTGCCGAGCCCCTGGTTGTCAGTTTGGGGCCCGGGGCCCCCTGGTTGTTGGTTAGAGGCCCCGGGCCTATGGTTGTCAGTTAGGGGCCCTGAGGCCCCCTGTTTGTTGGTTAGGGGCGCCAGCCCCCCTAATTGTCAGTTAGGGGCCCCGTAGCCCGCTGGTTGTTAGTTAGGGGCCCCTGGTTGTTATTTAGTGGCCCTCTGGTTGTCAGTTAGAGGCCCTGGGGCCCCTGGTTGTCGGTTAGGGGCCCCTGGTTATTAGTTAAGGACTCTGGGGCCCCCTGGTTGTTAGTTAGGGTTCCCGGGGCCCCTGGTTGTCGGTTAGGGGCCCTGAGGCCTCCTGTTTGTTGGTTAGGGGCCCCGGCCCCTCTGGTTGTCAGTTACAGGCCCCGGGGCCTCTGGTTGTTAGTTAGGGCCCCCTGATCGTTATTTGGGGGCCCTGGTTGTCAGTTAGGGTCCCCGGGGCCCCTGGTTTTCGGTTAGGGGCCCGGGGCCCCCTGGTTATTAGTTAGGGGTCCTGGGGCCTCCTGGCTGTTAGTTAGGGGCCCCAGGGCTCCTGGTTGTTAGTTAGAAGCCCTTGGGCCCCCTGGTTGTCAGTTAGGTGCCCCAGACCCCCTAGTTGTTGGTTTGGGCCTCATAGTCGTTAGTGTGGGGCCCCCTGGTTGTTAGTTGGGGGCCCCGGGGCTCCCTCCTCATCATTAATGTTATTGTTGATCACTCTTATGTACGTAATTGCTGAAAAAAAAAACTGCAACTAAACAGCACTAGCCTATGTTGTCGTAATTTTTGTCATAGGTGGTATTTTAATTGGGGGGGGCCCGGGCCCCCTGGGCCCCCTGGGCCCCCTGGCTATGCCTATGGTCTAGCCATGGATTGTACCAATACCATGGTCTAGTGCATACAGGGTGGGTATGTCAATAGGCTTTGTTTTGTACTCTACTCTGATGATTGTTTCCTACAAACTTGCTTCTTCTACATTTGTCTGCTTTTGTTTGATCTTCTCACCGAACGTCGTAAACCTTTCCTAGTCTAGCCTACCAAAACCAAAATCTTTTTGTTGGTGTCAAGAAAAGAAGTACATTTGGCTGATCAAAACTAAGTTTCTTGTAGCCAAAATAGCCGATTCTAGGATGCTCCAAATTCTGAAAAAATAAACTTGAGCCAAAGGCACCTTTTGCTGTTTTAGTAACATGCATTGTCTTCTATTCATACAATAGTTAAATCCAGACTAACTGTAGACGACGCGAAATCTCTTCTGTCTGCCGTGTCTGACGCCTCTACACGCGTTAACTTATCTTCTTATATTGTCAACGGTTTCTGTAGAAAGTACGCCAATTAGCAATTTCGGAATCAAAAACGAACGTAAATATTACTGCGTAGCACCAAATAACTCTCACAATTTGAACACACACAGTACGCCAAATATCCAAACAGAAAGTAACAACTACGGTATAATTACGATTTAAGAATCAGACTGAGAATACTGATTAGAATAATTGCAATAAAAAATCAAACTCACCGATGGTTTCGTCTTCAGGCAGACAGTAAGCTTTAACTCCAATGAAGTCTTCAAAGAATGCAATCTCTGAAGTGGGCCCCCGGGAAACGGTACGGAAACACTTGATAAGAGAGGACAATAGTCCAGTAAATAATTCTTCTCAAACTTGAGCAACAGCTCAGGGGACAAAAGGTCCAAATATAAATAAGATGGGACCCACCCAGGACAAGTTTAAGACCTCGAGGAAGGACTGCAATTCTGAAACTCCAAAGCTTGCTAAATTTCTGAAACAATCTGATACTTAATAATTTCAAATTTAAAGATTCTTGGTAATTCTGAGTGTAAAAATTTAACGTCCTTCCTCGACTACAACCAAATTTGACTGAGCCAGAACAAAGGAGTTATAGCGCGAAAATTCAAGAAAACGGTTTCAAAAAGTTGCGCAATAGATAATTTGCATACAGTAGAAAAGGCGCGGTAAAACGCTTAATCGGTGACATCACGTGCGTTGTGTAGCATTACGTCATTGGAAATCCTTAGCAGCCAAATATACACGAAAAGCTAAATGCAGTAGAGCGAGTGTTCGAAACCAGGTATAAACAAGAAAACATAAGCGACGTTACACTAACCATTGCTGTTCATAACGAGAAAATCACTAGCAATAATTGGAAAAAAAATGTAAAAAATTATTGTACGCGGCGCTGCGCTGACGCTGCGACGCAAAGCAGATTTTAGTTGCCACACTGCGCGGCGCGGTGCACCAACAACAGCGCGCGGCCGCGTACGCTGCGCTGTTGCCAACTCTACAGACAAGTATACTGTATGAAGACAATGCTTCAATTCAACTAGCGCCGCCACGCCAAAGTGACCAATTATCCACTCCGAAGATCTTCGAAAAGGCATGCGGGTGCCCGCTAACTCGCTTCACGCTTCGGATTAGTAGGCTACAGCAAATGCCATACCTTGGCGAAAAACAGAAAATTGTGAAAGATTTGATTTGAGTTTCACACAGCAGAAAGTAGAAAGAATTTGACAGTTGTAAATGGCTGGTCTTAAGTAGGCTGCTTGCTGCTATGGGTTACCATTGCTACTGTACCTAGGCTGCTGCTCAACCGAAAATCTAGGCTACCGTTACAATACCGTACGCATACAGGGGTCATTCCATCTCAGATCAACCAAAATTTTTTTAATTTTTAACCCTGCCACCTCTGATTCGCATAAAATTTGCTTTGGTGATACTGATAGAGCTCATGTCAGATGTTAAAAAGCCTAGGCCTACTAAAAACTCCAAAATTTTCAATTTTATTAAAATCATGGCTTTGTTTTGAAAACATGCTCCTACAAAACTTGGCGTTTTGGCAAAAAATTGGAGTATCTTCCATAATTCAAATTGTGTTATCTCTGCAACCACTAGGGGGATTTTAACAAATTTGGTGTCATTTTGAAGTCTTCACATGAAGTCAGTGTTTCATCAGGTGTTCCTCTAGCGTCTATTTTGGGCCCACTACTATAGGGTTTAGTGGGGTAATTCGGGACATGGGGTAAATCGGGACACCCTGGGGTAATTCGGTACCGGTACAGTAGTAATAAACACATCTCTTAGCATTCATCTTTTAATTCAAGTCTTAAAGAATCCAATGCACTAAACTTTTTTCAAAAATTAGTGGAGTAGCATTGTTAAATCCATTCCAAAGATTATCCTTGTCAGTCCATTTTGCCGCAATCCTAGCTTAATGCTTTAAACCGCTCAACAAAATTTTGACTTCCAAAAAAGCAACTAATAAAGACCTCATTTAGCATAAATTGTTTTCATACAAAATATTCTACAACGTTATCCAGATCTTTTTAAACATTTTATTATCTTTTTTAATGCACTTTTACTATACTTATATCAATGTCCCGAATTACCCCGCATGTGGGGAAAATTGGGACAGCGGAGTGGTTTATTTTAAAAATCCATTATTCCATACTCCGCTAAGCTAATTGAAAACTAAATTGAAAACCAAGGTGTTGCCAAATACCTATAAGTCGGATATTCAAATGTATAAAAAAAGTTGATATACCAAGTTTAGAAGTGCTAGGTCGGTAAATAGAGATTGAAAACTGAAATTTTGTCCCTAATTACCCTACCAAACCCTACAGTATTTAGTTTGTACATTCGTGATGTAGAACGTGCTGTGCAACTGCACAATTTTGCAGTTCAAAATCCACATGTACAAATGCAGATGACATACTGGTACTGTACGAAGTTATTTTTGATTCACTGGTGATATGTCTATAACTTTTACCGTATTCTTAAAAAAGTACAGTGTTTTGTTTCTGACATAAAAAGGTGGATGAATGCAAATTTTTAATTGGCATACTTAATCTAATGAGTAGAAAATCAAGTTTGTTGAGTTTGTCCCATCTCGAAATGTGAATAGGGTCATATTCAGTGTTCCCTCTAAGTTTTCACCTCGCCGGAAATAGTGCGAACGTTCTAAACTCAATGTGAAAATGCCGAAAATTTTCTCATCATTTTTGTCCAGTTTAAATGTGATCTCCAAAAAAAAAAAGGTCATCACGCCGATGGAGGCATTTTTTTCTCCAATTTTACCTTGTTCTCCAAAAAAAAAAAAAAAAAAAAGGTCCTTCGTCTAAGTTCTGCAACTTTTCTCCGCGACTTCTGTGACATACCAGAGCGAGGTGCCGTGGACCGCGGCTGTCTAAGGTTTTTGGCGGGAAACAAAAACGCCGGTTTTTGGCGGGAGAAAAAACGCCGGAATTCGCAAAATTTCAGTGCGAAAATGCCGGAAAAAATTTCGCACTTTTCGCACTTTTTTGCGCTTATAGGGAACACTGGTCATATTTGCAATTAACTTTTTTGAAACTGAGCCATTGTCTTCTTGTATGTCAATTAAAAATTTAAGCATGCTTTTTGATAACACGCTAAATTTATGAGAGCATTTCAATAAAGTGGTGTCTATATGTTACAGTAATCTCACAAATTTCGATAAAATTGCATCCAAACTATTGGTAAAGCTCTATCTTGTTCATTCTATGATTTTATGCCATCTGGTCTACTGTAAATAGTGCATGAATGCTTTGCTTTATGGACTGCCAGAGTGTATGTTGCATTGGCTTACCAGAGTGTTGTATGCTGCTTTTCGCTTTATTTTTAGCTTTGAAGTATTCTTGACGACTTGTACGACAAGTATTCTTACCATTTTTGAAGAAACTTCATTTTTTACCATTAAAGTATTGTATTAACTTTAAATTGCATGGCTAGTTTTTAAGTGTTTAATGCATTGTGCTCCTGGTTACCTTCAACAGTAATTGCCATGCGTAAGCCATCTGCTGCTTATAATTTTTGTAGTAACTGCGATGTGCTTTTGTTGGAAAAAACTAGTCAATTAAACTACAACAAATCTGAATCAATTTTTTCACATGCTTCAGTTTCTGTTTGGAATGATTTGCCTCTCGATATTCGGGAAAGTAGCTGGATTTCATCGTTCAAAACTAAATTGAAAACTCTATTTTTGGCCTTTATCAATGTCTCTGATATTGATTAGTATGCTTTAGCACTGTATTGTCTTCATGATCTTTTTAACAAGTCCTATTAATTTTATTTGCTTTACGTATCTGTCAATTATTTGCTTTTTCTCCTGCTTTAGTATCAAGTCTAAAGTGCCCTTAGTCAGATCAGAGATTTTAGCTTCTTGCTATCTTATCTCAAGGGGTTGGTAAATTGCTGATTGTTATTGTCATTATTATTATTGAAGGATATTGCCTGAGAATTCCATAATTTCTAAGAAATTAATTGTGTTGTTTTGACATCACCTGATCACAATTAAATTATTATCAACATCATAGTACGATACTGGGGTTAAATAGCCAAAATTAAGCATGCAAAGAGACATCGTCTCTAGCTCAAATGGTGGAGCAGTGGACTGGTAATCCAAAGGCTGCAGGTTCAAATCCTGTGGGAGGATTCTGTAAGTTTGTTGCAACTTTTGCTCTAATGAAGTTAAGGCCTTAAAATTGACCATTTCAACATTTATAATTTAGCTTCATTCCTAGTCAATGGTTTAGGCTTTAATTGTTTCATTACTACGACACAGCTACAGTGTAGTATGTAATCACTGTCAGCTGCTAACGCCAAAAAATTCAAAATGGCATATACATCACATTTTTCAAAAGTACTATTTTTGAATCAAAAAGTTTGCAAAATGCAATATCTTAAGCACTTTCAAGTTTAAAAATTATGAAATATTTGTCGAACATGGCCTTGACCATTTTTTGCTTGGCCTCGAGAGGTTTGTCCTTGAAAAGTCTGTCCTTTGCTTTGGCCTCTGATTTTTTTGAATCCTTTGCCTTAGCCTTGAATGTTGTATCCTCGACTCCACTTTTGGTCACTGTAATAAGAGATCAGAGGTTATACTACCTGTATAATATGGTTCAGAGATTAGTGGTCACAGGTAAATAATAGAAGCAATGTCAGATTCTGCAGCTCTGGACTGCCAAACAGCAAATGTACATCAGAGAATGTAACCTGTCTGTTTTTTAGGTATGGCTTACAGTTTGCTGTTTAAACTTTGAACTGTATATTAAATAAAATCAATGTTTGTAATGTACATGTGTCTCAATATACTGTAGCTATACCGTCTTTGAATTTAAAACACTTTTTTGTAGTTAAATGGATTATACTCAATGCCGAGTTTCTGGATTTAAACTGAAAAGGCTACTCGAACATTTAGTTTGTGAGATATAACCTCTATTACAAAAGTCAGAAGTTTGCATTTGAAGAAAAACAATGATTTCAAGTGAAAATTCTCAGCTACTAGACGATCCAAAGTTTCGGCAGTACACAGCTTCAGTTGAAAAGGTCTTGAAAGGTTTTGAGTCTTCCACTGAATGGGCAGATCTTATCTCTGCTCTTGGAAAGTTGAATAAGGTAATAGATCACTTAAATAGTCAGATAGTGTAGCTGTTTAAATGCATTAAGGTTGCTGTAGTTGCAATATTTGTTCTCTTGTCACAGGTTAATGTCAGACGCTGACTATTGAATTAATTACACACTTTTCATTTTGATAAATACTAAATGCATGGAGTTAGACAAATCTGCATGTGCTGAGGAGTTGTCAGCAATCCAATGTTTCTGTGGATTTTTTCAATTGCTTGTCCATTAAATTAATGGCTTGTTCAAATCTACACAGATAATTAGATAGTAATCATTTTTATGTGAGGATGCAACAATGTAACCAGAGTACATATTGAATCCAGGTCATTTGATCAGGACCGTTTTTAAAACGATGAGTTTCTCTTTTAGCCATGCATTCTACTATTTCTATTTTAACTGGTTAGTATTTTAAAGAATTTAAATCAGATTTTTTATCATTAAAGTTTTGTGCTATGATTTCTAAAACATGTTTTATGGCTTTTCTGGGGTTGAAATTTTATTTTCTAATGCAGGCTCTTAATTCAAAGTTTAATGCCATACCTAAGAAAATCACAATTGGAAAACGACTTGCCCAATGCATGCACCCAGCTTTGCCCGGTGGTGTTCATTTAAAGGCACTGGAAGTCTACAATACGATCTTCAACATTCTTGAACCTAAACGTCTTAAAAGTGATTTGTATATTTACAGGTAAGTGATGCCTTCTTATTCATTGCTTTGCTTTAAGTTTTGAATGTAGTTGCAAAAATCATTTTGCAGCAGTCCATGTTTACGGTAGGCACTTTGTGTTGTTTGAATTTTGGTAGCTTTAAAGTAAATACTATTGAATTGCAATTGCAATGCTAGTTAAGTCCCAAAGGATCTATTAATGAAAATCAAATACCAAAAGTGTGTGAAAGAGCAGAAATGTTTTAGGTTTACTTGCGAGGTTTTCCTCAATGTGAGGCTTATATCTTTCAAGCAGGTGATTAATTTTAAGTCTGTGGTGATTAATTTTAATTCATTTCACTAAGCTATTTACATTGTGTTTCAGCATGGGGATTTTCCCCTTGTTTGGCCATGCGACAATGCAAGTTAGACCAAAGCTACTGATGCTTTATGAAACTCATTTGTTGCCGCTCAAAGATGGTTTAGTTTCTTGCCTAGATGGGATGCTTTTGGGCTTGCTCCCAGGTAAAACAAGTATATACCACCATTATATGTGTAGTGTAAGAGTTTTGTTTTGCTAGTAGAAATTTATGTGGAACACATGCTTTAATTTTTTTTTAATCCCGATTTTAGATAAACATATTTTAGGAAACATTCGGAGTGATACACAAAATCATGCAGTATTGGTATTTTAGTTACTTAAAAAAGATGCAATTTTCTCCAGTGGTTTTTCAGGAATCTAGTGTCCAGACAGGAGTCAAATCATTCAAAAATTACATTGCGTTATCTGTACTATAGATCTGTAGTCATGGTAGTTATTTAAAGTACCAATACTTTGAATACTGTAATATGCTGTTTATTTTTATAGATTAGCACAAAAATTTCATGACACCGTGCAATGTTTTATGTAATTTCTTGCGTCTTTTAATTGAGTGCATGATCATTTTTAAATTTATGATGAGTATGTATGTACATTATTGTTCAACAAACATAATTTTGAAGGTCTTGAAGAAGGCACAGAGCATTTCCACCACCTCGATAAACTTTTGCTAAATGTGTGCTTGAAAGTTGGGGAAATGGAATATTATGGCTCATTGTGGAGATGCGTTCTTGCATCTACTAATGTTCGACTAACAGCACTTCAATTGGTTTATCGTCGTTTTGACTCGAAAAAACTTGTGGATGACCAGCTTTATATAATTGGGACCAATGTAGATGTTATGGTAATAAAGTTATCTTTGTTGTTACCTATTGTTTATTTGCTAAGTTGTTTTTGTTTTTTTGCTCAGAATTTTTATAAAATGTTCCGACGTAGAAGTTTTTTTAGTCATTTAAAATTACGAAAAAGCTATGGTTATTTTTACAATTAGAAGCACAATCACGTCATTGCTAAGTTATTCCAAAAAATGTGCCAAATTTCGAAAAAATCTGCCAATCAACGAGTTTATATGTCAGCGATGTTCTTTTTGTGGCAGATTATACTCTACTTGATGGGCATGATTCTTTTGTGATTTGGTAACTTTTGGCATGACTCATCAATAAACACCCAAACCGAGAACCTGTCTGCAAGATGGACATGCACAATAGTTGTAGTCGTAGTTTTAGTTTATTATTATTTGATAATGCACATATATAAAAAAAAAAAGACAAAACACACACAGAGTAACCAAAGTAGTTGCAGTGTCTGGGACAATGAGGCATCGAAAAAACCTTTCGGATTTCTTGAGTCAACATCTCCCCTGCCCCTCTTTTTAACACTTAACACATAACAGTTTAAAATGGCCGAAAATTTTGTTCGAAACTTTACTCAACACAAAAGCACGAGATAATTTCAGTATGTACTTGGAACAATAATTTGAAATTGTGTTGTTCCTACGCCCTGCTTGTTAGCTACTAGTACAGGGTTTGAAATTAACTCTTGCCCGCTTTCCCGAGTCGAGCTAAAATCGCCTCTGGCAAGTTATTTTTCCGCTTAACTTGCCGTACGGGCAAGCTTACAAAATACAGCGTATTAAACAACATCAAATAAAATTTTGTATAATAGTGACTTTATTTAGGTTCCCTTTTGTTGCAATAAAATAAAATGTAAATAGAGAAAGCTGTTGCTTGGTTTATTTTAGTACTTTGCAATCATCATAATTACCACTTTGTTTAATCGTACGCGCACTATTAATCGCAATTAACATTCCTTAATCCCACGCAGCTTTTTTGATACTTATACGCATTTAGCAACTTTTGGCACAAAATGCTACGTTTATTTTTTCAAAGAAAAATTTCGCACGCTTGCCGCCTTAACCGCTGTTTAAGATATCACAAGTACTTTCCGCGCTGCATTAAGACAACGTCAAAAATTTTTTTGTTATGAAGATTTTCAATATCTTTTAGCTCCTGTATATAACTTTTGCAAAAAAATCGACCTTCTTGCTGGTGTAGTTTCCGAAATATTTGCTATAAAAAATACATTTGCACCAAACAACAACGTTAAGCAATATTATTGTAACGTAATAATTGAAATAATTACAATCAAAAAATCAATTTTTGCGTAATGCATAATTGGAAAAATGTACTTATTACGTCACAGTCACAAAAGCTCGCGCATAAAAACTTAGTTCTCGAAATAGGATACGCGACTACGCGTATTTTGCAAATTAGTGCTTTTTACCAAAAAAACACATTTTACGAAGTTTTTTCCATAAAGTAAAATAGTTTTTCGGGCAAGATGAAATTTCCTCGAGCAAGTACACATTTGATATCACTTGCCTGACGGACTAGTAGTCAAAAAAGTTAACTTCGACCCCTGTACTAGTAGAATGATTTTGAAGTGTTTTTACAGGTGCAAGCTTTGGCTGTATCTCTTCGAGATAGTAGTGTTTTGACTCAGCGTGCTGCTTTGGATGTTCTTGTATTGTGCTGTCCTTTGTCAAATATACCCTTGTCAAAAGAGGACGCTTGTAATTTGCTCTGTTCTGCTTTGCATTGCTTTTTAAGAAGAGATATGTCGTTGAACCGAAGGCTGCACTCCTGGTTATTAGGTGGGTTGTTACTTTAGGTTTTTTTGCGATGGCGATATAGCTCAGTGTTAGAGTGTCGAGTTAGTATTCGAAAGGTTGCTGGTTCCTAGTTTGGTTCCCGAACTGGTGATTCGTCGAACTGTGTCCTTGGAAAAAACATTTTTTTGCTCTTTTCCAATAGGGGCAAAACAAAATTTGGCCCAGCCGTAGGGCAATTGGGCAGTCTTAGTTCATAGAGCTGGTGAGCGAGGCTAATGAACGACTTGCAAACAGAACTCAACAAAGGGTGCTCTACGTTGGTGTGGTTAGACAGACGAAGAGTGCTTGGCTCGTATACGCATGGAATGAAAAACTCAGGGTTAATTGTTTTTATTCGTTTTATATGAATGTGGATTGTGCAGTACTGGCAAGGCATCCAGTTGGTCGAGTGGTAACGCGTTCGCCTTTAGTACCGAAGGTCTTGTGTTCAGTTTGCTGGCAGATGAAATTTGACGTATTTTCAGTGGTTTGTTGTTTTTTGAAGGATATGTGTTACGCAGGAGTAGTTTTGCAAAGATCTGCCCCCATCCAATTCGTCGGTCGTTTTAGGGTACTACTACATCATATTATAGGCAGCGTGGCCGAGAGGGTAAAGAGAGGTCGTTTTTACAACAATCCTGATTGCATGATCTCGGTTTAGTTTGCATCCATGTCACGTTTTTGCTTCCTTGGTTGCGACGTTATACAATGATTATCTCCACTTAGTGGCTTGGCTCAAGAAGCAAATTCATTGGTCAAGAATTCGAAAAAAATCCACTCGCATACAGGTACGGATTCTTCCAATCATGAAATACTGCTAGCAGTAAAAGCATGAGGATCATCCAATTGTTATCGTCTATGTCTGTTCGGTGACAAGAGGACAAATACGCAACAGCAATTATAATGATTTGATATCTTTACAGGCTACAATCTTGCTAAAAGAAATCTTAGTGTTGCAAGCCAACTTAGTGAGGAGCAAGCGAGCTATTTTGGCATGTTCTCAAGGGATTTATTAGTAGAGGCGTTCTCCCGTATTGTCCAAAGGCAAATATCAAAGCTGGGTTCCCAACAACCTGATTTTCAAGTAATTCACTTAAAAAAGCAATGAAGGCAAATTCAATGGGAGTATCCAGAGTTGGGGCAATCGTATTAGATTAGATTGCCGTTGACTCAATCCTTTTTGATCCAGCCGTTTTATCGATTTTTTTCAAATGTGACGTAGGGGCCTTCTTTATCATAATTTTTATTGGCAACCCTGACGTTGGTAACATTGGCGACGCCATCTTAGTTTTGTTCTAAGGCAACTTGCAATTGAACTAAACCACAGAGGCCTTTTCACTTATATTTAGGTTGATTTAGGCCTCTTTGGGCTAGGCCAGAGATGGAACCGGTCAGGATTTTCTCGACCTGACCGGTAAATTTCAAAATCATCGCCGGTCGACCGGTTTCTGACCGGCCCGGTCGACCGGTTTTTTACAGAAGGTTTTTGTTCACTGTTCAATGTATCTAACGAAAAATTTTCAAAAGGGGGGTGGGGGCATGGGTGAGGTGTTAAAATTTGTGACTTTGGACGGGGGTCTCGGAAAATAAATGACCCAATTTTAAGACCTTTTTAGGTTTAATTTCGGTTTGAAAAACCTGTTTTGAGCAGCGCAAAGCGTGCACAAAATACTCATAAAAAGAACTGAAGGGCACTAGCTGAATTATTGACGTTCTTTCTAATGATACTTTGCAAAAGGCCAAAAAATAAAGTTACAATTTTTAGCTATTGGTGACAGATTATTTGCAGTTTGCCGAGCAGCTAACACTAAACCGTTATGACATTGGCTAGAAAATATTCCAAATATAATGTGCCCCAGCAGTTTGTAGAAATGCTACTACTTCAGAACAAGCCATGGCTAGTTAGATACACAAAAATAAGAAGTATGTCTTTCTTGCCCAGTGCAGAGTGTGGTAAATTTAATTTGTAAAAAGCTTTTCGAAGCGGCAAGATTTTAGCATGTACAAAAAACATAAAATTTGCGCCACTTCTACTCTTAAGCTGATTAAAATGATGCTAAAATGCCAGATAGCGTAAGCCTCTACCCATAGGTGGGCAAGTTAATGCAAAACGTTAGCTACGTTAACCACTAGTCCGTTAACAAACTTCACACCTCCGTCAACGTTAATCCGTTTTTTCTGGTTTAATTAACGGAAGTTAATAAAGTCCGTTAATTCGTTAATATTTTGCGTGTAATATACATTTCTTTTTATTCACTCGCTTCTAGAACACGTATTGACGCTGTTGAGCTGATTGCTGTGCCGTCGCTATAGGGGGGCCTGGGGGGCCGTGCCTCCCCCTAACGGATGCTTGTGCCCCCGTTTTGGTTTACTCAAAATGCGTTTTTGGAACATCACATAACGACAAAACAACAGACAATGATGTAAAAAGGAATAATTACGTTTAAACACAATTCTTCTTTGATGTTTTCTCTATTCTTTGTGAAATTGCTGGCAACCAACTGCTGTGCATAAATCTGACGCAGTAACCCGTCTTATTAACACGCCTTTACGGATGTGTCGCAGAAGAGAAATGTAAGCCTGCAGAGTTGTTGGCGGTACTTAGTTAGTGATTATGACATGAATCAATACGTAAAAACACTTTTCAAAGACTAGTTATTTTGATATATAGAGCACACGTAAGGTTTTGAAGTCGCAGTCAGCGGCGCAACCAGGGTGAAGAGGCTTAAGCCCCCTTAGCCAAGTTACTTAGAAAATTTAACCTCAAAATACGAGCGTTTAAACGTACTTCAATCTTGACCGGAAGTAAAGAAGAGAAGGGGCTAAGCAATTTAGTTCTTTGAAATGACTTCTAAATTTTAGCAAGTTAGTTATTCATATGGCTTCAAAAAGTGTGAAATGTAATTAAAATGGCGTTAAAATCACTATTTTTTGCTGCAAAATCACAAAAATTGCCCAGCGGCTGGGGGCTTTGCTATCAGGCCCCTGTCCACAATTTCAAAAATTTTACAATTTCAAAAATCACTAAATATTCAGAGTCTATGCCCCGTCTGCGACACACTTGAGCTGCATCAAATCGTTCAGCATGGGGGATAAATCAGGCAATTTTGGGGCAAAAAAAAAAAAATTTGGTTCACACCCTTCATAGCAAAATCATGGTTGTACGTCTGGTAGCATTCACTGCTGCAGATAGCTTTTTCAACTTGATTATGGGCTGAAGACGAGACGAGCTAAGAAATGCTGTCGGCCTTGTTTTAAAATTGCGCATATTTGTAGCTGTACAAGATCTGATTATTAGTTTTTATACGCTAAAAGTTCAGTTTATTTTAGTGCCCCCTCACTTCGTTTGCTCTGGCGACGGCACTGGCTGATTGTAAGGAAATATTTATTGCTATGGTTGTCTTTTTGTGTTTTGGATGTTATATTTTACAGTCTAATTTAATTTCAAGATAAAAATAGGTTCAAATGCACTAACGAAGCTGCGATCGAAAAATCTCTGGAAATTGCTAACAACGATAATTAGTGGAGTTATAAGGCTGCAGCTTATTATATGCCACGAAAAAGAACTTCTTTCTTCGATTTTTTTATAAAACTCGTGCTAATATGCAACAAGCAGAGTTGTAAACGGGCCGACAAGTTCAGGCCCGAACCCGAAAATATAAGCCCGAACCCGAAAATTAATTTGAAGCCTAAACCATGCCCGAAAAAATCCGAAAGTAAAGTTAGGTTTGAAAAATTTAGCAATATTGCCAATTTATTTTTATTATTTTTTTGTACACCTAAGACAAAAAGTACGTCTCAGGCCCGAATTAAGCCCGACATTTTTGTCAACTTTAGGCCCTAACCCGGCCCGAACCCGGCCCGAACCCGACCCGAAAAGCCCGGCCCGACTTACAACTTTGGCAACAAGTGTTACCAAAGCAAACTGGTTTGTACCGGTACGATGAATGAATGATGCAAGATATTAACGATAAAAACCTTAACGGAAGTTAACAGAACGTAACGGAAGTTAATTTAGCTTGTTAACATGAAAAAACTTTAACGGATTAACGAGTTAATGAAAAAGTTAGCTTCGTTATTAACGGATGAACGATTAACGGACTTGTGCCCACCTATGCCTCTTCCGCATGCATGCTTTACTAGAATCTGATTACGCGATTTTAACGCAAATTTTGCACTTTTTTGCTTTGTGCCGTGGCCCAAAGATGGGAGGAGGCATGGCACAATGCCCCCCCCCCTAAACACGCCCCTGGATGTGCATGTCTTAATGGTCACAGCATATTAGTCACAGCTTGAAACCATTCAACAAGTGTTTTCAAAAGGTGTGGTTTGTTAATACTGTTTTTTTATAAAAAGTTTTATTTATGACAAAATACGTAAGTGTATTTCAGTTGGTGCTTAGATTTCTTTTAGTTGCAAGAAAGGAAAATTTGACCGGTATTTCAATCGGCTGGACCGGCGGGTCGACCCGATCGGTGCCGGTCGACCCGACCGGTTTCCATCTCTGGGCTAGGCAAGTACATTGAAACGCCAGGGTTGCCACTAAAATTTTTAATTAGGTTGGCCAACTACGTTGTGTTTGAAGTAGAATATCTCTGAAACGGCTGGGTTAAAAAGTATGGAGTTCTTGCCAATCTAATCAAATATGATTGCTTTAATTAGATATCCTAAACATTTTGCCTTCAATCCTCTTTAATTGTAACTGACTATAATTAAAAACTTGTAACTGACTTTAATTAAAAACTGATATAGTATGTTGCTAGTAGCACTTTTGATCCAACCAGCAGCTAACCAGGGTCGAGTATAATGTCTGCTTCTGAAACGGCAAATCTGCGTTCGATTTTGAGACCGGCAAGTCGCGGTCATTTTAAATTTCCTGTACTGCTGGTCACTGGACTTCAACTCTTCGATTTGCTGACGGCTTTGAGCTGCTGTTGAAACCTAGTTTTGTTATAGGTTTTGTGCGCTTTCTAGTGGCAAACTTTTTTTCTTTAATACTCGTTAAGTTTGAAATGAGTCTTGACCATCATTTAGTATTTTTATCAATACATTTCACATCATTTGCGTTCATTTAATCGTTTTGAGTGTTTACTTAATGCATATTTTTCTATGTAGCTTCGATTGAATGAGGAGTTGTATCCCTGTCGGCTATTAGTGAATCTACTAGACAAGCCCGAGATTGGTTCGGTTGTAATTGAGGATTTACTGATGGGCACTTTCGGGTAATATGAATTTGTTAGTGTAGTTGGTCGAGCTGTAACGCATTTGTTTTCTGAGCTGGAGGTTTTAGGTTCAGATCTTGGGCTGGTCAAATTGGACACAGTATTGCCAACGGCTCGCTACTGCTGCGACATTTCTGCGAAAGGAGCTGTGTTGCCTGCTGGCGCAATGACGCAGAGATGGTATCATCAAAGCTACTTCTATGTCGGTCACTAACCTAAGCTTTTGTTAAATGACCAAAAAAAAAAAAAAAAGCTTCTTCGATCAAAATGACCAAAAAAAAAAGAAGATTTTACGTTCAAAAGGTGAAATCATGGTGCTTAACTCCTAAACGGGCGAGAACGATTTGTCTAAAATAATAGCGTCTCCATCGCTTCTTCGTGATTGAAGTATAAATATGGATCTATCAATCGATAACGAAAACGATCGAAATATTATGTCTCTATTTCGACATTTGCTCGATATTTTGGTACGAAAAAAAACCAGTTTTGTCAACTTGTTTATCACTGCAACGTAATACGGCGAGTTTATTTACGGTTTGATTTTTTTTTCTTCGATTTGTAATTTAAAAGCACGGCGGTTTGCTCAACTATTGGCGTAAAATAATGTTAATCAATTTAAAAAAAAAAATTAACGAAAGTTCTAAATTAAAACGAAGAATTTACAGAATGTCGATTTTGGACTATACAATGCATAATTATCATGTTCACAATAAATATTATCCCACTGCATATTTTTAACAAAATGGCGGCTGTTGTACACAAAATGGCCGCTATTTACATGGCAACTTTGTCATTTTTTTCCGGTGCTTTGTTCTAATTATTTTCAATTCGGTTTCGAGATTATACGGCTAGTTGCCAATCCATGCTGTTTTACCTGTTTTTTTTGTCTGTACAAATTGCTTCTGATTATTATTATTATTTTTATGCTTATTATTATTATTATTGTTATTGATTATTATTATTATTATTATTATTATTATGCTTCTGCTTCTGATTATTATTTCATATAGAAAAAGTAAACATCTCACGGCAAAGGTGATGTTGTGAATCACGAAAATATGAATTCGAGTCCTTAAGTTGTGAAAAGTCAAAGTACGTTACTAAAAACTAGCCAAATATTTCTATTTTTTTTTGTAATATTTGTTTATTTTATAACAGGCCAAAATTTTGTCGTATCATGACTTTTTGACGCGACTGGTTTGACTCGAGACGTTTTGCCGTATTAGGTTTCGCGTCAAAACGTTTTGCAGACAAAACATCTCGAAATAAAACTGGCCTCGTCAAACTTTCGCATATCAAACCGGGCGCATATGAAAGTTGCTGGTCAACCGAATTGCCTAGCGTCAAATTATTCCAGGAGCAAACTTAGGCATTGCTTTTTTCATACAAATAATGTGACCATTCCTTAACTTTTTTTCATTTTCAGATTATTAAGAGAAGGCGTGCATTTTTTGAAGTTAAAAGTAGCCAGATTAAAGTAAGTGCACTTATTTTTTATAAGAACATTTTTATAAGAACTTTACTCAAAATTTAGAAACAAATTGAGAACAATGTCAGGCTCGGCGTGGAAAAAAATTAATGAGAACGCGGGCTAGAACAGCACACTTGTATGCAATCTACAGAGTTTTCTTGGATTTTTGGGTATTGCCGTTGTTGGTATGTTTAGCAGTAACTGTGATCTAATAATAAAGATAACTTTTCACCAAGCATGAACAAATTTGTGTCAATATAAAAGTTAAGAACAAATTTGGCTTAAAAATTTGTAAAAGTTAAAAAACAACCAGCCTCAAACCCAAAATTTATTGGTTCGTTTAAAAAAAGCGCCTTTTGCATTTTTGTGGTTTTGTTAACTTAAATTTAAAGCTTCAATGGACAAAATGCTAAGTCGAATCAGAAATTTTCGTTTGGGAATTGTAAATTTTCCTAATTTTCGTGGCCAGGATGGAGAGAAAACCGAAGATCTCGACAAAATGCTAAGTCGAATCAGAAATTTTCGTTTGGGAATTGTAAATTTTCCTAATTTTCGTGGCCAGGATGGAGAGAAAACCGAAGATCTCGATTCAAGTTGCCCATCTGCCCGATTGCTTTACCATTTTCGCTGGAGGCTTCACCCTACTCTGCTCTTTACTGAACGTCAAGCTGAGGAGCTATGAAGACGAATTTAAAGTCTAGTTTGACCCGATTGGGAATCGAACCAGGGTCAGAATCTTCTGAAAAACCTGAATCGACTCTTCCCAGACGATTTTTTTATATGTCAAGCGTTAACGCGTTCGTCCTTGGAGTGAAAGGTTTAAGGTTCAAATTTCGGTCCGGTTGAATTGGACCTAATGTTGTCAACGGCTCGCCACCGCTGCAGCATTTCTTCGAAAGCAGTTCTGTTGCATGCAGGCGCAATAACGAGGAGATAGGCCTCGCAAACTTGTTACTCATTTCAGCGTAGTTCAGCGAGTACTGCAATATGAAGACTTGATCTTGACTTCAAAATTTTTCAGACAATGCTCGGTCGAAGAGGTAGAGTTTAAGTCCATGATTTTACCTGAAATTACCAAGTCAACCAACCTCCTTCTGAATGCTTTTGAGCCATCTTTTCTATGGATATTTTTGGCCCAGCGACTTAAGAAGATTACTGAGGAAAGAAGAACGATCGAAAAGTAAAATATGTTGTTGTGTTTTTTGACGGGGATTGTGTCACCAACAATTGGGTATTAAATTTTTTTGCTTTTAAATTATTCCCTCAGGATCCCGTGTTGATGAAACAGGCTGTAGCTGTAGAGGTTTCGTATTTCTCATTTACTGTAATTTGAATTATACTGTTCCGAGTTTTCCATCAAGCACTGTTTTGGTGGTATCGTCAAACCCTTCATAATTGAATTAAGATGTCGTTCATTATCAAATATGATTTCCAATTCTAAGAGTTGATTGTTTTGTTTCAGGAAGGATCCCATCGACCCCCTTATGAAAATCCATGATTTCCGTGAACTTTGCGATTTTGTTTCCTTGCTTCTCAACCTGATTCATTTAGAAGCGTATGAAGAAGTGCGTGCACAGTTCTACAGAAGATAATTACAAATGATTTGGGAGCGAAATTTTGTTCTATTCTTTGCGACAAGTCAAATTTGAGCTTGTAGTAAAAGCAAAACAGACTTAAAATTAATGTTCACCGCTTTCCTGCTTGACGTTCAGCAATTTAAGAGCTAGTGTAAAGCCTCCACCGTTTGTGGTAGACAGACGGGCAGATGCGAACCAAGTCGACTGACCGCTTCAAACTGACCGCGAACATTAGGATTAAAGATAACTGGAGGTCAGTTGGTTCGCGGTCAGTTTGCGGCGATCAATTGTCTTGACCCTGGCAGATGGCAGCTTGACACAAAGACCCAATGTCCCTTCGCTAGCGATTACCGATTGACATTTACTATTAATTTTTTGCCGAAGTAATCTTTTCTGTAATTGTTGGTGGAATAGAAAGGACGACGTTACTTTAGTTATGGACTCAATCTTTAGATTGACGGTAGTGAGTCGTGCAATATAAATAATAATCGATATATTGACCAGAAAATCAAAGACGATAATGGATCACAGCTTATTCACAAGTTGATAGCGCCAGATCTTTTTTAAGGGTTTTCAAGGTGTTTTTTTCCACATTATTAAGCTATTGTAAATTGTAATATCGTCTTCATTAACCAAGTTGCCCTGAACCTGGAGACAGCCAAAGGGTCTTTCGGTGTGCGAACCAAGCTGCCACTTGCCTACCTGTTTACCACACACGGTGGAGGTTTCACACTATCCGTTTTAATGCTGAACGTAAAGCAGAGAAGCTGTGAATACCATTTTTTGTAATCTTTGTGTTGACTCGACCGAGGAGCATAATAACGAATTGTATTTGCTATCTCTCAGGCTGGCATCGCTGCCCGAACCCGAATGCAAAGTTCTGAAAAAAAAAAAAAAAAAAAAAATTAAAGAATTCCGCGCTAATCGAACCCGAGCGCGAGACTTGCCAGACGCGCGCTCTAACCACTACACCACAGAGGCAACTCCGTCGAATCGTCAAAGCGTCGTATTTAACTGAGTTGATGAGAAAAAAAGCTATAGATTGTAAATATAAAGGTACACTTCGTTAAAATACGACCGTTTATCCTTATAGAATCTCTACATAAACACCGCTCAAAAACACTGAAGACTCTTTTATTGGTTTTAACATAATTTGCATCTGTTTTGCCCACCCTAGCGTTTGCTAAGTTGCATGATGTTGTGAAGTTTCTGAAATTGCGACCTCCTTAATTCTAAATCTTGGAAAATACGCATATAAGACTCTTCACTATGCACTTATGCAGTCCAGAGTGTCGAACTTTTTTGGGATTTTTTTAGGATGTAACTTCATTCTTGATACATTTCTAGATACAGACTATACATTTGCCCAATCTTCTTCATGAACTGATTCAGTCTTTAACTGAGTTAGTTGACAAATTAACATTGGAGGAGCTGATAATCGGCCTTGAAACTTGCAAGAAATTACTTGAATTTTGCCAACCTTCACACCAAGGACTTTGTCAATCTGAAGCTACATTTACGCCAGAGCAAACCACTTCCGTAATGGTGGAGGTAAGAGATAGCATATTTACGAAACCTGACATAAGGGCGCAAGGACAACAGGGCAGAGGGATATAGTCCTGTTAGCTGCGCAAATTGGGCAGAAACGGAATCTGTAATCAAATAAATCTAAATCTTTCATTTTTAATACTTGCAATGTTACGCGAAAGCGTGTACGAGTTTGCGGGGCCCATCTCCGCGTCAGTTCGCCTGCTTACCTCTCGGTTGTTTTCGAAGAAATGTCTCAGCCGTGGCGAGCTGTTGGCATCACTTTATCCGATTTGACCGGCCCGTGATTTGAACTCAGACCTTGCGCTCCAGAGCCGAACGTGTTACCGCTCGACCATCTGGCCAGTTGGTTGAATCTGTAACCGGTAAATTAAAGCAACCGGTTCGCTCGTGCCAAAGGTTTAATAACCGGTAAAAACCCTGGAGATATCTGCGCAAGAAACTTTTAACTACGGGTTTTCTAACTTTGGCATTCAGTTTGCGCGGACCGATGCGAACTGACTTTCGAATTTTGCAGAAACTGGAATATGAATGAACAAAAAAGAATATGGTTTCACTAATTGATCAAGTCAAGAACTGAGCGTTAAACCATTGCAACTTACTTGGTATTTTTAAAGCAGGCTTCAGTCGTTTCCAGATTTATCCATTTAGGCTGAAGTTATTTAAACCAAAGTCAAAATTTGGCTATACTAACTGTATTACACCGAAGCGTGTAACGAGTTGGCGGGTTTTCGATTCTATTCGTATTTAGCAACCAATCCGTAGCGAACTAACTGAATAGCGTTACTGGATAGTTAGAACTGATATTCGATGAAATTAATGTTACTGGTTGCACGATATGTCTGCATTGCCACTAGATTACTTTTGGAGCATTTCTGTATTTTGAATTCCGGATGCTTTTCATAAATAACACCAGTTGTGTTTTTGTTAGTTAGAACTGCCCCGCTCTTTCCAATGGCTGAGAGCATGGTGCAACTAAAATGCTACTCGAGAAATCCCCAACTCCCTGGAGAACCCTGGAGACAAAAGTAGCCATCTTCACACCTAAAGAAAGTGGGTGCCTCATCACCACACAAGCGGTTACCGTTGATGGGTATCCATTGGTCGACTCTTTTTGGGTGGGCGGTATCACCTAATTACGACCGTTTAAACCCTGAAAAAGTACTTTTATGTCAGTTTCGTTTTTAGCAAGAAAGCAATATGACGATCGAAAGCAAACAAGACCCTGAAGATACCAATAAAGAGATGCGATTAGACCGAGACGTACTCCAGAGCTCGCGACTCTTTTACTCCCTTTTTTGCCACCTCGTTATTGCCAAGCTGAGCGTGACTAGGTATGTTAGGTAAAGTTACCATGTTGTTGTTGTAGCGCATATTTATCCTTCTGTCACCGGACACGTTCTGACACTAACTATTAAATGATTCACCAGTTGTCATTGCGGTAACTACTTTGTGTTTGGAGGAATCCGCACCTGCTTAGGAGTGTCCAGTGATCCAATGTTCCTGTGGATATTTTCAAATTCTTGTCGACTAAATTTGCTGCCTGTTCAAAGCAACCAAGCTGAGGTAATCATCGTAATGCGTCTTATCCAAGGACGCAACAACATGACTAGGGTGCAAATTGAACACGTGATCATGCGATAAAGTTCGTCGTAAAAATAACGCCTTTACCCTTCCGGCCTCGCATACTGTAATACTGCATATACAGTACTATACTTAAACACTAAACATTTTTCTATTTGGAATGGTTCGTACAACTGGTTTTGATTTTTAAGCTATTGCTATCGTTTCTTCATACTAGCTGGTATCATCATGACATTGTTCTATGCTGCAAACAAATCAAGTATCACAAAACTACAAAGTAGCAAGTAGCGGTATTCCAGTAATATCGTATTTAGTGTAGTGTATACAGTGCAAGCACATGTTTACTGCTTATTAATCTAGCGTTAAGGCCCGGTTTACACTAGGTCTAAAACTGTAAGCGTACGAGGGCATCCTTCGTTATTTTAACCAACTTGCAGTTTTTTCGCTGGTAAGGCGATACGCCGGGCGTATCGGATTTCTGTTTAAAATAACCTAAAATACGCTCGTACGCACGTGATTTTGGGCTCAGTGTATACCTGGCCTTAGTACTTATCGGCGATGGTATCGCAGTTCCTATTGGAAGTGGTAAGGTTGTTGTGTTCGGGGTTCGATTCCTGAACGAATATTTCATCAATTTATCTTCGGTAAAAAAACCCAACTTTTATCTCTCAGTCGAAACAAACAGTATATTTATGCAATGGTCTAATGTCACTGAATAAATATTCAAGAACTCCCTGAAAAGATATCCTACGTTGTGATGGTGCTATCCGACCCCCTTCTAGGGTCAAAGGCGACCCAACGGTTGGGCCGCACCCAAGGGTCTGGAAAAAAGAACAAAGATGAGAAAGAAGGCCCCAACTTCACCTTTGCCCCTCCACCTCAACATGGTGGTACGATCTCTCCCCGAATGTATAGTGGGTCGAAATGGTGGAATAAACTTCTTTAGGGGCTCATCAAATACGTCACCTTCAAGATTTAGGTGTCCTTTGTCGTCTAAGTGGTTGAATTGCCTATTTTTATTTTATTTTCAAAGTGTAAAGATTGACCAAACCGTTTCAAATCTTGAGAAAGTTGAAAGCAGCTCAAGCGCAGTCGAGAAGTATAATTTGCTGGAGGAATCAGAGAAACCAAAAGAAGCGCTGTTCAATCGTCGACATCAATACTCAGGTATGGCTAGCCGCTAGATCCATATTGCTTCTCTGACGTAGTTACAGGAAGAGGCCTAAGTGGCGCAGATAAGAGGACTACTCTAGGGTTGAAGCTTGACCAAGTCTCTTTGAAAATTTAATCCAAATAATGCAAGCTTTTAACACGTTTTGGATTTGGCCAGTATAAGCAAGGGTGGAGGGGGTTGAGCAATTAAATTCTTCAAGTGGCTTTTAAATCTTTCAAATGGCTCCAATTATGTGCGAAATTTTATTCAAATCGCTTTGAAAAGTTTTTTTTTTTCGAAAAAAATTCTCAATGGCTGAATGGATCTCCCCCACAGACCCTACCTATGATACGCTTGGGTTGTTGGAATTTTTTGTGTATGCCGCTCTATAGAGATATTTTTTGACAAGAATTTTAGCTTTTGTTTCAAGCCCTACCCCCCTTTTAGCTAAATTCTGGTTGCGCCCCTGAAAAGGCTTGTAAGGTGGCCACTAACACTATGGTTTATGCATTTCGTTTATTTAGTTGTTCTTCATGTTGTTGTGACTAGGATTATGTTTTCGGTCAATTTGGACTGCAATCAATTAGGGTGCAGTAAACAGTAATGGAATACATAAGATCTGGTAGTATCGTTAATGAATTATGCATTGCACCCAGGACTTTTGTGAAGTCGAACGATGGCATTTGGCCAAGATATTGACGTAAATTTTAAGTGAATGACTGAAAGAAGACTACTCATTTCTGTCAAAATAAAAATTGCATATTTTTACATGAAATATAAAACTGTACTGTAGTTCTAAAAATGTCCATTGCCAAATTTAAACAAGAAAGTTGTAAATATCAATTTTTTAATGTTTGGTTTGGTCCCTACCGAGAATCGAACCCAGTTCTCTGTTTCGCTAAGCTGCTATTTTGCAGGTAGACTCTTGACTAACCTGCGGTGTGAAACATGAGATGGTTTATTTACTTTTTTGACTTTTTCTAAGAATAAATATCTCTTATCGCTTGGCAGGATTAAACGTCTGTCTAATTGGCTTCCAGTATTTAAGGTTGAAGTTGAGTTAAGTTCCCACTCAAGCTTGACTTGCCATGTATTCCGGCTAACACAGCAAGCACAATTAAAACACGTTGCAATAGCATATTATGTTCAGTATATACCAATAAAGCACAATTTTCACTGCACAAGATACGTTTATTGCAACAGAAGCAGCTTGACTGATCTATACATAATAAACAAACCAGCATAAATAATAGAACCTTGTAATGCAGAATAAAAATGCTATTGGTCTCCAATGTTATGATCAGTTTCAACCAGCCAGTATCAATTATCTCGACATACGTTAAATTTTTTTGCAAATTTTGCTGTAGCTTTAACTAGTGTAGCTCGTTTTATCGAGAGCTTTTTTGACCATTTTGATGCACCTTCTAAAATTTGATGCGCTTTGAATCATTTTAATGCGTTTTCTAAGACTTTTGATCAATGGAGTTTTGATTCGATTAGTTTGTTGAAATCACGATCCGTAATAAACGATTAATTTAGTGATGAAATGCAAACGGATTTAGTCCCATTTGTTATTAGGGTAGAATGAGGAAGATTTGGGATATGGGATGAGGTATTAATCATTCAATAAACTCGGTTATTAGGTTAAACCCACCTTAGCAATTTTTGAGAAATTCCATTTTTTGTTTTGGTATTTACTTTTTTGACGTCATTCCGACTGGATGGTGTCACTTTTGCATTGGTGATAAGCTTCTGTGTCCGTAGGATGTTATTTTTGCGCGCATTGAAAAGCTTATCACCATTTTATTCCTTCGAGATGGTTTCAATTTTTAATGAGTCATAAAAGCAAACAATTTTTTGTTCAAAAATGTTCTTTCTTAGACCCTCCGATTGAAGTTGCCAAATTGTTCGACTTAATAGAATGATCTGATTAAGCGATTTAGAGGGATTTTTTGAGCTACATTGGAAGCATTTTTTTCAAGGAATTTTTGAGCTGCACCAGAGGAAATTTTTGAGGGATTTTTGAGCTACACCAAAGGAAATTTTGGGGGATTTTTGAGCTGCACCAAAGGAAATTTTTGAGGGATTTTTGAGCTGCACCAAAGGAAATTTTTAAGGGATTTTTGAGCTGCACTGGAGGAATTTGGATTTGTACACTTATGCTAAATACGTTGCTTTTAAAAAGCATTATGACTACTTTCTCTTCGGTTTTTGAATGGGAAAATTGTCGTGTTTTAGGATGGTCAAATTAAAAAAAAATGATGTGATATGATTTGGCGGGTGAGCATTGAGGTTTAAAAAAGACACCGATGAACTTGATAGCTCTTCCTTGCAATAAAAGTGAGAAATTAGAACCAGTTTTAAAACTTAGCTGACTTAAACCATTTTTTGAATACTCGTGTTTTAGTAAGGTATTTTGTCTCCATTCTTATTTTATTTTTCAAGGGTCTTGTAATCTTTGCTTTGCAATGAACACGGCCTGTTATGACGACTAATTTGTGTACTGAAACCTTTTTTGCTTGCAGTCAGACCAGCTAATCATTTCGGTAGATATAACATGCCAACTTGTTACCGCTTTTGTTCAGTTTTACTTAAGCAAAAATCGAAAGACATTCGACATTAAAAAATCTTTTCTATTTGCCAAATTAAAAAAAAAACATTTTATTTCCATCGCCTTAAAAATCCAAGTGGCTCCGCACTTCCGCTTGAACTTCTCATAACTTTGGTGATTCCCAGCATTTTTCTGCTTTTTTCATCGGAATTAAAGTTGCCCATACTTTTTATTTTATTATTTTTTTATTATTTTTAATTTTATATAATTTTTGTTGATTTTTTAATTTTGAAGTTTTGTTTTTGGTTTTCAATTTTTGATTTTTTTGTATGTTTAATTTATGCGTTTTTTTTTTCAATTTTTTATTTTTATAATTTTATATAGTTCGTTTTTTTAATTATTGTTTTAAAAATTTTTTCGTGAATGCGTGAAAATGCTAAATAATGGCACAAAAATGACACTTAAAAATGGCGCAACACTTTACCAAAATAACAAAAGAAATAACACGTTAACAAAAACATTGGTGCAAATAGTGACTCTTGAGTTAAGAAACAGCGCAAAATACAGCAAAAAATTTTTTTTGTTATGGACTGCATCAGAGCAGATGAGAGAAGGCAGACAGGTTTGGGAATCGCCACATCTCATTAGGAGTGCGCCACAAGTTTCATACTATAATAAATCTCGACTGTGCCTTCAACTAAATTCCATTCTTTTTGCCTCACTTCCGGTCGTAAAAACGCACTTGACTTTGTGTTAAACTCGTACCTCTGCCACTTCAAGCCTTGAATGCTATGCTAAACCATACTATTTAATCGACCAGATTTTAATTAGTTGTCACACAGCTACCCCGAATCATCGGTCAGTTTTCACACTCATGTCGTGGGTTAATTTTCACTTTATAAATTTTGCTTCTATTTAAACGTTTTAACTGATTTTGGGTCCCTAAATACTGCTCTTGATTGAAAGTTGTTTAGTTTTTTGTGTTCCTAGGTTCATTGCTTTTTATTTTGTTTGACTGTGTTTTAATGAATCGACGTTTAATAATTATTGAATCTCCACGAAAATTATTTGTTTTGTTGCTTGTACACTTCTAACTGTTATTAAAAATCCAGACAAAAGTAATATTGCAACGTACGTACAGGCTTTCAAACGCAAATACAAAACCTTCTAATACAAACAAACATAGAATGTAGACAAGAAACAACACAAAAATAAGCAAAAAAATGCTTCACCTCTTCAGATCAAAGCTGCACGCTGCGTATGTCTAGACCATTACCATCCCGTTTTTCTTTAAAAGCTTTCAATTTCTTACATGAAACAACATTATCTTTTTGGATAAACTAAAAATATTTCCTTGGTGTTTGCTGTTGATTTGGCTTATATTATTACTACGCCTAGCCTGCCAGCAGCTTATTACAGCTATCCTCAGTAGTTGTACCGTTTTCGTCAATGAATGCCTTGCACGAAATTAAAAGTTTCGTCATCTTTTCCCATTCATTTAAATGCTCGTTAAATTACCTTACATTTCTGTGTCTCAGTTGTTACCAGTTTTGCCCTTTTCGTTTAAGGAGCTTCCAATTAAAAAAACAAGTTTGTTTGTCCATCTGGATTGAAATAAATTGAACTGTAGTGTTTTAGCAGTCCGATTTTGTTATCACTTCACTACATTTAACCTGCCAACTTATTAGAGGTTTCTTTTGGTTCAACTTAAGGAAAAATCGGAAGAGATTTGACATGAAAAAAAACTTTCTCGTTTGGCAAATTTAAGAAAACCCATTCTATTTCTATCGCCTTAAAAATCCAAGCAGCTCCCCACTTCCGCTTGAACTTCTCATAACGTTGGCGATTCCTAGCATGTTTCTGCATTTCTTGACTGAATTGAAGTTGCCCACTTGTTTATTTTATAATTTCATTTTTAATTGTATTTTGTTTGATTTTGGAATTTTTTTTTTGTTTTGATATTTTAAACTTTTTTTAAGAGTTTTGATTTTTGAGATTTTTTTGTGATTGAGTTTTGTTTTATACTTTTATCTAGTTTTTTTTCAATATTTGAATCCGTTTAGCAAATGTGCAAAACTAGAAACTAAAAGCGCAAAAAACAGCAGTTGAATAAAATAATAGCAAAAATGAAACACTTAAATAAAAAATGTGGCGAAAAAAACTTTAATAAAAACATTGATGCAGAAATATAGGAATGATTTTTTTTACTGTAAACTTCTTCAAAAGAGATGTGAAAAGACAGAAATAGTTTGGGAATCGTCCATTTCTCAATTAGTGCGTCCAATAGACTTCATGCTGTAACATATCCCAGATTGTGCATTCAACGATGTTGCACTTTTTTTGCCTTAGTCTTAGTCATTCTTGTCGTGAAAACGCAGTTTGATGTTTGTAAACTGGCAACTTCCAAGTAGTGATGTTGCAGTAAAGTTTTTTGAAGGTAATTTCCTTTTTTTTCCACTTACATGCATTGAAATGGAAATGGAGAACTATCTAATTCTTGGTAATGGTGTCATTTTTTGATTTTGGCCAGTTTTCGAAACAGTATCTTAAAGCGTACAATCTAAAATACATTAGTTTCTTATAACAAACATGAAATTATGTTCACACAAACATAAGATTTCGACAAGAAACAATACAGGAGCAAACAAAAAACGCATCACCCCCTCAGTTAAAGGTGCCTTGCAATAAGCGTTGATTATAGTTTGCAACTGTCGCATTCCATTCGTTTTTACTGCACAATCTAAACCTCACTGTTCAGCAGATTTCTGTTAAATGGCAGGGTCTAGACACCTTAAAGAATAGAATTAAACGGTTGCAAACAATGCTATATGCATTAATCCACACTTAGTACCTGTCCCTTCAACATCATTGGAGATGAGGGTCCATTAGCCGATTCTTACGCCTAGGAGGACTGGCTGTCTTGCTATTCTACCCCGGACAAGACACGGGGATGAACAGTTTCGTTGATGTAAGAAGGAGGTGGTTTGTTTATTTGCTACAACACATACTCGTAGTCCTGCAAGTTAAGTCTAGTGTTTTAGAGCAACATTATGAGTGTGAGCACTTGTGATACTAATGGACAGTAACCACGTTACGTTTCTGTGTCTCAGTTGTTACCAGTTTTGCCTTTTTCGTTTAAGGAGCTTCCAATTAAAGAAACAAGTTTGTTTGTCCATCTGGATTGAAATAAATTGAACTGTAGTGTTTTAGTAGTCCGATTTTGTTATCACTTCACTGCATTTAACCTGCCAACTTATTAGAGGTTTCTTTTGGTTCAACTTAAGGAAAAATCGGAAGAGATTTGACATGAAAAAAAAACTTTCTCGTTTGGCAAATTTAAGAAAACCCATTCTATTTCCATCGCCTTAAAAATCCAAGCGGCTCCCCACTTCCGCTTGAACTTCTCATAACGTTGGCGATTCCCAGCATGTTTCTGCATTTCTTGACTGAATTGAAGTTGCCCACTTGTTTATTTTATATTTTGATTTTTAATTGTATTTTGTTTTTTGTTTGATTTTGGAATTTTTTTTTTGTTTTAATATTTTAAAGTTTTTTTTAAGAGTTTTGACTTTTGAGATTTTTTTGTGATTGATTTTTGTTTTATACTTTTATTTAGTTTTTTTTTCATTATTTGAATCCGTTTAGCAAATGTGCAAAACTAGAAACTAAAAGCGCAAAAAACAGCAGTTGAATAAAATAATAGCAAAAATGAAACACTTAAATAAAAATTGTGGCGAAAAAAACTTTAATAAAAACAATGGTACAAAAATATAGCAATGATTTTTTTTACTGTAAACTTCTTCAAAACAGATGTAAAAAGACGGAAATAGTTTGGGAATCGTCCATTTCTCAATTAGTGCGTCCAATAGACTTCATGCTGTAACATATCCCAGATTGTGCATTCAACGATGTTGCACTGTTATTGCCTCAGTCTTAGTCATTCTTGTCGTGAAAACGCAGTTTGATGTTTGTAAACTCGCAACTTCCAAGTAGTGATGTTGCAGTAAAGTTTTTTGGAGGCAATTTCCTTTTTTTTCCACTTACATGCATTGAAATGGAAATGGAGAACTATCTAATTCTTGGTAATGGTGTCATTTTTTGATTTTGGCCAGTTTTCGAAACAGTATCTTAGTGTACAATCTGAAATACATTAGTTTCTTATAACAAACATGAAATTATGTTCATACAAACATAAGATTTCGACAAGAAACAATAGAGGAGCAAACAAAAAACGCATCACCCCCTCAGTTAAAGGTGCCTTGCAATAAGCGTTGATTATAGTTTGCAACTGTCGCATTCCATTCGTTTTTACTGCACAATCTAAACCTCACTGTTCAGCAGATTTCTGTTAAATGGCAGGGTCTAGACACCTTAAAGAATAGAATTAAACGGTTGCAAACAATGCTATATGCATTAATCCACACTTAGTACCTGTCCCTTCAACATCATTGGAGATGAGGGTCCATTAGCCGATTCTTACGCCTAGGTGGACTGGCTGTCTTGCTATTCTACCCCGGACAAGACACGGGGATGAACAGTTTCGTTGATGTAAGAAGGAGGTGGTTTATTTATGTGCTACAACACATACTCGTAGTCCTGCAGTCAAGTCTAGTGTTTTAGAGCAACATTATGAGTGTGAGCACTTGTGATACTAATGGACAGTAACCACGTTACGTTTCTGTGTCTCAGTTGTAACCAGTTTTGCCTTTTTCGTTTAAGGAGCTTTGAATTAAAGAAACAAGTTTGTTTGTCCATCTGGATTGAAATAAATTGAACTGTAGTGTTTTAGTAGTCCGATTTTGTTATCACTTCACTGCATTTAACCTGCCAACTTATTAGAGGTTTCTTTTGGTTCAACTTAAGGAAAAATCGGAAGAGATTTGACATGAAAAAAAACTTTCTCGTTTGGCAAATTTAAGAAAACCCATTCTATTTCCATCGCCTTAAAAATCCAAGCGGCTCCCCACTTCCGCTTGAACTTCTCATAACGTTGGCGATTCCCAGCATGTTTCTGCATTTCTTGACTGAATTGAAGTTGCCCACTTGTTTATTTTATATTTTGATTTTTAATTGTATTTTGTTTTTTGTTTGATTTTGGAATTTTTTTTTTGTTTTAATCTTTTAAACTTTTTATTGGAGTTTTGACTTTTGAGATTTTTTTGTGATTGTATTTTTGTTTTATACTTTTATTTAGTTTTTTTTTTTCAATATTTGAATCTGATTTGGAAATGTGCAATACTCCAAAAAAAAACGCAAAAAACAGCAGTTGAATAAAATAATAGCGAAAATGAAACACTTAAATAAAAAATGTGGCGAAAAAAACTTTAATAAAAACAATGGTACAAAAATATAGGAATGTTTTTTTTTTTACTGTAAACTTCTTCAAAACAGATGTAAAAAGACAGAAATAGTTTAGGAATCGTCCATTTCTCAATTAGTGCGTCCAATAGACTTCATGCTGTAATATATCCCAGATTGTGCATTCAACTATGTTGCACTCTATTTGCTAATGTTAGTTATTTTTATAGCTAATTTTTACTAATGTTGGTCATTCTTGTCGTGAAAACGCAGTTTGATGTTTGTAAACTCGCAACTTCCAAGTAGCGATGTTGCAGTAAAGTTTTTTGGAGGCAATTTCCTTTTTTTTCCACTTACATGCATTGAAATGGAAATGGAGAACTATCTAATTCTTGGTAATGGTGTCATTTTTTGATTTTGGCCAGTTTTCGAAACAGTATCTTAAAGCGTACAATCTGAAATACATTAGTTTATTGTAACAAACATGAAATTATGTTCACACAAACATAAGATTTCGACAAGAAACAATACAGGAGCAAACAAAAAACGCATCACCCCCTCAGTTAAAGGTGCTTCGCAATAAGCGTTGATTATAGTTTGCAACTGTCGCATTCCATTCGTTTTTACTGCACAATCTAAACCTCACTGTTCAGCAGATTTCTGTTAAATGGCAGGGTCTAGACACCTTAAAGAATAGAATTAAACGGTTGCAAACAATGCTATATGCATTAATCCACACTTAGTACCTGTCCCTTCAACATCATTGGAGATGAGGGTCCATTAGCCGATTCTTACGCCTAGGAGGACTGGCTGTCTTGCTATTCTACCCCGGACAAGACACGGGGATGAACAGTTTCGTTGATGTAAGAAGGAGGTGGTTTGTTTATTTGCTACAACACATACTCGTAGTCCTGCAAGTTAAGTCTAGTGTTTTAGAGCAACATTATGGGTGTGAGCACTTGTGATACTAATGGACAGTAACCACGTTACGTTTCTGTGTCTCAGTTGTTACCAGTTTTGCCCTCGTTAAGGGAGCTTTGAATTAAAGAAACAAGTTTGTTTGTCCATCTGGATTGAAATAGATTGAACTGTAGTGTTTTAGTAGTCCGATTTTGGTATCACTTCACTGCATTTAACCTGCCAACTTATTAGAGGTTTCTTTTGGTTCAACTTAAGGAAAAATCGGAAGAGATTTGACATGAAAAAAAAACTTTCTCGTTTGGCAAATTTAAGAAAACCCATTCTATTTCTATCGCCTTAAAAATCCAAGCGGCTCCCCACTTCCGCTTGAACTTCTCATAACGTTGGCGATTCCCAGCATGTTTCTGCATTTCTTGACTGAATTGAAGTTGCCCACTTGTTTATTTTATATTTTGATTTTTAATTGTATTTTGTTTTTTGTTTGATTTTGGAATTTTTTTTTTGTTTTAATATTTTAAAGTTTTTTTTAAGAGTTTTGACTTTTGAGATTTTTTTGTGATTGATTTTTGTTTTATACTTTTATTTAGTTTTTTTTTTTCAATATTTGAATCTGATTTGGAAATGTGCAATACTCCAAAAAAAAACGCGAAAAACAGCAGTTGAATAAAATAATAGCGAAAATGAAACACTTAAATAAAAAATGTGGCGAAAAAAACTTTAATAAAAACAATGGTACAAAAATATAGGAATGTTTTTTTTTTTACTGTAAACTTCTTCAAAACAGATGTAAAAAGACAGAAATAGTTTAGGAATCGTCCATTTCTCAATTAGTGCGTCCAATAGACTTCATGCTGTAACATATCCCAGATTGTGCAAACAACTATGTTGCACTCTTTTTGCCTCAGTCTTAGTCATTCTTGTCGTGAAAACGCAGTTTGATGTTTGTAAACTGGCAACTTCCAAGTAGTGATGTTGCAGTAAATTTTTTTGAAGGTAATTTCTTTTATTTCTCACTTACATGCATTGAAATGGAAATGGAGAACTATCTAATTCTTGGTAATGGTGTCATTTTTTGATTTTGGCCAGTTTTCGAAACAGTATCTTAAAGCGTACAATCTGAAATACATTAGCTCATTGTAACAAACATGAAATTATGTTCACACAAACATAAGATTTCGACAAGAAACAATACAGGAGCAAACAAAAAACGCATCACCCCCTCAGTTAAAGGTGCCTTGCAATAAGCGTTGATTATAGTTTGCAACTGTCGCATTCCATTCGTTTTTACTGCACAATCTAAAGCTTACTGTTCAGCAGATTTCTGTTAAATGGCAGGGTCTAGACACCTTAAAGAATAGAATTAAACGGTTGCAAACAATGCTATATACATTAATCCACACTTAGTACCTGTCCCTTCAACATCATTAGAGATGAGGGTTCATTAGCCGATTCTTACGCCTAGGAGGACTGGCTGTCTTGCTATTCTACCCCGGACAAGACACGGGGATGAACAGTTTCGTTGATGTAAGAAGGAGGTGGTTTGTTTATTTGCTACAACACATACTCGTAGTCCTGCAAGTTAAGTCTAGTGTTTTAGAGCAACATTATGGGTGTGAGCACTTGTGATACTAATGGACAGTAACCACGTTACGTTTCTGTGTCTCAGTTGTAACCAGTTTTGCCTTTTTCGTTTAAGGAGCTTTGAATTAAAAAAACAAGTTTGTTTGTCCATCTGGATTGAAATAAATTGAACTGTAGTGTTTTAGTAGTCCGATTTTGTTATCACTTCACTGCATTTAACCTGCCAACTTATTAGAGGTTTCTTTTGGTTCAACTTAAGGAAAAATCGGAAGAGATTTGACATGAAAAAAAACTTTCTCGTTTGGCAAATTTAAGAAAACCCATTCTATTTCCATCGCCTTAAAAATCCAAGCGGCTCCCCACTTCCGCTTGAACTTCTCATAACGTTGGCAATTCCCAGCATGTTTCTGCATTTCTTGACTGAATTGAAGTTGCCCACTTGTTTATTTTATATTTTGATTTTTAATTGTATTTTGTTTTTTGTTTGATTTTGGAATTTTTTTTTTGTTTTAATATTTTAAAGTTTTTTTTAAGAGTTTTGACTTTTGAGATTTTTTTGTGATTGATTTTTGTTTTATACTTTTATTTAGTTTTTTTTTTTCAATATGTGAATCTGATTTGGAAATGTGCAATACTCCAAAAAAAAACGCAAAAAACAGCAGTTGAATAAAATAATAGCGAAAATGAAACACTTAAATAAAAAATGTGGCGAAAAAAACTTTAATAAAAACAATGGTACAAAAATATAGGAATGTTTTTTTTTTTACTGTAAACTTCTTCAAAACAGATGTAAAAAGACAGAAATAGTTTGGGAATCGTCCATTTCTCAATTAGTGCGTCCAATAGACTTCATGCTGTAATATATCCCAGATTGTGCATTCAACTATGTTGCACTCTATTTGCTAATGTTAGTTATTTTTATAGCTAATTTTTACTAATGTTGGTCATTCTTGTCGTGAAAACGCAGTTTGATGTTTTTAAACTCGCAACTTCCAAGTAGCGATGTTGCAGTAAAGTTTTTTGGAGGCAATTTCCTTTTTTTCCCACTTACATGCATTCAAATGGAAATGGAGAACTATCTAATTCTTGGTAATGGTGTCATTTTTTGATTTTGGCCAGTTTTCGAAACAGTATCTTAGTGTACAATCTAAAATACAATAGTTTCTTATAACAAACATGAAATTATGTTTATACAAACATAAGATTTCGACAAGAAACAATACAGGAGCAAACAAAAAACGCATCACCCCCTCAGTTAAAGGTGCCTTGCAATAAGCGTTGATTATAGTTTGCAACTGTCGCATTCCATTCGTTTTTACTGCACAATCTAAACCTCACTGTTCAGCAGATTTCTGTTAAATGTCAGGGTCTAGACACCTTAAAGAATGGAATTAAACGGTTGCAAACAATGCTATATGCATTAATCCACGCTTAGTACCTGTCCCTTCAACATCATTAGAGATGAGGGTCCATTAGCCGATTCTTACGCCTAGGAGGACTGGCTGTCTTGCTATTCTACCCCGGACAAGACACGGGGATGAACAGTTTCGTTGATGTAAGAAGGAGGTGGTTTATTTATGTGCTACAACACATACTCGTAGTCCTGCAAGTTAAGTCTAGTCTTTTAGAGCAACATTATGGGTGTGAGCACTTGTGATACTAATGGACAGTAACCACGTTACGTTTCTGTGTCTCAGTTGTAACCAGTTTTGCCCTCGTTAAGGGAGCTTTGAATTAAAGAAACAAGTTTGTTTGTCCATCTGGATTGAAATAAATTGAACTGTAGTGTTTTAGTAGTCCGATTTTGTTATCACTTCACTGCATTTAACCTGCCAACTTATTAGAGGTTTCTTTTGGTTCAACTTAAGGAAAAATCGGAAGAGATTTGACATGAAAAAAAAACTTTCTCGTTTGGCAAATTTAAGAAAACCCATTCTATTTCCATCGCCTTAAAAATCCAAGCGGCTCCCCACTTCCGCTTGAACTTCTCATAACGTTGGCGATTCCCAGCATGTTTCTGCATTTCTTGACTGAATTGAAGTTGCCCACTTGTTTATTTTATATTTTGATTTTTAATTGTATTTTGTTTTTTGTTTGATTTTGGAATTTTTTTTTTGTTTTAATATTTTAAAGTTTTTTTTAAGAGTTTTGACTTTTGAGATTTTTTTGTGATTGATTTTTGTTTTATACTTTTATTTAGTTTTTTTTTTTCAATATTTGAATCTGATTTGGAAATGTGCAATACTCCAAAAAAAACGCGAAAAACAGCAGTTGAATAAAATAATAGCGAAAATGAAACACTTAAATAAAAAATGTGGCGAAAAAAACTTTAATAAAAACAATGGTACAAAAATATAGGAATGTTTTTTTTTTTACTGTAAACTTCTTCAAAACAGATGTAAAAAGACAGAAATAGTTTGGGAATCGTCCATTTCTCAATTAGTGCGTCCAATAGACTTCATGCTGTAACATATCCCAGATTGTGCAAACAACTATGTTGCACTCTTTTTGCCTCAGTCTTAGTCATTCTTGTCGTGAAAACGCAGTTTGATGTTTGTAAACTGGCAACTTCCAAGTAGTGATGTTGCAGTAAATTTTTTTGAAGGTAATTTTTGTTTCTTTCCCACTTACATGCATTGAAATGGAAATGGAGAACTATCTAATTCTTGGTAATGGTGTCATTTTTTGATTTTGGCCAGTTTTCGAAACAGTATCTTAAAGCGTACAATCTGAAATACATTAGCTCATTGTAACAAACATGAAATTATGTTCACACAAACATAAGATTTCGACAAGAAACAATACAGGAGCAAACAAAAAACGCATCACCCCCTCAGTTAAAGGTGCCTTGCAATAAGCGTTGATTATAGTTTGCAACTGTCGCATTCCATTCGTTTTTACTGCACAATCTAAAGCTTACTGTTCAGCAGATTTCTGTTAAATGGCAGGGTCTAGACACCTTAAAGAATAGAATTAAACGGTTGCAAACAATGCTATATACATTAATCCACACTTAGTACCTGTCCCTTCAACATCATTAGAGATGAGGGTTCATTAGCCGATTCTTACGCCTAGGAGGACTGGCTGTCTTGCTATTCTACCCCGGACAAGACACGGGGATGAACAGTTTCGTTGATGTAAGAAGGAGGTGGTTTATTTGTGTGCTACAACACATACTCGTAGTCCTGCAGTCAAGTCTAGTGTTTTAGAGCAACATATGGGTGTGAGCACTTGTGATACTAATGGACAGTAACCACGTTACGTTTCTGTGTCTCAGTTGTAACCAGTTTTGCCTTTTTCGTTTAAGGAGCTTTGAATTAAAGAAACAAGTTTGTTTGTCCATCTGGATTGAAATAAATTGAACTGTAGTGTTTTAGTAGTCCGATTTTGGTATCACTTCACTGCATTTAACCTGCCAACTTATTAGAGGTTTCTTTTGGTTCAACTTAAGGAAAAATCGGAAGAGATTTGACATGAAAAAAAAACTTTCTCGTTTGGCAAATTTAAGAAAACCCATTCTATTTCCATCGCCTTAAAAATCCAAGCGGCTCCCCACTTCCGCTTGAACTTCTCATAACGTTGGCGATTCCCAGCATGTTTCTGCATTTCTTGACTGAATTGAAGTTGCCCACTTGTTTATTTTATATTTTGATTTTTAATTGTATTTTGTTTTTTGTTTGATTTTGGAATTTTTTTTTTGTTTTAATCTTTTAAACTTTTTATTGGAGTTTTGACTTTTGAGATTTTTTTGTGATTGATCTTTGTTTTATACTTTTATTTAGTTTTTTTTTTCAATATTTGAATCTGATTTGGAAATGTGCAATACTCCAAAAAAAAACGCAAAAAACAGCAGTTGAATAAAATAATAGCGAAAATGAAACTCTTAAATAAAAAATGTGACGAAAAAAACTTTAATAAAAACAATGGTACAAAAATATAGGAATGTTTTTTTTTTTACTGTAAACTTCTTCAAAACAGATGTAAAAAAACAGAAATAGTTTGGGAATCGTCCATTTCTCAATTAGTGCGTCCAATAGACTTCATGCTGTAATATATCCCAGATTGTGCATTCAACTATGTTGCACTCTATTTGCTAATGTTAGTTATTTTTATAGCTAATTTTTACTAATGTTGGTCATTCTTGTCGTGAAAACGCAGTTTGATGTTTTTAAACTCGCAACTTCCAAGTAGCGATGTTGCAGTAAAGTTTTTTGGAGGCAATTTCCTTTTTTTTCCACTTACATGCATTCAAATGGAAATGGAGAACTATCTAATTCTTGGTAATGGTGTCATTTTTTGATTTTGGCCAGTTTTCGAAACAGTATCTTAGTGTACAATCTAAAATACAATAGTTTCTTATAACAAACATGAAATTATGTTTATACAAACATAAGATTTCGACAAGAAACAATACAGGAGCAAACAAAAAACGCATCACCCCCTCAGTTAAAGGTGCTTCGCATTAAGCGTTGATTATAGTTTGCAACTGTCGCATTCCATTCGTTTTTACTGCACAATCTAAACCTTACTGTTCAGCAGATTTCTGTTAAATGTCAGGGTCTAGACACCTTAAAGAATGGAATTAAACGGTTGCAAACAATGCTATATGCATTAATCCACGCTTAGTACCTGTCCCTTCAACATCATTGGAGATGAGGGTCCATTAGCCGATTCTTACGCCTAGGAGGACTGGCTGTCTTGCTATTCTACCCCGGACAAGACACGGGGATGAACAGTTTCGTTGATGTAAGAAGGAGGTGGTTTGTTTATTTGCTACAACACATACTCGTAGTCCTGCAAGTTAAGTCTAGTCTTTTAGAGCAACATTATGGGTGTGAGCACTTGTGATACTAATGGACAGTAACCACGTTACGTTTCTGTGTCTCAGTTGTTACCAGTTTTGCCCTCGTTAAGGGAGCTTCCAATTAAAGAAACAAGTTTGTTTGTCCATCTGGATTGAAATAAATTGAACTGTAGTGTTTTAGTAGTCCGATTTTGTTATCACTTCACTGCATTTAACCTGCCAACTTATTAGAGGTTTCTTTTGGTTCAACTTAAGGAAAAATCGGAAGAGATTTGACATGAAAAAAAAACTTTCTCGTTTGGCAAATTTAAGAAAACCCATTCTATTTCCATCGCCTTAAAAATCCAAGCGGCTCCCCACTTCCGCTTGAACTTCTCATAACGTTGGCGATTCCCAGCATGTTTCTGCATTTCTTGACTGAATTGAAGTTGCCCACTTGTTTATTTTATATTTTGATTTTTAATTGTATTTTGTTTTTTGTTTGATTTTGGAATTTTTTTTTTGTTTTAATATTTTAAAGTTTTTTTTAAGAGTTTTGACTTTTGAGATTTTTTTGTGATTGATTTTTGTTTTATACTTTTATTTAGTTTTTTTTTTTCAATATGTGAATCTGATTTGGAAATGTGCAATACTCCAAAAAAAAAACGCAAAAAACAGCAGTTGAATAAATTAATAGCGAAAATGAAACACTTAAATAAAAAATGTGGCGAAAAAAACTTTAATAAAAACAATGGTACAAAAATATAGGAATGTTTTTTTTTTTACTGTAAACTTCTTCAAAACAGATGTAAAAAGACAGAAATAGTTTGGGAATCGTCCATTTCTCAATTAGTGCGTCCAATAGACTTCATGCTGTAACATATCCCAGATTGTGCAAACAACTATGTTGCACTCTTTTTGCCTCAGTCTTAGTCATTCTTGTCGTGAAAACGCAGTTTGATGTTTGTAAACTGGCAACTTCCAAGTAGTGATGTTGCAGTAAATTTTTTTGAAGGTAATTTTTTTTATTTCTCACTTACATGCATTGAAATGGAAATGGAGAACTATCTAATTCTTGGTAATGGTGTCATTTTTTGATTTTGGCCAGTTTTCGAAACAGTATCTTAAAGCGTACAATCTGAAATACATTAGTTTATTGTAACAAACATGAAATTATGTTCACACAAACATAAGATTTCGACAAGAAACAATACAGGAGCAAACAAAAAACGCATCACCCCCTCAGTTAAAGGTGCCTTGCAATAAGCGTTGATTATAGTTTGCAACTGTCGCATTCCATTCGTTCTTACCGCACAATCAAAACCTTACTGTTCAGCAGATTTCTGTTAAATGGCAGGGTCTAGACACCTTAAAGAATGGAATTAAACGGTTGCAAACAATGCTATATACATTAATCCACGCTTAGTACCTGTCCCTTCAACATCATTGGAGATGAGGGTCCATTAGCCGATTCTTACGCCTAGGAGGACTGGCTGTCTTGCTATTCTACCCCGGACAAGACACGGGGATGAACAATTTCGCTGATGTAAGAAGGAGATGGTTTGTTTATTTGCTACAACACATACTCGTAGTCCTGCAAGTTAAGTCTAGTCTTTTAGAGCAACATTATGGGTGTGAGCACTTGTGATACTAATGGACAATTTCTGTGTCTCAGTTGTTACCAGTTTTGTTCTGGTTGAAGGAGCTTCCAATTAAAGAAACAAGTTTGTTTGTCCATCTGGATTGAAATAAATTGAACTGTAGTGTTTTAGTAGTCCGATTTTGTTATCACTTCACTGCATTTAACTTGCCAACTGTCATAGAGGTTTCTTTTGGTTCAACTTAAGGAAAAATCGGAAGAGATTTGACATGAAAAAAAACTTTCTCGTTTGGCAAATTTAAGAAAACCCATTCTATTTCCATCGCCTTAAAAATCCAAGCGGCTCCCCACTTCCGCTTGAACTTCTCATAACGTTGGCAATTCCCAGCATGTTTCTGCATTTCTTGACTGAATTGAAGTTGCCCACTTGTTTATTTTATATTTTGATTTTTAATTGTATTTTGTTTTTTGTTTGATTTTGGAATTTTTTTTTTGTTTTAATCTTTTAAACTTTTTATTGGAGTTTTGACTTTTGAGATTTTTTTGTGATTGATTTTTGTTTTATACTTTTATTTAGTTTTTTTTTTTCAATATGTGAATCTGATTTGGAAATGTGCAATACTCCAAAAAAAAACGCAAAAAACAGCAGTTGAATAATATAATAGCGAAAATGAAACACTTAAATAAAAAATGTGGCGAAAAAAACTTTAATAAAAACAATGATACAAAAGTATAGGAATGTTTTTTTTTTTACTGTAAACTTCTTCAAAACAGATGTAAAAAGACAGAAATAGTTTGGGAATCGTCCATTTCTCAATTAGTGCGTCCAATAGACTTCATGCTGTAATATATCCCAGATTGTGCATTCAACTATGTTGCACTCTATTTGCTAATGTTAGTTATTTTTATAGCTAATTTTTACTAATGTTGGTCATTCTTGTCGTGAAAACGCAGTTTGATGTTTTTAAACTCGCAACTTCCAAGTAGCGATGTTGCAGTAAAGTTTTTTGGAGGCAATTTCCTTTTTTTCCCACTTACATGCATTCAAATGGAAATGGAGAACTATCTAATTCTTGGTAATGGTGTCATTTTTTGATTTTGGCCAGTTTTCGAAACAGTATCTTAGTGTACAATCTAAAATACAATAGTTTCTTATAACAAACATGAAATTATGTTTATACAAACATAAGATTTCGACAAGAAACAATACAGGAGCAAACAAAAAACGCATCACCCCCTCAGTTAAAGGTGCCTTGCAATAAGCGTTGATTATAGTTTGCAACTGTCGCATTCCATTCGTTTTTACTGCACAATCTAAACCTTACTGTTCAGCAGATTTCTGTTAAATGGCAGGGTCTAGACACCTTAAAGAATGGAATTAAACGGTTGCAAACAATGCTATATGCATTAATCCACACTTAGTACCTGTCCCTTCAACATCATTAGAGATGAGGGTCCATTAGCCGATTCTTACGCCTAGGAGGACTGGCTGTCTTGCTATTCTACCCCGGACAAGACACGGGGATGAACAATTTCGTTGATGTAAGAAGGAGGTGGTTATTTATTTGCTACAACACATACTCGTAGTCCTGCAAGTTAAGTCTAGTCTTTTAGAGCAACATTATGGGTGTGAGCACTTGTGATACTAATGGACAGTAACCACGTTACGTTTCTGTGTCTCAGTTGTTACCAGTTTTGCCCTCGTTAAGGGAGCTTTGAATTAAAGAAACAAGTTTGTTTGTCCATCTGGATTGAAATAAATTGAACTGTTGTGTTTTAGTAGTCCGATTTTGTTATCACTTCACTGCATTTAACCTGCCAACTTATTAGAGGTTTCTTTTGGTTCAACTTAAGGAAAAATCGGAAGAGATTTGACATGAAAAAAAAAACTTTCTCGTTTGGCAAATTTAAGAAAACCCATTCTATTTCCATCGCCTTAAAAATCCAAGCGGCTCCCCATTTCCGCTTGAACTTCTCATAACGTTGGCGATTCCCAGCATGTTTCTGCATTTCTTGACTGAATTGAAGTTGCCCACTTGTTTATTTTATATTTTGATTTTTAATTGTATTTTGTTTTTTGTTTGATTTTGGAATTTTTTTTTTGTTTTAATATTTTAAAGATTTTTTTAAGAGTTTTGATTTTTGAGATTTTTTTGTGATTGATTTTTGTTTTATACTTTTATTTAGTTTTTTTTTTTCAATATTTGAATCTGATTTGGAAATGTGCAATACTCCAAAAAAAAACGCAAAAAACAGCAGTTGAATAAAATAATAGCGAAAATGAAACACTTAAATAAAAAATGTGGCGAAAAAAACTTTAATAAAAACAATGGTACAAAAATATAGGAATGTTTTTTTTTTTACTGTAAACTTCTTCAAAACAGATGTAAAAAGACAGAAATAGTTTGGGAATCGTCCATTTCTCAATTAGTGCGTCCAATAGACTTCATGCTGTAACATATCCCAGATTGTGCAAACAACTATGTTGCACTCTTTTTGCCTCAGTCTTAGTCATTCTTGTCGTGAAAACGCAGTTTGATGTTTGTAAACTGGCAACTTCCAAGTAGTGATGTTGCAGTAAATTTTTTTGAAGGTAATTTTTTTTATTTCTCACTTACATGCATTGAAATGGAAATGGAGAACTATCTAATTCTTGGTAATGGTGTCATTTTTTGATTTTGGCCAGTTTTCGAAACAGTATCTTAAAGCGTACAATCTGAAATACATTAGCTCATTGTAACAAACATGAAATTATGTTCACACAAACATAAGATTTCGACAAGAAACAATACAGGAGCAAACAAAAAACGCATCACCCCCTCAGTTAAAGGTGCCTTGCAATAAGCGTTGATTATAGTTTGCAACTGTCGCATTCCATTCGTTTTTACTGCACAATCTAAAGCTTACTGTTCAGCAGATTTCTGTTAAATGTCAGGGTCTAGACACCTTAAAGAATGGAATTAAACGGTTGCAAACAATGCTTCATACATTAATCCACACTTAGTACCTGTCCCTTCAACATCATTGGAGATGAGGGTTCATTAGCCGATTCCTACGCCTAGGAGGACTGGCTGTCTTGCTATTCTACCCCGTACAAGACACGGGGATGAACAGTTTCGTTGATGTAAGAAGGAGGTGGTTTATTTATGTGCTACAACACATACTCGTAGTCCTGCAGTCAAGTCTAGTGTTTTAGAGCAACATTATGGGTGTGAGCACTTGTGATACTAATGGACAGTAACCACGTTACGTTTCTGTGTCTCAGTTGTAACCAGTTTTGCCTTTTTCGTTTAAGGAGCTTTGAATTAAAGAAACAAGTTTGTTTGTCCATCTGGATTGAAATAAATTGAACTGTAGTGTTTTAGTAGTCCGATTTTGTTATCACTTCACTGCATTTAACCTGCCAACTTATTAGAGGTTTCTTTTGGTTCAACTTAAGGAAAAATCGGAAGAGATTTGACATGAAAAAAAAACTTTCTCGTTTGGCAAATTTAAGAAAACCCATTCTATTTCTATCGCCTTAAAAATCCAAGCGGCTCCCCACTTCCGCTTGAACTTCTCATAACGTTGGCGATTCCCAGCATGTTTCTGCATTTCTTGACTGAATTGAAGTTGCCCACTTGTTTATTTTATATTTTGATTTTTAATTGTATTTTGTTTTTTGTTTGATTTTGGAATTTTTTTTTTGTTTTATTATTTTGAACTTTTTTTAAAGAGTTTTGACTTTTGAGATTTTTTTGTGATTGATTTTTGTTTTATACTTTTATTTAGTTTTTTTTTTTCAATATTTGAATCTGATTTGGAAATGTGCAATACTCCAAAAAAAAAACGCAAAAAACAGCAGTTGAATAAAATAATAGCGAAAATGAAACACTTAAATAAAAAATGTGGCGAAAAAAACTTTAATAAAAACAATGGTACAAAAATATAGGAATGTTTTTTTTTTTACTGTAAACTTCTTCAAAACAGATGTAAAAAGACAGAAATAGTTTGGGAATCGTCCATTTCTCAATTAGTGCGTCCAATAGACTTCATGCTGTAACATATCCCAGATTGTGCAAACAACTATGTTGCACTCTTTTTGCCTCAGTCTTAGTCATTCTTGTCGTGAAAACGCAGTTTGATGTTTGTAAACTGGCAACTTCCAAGTAGTGATGTTGCAGTAAATTTTTTTGAAGGTAATTTCCTTTTTTTCTCACTTACATGCATTGAAATGGAAATGGAGAACTATCCAAGTCTTGGTAATGGTGTCATTTTTTGATTTTGGCCAGTTTTCGAAACAGTATCTTAAAGCGTACAATCTGAAATACATTAGTTTATTGTAACAAACATGAAATTATGTTCACACAAACATAAGATTTCGACAAGAAACAATAGAGGAGCAAACAAAAAACGCATCACCCCCTCAGTTAAAGGTGCCTTGCATTAAGCGTTGATTATAGTTTGCAACTGTCGCATTCCATTCGTTCTTACCGCACAATCAAAACCTTACTGTTCAGCAGATTTCTGTTAAATGGCAGGGTCTAGACACCTTAAAGAATAGAATTACACGGTTGCAAACAATGCTATATACATTAATCCACACTTAGTACCTGTCCCTTCAACATCATTGGAGATGAGGGTCCATTAGCCGATTCTTACGCCTAGGAGGACTGGCTGTCTTGCTATTCTACCCCGTACAAGACACGGGGATGAACAATTTCGTTGATGTAAGAAGGAGATGGTTTATTTATTTGCTACAACACATACTCGTAGTCCTGCAAGTTAAGTCTAGTGTTTTGGAGCAACATTATGGGTGTGAGCACTTGTGATACTAATGGACAGTTTCTGTGTCTCAGTTGTTACCAGTTTTGTTCTGGTTGAAGGAGCTTCCAATTAAAGAAACAAGTTTGTTTGTCCATCTGGATTGAAATAAATTGAACTGTAGTGTTTTAGTAGTCCGATTTTGTTATCACTTCACTGCATTCAACCTGCCAACTTTATTAGAGGTTTCTTTTGGTTCAACTTAAGGAAAAATCGGAAGAGATTTGACATGAAAAAAAAACTTTCTCGTTTGGCAAATTTAAGAAAACCCATTCTATTTCTATCGCCTTAAAAATCCAAGCGGCTCCCCACTTCCGCTTGAACTTCTCATAACGTTGGCGATTCCCAGCATGTTTCTGCATTTCTTGACTGAATTGAAGTTGCCCACTTGTTTATTTTATATTTTGATTTTTAATTGTATTTTGTATTTTTTTTAATTTTGGAATTTTTTTTTTGTTTTAATCTTTTGAATTTTTTTTTAAGAGTTTTGATTTTTGAGATTTTTTTGTGATTGATTTTTGTTTTATACTTTTATTTAGTTTTTTTTTTTCATTATTTGAATCCGTTTTTCAAATGTGCAAAACTAGAAACTAAAAGCGCAAAAAACAGCAGTTGAATAAAATAATAGCACAAAATGAAACACTTAAATAAAAAATGTGGCGAAAAAAACTTTAATAAAAACAATGGTACAAAAATATAGGAATGTTTTTTTTTTTACTGTAAACTTCTTCAAAACAGATGTAAAAAGACAGAAATAGTTTGGGAGTCGTCCATTTCTCAATTAGTGCGTCCAATAGACTTCATGCCGTAATATATCCCAGATTGTGCATTCAACGATGTTGCACTCTTTTTGCCTTAGTCTTAGTCATTCTTGTCGTGAAAACGCAGTTTGATGTTTGTAAACTGGCAACTTCCAAGTAGTGATGTTGCAGTAAATTTTTTTGGAGGCAATTTCCTTTTTTTCCCACTTACATGCATTGAAATGGAAATGGAGAACTATCTAATTCTTGGTAATGGTGTCATTTTTTGATTTTGGCCAGTTTTCGAAACAGTATCTTATAGTGTACAATCTAAAATACATTAGTTTTTTATAACAAACATGAAATTATGTTCACACAAACATAAGATTTCGACAAGAAACAATACAGGAGCAAACAAAAAACGCATCACCCCCTCAGTTAAAGGTGCCTTGCAATAAGCGTTGATTATAGTTTGCAACTGTCGCATTCCATTCGTTTTTACCGCACAATCTAAAGCTTACTGTTCAGCAGATTTCTGTTAAATGGCAGGGTCTAGACACCTTAAAGAATAGAATTAAACGGCTGCAAACAATGCTATATACATTAATCCACGCTTAGTACCTGTCCCTTCAACATCATTAGAGATGAGGGTCCATTAGCCGATTCTTACGCCTAGGAGGACTGGCTGTCTTGCTATTCTACCCCGGACAAGACACGGGGATGAACAATTTCGTTGATGTAAGAAAGAGGTGGTTTATTTATGTGCTACAACACAATCTTGTAGTTTTGCTGTCAAGTCTGTAGATTTTTGCAGGAAAAATATCATACATTTTGAGTGCTTTGGTACTAATGGACGATTAGTTTTAGTTCTGTTATTTTTTTCAGTTGTTATGCTTACGTTGTTTTTGTTTCTGAGCGTTCAGGTATAGGAAAATTTGTTTTGTCCATCTCTATAGAAATAATTTCATTTCTGGTGTTTTTGCTGTCAAGTTTCAGATTACTGTATTTCACGTTATTACAGGATTGGTTCGACTCAACTTGAATGCTTTATATCACGTTTTCATTTAAATACCATGTACAGATTTTGATTTTTTTTAATCTTCCCACCTTTGGGTTAAATGCATTTGGTGATTAGCACGTATTCGTCGTCTTCAGTTTTGAGATACTTGGTTGTTTCTTGAATTGTTTTTATTGTACTCAAACTTTCATAAACATGGATAAATTGTGTTTAGATCAAACGTTGCATTAGTCGTTTATGGATTGAAAGGTAGTTGGTTTTTGCAGAAATAACTTCATGCCTTTTTGAAAAGCAGAAATCTGCAGGCATTCGGTATCCGAAAAAAGCCTTTGTTTGGCATATTTAATAAATGATTACTCGTTGGACATTCGATTTCTCCCACCATAAAGATTCAACCAACTTTCCCACTGTAGTAGAAATTCCATAACTTTGACGATTACTTGCGTTTGTTCCTTTTTTTCATCTAAATTTGAGGAGCTTCCAGTTTTTTGTTTCAAAATTATGTTTGGAATTTTTTCGTTTGGAATTTTTTTGTTTGGTTTGTTATTTATATTTATTGTTTTAATTTTTATTTAGTTTTGCGTCTTTTGTTTTATGTATCAATTTTGTTTTTTTAGGTTTTTCGTGATTTTGTTTATCAAAAAAAGCGAAGGAAATAACGCAATTAACGCAAATAATAGCATTAAGGAATGGAAAGTGCAATAAATCAGCAATAAGGATCGCAAAGCGCAAAAAAGTAGCAATATGGACGCAAAGTGGAAATTAATAGCAAAAAAGAATGCGAAACGCAAAATAATAGCAATAAAGATCGCAAAGCCCAAACTAGTAAAATCGAACAATCAATGGAATAATGGGACACAAAGCGCAACGCAGTTGGTGCTAGCAGTGATGAAAAATGCACCACAAGTATCGCAAAGCCTAACAAATTACACAAGAAAGTTTTTTTCTGGACGCCCTCAACAAGATCAAATATAAGAAAAAAAAATTGGGATTCGCCCCAACTCTTTTTTTTGCCCCACTTTGGTTTCAAAAGCTTTTAGTCTTTTTTAAACTTTACTTCAACTAAATTCTTTACTTTCTGCTTGGTTAGTTTTTCTTGGCGCAATTATAAAGTTTATTGCATGTCGAGGGTTTTAAATTCATTACTTTTCTATGATTTAGTACCAGATTTCTGATGTTCGTTGAGTCCTTTGAACTAAACGATGCCTTTTTATTAGTTTTTATTTTTAGCTTTTGCCAAGTGTTTGCAGCATTGGTTTGCTGCTACTTTTTTTTTTCAGCTTAGTACATTTATTCAATTTTCTGCGCAGTTTTATCAGCTTTTTCATCGCTAAAAGCTGTAGTCAAGCAACAGTATAGATCTTAGCGTCACTAAACTGCTCATAAAATTCTCTGCTTGATTTCCAAGCTTTAGCTGATTGGCTTTACCACCATTTCAGTATTTTTCCACCAAGTTATTCTCACCATTAGTTTCCACTTCTGCAAAAAGGCTTTACCACCATTATACCTAATTGTAGGATTAGTCGGTATGCGGTTACTTATATCTGGAGTAAAATTTTTGAAGTTTTAAATCATATAAGCAAAGACATAGTCTGCAAGTCTTTCCTAGATGCAGTGAACATAATTTTCAATGTCTTTTTTTACACATAATAATTCTTCAACTACAATTTTACCGTAAGAACCGACTTATTAAGCTTAGTGTAATATCATTCACATCCAATTTAGCTATGCTGCTCCGACATCTAATACTGTTATGTTTAAAGTTCAATGCCAGGCTGAAGAAATCACTTAGCCTTCAATTTTAATCTGAACTTTTGTAAGCCTGACGCCTGTATGTTTCGACTTAGGCGTTTCCACTTTTAATGAGAAGTAGAGTTGCACCAACCTCGCCGTTCGCAACATGCCGCAGAATAGGGCAAAAACCTGAAATATTGCTTGAATTGTTTTTATTCATTTTGATTTAATCTGGTCTCGTCTTTTTTTGCTTCGTATTGTCATTTCCAGTGGGTCCAAAAGAAAAGCGCTCATAAACGCTTCACTCCCGCAATTAAGCTTCATTGGGGGTTAGGGTTTGAGTAGATTATCCCAATAGGCACTGAGAGGCCTTTGTAAAGAAAAGCATTTTTCCAAATTTTTACTGAGTCCCAAGATTGGTAGTTTAATGCCTGTACAGTACATTTGGGTCCACGACTTTTCGTCGCGACCATTTTGGTGAGGACCTTTTCGGCGCCAATATTCGGTGCTTTTTACTAACCTTAACCCAAAGCCCTAACCCTAACCCTAAATAAGTGAACTGTCAAAGAGCACCGAATTGGCACTGAAAAGATCTGTGCAGAAAACGTCTGGTATCGAAATAGGTGGCAACGAAATAGGTGGCAATGAAATAGGTGGTGCCAAAATGGTTGCACCGACATGGTCACGCCGAAAGGACGTGATCTCGAACGTTTCGACTTCGCTTTTCAGTTTAAATTATTATTTTGACTTATTCACTTTTTGTGACTTTTGTGAAAGAAACATAGAATATTGGTAGAAGTGTATTTATTCAGGTTGACAAAATCCTATCTGATCTTAGTCTTGTTATATATCGTCATTCTCATTGACTACGTTGTTTCAGAAACTGCTTTTCGTAGGGCTGGATCAGGTTTGAAACATATGTTGTGCAGATGTATCAAGTAGCACTAGTATAACTTAGAACGAGGTGTACTGTAGAATGTTACATACAACACAAAATTAGACAAACACGATGCGTACAGAAGTACTCAGATACGCTTCATTTCCTGAAGTTAAGTTTAATAGGACAGAGGTTTGGGTCTGATTACTCCATCCCATTATGACACTGGGAGGCCTTTGTGAGAAAAAAACAAAACTAACAAAAAAAAACAAACAGTCTTCAAAGTTTTGCATAGTATCAAGCTTCGTTGCTGGAAAGCTACATGATCTTTTTCGATGAGCTAAGTTCTGTCTGTGAGTACCGATTGCTTTTTATGTGTTTTGTAGAAATGTTGCTTGTTTATTGGTGGTTTGTCGCATTTGTTTTACTTCGTTTTTTTTAGTATTCATGAAAGCAAATGTGCTATTTGGAAAGCTGATGCCTAATGAAATATTCCCTTTTCCACTTGGGGTAGTAAAATATTGAGCAATCTTTAATTCTTTTTGGTACCGATGGTTTTTGTTAAAGCAAGTCCTCTGTGAGGTATTTTACACTCCAGATTTTAACGTTACGTTTTTATTGATTTGCATTGGCATACGTTTGGTAGCTTTTAAGTTCATTCAAGTGCAGTATCTTTGGGTGTATCTTCAAAACGGTTTTGGTTAGAAAGAGATTTTATCTCACTTTTACTGAAGGCAGAGCTACAGTTCACTTTTTGTGCTTTGCGATTGTCTCGTGTTTGGATCGAAATTGTAAGGTGCTGTTTGTGTTTGGCTTTGAAGTCTAAAAAGACTGGCTTAAGAAGACCGTGAACTAACCATAAGTCGAAGTGCTGTATAACTGCCCAAATAGCCAAGTCAGTTTGTCGTTTCTTGTTCTCTTTATTGGGTTCAATGTCTTGCTGATGCAGCTGTTCCATTAGTGGATGTTAAGTCAAATTAAAAAGAATTTCTTGTGCAGTTTTTTTTTTTTTTACATAGAAACTAAGCTGATTACTTACTACAAAGCCTAACCACAAATCGTTAACATCAAAATAGTTTCACACACTAACACAAAATTTAGACAAGAAAGAAACAAAAACTAACAAAAACGCATCACCCCCTCAGTTAAAAGTGCATAGCAATAAGCGTGGATTATAGTTTGCAACTGTCGAATTCCATTCGTGTCTATTTCAGCTTCTACACCCTACCTTCTAGACGCTGCACAATCTAGACCCTACCGTTCAGTAGAATCCTGCTCAATGGTAGGGTCCAGAAAGTCTTGAAGAATGGAATTGAACGGTTGCAAACAATGCTACATACAATAACATTAATCCACGCGTAGTACCTGCCCCTTCAACATCATTGGTAATGAGGGTCCATTAGCCGATTCTTACGCCTAGGAGGACTGGCTGTCTTGCTATTCTACCCCGGGCAAGACACGGGGAATTTTTTGTTTGAAGAAACGAATTTACTACGAAAGTAGTCATGCCACAAAGAAGTGCTTTACTCTGTTATTTAGATTAGTTTGTTTATTTACTGTCTTTTGCACGAATTATATGTTTTATAAATTAGTTTGTTTATTTTGAATTTGGGGTCCAGATACAGTTACGAGATCACTCTAGCTCTTGGTCTGTTTTTTATTTAGTTAAATAAACTGTGTTGTTGAAGTTTTAATGGTTTACTCGTATCATTGTTAAACTTTCTATTTGAATTATATTAACTTAAGTTGTAGCCGAAACATCTTTGTTAAATGTTGCTTGCATAGTGGTTCTGCTTGTTTTGCCAATATCTTATTAAGCTTCTTGGCGCGTTATTTGAACAGCATAGCTTTGGACTTGGTTAAAACTGATCATTGACTGGATTGACTTAAGTTACAATTTTGAATTAGATCATTCATATCGGTATTAGCTTCAACTTTAAATTTTAGCAATGTTGTCATAATTTTGCTTTAAAGTAGTGCAAATCATTGCTTCCATCAGACGGCGGGTGTACAAATCATTGTTTTTGCCAGATGACGCGTTTGTGTTATAATTTTTGGTCATCAACGTATTATTTGCTGTGCATGAGAGTTCTTACTAGAAGATTTCTGTGCAGTCGCTCCCCTGTAATAAGTCATTCGCAATTAGCTGTAAATTTGAAAGTTTGTGGTTTCAGTTAGGTGTACAGTACATTCTATTTTGCTTGTTTTTTGTCAATCGGATTCTGAATGTAGTCACTCTTGGGAATTTCTGCCTTTTTTTATCAATTGCTAACTAGTTTGTTTCTGAGTTTTCACAAAACAGTTTTAACGAAGTTTAAAATTTAACCATGCCATTACGTCACGCCCTGTGGATTCTGTATCTATTATCTATTAGAAGTATGTACTACATACATTCATCATAAACACAAACAGTGTATATATAATGACCACAACTTTTGAAGGCTATTTTGCTCTAACCAGTAAAAAAAAACACACTCGACCACCCTTGCCAATCGTGTTAGATGCTTCATCAGATAATAAGTGATTTGTGAACATTTTAGCAACACCGCAAAATCCATTTTGTGCTTCTCAGTGCACAATAGGAAGCCACCAAACTCGCTGATTGTAGGAGAACCGGAAGGGTTTTGGGTAGTCAACAGGCCATTATCATTGGTCGCCGGTGTGTTGAAGAAGTAGCTTTGAGTGTGTGTAAATTGTACCTTCTCTACGAGTTCTCCAGTGCAACGCTTAGTTCCTATGTTGTGGCATTTCGTTTACCGATCTAGATGAAGTGTTTGCTATTGAAACAGTAACCTCGGGCTCCGTTCTCGGTGTATCAAACCAAAGGCTGTAAAAATTGGTATTCACAGCTTCCCTTCTTGACGTTCAGCATTGAAGACACGAACGAGTATCTTCACTGTGTGTGGTAGACAGTTGGCAGTTTGACTCGAAGGCTGCAAGATTTCTTCGCTGTCTCGTGGCTTAGAGAACTCAGCAAATATAACTTGACCAATGATCATCCATTGTAAAATGCCGGCAGTAAATAAACTCACAGACACCGAACATCACTAAATGCTGTTATACAGCAACTAACCTCACGGCTCATGCATGTCAATGTAGACTGAGTTCAACCTCATCTTACGTCCTCCTGACAGTATTGGAATTTTGTTGATTGTATGGTTTTTTCCCTGCAAAAAATGGATTGTTAACGTGCGGTTTTGACTTCTAAAATACTGGTATAATGTCAGACAGGTGACAACAAAATTCGAAAACGGAACGCCCCCTAAGTGTCTTTTGATTCTGGTATTTTGCAAAATTGAATATTTGAATAAAGTTTCTTGATCTTATTTCGAATTGAACTTCATTACTCAAAAACTACAGCCCAGATTAACTACAACATTTCGCTTATGACTCAGACTTGTTGTAGTCCTTACCATTTTCTCAGATGCTTTTTCCAACTCCGTATTTTGATGCGAGTAAAGCAGTAGTGATATAGCATTTATGTTGAAAATGCGGCACACCAACTCTCGTTCAACAGAAAACAGGACTTGTACCATTCCAATTTATTCTCTCAGCGTTTCGTTTTGGTTGTCTTTATCTTGTTGAATTTTTGCCGCAATGAGTCAGATTCTTTTCTGTCTGCAAAGTTTTATTTTTGTGGTTTTTCCAAACACTGCTAAATATTCGACCAAAATACTTACCAAACATACGTACTGCTCAGTTGATTGAACAAATTTTTTAGCGTTTTGTCAAAAACTTTTTGAGCGTTTTATCACAAACTTCTAAAATGACGTCATAATGCAAATAAGGGATCTGATTGATCTCAATACCCTGCATAAAATTGCATAAGTTTTCATCATACGATCTTTACAAATGGCGTACTGGCGTAGCGTACGCCATGTTTTGTTTTAACCATCTGCAACGCATGCGCGTGGTAGTCTCGAGCCAGGGTTAAAAATTCGATGGTGAGACTTCGAACAAATAAAAGATACCTCAGTTGGATGATTATACTTCTGACTGTAATATAATCAGGGTTTTACTCTTCGCCAAGTATGGATCTGGCCTTAAAGGTTGCTTCAATTGCAACTATGCTGTCATAATGCTTGGTAGACACTGTTAATTCTCGCCAGGTTTTAGCTCTTTTGTGGCAAAAACATCTTTTTAAAACAAAGTTTTATGTTTGTAATTGGTCTAGAACAGTTTTTATCCAGAAAAAAGTGGGAAAACTAGTTGTAACTGGCCTGATAAATCCGTTAATGCATACGAGTTTTCATAGCTTATTAATATGTAGAAATTAATTGATATCTGACGAAAAAAAAAACAAAAAAAAAGACGGAAAAGCGACTTTAGTTGGATTTCGTTACTGCATGTCCATTTTTATCTAAAGCAACGAAGCTCCCGAAGAAAAGCTTGGGCTGAGTTGAATATAGTCCTGCTGTAATGGTTGGATACGACCCAGCGTAATTGCATGCATTGGCTGCATTCTACAGCATAAGCCGGTCAATTCTACTTCGAGCTGGTCTTCAATTAGTATCTGTATGTTAAAGGGGGAGCCTTCTGAGACAGTACTGCAGTTTTATAGATCTCATTTAATTTGCTACTGGCTGTTCCCCCCCTCCGGAGTGATTCAGAATCCGAAGTTGTAGTGCAAGACCATCCAAAGGTTTGCTATTAAATTGGCTTTTTTTCAAATTCATCACCGTTTATCTGGAATTTCATCTGTAGTGCATTTTGCATTTGGATTCTTTGTACTAAGTTACTGCTATAATTATATTAATTCTCCAGTTAAATATTGTTTTGGCTACTTTTGTTTTAGACTCGGACCAAATTCGTATGCGTTCTAAATAATATTATTTCGTATTTTCAAGATGACAGGCCCTTAACTCTGTCTATTGGTAAGGGAAAATTCTTTAAAGGAAGTCAAAAAATAAATGAACCACTCCATGAGTTGCACCTCGTGTCAGTCATGATAGCCTACCCACAAAATGTAGCAGCCTAGTACAGCAGCTGTTTCAAGGAATATCTCTCGTCAGCCAGGCTATCTAGGTAGGCTTATCAGGGTTCACGACTTTTCTGCGCGACCATATCGGCGCGGCCCTTTTCGACGCCAATATTCTGTGCTTTTTACTAACTCTAACCCAAAGCCCTAACCCAAACCCTAAATAAGTGAACTGTCAAAGAAAACCGAATGGGTGCCGAAACGATCTGTGCAGAAAACGTACGGCAACGAAATAATTGGCGCCGAAATGGTAGCGCCGAAAAGACGTGATCCCGGCTTATCAACCCTCGATTGAATGCTGTGTCACATTTAGCAACTTGCAACTATCACCAGAGTATTATTTAGTTGTTACAGTTTCTGAATTACAGCGTCTTACTGTCTTTCGTAAAGGTACATATCCGCTAGCTTTGTGTTACAGTATTAATGTTGGTATTTGATGTTTTCGTTTACTTTAGAAACCGCTTCTGATTGGATTGCATTGGTCAAATTGATTTAAATTAAAACGGCTCCCCAACAAGCGTGTTACGATTACAAAAAATTAGGCACTGGCAAAAATTTGAATCGTTAACGCAACCATTCTATACATACTTGTTACTCGTTCTTTTCCAAAATCTGAACTTTTTGTTGTTCGGTTTTCAACCCTGAGTTTCATATTCATCATGAAGAATCTTCGCAGCAAAAAATGGTGTTAATGTTAAAGCAGCCCTCAAACGCAATATCAGTACTTGCTTGTTGACTGTGCTGAACGCTGCCAAATTTTTTGACTTAGAACTTTTGCGATTTCTGCTTAAGATTAACGCTATTGTTATGTCACATTGTAGTTCATGATAACTTCAAGATTTTCTGAATAAACCCGCAGTTCGTTTGTTTGTATAAATCAGAAACTCTTGGTCTGTCCTACCACACCAACGCAGAACACCTTTTTCTCGCCGTGATTTTACCTTTATATAAAGAAACCTTTAGAACTAACGCAAAGCAGTGCGTAATTTCACCTCCGTATTGGTGTTACGCGTACCTTTGCAAGGATGGCTTACGTCACTTATTGCGTTTTGTCAGTTACGTGTATTAGGTTTAATTGTTCGTTACTATGGTTAGTTTTTCCCACTCTTAAACACACCTTTCTTTAATCCCTCCAACCTCCTTGAAGTTACTGTGAGGGCAAGCCCTTAAGGCCCTGTAAAGCAGGGATGGCAATCGCATCGCATCGATGGTTTTCTTCGATATTTGTTACGCAGAAAAACTGCGATGCGATTTTGCGATGCGATGCAAAGTAGAATAACATATAGGATTTTTTTTGCAATAATTTGAAATTTTCTCGATGCGATAATATCGCAGCTCTTTGCGATTATTGTGCGATTATTGATTTTTTAAACTATTTTGAAATTTAAGTTTGTTACCTAAAATTTAACACTCCGTTTACAAGCTATCAAAGCTTTTATTTAACCACATTTGCAAATCAGTATAAAACGAAAAGTTGCTGCAGTATCTTCTTGAAGCCTGATGCTTCAAATACCGACAGTGGAAGCCCGTTAAGTGTTACTGCTTCCACAACTACTTTCTTGAAATCTGAAACGCCGATTGTATAATCGACATGGCCTTTCTCGGCTGGTCGCATTACAGTAACGAAGGCATCTAAGGTGGCACTTGAAGACGCTACAGGTGAAGACCGACCTTTTGATTTGATCAACGTTTCATGCTGTTCAGCGGGTGTTTCCGTTTAAGATGCTGCATTACGTTGCCTGAATGAAAATAGGATTTGCCTGTCTTGTTAGGCACGGGCTTCGCTGCAAACTTACAAGACTTGCACTTAGCAAGAACTTTTTCTCCTTCCTTCCTTGCGAAATTCACGCGGAAATCATTATCCAACTTTGGTATGATTTTCCTGCTGCAAAGCTAGACGTATTCGCAACCAGAGGTGGAGTCCTTGAGGACGTCCTTGGCCTCGAGGACACATTTTGAAGTCCTTGGCCTCGAAGCCTTAAGTCCTTAAAAATTGCCCTGTCCTCGGCTCGAAGACAGCACTATTTTTTGAACCGTTGAAATTTCGTTGGAAAACGCCAGAAACCTCGCGGAAAATTTGCGAACAACTTTTTTGTTTTCCTCAATTGGAGCATAGGCGTAGCCAAAGGAGGGGGACCAGGAAACCCGCCCCCCTCCCAATTGAAATTTCACCAATAATGAGAATGTGCCGAAAAAGCCTATTGTTTCTTCAGTTTCAGTTTCTTTTTAGCATTTTTCATTTGCAACAGTAACTAACAACAGTATGGAAGATCCGGGGCCCCGGGTCCCCCTCTATTCAATTTTTGCCAGCCAATTTAAACGTATAATCCGGAAGAAATGGAGAGTTTTTGTCCTAAAAGTTGCTATCTCAGACCCTCATATAGGCTTTTTATGAACGTAATGCATTAACCAGGGCCGGATTGACCATAATATGGCGCAGTACCAGCTAGGGGCCCTTCGCTCAAATCGTAAGACTTTTTTTGATCATCCCCTATACTTGGCAGAAAGATGTTGCAAAAATGCCCAAAGTGCCAGGGACCCGGCGCGATGTAAATCCGGCCCGGCAATAGTATGGTTAGTAGGCGTAACCATCTAATGTACCATTTTTCAATAACAATTCAGTGATTCGCCTCCAACTACCCAGTTTTTACGCACAAAATACTTAAAAAAAAATTAGCCATGGAAAATACTGATTGAACAAATCAATGAACTTCAATTGAGGGGCCTGGCCCCCTGGCCGAACATGCACTCCTATAACTGGTCATTTTCATGATAAAATAAAAATCTCAAAGGAAAATCTAGTGGATTATTACTTACTTCTAAAATGTAGCCAGAGACAAAGCACCTTGCTTTCCCTACCTGGACCAAATCACTTACATCTAAAATTTAACTCAAAAATGCGAGATGTTAAACGTGTTTTGGACTTAAATTGCAAGTAAAAGGACCATTAAACAATTTATTTTTTTGATTGGCTTTCAAATTTCAATAATCTAGTGCTTTCAAATGGCTCTGAACACGTGCGAAATGTGGTTCAATATGGCATTAAAATAGCTGTTTTTTCCAAAAAATCTCCCAGCGGCTGCTAAAGTCTCTGGCGGCGGCGACAGACCCCCGTCTGTGATACGTTTGAGTTACAGCACTAGCTTTCTCAACAGGTCTTCAAAGTTAGATATTTGCACTTTTCAACTATTAGTTTAAGCCCTCTCTCTTTACGAAATCCTGGTTAAGTGCCAACAAGCAACGGTTTCAGATCTTCCCGCCTACGATATATTTGTCCGACAAAAAGTTCCTCTTTTGAAAATTTTTGATAACGTCATTACATGTGATTTGTAATTTGAGCCCCCCAATCAAAAATTCTGGCTACGCCAATGAATTGGAGAATGTCTGAAAAACTTTTTTGAAGATCTTTCTTTGTTTTTTTATTTGGAGAACACTTGCGGCTCTGTCCTTGGTTCTTAGCCTCCAGCAATCCTGTCCTTGGCCTCAAAAGGGTCTGTCCTCGAAAGAGCTGTTCTTGGCCTTGGCCTCGTATTTTTTTTGTGTCCTTGGCCTCGACTCCACCTCTGTTTGCAACTGAAACAACCAACGTAATCTGGAAGCTCAGCCAGTGCGAGATTTTAATTCCGAGATGCCGCCTTAGCAAAAAAACTAAGTAAAAGCTATTGCGTCATAACTAGGATCACCGCATGCACACACGGTGCCCCATGCTCACACGCGTCAATACCAAAAACTGAAAAGCTACTTTAAGCACAACTTAAAAAGCAAGTGTCAGGTAAAATCGGTCGCAATGACGAAACAGTTAACTTATGACCAAACAAAAGAAACTAATAGAATTAAAGACAAAAAATCGAAATAATCGAAAAAATCGCAGATATTTCTTGTCAAATTCTGCAATGCGATTACGGATGCGATTTTTTTGGTTGTTTTGATGCGATAATTAGATGCGATATTTTTCCGAAAAAAAACGTGGGATGCGATGCGATTTTCAATGCGATGCGATGCGATTGCCATCCCTGCTGTAAAGGCAACTAAATGGGGCTTTTTTTTACTGGGCCACCATTCGAGCCAAGTCAAGACAAACTGACCGCGATCGAACGGTTTCGTCACTGATTTTGTCGTACTAATTTCGTCACAAAGTGAGGGTTTGGGCAAGATGGCTCTGGGGATAGTAAAATATTTTTAGAATTGCCCTTCCCAACCAATCGGCGTTTCTCGCGGTCAGTTTGTCGCGGTCAGTTTGTCGCGGTCAGCTGTCGTGGACCCGCCACCATTACCCCTGAGACATTTACACGTAGGCCTCACGCAGGTTTTCTGCAAAGGACCTGCATGGGCCATGTGCAACGATCTTGGCTGGGATATTGAACAACAGTCGAGTCGAAAGCAGTTTTACGTTATTGGAATAAATAACCTGTAAAAATGCAATGTTTACGTCTAAAAATCTGGTCTACACTTGGCTTGAACTCGGAAGCGTTTAAGCGGTATGTTTTGCTCACAACAATAGCCAAATGCCGCTTCTGTCCTGTGAAATTTTTACGAATTGTATCCTTGGGATTGGAAGTTTCGTTTTTTCCCTTTGACAATTCGACAGCGTTTATTTAACGATACTGTAACGATTCGACAGCGTCGTCTCTGTGGTATAATGTTTAAGGCGCGTGTTTGACAAGTCTGGTGGTGGTGGTACTCGACCCCTTCCGGGGAATAGAAGCACGGAGGAACTTTTTGAAAACCCAACAATCGAGCCACACCCTAAAATCTAGATCTAGACCAAAAGTGGAAAACAGAGAGTGTAAATTCAAAGATAGATTTCCGTGGATGCTCAGAGGCAGGACAGTCAAGAAGGCGATGATTGAGATCTTGTGGAGGATGTCCACAAGCGCTGGCGAAGGTGGAAAAGCTCACAGCGTATGGGCCATAGTAGGACCAATTCCTCTGAAAAAAGTGGAGGGACTAAACAAATAAGTTGGAAATGAGAATTGTAATGTCTCCATTTGTGGTACTGGGTGGAACGGGTTTTGGCAATGACGGGAGGAGAGACAAAGGACAAGGGACCATCACATTTGGCAGGAAGTTTCCAGTTCTGGTAAGGATATCAGCATGCTCATTTCCAGGAATACAGCATGACCGAGAACCCATTAAAAGTTTAAAACGGTACTGTTGGAGAGTGAGGAGACGTGGTGCCAGACATTTCAGAGGAACTTTGGCAGTGATATGAGGGCGGGCGTTGAAAAAAAGGAAATTTAGATTAGGAGTTCGTGAGCAAGAGTGACTGGAAGTGGCAGGTCGTCACATGGTTGTTACACGGGACGAGTCCGTGCTCAAGTGCGTGGGTTTCTGCATTGAAACCTCTAGGCAATTGGATCAGCAAAGAAGGAAAAAGAGTCGGAAGTATTGCGTTTGGAGCATATGGCAAACACTCCAGCGCCACCTGGTCCAAAGAAGGTTGGGGCAAATCCATCGGTTTATACATAGATGTCTGAAGAGGAAAAGGAGAGTAATTCGACAAGTTTGAGTTCGATTCGCGCATCCTTTTCTTGTTCTTTTCCTGCAGATTGTTGAAGTCAAGTTAGGGTTCTGGTAACATTTCCAGGCTGAGAGATAGTAAATTGACGCGCTAAAAGAAAGGGTACGTTTCGGAAATATGCTGTAATGCAGCCTCGCCATCGTGCAAGCCGCTGTTAGTTAAAGGAAACAAAGAATACGCCGTTACGATTACTTGCAACCTCTGAGCAATTCTGCGCCATTGCCTAGGTTCAATCTTCACGTGTAAAATCTGGTCTATGCTTAGTGTATCGTCCTAAGTGTGTGGGCTAGAATTTAGACGATTGGAGATGACTGTAATGTTTGTTTTATTTCGGGTCCACGACGTTTCTGCGCGACCATTTCGGTGCGGCCCTTTTTTGCGCCAATATTCTGTGCTTTTTACTAACACTAACCCAAAGCCCTAACCCTAACCCAAACCCTAAATAAGTGAACTGTCAAAGAGCACCGAATTGGCGCTGAAACGATCTGTGCAGAAAACGTACGGCAACGAAATAGGTGGCGCCGAAATGGTCGCGCTGAAATGGTCGCACCGAAAAGACGTGATCCCTTTTATTTCTCGTAATTAGTTGATGCTGGAGCATGCTAACATCACTTAACTCGACCAACCACAATGAAACGAAACAACCGTCCGCCTCCCTGCTTGACGTTCGGCAATGAAAGGGACAGATGAAGCCTCCACCGTGTGTGGTAGACATGTGAGCAGATGGCAGCTTAACTCTTGGTTAAGACCGAAAGATCGGTTTGCTGTCTTCTGGCCAAGGCGACTTGGCTCAGTTCTTTTCTATCAGCTTTTGGGCGCAGTTTTTTTTTACCAACTGTAACTTACCCGCTGATAAGATGGTCGTCAAGCCTGCTTCGACGATCAAATCAGAAGTATACCGTTGCCAACATAAGAGCTATTGTGTAATAGGAGTTGCATTTTATTCACCCTGTTGCCTTTGCCAAGAGACATCGAAAGGACCTTTCGGTCTTTGAGTCAAGCTGCCACCTGCCCACTGGTCTACCACACACGGTGGAGGCTTCACACTGTTCTTTAATTTGTGAGTGTCAAGCAAGGAAGCTCTGATTACCAATTTTTATACCGGTAGTTTTTGGTTTAACTCGACCGAAAATCGTGCCCTCAATTTACCGTATCAGTAGCAGATGCTCTATCCACTCGACCATGATATTATGCCAAAGATGTACTAGCGTTACTTGTTGCAGAAGTAAAAAGTAGCCTCTGTTTCCAAATTATGGAATTGGTCTGTATTAAGTCTTGGTTTACATCGGTTTATCAGCCTCAATTAGTATCATTTGCGTTTTTTTTGCAATCTTCGACTTGGGCGTAGTTCTTTACATAACTCAGGATGGCTAATTGAATATTTTTGTTCACCGTTATTTCGAAGTTGTCTTTCTTTCTTTTTGCAGTTGAATATTTTTACTCACCGTTATTTCAAAGTCGTCTTTCTTTTAGCAGTTGTAACCGACAGTAGGAAGGTTTTACAATGCCCAATTCAGTAGATCTGAAAGTATAATCTTGCGTTAACGTTCGTTTACGTTCAAAACTTTTTAATGATATTGATTCTGTGGCATCGTACAAACTTTTCGCTCCCAACGGGGAGATGAGAGAAAGGATTTTTGATCTCTTGAGCAATTTAAAGGCATCTTTTTAAATGATTTCATTATTACCGACTTTTTAGTCTTGTTTGGCACGAACAAGCTAATCCGTGAATGGGTTGCTACTGTATATTCTGTCGCGTTATGGGAAAAATCTTGTATGAATACTAAATTTATGTTTACATACCTCATTTTCGATCTTCTGTAGCACTCAATTTTTACTTCATTTGTAGTGCTAGATTAATATTTTTCTTAACAAGATTTTTGCGATTATTCTATTTTATCTTTATCTTCTATTGGCGAACAAAGCTGCAATTACGATTGCAATTTTTAGATATAAGGCAGTCCAATCACAATCTTCTTCCGAACACCATCGTACGCATAGCTTGAATCGAAAGAAAAATTCTTCTTCGTTGGCAATTAGTTGCTGAAAGTCAGTTTAGTTTGGGGTCGTCAAAATCTTTAACAATGTGATACGGTGGTTAGCGCGTGGGGGCAACGTGATGCAGCTATAAGGGCTTTCCATTAAAGTCGAAGAGTTCCATTAAAGTCGAAGAGTTTGGCCATACACGCAGAATGGTCATTATGTTGATGCTATACCACACATTATATTTCTTCTCGCTTTATCTGGTTCTTAAAGTACCTTTCCATTACCCGATAAAAGCGGTTAACCTCAATTGTTTCTCGGGAACCTCTGCTTGAGTGTTTGGAATCTTCATACCGATTGTAAAGTAGAGAATCTGCTACTTAAGAATTTTGCAGTAGCCTATCCCGTGTTGTTGTATATTTTTGTTGCTGTTACCCGCTTGTCATCGGACCGCGTCAGACGCGGTACTTTTCATTGCCATAACTTTGTTTGTGGAGGAAACCATGCCTGCTTGGGAGTTTCCAGTGATCCAATGTTCTTGTGGATTTTTTTGAATTCTTGCCCTTTGAATTTGCTGCTTGTTCGAAGCCACCAAGCAGAGATAATCATCGTAAAGCGTCTTATCCAAAGACGAAACAACGTGACCAGGGTGCGTTTGAACCCAGATCGTACGATCAGGGTCGTCGTGAAAACGAACGACGCGTTCGCCCTTTCCTCCACGTTGCCGTTTGCAAATGATTTCGTAATGTTTTTAGAAGAAAACAGGAAGGAGTTGATGGACATCTTTCGAATCAGTTGCAAACTATTGGTTGATTTTGCGTCTTTCCCTATATACTGCCACGGGCAAGTCGTTACCCCTGATTTTTTCCTGCATACCAAAAGCGAAGTTTTGGGGTAAGTTGTCATGTTTTGTGACAGTCTCTCAATTGGTAAGGGGCCAAGCTTTCAAATTCATTGAGATCTGCCCTTATTAGGAGATTAAAATACGGACTACGCTTAAATATAATCAAACAACCAATACTAATGATACTGAAAGAGTTGGATTTTTGCCACTTTTTCAGTTGCGACCATAAACGACTTAACAAAATCTTTGTACCTATTACAGCGTTATGGCTTGTGCATTAGCTTTTTATTTCGCTGTGATATGGCAGTACAGGTGTCGGAAGAATAAATGCCTTTAAAAGGTGATTGCTGGTTTCTATTAGCCTTAGTGGAAAACTTTCCTGAGGCATTTCATCTTTATTCTTTTTGATCCAGCCGTTCCAGAAATATGCTACTTCAACCACGACGTAGAGGTCTTTCTAATCATGATTTTTATTGGCAACCCTGACGCTGACAAAATCGGCGACGCCATCTTAGTTATATCTTAAGGCAACCCCGCAATTAGACTTAGCCTCGAAAACATTTTAACTATTATGTAGCTTCGTATAGGCCTCGGTATACTAGGCTACTGCATTGAAACGTCTGGATTTTCCAATAAAAGTTATAATTTGGAGGCCCCTACGTCGTGTTTGAAGTAGAACATCTCGCGAACGGCTGGGTCGAGAACAATGAAGTTAACGTCACTCCAATGCAATTAGCCACCCCCATTGATATTGCCTTGACTAAGTTCTTGTTTAAGTTGATTTGACCATTTACCCCTCTTGTCAGTTTTGCAGTTTTAGGATGGGCGAGCCTCCTGAACTGTATAAATTAAAAAAAAAAAAAACGCTTCCTCACTTTCTTAACTCTAGTTTGTTTTTGTTTGTAAAAGGCGGAAATTTCTGTGTGTTTTTTCATTAATTCAGATTCAAATCTAACTCGAACTCAAATTTTTACTCTAAAACTCACCCCGACACAAACCCTTATCTTGAACCTGAAAAAACAAACGAAGAATGCGCTTAAGAATGTTCCTCGTTTTCGTTTTGTTCTCTTTGACTTCAAATTTTTACACTATTTTTCTTCATTGCCGTTAATACGTTAAGTTTGTTGGGACAGTAGCAAAAGTTGAGCTACGATGGTGAAGTGGGATGTTCAATCTGAAGCCTTAACCCTCGCAATCCTCATGAAAAAGCGGGCACTAAAAAAAAGTCTTTGATTCGTATTACAAGAGCGGACTTTTAAAAAAAAGAGTTCCTCAGGATGGACTTGAAACTCTTCAGGCTCGCGTTTTGGCTCCGGTGGTGCCTGCTTACTGCGTAGTCATGCTGAAAAAGTGCCGAATTACAGCAAACTGTGCCAGTTACTAGAGTTTGCATTTTTGCGGCTGTTTCTTTACTGACTTAACTTTGTGATTGGTGCAGTTCTTTTGTGACTTAGCAGTTTTTGGTATGCCTCAGCAATGAGCAGGGATCGGAGCGAAGAACCGGACCGAAAAGAGGATTCCAAAAAGATTTACCAGCGTATCCTTTAAAGAGCATGCTACTGCGCTATGAATCGTGTTATTTCTTAAGTATATGTGCTTGGTTGGTGCTTATTTATCCTCCTGTCACCGGACAGCTTCGGACGCTGCAGTTGAATAACCAGCACATTTCTGATTACGATAAGTATTTTGCTGTGAGAGGAATATGCGTCGAAGTTTTCGGTGTTTTTGTGGATTTCTTCGAATTCTTGTCTACTAAATTAGCTAGTTATTCGGAGCCACCAAGCAGAGATAATCATCGCAAAGCGTCTTATCCAAGGACGCAAAAACGTGACCAGGGTGCGGGTTGAACTGCGATCATGCGATCAGGGACGTCGTAAAATAAATTTTACTATAACCGTTCTGCATCAGTAACTTTAAAACAAAAATTAATTTCAGGTTTCCAGCCTGGTTGCGAGCGTTGTTATGGACTATATGCGTTGACCCTTTACCGTCCTCTAGTGTCCAGTCTAACTTAATTTGTGTGTCGCTGTCGGCGCTGTTGGACCTAATAGCGCTTGCTAATAGCTCAATAACAAGGGGTCGTAGTAAGTAATGATTTTGCCTATCAGGATATGCTTTGTTTATTTTCAACAGAAACTTATTTCGCTCGGCGGCACTTTACCAGCGTACTAATTTTCCAGCATAAAGCAAAACGTTTATGGATGTTGTATCGGTTTATCGACCCATATTCATGCTCCACTCACGAAGTAGCAACGGCGGCGTTTTTAGTTTGGACAAATCATCCTCACCCGCCTAGGAATTGACGTATTTCCAAGCTTTCCGATTGTTGTTTAACTTCTTCCCACATAAATTTACTGCTTGTTCGAAGCCACCAAGCAGAGACAACTATCGTAAAGTGTCTTATTTAAGGACGAAACAACGTGACCAGGGTGCGGGTTGAACCGAGATGATGCGTTTATGGTCGTCACACAACGACGCTTTTGCTCTTTCGGCCATGGTGACTTAATGGATGTAGATTGCAGCTTTTATTTTTTTTAATTCTACAATTTCTCTATTTTAGTTATTTTGTGCAGTACAGATAATTTTGCATTGAGTTATGATCATAACCTGTATTTTGCACGTTGACCAAGGAGGTCATGATCGTAAAATCTCAACTTACTTTGCAATTTTGCCGGTGCTCCCATTAAACTATCTATTGTTCCAATGAAAGAAAGCACGTATTTTTTACAAGTTTTGGAATTCGCATAATTATGGAACTCTAATTCTTAGAGCTACGAAGTACGACCCCATCCAACACTAATTATTATAAGCGAATGATATAATTATAAAGAACTCAAAACTAAACGAATTAATTTTTTTTGTTTCAGCCAGTGGCAGTTCTCTGTCAGGAAAAATAACGGTTGTTGTTCTGCCACCTTTGACTCTTGGGCACGTTTCAACGTTATTCAAACGAACTAACTTTTATCAACTGGTTACTAAGAAACTCTGGGAGGTATGCGGCTCAAAGCAACTACTGCATGAACTTCAAGTCCTAAAATACTAATTCTGAGATTGATTGATTCATATTTATTCTCCACTCGCGAGAAAGCGACTGTGGCGGTTTTATTTTGGACGAAACCTCACCCGCTTAGGAGTTGATCGTATTTCAAGCTTTGCTGTTGCCGTTTGATTTCTTCCCACATAAATTTACTGCTTGTTCTGGCCCAACAAGCAGAGAAGTAAGCTTTGCACTTATCGTTTTTATTGCTGAAAATTAAGCTGGAAAGATGTGAGCGTTATTTTCAAAGTTTTTGTATGATCTGACTGGAAACGGAACCCAAATCAACCACGTTCTATTCCATGGAGTACTAATTGGTTCAAACGGAGTAATTATTACTGAAATGCTGAGGCTCTGTCTTCTATGAAATTTTCAGCATTTTTCGTGAAAAGGGCCAACTAACATTTTGAAATTTTTTATTGAACATTTGCCGCTGACATGAGAGATTTGTGTCTTCTACGGGAAATTGCTTTAAAAATTATCGGGATTTCATCGGAAATTTGTGGTAAAAACAAGGCCCAACTACTTTTTAACAATTTCGCCTAATTAGAAAATATCCATAAAGCGCGAATTAAGTCTTGCTAAAGTTTGGAAAGAATGTCATCAAATTAATTTAAACTTCGATTTTTGATTCTTTGGAAAAAATGACTGGATCAGATAAACGTATATATATTTAATCATTACAGTTTTGATCTCGGTCCTTCCCCGTCAACGTAGTTGGCCGAATTTTGTTTGGTCATTGTCTTTGCTTATTCTTCGCCATTTCGTTCAATCACATGCGTCCTCTGTCACCAGTTCATTTTTCTTCATTTCATTCTCTCCTTGTTTTTTGTAGTTCGTTTCGTCGTCTTCTTTCTCTGCTACGAACAATTGCACATAAATAAACGAATATGCTTGTACAATAACAATCAAATGTTTAAACCACGTCATTATTAGCAAATCTATCCCCCTCCACCCTTAAAAGTGCTTTGTTTACTTCGGCTTTAGAATATACTGTAGTAGAGAACTATAGATCCGCTTTGGGCAGCTCCACTGGCACAGATAATATCGAAAAAGTGCGACTTTGTGGTTAAGTTTTAGGGCGTTTTAATATAAGATTGGTTTCTGAAACAATGAGATTTCTCACTTTCAAAAGTCTGTGGCTACACCTAAATGTTAATTATCATTATTTTAATTATTATTATCCCTTCAAAAGTAACTTTCTCGCTAACCACAAAATTTGGTCTGAAGTATTACATACAGATAAAATTGGTCAACAATTATTATTTCAGCTTCACTTTTTGAGTCTATATGAGTCATACACATTTCCAGTAAGAATCGTGATTTTTATGATCGATTAACGGAGAGTTTGTTTTCAGTTAATACTAGAACAATAGCTTTCGGTTGATAACATTGTGCTATCATAATTATCCTTTTCCGTGTTTGGAAATGTTTATTATGTATCTCGAGGGAGATTTTCATTGACAAAATACGGATTAGTGACACTCTACTACGAAATACAAAAAATTTTTTTTGCTGTGTTTGATAACATTCAAGATTTTTGATTCGGTGCTAATATGGGCGTCTTTTTGTAGTAGCGATATGCGGGCTAAATTTTATTGCCCAGAAGCCAAAAAGGATCTTTTCAATTTTCTTCAAGGCGTATTGAGCTTATCAATTCATGTCAAATGATTAGGCTTAGGCGTATTATATTCCATGTTGTGTGAACCAAGAAGGCAGATACTTTTGGTCTTCAATGTATTACCATTAACGTTATCTACTATTGATGCTGACACGTCAAACCGAGAAGCTGTATATATCAATTTGTATTTTGGTCCGGTACAAAATCATACGGGAATTCTTCGCTTCCACAGCAGACGTGCTCCGTTCACTTGATAAGCTTCCATCATGTGCGGTAGACTAGTGGGCAGTTGGCAGCTTGACTCGAAGACCGCAGTGTCCCATTGGTGTCTTTTGGCCTAGGTTTCGTGGTGATTAAGGATGTAATTACAATTAGAACACTAATCTAAGAAAACCTTCTATTTAGATGCTAGATGATGTGAATGCCAGTTGCCACCACTTGTCCGCAGTTAAGTTACTTACAAGAATGCATTCCATGTGTCCAGATGGTAGATGTGAAGAGATCTTGTTGGGTGAACTCGTCTGTCATAACAAGGTAATGTTTCGCTGCGGAAAAACGAGAAGTTTTTAAAAGTCTCTAAAACACTTTTATGCTGCACAGAAAGCGTCAAAACGTAGGTGAGAGCCCACAGGTTGCACTGTACAACTAGGCTATTTTTGAAAGAAAGCTGCTTCTGCCATAGTCTGCAACCCTAACCAGTAACCGAGCGCTGTTTACAGCATGCCATAAGACTTGCGTTGTTTTTGACATCGCTTGGCGTAACATTGTCGAAAAATTAAGTTTTGTTTTTTTCCGCTTCCCCGAGGCTTACTCCTTCTGTGTCAGTTCCAAGATGGCTATGGAACCTGCTCCAAACTATAAAAAATTTAGTTTACATTATTTTAGATGACAAAATAGATTTTGACGTAAGCGGGTCATCCTCCGGTACATTATTCAAATAGAATCTTTTGAATAAGATAACTATGTAATTCTATTTGTATTTGAATGAGATAGCTGATTATGATCCGCTTTTGAAAAAATTGATTTTTTCTAAAATAATGAAACCTAGAATTTTAATTACAATATAATAGCATAATTCAAGGTTAGTTTTTAATATTTTGTTGTCGTGATTATTGATAAATATAAAAAAACTTCAGGTTTTGTGATATTTTGAGGCTGGTTTTTGAGTCATAGAATTGACTGACACGACACGCTGAGCTACCGCTTCGTTTTTTTTTATTATTGTTTAATCTGGTTTCTTGAAGTTTAGGGAGATTCAGTTTTTAGACTTTTTTTGCGCATTGTGTGTGAGATTTAAGACAACCCCTTTAGATGTTTCGATCTTGTCTGAAAGGTTTTACCTTCCTATCTAAATGAACTATACACTTATAATGTTTTAATGTGATGATTTCAATTCATTGTACAGACTAGCATGAGTCGTAACATTTTTAAAACGTTTTCTAGCATAATGGAAGTAGCGGCGGCGATAGCTCAGTGGTAGAGCTTCGGGCTTGTGATCGAAAGGTTGCTGTACACCTAGTTCGATTCCCAAGCAGCCATTGCATTGTTTTGGGATAGATACTGTACGCTTATTTCCCTATGAGGTCAAGCAGTCTTTGCGTTTTGGTAGCTAAGTCTTACAAAAGACTTGCATACAGAGCCCAAAAAGTGGTTTAGACAGTCGCCGAGTGCTTTGTTTACACGCTAAAAAAATTAGATAAAATTACAGGTGCGCTTAACTTTGGCGCGAGGATTTTCTTCTCAATTTTTTTAAAATCTCAATCAGTATTTTCAAAGGTTTTTGCAAGTCGTGCTAAGAGCAAGTTCTTACTTGGAAAATAAATACTTTTTTCTCAAAATCGATTTTTCTACTAATTCTTGAATGCAGCTACGATACTTGAATTTATTTATTTGCTAACTTGAAGCAACGAATTGCTTTTTTGAAATTTTTTAAATCCGTGGCAATTTTTAATTCCATGATCGTGACAAACCGTTAGATTAAGAGAGAATTTTCGAAGGATTAGCTATTAGTTTTTTAATAAACCCTAACAATATCCTTTTTTGTAGGTTTTTCTATTGAAGTTTTAGTGCATAGGTTTGTTAAAAATTACACGACACTATGAATTTGTTTATTTGCTAGTTTGAAGCAATAAATTGCTTTTTTTGAAATTTTATATATCCGTGGCAATTTGTAATTCCATGATCATGACAAACCGTTAGATTAGGGGAGAATTTTGGAAGGATTAGCAATTAGTTTTTTAATAAACTCCAAGAATACCCCTTTTTTGTACGTTTTTCTATTGAAATTGTAGTGCATAGGTTTGTTAAAAATTAAACAACAATATACATTACATGCTAACTAATTACAGCGAGTGTGTGGTTTGAGCTAACAAACACAGACTGCTTTTGAAGTGTGCTTCTACCAGCTTTGTTTATTTCTGGTTTCGTTTCCAGGAAGGCTGGAAAATTTCTGTTTTTAATTCAAAAATATGCACGCAAAAATGACCATCATTTTAGTCAAATCTCAACATAACTGTTTATGATTAAATTCCTTTGTTGGAGTAATCTATTGTGGTGTCTATTTTTAGATTTAATGCGTTGTAATAATAAAGGACTATAATAAAGATTGAAATTATATGAACTTAATCCGAGCTAGTTTATCGGTAAACTTAGCGTGTTTGTAATTAGATCAGAGGTTACTTCTGGTTTTGGCTTTTCTTCCATAGAAACACACGCTTAGTAACAAGACGGGCTCTGAATCGAGAGTAAATAGGCACAGGGCATCTGAATTTCGGCCTTTGGATCTTGTACTAGAATGTACTTGCGTTTTGTACAGCATTTTTAAGAAATGTTTATGAAGTTAAAGTTAAAAAAAGAATTGATACTCGATGTCTGTGCTAGCATAAAATCAACTTTTGCCGATGAGCAAGCATTATTTAGAAATAGCGGTAATTTCATACAGTTTTTACTTACAATCCACTCTGAACTGAAATTTACACTGTCACCAAAACCATCGAGAGTAAATAGGCACAGGCACAGTAAATAGGCCTTCTGCAACCGCACATTTGTTTTCGGTCGCACCTCAATTTAAAAGCTGCTTAGTGCCTGGTAGTTTAAGGTTTAGACACTTAATTGGCCTCTTAAAGAAAGTTCTATTTTTGCGAGTGTAAGAAATTTAGTTCATAATATTATATTTGTTTATTGCTTAGGTAATCCTATTATGTCTAAATTTTCGTGAAACTGCCATGAAGGAGAAGTGTATATTCGCTGTAGTATCAAGAGTTAAGGACTATTTTCTCTGAACTACTTGACATCATTATGGCATTGTTTTATAAATACTCCACTATTAAAATATGAAATGTCTAGCTTTTCAGTTCAACTTTTTTTAATCATCTTCGGACCTATGAACTTGTAAAGAACCATATTACTTGTATAAGAACATCCTTGGGCTTGAAAAGCAAAAAAAAAAAAAAAAAATTGGCATGGTAATAAAAATCTACGCTGGATGTTCACAACTTCGTCTAAATAGTTTGGGCCTTCATCAACGTTTCGCATCTCTTAAAGGCCGACTTGATCAAGATATTTGTAAACTTTTTTAATGTGAAAATGATTCCTAATGCCCTGATGAAGCCCTAAGTATGGACTTGCGAAACGTTTGAAGACAAAATTCGTTTTAGATACACATTGATTACTTAATAAATTCAGACTGGACAATAGTTTCCAGTTGTATGCCCAAGACAGCTGTTTCGCCTAATTCCAGTGCTCGTCAGTTCGGCTAGTTTGGCTAGCAAGGCAGAAATAACGATTGTCACGTTCATTACTACCACTTAAATAATTAATAATTGTAGCTCTGTTTTTTTGTCGTTCTATTTTCTTTAAATCAATGTGAGTTTCGAACCTAGTTTTGTCATTTAATGAATTTTTACTTAAAACCATGATTCATTATCTCCATTCATCCTAGACGCAAGCTGTTAATTTGTAGATCTGCCAACGTTGAAACATGCTAAACTCCGGTTACTTTGGCGCTGGATTTGCAGCATGTTCTAGAAGGCAGTTTTGTCGTTCTAATCGAGCTTGCTACTTAACCCCCTCGGATGCCGGCTTAGTGACTCAACTCCGCTCCCGTATCATTTTTTACCTCCTCTGTGAGCGCATTCGGCTTCATATTACGCAAGATTTCAGCATGGGAAATTCAAATTAATTTTTGGCATCCATAGTCAAATTGTAAACTACTTCTGCATCATAAAATTTATTGAAACCGTCGACGAATAAAGGGATGTTTTGCAATCAAATCGCGTGTTAAGAATTGCGCAGCAAACGTTGATTGAATAGAATCCGTAACAATAAGTAATAATTTTAAAGATTAAGGTTTGTTACATATTGGACTAGTTTGCCCTACTACTGAATATAGTAGTAAGAGTAATGGTAGTAATAGCTGGTAGAACGCCGATTTTTCCTTTGCTTGAAAACATGCATGCAAAGATTGTGCAAAACCATTGAATTTTGAGCTTAGTGCTGGCCTTCGCAACTCGGTGCAGTACAAGGGCCATTTCAACGCATACAAAAACATCTAATTGTTGTTTTGTGATATTTATTAGCAGAGAAAACTTATCATTGCTGTTCCATCAATCTTTTATTACGGTTGTAGCCGTTATCGGCTATTTTTTTAGAAATAGTAACCTTTTCACGGCAGGGACAAACCATAGCAAATTATCAAAATAGAAAACACATTGCCAGCAATGACAATATGTCGACAATAAACACAAATCAAATCTTTCATTATATTCGCTGTATTATGCCGAAGCGTGTTGCAATTTGGCGGAGCCCATCTCCACATCATTGCGCCCGTGAAACACAGCTCCCTTCAAAGAAATGTTGCAGCGGTGGCGAGCCGTTTAAAACTCTCTGTTCGATTTGACCGGCCCGAGATTTGAATCTTAAACCTCCCGCGTTAGAGACAAACGCATTAATGCTTGACCAACTGTCTGGTACAACAGTGCTACACTTTTTGTTGGTAGCAAGCTCAGTCTAGTTTTACGCACACACGCACAATTGCATCAGACACCACGTCACAATGCGACAAATATGATTTGCTTTAAGATGCTTGAGTTTACGTGAAATCATTTCCAGGGCCATAATAAAAGGCCTCGCGGACCGCATGCGGGTCACGAACCGTAGGTTGTGCAGGCCTGACCTAGTGCATATTTTCTTCAGGGCATTTTTTCTTGTAGGGACTTACGTCATTTGTGGTGGCGTTTCTGCTTTTTTTTCGGGAAGGTTCGAACGCTATAGCGTGTAACGAGAATCATATGTACCTAATTTTTTATTTGGTTATTGACCTAAATTTTTAAAGAAGGATGGAAAATAGATCAGCCAATTCAGTTCAAGATGATTGAGCAAGCTTGTGGGATTTTGCTTGGTTGGGTTACGGCTAATTGTTCCTTTCCTTTAAATAACTTTAGTCTGTTGTAACTAAATAAAACTACCTATTGATGATAAATTGTGATGCAGTAATGATAATAATAATTCTGAACTAAAAATCATTGTAATGCTTAAATAAGTTCTTTATTTAGTGTTGCAAAGTTAGTTTAAGTATGCTTCTATAGCAGCTGAAACACAAATCAGATATCAGGCTCGAATTAAAACCCCGAAATTTTTTCAATCTTAAGCCATATCCTGGTCGGACTTGCAATTTCGGTCTACGACTTTTAGGTGCAGACATTTATCTGCAGCCGATTTTGCGCCGGGACTTTTAGGCGCCAGAGGTGAAAAAATTTTTTTTCAATTTTTTTTCAAAAATGTTTTTCAAAAAAAATTTTTTTTCCCAAAAAAGTTTTTCTCCTACTAACAGTTTTAAATAACAGTTTTTTTTAACAGTTTTAAATAAATAGCAATTTCCAATAACAGTTTCAAAAAAAAAAAAAACAAAAAAAAAACAACAGTTTTTTACAATTTTTCATGTAAAGCTTTTCATACAAGTGCTATAGTTTAAATTTATCACGCTCACTGCATTCCCTTCAATAAAGATAAAAAGATAGACGAGAGACATACCAAGAAGAGCTCTCTCAATACTGCACACAGTGCAGTCGTTGGGGGTAGCCCTCCGATCTGTCATTTTACCTCATTCTTAAGAGGGTTGAGATCATTGAGGAATTCCGGGGAGACTGAACAGTTGGACCACACCCAAGGTCTGAGCCAGAAATCAACGATAGAAAAGAAGGAAAATGGGCGCGGCAGTCACCTTTATCAAAACTTTTAACCCCACTCTATGCCGACAAAAAGAATTCGTGTGCAGCTTAAAGATGGTGCGCAATTGACACTCTCTCATTGATTCTTTTCCCACCAATTTCTGCTTAGCTTTTTTCTGTAGCCGCTCCTTTTCCTGCGCTCTTTAATCTGATGATTTTTCTTAACAAGTGTCAGATGAAAAGCTTTGAAAATACTAACATTTCTATTAAAGTGAAACTTTTCTGTTTAAAAAACCTTTTTTTTGGAAAAAGGTTTTATTTCAAAAAAAGTTTTCGAAAATAAAAATAATGTTTAAAAAAAAAAATTAAAAAGAAACTTTTTTTGAAAAAAAAAAAAAAACTTACTTGAAACGACAAAAAAAACGTTGAAAAATTTTTTTTGAAAAAAAAAGGTTTGAAGAAAAAAGGTTTTAAAAAAAAAGTGGTTTGCAAAAAAATTTTTTTTGGAAAAAAGTTTTCCAAAAAAATTTTTTTGGGAAAAAACCTTTTTTATAAAAATTTTTTTGGAGAAAAAAAAAATTTTTTTTTCACCTCTGGTGCATAAAAGTCCCGGCGCATAATCGGCGATGCTTAAACGTCCACGCCTAAACGTTCGTGCCTAAAAGTCTCAGTCCGTTTTCACATTGAATCGATTGATTATTGTGTAGCTTGTTACTTTAACTTACTGTAGTTGATATTGCAGTATTTGTGCTAATGTTTAACAACTCCAATTATTTGTTAAAGAGAAATATGGGCAAAACTGATTTAATGGTTCACAAAAACCGTAAAAGCTAGACGTTCTTTGTGGTCGACTCCCTGGAAGTCAAAACGACTTACTAGTGAAAAGTTGATTATTTCTTGTGAAGTCTCTGCCACTGCTGTGCAAGCTATTAAGGTTTGCCCAGTTTGGCAAAGAGGTGGCTCTTGGTTTAGATGTGCTGAGAGCTCCTGAGAAGAGCTAAAAGGTCGAAGCAGGGTTGTACAACTCCGGGCATAGTTCACAAAGACATTTTATCTTACAATCCTACGTCATTTTCAACACCTTAATGCTGTCTCCACGTTTACAATCGGCAATTGTTTCAACCCCTAGTAAAGGAGATGAGGCGGAGCCCCCATCGCAGGGGCATTCCTGTGTTTTTAAGTCAACTGACCTCATCGTCATTGTGAAGAAGAGTCGACGCAATGCAAGGAATTAAATGATTTCGGAATTAATCGAACTAATGTGTGTCTGCTAATATTGTTTTTATATTTTGTCAGGATGTTCGTATAAAAGCTCTTTCTAAGTTTTGTCGTTTATGGCATTACACAAGACACTTGATTAGCAACAAATCATTCTTTCAAGGCGGCCACTTCAAGAATTTTACAAGGTAGGTACGAGGTAAGCTTGCAACTTGGATAAAAACAAGTCATTTTGAGTACTTTTCGACTTGGTTAGGTAAAATTACCTGTTTCTTGTGGATAAGTGCACGGTGCCCGAGAGGGCAAAGATGTTGTTTTTACGATGACCCTGATCGCAAAACTTGGGTTCAACCCTCACCCTGGTCGCAAGACCCTTTACAATGATTATCTCTGCTTGGTGGCTTCAAACAAGCAGCAAATTCAGTGGACGAAAATTAGAAGAAATTTACAGGAACGTTGAAACTTCTACTTAAGTACAGATTTAAAGGTACGCTTTATAATCTGTAAATTTTGGGTGTAGGCTAGCAGTTTTGAAATTTGCACTCATTTTCAGCCTCATTTGTTGTTAATGAGCTCTTAAATTTTTACTGAAATGTTAAAATGGCCCTAATTGTTTCTTGCTTAGTTAGAAGTAGGTTTTGTTTTCAATCATGATTGTATTGAAACAGGCGTGCTATGATTACTAAAGCTTGTCTATTTCTTTACGAGCAAAAAAATGTTGGTTTTAAATCCGCCCATGTTCTTACTTGAATTTTTTGAAGCCGAGGCTGGTATTAAATTTTTTCTTGAGCAAAAATGAGCTTCGTGTTCTTATAGAACAAAAGATTGTATTGTAATTGTTTTCGAACCACCTTATAAGGTCATAATGCAGCGGACATTTTTTTAAAATAAATGTGATAAAACTGCCTTCAATTCTGTTTTGTACCACTGAACGATTGTTTATTTCTATTTATCACATTTTTCGTTTTAGACGTTGCTCTTGTAAAAATTTTGTTAATTATAGACAAGGGAGCGTAGCTAAAATGCTATGTACTGGAGAATTAACCATGTAACCGCAGTGATAGGCGGCGGTTGAAATTGCTTCTAATTGTTTAATGTTGGGCTTATTTTTAGTCTCACATTATGATCTCGGGTTAATTATGAAAATGTAATCATATGCAATCAACTGTTTTTCTCTTGAGACAAAAAAAGATTTGAATTTTGTCACTCGGCTCTAATTACTAAACAGCTATTTTGCAATAGATCTTATTTTTCATCAAATTTACCATGAAACAACACTAAGGTTCCTAAATTCTCCACAATAGAAAACTTTTTTTTTTCTGTATTTTTTTTCTTTCTCGTACCATTCTGCTAGTGACATCCAATCTCTGTTTTGAAACTCAGCAATAGAAACATGATTAAATTGAGTTCAAGAGAAAAGGCAAATCGAAGTCTAGAAAAATTGGTATTCATGGCTTTCCTGCTTGATGTTCTGCAATAAAAGGGACAAATGTGAAACCTCCACCGTGTGTGGTAGACAGGTGGGGATATGGCAGCTTGACTCGAAGACCGAAAGGTCCTTTCGCTGCCTCCTGGACCAAAGCAACTTCATGAATACAATGTAATTGGTGAATAAAATGACAGCTAGGTGAATAAATATGTAATTACAATCACAAATCTCTCAGTTATTGTTCTTTCATTCAATGCAGATGTTTGTATGCCACAATTGATTCACTCTCGCTAGTACCTCCGCCAGTCCACTCGGGGGCGCCAGCGTTCCAACAGGACGATAGTGGACAGACAGTGGATTCGGTCATAGCGTCGGCGTGGCTGAGACATTGTCTTGAAGAGCGGGATCTAGTGCGTGTCTTGGAGCCTCTTCTTTCAGTCGCTTTGCATTTTCGGTCTCATTGCACCCTGGTGCATTTACAAGGAGGTAACATGTATAATTGTTAGCTGGTGTGATCTGCATATTTCTTTACCGAGTTGGTTGGACCAGTAAACAATGAAGATACGTTGCGGTCTGTGGGTCAATCTCCCACCTAACCATTCACAATGCAGCAGAAGCAGCTCCACACTGTCGTTTTTAATGCTGAGCGTCAAGTAGAGAAGCTGTGAATATCAAACTTGAAGGAGGATTGCTGACGAAGTCAGTAGGGCTTTTAGAACTAGTGAAATATTTTTTTTTGTGTTTACTCCATTCTTCTTGGTCTCAGTTGATCTAATCCGTTAGAGCAACACGCCGTCGCGTTTACCGACTCTATCGCAGCATTGACTATTTCAGAGGCAACAATGACATTAATTTCCAGCTGTGCTATCGTTACACTTTTTTGATTACTGCCACACTATTGCATTACTGTTCCAGAAATGAACGATGCTCTACGATGGCACAGTTTTAATTAACGTCAGGGTTGCACAATTAAGTTGCGCAATTAAGTTTAAGTTGCGCAATTAAGTTGAAGTGGAACCTCTGTGGAACAGTTGGGTGGACTGTGGAACTCTATACATGCTGTATTGCGCCGAAGCATGTAACGAGTTTGCTGGGCCTTGCCGACTGGCAACACAGCTCTTTTCGAAGAAATGTTGCAGTGGTGACCAGCCGTTGGCAACACTGTGTTTGATTTGACCGGCCCAAGTTTTGAACCTAAGTCCTCCAGCTCGAGAGACAAACGTTACCGCTCGAACTCTGGCCGGCCAAAAAATGATGGAGTTAACGCAAATATATATTATAATATAATCGAATAGAATTCCACTAATGTTACAAACCCCATTGGCTGTGTGTCGTCCTCCTTTAAAGATATTTGGTTGCGAATCAAGCCAACTCTTACTAAACGGTTGTCGCAAAAGTTTTCATAAAGCTGATGAAGTGTGTAGAATTACCCTTCCAGCTGTTTTCTTTTTAAAGGGGATAAAACTTCAGACCTAATTTTGATTATTTTAGAGGTAACATTGTCGTTGATTACCATCTGTGCTATCGTTACACATAGCTGGTTTCTGCCACAGTATTGTGTCGCTGTTCCAGTAACCAGCGATTCGTTACGATGGCACAGTATTGCATTACTGTTTCAGGGGAAGTTTACAGTGGAAAAAACTACTTAAATACGAGTATTATATGAGTTTACTAAATTTCAACCTTAAATTGTTTTTGTGATGTTACATTTAGAATTCGATAGAAAATGATGTAGCGTGAGATAATTTTGCTTGTTCTCTTTTGCATTCCAGCTAAAAGCGTAGAAGATTTGGATTCTCGTAAAGTTGCTTGAAATCTTGTTTTCGGTTAAGATTTTTCAATTTCTTACTAAATCTGTTGAAACTTGATCTTTTTTACTATTTTTAACAGACGTAGAAACCCAACTGAATGGCACTAGTTTCTCCATTGAAAATTTTAAAGTGAGTTTTCTTAATTTAGCTAGCTTTAGCAGTACTGAAAATCTCCCACAAAGCCGATTTATTAATTACAAAAACAATTGCATTGGATCAATAATCTCTCGTGGTTTATGACTTTTATCATGAAAAGGTTTGCACATTTTCGCATTTAATCTATTCTTGATGCGTAACAAGATATTACGCCATAGCCAAAATTTGAGTCGTAGCTCAAGAACGAATGTCATCAACTGAGTTACTAACTCATCTGTGGTTGGTATCTGGGTTTTAAAAAGTGCTCATACTCCTCAATAGTATTCCCTTTGACTTTTTGGCTAATTTTCTCTAAGCGATAGTGCCTAAAGCTGTAAAATTACGTTTTACGTGCTTTAAATTTGTTCCAATCCTGTAATTAAGTACACTAAAATTAATTTTTTCACAATTATAGTGATTTTTCAAAACGCTTATTTATCGTAAATAAATGACCCCTGATCCAAGAAACTGTTGATTGGCTGACAAGGATCGGCTTGGTGGAACAATTGAGTGCTCAATAATGAAGAGATTAAGCGAATATCACAGCAGATATCACAGTAGTGCATGTTGGGTGCTAAAGTATTCGCGTGATCAAAAATCTACATCATTAAATGTCCGTGATTAACAATCGGGTATATAAATGTTGGGGGGTGAAATGTCTGTATACCAGCAGACTATCACAGCACCGAAACATTCATTGAAAAGCAAAAAATAGTAAATTTAATTGAATTTCCAACAGTTTTTGTATCACCCTAAAATAGGATCATTAGGGGTATATTTTATTTAAATAACATTGAAATTCAATAAGAATGTGGTATATTCATTCAATTAGAATGAAGTTAACCGAGCATAATTCTATGTAAGATAAACCAACCCCTGCCTATTTGCTGGTGAAACAAACTGTTGGTCCATGCATTCTAACTCCTGTCGAAAACGGTGATATATCTATCCAGTCAAATCTTTCGTTATTCTCGCCGTATTACGCTAAAGCGTGTAACGAGTTTGTGGGCCCATTTCGGCGTCATTGCACCTGCTGGAAACGCATGTTTCGAAGAAATGTTGCAGTGGTGGCAGGCCGTTGGCAGCACTATGTCTGATTAGATTGGCCCGAGATTTGAATCTTAAAGCTACTGCTCCAAAGACGCGTTACCGCTCGTCCATGTGACCCGTCAGTTATATATCAAAAGTTGTGTTTTTTTGTATTGACTCTAAAATCACCAAAATTTGTTCAAAGCCACGGCAACGCCTACATAGCTCACGCGCGATTCATCGCGTGAAACAAGATCTTGACCACTTGTTGAAACCTTCTCTGCGGGACAGGCGGTGTTTTAATTTTGAATCTTAATTTCTGTGATTTCACTGTGTATTTGCTCCAACTTTGTTTACGAGCAGTCTGGTATGTGTATTGTAAAAACCGCTTCTTTTGCCCTGCGCTGAAGTTAGTTTCTCAGAGTTAAGAGAAATTCCTAGTATTTTGCACGCTAATTTTCAGATTTAATTAAATTTCATCAACTTCAATCATTTTTTTGCAGGCAAAGCTTATTCCGAAGAGTTTGTCGGAAGAAAAGTACGTTTTGTTGTTTCATTCTTTGTGCTGTGTGCATCGTTGTTTAGCCTTGTTCGAAGGTTAATCCTCTAATCATTCACAGTAAACACCAAACACAAAAACGTGCGTTGGTCCCATAGTTCACAACTTGTCAAAACTACCATCAGTGCGTTCTGATTTTGTTTATGGCTGGCGAAGTTGACGGAGTTTGATAACTGTGGAGTTTAACGTGCTAATAGTATTAGTTCCATTTCGTGATTGTTTTCTACGGGTATTACTGAATTCAGTAGTACTCTGGGGCACAATGTTTTCAAAACGGAGCGCAATTTTTACCCTATTTTCGGGTCCACGACAACTGATCGTCAACAGTAGTCGGCGGTCAGTTGGTTTGGTTCGATGTTTTACAAAGGAAAAAAACAGGAAAAATTTCAAGTCGCTTGATAAAAAGTGGATGGTCCCAAATTTTAAGCTTTTTCGAAGTCACCTTACCGAAATTTGGGCATTTTCTAACCCATGTTTAACTTATACGACGAGGCATTTTTTTGACGTAAGCAGTTTAACTTTCGGGGCACTTTTCAAACTTCGACGTAACGTCATTATGGCGACATAATTAACTTTAATCCAATTTTAATAAAAAAATTAGGTAGAAATCAAAGCAGAAGCTGATTTCATTGCACTCATGACCTCCGATTTCGGAGTTACATAGTGAATTTTGTGCCTTGTATAAAATGTTCGGTACTGGTTGCACGGCAGTTTTATCTAATTTGATTAAAAACAGTAAAGCCGTATTTAAAATTGTAAAGTTTTACTATTTTAAATAAGGCTTTACTGTTTTTAGTCGTATAAAAAGTGGTGTGCGACTATTATGCGCGGAACGATTGCGCTCGGCCGAATATGCGCGGGGACTATTAAACACCGGAGTTCTATCAGCCAGAGCGAAATCTTTAGTTTTTGGAAAATTTTCGCACAAAAATTTTGCTTTTAAGTTTTTGAAACCTATTCGTCTCGCACATAATTGTCCGCGCACAATCGTCATGGTTCGTGTATAAGATGCTTTTAACGAATAGCCTTTGTAAAATAGGTTTAATATTCATTTTACGAGAGCGTTGTTGAGCCCACATCTCACTTGCGTGTAACTGATTGTGCTAACAGAAATTTAGAAAATGATTTTGGTTTGCATTTTTACGAAACTCAAGTTGACTTTGAAAGTTAAAATTTAAATTTCAAATTTAATTCAAATCTAAAATTTGAATAAAATTGGGAAGATTAATTTCTTTCGGCTTTCACAGTATTAAGGGTCGCCACTTTTACAAAATTGAAGGTCGACGGATCAGAGTTTTGCTTGAAGATGCTTGCCTTTGAGTTTTTTTTACTCAAGGTCACCTAAATTTGCTTCAAGTTCGCTTTCAAGAAAAGCTAATGGTTAAAGTTCAACTTTGCCGTTTTAGGTTGTTATTTGAATTTTTTAAAGTTTTTACTTGCTTAAGTTCACTTTTGCAATTTCAGGCACAAAATTTTCTTGAAATAGCGACTGCCACCTTAGTATGAGTTTTAAAGTCATACTTCATAAGTTAAACTTGAATAAACACATTTATATAATTCCTTTTTAAGAAAATAGATTGACATTGAGGGTCACTATCTGTCAGCTGAAAAAGATCTCAAAAGGAACACAAAAACTCTACTTATTGATAGCTTATACAGACATACATGCATTATAACTTATGATGACTGGAGTTTAAATTCAACCGGTTCAAAAAAGTGCTCGACAGCGTAGGCCAGAGCAAAATTACGACGATCATTTCTATTACGGGTGAAATAGACGGTAGGGTTTTAAATTTGACGTGTACTGTGTTTTGTTATGCATTGTAACTTAGGGAGTAGAGTAACTATTTCACCAAAAATTTTTAAGTTGAATTAAACGAAAATGAGAATCATTCATCCGCGCATTTTTCGCTTGCTGTTTAAAGTGTTAAGATTCGGGTTTGATTTTTGATTTAGGGTTAATTTTGATGAGGATTATTCATCCGCGCATTTAGCGCATCAAATTTAGCGTATTCATCTGCGCATCAAAATAAGGATAACTCATCCGCGCATATTTCGTTTGCTTTTTTAAGGGTTAAGATTCGGGGTTGAGTTTGGGTTTGATTTGGGGTTAATTTTAGAATAAGAATTTGAATTGGATTTGAGTCAGCATTTACAAAAAATAAATGAAAATATTTAATGAAAAAGCCTCTTTGTACAACTTAATGGTGAGAAATTAACTTTTTTGCTGTTGGATTTAAGTAGATAAAACCGATTATGTTTAGGTTGCTAAATGACCGGTCGAAAGCAAAATCTAATTTTGAAATCAGGAATCGCGTTTTTGAGGAAATTTCCAAAGGAAAAGAAAGCTATAGGTAGTTGTGTTCATTTTTACGCTTATTGATATTCAGCTTGATCGGCTTGTTGGTTATTCACTTTTGGAACGAGCGATTCGTACCGGTTTGACGGAATCGAAACTCATGTAGCGTTTTTACGTTCCGGGTTTTTAGTGCGGGTGCGTGTAGATTGGAATTGTTATTCTAATTACATGTTTATTCACCAAGTGGCCTTGGCCAAGAGATAACGAGGGCCTTTCGATCTTCAAGTCAAGCTATCACCTTCCCACCTGTCTACTACTCACGATGGAGGCTTCACACTGTCTTCTTTATTGCTAAACGTCAAGCTTAGAGGCTCTAAATAGCTATATTTATAGCCCTTGGTTTGACCTGACCGGGAATCGAACCTGAGTCTGTCGTTTCAGTCGCAGACGCTCTCTCCACTCGACCACTGATCGTTGTATTGCTGAATTATGCTTAAAAAGTGCCCAATCACGAAAAGAACCATGTCAGTCAACGGGTTTCAATGCATTTTACAATTGCGATATTTTTCGAAACTTGGCGCTTTTCTTGCTTGACTCAGCAACACGCTAGCACCGGGATCAATAACCGGGCCGAAAATTTTGTTGCCACAGTAATTTTGTTGCCACGGGCTTGCTTCCGCTGCTGCATCTCTGTAAGCTGTGTAGTTTGGGAATGATGATGCGGAGGTGTCCCGCCAACTGGTTACATGCTTTGGTGTAATGTGACAACACTGTTGAACAAAACTGCATTAATTTGCCTCGTGCTTTTTCGTAGCCGATTAGGAAAGTTGCCTACCAGGCGGACGTAAGAGTACGTTTGTATAATGATGAGGTGCTCATTCTTTGTAACGCTGCTCAGGTGTCCTGGAATCGAATCTCGGCCTCCGGTTTCAGAGACGAACGTGTTACCGCTCGACCTACTATCCCGCCTTGTTTATTTTGTGGCTATTTGTTTTGAGGTTATAACCTTTTTCAGTGATGATGGTTTTTTTAAATGGTTGTATTGTTTTTTTTAAGTTCAAAGAGAAGATACTACTTTTGTGTAAAATTTAGGTGCTGTTTGTTCTTTAAAGGGCCAATGCGTTTTGTTAGTAATCAGGTTTGAAGCTATACGAAATTTTACTTTGCAGAGACCTTGTAAAAAGTTTGACGTCTTTGACGTCAGCAAGCAACGATGACGTGATGCGGAATCAAGCAGACCAGTTTGTGAAAAGCGTGATTAAAAGTTCAGTTAGCCTTATCTTGTAAGTGCAAATAAATATGAAGATAATTCAGGTTTGAGTAATTGTAGTTACATTTTATTCACCAAATTGCTTTGACTAGGAGACAGCGAAGGAACCTTTCGGTCTTCGAGTTTAGCTGCCACCTGTCTACCGCAGTCGGTGGAAGCTTCACACTGTCCCTTTAATTGCTGAATGTCAAGCGAGAAGCTGTAAATACCAATTTTTAAAGTCTTTGGTTTGACCGGACCAGGACTCGAACCCAGGTCTACCGTTTCAGTAGCAGACGCTCTTTCCACTCGACCACTGATCGATTTTTTTCCAGTGGGAAAAATGTAGCGGAAAATTTTATTCTTTTTTTTTAACCCTTTTTTACTTCGAAACAACTTGGCTTTTTGTTAAATTTATCACAAATAACTCCTGAAACTTTGAATTTGCTGGGGTAGGAGGAGTTACCCAATTTTAAGGTTTGTAGGAGCCACTTCACCAAAATTTAAATGACGTCATAAGACGCTTTTATTACATGATTTCTTTGACTTGGGAATTTTGCATTTCATAATTAAAAAACAATCTTGTTGTATTATATGCAAAGTATAAGCCGCTTATGATGTCATAAAAATGACGTCATTTTTACCAGAAATTGATTTTTGTGTTACTACAATGACGCCATCGACTTAAAATTTATATTTCTGAAACAATTTTAATCAATCAATCAATCAATCATATTTTATTTTGTCACAAAATTAAAACAGTAATTCACGAGAGGATCGGTTATTATTTTTAATACCAATCCGCATTCTAGAATCGTTACTCTGTCATCTCCGGTTTCAGAGTTGGGGGTGGAACACCAAAAAGAATCCATGAAGAACAAATGTGAAAAGTATAAGAGTTTTGTCGCCCCGTTCCTAAAGTATAGCACCCCCTCAACACAGATCATGCACCTCTGGTTAAGAACCTGTTTGTATTAGCCTTAATGTCTTAACTTACGTGATAACAACTGATATTTTAAATTATTTTGCTAGTGATGAAGACCAAGAAAAAGATCCAAACAACGCACAGCAAAACGAAGGCGACGCGTTACTAAACGCAAACGATGAAGACAACATGTTGCAGATGGCGTTAAGTAAGTCCCTTGCATTAAAAAAAATTTTGCTCCATTTTTCCAGTGAAATGTTTCATTATTCTAGTATTACGCCGAAGCGTGTAACGAGTTCGCGGAGCCCATCTTCGCGTCATTGCGCCCGGGCAACACAGCTCCCAAGAAATATCGCAGCGATGACGAGCCGTTAGTAGCTTAGTACGATTTCACCGGCCTGAGATTTAAACCTCAAGCTTCCGCTCCAGAAACGAACCCCTTACCGCTTGACCAACTGGCGTTTTTGTAATACTAATTGTTGTACCAAGACGGCATCTTCCTATCATGGTTTTTAAGTGACGTTTCGATCAATCATTTTGAAGGATTTTCTGGTACTCTTCGTATGCTTGCAAAATTTATGCTGGCTTGCTCTGAATATGCTCTTCAAAGTGGGTAGCCTAACGTCAAGTTCATCAAAATTCAAGTTTGAATTTTTAAAACAAAAGTTTGGTTTTATCAGATAATAAATGCTCAACTATACACCAAGGGACGTTTTTCAATCTATTTTGTGCTTTTCTGATTACAAAATTTTGCAAAAAGAGTGCCCGTACCACGCTGAAGCGGTTAAGTACCACGTTCATCTATGGAGCCACGTACATTACAGTAAAATCTGTACTTTACCACGTTAAAATTCGCTCGACTCGACTTGTAATGTTACGTCGCTGGACCTTTGCTGGCTTCACGTGAAGCGATATTTGTATTTGATTTCGTGAATATTATCAAATGATTTTTGCTGAGAGAAAAAAATTCAAAAATGCGCTATGTTATTTGTTCTGTTATTTTACGGTATTTTTTAAACGCGAACTTATTATCATATTGTTCACTATTGTGGAAGCATTTTTGAATATTTTTTTTGTAAACGAGAACTTAAGAAAGCGATTTGGGCGATAAAGATTTTTCAGTTCAATTATGAATATCATTGTCATCATAAAACTTGTAAGCTTTGATATTGTAGGTTTTATGATGTTAAAGGAGCATTGCACTCTAATTTTTGCTTTTAACACTACATGTATAAAAAATAATTAATTGCCAATTATTTGTCCCGTTTTTTCATTGTTTCACATTATATAGCTTTTACGGGAAAGATCATGACTTGACGGGACAAAAATTCGGCTGTGGCAACATAGCAGCATCAAATTTGCATACCTGGTTTCAAATCAAATTAGTTTTCTGGTAAGTTCCGGGGTTAGGATTTGTTTTTGCCAGGCTTCTACTGTGGCTTTGGCGAAAAATTCGTGCTTTTTTATATGAAAATGGGCCTAATCTTTTTAAGTTTCTTTAACGCAAAGGTATTCGATTTGGTGCGCGTAGAAACAAACTTGAAAAATTGGCCTAGTCCAATGAAATAGCATTCATTATTTTGGAATGTGCCATATAGGCCTACCTAGTTGTTTTTTGTAATTAACCTACCTAGTTGTTTTTTGTAATTATTGGAATAAATTAAGCCCGGTATGAGAACGCCGTGGGCTAGATTAGACTTTACAGCTTTTACTGATGGAACTTTACTGGTGGTACGCTAGTAAGCCTAGGAACTAAAGGGTTTGTGGCAGGCCTATTGCAGACTGGTAGTAATTAGCCTATTTCACCAAACTGTTAAGCAAAAAATGTTCATTCATTTGCACATTTTTCATTATTTTCTTTTTAATTTATGGATTTAGATAAGGGTCAGGTTTGGGATATTTATGCGTTCTTGTAACCATAGTAATTGATTAATATGCTTTTCTTACATTATCGCTGCATCCGCACGAGCGACGCCTAATAATTAATTCAAAAATTATTAAAAAAAGTTTGCAGGATTGCTGCAAACAGCGGAAAAAAGAACTGCAAATATCTTTCAATCTAGAAGTCAAAGGATTCTGAAATCACAAATTAACAAAAAAATACTATTGTGTTTTGTGTGGCAATAAATGACTTATAATGAGTAACACAATATTAATAATCTTTTACGTGCTTTCAGGCCTTAGGCGACTACTATCAGCGTGTAAGCTTAATGAGGTAACATTTTTGCATTCGAGGTGGACAAATTTTTGTGGGAAAAGTTTTCGCAATGACACTTCCTTAGGGTTTTAGCGCTGAGAGCTTTTATTTAGGTCAGGGATGTCTGACGTCCGACCCACGATAAGTGTTATATACCTTTTTTTTTTAAAGCGATTTGAATCTGCAGGAATAATCGAGTCAGCCCGGAAAATATACCGAGATTTTGTTTGGTCTTCACCTAGTTTCTGACCTAAAATGCTCCGAAAATAGCCCAAAAACGTTTATGGTCTCCATCTTTTTCTGACCTGATCTGCACATTGACCAGCGGTCTTGGCATTATATTGTAATATGTAATGTGATGCTATCGAAGAGTTGTGAACCCGTAGAGTACGTACCTTCACGAAGTCTAATTTAGGACTCCTTCAAAAAAGTTTGGACAATGGTCAGTTGGTAACCCTTGCTTTAAGCCATCAAGTACGTAAACAATGCATAACTGTTTTTTTTTTGGTGTAATTTCATGGGTAATGCATTTGGCCTCTGTTTAGACGTGAATATAGAAATGGTTGACGAAAACAAAACTCGCAAACGAGATAAAGAAGTGATAGAGCACATGTTGGTGTATCAGGTACCTAGCTAACACTGTATTACTTGGTAGTATTTTGCAATGGAATTTTCGTGTAAATTTATAATTGCACTAAACGAAAAGATTGAGATAATCCAAGTAAACCTTTAGTGTGATATAACATCTGGTGAAAAGTGCGGTCAAAGGTGCAAGGAAGTTTTTGTGATCAATCTGCTTTGTTATGTAAGCCTGTGATGGATATCGGGGTCTCAAAAAGTACTTTATATAACAAGAGTTGGAGCGAATTAGATAGATATACCACTGAATTAGAATAGGTTTGGTCTCAACGATCCCTAAGAGAGTGCTCAATGGCAGTAACAGTCAGAGCATAGTATCCCTGGTGATTCCGTTTATGAGCGGAACAGATTGTTGGGGTTTAGATTTGCTTTTTAATGTTTTAGAACTGTGGTAACCTGCTGTGACACTGTTACCTCAGTCCACTGAATTGCAAATTAGGGCATTGTGTGCTTTTAATATCAGTACGATTGCCAAGCAGTTACATTGTTTTAAGCCATTGCTATTGCGAGGCAGTCAACCGGTCGAGCCGAGTTGACTAGACACGGAACTACCCCTTCTTGCCTTCTACTCTTTAACCACCTTCGCTGCCATGGTTACAACCTATTACTCTCCTTCTATGCTCGTTCAATTAAAATGAAAATTATTCTGGCAGCACCTGTAGGCACTCTGCGCTTTATAAGATCTTAATCATTTTTTTGAGTGCCTTCCTTTTTTCATTTATTCAATTTTCTAGGAATAGCCATTTTCAATTTTTTCACCGCCATCTTTTAACGTCTTGTTCATACCATGGGATTTGATCCGACTGTTCGGTTCCCGCGAAGTTTTTCCGCGCCTTCATCCCTTGGAAGAGGTCGTGTAGCGCCATTACCATTACTGCCCCGCTGTTTAGAGTGAGCTTTTCTACTGGAAAGGCTTTCGCCCACTATTTTTTTTGGCGTTATGTGCTGTAAGCCTGAAAATGGAACTAAAAAGAACTGGAGACCATTTTTGCCGGTCGTAATTTTGGCCGGAAGGTCTAAAATGACTACTGACTTTTTATTTGCTTGGTCTCTTTGTGGTTTTGTCCTATTTTGTCGACCCTGACGCTGGCAAATTTGCTTGACGTTGTAAAATTTCAATTTTGATAGATACATCCATATTTATTAAAGTGGTTGAAAAAAAAAACTTTTTTCCGATATGTTTTACTCCAAGGAGCTTAAATAGTGTCTTTTGGTGCAAAAATAACCCATGTACATTTTTTTTGATTTTAATGAACATTTAGGGGACGCACACACCCCACATTCTAAGCGCTCCCCCTAAATCACAAAAGTGCCATATCTCGTAAACCACATGAGATAAAAACTTCCACCAAAGACTAAAAGATGCAGAAGATGTGATTTCCCGTAAGTGTTGAATACATTTTATTATGCTATCTGAACAATTCTAAGATAAATTAAAAAAACTGTTTTTGTTCAAAATTTTAATTAAATGCTAATACTGTATTTCGTTGAATAAAAACCCCAGCTTCTATTTATTTTTGTGGTCATTTTAAGCGGTTTCTATTCAAGGACGGCTTTTATTATTTTTTGCCGTCATACTATTAAAAGAGCTGAACAAACTTCTTCCAGACAAAAATAGTTCAAGTTTGCAACCGCCTGTAAGTACCCAACTGTAGCGACTTAAAACACTGTAATTGGTATCCTGCTGTGTGAATTCCGTACTCATTAACAGACGCGTTTGCACATGGTGCTTTTAAGAGCGTTATTTAAGATATAGAAATTATACAATAAATGAAGACAGCTCTTTATGCGGCTTCTAAACAAGGGCGGCTTTTAGTTTTTTATTTTCCTTTCTTGTGCGGCTTCTAATCGATAGCGGCTACTAATCAAAGGGGGTTTATATTAAAAAAAATACGGTATTAACATTCAATTAAAATTTTGAACAAAAACAGTTTTTTTTAATTTATCTTGAGAATTGTTCAGATAGCATAATAAAATGTATTCAACACTTACGGGAAATCACATCTTCTGCATCTTTTAGTCTTTGGTGGAAGTTTTTATCTCATGTGGTTTTCGAGATATGGCACTTTTGTGATTTAGGGGGAGCGCTTAGAATGTGGGGGTGTGTGCGACCCCTAAACGTTCATTAAAATCAAAAAAAATGTACATGGGTTATTTTTGCACCAAAAGACACCATTTAAGCCCCTTGGAGTAAAACATATCGGAAAAAAGTTTTTTTTGAACCACCCTAATATTTATCCTTCATTCACAAGGAAGCGAGGGTGGCGCTTTTATTTTGGACGAATCGTTTTTATTCGCTTAGGAGAACCGTATTCCAAGCTTTCCGGTTGACGTTTGACTTCCTATCACGTAAATTTGCTGCTTCTTGGAAGAAACTAAGCAAAGATAATTATAAATTTCTTCTTAAAATGCAGCCAACCAACATTTTTTAGGAAAATATCGATTCCAATCGCTGTCTCTACGCACTGCGTTCACTACGTAACCTTCTTCTAGCCCACCCAATGTTGTTTACCTATACGTGTGTCATTTCGCCCATCAATTCCCCTTCCTCCCCCAATGCAGTGTATGGCCATCTCCAAGACCTGCTCCTCCGCCATATCCGATCCATGGCGGGCGACTCTTTCTATGACGAACCAACAACTCGCTCTCAAAATGTGATGATCATAGACGCTCTTTTTATTATATGCCTACGTTCAATGCGGTATGACATTGTTTTTCTAACTACAGTTGTTTTTTTAAATTTCTGCCACTTAGTAAGGGTTGATGTATATTTATTACTTGGACTTCTGTAAGAACAGGACAAACATGAACTCTTGCAGAACACAAGACAAGATATAAACACAATCGAACCTTCTTCTTTCGGAGTGGGTGTCCGATTTTTTTGACTTTGAATCTTGTTTACGGCTCGTGGTAGTGGCGATCGTAATTCCTGGTTCGCGACTAACAGAAAACACAAACTGTTTTGACATCACCAAGTAGCACTAAATAAAGTGAAGAGCAAAAAAAGGTCTTCAGTCGTGCGTTTTACTGTGCGGATGCTATCTCGATTCACAACATTTTAGAGGGATATTGAGCGGGCGAGGCTCAGCTTCGTCCGTGCTTCATTCAGGATAGAATATGAAGCCGTCCACTCAGCGTGTCATGGAGTAGAGACGACCAATGGGTGCCCATCGATGGTGGTCATCTGTGTAATAATGGGCGCCTAATTTTTGAGGACTCTAACTGGATTCAGTGGAAGTGTCTTTTCCTCTGCTTTGTTTCCCTGTGCAGCTGGGATTCTGTGGGGCAGCATGTCTGCTGCAGCATACTCTCGTCCACAAAAAATATCTCGATGTTAAATGGTCACCTCTCCGGAGTACTTCTATTAAATGATCACTCGTGTAATTACACGTTATTAAAACAGCTAAATTTTTACTACCCTTTTTCATTTGTCTAACATTTGTTCGTTCTTATGAACCCAGCGGTTTCCGTCGGTCTAATCGCAGCAACGCGGAGCACCCGTTTTTGGTGGTTCGCTGGGCCACCACAATGGGTAAACTGCTTGCTCCGGAAGGGAAATAAGCTAAAAGTTCCATTCCCAAAGACACAACGACGAATTGGCAGGTTGGGAATCAAATGGAAGCCAGATAGTTTCCAATCACTAACCCGACGCTTTACCTACTAAGCTATCGCCGTCGCCTTTATAACATGGAAAAGTTTATTCAAAAACATCTTTTTTAGATCATGGAAGTTTCCTAAGTCAACCGTTGGCGCCGGACCACTCCATGATTTGCGTTGCACAGCGCTGTCGTTGCTCGGTTCGTTGTTGAACCAGCTTTCGAATTTGCTGTGGGAGCCCATTTCTGTTTCGGGTGTGACACCATCCGCGTCTATGTCGTCATCACACATGACGTCACGACAATTCAACATGTTTGTGCGATCCTTGCTGAACAAATACGATTTGGGCAAAACGACAATAGCTTGTCTCGAAAGTTCGGTTTTGGCTCTACAGGTATTGCTTTGGATTAGCTGCTACCGAGTACCGACCACTTTTTCTCAATTGGGGTTTGAAAAATTCTACCAATTCCCCAAAGTCCGGTCATCTTTTTAGCGTTAACCTCGTTATGAGGCCATGCAGTTGTTCCCGAAGGGTAAGGGACTAGGTAAGGGCTCCGGAACGTGGAAATATACCTTGGAACCCTTGAATCAAAAACCACTACAGCTCTATTTATTTAATTTTGGACTTTCATTTTAAATTAACGCGATTTTGGCTCCTAAAACGCGATGATCTCTTTCACAGATCATAGCACTAAGTATTCTGGAAACTAATTTTTTTTTTGAACAACGGGTCACCCATAAGTGTTTGGATTGTTAACAAAAGGGCAACATATCATAAAAGGTTGAGAACAACTGGTTTTAAACCAGGGCCCCAGAGAGAAATTGTTTCAGAGGGTACGGAGACTGACAATTATGCGATTGAGTTGCGCCTGTAATTAGGTGAAGACCAAAAAAAGTAGGTTTTCACCGGAAATTCGTCTTGTTTTTGGCCTTAAATTAAATAAAGACCAACAAAGGCTAATTTTGGTGAGGTTTTGGCAACTAAAAATATCACTACTAATTAATTAAGTAACTGAAAGAGTCACTAGGTGATTGAGAAGTTTTTCAGAACGCATAGTGCGTATATTTTCAGGGTCAGAAGCGATGTACCCCCGAACCTCCCTTTCATAGACCCTGGTTTAAACTAAAGGCACTTTGCCTAGGGATGGTGTTTGAGATGGGAGAAATCCGCCAATTTGTTACACGCTTTGGCGTAATACGGTTAGGATAATGCTGGATCTATTCTTGATTAGGTGTAAGCTCTGCTTTTTGTTTACTTTCTCTCCTACTGGTTTATTGTTTCAGACTTTGGAAGATGAATTGGATGAGACCAGGAGCATATCATCGCGAATATCGTCGCGGAATAAGTAAACACAGTTTTTAACTTTTCATTGCGGTTTTGTTATTTAGCCAGAGCCTTAGAATTGCAATGATTGCGTACTTTTTTATGGTGCAGTTCGTTCGTTCGTATGAACCAGGCACGCTGCGTCTGTATAGCCACACCAACGCGGAGCACTTTTTTTGGGTTTTGTTTGCAAGTCTTTTGTCAGGCTGGGCCACCACAACGGGTAGACTGCTTGGCCCTAATGAGAAATAAGCGTAAATTGTCTTTTCCAAAGACACGATGACGCATTGCCAGTTTGAGAATCGAACCCCGGAACCAAGCAACAAGCGCGCGTCGTTTTGACTGGTTCCTAATAAAATTGATCAGTGGTGGAGTGGATAGAGCGTTTACTACTGAAACGGTAGACTCTGGTTCGATTCCCGTTCGGATCAAACCAAAGACTAAAACTTGATATTCACAGCTTCCCTGCTTGATCGTGTCCAGCGATAAAAAGGGACAGTGTAAAGCCTCTACCGTTTGTGGTAGACAGGTGGGCAGGTGACAGCTTGACTCGGCAGACCGAAAGGTCCCTTCGCTGTCTCCTGATTAGGGCAACTTGATGAACGAAGATGTAATTACAATTGTGTTCCTGCACCCATTTTGTTATCAAGATCTCATGTTTAATACCGCAAAACAAAAGCAATAAGTATCAAGTGAGCTAAATAATTGAATAACGCTATTGACCTTTTTGGAGGAAAGCTGCTTTCATTTGGTCGTTGGTTGGAAATTTGTGAATGTTTCAGTATTAAGACGGAAACGTTAAAAAATTGGTATGATAAACGGCAACTTTTGAGCCTGAGTTTGTGAATAAAGCAAGTTTTTCACACTCTAAAAAACGTGAAAACTTTGGTATTTAGAGTTTCTGAGAAACTAAACAGAAATTTGTAATTCTTAAATGCTTTATGAGATCAGTGAGTTTCTGTGAAAGCAATTTTTGCTGTAAAGCGGAAAAAAAATCGCACAATCTGCTGTTACGTCACGTAAGAATAAAAAATTGATAACCTAGCCCGAACCCATATCGTAAACCTAACCCTAACTTGATGCAAACCCATTCTCAAAACCTAGCACAAACCCTAACATTTGTAAAAAAATAAAGCGAACATATGCGCACCCAGCCGTCCACACTGTGCGCACGCGCTTATTTTCTTAATAGCCGTTACGCAGTATTAACCACTTCCAAAAAAAAGCAATTAAAATGTGATAATTGTTGCTTGGTCTTGGCTTGGGATTAATTTTTGCAAGAAACTATTTCACCGGAAATTTTTGTCTACTTTTTTTTATTCTCACCTAAATCTATTCCAAAGCGAAGTTCTTACTGCCTGTGCCTAACTAACCCCAAAACTCAAATTCAAATCATAACTCTTAAAAAAAACTAAAACTTAAAAATTTCGGGTGAAATGGTCACTCTCTTAGTATCTTGATTCTACTAGAGCACTGGTTTCCGCAAAAGACGGCCAACTTGCATTATGGTGGTGCGGAGGAGAAGAGACTCGTGTGAAGAGTTTCCAACAACATTTGATCGGCGTCATCCAACATACCATCACGCTCGAGCATCGGCTTCTTTCATCTGAGCATCAACCTGGCGGTAAAAAATGTGTCAATTTTCTGCGATTGTTTAGCGAAGGTCGTAGGGCTAATGCGTAATTTAAAACGGAAAGAACGCATATTCTGAACTGATTGCACGGCAGTTATGTTTAATTCAAAACAGTTAAGCCCTCTTTAAAAGTAAATTTTTAGACGTTTCGGACTTGGCTATGCCCATCATCAGTAAAAAATAAACCAATTATAAATTCTTTGAAATAAGGGTTTAGACATTCTTTTTTTGATCAAAGATTCATTTATTATTTTTAGTGTATTTTTTAAATTATCTTCGAGTTATATCGTAAAATCGTATTTCAGAATTATTCTTTCGGAAACATTCTGATATTAGATTATTCATTCAGTTGAGCCATTATTTGCATTTGTTAAATGTAAACAGGTGCATGTTATGATGCAAGTAGATTTGTCCGCTGGCAAAGCGTGCATATTTTTGCGGCTGCAATTAAACTAAAAAATGTTACTCTACTATTTTCGCTGTGCAATTGCCGTTTGCACATTGCAGCTCGGAGGTGCGACTTGTGGCAATTAGAAAATTTTGAAATGTGTGTTACGTAAGTGGTCGCGATTAACATTTCTTGAAACTGCGTTTAAGCGAAACGAATACGATGATGGGAGACTGTTCAATAGTGCGGTTTTATCTCTTGTTAGTTGCCCTCGCAACCCCTCCCGAAATTGCAGGCAATGAAGAAAGAAGAAAGTTTTTTGGATAAAAGATAGAAGTGTGAAAATTGACTGGAAACTATACAAGTTACATTGTGATGAAACTTCAACTCGTAGTTTTTGAGTGTTTCAATAATTTTTAGTTAGTTGCTGACCTCGATTTTGAATATCCGCTAAGCTGATTTGTGACTCCTGGTTCTACTCTCGATCTGGCAATGACTATCGATCTGGCAATGACTCTCGATCTGGCAATGTGTCAATGGGAAAGACACTTAACGCTTATTTCCCATTGGGGATAAATCTTCTTCCCCTTGTAGTGGCCTAGCCTGACGAAAGAGTTGCAAACTGAACCAAAAAAGGGTGTTCTGCGTTGGTATGGTTAGAGAACAGTGCCTGATTCGAACGCGAGAATGAATGAAGATGTCTGATGAACACTGAAAGACTGCCGTTTGCTCTGAATCAGATGCATGTCGTATTTGAAACAGGCATGCTTTTAATTCCATTCCAAGCCATTTTTTCCGACGACCTATGGCAGATTTCAGTTATGACACAATTTTTCTATTTTCATTTCATTATATAAGCGATTTAATTTAGCGGCGTAACACTTTAGACCGCAAAAGTGTTAAATTCAGTATGGAACTCCTCAGAATTGCCTGAAATAGCACGAATTTGTTTGGTTCAAAGCATTAAACTTGCAGTAAGTCACGATTTAAATGGTATTTCTTCTGCTGAAGAATTTAAGTTAGAAACTATGACAATGCAAAAGCAAAACGCGCCATTAAATGTTATGTTTCGTAATCTTCGAATCAAAGATTTTTCGTCGATCAGGTAATCAATGGCATTACGTTCTTCACCAATACCACCCATGCTTAAAACACGATAATTGCAACCGAGTAATTAACTTTTACGCTTAGAAAATCGCAATTCTTCAGACAAAAACGCCTTTACTTTTTACAGAACAACAAAACTGACCTATGAAGTCGTTTTGTGCATCCTCAAACAATTAAAAATTCATTTTTTACAGCTTTTGTATATACCATGTGTATACTTGAAGAAGTCTGATTGCATTTAAAAATTGAAAAAAAAATCTACTGGGAAATTCTGCTAGATCTTACGCATTTTGTCGTGTTGAAACTTTGTGATGCTTTAAAAATATCTTTTCAAACCGTACTATTTAGCTTGCTACTGCATATTATTGTTTTTTTTTGCGATGTCATAATCTTAGGAAAATGCCAATGAATATAAAATGGCTAGAGATGCGTGGTGTTGACACATTCTGATACCAAATAAGGGTCATTTAAAAAAATTGAACTCTTCTTCAGGTTCCGTTTGAAAATTCTGACCATGACACCTGTCCTGGAATTGGGTTGCATATTCTAACTAGGTCTTTCATTTGTTCCTTGATACCCATTTTAAAAGTTTGATAATTACAGAAAATGGTTGTCTACTAAAACCCTAACAGTACGATTCTCTGCTTTGATCGTAGTACATTTGGTTTTCGGTTTGCACTTTCAAATTTTGCTCTTAAAAACATGAGCCAGAAATATGATTTTGTTTGTGGTTTTTTGAAAGAATTTTACTCTTGACAGTTACGATACTTTATGGTACATCTAACTTTTGTGAGATAGGACTTGAAAGTGCACAATTGCTGCTGCTCATCGATTGAACAAAGGTGATTCTGTCTGGTGTGTTTGCGTGTGTTTTAAGTGACTTTTATTCGAAAGTTTTTACATTTGTGGTACGTTAGATTTTTCTTGATTTGCTCAAATTGAGGCAGCAGCGAGTAGGGTTGAATTGAATTTAAATTTGAATCCGCTCACGAATTATTGATGAATTTGAATTCGACTTTTGCAAAATCAATGAATTTGAATGTAGTTTTTTTAAAGTCAATGAATTTGAATTTGAATTTAGCTTTTTCAAAGTTAATAAATTTGAATTTGAATTTAAAAATTAAAAACAAAATAAATGGATCCAACCAGTGCCGTCGCTAAGGGAGGGGTAAGGGCAGGGGGCGTACTCTAACGGCCGCTTGTACCCCCATTTTGGTTTACTAAAAGTACTGCTTTTGTAACATCATGCAACAACAAAACAACAGACAATGATGGAAAAAGAAATAATTACGTTTAAACGTAATTCTTCTTTGATGGGTTTTCGATTCTTTGTGAAATTGCTGGCAACCAACTGCTGTACAATTGCACATTAATCTGACGCAATATTCCGTCGTATTGACACGCCCTTACGGATGTGTCGCGGAAGAGACATGTGAGCTTGCAGAATCGTTACCAGTACTTAGTTAGTGATTATGAAATGAAACAATGCGTGAAAACTTTTTTTTCAAAGACCAGCTGTTTTGATTTTTAGAGCACACTCAAGATTTTGAGGTCACAGTCAGTGGCGCAACGAGGGTGAAGGTGCTTAAGCCCCATTGGCAAAGTCACTTCGAAAATTTAATCTCAAAACACAAACATTTAAACGTATTTTAGACTTGACTAAAGGCAAGGGGGGGGGGGGGACTGAAGGTGAAAAGCAGTTCAATTCTTTGAAATGACTTTTGAATTTTAGTAATTTAGTTATTCATATGACTTTCAGAAGTGCGAAGTATGATTGAAATGGCGTTAAAATTGCTATTTTTTTGCTTCAAAATCGCTCAGCGGCTTGTTGGTATCCACCTTCAGGCCCCATCCTCATTCACTCAATATTTAGTATCTATGTCCGTCTGTGACACGCTTGAGTTGCATCAGTTTGTTCCAGGGTTGGAAAAAATTACTTGTTTTTGCTTTAATTACAGTTACAATTACAATCTTAGATTTTCAATTACAATTACAATTATTCAAGTTCAAGTAATTGTAATTCAATTACAATTTCGATCACATTTACAATGAAAAGATTCTCAAAACATTGCGACCAATTCATTTACATACCAAGCCTCGAGTTTTGCTTATGTCAACTCTGAATTAGTTTTGTATTTCTATATCAGACCTATTAAAGCCCCATTTCTCTCTATCCTTGTCTTTCATCAATCTTTGTTTAACTTAAAGTTTTGCAGTACATAATTTCGTTTCTAAGCAATTGTCAAGTATGTCATTGAATTCATATCGCTTTCAGCAACATTATGGTTTTAGCTAAACCATAGTATTATCATACCGCAATTATTTGTGCCAAAGAAAATAGGTTTTAACACAATTAAAAATCGTAAAAAAGTTGAAATAGTGTACGTTACAACTTCAAGTTACTACCACTACTTAACACTATTTTAACTTTCACCCATAATATCACATATTTTGCATGATCATACAAAATAGAACCATTAGTGTCGCTTTGACATGCACACAATGGCAAACAAGCGAAAAAGCACACAAAATTTTAATGGCACAAATAGCCTTGAAGTTACAATCATAGGCGTAGCCAGGAGGTGCCCAAGCCCTCCCACCCCAATCGAAGTGCCATCAATAAAAAAAATGTGACAAAAAAGTCTTGTTTTTTCATTTTCAGTTTCTTTTAACATCTCCGCGTACAACAGTACACGCGTACAACATTAATTAACAAAAATATTGACGACCAGGAGACCCGCGCCCCATCGATTCGATTTTACCAACTAATTGAAATGTATAATCCAGGTATAATTAAGAGGTTTTGTCCTAAAACTTGCTACTCAGGCCCTCATCTACCTTTTTATGAACGTAACGCAATAACCAGGGCTGGATTTACCATATGACAGAGTGCTAGGGCCCCGCGCTCAGATGGGAAGATTTTTTTTTGGTCTTCATCTATATTTGGCGGGAAGATGTTGCGAAAATCCCCAAAGTACCAGGCAGTAGCGTAGCCAGGGGGCGTGGGGGGCTCGAGCTCCCCCATTGGCCTGAAAAGTATGCAAAATACCACGTTTTTAGTGCTTTTGAGGCCGATATTTGCTCCAAAAATGTAAATAGCCCCTCCCACACTGGATTGGCGATGAGAAGTTGTAAAGGACCTGCTGTGATTTCGGACCAGAAAACTGGAGTTTTTTTTTGACATCACCTAAAGTTAATTAGAAAAACCGACTGAATTTGGGTGAAGACCGTTTTTTTTTTTTGAGATCATCTCATTTTGAATGGGAAAACCGACTCAGTCTAATCAAACATTGATTAGAATCTGGGTCAAGATCGTTCGATTCCAGTCTCCAAAACAGCCCCCCAATTCAAATTCCTGGCTACGCGCCTGGTCCCAGGGGCCCTGCGCTATGTAAATCCGGCCCGGGAATAACATCATTAGTAAGCGTAACCATCTAATGTACCATTTTTCAATAACAATTCATCTCCACCTCGCCAGTTTTTACACACCAAGTAATTAAAAAACAATTAGCTAGGGGAAATGCTTATTGAACAAAATATTGAAATTGAATTGAGGAATCCTGGGCCCCCTGGCCGTACATGTACTTCTATAACTGATTAATTTCATGACAAAACAAAAATCTCTGTGGAAAACTTTCGAGTGGATCATTATTTACCACTAAAATATTGCAGGAGACAATAGTCCTTACTTCCCCTATCTGGGCCAAATAAATCACTTACAATTAAAATTCAAAAACAAATCCAAGATTTTTAACGCGTATTGGACTTAAATTGCTCGAAAAAGAAGAATTAAACTAATTTAATTTTTTCGATTGGCTTTCAAATGTTAAAAATTTAGTTCTTTCAAATGGCTCTGAACACGTGCGAAATGTAATCCGATTGCATTAAAAGAGCTTTTTATTTCACAAAATTACTAAAAAATCGCCCAGCGGCTGGGAGCTTGGCCCCCAGACTTCAAAGGCTCCGGTGGCTGGAAGGGCCGCCTCCAGACCCCCGTTTGTGATACGTTTGAGTTACATTAGCTTACTCAACACGTATCCCAAGTTTGACAATTGCACTTTTTAACTAGGCCTATTAGTTTATATCTTTAGCCAAATTTTTAGCAAAATTCTTGTAAATTGCCAACAACACGCCACGGCTTTAGATCTTCCATTTTATGATATCTTTGCCCCACAAAAAGTTCCTCTTTGAAAATTTCTGCTGACGTTATTGCCTGTGATTTGTGGTTTGCCACCCCCCCCCCCCCAATCAAAAACCCTGGCAACGCCTATGGTTACAATGGTTACTCACCACCGATTGCCGCCACATCTGACGTCTTAGGCTAATTCTATGTTAGGCTATTTTTTGGCTTAGTGTTAGTGCTAGTTATGATTAGAGTCGGTGCTAAGTTTAGATTATGAATATGATTAACCCTATCTCTAAAACTTACTCTAACTATCCCTAACCTACTTTGATGTTCGGTTTGTGACGTCAGATGTGATTGCAACCGTTGGAAAACTTCGACATCAATTTGCAACGGAGGAAAATTGATATTGTTTAAACACATTTTGTTTTTATCTATCTTAGTGAATAATAGAATAATTGCAATTGTAAATAGGCAGAAAAATTTTCAATTACAATTACAATTATCGACTTTTAAAAATTCTCAATTACAACTACAACAAAATCGTATAATTAATTACAATTTTGTCAATTACAATTATAATTTTTCCAAGCCTGGTTTGTTCAGCACGAGGGCTAAATCAGGTAGTTTTTGAGTAAAAAAAATTTACTTTTGGTTCACCTCTCTTAGCAAAATCCTGGTCGAACGTCTAGTAGCATTCACTGCTGTAGATAGATTTTTCAAGCGATTATTGGCCATGGAAGAAACGAGCTAAGAAATGCTGCCGGCTTTATTTTAAAATTGCACATGATTGTAGCCGTACAAGGTCCGAAGATCAGTTTTTATTAGCAAATTTTAGTGCCCCCCACCACTTTTGGCTGGTGCCCCTTCACTTCGTTTGCTCTGGCAAGGGCGCTGTTTCTAATTCTGGATTCAAGCGATTTAAGTTGTTGGTTTATTACGCACCTGTGATGCGCTAATACACATCTGCGACTAGGAGACTACGACTTGCTAGGTGCGAACTACAAAATCCTCTATGAATCTTTGGTGTAAAAAGTGGGGTTGGATTGAATTTGAATTTGAATCCGCTCACGAATTATTGATGAATTTAAATTTGAATTCGACTTTTGCAAAGTCAATGAATTTGAATTTGAATTTAGTTTTTTCATAGTCAATGAATTTGAATTTGAATTTAGCTTTTTCAAATCAATAATTTTGATTTTGAATTTAGTTTTTTCAAAGTCGATGAATTTGAATTTAAAATTTACAAAAAAATGAGTGGATCCAACCCTGGCAGTGAGTGATTCGATGTGTACTGCAACAGATCACGTGGTACCATCCCTGTACGTCATTATTTTGCAACAAATTTACGGCGTAAACTAAAAAAATTGATTTGGGCTTTCGGCATCGTTCAATTATCAACGCCAGTCAAATTGCTCGGTTATCGAGTTAACTACACTTTATGAAAAAGATAAAGTCATTGTTAATGTTGTTTGTGCTCTGTCGATAATATGCTAATTATAGCTTATGCAAAATCGTTAGTAGACAAATAACCTTTCTCAAACAATTTCTGGAGATATTTTGACCTGTCAATAAGTTAGATATTTTGTATCAATCTGAAGGTATTGCGCACGTAAATTTTGAAAACTTAAAACTCTTAGCCTCCATTTTGAAGTACAGTTTTGAACGTTATTTTTCGAGGTAATTTACATGTTTTTGAATCTTATTTTGCATGTTATGTGCTTAAGATTATTCACAAAACGAATGTAATGGCATTTGTAATCGTTTTGTTTGTCTGTGGCAGTTGGCCAGTTTTGGCTAATTTTGAGCTGTTATTTCAAAATTCCAGCAAGTTTAAAATTCTTTGAGCCAATAATCCAAGTGCAGGTTCGTGCTACCACAGTCTTGTTCACGATATCCAATTTATTTTGTCGCCAAAAAATTAAAATAATCTTTGTAATAAATCAAACAACCACCGATTAAGTAATCAAATAGTTATGAAAATAAGCGGCGAGAGAAAAGTTAGTTGCTAAAAGAAGCTAGGAATGTTAAAGGCGCTAATATAAACGTGATTCATTTACGTGGTATGAACCTTGCACCTTTACATCTCTAACACCACCATGAACATACCGCATCTTTTTCTGATCAATTTGCTCTTTAGATTTTGCCACTGTGACAAATAGCTGCCTGAAGCAATAGGAAATAGGATTGGTGTTTTTCCCTAGGACGTTAACGACGCAAAACCGGTTCGGGATTCGACCAGGAGCCAGCAATAGAGCGATTCCTAACTCAGCGTTTTGCTCTCGAGCTTGTCTTTATCCTATGTATTCTAGCATACGTGGCAACTTCAAACACGCACCAGTGATTTTGAATTTAAGTGATTTTTTAAAATATGTAACGATTTTGGCAAATTTTTAGCAATGTTGGTTAAATTTCTAGAAATTTAATAAACTTGCGCGTCAACTTCTGAAGGGACAGTACCGGTATGCATTCAAGGTTTTTTTGCTGTTCCAAGATACTTATTTTAGCGTACGTGACCACTTCAAAAATGTGCTTTTTTGCGCCAGAATTTTGGATTTTTCAGCCTACCTTAAGATGTTATTTTTAGTTGTTCTTCCATCAGCGTCGTGTTCAAGCTGCTCATTTGGCATTTACATTGAGATTTGGCATTCTACGACTAAATTTTTGGTCTAATCAGCATTTAAACAATCAATCAGAAAGACGATTAATTTTTACTGCAATAATGTTTGCAGAAGGTAAATGCTAATGAACAAGTAACCGTTTGTTTCTAAAACAGGAAAACGCTTTTTCAAGCAGTTGACTTTTTACTAGTAGCAGTCTAGAAACAATTTGAAGTTTGTCTTTTTAAAAAGAAAAAGCTTGCAATTGCAGTAGAGTTTGCATCGTCATAAAGCGTCGTCAGACTTTGCACGATTAATGTAAATAAATATTTAGCCACGCTAAAACGCATTATGGGCAAAATTATATAAAACATCATTTTAACATTTGGCCATTCATAAAAATAAATATGTTGGCATTTTTTTCTGAGATGAAGAAGTAACAAAAGTTCTGTCATTTTTGTTGATTTAACCTATATTAGCATATGACAGAGCTCTGGTTTTATTCGAAAACAACCAAAATATTCAATTCAACGTATTGTATAAACCATATCATTGCAACAGACAAAATTTTTTAATCGGTATTTGTTATTTAAAGCGTTGAATAAAAAAATCTGTAAAAAATTTCGTCTGTTGCTGCAATGTAGCTAATAAAATCTAGCTCTTTGTCGGGGATCAACAAACGGTATTTTATGAAACTCTAACGATAATCCATCATTCTTCATCAATATTGCGCCGTATGTTCATATCATTGTTGTGTATAATAGGTATTCAATTAGAAAATTGTATGTGTAACTTTTTCCACTTTTTTATTGATTCCGACTCAAATCTAACCCAAACTTTCTGGAAAACAACCCCAAATCGAACTTTAGCCCAAACCCTAATCTTGACTCTTCAAAAAGCGAATAAAAAAGGCACAGATGGATGTTACTCATTCTCTTCAACTTACGATTTTGCAATGTGAAGTTATTTTCATCTTTTTCTCTGCATTGTGCGTTTAGATGACAGCATTGGCTTTTGCCAACAACTGTAAAACATTATCAAGATACGTGAAAATGTGTAACGCCCAGATGTGAATTTTCTTTACTGGTATTCGCCTTAAATTTTGCTATGTTACTCGTGGAAAGATAAGTATCACATTTTTTAAACCAAATTTTGGAAACAAAATGCAATTTCGTTTCCACTGTTTAACCATCAGTTAAATCGTGCAAGTTGTTTATTGCTCAAACCAGAGTTGTAAACGGACCGACAAGTACCAGCCCGAACTCGAAAAGTGATTTAAAGTCAAAACCGGGCCCGAAAAAGCCCGAAAATTTGCTTAAGTCTAAAAATATGAGCGGTTATTGCTCGTAATGACACTACCCATTGCTAATAAATTATGATGTAATCATAGTGATTGTGTAATAATAATCGCATTGATAATTGAACTAAGTTTTCATCCAGTGTTGCAAAGTTATTTAAATTCGATTTTATAGCATCTAAAAGGGAAAACACAAGTCAAGTACGTATATTGAGCCGACATTTTGCAATCTGAAGCCCCAACTAAACCAGAAAAGCCCGGCCCGTCTTACAAATTACAACTCTGGCTCAAATACTGAAGCCATGCTGCCTTGTTTGTCCACGTTACTATTAGCAGTTCATTGGTTTTTGTCTTTTTACACCTGGTCTACTGTACTTTTGGTGCAAAATTCTAAGCATAGCATTATGTTTTGGGCTGTAAAATGACACGTTTTGTTGCAGGTTAAGCTTTGTGTTTTTCCAATTGATCCAAGTTCTTCGGAAAATCTTTTGTAGATGTGAAGTTTTTGAGCGATTACTGGAGATCATTTCAGATTCAGAATAAATGTGGGACCGATCGAAATCCAATTTATAATTGGTATTAGAAAATTTCGTGATTGTTTGGCAAATTTTGGTTCTATTTTTGACACTGATAATGCCCCTTTTTTGGAGCCGAAATTGATGTGTTTAAATTTTATGTTTGGCTGGTAATTATTATTGGACGTTAAAAAATCTTGTTCTTATTTTCAATACTGTTAGGTACTTGGAGTAACTTTTTTTTCGATTGGATTATAACATTATTGCTTTTTGTTGCATCAAACAAAAAGTCGCTCACCGTCGCCTAACTATGGTTTTACGTAAACCAGTCTTAGTCTTGGATAATTATCTTTTTCCACATGTTTAGAAAGTGCTTGCCTGATTGGCGTTTTGGTTTTGGAGTCGACTGGAAAAATTAGAATAACCCGTTGGTAATATGAACCTCAATATGTGCCCCCGCATTATTGCATTCGTGTATACTTGAAATGAACTTATCCATGTGATAAGCGCGACTTCCTAGCAACGGCACCCACGTTTATTTTTAAGCTAGGTTGAATTGTTCGAATTTTTTTAACCGTTTTTGTATGCACTTTGTACTAGGTTGGAAGTTTTTACGGTATATACAAATCTTGGATGTTGCGTGCCATATTACCGTTATTAATTGTTATGAAGTTTTTAGTGAGTTAGATTTTGAAAATTTCCGGATACCACTTTGCGTGCAATAGGTAACATGTTAACGTTAGTTGTTCAGAAAATCCATCAAAGCAAAATTGCAAGAACATTTTTGCTTATTACGTCACTGATGTGGATATTAAATAATGATTGCGAAAATTTTTTTTCGAAACGAAGTAAAGCTACATGAAACGAGATGTTCTTGCCAGTCTTTTAGATTTTCTTGCTCATTAAAGTCACATTTATTTCAAAATAATATTTGTTTCGTGTTGTAAGCGATTACACGCTAATTTCAAAATATAAAAATAAATTAGGAAATACAGTTTTTTCAATTAAGAATTTGGCATCTGCATAAAAATACGTGAATGTAATTGCTAATCAATATTCCACAATGACGTTCTGGAATTATACATGCATTTATGCCTGAGAATCATTTTTTTTCACATCAGAAAGCACAGAAAATATAAAAAAAATTGGATCAGAGTCGTATGTGATTAAAAGAGGGTATTAACGGTGCTCCAAACACCATTAAAACGCCGATTAGAAATCAGCCCAAAACATTTTCTTCCGGTAGCAACATTGAAAAGTGCTTGTAATTTCTTGTGTTAAGTCATTATGTTAAAGCCAATTCAAAATTTGTGCTTCTCGCCAATTTCTTGATTGTCTTTTCGCGGTGTTATTTTTTTGTTCTCTTTTTCAATGATCGCATTAAGACTTGTTGCATAGGTGATTGTTAAGAGGAAAATTACATTCTTATAAACTTCCTACAACATTGTCATAAAATTTGGCTGCGCCATTTTTTCCATAGGTTTCTCAAAGTTTTGCATTATCTTAGTTTTGAGGATGTTGAAAATATTCGATTGTTTTTGAATTTTTTTTCCGGAAAAAAAACAAAACTTTGCGTCTCACTGCCAGCTATAGTCGCAAAACTCTATTAGCGTTCACTTTAGACTCAGTTTCACAGCAGCTTATTTCACAGAGTGCTTCGCAAGTGCTTTCCTTGTTTTTTGTGAATATTTGCTATATTTTCTGCTTTTCTCGCGTTAAACTGTTTAAGCATTCACTCTCGTGTTTGATTGCAAATATCGGTGCTTTGTCGTGCGTAATATCTTAACTTACTAAGTGCTATTTGTTTTCTGATTAGATTACTCAGCACTAAAGAACTGCTTCGCGTGATTGCATAACATCATTGAACTCGTATTTCGAAAAATTATGTTTTATTGCAGTAGAAATAAAACAAAACCAACAACATTATTACGAATAATGAGGGCTTAGATATCTTTATCCAACACCTTTCGACGAGTAGGAAATTTTCCAAAAGCATGGTATTTTCACTACTTTTCAACATTACTATTTCGACCAGTTTAAACAAATTTTAAAAGAATAAAATTTGGCGAAAAGAGCTTCATCTAATTTTAAAAAAGTCCGTGAAAAGTCGCTTGGTCTGTAAAATAACATAACACATGTATGTGCTAGGTGTCGCAATTGATCTGTCTTCGCAAATTCTATGTAATCGCAGTTGAACTGCTTATCCCTAATGTATATTTTGGGATTTGCGATGCAACGACTTCATATCCTATCCCTAGCATATTCCGTGATTCTTAGTTCATTCGGTAATAGTCACAAAGCTAAGCTTTTTAGCACAAAAAGACAAAAAAAGACATTAAGTTAATTTAATAAATTATAAAGTCCATGTGATGGTAAAACCGTTAACTCCAAAAGACAACTCTTGGTCAACTCTTGTTCTAGGCGTAACGTCCTTCCTGGTTGCGCATGTGCATTGTCGTCGTGTTAGATTAATGTGACTGATTTCTTGCAGAACTTTTTGAAGCAGAACCAACAAAGCTTTCGTTTGACTCGAGCGAACGCTGCCTGGCGTCTTGTGGTTCCTTTAGGAACTGAAATATCAAAGAAACAAGGATTAATGATTTTGAGTAGACATGCGATTTATTCGTATTGGAAACCAGGCACATTGCGTTTATCAAACCACACCAACGCAAAGTACGGTACTGTTTTAAGAGTTTTTGACGGCTTAGCGATTATTACTGAAATGATAGACTATTCCGGGTCCGGTCAATGCGATAACTTATTGAATTGATGGTTATTTCAATTTTCATTTAGGCGTTTAGCATTAAAAAATTTATCGGATAGAGATAATGTGGTAGTTTGATTCGAATTGGTTAATTCTGATTGACACATTTTAGCAATAACTGGATAGCAAACACGATCTGAATACTTTTTATTTTTTCAAATTTAAGATAAACAGGAGAGTTCTTTCGATTACTTACCGACTTTGGAACAGTCTTGGCTTGTTTTTAGTTTTGAGCACATTTCTTCGGCTTCGCAAATTTCGTGTAATTTCACTGTTGCTGTTTTGTTACCGGTTTTGTTTCCGCTTTTTCGCACGTTGCCGATACTGATGAGGGATATTGATTCAAGAGGTTCCTCTTCTGCCTCAGTTTCTGTTGAATTTTCGCGCTCCTCTTCAACTACTGTTTCCTCCCCGGAGGATCCCGGGCCATATGTTTGTATAATGGTTTGTGCCTGAACAAAGAATTGAAATTAGTTCCACGTCTAAATGAGATCAACTGATCGATTTAAAAGATTTTTTGTTTTAGTTTTCAACTGCCTGGTTCTTTAAGCACAAAATTACAATTATATTCTTCTCAGTCATTTCTTTATGTTTTTCCATATTCATTTGAAATTTTGCGTTTTATTTACCCATCTCGAAACCTCGCGGTATGCCGTTTTAGCGAAAACATTTCTTGGTTTTAGATTCATTAGAAGTTTTTTGTCGTTACAAAGTGCTTGCTTACCATTTCATCATCGTCGCTGCAGTCTGGCATGTTTCCTTCCCACTGTCCAGTTTCCGAGCAGGTAAGAGCTGTCGAGCGGTGAGGACCTGGAGGATCGAAGGGGCAGGAATAGGTAAAGGTGCATTGCAGTCCCATGGCCGCTTCGGGGACGATGTTGTTTGATGTTAGACCCACCACTACGTCAGCATCGCATGAGAGGTTGGAAGGAAACGCCCAACGGAACTGGGTTTTAGCATTGGTCAGAGTTTGCAGACTGCAAGTACGAGGGCGCACTGTAAAGCAAAAACAATCGTAAAATGATATTGAAAATTACTGGGATTTAAACGTTTAATTCGGCATTGCTTATTTGTAGCTGATCTCTCTTTGTTAAACTTTTTCTCTGCTTTGCTAAAAAGTCGAAAAAAATTTTCAAATTAATTTGAGTACAAAATATTACGATTTACAAACTGACTATTTTAATTACGTGTAACACCTGCTGGTTTTAACCAAATATTTGTAAACTATTTTGCTGAGGTGTTACAATGCGATAATCTTTTGGTTTATGTTCGAACAATTGTTCGCTTGTGATTGGGTAATAATACGGCAGATAATTTTTCAACAATACGATGCATATTTGGATTAACGTTTCTGCGAAATTCACAGTTTAACATCATGTGAATTAGATTTTTTGAGAGAAAACGCCTATTTTATTACAAGTTTCAGACAAAGGTTACAATGTAATTTTATATGTTAAATTTGTCAAAGCATGATCTTTGACAGATTTAACTCTGGGTACAACTTTTCGCTGACTTCCATTTTTGCGCATCAAAAAAACTGTTGTTCTTTAACTTTATTCCCCGTCTTTTTATCGGGAACTCTAAAGCTCTAAATTTATTCGAGTTCTTGCTCTTAGCATTACCAATTTGAATATTATTTGAAGCGAGAATTTGTCTTAAGATTTTAAAAAACAAGCAATCATTTCTCGGACGGATTTCTTTATCTAACTTAGTCAATTTTTCACAGTCTTAATCATTTTTTTTCAAAAACACACCACGCAGTACAATAAAAGAGCTTAGTAATCTCTCCAAATGTCTCGAATTATTAATAATAACGATTAAAATTTATTTCTCTTCAACAATTTTTTCCATTGACTGCGAGACTTTCAATTCATTTTGCACAGTTTAGTGTAGTACTTTGATTAATCGTCATATATTCTTTTTTATGTGACTAAAAATACGATTTAATATTTTTAAATTTTGCTATAATTTTTTTTTATTTGTTTTTTATTTTATAAAACTCGTTACGCCAATAAATAGTTGGTGCCTACCCAAGAGACGATGATTTTGTTTTAAGATTTTTAATCAACGCGATTAATGAAGGATGACAAATTAGTCCTTTTGACATTATTTTTTGTTGACGAAACAAGCTTTTTTGTCGTAGCTCTGATTCTAATTTAAAATTTATTTGCACGTTCTAAGATTTGTCACTATTGCGAATAAAGCGAATTGTTTTCATTGTTTACCAGAATGCTGGGAGATTTGCATTTCAACAGTGAAAAAGCGCGGGTTATTACCTACATTTTTCACTTGTGAAATTTTAAATTAAATTACATAATCAGCAACAAACAATAAATACCTGGTCTTTGTCGGACCAAAATTGATCGTTTTGCAAAATACGATGACTCTGTGATGCTGATACAGCAGATGGCAACAAAAGCAATGACAAATAGCTTGCTCTCCATTTTTTACGTTCACACAAACGTTGTAAAACAATAAGTTAACAAAAAGCGCTGTAAAATAAAAAGTATTCAGTATCAACGTGTTCAAAATTAGCGTCGTTTTTACTCGAGTGAGCAACTTAAGTTGTAGCATTTTTGATAGGTACCGGTAACTTGCAAATGGTAATGCGCATTTCCTTGTGTTTAGTTTGGTTAGGCACTATATTCCTATTTATGCTTTTTCACAGCTCTGGCTGTGGCGCACACCAACTGACGATGTAGCCAAGTCACGTCGTATTTATACTGCAAATCTTTTTCTTTTTCTTTTTAAGCGGCATTTAAAAAAATCTAATCTCCATTTGTGGTATTTTTAAAAATTTCTGATTGCAGGTTATCAAGAGCTCGATGTTTTTTACTCCTCAAATAAGCGTTCCAACTGTTGAGTGCGAAATTCAGTTTCTTGAATTGTTTGTTTTGTTTGCCCTGCGCCTTAAAACCGCTTTAACTTAATGAATATTTTTTCACATTGAAAAAAGTACGAAAATAGTAACTTATCTTCGGATTTTTGTATTTTTTGTGTTAGTATTTGACTTTCAGTAGAAAAACGCTAATTCAGTGTAGCTCAAACTAAACACCTCGCATAGCGATTGACCTTAGATCATGGCCAAGAAAAAGCAACTAAGAACCAACTTTCACAATGATATGCTATGAATGTTGCACTTGTTGTACATTAAACACAAATAAGCGAACTATTCACGTAGATGAAAAAAACAAAAAAAAAAAACGCAGGTTTACAGCACTCAAATAGTCATGATACTACTTACATGTGGAAAAAAAGTTTTTTAGACGGACCCAAACTGCTCGTGCATAACGCATATATGTGTTCACTACTTATAGTTTTCAAGAACGTTTCTATCTTTAAAATTCAATTAAAATTTAAATTATTCCCGGTAAGTAGCAAAATAGCGTAGGATTTGCTTAAAACTGCTATTTCCAAGTGGTTTTTTGGCAAGCAAAGCTTCCGAGATTAGTTATGTTGGCAAATATCCCTAAGAAATAAAGAGAGACTGTAGAGTTGTAAACTAATAATCTGAAGTTTGCGGTAGGGTAACCTTAAGATGCACGTAATCAATGAAAATTTTCCATTACTAGTTACCAAGTTTTTAGTGCAATAGACCACAAAAACCTAGCACAATTTATGGGAACGGTGTGTAAGAAATAACGCATTTCTCAACGTACTGTACTTCTACTCCAAATAGCGAATGTTAGGGATATTTGTAGCAGTATCATCGGGACAGCTTGGGTTCGGATGGTAAGGAGCTTGGATATAAAAATTGAGACTGGTAACAACTGTCGTTTACTAGATATAAAAATTGAGCTTTATTAACCATCTTATCAGCAATAAACGGTCTGATATCGCTGGATAAATGCACCTTCAGATGGTTTCTTTGGATGTGCAAAAGGACGCAATGGGATCACCTCAGATGGTCTAAGCAACAATTTTCAACGAAAGAAGGAAGTTGGTTTTTAAATAAACCTTTTATTTATAATCTGACCAGCTTTGCTGTATCTGTTATGTTAGCACAGTGAAAGGAGCAAGTTTGATAACGTATATAATACAGTGTAACAGTGTTTTGGTTGCAACTTTTTTAAGGAGCTAAGTGCGAAGTACTGTAGTGGGTCTTTGAATCTTTGAAACTTTTTGTCTTCCTAGGATAACTTTCCTCCAAACCCAAATCGTAATATAATTGAATGTTCTCAGGATTTGGGTAGATTTAGACGCTAGAATATGTAGTTCTTGATCACCGCGTTAGTTTATTAGCAAACACTTCATCTTAAAATATCTTGATTGAAATCCAAATAGCAATGCTGAGTATGCGGTGCTTAATCGCTACAAATCTAATCAGAAAAGTGTAACTACTGGCAGAACCAACCTAAATGTAACAAATACAACTGGCAGAACCAACCTAAATGTAGTCAACAAGTAAAGATGTAAAAATCAAGCTCTTAATTCCTGTATCTTTGAAGTTTTGAAAAAATTTCAAATTTCTTCGAACGATATACGAGCGCCTTCGATACGAATTATTTTAATTAGACATTTTTAAGTACACTAAAATATTGCCCTCTCAAAAATGGTTCAACACAAATAGCATCAACTAAAGTTGCGATTATGTATTTGTGAATATGTTTGATATGCTTCTTGCCAGTGTACGTATTTGAATTTGAATTTTCTTCAAGATCTAATTGAATCCATTCCAAAAATAATTTTTGAATCAAATGCAATGAATAAATAGTTTTTGAACTATCCGTACTGACTTAATAAGAAAGTAAAAAAATTATATTTTGACGGCACGTACGGTCGGCATCTTGAAAATTTTCCACTGTCATATTTGAACCTATCAATCAAATTGTATGGAAATTGAAAATTTTCTGTTGACCCCTTGCATGTTCCATCGCTTACGCAGTCATTGTACTTAATTTAAGCACCAACCGTTGTCATCGCATTTTATATAAGTTGAACTGTTGTAGTAACTGAAGTACTTGCCTCAAAATCTGGGATTCAAACTCCGAAATCAAGTTCTTTCTTCCCACTCCTTCTTAGACATCGAAGATGCATTGGTTCTGTGTACCGCAATGGTAATGATAACCATGCACGAATAACATAAAAATATATGTTTAAAGGAGGTGAAGCATCCAGCTAATTCTGGTAGATTATAATAGCTAAAGTCAAAGTATAATTTTTGAAATTTTTCGTTCTTATTTTGGGCTGCGGTTGCAAAGATGTTTAACAAATACAAAGAGATATCCCCCTTAAAAGTGTTTAGAAACTCGGATTCTGTTCTCGCAGCCTGAACTTTTAGGGAAAAAGAGGGACTAAAGCATATTATTCCTTTCGTACATCACGTGATCAATTCAAATTCGGCCAAAGCTTCCCGTTTTTTCTGAAAATTAGAACTGGGAGAACAAATTCAGGGTTTCCAAAAACTTTTTTTAAGAGATTATGTCTTTGTATTGGTAAAATATTTTAGTAACCGCAGCCTAAAAATGAAAAAAAGCATTGAATTATATATCGGTTTGAGCTTTTGCAAACTATCGGAATTGGTTGGATGCTTCAGCGCCATTTTTAAGTGCCGTACAGCCCCATCGCAAAGTAACCGCCAGATACCCATCTCGGAATTTTTAGTCTCTATACAGTGAAGCTATCAAAATCAACCTCGTTTTTGCCAGTCTTCAGGTGCAATACAACTTATCATCGAAAGGTGTTTGCGCATATTATGCATTACGTTTTTCTAGTAGATACCATCTGCTCTTGAATGTTAAAATTGCTGTGAAGTCTACCTTTCTACTGTTTCTCTGATGACTACGCAGGTTCTTCTGGATAGATCAAGGAAGCTGCTTACCCAGCGGATCTTGAGAGGTTAATGATGTGTACCACCATTGTTTTCACCTAGCCAAACTTTTGTCAGCGAATCAGCAATTTGTTGGATCAAGGGCGAATGATTTTTGACAGTATGATTAACTTAGCTTTTGAAAAGTTGACAAATTCGCAAAAATATGACTTTAAGTTGACGTTACTGCGCCGGAAAGAAATTTAAGTCAGTTAGTCAGAGGTTTATGTTGTCGAAAAGATACTGTGTAAAAAAAATCTAATACGACGAGATTCGTACATGTTTACCTGGAAACCGGCAGTGACCTTTCAGTCTTCGAGTCTACGGTCATCTGTGAGTGCAGCTATAACTCTTTGCCGATAAAAAATCGAATATTTAGTCAGATCGATAATCGAATTTTTAGTCGGATAGACCATATTTTTTCAGATCGACACTAGCATAAGTAAGGCACACGAACATATTTTTACAGCTTTGAGTGCAATGGTTTTAAAAAAATTTGAGCTCTCACCGGTTAGCCCAAAAGTTAGAGGGAACACTGATGTGTACCCCAACTACCCAGCTGTAGCTATGCCGTGCTGGGAAAGCTATTTGAGTGGTATTGGAAAACATGTATATTTGCAAAAGGTCAGGTAATTTCAACTATCCAACGTAGCAGCTGAGGTATGAGCAGGAGGTGAATATCGAAAGCTTGCCTGCTCTTGGTTTTGAGGACCCCCATTTCACGCCTCAGAAAATTATATTGACAATTTATTTTTTATAGATAACACTATTTTCTCATAATCTGGCTTGTTTGACAGTTGCATTGCGATAAAAAGAGGTGGCATGGAATTGAAAATTACAACGTTATGTTAATGGTGCTTAACTCGTCGTTTCGACTTTATGGTTTTTGTTTAATCAAGCTATTTGATCGATAACAATCAATTCTATTGCACATTTGCGTCTCACGCACATACGTTTTACGTCAAGTCAACATTTAACGTGACTCGACAAGCCACGATTCATATCTATAACAATCAAACATTACAAATTACTTTCGAATGATGCTTAAAATTGGATTATTATTTTTAGTGTGTTTTTGAGTTAACCTCATTTTTGGGCTTCAAAATTAGTTTTTGGTTGACTTTGCCGTCAATTTTTGTTATTGAAGCAGCTATTTTTGCCAGTAATAGATAAATCTGAATGAATGTTGCAGTTTGTTTCATGCTACAGAAAGGGTAACAGACATCAACTTTCTCTGACTCCACATTGTAGTGGAAGTGTATCTCTGCGCCCCTTTCCAATGTTGTGGGAGCAGCCAGGTGCTTGTTTTTTTATTGGATAGATTATTGTGCATTTAAAGGTTTGTCTAACTTACTAATTTTTGAAATTGCGTTGTGTTGACGATATCCTTCGAAAAAAGCCAGTCGAACCATTTCGCAAAAACGGTTTCTTTGCAAGTTCGAAATTTGAAATGAGTGGAAGGCCATCTAGGTTACCGGTGTCTTTCTTAGAATTTTAACAGTTTGTGGTTTTAATAAATGATTTAATAAGGTGTTTTCAATAAAGTGTAAGTGCAGTAATCGAAGAAACCGCTTAATGATATAGTTTTACAGTATTAGAAAGCAAAATTCAGCGTCTAGCACGCGAAATTTATGTTCCATTTCCTATCAAATATGTTATTTATTTCAATTATTGAGACAATTTTGTCCCTAAAATTGTTTTAATTAACTTTGACAGATAGAGTTGCTATGCAGATCAGTAATTTTTTTGCCCGCCTATGGTATTTTCTCATGGAATTCGAAACTAAGAATACTACCAATGTCATAATTATCAAGTGATCGTTGTGAGGGCTTGTGGCTGTTACAGTTTACTTGTCTTTTTGACCTTTGATACACACCTATTTTGAAACTTAATTTCAAGACACGTTTGCATGGCTGTTCATATTGAGAATTAAAGGTGGATTTACACAGTATCCGTTTTTCGTCCGTTTTTCTCCGTTTTTGCTTTTCCGTGAAAAATTATGCGCTTTTTCATCCGCATTTTTATATGTCCATATCCACACTAACCATTCAGTCACATACCGGACAAAAGTTTTCCGAAAAAAAAAATTTTGTGAAGGGGAACAGCTCTATTTTGAAATATCGCTCTTATCGTTCATACACAAAATCTTTAAACAAAATTTTTATCTACATATAACAGTCTACTTAGTGCGGATATGGACTTTCAAAAATGTGGATGAAAAAGCGCATACTTTTTCAAGGAGAAGCAAAAACGCAAAAAAACGGACAAAAACGCGGACGAAAATTGGATACCGTGTAAATTCACCATAACTTGTCTTTTTCCGCTTGGTTACTTACTTTTGCGAATCGTGATCAAGTAAGTTCGTGGTGGCAGTTGGTGAGACAGCTTATCCCCCTCATTCACGCATTTGTGCTAGGCACTGCGCCTCTCTATCCACACCAATGTTAACCATTCTTGTTTGCAAGTCTCTCCAGTCAGGGCCTCCACGACCGGTAGACCGCCCTGACGGAAAATGAGCATTAAGTGCCTTTTCAAAAGGACGCAATGGTTCATTATCAATTGCCAATTGCAGACTCGCATTGCATTGCATGCTCGAATCGCTTGATTGTAGACTCAAATTGCTTTGCAGACTCGAATTGCATTGCTCATTCGAATCGCATTGCTTATTTCAGACTTGAATCGCATTGAATTGCTGCCTTGAATCGTTAATTCAAATTTCATTGCAGACTCGAATCGCATTGCCAATTTCAGGCACTGCCTTATCGAAGCGATAGTCATTGACCTTTTCGATTTCGAACTGTATACTTTACCGTTTAAGCAATGCAGAGATTAAACTGTTTGTAATTTTACACAGCAGCAAGTTCTGCAATATTTCATGTATTTTTTGATGTCAAAAGATTTCAAGAGTGTAGATTCAAGAATAAATGGAACAAGCTCGTTTAAGACAAATTTATTTAATATAATATGCCCGAGACAGATCCGCATCGACTAATTTTAAGTCTCGTCAGTTGGGCTAGCTGGGACTGTGTTTCAACCATTTACATTGCGGTGAAAGCCGTGGCAACCTTTTATTTTTTTTTAGTAATACGCGTATTTATTGAAATGATTTTTATGACTCAAGAAAGTGTATCTAGTCTTGTGAATTTACGATTATCGGTGTATCGGTTGTTAGTCCAGTTCTCTTCTATTGACGTTTTTTAATGGAAACATCTTGTTGTCCGAGTTACTGCGTGGCATTTTCGTAAGAAAAAATAATTGAAAAAGTAGATTAGAAATTAAGCTGGTGACATCGTTTGGCTCCGATCAATAGTTGACAAAGCAGGACTGCTCGGTCTACATTTTTTGCTATCTTTCGGTTCCGATCAAAGCAGGACTGCTCAGGCTGTATTTTTGCCATCTTTCGGTTCCGATCAATAATTGGCAAAGCAGGACTGCTGTGGCTGCATTTTTTTCATATATACACTTATAAGATTATTGTACGCTTGATTGATAGTGTCAAATGCTTTTCAGAGATGCATAAGTATTTGGTAGAAAACCGCTTCGTATCTTGGTAGTTAGCTGCATTGGTTCATGTTTAGTTGAGTGGTTTCTTCGGAACCCGAATTGCTTCACAGTAAAACAGTGTGTTAAGCTCACGTTAGATTTAATTTGTTTGCATACACACTTTCTCAGGAGTACAGTTAACAGAAGAACTAGACGAAGTTGAAAACAAGCTAAAAGATTTTCAGGCTAAAAACTTGAAAACGTAATCTGAATACTCCTAATATTACAAACGCAGATGTTTTTTTAGTGTAACCTGTACCCCTTCTGTCTTTCTGCTCCCAATTCCATGAAATAGCACTTAAGTTAATATTGTCTTACAAAAAATGTGACTATCTGCAAACTTCGTAATTATTTAAGACCAAATACACCACGCTCTGCTGAATGTCTGCCAACCACGAATGCATCTTGTATGCTATTAGCTTCCGAAGTTTGGTTTAGGTTTTACTATGTTGGGCTCCGTACTCTGTGTGCTTGAAAATTAAACTGTAATTTTTTGCTTGATTTTAAAACAATTCAGAGCCGCGAGCAAATGTTGAGTTTAATGAGGCCTCGAAACGGAATCCCTACCAGAGTATGTTAACTGCTAGACCCATTGTTCGTTTAAAACCAATGCCGTCAAAACAAACCCATGTGTGTTGTCACGCAATGACCCCGACTAGCCAGCAATGCTCTTTATCTTCGAAAACAATTGATATTCCTGACGAAGGGATGGTAACGAGTGATTCTGGCGTGCTTTATTGCACTATGTGAAAGAAAATGATTGCTCAGTATAAACACAGCCGGGACTTTACGTTGTTTATATGGTGATATTAAGAGCATAGACTAATAAAAATTCTTCGATTATGATGTAGTTAATTGAGTTTTTAGATTGTGCGTTATTTTGGCGTAGTGTCGACAGCCTAGTCTATCACGTTTAAAGTATAGTATACTACCTAAGTCTGAAGTCGTTTTTTGGGCATGCTTTTTGCAAGCCGTTGCAACCGCACTCTTAGGGCGATTGCAGCAATGAAAAATGGCTACTAACAATGCAACTTTAACCTCCACTGATGGCTTGAATAGTTTGAATATTCAACCTCCACTGATTTGAATATTCAGCCTCCACTTTGAATAGTTTGAATATTCAACCTCCACTTTGAATAGTTTGAATATTCAACCTCCACTGATTTAAATATTCAACCTCCACTTTGAATAGCTTGAATATTCAACCTCCACTGATGGCTTGAAAAGCCTTCAACTCCATAGATAAGTATAAGCCTTCAACTCCGTAGATAACTAACTTACTCTCATTGAGAAATTTTGCTTATTAACTGTAGTTGTTTTGGAACTTTTGTTCGCTCAAATTGAGATTACAACGAGTAAACTTGCTCTAATGCGGAAGATTTACGCACTACATCGGCACAATTCCACTTTAAGGAATTCGTCTTTGGTCCAGCAAACCTCAATCACAAACTAGTCACCTTTACAACTTAGCTACATCCTTGCTGCTGTCCAGTATGTAGTAGTACGTACGTTGTACATCCGCATAAACCGTGGAGGTCGCCCACTTTAATAAAAGGACGAGATGTCTTCCGGCTTTGATATTTCTGCTGGATGTGATTTGCAAGCCTGAGCCTATGCAGACTCGATTCCCTTTGATTTCGGTTGCTAACTGTAGCAGTATTGGTGAATGAATTTGTTAGTTTCTACCGCTAATCTTGGAAAAGGATTGAAGCTAATCTGATGCAAAAGACATTCTGCGTCTGCTGAAAAAGCAGTGATGTGACGCACTACCCTAGCACTTGGAAACTAAAAACGCCCCAAAATTTAAATGATGTAATGGGAAAATGATTGAAAACGTCTGCCAGTAACTTTGTTTTTCAGCAATCACATTTCATTTGTTATTTTGATTTTAAATTGTACTTTATTCTGGCCTATGTCCAACCGCGCCTTGCCAGGTGGGCACTTAATGAAGATCATGACTTGAATATTTAACTTGAATAAAGCCAAAAGAAGGGCGATGTATTTCCGCACATTTTTCACATAAATGCTGCAGCGTGAAAACGTTTTGGCAACTCTTTTAAGATGACCACGAAATATGCCGGGTTTAAGGTTACCCTCAATGTTCGCAAGATATAACTGTTGACCAACGTTGAGTTTCACCGTGCGTAGCGTACACTTGTGCTTTCTCACGAAAAATGAAATTTTATCACTGGTTCTATTTTAAGCATTGGTCATTCTCTTTTTATCTGTGACTATGGCCTACTTGTCATTCGCGCCTACCCATTGTTACCCCTTCGAACGTAGTTTATGGCTGGCTTTTCGATTACCTCGTATGTTCTATTAATTCTATTTTTTCCTTAAAATTATAAAAAAAAAATTATAAACATAAAACAAACAACACCAGAATGAAAATTATTTCGTCATCACACCTTCGGTTAGGCAAGCATTTTTTTTGCTTCAACGAATGCAACCTCAGTACAAAGGTCGATTTTCATTTAAAGATTTTTCCCAACATTAGATGATGATTATATTGTTGAAAATAATCGGTAAAAAGATGATATTGCTGAAAATAGCTTTTAAAAGGTAGTTTCTTCTTCATTGCCCGCTTTTCCGTGAGGGTTGCGGGCGCAGCAGCTCGAGATTAAGCCGCCACACTTCATGGTCCTTCATCATATCTATCATGTAGCTTGGGTGAAGTCCCAAGCGATTTCATCTAAGATCCTCAATGTAATTGGTCCATTTAATGTAATTAAATTCAACTGGTCTCCTCCCATTTGCTTTGGCAAGTAAAGCTTGTGTGGGGAGTCTTCTCTGAGACATTCTGCTTGCATGGCCAAACCATCTAAGCTGAGATCTTTCAATTCGGAGAAGTAACGGCTCGATCTTTAGGAGATTTACGAATCTCAGAGCTACGCACCTTGTTAAATAGTGTAACTCCTTCGATTCTTCGTAAAAACCTCATTTCGGACGCCTACACTTGTGATTGCCTTCTTTCAATCATTACCAAAGATTCATGATCATAAGTGAGAATAGGGACAAAGGCTGTTTTGAAAATTGAGAGCTTTGTTTTTTTCGACAACTCTCGTTTCATGACAACCAAATAGTGCAAAGCTCGCATTACTGCACTAGCCTTGCCCATTTGGATATTCAGTTCTTTGTCTTGCCTTCCGTCACTCGTAAATGCAACCTCAAGATACTTGAACTTCTCCTCCTGCTTCAATGTCGCTCCATTCACTTGCAACGAGCACTGATCAGGGTTTCTTGAAAGATGAAGTACCTCAGTTTTGGCCGTGCTTATTTTCATTCCGGCCGTGTCGCATGCATCTGCAAAGCTATTTTATGCGCGATGAAGGCCAGATTCTGTGAAAGAAAACAGAACCAAATCATCAGCAAATACAGTAGCAGACAATTGATTACACTGGTCAACACAAATTTTGAATCTTTTTCGAAAGACCCGTTTTTAGGGTATATTCGGGGTGCTGATTCCGAATATGGCATCAGTTTTCGTCTATCACGTCTAGTTTTTCATATACTCATGACCACATGCTCTACAAAAAGAGCCATTTGGGCACATAGATTATGCTTATTATATCTGAGTTAAATATGTGCTATCATAAATATCAATGCAAATAAGCAACAAAGACACCCAATACCTTCATCCAATGCTAACCTGCGACAAAACTGAAATAGCTCGTATATAAGCTTACACTTTGTTCATTTACAAGCAATGAAATGTTTACCGCTGTATGCAGTCTTGTGACTCAGGTCTTTGCAATCCCATTAGCCATTACTGTAATCTCAAGTAACCTAAATTCACTGCCTCGCTCGACAATGCTGCATATCTCTACTTCGCAGTTTTCCGCATTGTTTTGCACACATCCGGGGAGAAAAAGCTGACTAGTTTTTTTGCTGAACAGCAAAATGGCAAACAGTTGCCAATAGCATCAGTCCGAGCAGAGCTATTCTATGTTTTTAGCTGCATGGCGTAGACGCTAGAATAGCGCTAGACTTTTAAACGATAGCAGACCTTTAAATTACAGTAGCGCTGGACCTTAAACTAGAAATTAAACGCATATGATAAGCTGATTCTGTAGCTCAGCTGACAGTAACGAAACTGTATGTAGGCTAGCTAGCCTGACTGTTCTTCCGGTAGTATAGGCTAGCTAGCCTACCTACAGTTTCGTATGCCCGGTAGACAAAACCATCACACATATGACAGTAACCAATTGGATAGTTTATAGTGTGGTACTAATAGCATAGCCGTCTTGTTGTCCGTGCAGTGAATTGAAAGATTTTGTTAATTTGAAAATTCGCTTTTCCTTGCATTTCAGCTTTTGTTTGTGTAGTGATAAGAATGAGTCGACGAAATTGTACTAATCATCCTGATAGTTTTTGTTATATTTGTGATAAATATACCCCAACAATCCAACGAAAAAATTTGACAAAGAGTGTAAAAATAGCCTACAAGCACTACTTCAAATGCCAAGTTGGAGATCAAGATAAAAATTGGGCTCCTCATTTTTGCTGCATTACATGCTCTTCTACGCTTATTATGTGGATGAATGGCAAAAGAAAACAAATGCCTTTTGGAGTACCAATGATATGGCGAGAACAGGTGGACCATTATTCAGATTGCTACTTTTGCATGACCCAGCTAACCGGATTTTCTCGGAAAAACAAATCAAAGATTGTTTATCCTGACTGTCGATCAGCTTTAAAACCAGTTGCTCACTGTTCAGAAATTCCAGTACCAAATCCTCCTTCAAACAGTGAATTTGAAAAGTACCAAAGCAGTGAAAGTTCGGCAGAAACTAGTGAAGATGACGCGTACCTACCAGCAACTGATGAAAAAACACCTCATTTACTTAATCAATTGGAATTGAATGACCTTGTAAGGGACCTGTCCTTGCCAAAAGAGAAAGCTGAACCACTAAGCTCAAGGTTGCAGCAATGGAACTTACTCGAAAAGGGTACAAAAGTGACGAACTACCGTGATCGTAGTGCCAAGCTTTCGTCATTTTACAAGTTTATGGATGGTATTTGCTACTGTCCTAATGCAACAGCATTAATGGAAGAACTTGGGGCTAAACATGATGCCGAAAACTGGAGGCTATTCATTGACTCAAGCAAGACTAGCCTTAAAGCTGTTTTATTGCACAATGGCAACACAAAACCCTCCATTCCTTTAGCACATGCAGTGGGAACGAAAGAAACATATTCTATGAAACGAATTTTAGAATTGATTCACTACGAAGATTACAAGTGGAAGATATGCGGCGATTTAAAGGTTATTTCTCTTGTCCTTGGTCTACAATTAGGCTACACCAAGCACATGTGCTTTTTATGTCTCTGGAATAGCAGAGATGATCGTAATCACTTTTTCGTGAAGAAATGGCCCAGTCGAGTAGATCACGAGGTAGGAAGATACAACGTGCAGCATATGCCTTTGGGGGATCCAAAAAAAGTGTATCTTCCTCCATTGCACATCAAGCTTGGACTGATAAAAAACTTTGTAAAAGCAATGAATGTGGAAGGAAATGGATTTAAGTACCTACAAAAAATGTTTTGTCCAGCAAAAAGTGATGCTAAACTGAAAGCCGGCATATTTATAGGACCAGAAATTCGTCGCCTGATCAAGGATTCCGATTTTAAAAATCACCTCAACCACCTCGAGCTCCCTGCCTGGGAATCCTTTGTGAAAGTTGTGGAAAACTTTCTTGGAAATCACAGGGATGATAACTATCAAGAATTAGTCGATAACTTGCTCTCAACATATCACAACATGGGATCCCGTATGTCACTGAAACTACACTTCTTACACTCCCATTTGGACTTTTTTCCGTCAGATTTGGGAGCAGTCAGCGACGAGCATGGTGAGCGTTTTCACCTAGAAATTTCTTTGATGGAGTCACGATATCAAGGTCGTTTCAATACCAGTATGATGGGTGATTACTGTTGGTTCTTCCAGCGAGACACTGGCGAAGTTCATAAGCGAAAGAGCAAATCGTCCAAGCACTTTTAGAGTTGTGCCATAATATATTGGCCTACCGTAATTTGTTTCCTGTTGCCGGTTCTGTAGACTAGTGAATACCATACTAATTGTGCTTTTGTACCAACCACAAGCGTAAATTAGCGTCTTTTGAGTGTATCTGTAGAGAGTATGTTTGGGTTGCAATTTGTAAGTTTTGAAAATTGCCGATTGCATGTAAATAGTCACTATTGGTTGTTTATTTATGCTGCTATATTGACTGCAAATGTTGAATATTCTGATATTGTGGTGTGCTGAGTATCTAAAAACCCTGACGTGATAGGGAAATTTTGACTTCAGATTCTAATTCAGCGCCCCAAAATTACCCAAAATCGAGTCAAATTGTTTTAGATACACAATTTTTTTTTTTTTGTTGACCAGTGTTATGCAATTTCCAATTGTGGCACACTCATCAGCGTTGCTGCGTTTGTCGATCCAACTCCTGTCAACCAGTGGTTCTCAACCCTTTTACGACCTGCACAACTTGGGCAACCCGTCAACGCGTACCACTTCTTGCAGATCATCGAATTGATTGCTGTGCTGATCGGTGACATCAATTCTACAAATTCGAACTTGTATGACAAATACAAACGTTAAAGCTTTTAGTCCCGCTATCACATATCACGATGCTGCGCGTCACAGTAGGCGAATCGTTGAACATAAATTTTAAATAGGGGGAAAACTCTCTTTAAGTTTACTGTTAATCGTATGGGCTAGCATGTTTTTTGCCAGTAGGTAGCGACTTCACAAGATCTGCACCCTTCAGCTAAATTTAGCAAGTTGTTCAATTGTTCATGCTCTGCTGTTTGGCATTCCCGCCCAGTCGCCTGGAGTAGCTCTAGTCTCCGTTCATTTTGTTAACGTGGTTCGTTTCTTCATGGCGTTTTAGCTGGCGCCTTAGCTTTATAGTTGCTTTGAAGCAGGCACGCAGCCGGACCGAAATTTTTTAGGGTGTCAAATCACTACTTGAGTAGGCAAAGCAAAAGGTCCACGAAAGACGGATTTTTTTCTCAAATTCGGGTGATAACCAAAAAATAAAAAAAAGGTCTCCACCGGAAAAGGGGCTGCTTTTGCCCACAATTTTTGGTGATGACCAATACAAACAAAAAAAGTTCTCCACCGGAAAAGGGTCTGATTTTGCCCACAATTTCTGGTGCTGACCAAAACAAAAAAAAAGGTCTTAAGTCCTGTAAGCCATCATTTTTTACGCGTTTTGGGGTGATCTCCAAAAACAAATTAAAAAAGGTCTTTTGGACGGAAAACCAGTAAAAGTCAGTTACATTATTCAGCACTTTTTCTTTGCTTCTTCAACTTCACGTGTTCAAGTGAAATTTATTTGGGAAGCAAACTAAAATTTGGGGGGTCCCTGGCTACGTACCTGCGTTGAGGAATGTTTTCATGCAACCCGCACACTGTGAAAGAACTTTTCCGCAGTTATCAACTAAGATAAAACTATATTTTACGTACGTACGCCGATCGCTCTTTCGTTTCGGCATGATGCAGGGGGGTTAAAAATTTAACTAATAGCATTTTCTGAATATTTTGCTTCGTGCAAAAGTCGTTATTGGGTTTGAAAAGCATAATTTGATACTGCTTTGTGTGCATGAAGATCGCGATATTACTAAACAATAAGAATCATAGGCTTTTGGAAAATTTATTTTTAAGAATTATGTATTAGAAACAGAATTTATTTATTAGAAACAAAACCGAACCGGCCAGTTGGTCGAGTGGTAACGCGTTCGTTTCTGGAGCGGGAGGTCTGAGGTTCAAATCTCGAGCCGTCAAATCAGACCCAGTGTTGCCAACGACTCGCCACCGTTGCGACATTTCTTCGAAAGGAGCTGTATTGCCCGGGCGCAATGACGCGGAGATGGGCCCCGCCAACTCGTTACACGCTCCGGCGTATTACAGCGAGTATAATGAAAGATTTTATTTGATTAGACACAAAACTGGATAAATAAAATACAAGAAAAAGCCTTCGCGTACCACAGGTTGAGAACCACTAGTGTAAACAATGAAAACCAGAGGTGACAAAACGCACCCTTGCCGAAGTCCAATGCCCACATGGAACGGCTTTGATTGCTTTCCCTTTACCCGAACACAAACCTCCGGTTGGCAGTAGAATGACGTGATAGCGCGTAACAACTGACCATCTACGCTATATTCGTGCAAAACCTTCCACAGTTCATCCCGAGGAACTCGGTCATATGCTTTTTCAAGATCGACATTGCATGCAAAGAGACGGATAGTTTCCACTTTTACTATTCATCAGGCCTTCAAACCGACAATGTCCGCACGATTGTCAATTTCAGCAATTTATTAGTCATCTATTTTGTTACCATTAGTTTCATTTCCCAATACTTAATTGCCTACTGGTTATTTTTAGAAATAATTTTACCATTTCCATTCGCGTGAATTAGACAAGTTCCAACGAAGTTCGCTGGGTTTTAGCCTGTTATATCAAAGCAGGCCTAATCAAAAACGTAAAATACTTAAAATACCTGCAAACTTGAAGTTCAGAAAAATTGATTGCGTAGGTATGTTTTTGATTTGAAGTTGAGTATTCTTGGAAGGTTTGAATCGTATTTAGCAAGAAGGTCTGCTCTGATTCTCGTTCTGATGTCTTTCATATTTGCCTAGAAATTTAGCTCAGTCATATATGACAAAAATGTTCAATTTTACGTCAGACCAAATATGAACCTTGATTCTTACCTACTTTTTTTCTCATTCCACTGTGCCTAAAATTCTTGCGTCGAGGTTTTGCTGCCTTCAATTGGAAAGCTTAAGCAACGGCTCTATGAAAATTCATCGATCACTTTTTAAATCAATTATTTTTTAAATTTCAAATAGTTTTGAAAGCCTGATCATTGGTCACGGCTGTAAAACGTTGTTTCTAGTGAACTTTGTGCAACTCGATTTGCATTGTTGTGATCACAATTAAAATTGTTGCTCCGAATGTTTTACATGGAATACTAATCCACTTGACAATTTTGGCCTACAGGTAAACAACTTTTGAAAGATGCGACCAAATATTAAAATTACCTCTTGAAACCATCCGTGCTTGAAAGCGAACAAGACTGCTTTCGTTTGCATATCCCGTTTCTGTAATAGGCTACTTGTGTTTGGGGCTTGAGAAATGCACGATCCACTTTGCTTACAACTATTCATACCAAATTCCATTGGCGCACTCGTGCAGATTGCATTTGGAAATAAAAGTTTATGAAGATAGAAGCGTAGCACATCTGTTCTGATATAATTATGATTTACTTTCCTGCCAAGACGAATGTTATCCATTCAAAAGGTTTTACATGGCGTTACGGTTCGTGCGTAAAAATCTTCAGTGACCTAGGTTAGCCAATTTTTGCCCGCCATGATTAATGTTTTTTTTTGTTTACCTACTTCGTTGTCATTCTCGAAACGGAAAAAAAGGAATAAAACAAAAAGCATAAAAAAGGAAATAAAAAATAAGGCTAAAAAAAAGAATAAAAAATCCTGAAACTCTGTTGTCTAGAACCAAAAAAGTGCACTGCAAGTTACAAGATCACTAATAGGTAGCAACATCAGTAACGTATGCAGGATTTTCGAAAGGGGGGGGGAGGGGCAGTCGCATAGCCAGGAATTTGGAAAGGAAGATAAAAACCATAGCAAAACGGTCTTAATTTCAAACTGGCGAAGATGAAGACCAAAAAAAAGGTCTTCACTCAGATTCAGTCCGTTTTTCTGCGAAGATTTAGGTGCGGACCAAAAAAAAAGTTCTTCACTCACATTCAGTCCGTTTTTCTGCCCAAATTTTCTACGCAACTTCGAAAGGGGGACCATGCCACAATTTTGCGTACCATTCTGAGCTAATCATACTTTATTGGCGACCCAAAGAGGGGGCCATGTCACAATGCCCCTCCCCTAAATACGCCCCTGAGCAACATACACTAGTTTTTTTAATGGAATGAAATATAGTGAGGTGCTCAGTCCAGTGCGGACAGTAATGTGAACTGTGACGTCATAGCGCATCATTATTAATCACTAATAAGTTAAGCTTTGATGCATTTTAGATGAACCATTTGAATTGGTGACGTTTAACGTAGCACGTTATGTACGTTCTTTATTTAAATGCAATTGAATAAATACACGTTGAAATTTTAACATGCGAACTGTTAAGTATTCCGTGATTTTTTCAGTTGCGTCTTGCTAAGTTTGCTGTTTTTAGTGACCGATATATTTGCTGTACGTAATCTTGTGATTTATTGATAGCTTGAAATTCATCGTTTGCGCGCTCCACTATTACTTTTGCATATAAGTTGTGAAAAGTAATAAATGCATAAAAATTTATTTGGAAGTTTTGGTTTATTTCACGGATTTTATTTTTGTTTCGTTCTCATTGGGTTCTTGCCAGCGTTGGCGGATGTCAACGACAATCATGACAGCTCCAAAGAACGATTTTGACTACAGCCGCAGAAACTTCATTAGAGGCGCGTATAATTTGTCAATTTTTTTATACATTACATCATAATTGCATTTTTAGCTATTTTTCAAGTTCATCTTTGGACTGTTTTTCAACCATCCTAAAAGGGTGATGGTCGGGTGTGTTACATTTTCGTAGTAGCGAAGAAGCACACAAGCAAAGAGAAAATGCTAAAAAATTAAGAATTATGATGCTAATAATAGAATTTAGCGAGTGAAGTCCCAAAATTGAACGTCTGTATGCTTTAATCTCGTACACCAATAAAGGTTTCAACTTTTGTGATTGAATGCTTTTATTTAATTCGTGTTTTTTGTTTTCTACCTCTTGTTTTGCCCTACGGAATTCTTGTGTGCCGTGTTTCCGGTTTTAATTAATTGTCGTTAAACTCTTCAGTCTTCATCTGGTCGATTAAGTTTTGACAAATTACGAATACACTTATGACGTCATTAATTCAAAAAAATAGCACATATTAGGCAGGTTACTTGCATTTCTGAAAACCATAATTGTTTATTTCATAGTAGGCGTGATGTTTAAATAGGTGTAATATGACATAATATGCTATTTTTGCTAGCAAATTGATTTGAAATAGCATAGGGCAAATATTAAATCAACAGGAATACTATTACCTAATCGATTTTTGCCATTCATTGTCTTGAAAGCTATTTGACGCCGACATAATTTTTCATTAGTTGCAAGTTGCTATCTCACGCAAGCCGACATAATTATAAGTTTTCGTAACGTTTCCCACATATAAATTACTTCTCAATTTCACCACCCAACCATTTTGTTACATAATTTCTGAAGTGAAATAGGCAGAACTAATTTAGTGGTACACAGAGACATCACGCCTTACAATCCTACTTCATTTGACAACACCTTAGTGCAAAGCTTGCATTACTGCACTAGCTTTGCCTTTTCGGGTATCCACTTCTTCGTCTTGCCTTCCGTCATTCGTGAATTCAACCACAAGATGCTTGAACTTCTCCACCTGCTTCAGTATTGCTCCATTCACGTGTAACATACATTGATCAGGGTTTCTTGAAAGATGAAGTAGCTCAGTTTTGGCCGTGTTTCTCTTGTTTTGAAATCGGTATTTTCAAATTTTAGTTAACATTAAATCGAAAATTTAAGAGATTTGAATGTCGATATAAGTTTGAGATATTCAAAATCTCAGGAATTGTTTCTACTCGAGACCGTACCTAATTGCCCGAGTTGCAAGAGAGTTAACTTACGAACGAGAGATTGTGAATGTTCATGGATTGAAGCCAATCATTTTCCGTTTTGATCTGCAAAGATTGCAGCAGTTTTGGGTGATTAGAGCAACGAGATTACTGATATCAAGTTTTCACGTCTCCGACTATCCCACGATTTTGATCAGTGTGCACGATTCTTAAAATAGAAATTGATTTGGACTGGGGAAACTTATTTGGCCACGGTTTTTTTTATGGATCAACAATAACAAAAAAGTCACCGCCCGTGCGTTTAGGTTGGCTCCAATCTCTAAAAATAGCTGCAGACGCCAATACAACGGGCTTTTTGAAAATCAAAATCAAATCGTTTCTTATACTCGCTATTATACGAGTTGGCGGGGGGCCCATTTTCGCGTCATTGCGTCCGGACTACGCAGCTTTATTCGAAAAAATGTCGCAGCGGTGGTGAGCCGCTGGCAACTTCGTGTCCGATTTGATCGGCCCAAGATTTGAACCTCGAACCTCCCGCTGTGTACAAGAACGCGTTACCGCTTGACCAACTAGTCGGTACAGTATTTTTTTAATTCCGCGTAAATTTGTCCACTTGGTAGTAGAGCACTGAATTAGGTGTTGGGGATGGTGTGATGTATTTTCTTTCCTCTCTCAAATTTTGCTCACTAAAACAATTTGTAATTGTTTCGCATTGCGTTAATCGAAACTAGGAACCCTTCAAGATTAATAAACGTATCACCCACGAAAATATTTGCTCTAAAATTATACTACACACAAGTTTATATCGAAATTATTTTACTGTTGAAATTATGTCGAATGATTTTATAAGCTTTTTTAAAAGTAAAAACTTTGCTTCTTTGATTTCGTTTCGACTCCGTCCTTGTCGACAGATAAAAATTACCCTAGCTAGTATATGTTGATGTTTTCTACTTAGTCGACATCGAGATGGCATCCAGCCATCCAAAATCAAACTACGCGCATTTACTGAGTTCCAAAATTAAGTGTTAATATTGAGAACAACTTTTAGATCAATGATGTAGTTTAGATAAATCATTTTGACAGTTTTGAGCGAAAACACTACTGTGAACTTCTGTTGATCGGCTCGCATATTTTCGGAGTGTACCCTTTTTAGCTCATCGTGTTACTATCTTTTGTGCTGGCAACGCTGCTGAACCTTGACCTTAATACAAGGTTTTACAGAAAAGAATAAAAGAACGCAGCGCGAATCGAACCCGAGTCTTGTCAGACGCGCGCTTTCAATCTTAACGACACGCACAGGATGATTTCTGCTCGTCAAAGCATCGTGTTTTAGTCGATATTAAAAAACTAAACATTGTTGTTCTAAGAATACATTTTGTAAAAAGGATCCGAGATGACCAAGGACTGAAGATCTAGTGCTATGAATTAATAAAGGAGAAGACTAGCTACCAATTATAGAGAAAAGTGTTTTAAGTTAGTTTTTAGGACACATTTCGGGACGGTAGAAGACGCGTGCTATTCATAACGAAAACGCAAAAGTTCTGGAGCATTTTGTTTCATACATGTATCTATCAAAATTACTGTATTATGCTTGCAGTGCCGGAGTAAAAGTCCAGAAGTATAATCAGTTGTTTTACCTTTAGATTACCCCCTAAGGATCCCGTGAGTGTGAACAGGCAGTAGAGGTTTCCTACATCATAGATGATTACAATTTGTATTAAATTACTCTATTAAAAAATATTGTGTATGCTCTTGGGTTAAATTGCTAAGTTGCTTTGGCCAGAATTGACCTATTGAGCTTGCTTGTACGTATACATTTTTATAGGCAAGTTTCAAACATTTTGCATATTTGTCAGCAGAAAGAATTTTTACAGCCGCTAATACGTCTTTTGCGAAAATAGCATATTCAAGCTATTTTCTTGCAATTTGCAATGAGTTTTTTTGAACCACCAAGTTTCTTCTCAAGCTGCTGCACATTTTCGTACGGTATAGGTCATGCATTTTCGATGGAATCCGGACTAAAACGGCCGAAATGATCCAATCAATTCACGACAAATGCCTTTCTTCCAACCGTAAATAGGTTGTATGCTAATGCTATCGTTATTTCAGACTCACTTGCAAAAGATGCGTCATACCTATCGAGTTATTTTTATTATGTTAATTAGCTTAATTTTAGCGAGTCTCACATGTAATCAGTAATCGATAATTACCGGTTTATTTTAATTGAGCTTTTCGTAAAATTTAAATTTCATTCACTATTTATCCTTTAAAACACTCGAATATAACCTATAAATATTTTAATGAGTTCATGCTTGATGGCTTAAGCTTGGAGATTTTTTTTATTGGTCAGTTTGTTGTCAGTGATTTGATTTGGGGTCATTCTGCCTAGAAATGACGAATGGCACCCACAACTGACTACTTTCGCCCCACATCTGACAAAGCTACAGCTGACACTAAATTTATATTGTTTACTCCACGCTACATCTTATCTATGTGTCTTTTCGTCAGCGCTGTGAATCTTCTTCACTATGTTAACCTCCATCAACAACTTGCACTCGATTCTTCAGTAACATTTTTTAGAAGAAAATTCTTCCAAATATATAATATTACGCATGCTTTGCATGGATAAGGGCAGTTGAGAAGAGAAGGCAGCATCTGAACAGGAGGCTTGGAAGACTGATTGATTTATCCATATTTATTCTCCGCTGACGAGGAAGCGACGATGGGCGATTTTATTTTGGACTAGTCCTCACTCGCTTAGGAGTTGACCATATTCCAAGTTTTCCAGTTGACGTTTGACTTTTTTTACGTAACTTTGCTGCTTGTTTAAAGCCACCAAGCAGCAATGATCGTCGGCTATGATCATCCTAAAGCGTCTTATCCAAGGACGCAACAACGTCACCAGGGTTTGGGTTGATCCAAGATCATATGATCAGGATCATCGTAAATACGACTCCAAAAGATGCATGCTAACTAGACTAGATGTTTCTTGATGTTTATCACATCCTCATCAGATACAAGTTTTAGATTTTAAAAGATTTGCGCTTCACCTATTTTTTTAAGGTCAAAACATTTTTTACAAGTCAAAATACTACAAGTTAACAGCATTTTGTCAAACAATGTCTTATTGAACAGTTTTTTAGTTTTTAAATTTGGAGATATCAATCGGTTAATTAAGATTGGTACACAAAACTTTATTTTTTGCAAACCTTGTTACTGATCTAGTGGATAGAGCGTCTGCTGCTGTAACGGAAGACTTAGGTTCGATTCTTGGTAGGGCCAAATTAATCATTGTATAAAGAGTATTTGTAGCTCGCTTGACGTGCAGCGTTGAAAGGAACAGTGAGACGCCTCCGTCGCGTGTGGTAGATAAGTGGTAGCTTGACTCGAAGATCGAAGATTCCTCCGCTGTCTCCCAAAGCAAATAGACAAATAGTTTGTACGAGTAACTTGGCATATTCATGATCGTTTTGTTATCATATACCGTGTAGATGCATCACTAAATTCTTTAAATATCCCGCTTATTTGCTGCGTAGAGATTTTGTATCGGCAGAAGCTATTTATTTAGGATACATCTACGTACGCGTGTATTTGTGTATCACGTTGTCTGTTACTGACGCATTGCTTGCACTATTTGTGTAATTTGCCTATATGAATTCAAATTGTACATGTATTGTTAAAGCTCCCATTGGTATAGATGTGTAAAAGTTATATTTGATTCATTATTACGTTGCAAATATATAATTTTCGTCATGACTTATTTTAAAAAACGCACGTTTGCAAAACGTGATATTGTTTTCTGCAAGTGCCTTTACATGCAAAGACAAGGTTTTTAAAGCAAAATACCGACTGTCTGCAATGCTGGCTGACCGACAAACTCAATACCGAAGGCTAACGACCGATTTGGAGTCATGGGTCGTGACATATCACCCCCAAAAGATTTGCTTTTGTATGTACATTTTTAGGGTTGGAAATGGGATTTGCTATCGTTCGTAAATGACTTAACTAAAACAAAATATAAACCTATACAACCTGTGTTATGCTAGTGCGTGGAAAAGTGAATAGTCTAAATAAATTCCGGTACACCAGCAATTAGTATTTAAACTAATTAACTGCAAAATTGCATAAAATTTAAAATAGTTAAACCTTATCTAAATATGTAAAGAATGTAAAATTTTGATGAAATTAGTAAGGTTCTTTTTGATAAAGGCTTTCCAGTACCGAAACTTTTCGCCAAAGGAAACTTACAACAAAAATGATATGAAGAGTAAAATTATGCGGTCACTCTAATCAAATACTACAGAAAAAGTTGATAATTTTACTAGATTAAAGTGTACTTGTTGCAACGATCATTTCAGCAATTTTTCACCATTAGTTTTAGCCAGAATTATTCAGTACTACTTTGGTTTAAATATAGACCAAGTTCAGCTTATTATATGCTGCAGAAGATGAAAATTATAAACATATTAAACAAAAGTTGAAAAAAACAAAACGAATACTAAACCTAACGTCAACACAACAAAAAAGCACAAGTTAAGCATGTATGATTTAACGAAAAGTGAACATTAAAAGCTGTAAACAAAAATTCAGAAAAAAAAACAAACATTTAACGTTAAAAAATCTTCAAAACTTTTACAAACCTAAATTAACGCACGTTTAATGGTTTTTTGCCAAAAAACCTCGATGGTCGTTTTGCCCATTTCTCGATAGCTAAATGTCTAAAAATAGGCGTATTTAGTGAAAATAACTTTCAGTAAACATCTTAAATTATTTGTTTTGGGTCGATTAAGTTAAGAAGCGTTAAGTTTACCATTGATGCACGTTTAAGACTTTTCCAGTGTTTTCTTTTCGATATAAATTCAAGAAAGCGGCTTATATAAAGTAATATTGTTCGCTTTTACTAGAAAAATTGCTCCTAACCGGACCAAATATTTAGCTGTTATTGATTAAATTTTTTGATGGTATTTGTATTGTTTGCTTCTATATTTAACTTCCAAGCCAAAAGTTGTATTGTGTTGCAGAAACTCTTTGTTTACGAAACAACAATAAAGTTTCGTAGAAAAAATTTTGGCTAACGTAAGAGATAGGTGGTGGGTATTCGTGCCTACACCCATCGTAATTCGGCCTGAATCGGATCTGTTCAAAGCTGCTTTTTTGCTGCAACAGAAATTTGCTTGATAGATCACTCATAATCGTACCTTTTTTTTGCGTTATACTGAAACGAAGTGAACTTCTCTCGGATCGCGATCGAGCTTAAAAATCAAAATCAGTATTGTTAAGCGTTATTTGGATTTAGTGTGACCACATAATTATAAGGTTTACGTTTATGCGTTTGATACCTACTGGTAACTAAATATTTAATCACGTGAAACGATGTATGGAAATGCATAAAGTACCTTGTGTAATATCAATTATTATTGCTTTGATGCATATGGTAGTGTGTAGTTTATGTTTTTTTTTTCTTGTTCGGTTTCGAGAACCGCGTTTTTTCACAACGGCGTTCTTTCAAAGCCAAGGAAGTAAAACTATTTTTGTTGCAGCTGCAAGCAATAAAATCAATGTTGAAGTTGACATTACATCCGTCGAAATCTTAAAAAACAATAACAATTAAAATGTAACCTCTGTATCATATCTTAAAAAACCACAAATTAAAAATAGTTTGCTCATTACGCTGATATATAATTAGCTTGCTAATATTTAGATACGAGCGATGCAAATGATTCTCGCATTCCAGTGATACCTAACGATGGCTTTATCATTCGTTCGCAGCCACTTCTATTTTCGTTGCTTTTCAGAATTCTGAGATTACAGGTAATAATGAATGGTCATTAAGGTTTTTAATTGGCGGTGTTTTTGGCGAAGCGAAGACCAAGAGAAAGAACACATTGCAATTATTATTTTGTGCATAAAATATAAACAGAACTCTTGGATCTGCTATTAGTTTGGGCACGCCTTCAAACGTGAAGAGAAAGTAATTGATTGTACCAAAAGTGTTGATAAATCAAATATCAAGAGAAACCGTAACGTTTTCGGCTACGCATTCTTTGTACTGCAAAATCAGAGAGCAGCAATTTTTATCAGTTTGCTCGATTTCTAGGCAATTTACGCCTCTTCGTAGAGCCTATACGTACTCGAATACAGCGAATATTGAAATATCAAAAACCTTAATGATTAAATGTAAACTTTTTATATCGTAACAAATCACAAATTAAAAATATTTTACTTGTTGCGAACATAATTATAAAAATTGGCAAAAGTTGAGGAAATCAGATTGGCAACCTTGTTAGTAAGAGCTCAGTTTCTTCCATTTTGCTTATGAACAAGTGCTTTAGCGTTGATGATGTTGCGTATTGTATTTTCAAGTATTGTCGGCGGGGGATTTTGCTTTCGAATTGATTGCGTCATACTGACGTGTCAGACTAACGACCGACCGTTAACAAAAAATTATCATCAGTTCCGTGTTTGATTAACCTGTTAACCTTACAATCGCAGTGTAATGATCAAGGATTGCAGATGAATAGCAAACATTCCAATTAATCGATTTGGAATCATTCCAAATCCAATTTTGTTCGAGTCCAAATTTCTCTTTTTTGAAGTCGTTTGCTAGCGTGTAGCCGATTTGCAAGACTTGCGTTCTGTGTCTAATCTGACGCAGTAGCGCCAAGTAGACTTTGTAGGTGAAATTCGCATTAGGTTACATTACAAAATTTTGCTGCAAAAATGCCTATTGCTAAATTGCCAATGTATGCTATGCTATGCCTTCGCCACTGTTGATCCGGATTTCAACCAGAAACAGCTAGGCTTAGCTGATTTTTCATGTAACTTACTGATTTTTTGATGAAAGGTGAGCACCTTTTCATTATCTTCCAGAAATTAATAGCTGAATCAAAGACAAAGCAATCTTAAGTTTTTTGGGGGGGCCGTCACTGTTACGTCACTAAGATTCAAGAAGAGTGACCAAAATTTTTTTGATACTAGATGAGAAACACGAGACAATTTTTAACACCAAATTCAAAAGAAACACAAGGTAATTTTTAACACTAGAATTTACGAACACGTGCGGAGTTTCTTGACGACAGAGGATCGGGCCTCCACTCTTGCGGAGTGCGGTTGACTCCGACTTTGTTCCGCTCAAAGAGATACTGCTCGAAATCAGTTTTATTGGAGAAATGAGAACTACTTGAGGTTATAACGAGGTGCTCCATATCTTTTCCCACAATTCCCTTTATTCGCGAAAATACGATTTAATCCGCTTGACTCCGTACCATAGCAACCCTGCATTTCACAATTTTGTGACCTCACGAAAGGCAGAGCTTGGAAAATTTCGTGCAGACTAAGAAATGCGGTTACAAATTGGTAGCAGTGAGTTGCCTAACCAAATCTAAAAACTTGGCTATTGCTAGTAGTACCTCTAGATCCAGTACTGATCTGCAGTATGATCATTTCTGGCTTCAAATTTTATATCATTTTTAGGCTAGAAACATCACCAAAACTGATCTAACTTTGATACAGTATATTATATTACTCGTATAATGTCACTGATAAATTAGTGGAATTGTTAGTTAAAGCAAAATTCTAGGCTGTTATCTTCCTCATCGAACATCGGGGTTTCTTAATTTTAGAAAGTTTGCATGCCTTTTGTGGGGCACGAAATTGCGAAATGCAGGGTTGCTAATGGTATGGATTCAAACGTATTGAATTGTATTTTAGCGAATGAAAGAAATTGTGGAAAAAGGTTTGGGGTTCTCTTAATTACCACAAATATAGTTCTTATTTTTTCTATAAAAATGATTTCGAGCAGTATCTCCTGTGAAGACGTGGCACATGCTTATCGAAAAAATTGCTAGTTTAGTAGTTAAGCTTGAGATTATGACCCGTATTCTGCTATTCCTGATAAATTTTGATTTATCCAAAACATATTTAAGGAGGCCTGAGAATTATCCCGAAAATTTACTAATTGCGGTAAATGCTGCATCAAATCACTTCAATTATTTTCGAACATTTTGTGTCAAATAATGTTAAACTTTTTCAGAATTTTTGGAAAAAAAAACACTCATTCAAACCCAATGTGACCGCTCCTGTCTGCTAAATAAACAAACGAACTTTGGTTGGTTGAAAGCATTTCTTTGTAGTAGATGAATTTGCGTTGGGTCCAAAAAATAGCCACGCTTTTAATAAACAAAGTGTCTGTTTATCAGCCGGTTGATTGGGTTCGATTCCTGGTCAGGTCAAACCAAAGACTAAAAATTGGTATTCACGTTTTTCCTCCTTGACGTTTAGTAATTAAAAGGGACAGTGTGAAGTCTCCATCGTGCATGATAGTCTGGTGGGTAAGTGGCAGCTTTACTCGGAGGACCGAAAGGTCCCTTAGCTGTTTTTTGGCCAAGGCAACTGGTGAATGAAGTGTAATTACAATTGGATTACGTTTTGCAGATTTTACGCTTTTGCGTCTGGTATTTACACACAAAATTCAGCCCCTCCTTTGGAATGTCAGCTGACTTCCTGTGCAGAAATTTCCATATATATGCTGTGTTTTTTGTGTTTTTTTTTTACTGGGTGGGGCTAAATTAGCTGCAAATGCCGATTAAAACTATCACCAAACCATTAGTTAAGGTTAATATTGGAGTTTGCGAGAACGCTAAATGCTAGATTTCCAATAAAGGAGAAATTTGGAACATGCTTCAAATACGAACTTCGTGCTGGTTTAATTAGTTGATAGTAATTAATTAGGGTTACAGGGTTAGAATAGTTTTTCATATTTTGAATCGGCACTTAAACTTTTACACGATTTTTGAGGTTAACATGACGATGAAATCCTTTCCATCTCTATTTTCAGCATTTGTTTTAAGTGTAAATGAACTTTGGAAGTCATCATTTCAACCAGGTACCTCATAACTTGTTCTATGCAAACTCATTACGTTTTTCCCACGTAATCCAGTAAGAGCTCCTAACGTCAAATGAAAGTCTTGCCAATTCCAACCAACTTGTTTTCCCTTGCCTGCCTGGTTGAACTTTCTTATCACAGGCAAAAGACTAAACTAAAAAAAAATGTGTTCGTTCAAGTTTTCGTGGCACGTAAACCACTTCAGCCAGTCAAAAAAATGTAGAACTCAAGAAAAACAACACAAATCTAACAAAAATCTGAACCAGCTGATTGTGACGCAATAAAGAGAAAAAGTTTCTACCAGTTTCTCTGGTCTCGGGCAGAGATTTATCAACCTGATTGGGCTTAGGCTCGTGATTGGTACCAACTTTTGACCAGTTTAGACTTGAGAATGACATATTTCTACGAACAAAGACATTTTTTTTGCAAGTAGAAACCTTGGCATACAATTTTCATATTTTTTCTAGTATTTAAATGATACTTTAACTCTTGTATTTTGGGTTCTGGCGTAATTTTCAGGGTCTAGATGAACGTTCAGACTTCAGAATGGGAGTTTGCGTCTAAATACTTGGCCTGTTGACGACTCCGAGTGGACAAGTTACGACTACAGTCAATTGTCATATAAACTGTTCGATTTGTTGAGTGCGACAACACATGAACAATTTTTCGTGCAATCTTACAATTTGCAACATTCTTCAAGAGTTTAGTAATGTTAAAGCAATTTATCGCTAGCCCATTAATTGGTGTATTCCTGGTAAGCGCCCTCTCGTTTCGTTAGAGAGATTGTAATTATTATTTTCCGGTAAAAAACTTATATTGCTTCATAGTAATTTGAGCACTACGCCTGTGGTAAATAGTTTTAAGTCCCACAAACTTAAAAACTTCTTAACTGAGTATTACTCATCATGCTTGCGGCCAGTTTCTGAAGTTGTTTGCACGCAGCTGATAAGCCCCAATTACGTATTTGTCAAAAAAAGAAAAGAAAAAAAAGCATTACGTATTTGTCAATTGCAATTGGCCGAGTGCACCGGTGCAGCCAGAGAAAAAAAAAGGTGGGGACCAAAATTTTTAACATTAAAGCATATGAAAATCGGAAAGTTTTAATGTAGGCGAATTATAACAAATTACAAACGTTTAGCGATAGCAGGCAGGAGTCCTGCCGTCGTTCATGCAGCAGACGCTTAAAAAATAAATAAATGAAAGGGAATAAAAGTGGTTTCAACTGGTTTTACAATTTTATTTTATTTGATGATGCAACAGCGGACGCAAAAAACGCGTTTTGTTAACGTAGGCCATACGAGAAAGTCGCAGATTACTGTTATTATGCAGGCAAGCTGGCATAATAGTATTTCAATTTCCAAATGTAGTGTATTGTAACAAATGAAGAACAAATAAAATGTACAATTCGCAAAAATATTGGAGCAACCTCCACCTACACACGAAAATGATTGGTTTTTGAAAAAATAAGTGCTCCCTATTATTATTTAAATTAATTGGCACGTACTGCTTGCTAGTTTCAAACAGAAAAAAATGCCCTGTATTGTGTTTAATACAAAGTTTTGCTGATTAATTGCTGTACTGTTATTATTATCGTTGGTAGAAAATAGGGATCTAAGCATAATAATGCGATAGCGATCGACCATTTCTTGCGTGCGGTTAATTCTCTCAATTAAATAATGCGAATCTGAACGCGGCGTTCGCGAAAAAAATGGTCGTAGCGAAGTGCAATGGTTTTATTAATACAGCATGCCCGCGAACGAAATTTGGTTCGCGCCGAAAACTGCGTAGAATGCTTCGAGAGAGAATTTTTAGGCGCGGCCTACACTGTTCATAAAATCGCGAACCTACGGGCGAGTCGTTAGTTTGCTTCAACAACAGATTGCTTGTACACTTTTGCCCCTGGGATTTTACACGCAGTGTAGTAGATCGGTAATAGGTGGACGGCGTCTGCGTGACTTTTTACTCGTAACCAGCGCACTCAGTTTAGACTTTGACACCATTTGAACAACCTCGCCGGACTCGCTGCTCTAATAGACAACGAGAACATTGTTACAAATCAACGCAGCCATATGGTGTAATATGCGGACATAGAAATTGATCAAAAAAGATTTCCTCCTAAAAATAAATTAGCGTACTGTTTACTGTAATAAACATTTGACATTGTGTAGTTTGAAGTTGTACAATTAATTTAAATCAGCCGATACCCCGTTCCCCCAAGCCCAGCTGAAAATAAGATTAAAGGATCAAACTGACCATCGTAGCTACGCTTTTGGTAAACAACAAAAACTTTTTGAGCAATATTATATTGATTCCGCCGTTTTTCTGGCAAACATGTTCTCTAGGCTGTTAGTCTAAATGTGGGCCTACGTAAGGCAGTAAATCGGCGGTGATCGGTAAATCGGCAAATCGCGTAATCGGTAAAATGCACCCAATACAGTATAATAAAAAATCAGTTTCGACGTTAGGGGTTCTACTTTTCGAAAAATAATGAGTTTTAAAAGAAAATGGATTGTGTTTTTTGGTGCAAAATCGAGCTCCTTTCTATCTCGTTTGCGTTCTCCCGCAAAAGCAATGCGATATGCTGACGAGACCTTATTATTCCAAGACAGCGCAGATGCGGGCTACGCAAAGATCGAGCGTTTTCAATAAATATCAACACTGACTATACAAGCATTCCGACTCTCCGGGTTTAGTTTCTACCCTGTGTTGCAAAAAGGTAAAGTGGCTAAATTCTTGATTCAATAAAATTAAGTTTTTATGCGCTATTTTATATTGATGTGACGTAAGATAACTTTCAATCATGTTACCAAAATTGACTTTTAACTCATTTCCATCATTATGTTAACTATGATTCACTTTATCATTTCCATAACGTTTTTTTCTACCCGAATATCCCGGAAACAATACAAGCTTGAGGGCTGAAATTTTTTAAGATAGAGAAGCTAATGACCTTTGAAAAAGTTTTCAAAAAATGCAAAAGTTTAGACGTTGCTTGTTTGCAACTCAGTGTGGAATTACACTCGAGTTGAGCGTTTTTTTCAAATTGTTTGTTTTTTAAGATTTTTTTTTTAAAATCATTTTTGTGAAATTATGCACTTTCGAGAGGGGGGTCTGGTCCCCCTAATACCCACCCCCTCTGGCTACGCCGATGGTGGAGTGGGTACATAACACGCATGCCTCTTTCTTCTTGAGCTGGTGGAAGTCTGGCCTTAATTCTCTTTCTCGGCTTTTAAATTGAGCCACTGTAGGGCTCGGCAGCGTTGCGACATTTGCTTTCAACCAAGCAATTTACTCACACTGGTTGCCCTGTCTGGTGAAAGATTTGCAGAAAGAACCCCAAAAAGGTTGCTTATAGCGTTTAGATCAGGGCTGCCGAAACCTTTCGTGGAAGAAATTTTGCAAGAAACCAATTCAGTTTTTCTTAGTTTTGTTTGGTCACTATCTAAAATTCCGACAAACATCACATCAAAATACGGTAAAGACCTTTGTTTTTGGTCTTCACTTACGTTTCTACCGGTTTTTGCATCAAATCTCGTGAAAAACCGTTTTCTAGTTTTTGCCGGCACTGACTGTGTTGCCCTCTCAAAGTCACCACGGCCCGTTTTTCAAAAAAATTTGGCACCGCTTATTCAGATACTTACTTGTTTAGATGCAAAGTGCAGTTATTTTTCACTTCACACCAATTCATTTTGTCGCTCAGTAACAGAACAGAGTAAAAAATTTTGAGTTTATCGTACGATGGTTTTCCAATGTTTATTTGCAGCTTTGTTTTAAGTGTGATTGGTTCAAACTGGCTCGCAAGCTGGCTCGCCATCTGCCGACGAGTTGACGCTTCACAGAACTCGCGAAAATTAACCAATAACCTATCCTGCTCAGTATCCCAAACTAGTCCTAGAGCTTTAGAATCAGGGAGGGGTTGAGATCCCAAATCAATCTTACAGAGGGGCGTCTATAAGAAAGGAACCGCGTAAAGCCTCTACTGTTGTGGTAGACAGGTGGGTAGGTGGCAGCTTGACTGGAAGACAACAAGGCCCCTTCGCTGTCTTCTTGCCTAGGTAACTTGGTAAGTAAAGATGTAATTTCAATGAGTCATAATTAAATCTACTCATTACACTCATTAGCGCAATGGAACCTAGTATAATTAGTATTTGCTTTAATTGCAGCACTCTTCTGACATCCACACCGTTTGGCTTGACTTGGTGTCCTTTTCCTTGCCTTACATCACTAGTTCAATGCCAGAAGTGGCGTCATCACTGACGCCACAGCTCTGTCGGAATCTAGAACTTACCACCAGCCTGCTTCTGGATTCAAACAAGAAAGCTACAATGACAATGGTAATAATAATCAAGTTAAAAGATTTTTGGGCTTGTCAGTTCAGAAGCGTTTAGATTTGTTTTACATCGGGTTTTTCCGTTTTTTTTTCAAGCGTTACCATGGTTTCCCACAGCTGAAGTTTGAACAAGATAGGATCGCATGATCTGGGTTCAACCCCACCTTGGTCACGTTGTTGCGTCGTTGGTAAGACGCTTTACGATGATTATGTTTGCTTGGTGGATTCAACTTCGGTGGCGTGGCGTGGTGACAAATTTACATGGAAAGAAGTCAAAAGTCAATCGGAAAGCTTGGAATGTCGTCAACGCCTAAGCGGGTGAGAACAATTTGTCCAAATTAAAGTGCCACTGTCACTCTCTTTTAAGTGGAGGATAAAGTAGATCAATCAGTATGAGCACATCGCCTTTGTTCGTTAGACGTTTTTAGGATTATTGTAGATCTTTGATTCAGGATGCCCTCTCTGAAAAATTCCAAATCGCTTTTTACAAGATTTGAACTCGGTCTCATGTTTTGTAAGATTCGAAGTTTAATCATTGTATCAATCTAGCACAACAGCTCATTTGCTTCTCAACATTTTTTGCCGTTCCGAAATTTGATTCTTTGTTGTCTTGGACGATTTTCTTAATAAAAAACGTGAAATTTCATTCTTGATTACTTATAGGTCCGCTGAATTTTCGCATCTTTTTCGCTTTGATGTGGAAAATTACACTAAAAACTTGCAAGGTTTTGTGCGGTTGAGTTGATTTTCCTTTGTTTTGGGTTTAAACGTGATGTTCCCAGCTAGACAGTTGTGCTACATTGTCCCGTTTTGAAAGATAATACTTATTCGCTGCTAACTTTTTATAAGTACAAGCCCCTGATAATTTTGAGCGTCTTGTGATTCTTGCAACTTTCCTAGTTGGTTGGTGTTACTAGGTTCTTTCCTGCGAATGAGAGCATGGCGAAGCGCAAATGTTTATACCACAGAACTCCAGTTGGACTGACAAACCCTTAAAAGTGACCATTTCCACACCATTCAAAGAAAGGGGCATCCTTTCACCACTCAAGCGATATCTGCTTGTTTTGAGATACGCAATGCACACTCAGAGGGAGTTAAAGCATGGCTTAGCTGGAATTAGCGAATAAAACTTAAGCACCAACGCTTGAATTGTTTTTCTTTTTGCAGCAGGAAATTGTGGCATTTAAAAATTACTTGGACCAGAGTTGTTTGAAGGGTTAAATTGGGACAGATTATAAAGATCATTTTAAGACGATAAAAGAAGCTGCTTCAAAAAAAAAACAGTATATGAAATCAAATCTTTTATTATTCTCGCTGTATTAACGCCGAAGTGTGTAACGAGTTTGCGGGGCCCATTTCCGCATCATTGTGCCGGAGCAATACAACTCCTTTTGAAGTAATGTTGCAGCGGTGCAACACTGTGTCCGATTTGACTGGCCCTAGATTTAAACCTCAGACCTCCTGCTCCAGAGACGAACGCGATACCGCTCGACCAACTCGCCGGTGGTTTAAAAATATGGCAAATAAAAATGTTTGGCCTTTGGCGAACATTATTTAAAAGGAAGTACTTACTTCTTCAAATTCACTTTTGACATATGATGTCATTTTTGGCTGGGCATATTTTTTAACCCATGGTTTGTGTGAAGCCAGTTCATGTCAAAAAGTGTCAGGTTTTTATTTTTGGTCGCAAATCGAAATCTTAAACCTGCAACAATTGAATTTTTCAAGTGGTTTAGTATTGCCAAGAATGTTTGAATTCTCAAAAACTCAAGTTGAATTTGTCACTTGCATCACAGTTGTTGATTGATTTCTGGAAGCATTTCAAAAGCTTCATGTTTTTCGTGAAAGCAATCAAGTACAGTTGCTGCTATCAGGCCCTGTTTTCTTTTAGTTATCCATCGCTGGGCTTATTTTTAACCCAGAACTTTTCGCCTAATATTCCATTAAAAAAAAAAATTTGGCCATTTAATCACAAGATTCCTATACCGAGAGTGCTCAAACTACTAATTCGGTGAGTGTAAAGGAAATTCAGTTAAGGGGTTTTTGGCGCTTGAGCAACGGCTCAAATCTATAATATTGTTGTTAAATCATTATTCATTTTTTGAAATGATGCCCCAAGTGCTCTTGTCCTAAACCACCTTCAACTGAATTTGAAAATTTTTCAGTTACTTTGAGCAAAATCGCTACACCTCTTTCGGTATTCACTGAAAATTTAGGTCAGAGACCGTTAAATGACCGAAAAAAACTAAACTTGTTAATTCTAAAACCAAAAAATATGGCGTACACTGAATTACAAGCATTCCAGAGTATCCTTGGTTTGTTTTAATCAAACAATATTGATACAGACAAGCAATGGACACACTGTTAAACCTTAAAAAAACAAAAAAACAATGGTAATCCTTCAAAGGGCACACACACTAAGAATACTACAGTAAGCGTAAATCAACTGCCAAAAGTATGTACTGTTTTGTTGGGTTTTTCACGTATACTTTTAATCAAATTCATGTAGAATAGTAGGGGCTTGCACATTCCACAATAGAAAAACACTTCGAAAAGGCTAATGCATTCTAAAAATGCGAGAAGATCAAAATACTATTACTCACTCAGTTTGCTTTGGTTTTACCATTACAAAAAAAAAGTTTTCCGATGTGACGTTTCGCTCCTCAGTGACGAAACGAAGGCTTAAATTATACTTCAAAGAACGCCTTCTGGGGCAATTTGAGTGCTTCCGATGAACGTAGCCTAAGTATTGTATTCTAGGTTTGCTTTTTACAGATTTTCTTGATTAGTTTACAGTAGTTCAATAAGATTTATTTTTTCAATATAAAATAGCCAATCCAGATAAAATAAGTTAGTTTAATCTTCGAAAAAATCAGTGGTAATAATTTTAGTTCGAAATCACTAAATTTCGTTTAGCAAAACAATAAAAGACAAATGGAAAAGCATAATTTTACCATTTTAGGTCACACTGACATCATGGAACATATGAACTCAGTTGTTAGAAATGGGTAATTTTTGGAAGGAGAAAGTTTAGAAGTATCATCAATGTGTTTAGTTGCTCTATTTATTTCCAATTAAATCTAGCTCTCGAGACTAGACTTTCCGGAACAAGAATATGATTTTGTTTGTTTTGTCTTAATTTCTAGTTTAAATATCAACGTCAGAGCAATTCTGCTTGTGGAATGCAATTTTCTTGACTGAAATTCGTTGAAACTTTGGTTTGAAAGGTCATGAACTCAAGCAGTAGTACTTAAAACAAAAATATAGTATCACATCACTTCCGTCAGCAATGTCTCACACATGTTTAATGTCAGCCTTAAGGTTTAACAAATCAACCGAACATGTTTATTATGAGTAAAATATGACGTTGATTAAAGTGCCTGCCTTTTTTCCTTAATATCATTTGTGCTAAATCTAGACACCCCTGTTTGACTGTCTGCAAATGGGGTCGAAATGACATTCGCTAATTGCATTTAATCACTTTGAAACATGGTCGTGAATTGTTTTTGCTTGCGTTCGATACGTTATATGAAAAACTACGTGTTGCGTCATAACGGCTACTGCAAATACTCTGATTTTAAGGCGTAGACGTTAATGTACAAGTAACCTTGATTTTAATCAACAAATACTCAAAAATTGTCTTAATACATTGATCGATAATTAAATTGGATGCAATTGCTAACAATGAAAGATTCTCTGAAATGTTGCAGTTTGGTAACACTAACAAAACGCACTAGTCAGACGATAACGTTTTTGGTTTCTTTATGGTTATTGAGTCCCGGTTTTTAGTGATTCTTAATCTGAAAATAGTTTTTTGCAGCGGGAACATAGAAATGTCCGATATATAAAATTATGAAAAGAATTAATTAAAGCTTCTTTCGACTGGTTAGGTAGATGTCATATTCAAATCCGGCGCAAAAGATGTGTATTTCTCGAAACATGCCTTCATTACACGTATTATTACCTGACAAGACAAAACAATACTTGGGAAATTTTTACCTTTGGTCGTATTCACGAAGTGCAGCTTAATTTGGATTCATCACAGCTTTAAGCACCGAGTAGTGTTCGTGGAAGCCATAGCAGTCAGCGACAATTACCGGTGCAATTGTATTTAAATACCGAGACAACGACAGATCAAAAATACAGAACTTTGATTACTCTTCTCGGATTTTTTTGTTTTGCTCATGATTCGGTTGAATGCCAAGCCACTCTTTCGCGTATTTGAAGGCTACTCGAAGCCATTAATACTGTATACATTAATTAGACTATATGCTTTCAAATATTTGTTTACATTTCAAAAACGGGTTTGGAAGCGATTGAAGCTTCGTTAAATAATGTGTCTCGACTCTCGAGTGTATCAAGTTCAGGCCGGGACTATTAAGCGCGAACGATTAAACGAGGGCCGATTGTTCGAGATTATTGTGCGCATTGACTATTATGAGCCAAGATCATTAAGCGCCAGAACTTTTTTTTTTTAAACTTCTTGCCGAATATGCCAGAATTTTTGGCTGGAAGGTATATTATTGATGACTTCAGCCTCATATCATTAATCACGTGACCAAATCCTTATTGACGAAACACCCTTTGTTTCAAGGAAGTTTAGACTAACCTCCAACATATTTGTAAATGGGGGGACTTTTTTAATCCTCCTAAACTTTACTTAGACCAGTGGTTCCCAAACTGTGGTTCGCATGCCACTAATGGTACGCGAGAGTCTTTTAGGTGGTATGCGAGCTACTTAAGCTTACTTAAAAATTTGTGAAGACGTTTAACTTTTAAAACTTTCATACTTTCATCTTCGAACAACTTCAAAAACTTTTATATAAAGTAATTTGCGATATTGCGTTTTAGTTACCTTTACTTTGAGGTTTCGCACGTTTATAACGCAACACTTATCTTGTTTAACATAAAAGCTTTTTATTAGCTGCATTAAAACCACTGTAAATTATGTCAAAAATGAACCGCGCTTTATACTTCCAGTTGCGAAGATTAGCTGGTAGAGAGAAAACAACTACGTTCATCGCATTAAAGCTATTTGCCGTGTTTTGCTCAGTTTTTGGCTGTTTATGTCTTCCTGAACTGATGTTCGTTTAAACTTTAGTACAGCTGCATTGCACGCGATAATTTTTCTTAAACGATGATATAAATTTTTTTTATCTTGGCATGTTCTGGTCAGATGTAACTTAAGGTGGTCCACGAACACTGTAAAAAAGCTTAGTATGGTACGCGTGCCGAAAAAAAAAAATGGGAATCACCAACTTAGATTAGACAATAAAAAGGAGTTTTCGTCAAAATCGGTTTGATCGCGTAATCAACGAGATTGACTGGAATTTCCGGTGATTGGGGTTCTTGCCAAGCCGTAAATGTCAAAGCATCTAACAAATTGATGGCCAAGTTCGGATTTGTTTTTTTTTCGGTTTCGGCTCATTACGGATTGAATATGTCCGTGGTATTTCCCCGTTTTTTATAGAATAATTGTTACTCTGCTTGTAGCGAGATAGATTGTCATTGCCAACCATTTTGTATCACAAAAAAAAACAAAAAACAATTAGAACAGCAATTCTGATGCAACTTGCGCAAGGTAAAGTTGTACTGTACTATATTGACTAGGTTTCGAATACAACGATTGAGTTCATGCTGTATAGGTTTTATGTAAATGGTTTAAAAATAGCTTTTATGAGCAAAGATATATTTTACAATATTTTGGGATGCGAGTAAAATTAAGATACAGTCAAACTTCGATACTATGCCACCCTTTGGGACCGAGAGAAAGTGGCATAGTAGCGAGGGTGGCATAGTAACAAGGATTTGTAAAAACCGCCTTGTGATGTAACAATGTAATGCCACGTTGTATTGTACGATTATAATTTACATGTATTTCAGTATAATGTACAGTACAGTGCAGTAGTTTCGGGAAGGCCAGTGTGATGCAAGCATGCGATCGGCTAGATGACGAAGTGCATGAAATCCGCAGAAAGAACATGCGCCAGCTGACGATTCCTCAGAGTTTTGGGCTGAGCTGCAGTAGATAACTTGAGAGAACATATTACATGCACATACTGTATACTTTTGCCGTTTCACAGCCGTTTAATTGTTTCGTTCGTAGCGTTTATTGTTTCGTTAATACACTGCAATACTGTACCTCATGTGGCATAGTAGCGAGGGTAAGTGGTGGTATAGTAAATATATTTTCTATTGAATTTAGTTGGTGACGATCAAAAGTGGTATAGTAGCGAGGGTGGCATAGTAGCGAGGTGGCATAGTATCGAAGTTTGACTGTATCTAAATTACTTGTGCCTAAATTAATGCTATACGGTAATCCTTATTTAACGATGCTTTTGAAAAATTATTGCAGTGCTGAACATTAAATTTACATTAACTATTACAAAATATACCCAAGTAGTTAAAAAGCATCTTTCAGCGTACTATCAATTAGCACGAGAGACTGATGTTTTAATGTAGCAAAATATTTTCAGTATCATGAGACGAGCTTTCGTTGATACTTTGACCTACAACTGCACACGTTTTCAGTTGTTGTAAGCTGCTTAAATTGATTCAAGAAGAGTTTTTTTTTATTTACTGATTAATTTTAACCTCCGTTTGGTTTCCGATGATTTACTGCACTTATCAATTGCAACGTCACAAAAGACGAGCTACCTCTTCTTCCGTGCTTCATTTGGGGTAGAATAGTGATGCACCCACCCTACAGGTCGTGAGAGGCGATCAATGGGCAGGTGGGCGCACATCAGCGGTGGCCGCTTGTGTGGTGATGCTGTACCCACTATTAAAATTTTGTGAAAATGGCCTTTTTCTCTCCCTGGTTTCTTCACATATATGAGGTTTTGTTCTTCAGCGTTTTTGCTCTACAGGAAAGATCCTCGGAAGCTTTAAGCAATCAAGAGTAACTCTTTTAAATCACATTAGTTTGGTGCAGCTCAATGGGTTTAATTTTTTTCGCACATTTTGGAAAATTTCAGGTTATATTTGCGATTGCACTCGCTATTTTAAGGCCTTATTAGCAAAATTTTACATAATTTTTGTTAGTTTTCTGTCATTTTGACCAAAAAGGCAATTTTTTCGGGGTTATTCTGTAACAATTTCGGTCAATGACCGTAAGAAAAAAAATTTTGAGGGACTTTCAGTAAGTAGCTTGGCGTGAAGCGGTGCTTCTACTCTGCACTGCATTTCCGCAAGATACAAAACATTCAGTCATTCGTGAGATACCCCTGGCCCTAAACTACAGTATTTGATGATTGATCTAAATTTGTTGCTCTTGTTATGCCAGCCGTATTGATAGACTTTAAATGATTGTTTGGAGCTATCGTTAGTAAAAACACTCCCTTGCTTCAAAGTTCTTGAGTAGTATCTTGCCACGGTAAGGCCAAGCATATCACGTCTTTAATATTTTTTATTTTTTGTTGCTTTACAAAGCATGCTTTGAAGTGCAAATGGAAGTTTATCATCTAGTTCGTGTTCTGGGTTTTTCCATTACCATCAACACGCATACTTATTTTCCCAGATTCCGATCTGTCATACTTCACCGCTCTAGATCTCGATTGCAAATGATATAGATTGGTCCTCATGTTTACCATTTTAACTTTTTTCAACACCAACAGCTGGAAATAACCTTGCTGCAATAGCATGAGCAGTGCACGCGGAATATGTAGGAAGCAATAACTTTTCAGTTGAGTTTTAAGCAATTTTACCAATTTTTTGATCTTTCTTTCTTCGTCTCCAGGTGAAAACAGGTTTCCCTGTTCAAGCTTCTGTTTTTAATTGCAGCGACCAACCATTCGCATTGGTTTTAAGGACTTCCATTAGACATACTTTATAATTTTTTTTCTGTTTTATGGCTTAAAGATTTGGCTTCCACACTATACTGAATTGTATAGTAGCTTTTTCCCTTGCAACAATGTGTTTTTGCTTTCATTGTGATTTTACGCTCTGAATTAAATATCTCAGCAGTTGGCGTAATATGCTTAAATTTTAAGTTTATAATTTAGCATATTTTAAGGTTCGCGTATAATCATTGAGCGCTGCGCTTCGGTTTTAACCATCCTTTAGTCTAGAATTCCTTGCTTAGCAAAATTAAAAGTGCAATTTTTATTGAGAAACGTTTAGGTTCACTATAACCCTACCTATTATTCAAACGTTGCCCTAACCACTAAATCGTCTGACGCTCTTGTCAGCGCAACTAAGCCTTGCTTTCCTTCTAGGCTCAGATTGCACCAATATGTGTGCCCGCTGTTTAAATGGTGTGGAAATAACCACTTTTCTCTCCTAATTCTCCAGTTCAACTGAGGCTGTGTGATGCAACATCTCTCTATTGTGCCGTGCTCTCATCCACAAGAAGATCCTGGCATCTCCAACCAAGGCACCACCATTTGTGGTAGACAGGTGGGCAAGAGCAGCTTGCCTCTAAAACCGAATGGTCCCTTTGCTATCTTCTATAATGTAATCGCAATTACCAGTTGAAATTGTTTTCCATTTCAGAGCCAAATTCCACCTGATTACGTAGTTACCCTTCTTAAGAGCATGCAAGCACTGACTCACTCAACCCTCTTCATACAGAATGCTCCTCATGGGGCTCGATCTGCTTATGTCACAAGTAAGTCGGATTTTGCATCTCATTCCAATGTTGTCGTACTTTATCGAATTGGTAGGAGATAGAGCTTTCGCAGCACATACAACGAAGATGTTAGTGCCCCAGATGTGGAATAATAAAACGTTTTGCTTTGCGTTTCGGCTAAATGAGTAACTCTTAAAAATTCGTTTATTTTTATGGAACTGCAATTGGGTAATTGCGTAATTTTTGCTTAACTTTAATTTGACTTTCTAAGCTAAAGGTGGTTAAATCAACTTTTCAGTAATCACTTTTTGAGTATGTTTCTACTAGAATATGTTGGGGAAAAGCAAATGTAAATGGATGTTACCGTTTTATTAGCTTAGTGAGTAATGCCCCATAGCACTGATAGTGTTCTGATCTAGTTCTTATTCTTGGCTAAGAAACCCAAGAACACAGTTATTTAAATACTGGGTTAAATCGCAAACAGCCGCATCTAATAAGCGGATTATTTAAACTCCTTTGTAATTACGAAATTGGGGAATGTAGGTCAAAGTTGCGTAATCACACCGTAGTTTAGCTGAGCTTGTCGACAGCATGGGATGTGTTATGCTGAATGTCCAGCAGGGAAGCTGTGAATACCAATTTTTATGGTCTTTGGTTTGACCCGACCGGTAATCGAACCCGAGTCTACCGTTTTGGTAGCAGACGCTCTATCCACTCGACCACTGATCAGTTAGAATCGTTCCCTTTATATGATATTATGCTTTTCATTTTTCAAAATCATACCATAATTTTCAAACGAGTTAAAGGTTATCATTTTTTCCTACAGCCTAATTGTCTTCGTTAATAGTCAAATTCTAGTATTTTTAGCTAGGAAGGTTACCATCCTAATGATTATGTAGTTTTCAAGGGTTTTACGGATATAGTCAATCAATCAACGAATAAAGTAATATTTCTAATCGTTTTACCGGTTGCAATTAATTTTGCATGTGCAATCCCGATCTCCTCATTAAGTAAAGAACTTTATTTGTCCTTGTTTTCGAAACATACAATGGTCCGATGTTGCAATGAGTTTGATTAATTGCTGCATGGTGATCCTCATGTCACGAGAAAGTGGTGGCGCATACTTTGAACGAATCCACACCCGCGTAGACGTTGACTATTATTCTAGTTTTTTGTTTAATTTTTGATTTTGCTGTTTCTTTGTAGCCACTAAGCAGTGATTGTCCTAAAGCACTTTAAACCTGAAGTTGCAATAACAAAATGACCTGTTTCCAGCGCGCGAATTGAACTCACATCATGCGATCTAAGTCGTTGCAATTTTTTTTGTAACTTTGCATAGTTAATCTTTGTTCACTAAGTTGTCATGACTAGCAGGCAGTGAAGAGACTTGCCGGTCTTCGAGTAAAGCTGCCACCTGTCTACTACACACGGCGGAGGCTTCACTCTGTTCCTTTATCTAAATGTCAAGCAAAGAAGCTGTGAATGCCAGTTTTTATAACTTTTGAATAGATCCGACCAGAGTGCGGGTTAAACCCAGCTCATGTTGTTGCGTTCTTGGATTATACGCTTTATGATGATCATCTTGGTGGCTTAAATCAAGCGGCAAATGTAGTGAACAAGAATTTAAAGAAATCTCCAAAAACTCTTAAGGCCTTTCAAGACAGCAATAGCTGAAAATTTCGAAAGTTTCAAAGAGCATTGTCATTTTTATTTGCAAAACAGATTAAAAACAATTAAGCAAAAAATGTCACAACATTTTGAGATGGCGTTACAGTCGAATGTACATAGTTATAGATAGTTTGAGGAAAAACGTTTGGGTTTTTTTTTGGCGTGAAAGATGGCTTGTCAAGTTGACGCGCTACTCAACACGAAGTTATGCCATGTCCCTGGTTTCAGGTCCTTATTTTATGTAAATTGATTTTTGATGGGTTGTCACAATATGTCAATTACCAGTGTCGTACAGTGTACAGTGTGAAAAAGAAACTTGGCTCTGTTCCTAGAATTTTGCACCAACCATTGGCCGAGTGGTGAAGATGTTTGCTTTCTTTTGGATAGGAACTTTTTTTTTTACTCCAAAGCACTCAGATTGGATCAATGTAGACAATAGTTGCCGATAGAGCGTCTGCTACTCAAACGGCAGACTGGGGTTTGATTCCCTGTCGAGGCAAACCAAAGACTATAAAATTGGTTTTCTCAAGCAATTAAAGAGACAGTGTAAAGTCGCCACGGTGTGTGGTAGACAGGTGGGCAGGTAGCAGCTTGTCAGACCGAAAGATCCCTTCGCTGTCTCCTGCATCTAGGCAACTTGGTGAATAAAATGTAATTACAAAATACTAAAGGTTGCCATAGATTGCTTACTTGCGTCTCGATTCCCGAACTGAAAATGCGTCGTTGATCACTTTACACAGAAAAAGCCGGAAGTAGCACTTAGAAGTGCGAGGTTAAAAAGAACTACGAAAATTGGGTTGGTAGAGAAGGAATCCTATGGTGGAAGAAGTGGGATGAAAGTTCAAATTGTCAAGAAATGGATGATGTGAATTAACACCTTTTAGCGGCTCACGATATTGGATAAAAACCAGACTGCGATTTTCAAGGTGTATTGATAGTTCTGTAGTTTATCACAAAACGTTTTAGTTATAAAGTCGAAAGCACAAAAGTGAAGCACAATTTCGTGTCGAAATCTAGCTTAATTTTGGTCTAATCTATGGAGCGCCGTTTGTGTACCCGAATTTGTGCACTGCTTTTTTGCCTATTTAATTAAATAGTCATTTTAATTAAATAAACAAAAATATATAGTCAAAGTCGAAATAAATAGTTAAAAAAATTGCGCACAAAATAAACCATTGCGAAAATAAATAGTCAAAAAAACTACGCAAAATAAACCGTTGCAAATATAAATAGTCAAAAAACCTGGGTTGCAAAAATGCCCTACAGACTTTTTTGTATATTTGTTAGTGGAGCGTGACGAAGCGCTCTCGGCTGCTCTTTGATGCGCTCTCGGCTCCTCTTTAATACGCTCCAAGAGCAGCCAACAGCGCTTCATCACGCTCCATTAACAAATATACAAAAGTCTGCAGCACATTGTTGCAATGCTTTATTTTGTGCGCAGTTTTTTTACTATTTATTTTTGCAACGGTTTATTTTGTGCGCAGTATTTTTAACTATTTATTTCGACTTTGACTGTATGTTTTTGTATATTTAATTAAAGTGACTATTTAATTAAATATGCAAAAAAACATCGCACAAATTAGGGTACACAAACGGCGCTCCATTCTAATCGCTGCCAAAATCTGCAAGATGTTTCGATTTTTTCGTAGTTTTTACAAAAAGCCGCAAAGAAATCAACTCGTTCAAACGTAAATCTATTGATAGATTCTACAGGTTTTGAATTATTTGCTTGTTCGTGGAATTTGAGAAAAACAAATTCCGTTTGGTGCGTTGTGAAATGCTGTTTATTCTGCTTTGTGCTAATTGTCGTGGCATTAATTAAAAAAAGCTGCTTGTATTCAACAAATTTCACGCAAACCTAAAAAACAAAGAACCTAAGCTGCCAGTTTTAATCGATAGTACGCAATAGTGATCTGCTGGTTTATCATTAATCGCTGAGTTAGCTGCATCTGTATTTTGGTCTGTTTCGCTTTTCGTTCTTCTTGTTTTCTCGGTGAACTGCATAGTTTGAAGACCGCTTCTGGTTGGCTTTTGAAACTGGTTTAAAAAAGATTTCCTGCTTCGTGGGCTTGTCGCTGGCGGCTTTCTTGCCTCCAAGGGTTAAAGTTTAAAGTTAAAGAGTTAAAGTTTAAGGTTAAAGGGTTAAAGTGTAATAAGGTTAAAGGGTTAAAGCTTGAGGTTTTTATTTACACTTGACTGTAAGATATTAATGCTGCCAAAACTTCTAAATGGCGAACATAAAACAACTGTAACTCTCAATAAACTTTTGGTTATTATGGGCTGTTGGAGCTTTCAGGTCTTTTCTGTGGATGAGAGCATGATGTAATGCAAATATTGGACAGTAGAAACCGGAGGAGAAAAACGAGATTAAAGAATGAGCACCCCATTACCACACAGGTGGTCGCCGCTGGTGGTTGCCGATTGGTCGCCTTTTAGGACCCGCTGAGTGAGCGAATACACTTTTCTGTTCGAAATGAAGCATGGGAAATGGTTATTTCCGACATGAAGTTCGCTTGTTTACATTTGCTCTTACAGATTCAAAGTAAATGACAAACAGATTGAATTTGAAATTATTCTCCAAAACGCATTAAGCGCCACTGTCAACTTTCTAGTATGTATATTCTTACTATCACGATCTCATTTAAGAAGTATGGTCTAGACCACGATCAAAATCAACATTACGCATGTTTTTTCAGCACCAAAAAAGTAATTAAACGCCAAAAAAGTAATTTAAACGAATTTTGATTAGCCAAGTTTGCATATTGTACGTGAACCGCTTTCGAATCTAAGTAGCTTTCACATTGAAAAGGACACTAGCACCGCTAAAGTCGCCCGCTTTCGGCCCATGACTGCTCAGTGCTTATGCTGGTAAAAGATCAAACATTTTTTAGATTAAAATTGTCATTACACCGTTACTATTCACGGCGACTTATGAATTTATAATGGCCATGAACTATGAACGAAGACAATTAGGATGAAATTAACATTATGCATGCTGTAAAATAATACTTTTTTCAAAATTACTATTTCTTATTTGTCAGTGATTTTCGCTGTTATTTTTGTTTCAAAAATAACTATTCCAAATGTTACATTTTACTATGGTAGCAAAATTGATTGCTATTTTCGAGTGCTGCTAGAAAACTCAGATTTTTATCAACGCTTGATAATTTTTTGTTATTTGAATGGGCTCAAGTAAAGGCAGATTAAATGTACCGAATACTCAGATAGATTGCTTAGAACTTTTTACTTTCTAGTAGTTAAAATTTGTTTTAGGTTGTTATTAGCGGCATTGTGCGATATGGGCATTGTTTTGTGACATAGTAAAGATTGTTTTTTCTGTGAAGCGTGTAAACAGCGTGTGCTGACGCTTGTCATTTATGGCGCAGAGTGAATTGATAGTTGCTATAGGTTGCAACAAAAAAGCAACAAACAAACACATTTAAGGATCAGTATGGATTAGCCCTTGTTTGCTAAACTGCCGTGGTTTTTTGTCACCAACCCGCTATGAGTATTGAAGGACGTTTTTTTGGAGTTTTCGAGACAAGGCTGTATTGAGCAAGAAGCGTTTTTGTCAACGTTTTACTACGACAACACTAGCATACCTAACAGAAACGACATAAATGTTCTTCGCGGAGGATTTTTCAATTTATATCTGTTATACAATGTTAACTACGCATTAGAAGAGTTTTTGTTTTGCTCGGTGTAGGAAAATATTTTGCGCTGAATAGGTCTTTTTGTTTAAACCTTATTTTGACAAAATTCGCCATGAATGCCTGTCATTTTGATCGGTTGAGATCCAAAATTTAGTCTTAAAACTCTTTTCATCATGCAATACTGCACTAAACGCGTTCATCGAGTTGCAAAGATATTGAAAAGTTCAATTTTTCTTCTGGAAAAATCGTGCTCATAGTTTCTCGTTCCATATTGACCTTATCAAGTACTCAATTAAATGTACATACAAGACTTCCCAATTACGTCATTGTCTACAGATGATGGGTTGTTTTTGTGGATGGTTTAAGTGCATGAAGAAAACGTGTGGATTCTTACCCTGACCTAAACTGCTGCAGTGCAAATCCTAATTTTTGATAGTTAGAATACTTTAATATATGTTGGCGTTTTTAAGCGTGGTGATGTAAATCTGGATTTTTTTCATCTTCTATGCGTTGCCAAAATTTCGCATTTGATATTTAAAAGCATTAAAACACTTCGGTTTTTCCAATCTTTAGCATTTTGAAAATTAAAGCAAAAACGCGAGTCAAAAATTAGAGTGGACGTTTTTTAATGATGTGCTTATTCAGCTCATTGGCTTTTATTGTTGAAAAATTTGATCTGAAACACCTCGCACTGGTATCGTTGAGCAGCATAAAGATGGTTTTGATTGTCTCCATAAACTTTAAAGAGAGACACATAGCAACATGCTGTCCGCTAATGTTCCCACTAAGAGCTTGTTTAGTGTGCGTGGATTGAAACGCCGTGTGAACTCTAAATAAAAAAAGTCTTCGTCGCAATTTACTTTTATCTTAGTCCGGAATCTCACCTCCAAATTTAGGTGAAGACCAAAAAAAAGGTCTTCGCCGCAAACTGGTTGTATCTTAGCTCGGAATTCCGGAATTTTGCCCCCAAATTCAAGTGATGACCAAGACAAAAAGGTCTTCTCCGTAAATCGGTACTGACTTTGGCCGGAATTTCTGATCACCTTGATTTCGTAAAATAATTTTATCAAATTTCACTTATGAGGCTTGCTTGTCTTATCAACACTCATGCAGTGCGCGTCAGAACTGAAGCCTTGCGCGGGGGTTCGAGGTTATCTGCGCCGCCGCGCAGCTTAGAGGGAATATAGCTGTCTGCTCTGCTTTCCACTACGCGGCATAGATGTATTGGTCCGCTATTGCGCTTGATGAACAAGAATACGACCAGTTGGCTGGTCTGTGTTGTGACTTGCTGGTATCGTACTTTTTCGGTAGAAAAAGGCGTTGTGTAAAAATGTTTTCTTTTGTTGTTGTTTGTTCATAAAGGTTCTTGTTGATTGATACAATTTTCCTTGAATCGTTGAAGAGCTATGTAATTTTCTATTTGCAGCAAAGGTTAATGCCGCATGTCTACTTTTGCACATAACCCTGCAGATAAATCGTTTCTCGGCGTGATATATGTCGTAGGGGAGCGAGCCCATTAACTGCTTATTTAGCCATAAGCATGTTGTAAAAATGGTAATCATTTCACGGTAGAACAAAACTTGGCGTTCTTACTATTTAGTGTCGATTCCCCGGGGAATGTAACACCCATTAACATGGCGTTCGTGAATGTGATATGACATTCAAAAATTATTCAAAGGTAATTTGAAGTAGGGAGTAGTAAAGTATAGTTGTTTTGTGAAGTAGTTTCCTCAAAATGTTATCCTCACTTTTATGCTGGTCTTTTTTGGGGGTGAGATGGAGGAAACCGTTTTCAAATTACTTATAGAACATATAACAGTATGATTCTCCTGCCAGTATGAAGACATTTAGTGTCATTAAAATCTAGATTCGTATACGATTCTTTTCATTGTCCTATTCGATCATTTTCTGTTTGCATTTGATAGTGTCCGATTTGTAGTTCTGAAGTCATGGGTGCAAATCTTCATGCAATCAAGAAAAAAGGTTGCAAAAATAGTTATAATAGTACAATATAATGTTTTTTGTGCAACTAAGCGGAAATATGCCAATATTTTTCTTCCACTATTGGAAGATGGATATCGATGAAAATTATGTTGCTATATTTGGGACTTCGCGCGAGCGCGTAGTACTTTCGTTTTTGTTCATGAATTTTGGCAGATGAGGATTGATTTTGCTTATAACTAGCAAACGGTAAAACGTAGAAAGTTGAAATTTGGACTAAACATTAGAATTAATAAAAGTGTCGTGTATGCCAAAGTTGGGGATCCTGGGTCACGTGATCGTGAATTGAGACACAAAAAACATAAAGAAACGGCTATTTTTTACTTGAAAAGTTTTTAATTCGCTTATAATTCCAAAACCATTAGACACGCAAAGCTGAAATTTGTGCACAATGTGGGTGCTTATGAATGATTTATGCGAAACGAGTTTGGGGCGCCCGGCCACGTGACCAAAATTTTACTAGCCGAAAATTGGCAAAAAGTTGTCAAGTTTGAATCGATATATCTGGGTAATTAGCCTACCGATATTGATGAAAAATGGTTTGTGGTGTTTAAGCACACTATCAACTACCTTTCTTATGGTTATGTTCATTTACCCCAACTTGAACAGTATTTTTCTTGTTTTGCATCTTTTTTCTTATTTTTTTCGTTTTCTTCTGCCGCTATCTACTTTTAAACCGCTGAACGCACTGTGTTAAAAGTTTGAGCGATTGAAGATATCAGGGAGGACTAGTGTGCGACTGAAATTGAGGGTGTAAGGTTGGGGGGATCCCCCTCAATCGGGTCCTCCAAAATTTTGAACTTTTAAACCGTTAGAGCTAGGTGGATCAAATTTTCGGAATGGGTAAACATTAAAAATAAACTAAGTGTAACGAAAATGGGGTGCCATCATGGGGTTTCCCCCCAAACGGGCTCTCCAAAATTCAAACTTTTTAAGCTTTTAAGCCAGATACATGAAATTTTTAAGGTAAGTAAATGTAAAGGGACGATAAAATTTGACAAAATTTGGAAGTTTCAAAATTGGGGGTCCCCGTTAAACGGGAACGCCAAAATTCTAACTTTACCACTCACACTAGATACTTTTCAGGGTAGGCAAATATGAAGAAAAGATAAAATTTGAGGGTATCAAAATGGGGTGTCCATCTCATACAAAGACGCCAAAATTCAAACTATTTAATTGTAAGCTAGACACATTACAATTTCAGGATATGCAAGCAAATAAAAAGGACACATAAAATCTGACAAAATTTGGGGCACTAAAATGGGGTCCTTCAAAAATTCAAACTTTTCAATCATTTGGGTTAGACACATGCAACTTTAAGAATTGGTAAATATAAAAGCAAGATAAACAGGTAAATAGATTATGACTAATTTCAGGTGCCACAATTGGGGAGTCCTCCTAAAGCAGGTTCTTCAAAATTTTAACCACTCAAGCTAGACAAATAACATTTTCAGGATAGGTAAAAATATAATACGAAAAAAATTGTGGATCTCACGTTGTAGGGGTTCCCCAATTATGTTGACACTTCTCCCTCATTAACTGCTTGATAGGTTAATATGAATCAAAAATTAAAGATAACAAACAATGCCTGGCTTCATTGAGGAGATCATGCCAAATGGGTTCATTAAAATTTGAAACCTTTATTACGAAATACTCCGGCTAGACATATCAAAATTTTAAAGTACAGGTGGCGGTTGGCTAATATAAGAAAAAAGGAAGCTTTTGTGCTGATTTATGGATTTGATACAAGATACTGGACGGTACAATATCCAATATGTTGACCGTTGGGTCGCACTGCTAAACAGCGTTTTCAAAATAGGAAAAGCTGTAAAATGCGTGCATCTTTCTGGCCGTGGTAAGTGTTACTCGCTGGAATTTTAAAGATCGCTTTATATTGTTTCATAATAAAGTGAAAGACTGTAAGGAACTGATTTTGATAACTTTTTGAAACCTTTAAACTTCGAGAGCCAATAAACCTCGAAGCTGTTAAAATGAACTAAAACGAGCATAATGTGCAAAAGAAAGAGGTAATTTAAAAAAATAGTTTTTTGACTTCTAACATTGCACCTAGGGTTCTGGAAAGCATAGAGTTGAATAAATAATATGTGTCCAATGTGAAGTCATTGTAAAGTTAGACTCTGCAATATAACTTAAAAATTTATAAGAATTTGATTTTTTGTTTCTAAATATTGTGGTGTACGTATCGTTTTTCATGCTAATTGCTCAGGCAGGCATTGTTTTGATTTAGGTTTAAATTTTGAGAAAAATCAGTAGAACTGTTCATACATGTGCTTATATAAAACTCTTCTTTAACAAAAGATTGCTGTGGGCTAGTTGAGGATGTAGATTTGATACTTGGGATAGTGTATCAAATTTCTGGTCAAGATAATGTAAGTTACAAATCCACAAATCATATTGGTAAAAGGTTCTTTAGAAGTATTTGTTTTATCGAGGGTTTTGTTTGTTACTGCCCTGTTAACAATTGCGCTGCGAAGCAAAATTCTACAAACTCCGTAAAACTTGAACCGAGAATCAAGCAGAGTTGTAAAATTTTGATTGTCCTTTTATGGATACCTTTTTTAGACATTTAAATTTTGAAAGCCGTTAACCACAAACCTGATCAAGTTAATGGAACATTATGAAATTCGAAAACGATGTATTTCAGATCTGACTATCAACAACCACAAACATACTTAATGCAATTGTGAAGTTCTTTTGTTCAGTATTGTTAGATAGTCTCGCGAAGTCCCCGGATATCGCTTGCGATGTCATATTCTTGAATATTGTAACCAATTCAGAAACGCTACTCCGTTTATCGTGGGCTATTTCAAGCTAGTCTTTTATATTTTAAATGAATTCATAAAACTCGAACATTTTCGGTGTTTTACCAAGCGCCCTCTTTAGGAACCTAAGAATACGGTAAAAGGAATACATTAATACACTTTCATAATTAACGGAGGTATGGGGCGCCGTTTGGAAAAAAATAATTTATTATGTAACACCTCTTTTTTGAGCTAATTTACAATAAAATTTGTCCAAAATATATTGGAAATTTCCGACTTAGTATGTACGACAAAATACACTCTAAGTTGGTACAAAAAAAGCCTACTAACGATATCGTAAATTTCCGATATTTATCGGAAGTTTGCGATGTATGTAGGACAAAATGCACTCTAAGTTGGAGCAAAAAACGCTTACAAAATAAGTCGAAAATTTCCTATATATATATCGAAAGTTTTCGATATATATGTACAAGAAAATACACTCTAAGTTGGAACAAAAAGCGCTTACAAAATAAGTCGGAAGTTTCCGACTTAATTGGCTTTTTTGTTCCAAATTACAGTGATTTGTCGCGAGATGTTAAAAAAAAAAAGATTTTTTTCCAAACAGCGCCGCGCACACGCCGTTTGGAAGACTATTGTTTATTTTGTTACACTCCGCGACAAATACACTGTAAGTTGGAACAAAGAAGTTTGCAAAATAAGACAGAAATTTCCTATAGGCTTTTTTGTTCCAACTTATAGTGTATTTGTCGCGAAGTGTAACAAAATAAACAATATTTTTCCAAACAGTGTGTGGGGTGCCGTTTAAAAAAAAATTTTGTTACACTTCGCGACAAATATACACTGGAAGTTAAAACAAAAAAGCCTTCAAAATAAGTAGGAAATTTCCGATTGTTTTGTAAGCGTTTTTTGTTCCAACTTAAAGTGCATTTTGTCGTATATATATATCGAAAACTTCCGATATATGTCGGAAATTTACGATATATTTTGTTGACTTTTTTGTTTCAACTTTAGAGGTATTTCGTCGTATGATTTTATTGTAAATAAGCTCAAAAAAGCGGTGTTGTAAAGAAAATAATATTTTTCCAAATGGCGCCTCATTCTGAAGCACAATAATAATAAATATTTTCGACTTGCAACCAGACTTGGAAAAATTATAATTGTAATTTACAAAATTGTAATTAATTACACGATTTTGCTGTAATTATAATTGTATTTGTAATTGAAAATTTTTCTGCCTATTTTCAATTACAATTACTCTATTATTCACTAAGATCGATAATAACAAAATGTGTTTGAACAATATCAACTTTCCTCCAATTGCAAACTGATATCGAAATTTTCTACCGGTTGCAATCATATCTGACGTCACAAACCGAACATCAAAGTAGGTTAGGGATAGTTAGAGTAAGTTTTAGAGAGAGGGTTAATCATATTCATAACCTACACTTAGCATCTACTCTAATCATAATTAGCACTAACTCTAAGCCAAAAAATAGCCTAACATAGAATTGGCCTATAAAATCAGATGTAACTGTAACCGGTGGTAAGTAACCATTGTCACCATAGGCGTATCCAGGGTTTTTGATTAGGGAGGACCAAACCACAATTCACGTGCAATGGCGTCATCAGAAATTTTCAAAAAAGGAACTTTTTGTGGGGCAATAATATCGTGGAATGGAAGATCTAAAGCCGTGGCGTGTTGTTGGTAATTAACTAGAATTTTCCTAAAGGTAAAGGATAAACTTATGAGCCTAGTTAAAAAGTGCAAATGTCTAACTCAGGAGACGTGTTGAGCAAGCTAATATACTTCAAATGTATCACAGACGGGGGCCTGGGGGCGCCCCCCTATCCAGCCACCGGAGGCTTTGAGTTCTGGGGGCCAAGCCCCCAGCCGCTGGGCGATTTTTTTGTAATTTTTTGAAATAAAAAGCTATTTTAATGCCATTGGATCACATTTTGCATGTGTTCAGAGCCATTTGAAAGAACTAAATTTTTAGCATGTGAAAGCCAATCGAAAAAATTAAACTGTTCAATCCTTTTACTTGCAATTTAAGTCCAAACACGTTAAAAATCTTGCAATTTGTTGTTGAATTTTAATTGTAAATGATTTATTTGGCCCAGATTGGGTAAGTAAGGAATATTGTCTCCTGCAATATTTTAGCACTAAATAATGATTCACGCGAAAATATTCCTTATAGATTTTTGTTTTGTCTTGAAATTAACCAGTTATAGGAGTACATGTACGGCCAGGAGGCCCAGGACCCCTCAATTGAAATTCAATACTTTGTTCAATGAGCATTTTCTCTAGCTAATTTTTTTTTGAACTATTTCATGCGTAAAAACTGGCGAGGTGAAGATGAATTATTGAAAAATATTTATTAGATGGTTACGCTAACTAACCATGTTATTCCCGGGCCGGATTTACATTGCGCAAGGCCCCTGGTACTTTGGGATTTTAGCAACATCTTCCAGCTTAATATAGGTAAAGACCAAAAAAAAGTATTACCATCTGAGCGTGGGGCTCTGACACTCTGTCATATGGTAAATCCGGCCTTGGTTATTGCATTACGTTCATAAAAAGGTTAGATAAGGGCCTGAAGTAGCAGCTTTTTGGACAAAACCCTTTAATTTCACGTGGGTTATACATTTTAGTTAGTAAGCAAAATCGAATTGATCAGGGCCTCCTGGGTGTAAATATTATTGTTAATTATTGTTGTACGCGTGTACTGTTGTACGCGGAGATGTTAAAAGAAACTGAAAATGAAGAAACGAAACTTTTTGTCACATTTTTATCATTGATGGCCTTTTGATTGGGGAGTGTGGCCCTGGGCCCCATCCCTGGCTGCGCCTATGATTGTAACTTCAGTGCTATTTTATGATATTAAGATTTTGTGTGCTTTTTTGCTTGTTTGCCCTTGTGTGGATTTTAAAGCGACGCTAATGGTTCTATTTTGTATGATCATGCTAAATATGTGATACTATTGGTGGAAGTTAAAATAGTTCTAAATAGTAGTAATAACTTGAAGTTGTAACGTACATAATTTCAATTTTTTTACAATTTTTAATTGTGTTAAAACCTATTTTCTTTTGCGCAAATAATTGCGGTGTGATACTATGATTTAGCAAAAACCATAATGTTGCTGAAAGCGATATGAATTCAATAACATACTTGACAATTCCTTACAAACGAAATTATGTACTGCAAAAATTATAGTTAAGCAAAGATTGATGGAAGAACAAGGATAGAGAGACATGGGGTTTTAATAGGTCTGATATAGAAATACAAAACAAATCCTTAGTGTTGACATAAGCAAAGCTCGTGGCTTTGTATGTAAGTGAATTGGTCGCAATGTTTTGAGGATCTTTTCATTGTAATTGTAATTGAAATTGTGATTGAATTACAATTACTTGAACTTGAATAATTGTAATTGTAATTGAAAATTTTAGGTTGTAATTGTAATTAAAGCAAAAGCAAATAATTTTTCCAACCCTGCTTGCAACTGCATCTGACTAGACTAGAATCGTACGATCAGACAATTCAGATTCGGCAATTGATACAAGTGCAATGATAAAGTTAAACATTAGTAATGACGTCATAAACTGTCAGGATTTAACACGGTAGTTGGGTTGCCGTATGGTTACTGAAAGTAACCGCTCTACGGAAACTATATTTGAATACTTACGCATACTAACTGATACGTTCAAGAAAGAAGTGAAAGGTGTGCAATTGTGCATGCGATGCAAAAAAAGTTGTCTTGTTGGATTGATCATTTGCATTATTTACTTTACCAAATCGGTTATCTCGAAATCTGTCGTTTGCTTGGAATTGTTGCTTTCTCAATCGCATCGCAAAATCACGTTTCGTGACATCAAGGTGACGTATTGTCACATCATCGCGCAACGACTACGTTTGTACTGGAGTTTCTAGGAAATGAGCTGTTTATATACGAGAAAAACATAACTTGACCTAATGACCGACTGTATTAATTTGCTTTTGTTTCTTCCTGGTATGTGTAAGGAATATGCGTAAATAGGTCGTAAGCAAATTTCTGTCATGTTATAACAAGTTAGTCAGAGAATTATAACGTAATCGTGTTTCTGGTAGTAAATGCTTTTACAGGTTAATTTTTGGCTTAATTGCAAAACACACTAATACACACATTGGCTATCGCAAAGCATCGTCATAGTTGCCTGCTGCTCATAACTTTGCTATCGTTGCCGGAGGAGGGACCATCAACCAATATTTAACTCCACAAATTAAAATAAAACGAACAAAAGTTAGGCCCGGCCTACACTGGACGCAAAATCGTCAGCGTTTGCGAGCGTATCCTTAGTTTATTTTAACCAACCAGTTTGCAACCGGGCGTACCAAATTTTAGATGAAAACAAACACGGTGTACTTTCGTCGGTTCACGATTTTACGCACTTTGTAGCCTGGTCTCAAAGAGAAATTCGGCACTTTCGGTGTACCGCCATATCAGCGTACAAGCTGCCGATGGTTTAAAATAGATAAGCTGAGAATACGCTCGAACGCGTACAATTTTACACCAAATGTAACCAGGCCGTATGACTCTTTATTCCGTGTAAATCGGAATCAACATGATAGTATGAAACAGTCAATTTGCATGATTACGTTACTAATTTCTTGCAAACCGTAAGTATGCATTCTTTGGTCATATGAAAGAATGCAATTCATATTTCCTAAAGGTGGTATTTTTGATTTACTAATTTGTGCGTATGCTAGGAACCGTCATACAAGATATAATCCCACCTATTGGTGTAAGTAACCGTACAATTTTTTTGAAACAAAGCATAAAATTTGTTATCCTGAATTGAATTTTATACTAAAATTTTTTTCAAATAGCAGACATTTTCCTCTGTGCCAAGTTATTAATTTTCGATACTGGTTTATTTTGTGGTAGAATTTTAGCATTCAAGCTGTTTTGTCTAAAGTAAAATAGAAAGAGTTAATTTTTTTGGTATCGCTATATGATGATGTTAAGTGACAAAAAAATACTACAGGGGTAATAAAAGAAAGAATAACCATCATTTTTATATTTGTCAAGATCTTTTGTCTGCCACTCATGTGAATATGTTTGATTTCATAATTTCAGGTCGATAAAAAAAATCCCCCCGTAATTACGTTTTGCGTAGCAAATCAGTTACTGTTAATCTATTCCCAATTAATCGCGTTTAAAGCATGTTCTGGCTTGTGTCCACTATTTTTATTAGTTGTTGATCATTAGTCGCCCATTATTTTATTCCGGTTTTAAAGGCATCAAAAAAATTCGACATCTTGCATAAGTTGTACTTTTTTTGCTGTGAAATTTTTGTTTGACTCATCCTCGTGTAAGTTTTTTATTGAATTTCGTGGTATTAGTTTAGTATTTGTTTACCTCATTAGATGATAAAACTTTTAAGTTTTTCTCTTTTGTTTTTCCACCGTAAAATCAAATTTTAACACTTTTTGAAATCTTCGATTTTTCATGTCCGTGCCAGTTTTCATTGTTTATTGCTGTGTTTTAAATTATTATTTTATGAAAGATTAAATTTTAATGTAAACCAACACGAATTGCTTTGTTGTTTAACAACTGTTAGTTTGAAAATTTTTACTCGTACTTCACAATGTTAAAACTAATTATCAGAGAGTATTTATTTAAGATTACCAGGATTATTTCTTGTTTAAGTAAGGAGGTTAAATGAGGTAATCGGGTAACATTTAAAATTTTAACTCAGTTGAGGTACTATTATTTTTTACTTTTGTGAATTGATTCATAGCAGGTAATATTTTATCTGTTTTTAATCATTAATGAACAGATAAATTGGACAGATCTTTGCCTGGTTGTATCATTCGCGAGCTTACTGCAGCAATTTTTTGCTGTTGCTAAACCATTAAAAATATAGCTTTGTTGAATTCAAAATAAAACTTGATTTCGAAGTTGTAAAACCCTAAATAATATTACCGAAAATTTCCTGGACTCGCTGAAACAGTTTTCAAAGTTTACTAACACGTAAATAGTCCTTTTTTTTTTCGAACCTTATTTCTTTGGTCGCATGAGTTATGCCAAGCTATTGCATCAGAGATGGAAACCGATCGGGTTACCGGTCAGGTCGAGATTCTTCGACCGGCCGATCAAGCCGGTTGAAACACCGGTCGAATTCTCCTTTCTCGCAACTAAAAGACATTTAAGCACCAACCGAAATATACATAAATATTTTATTATAAATAAAACTTTTACATAAAAAAGCAGTATTAACAAACCATTCCTTTTGAAAACACTTGTTGAATGATTTCAACAAATTTAGGGGGGGCATTGTGCCATGCCCCCTACCTTTAGGCCACGGCACAAAGCAAAAAAGTGCAAAATATACGTAAAATTGCAATTTTATCTTCTTTTCTTTGCCTTGCGCATAGTATCATTAGAAAAAACGTCTCATAATTTAACTTGTTTTCTTCAGTTCTTTTTATGGGTATTTTGTGCAAGTTTTGCGCTGCTTGAAGCAGGTCTTTCAAACCGAAATTTAACCTAAAAAGGTATTAAAATTGAGTTACTTTTGCAAAAAACGCGATATTTTTTTGCGTTTTATTTTCAGAGACCCCTGTCCGGAGTCCCAAATTTTAACACCTCACCCTAGCCTCCCCCCCTTTCTGAAAATTTTTTATTAGATGCGTTGAACAGTGAGCAAAACCTTTTGGAAAAAAAACGGTCGACCGGGCCGGTCAGAAAGCGGTCGACCGGGCGGTCAACAGGCGTAGATTTTGAAATTTACAGGTCTGGTCGAGAAAATCCTGACCTGTTTCATCTCTGTATTGGATCGCCAAGTATCCTTCAGTTTGTATTTTGCACTCCCTAAATCCCACTCATTCTCCACGAAGAACATTATTTTAATAGTTACACAACTTGGTCGTCTTTGAAACACGATCTTTCTGCATTACAGGACGTTATAGACTGGGTTACTTCCTCTTAAGTCGTCCATTAGCGAATGAATTTGCGATTTGCTACTTTTATTGCAAAAATTCACGCGATACATTTTAAATTTCATAACCAAAACTTGAAATTAACTATCTATCTGTTGGAAAAATCGTTTGTTATTAGACCGAGGCATCAAGCATGACACTTCAAAAACATCCACTATATCTTACTGTAAGAGTTTATTGAGAGTAAGCTCTTGAGATTTGAGAGTGAATCGTGATCATATTGTTTCATTTTTTATTTACCTTTCTCTATTTTTGCCATTTTTATATTTGCAAGGTCTGGAAGTTGCCTACTACAGTAATAAGTATAAGTAGATTGCGCACGACTTATAACTTCCTAACCGTGCGTCGTTTCTGCTGCAATTATTTAGTCATGTTTGCGTTTCGTGGAATTTTTGTTTCGAAATGTTATTTGGGTAAAAATTGTGTTGCTAATTGACTTTAAATCATTTACTGCAAAAAAATCATTTCCAGCTGGAATCTAGCAATTTACTATTCCAGTGCAGTCCATAATTCAATTATTAATTAAGTTTCGGAAATAAAACGATGCACGTACATACAGAAAGAAAAGTTTTACTTGAATTAACTCCTGTCTCCATTTCCTATTGAATTCAAGTTTTTTTTTACTGTAAATTTTTTGCCAAGTTTGATCCGTCAATTCTTTAGGCCATAAGGTATTGAATGTTTTGTCTTATTCCATTATAGTCTCTGTATTACGCCGAAACGTGCAACGGGTTTGCTGGGCCCATCTCCGCGTCATTGCGCCGGGAAGCACAGCTGCTTCTGAAGAATTGCCGCTGCGGTGGCAAGCCGCTGGCAGCACTGTTTTCGATTTAATCAGCCTACCATTTGAACCTCGGACCTCCCGTTTCCGAGGCGAACTCGTTACAGCTGGACTAGCTTCCGCCTAAAGAATAAAGCCTTTAAACCGTCATGCTCGTACTAAACGTCAACAATTTCCAGCTAGTTCGCGGTAGAAAGCCACATCCTGCTGATCTGATAAATTCTAGTTTGTTCTATTTCTGACCAAACTAAAAATTTCGATTTTTACGTTATCTTTTCTTGTAGACGCTCAGCATGAAAATGTCGCTTTATAAAGCTTGAAAAACGTTCAGCCGTGTGACGCGTTGTTTGAAAAACTAGCCGCGTGAAACTAGCCGTGTGACGCGTTGTTTGAAAAACTCTAATGTTGCTTGCTTTTTTTTGGCCAGCGTAAATTGAAAAATAAATACAACTAGATGGGAGTTTGCCAGCAAACCCAGTGAACGACCGACGCGTAGCTAAGGCTGTGACGCTCAAAAGTACTTTTTGTCTACCATAAAATCAGCAATTATTCAAAAATATCTGATTATGGAACCTCCAGAAAAGTAGAGTCAAAATATTTGTCTGTTAAATATCTCCTGATATCATAAAACACTGGCACCCTAGCTTGGGCCGTTCAAAAAATTGATTTTGGAGGTCCATTTGGGGGTTCCCTGAGGGCGTGGCACCCCCAAACTACCCCAAAATATTTGTCTGGTAAATCTCTGCTAGTATCATAAAACACTGGCACTCTAAGTTGAGCCGTAAAAAAAATTGATTGTGGGGGGTCCCCAGGGAGGTGGCACCCCCAAACTATGTCAAAATATTTGTCTGTTAAATATCTGCTGATATCAAAACAAACTGGCACCCTAAATTGAGCCGCTGGTTTTTGAGGGGTCCATTTGGGGGATCCCCAGGGGCGTGGCTTCCCCAAACTATGTCTAAATATTTGTCTGTTAAATATCTGCTGATATCAAAACAAACTGGCACCCTAAGTTAAGCCATTCAAAAAATTGATTTTTGGGGGGTCCATTTGGGAGGGTCCCCGGGGGTGTAACACCCCCAAACTATACCAAAATATTTGTCTCTTAAATATCTTCTGGTATCATAAAACACTTGCACTCTAAGTTTAGCCGTTCAAAAAATTGATTTTTTGGGGGGTCTCCGGGGGCGTGGCACCCCCAAACTATGTTAGAATATTTGTCTGTTAAATATTCGCTGATATCAAAACAAACTGGCACCCTAGTTTGAGCCGTTCAAAAAATTGAGTTTTTGGGCCTCATTTTGAGGGGGTTCCCGGCGAAGTTGCCCCAAAAAATTTCTGGAAAAAAAATTAAGTTTGCGGCTCAACAACTTTACACAAAAATTAGATTTCGATGTTTTGTGGTTTAGGAGAAGAGCGTACAAAAATTAGAAAGAAAAAAAAAGGAAAAAAAAAAAGAAAAAAAAAACTCATCGCGGCCAAAAGTGGATTGGTTGGGATGAAAGGGTATCTTAAGACATACAACCATATGAAATATTTTTTGCCATGCTTGAGCCGGTTTTGACTGAGACCGCTTTTTACGCCAAACTTGCGGGGCGGTTTTCGGGTTTTAAAACCAAAGTCACGTGACCTACTGCCTCGAAAAATTTGGTACAAACATATAACTCATTAATCTCAAAGTGCTGTCAAAATTTCATGTAGCTAGACCAAACCGTTCTCGAGTTATAAGCAAAAGTTTGAAATTTCGCACTTGTTGTTGGAAAATGGCCGAGTAAAAACAACGGAACACGCGACGCGAGCGTCGGCCGTTCCAATAATTACAATAAATCGAGCTCCTTGAATTGTTCGAAATTCTATTATAATTTTAATGCAATCTCGTTCTTTATAATTAAATAACCACAAAAAGTGCTAATAACAACGTCTTGTGGCTACATAATTATACTAAATATCTACGGCTCTTCACGTGAAATTTGTATCAGTCAGAGTGCACTGGCGTCAGATTTGCGTAAGCCTTTCGTGATGGCTTGGCCACATAACCTAAGAGACTTTTTCGGTGAAGTATTGCATTTGTTTTCGAGCCTCTTGTTTATTCGGGATAGAATAGGCCGCCCACGCAGTGGGTCAGAAGAATAAGCGGCCGATTGGTACCCTTCAGCAGTGGCTAGAAGAGGAGACGGCTAGTTGATACTCATCAGCAGTGTCCAGGTGGCTACCTATGCGGTGATGGGCATGGGATACCCAGTCTTTGAATGGTGTGGAAATACCCATTTACTCTGTTTGGTTCTCTGGTCCAGCTTAGGTTCTGTGGTATAAGATTGAGCTGGATATTGCAGCCAACTGCGTGCATTACCAAGGGATTTTTTTGTTGAGTTTATCGATCTCAATACTCTTTTTTGAAACTAATCTATACGTACTGAAACTACCTCAGCCAAGTGCTTTTCATATGCATCTGTTGCGTCTGTAGAAAATCGTTTCGAAATTTGCAAACTAAACATAGACAAGATTATACTTGCAGAAAATTTCACAATGCTTGCCAATTTTTAATTGTTTTCAACCAGGTTGCAATGTTACGTTGGCAGTTGTGATTAAGACAAAAGGATGTATGTGACGGAAAAAGTAGCTTATAGATCAATATTTTGAAGAGATTAATGCTTAAAAAATTTTTGTGACGTGAACCGTGAACCAAAACATAAACTTCTACGTTAGTTCATGTCTGGAAGATAACGAAAGCAGCACCATCATTAATTTATCTCGTCCTGCCGCTTACCGGTTCGAAAGTGCTGTGGTACAAATTATCGGTTACAACTGGCCAATGGTCATTATGACGTGCAAATACGACCGTTGCAGGTTTCTGTCCGGTTCGACCAATCAATATTGCTTGTACAGTACAGTAATTGCTAATATGACCTTGTCAAAGGTGCACGAAAGTCAGCTTGGTTACGTTGCAAATTTCTTGGTGATCGGCCAGGTTTCAGTTGGCCATTCCTGAGCATGTCAATATTACAACTTCGTCATTAGACTAATGATTTCATTAGAGACACTAGCTCCAATAGCTTTGTATTTACCATCCATGATTCAACATTGGTGTATGCAAATAATGCGATATTTTCGCTTTAAGGTGAATTTACACAGTATCCGCAATGCGCATTTTCATACGTTTTTTACGTACGTAAAACGTATACGCTTTTCAGTACGGAAACGGACAATAACGGATACGTAAATTTCGCGCGATTTGTGTGCACACAGCATCCGCAATTTCCGCACATAACATTTGCAAATATCAGAATGAAGCAGAACAACAAAACAGTCTTAGCGGTAGTTCCTAGCGTTGTCCGAAGTCAAGAACATGTCCCGATTTCAGTTAATCTGCTCGATATCATAGTTAGAGGAATTGAGGTCTGCTCATTTATTAAGCTATTGGTTCCAGATATTTCTTATTTGTGGTAACTTAATTGATTGTATCCGACGACGCTACGAGTATCTGCTCATCATCACATGCTTTTTTGCGTTATGGCAGCTGTTTAGGAAGAAGAACAACGAAATAAGTAAGCGTTTGTCGTACATCAACGTTTTGTTGGATTGTTACCGTAAGTAGCATTTGCTTCTAGGCCTATTTTAACAAAAAAAAGCTACCGAAAATAGGCTACCGATTCGACCAGCAGCAGCGATTAACTTACTCCCTAAACAAGCTACCAAGCTTGCTTCAAAAGCAAATTCTTGTAAAACTTGACAGAGTGATTACTCAATTTTAAGAGTCAGCGCTTTTCCAACATTAGCTGCAAAGCGAAGTTAGTAAGCCTACTCTCTCCTGGGCACGCCCAACGTAACTAATTAGGGTCGACGTAACTAGCTACGAATCAAAATGCAACTTAGATTTACCATAACTCTGACAAAACCATTGAAACTGATGCTAGCTCAAATAGCCTAGCCTACTGATACGTACGGAAGCGGACAAAAGTAGAGCCATGCTCTACTCGATGCGTACGTAAAATTTGCGGATGCGCTTTCGTCCGGACGACAAAAAAACGGATGTGCGTATACTGTTTGCATATACGTACGTAAAAAAAAGCGGATGCGTTTTCCGTACGTACAAAAAACGTATGAAAAACGGATACTGTGTAAACCCACCTTTAGTCTAGAATCATACTTTTTTCTTGGCATTGGCAGTTTATATGACTTCATAATCAGACGTGGCTTAATCCAGAATCCAAGTCGAAGAGAACTCTCTAGAGTTTTTTCTCACAAAGAACCAAAGCAGCTAGCAGCTCCAGTTAGCCAAAATTTTAACCCCATTTGTTTGCATGCACCTTTGGGTTTTTGACGTTCCTTGTAATTACACCGCTAGATTTACAATACGTCAAATTACTACTTGTATTTTACGTTTGTTTTATGTCAAATAAATTTTTTTCGAGTACCTCATAGTTTGTAAATTCTTTGATAACTGCGAGTGCGTAACTCCACGATCATTGCGTGGTTGTAGAAGAAAAAATCGGCGACATATAACCCGTATTGACCATTCAGCTGAGTTTCAATGTGATTTTTCATTCAAAGTTTCAACAAAAATAGGACCTTTTGTCAGTAAATGATACATACCGGTTGCTACTTAAACATTAAAAAAAGCAGTGTGAAGTTTGGAGCCATACAGAGAAGCGGGAGCATGACTCGAAAGATCCCTTCTCTGTCGATCAGTGCAACGGGAGTGATTTATCAAAAGATTTCTTTCCTGTCGCTGCTGAATGTTACCAACCTACCACGTTGCACTGGTCTGGTCAGAGCTGTAAACGGGCCGACTAGTTCAGGCCCAAACCCGAAAAATAATTTAAAGCCCAAATCATGCCCGAAAAAAAAAACGAAAGTTAGTTAGATCTGAAAAATTTAGCAATGTTGCCAAGTTATTTTGATTATATTTTTGTGCACCTAAGACAGAAGTATGTCTTAAGCCCGAATCAAGCCCGAAATTTTTGTCACCTTTAGGCCCGAACCCGACCCAAAAAGCCCGGCCCGACTTACAACTCCGGGTCTGGTATTTTGTTACTGTTTTGTTGCAGTGCTGCGCAGCTGTTCCTTTGTCTTTTCAAGAAAGTTGATTGAAAACATAATAAAATACGGCGTCGTAGCTTTTTTGGATTAGTCCAAAAGAACTACGTGGAAAAAGATTACTAATTAAGTTTTCAAACACCCTGGCATTATTGTCAGTATCACCTGGTCATTAGTAACCACAAGGTAATGCAGAAAACATCTGGATCTAATGATCATTCTTGTCAATTCCGCATTATCAGATAAAAAAGTCAAAACGTTATCATTTACGATTAAATTTTGTGATTTTTTTATTAGATTTCTGTAGAGATTAATTGTTTTTAGAAGTATTCAAAGTTTCAAAGACGTAAAATATCAAATATGTTTGATGGATTATTACGCCAAGCCAAGTCCACCACTCCCTGAACAAAGTAGGGTAGTCATAAGTTTCAACCTGGTTTAAATGCTGCTGGCCGCAAGCCAAGTGTCAAGTAGTGATAGTTGTGCTGTCCTACCGCACAACCGGACTAGTTTGTCAAGATTGTCATATCGAACGTTGCATTTAGTTAGCGAAATATCTGCGGATTGGATCATTCAGGTTCAAACCGGTTTCATCGTTCAGGATCAAACTGGTTTCCACATTCTGTGCGATTGGAAATTTCAACAGCACGCTAAACAACCGTACCTGTACGTGTATTACAAATTTTAGTCGCTATATTACTGTAAATACTGTAGATATATATTTCTCGCCGGCCAAAGCTGTTTGTTGGGGAATGTTGCTCGCCCGGCTCGTAAACAAGCGATCATGGGTATGAATGTGCTTGAGCGCCACAATATTTTCAAAATTTTAGGTCAGAACTGAGAAGGTTTGGGCAATAGGTTGAAACTCCGTGTTGAGTGCAGATTTACATACGAATTGTAATTTCGCGTATAGGCCTTAGTCAAGAGCTATACAAAATTAAATGCACGCTCTAAGTTACTGCAGCGCTCCAGTCAGCGTGAAATTAGATCCATTTTGTTTTATGATATTAAGCTCAAATGTTACAGGTTGCTGAGAATTTACTGCAATTAATCATTAAAATCGCATGCATGCGTTTTCTAAGTAATGCACTTGATATTAAACATAATGAATCAGATTTGACATCATTAAACCACCAGTTATTTTCAGCATCACAATATTTCTGCAAAATCAACGCTCAATGGCAATTCCTATTCTCATATGCTGTACTCAGTAGTTAAAAAATTTGTATCTTACATACTGCTAATATAATTTGTAGCTAAGTTTCAATGAGGAAAAATTTTCTACCACAACAATTTTTGTGCGTATATAGTCCGAAGACTGTGTAAAATTGTGGGTGTCTCATAAAAAGAAGCCAAGAGACACCAAACTTTACACTCTTAAGAAATTCGTCGTAGCAAGTTTGGGTAGAAAAAGCGAACAAAATATTCTCAAGTTTTATTAATTTATTTTTCACGCATAATGCCACTTTCTGACTTAAATAAAATACATTGCGGTTGGCGGGCGATTCATTTTCCAGGCGACTCGCCGTAGAGTCTTCTCAAAGTTGCCACGCGCTTACAAATCAGTGCAACTCCATGCTGAATTAATTGCTCGGAAATCAAATCGTCACTGCTTTGTGACTCTTGATTCAAGAGTTATTCTACCCAGAGAATAGAGGAACTTTCATCGCCGTGCCCCTCGGAAAGTTTATCTCGCCATTTCGCCCTACCCCGCAACTAGAGACTGGACTGCACCAACATGCTAAGACGTGGAAACGTCAGTGCAGACCTCTAGCCCAGACCTTGGGGTGTGGCCTGCCTGCTAGGTTTCCACGAAGTTCCTCCGCGTCCCGATTTTCCGGAAGGTGTCTGATAACTCCACCCTATCGAATCGACTCTGATTTGAGTCGCAGTGAAATTGCGATCAAGTTGCATAAATTTAAAAACATTATTGGTTGTGCTTATCCTCCCTTAAACGAAATGTGGGTCATCACGATTCTAACGTCACCGAACGCTCACATTATGTTAGTCTACACTCGACAGGCTTCCAAATATTGTGAAAGTAATGGTTATTGTTTTTGCGTTTGTTTCAAACTGACAAAATTTTGCAAAGTTGAAAATTTCTCGCAGCGTTATTGTGTATTATTTGTTTAGACATACCAAGTGCGAAGAACCTCCCTAACATTTCCACTCAATCTCCAAGTAGTGCTCCTCTGTCCGCGTTGGGAAGTTTCTTCAACGTTTTTTCAAGTGGCACTAGTTCTGTCAAGGTAGTGTTTGCAGTTTTTCTTGTACAGTGGCACAAAACGGTGACCCCGGCAGCTATTATTTTAGCATTATATTTGAAATTATACCTATTCTTTTACCACTTATGTAAATTATTGTCTCACAAACTGGTAGTTCTGTCCATATTTTAAAGAAACTATAAAAGAAAGCAATGCAAATCGAACTGAAGCGCGAGGATTGTCAGACACGTGCCTTTTCCACTAGGCTACAGAGATGCGGCGGTCGAATCGTGGAAGTGTCGTATTTAACTCAATAGAAATGAGAGCGGTAGATTGTAACAGTATGGTTACACTGCGGAAAAAACACTTGCAATTGTTTCGATAAATGTCATACCAGTAGTATAAGGCAGAACAAAACAATATACTATGTACTAAGTAATAATCGTATTTGTTGGGTAAGTTCGCCTGGGACGAAGTGAGAATTAGATTGAGAAAACTGGCCAAGTAGGCCTTACATGTCGTCAATCACTGATACCTCTACCAACTTACAGTTTTGAGGTTTGTAAATGCCACGTCTTGGGCCCGATTTTCACTTCTGGACCTGGCTAATTGCTGAGTCATGCAAAAAAATGCCAAATTATGAAAGAGCAGTGCCGTTCAAAGAGTTTATTATGTTAGCGATGTTCTTTTAGTAGCATGTAGATTCTTATTGGCATGGTTATTTCATAATAATTTAGTTGTGATGTTTTGACGTTTGCTGGCCAGAGCTTTAATATTTAATCGTTTGCGTGCTATCTGGCCTAAAGGCTACTAGCGCGGAAGCCTAGGAAGAGTCACCAGAACGGCAACTACTTCAAAACAAGCAGTGCGAAAAATTTGTCTTCCCGTAGGAATCGAACCTGCAGCCAAATCGAACCTGCAGCTAAATTCCAGCCAGATTCCTGCGGGAAGACAACTTTTTCGCATTGCTTGTTTTGAAGTAGTTGCCGTTCTGGTGACTCTTCCTTGGCTTCCGCGCTGGTAGCCTTTAGGCCAGATAGCACGCAAACGAATAAATGGTTATTTCAGTTACCGGCCAGTTGGTTGAGCGGTAACGCGTTCGTCTCTAGAGCGGGAGATATGAGGCTCAATAGTCGGGCTAGTTAAATTGGACACGGTGTTGCCAACGGCTCTCCACCGCTGTAACGTTCGAAAGGGGCTGTGTTGCTCGGTAATGAAATGGCCCCCGCAAACTCGTTACATGCTTCTGCGTAATACAGGGAGTATAATAAAAGATTTGATGTGATTTGACATTTTTTTTGCATGACTCAGCATTGAGCAGGTACCGGGATTGAGAACCGATTATGAAAAGTGAACACGTAAAAACGTTGTTGTTACTTTGTAGCCGCAACGCATGACTGAGGCGCAGACAATTTCTGATGCTTGGCTACAAGCGAGAAGAGCTGTTTTAAGGAATCTGCCTAAGATTTTAAGCTGCTTGGCGTTCGTGTGGGACAAAATAGTAGCGAAAACAAGTGCGAATTTCTCAAAAGTAAGTATCTTTTCCAGTTGGCTCGTTGGGTTCGCCGCTCTTTTTTGTGGAAAAAACGTAGGCAGGGTTCTTAGCAGCGTTCTAGTACTCAAAAACGGGTAGAGTAATCGTCGTTTCTATGTGTCTCGAAGAAGTGGCTCCTTAACTGACTTTTCCCAAACAAGCACGACGTGTTTACTCCTGTCGGCATTGGAGATAATAATCCAGCACTTTCTTGAAAAGCACGTTTCTCAAAACTGTTGATTGCAATTTGTGACCTCATATTGCGAGCCTTGTAGCTACGTTTTTCCACTTCTATGGTGATGGGTGTCGTCTCTTTTGGGTAGTGTAGAAATGGCCCTTTTTTTCCCGATTTTCCTAGTCCAGCTGGGGTTTTGTACTGTAGCATTTCTGCTGCACTATGCTCCCATTTTTAGAAAAGTGACGAGCAGTTATAAGAACAGCGCGTTTGTGTTTGCTGTTTATGGATTGGAAATGTTCGGCTTTTGTAGTATGTGAGATCATGGTGCAAGCGCTTGAATGTTGCATTACAGAATACCAGCTGGTCTGGAGACGGACTGTTTATCTTTCTATAACACTTTTTTTTGCACACTCTTAAGAGTGTACGATGGACATACCATCACCACGCTGTCAGCTTCTAATGAATGATGAGTTCCCATTGGTCGCTCTTAGACTATATTGCTTTTGTTACGTTTTGTGACTATTTTCAAATGTAATACACCATAGTGTGATACTGTGTTTGTTAAGTGAAAAAGAAAGAGTGGCTGAAATTTAGCTTCTCAAATACATGCTTCCCAATACAATCAGCAAATGAATTCTACTGCCACTTTGATGGATTAAATTTTGGTGTTATTAAAAAGTCTATATCCTGAAACGGACATCAGTACAAAATTGGGGGTCTAGCACCCCTTATCTTTGGCCAAGAGGGAGCGAAGGACCATTAGGTTTTCGATTCAAGCTGCGACCTTTCCACCTGTCTATTACACACGGTGGAGGCTTCACACTATCCTTTGCTATTAAACGTCAAGCAGGGAAGCTATGAATACCAATTTTTATAGTCTTTGGTTTGACCCGACTGGGAATCGAACCCGAGTCTACCGTTTGAGTAGCAGACGCTTTATTCATTTAGCCACTTATTGGTCTTTATCAGCAACGTTTTGTTATGAAGGAACGAAAACCTGTGAAGGATCTCGATCCATTCGCTGCACTGGGTGATAAAGAATCAGTGTCACAAAGCATCTTTCAAATCCTCAACCCGATTTCTCTCCAGGTATTATCAGTAACTGTGTAACGTATTCATACTACGCTCGATAACTACCATTACTTGTCTCTTTCGTGGATGACCACCAGTGAACTCAACATTGCTTTTTTTAGAGCGACAGTGGGTTAAATATCAAAATTCCACAACCTCAAGCAAATTAGCTTGTTTTTGAATGGGCAAATCTGTCCAATAAAGACGCAGAAAAATAAGGTCTCCAGTCATTTTGAATCCAACTTCATGCATATCAAATAAAGTCTAAAAAAGTGGGCAACATTTTTTTTTTGAGGGGGGAGCAAAAACTTGAGTCTTACTTTGTTAGTCACAGAACGGTTATGCACCATTGGTTACCAGTATAGTGCAGTTGTTATGTTGTAGAATTTAAAGTGCAACCCTACCACTAATACTCACTCAACCTTTTGAAAAGGTGGACAGCTCGCAAATGTTTGTTGAGATATTATAGAATAGCATAGTTGCAGAGTTAGCAGTCAGCTAAAAAGGGATAGCTAAGAATAGCTTTAGAGTTGAGGTTCACTCAAAAATCGTAATAGGAGAAATAGATTTTTCAAAATAAATATTAAAACTTGTTGGCCAAAGCTTAATAAAACGGTCAATATGTCTTTACTTTACAATATGGTCTGATTGAAGTATTAATACATACAAGTTAGCTTCGGTATTAATGCTAACTCATTTTGGTGCAATATACGTAGTTTTGTCAATATTGGTTTGTATTGGGGAGCGCTAAGCTAACTTGCAATGTATATTTTATGGTACATTTTTGTTGTACTTTCCGTTATTGATTGATTTAGTTGTGTAAATTTGTTGTTGTTTACTTTAAAAACACATTTTGCACCATTTTGGTGTAAAAATAAACTTATTTAAACGTTGTTTACATGTGATGCTTGTAAGGTTAATTGAAGGGGAAGTTGCTCTGTAACACTTACAAGCTATTAAGAGAATTAACCCATAACTAAAATACAATAAACTTTTTGTTAAATATGTAAACAAGTTAGAAGGTAAACCACGAATATGTGTTATGGGATATTGGTACCTCTACCTCTTTGGCACGCGGTTTAGCTAAAGCCAGAACATTTGACATTTTATCCATACTTGCTGTTGACAGGAGTGATAGCAATTTTCTATGTCCATTTTTCAATCCGGTTCTGGCACTTTTTTTTTGCTGAGTCATGCAAAAAAGTGCCAAATCACGAAGGAACCGTTCCAACCAACATGTATGTCACCAAAAGATCATCGCAAACTTAAAATCATCTTTGATTTACACAATTCTTTTGTGATTTGGCACTTTTTTGGCCTGATTCCGCAATAAGCTTGTACCGGAACCGTGACCCGAAAACTGGACGTTTAAAAACTCTAAATATGGCAACAAATTTTTTGATAGTAAAATAACCGAAGTTGTAATTAGTCTTCAATTGAGAAATCTTTGCCCTAAGATACCGTGTGTAAAGTCCATTCTGTTTGAGCAGACCTTGTTAACTTGAATAGTTAGTTTTAGACGCTTGCTTTAAGTTGAAAGTTCTTTCCTCGTCACGACAGAGAATCGGCGATTTACTGTTACAATTGTTCTTATCTTTATTAAATTAAAATGGTCATTTGTTGAAGTGTGTTTGTTGCTTATCGTTTGCTTTTTGCTGCAATGTTATTTTGCCGCACTGTGGTTTTCGAAAATTTTTGTGATATCATCCTTTATGTTTGCTGCCTAGACAGCGGGTATTTGATTGCATCATTCTTAATCCTGTATAAGAAAATTACTTTGGGCACCACTATGGTGTGTCTGTTGCTGTTTTTAGGTTTTGGAGTAAATATCATAATCGATTTCATGCAAAAAATTATGTTTAGCTACAAACAATTTGTTATAATGTTGATTATGTTTAAAGCTTTTATGTTTGCATCGATTTTGCAAAACAGCTGTTGGTTGACTTTTATTGCTACGTTCTTTGTAAGCAAAAAACACTAGATGATGAACCCCCATGAGCTGCACAGACTAATACAGATGCTGTGATTTTAATCGAAAGCGTTAAGTTGTGTGCTATCTAGTGCATGTTTAATTTTTTTATTGCCAAGATATATGATTCTAGTCTCAACCCAATACCATTGCATGCAATCAAATTTTATGCACACGTTTTGGTTTCAATTTGCGACATTGTCGATTCATATCAACAATAGCACAATCTTGCAGAGAGCTGGACAGCGCTGGTTTAAACTTTTTGCTCTCATCAACAGCCCTCAGCAAATCTGAATCAATAGTATTTCTCTGTAACTAATATTTTTATTCGTTTTGTCTCGTCTGAAGTTGAGTTTCGTTTGTGGTTGTGGGTCAGTTGAATCAAACGGTCACAGTTGAATGATTGCTATACCCAAAAACCTCGTATATCCACTTCCTTCTGCAGTTTCCTCACTCTTCACCGCTGATTTAACTTTCAAACCTCTTTTTTCAGTACGGAGAGAACTTGATCTGCGCTCTGGCTGTGGTTTGGGAAAAAAAAGGTCGAGACGAACTAAAACAGACCGACATTTTGTTTTCAAAAGAGTTTTTAAGCGACCAGCAAAGCCAGGTGCTCCAATTGATCACTCGCACCCGTTCATTACATTGTGACGTCACACTGAACTTGATTAAAAATGTAATTCTACAACCTCCGGATTTTCCTCCCACCACCACCAGCAGGAAGCGGAAAATTCAATACGAGGTAAGATTGAAGTGTCTACGTGCCGACCTTGAGGCTTATTGAAAGTTGTTGTTAAGTTACTTTCTCCGTTTTTATGCTCCACTCACAAGTTACCTACACCTCTGCGGTATCTGCCAGAAATTGCTGTATTTATGCAGTCAGGCCAATGGTAACACAAACAGCTAGTTTAGATTATCCTTGTGAAGAGTAAAAAGATGACTTTTGGGCCCCGGGTATTGACAAGAATTGTAACGACTAAACTAACGAAGAAAGCGACGTTGACAATTTTAAGCCAGGAATTTCTTCGATAAGTTCTGATAATTTTTCCATTATTTTATGTAATCTATACCATGATGATCCAGTTGTATTCAAAGATATAAATTAGACACTGTAAATGCTTGTTTTTGTTAAATATAATAATTGCATAAATGCGTAACCTTTAAACGTGTGCTGAGGACACCACGCATTTTGTAAAAATATTATTCTTTTGCCTGTTGTGTATAACGTTGGAATTAGTGATGGTTGCGTATTTGTGGGTGCGCATTAAACTTCACGTACCCTGGTTCTTGCAAACCATTTCAAATTATGCAATCATTTTAGCTTAGTACTCTCATACTTAGTGATACTGTTTATGTATTTATTTTGCTTTTAGCTATCGCGCACTGTTACTATTTGTTATGCTTTTATAACTCTGTTAAAATCCGTTCTTGTATAATGGTTGGGAAATTCTCGTTAGTTTCTAATAGGGACATAAAATTGATTTTTCTTGGAAATAGCTTAAGTATATACTGATAGTGGTTATTTGTGCATTTTCTCCTGGATATGTTGCAGTCAGAAATATTACTGCAAGTTTGCAGCCGGCATAAGATGATCTTATGTAATAAGTCCCGCCTTCATCGTAGTTTTTATTGAGAAACGCCTAGTAAAATTTAAGTATCGCCGCCATTTAGGCACATAAGTTTTCTGTGATTAATGTGATTATGTGTTTAGTATCAATATCTTGATTTTTGTGGAGAAAGGAATTTGCTGTCTGAAATGAAAGCAGAAATGAGCAAAATATCAGTGACTAATGTTTATTTAATTGGTCGCCAAAACTTTACTCCTACTGTTTTTTATACGGGGTGAGGGGGCAAAGGATTTGTGATAAACATCATCAGTAAAACAGGAGTGCTTCAAACCAGATATGAGTCAAATTTATTCACGAATACGAGTCCAGAAAAGTTGAAGTCCTAAACTCAGAAACTTTAAAGTCGCTGGGGTCAAAGAACCACCAATTGGACCCAAAGCTTTTCCAGACTAAATTTATAAAGCATGCTGTGGGCTAGCTCTAAACAGGCCCGCAAGAAAGAACTAAAGTCACGCATATCGGTGAATTCGTACGTTCGAAATAAATGGGACGTAGGATACCGAAAAAGTTCCCCGACACCCTGAGCCCAATTGTCGGGGACCCATTTGTTCGGGATTTATTTGTCCTGGATCCATTTGTCTGGGACCCAATGTACGGACCCGTTTGTCTAGGACCCATTTGGGGGGACGTAGTTGTCCGGGGCCCTTTTGTTCAGGACCAATTTGTCTGGGACACGTTTGTCCTTGTATCTACCGAAAGTGCATGCGCTCCTCTTCAATAGTTTTTTAGGAAGTTAAAAATTACGCTTTTCTGCGAGGTGACTACCCTTTATGCTATTGTCGATTTAGATGCACTTTCATGTTGAGTATTAAGTATATGACACCAAATTTTCAGTACCTCGTTTCAGATTATTAAACAGTAGTTATTATTGACATTAGAAAGGTCATTCAGCACGCTATAAATTCAGAGAAATTATCATATTTCGGTCTTGACATCAACTTATAGTATAATAACGTATATTTTGTAAAATTAGCGGTTTCTTAAAACAATTTTTGAAAAAGCCATTAAAATGTGACAATAATTAGTATTTAATTGAGTGGTCTATTAAGGAATTTCCTTTAATATTAATAATTAGTACCGTAATATTAAATGCCAATTCACGCATGCTTTTAATTGCATTTTACTGGATTTTTTTTGCGGAGGCTTGGAGGGATATCTCTGTTATTTTTCGTACTTTGTTACTAGTGGTAACTGCGCATCCCGTTTCTTCGTAGACTTTTTGGGTTTTTATGTTGATTTTTGGGAGCATATTATTATGTTTAAGAATGTTTTGTTGCTAAAAAGCTTAAATAACTTAGAAAAGACATTGTTGTGACGTCACGTAAGAAAAATCTTTTTCAATTTTAAAACGTTTTAAACATTTTAACTTTGAAACGTTTCTTTTCTCACTCAGGGCGAAAAAAAATACAGGAGAAATGTACAAGCTGCTGATCAAACCCTAAAATGTCATTTTAATCGTGAATTGGTTCCAATTTAAAAAAAGCAAACTTACCCAGTCCAATTAATTGCAATGCTGTCTCGTTAAATAGTAACAACAATGTAACGCATCAATTCTCGAACAATTTTTTATCGCTGGTATTATTTTGATTTCGTTAAACTTCACGACCTGTGATATGTCATGTAGTACCATAGTGGTATAATTTAATTGTTCATTATTTTATTTTCATGGTAGAATGACGTTAAAGGTAACATCGGGTCAAGTTCAAATGGCGCTATAATTATATATTTTTTGTATGCAGAATTGTTAATCATCAGTTGTCCGCCAGTTTATTATTATTTATGCTTCAAAGCCGCGCTTGTATTGCGTAATTAATATTCAATTGCGTCAGAAAGAAACTATATCGATATGTTTTACCTTTTTTCTATGACTGGTTTCCATGGATAGCACTGAAAAATTGCAGTTAAAGTTTTTTTGTGCAGGGATTCTATTTGCTAAAGTGTTATAGAAAGATAATTGCTAATCTGTTTCAAATGTTGCAACTATTGAGCGAAAAGCTCTGTCGTCTTCTCTTTAGTTTCTAACAAATGCATACTTTGCATCTTGCTATCGTAAAGTGCTGCATTCCTCCTCTGATACTTCGCCTTTTTTTTTTTTTTTTTTGAATATCTATGCCAATCAGTGATAACCGGATTTGTCCAGAGTTTCAAAGCTGTCCAGTTTGACAACCCTAAACACCAAGACGTTGCAAGATTTCGCTATACAAAGTCCATCAAGATCAAATACTTTTTTTAACTTTTCACGCTGAATCATGGAAGTCAAGATAACACAAAAATGACTTACACTACTAGTGCCTGTCAGCACTCTGCTTGTCAAAGATTAATTTATTTATAAGTTATTTTTTGCAAAATATTTAGCGATTCCTGCAAAGTCGATAGCTTGCATGCGTAGTTCACGCAGTACTGCTGCTATGATTTGACAAAAATGTTATAGTAATTCCTTTGAATCCATATTATCATTAATATAGATTTCTTTTTGCTATAAAATGTCTATTTTGCGAAAAAACTTTTATAAAGAGACCAAAAAATATCTGCGCATTTGTTGTATACGTTTTAGCTGAGTTAGGACTTAGATTACGGTATACATTAAATAGCAATATATGGCTAGGGTTTAGTTTAGGATCTTTTGGGGGGATATTTTGAGGAAATCGGAGTTTTCAATGTTAGCTAGATATGTCTCGCAATTTTTTTTATGCAGCAGTAGGGCCAATGACGTGAAGATGCCCCGCCAACTCGTTACGAGCCCCTACGAATCAATGCGTGTGGAGTCAAAATTTGAATTTTTTGAGCAAGGTCGGAAATTTTAATGTGCATTGAACAAAATAGCTTTTACTTATGCCAGAATACAGAGGACTAATGCGGGTTGATTTAAGTAAAATTGTCAAAATGTTGGAGATATCACGTGTTGTATGCTTACGAAACAGTTTTGGCGTATCATCTGATTTTCATTGTATAATAAACCTAAAAATGCAGTGTTTTCGCTACAACCTAAGTCTAAAATAAGATTAGATTAGCAATGCATTGACCAAGTATGAATATATTAAGAAAATCAAAATGTTTTTGCGTTTACTTTTACTGCAATTTTGGCTAAATGCATAAAATTAAACAGGATTTTAAACTTTTCTAGGTTTCTGTTAAGGTTACGATAGGTTCAAATTTGTGTATGGTTAAATACAATTTTGTGCTTGTCCAATGCTCTAACTTATGTACAAATGTAAGTGGCATCGAAACAATATTTTTGGCTCAGTATCAACTTGAGTTAAAGGCAAAAAACAAACAATTTTAATGTGAAATTAGTAATTTGTGAACGATACTTGATATTTTGAGCCCTTGAAACTTAGTTGGGTTATAAAGTTTTTGAATTTCACGAATTTTTTTTCATTAAATGTCACATATTAATCTTCAGTAATAACTGCTCTCTTTTCGAGATGTTAACTGCACATAATTGAACATAAAGCATTTTAAAATATTTTTAATTAGAAACGCTATACTTTTTGAATCACAAACGTAGGATTAAAATTGGATTTTCGTAAAATCTGTTGTTGCTTTTTACGCTTTCTCAAAAATTGCCATTTTCATCATCCGCACTTATGAACATCCATATTCGCATTGTAATCAAAATGGCACATAAAAACAAATAAAGACAGTTTATTTTTAACACAAGAACAAAAAACGGGCAAAAGTGGATGAAAAACGTATATGTGTTGATCCCGGCTAAATGGTATTTTTTCGAGCCAAACCAGCATGATCAATAAATGCAGAATAGTAGTAGAGCCTTGTCTTGTAAAAAGCGTTATGCCATTTGCACTGTACTCAACCAGTTTTGTTTTTGATTTTTTTTATGTTCAGAAAACAAATCAAATTGAGTTTGGTCTAAGACTATAGTATGTTAATTTCCGAACGCTGGTAAGGGTTATCCCCCCGCAAAAACTTTCGCATTGTTAACTTCGTGTTCAACCTCTGTCAAAACTGTATAGCTCCACCTTCTGGTGGATGTTTTGTTTGAAACGGGTTTAAACCCTCAGTATTTTAAACCAAAATAATACCGCGATTTTGGCTTTTTTTCTGCATTTTTTACTTTATTGACGGACTAAACAAGCTAATATTAGAAGGGACGTTTTAAGAAAATAGCTTTAATTTCAAGAAATAGACTTGCCAAATTTAGAGTTTTAGTTTTATTCTTTATTGTGTTGAAATATCGGCCGGCGTTCTTAAACGATCTGTTTTGACCAAACTTGGTTTGGTTGGACAGACGCAAATTGCTTGATCCATTTTGACCAATGAATAGGCATACGCTTACTTTTGTAACAATAGGTCTGTTTTGGAGTGCAATTTCTACCGATAAATTTACGTCCCACTAACTGATCGCCACCACTGCCGAAGATGTGTAGCCTATTGTCGCAATGACCCAGAGATGGACCTCTCCAACTCGTTACACGCCTCGTCTTAGTACAGTGAGTATCTAAAATTTGATTTTTTTTTAGGAGCGATTACTTCACTTCGTTTATCTCTTCCTACAACAACAGCCGGCCAGCACCCTCCGAGATACTTGGCCGAGTCTGCTTTCTTTACTTCGAGAATCGGTTAGTTTGCCTCTTCTCATGCCCATGCCCTCGCGTTCAGCTGGGCCGACAGACAAGAGCCGTCTTACCCCGCGATGCTATTTTTTGCTCATTTCCATTGTGGCAGATTTTGTACAGAAAGTGCCTGCCTTTGAAGATAAGAAGGACCAGAAAGATTTACAGGTATTTAGATGCATTTCATCTCTATGCTTAAGCTACTTTTTGTAATGGAAGTGCAAGAATAAGTTTCAGACCTTGCGAACTGCGATGTTAAAAAACGTTCTAAACTTTATGAAACTGGAGAAACGACGCTTTTTGAGGATTAAATTGATATTCTCCAATCAAATAAACACACATTGGTCGATTGATCGTCGAATCGTCAAGGCATTTCTTTTTAAAGTCTCACAGTTTTTTCAACAAGGGTGCTAAAGGCTAAAAGATCATCTACAATAGTCTGCATTTCCACGGGAGAAGCGTTCATGAGTAGTGCATGCAGGTGCATTGCTTTGTTGTTTTCAGTACCACACTCGGGTAACGTTGGACTAGCATAGTATCCGGCCCACTTTGTTTGCGTGCTCGGGTTTTGACAATTTTCCTCCGAATACGGTTAGGCATCTCCAGTGTTTTGCAAACATTAATAAAGCAAACTACTGCTTTTTTATTTGTGCTACAACCGTTAAGTTGTCTGAGTAGATTGTTTTTTAATTCGCATTCGCGTATCTGAATTTTTTTCAGTTGACCTAATTCGATGCATTTGCTTGGCATTATACGATCCCTTTCTTTTCATGGAAGAAGAGCCTACCATAGAATAGTTACTCGTGCATAAATGCTGCATTGCTAAAGGTCTGTTAATTCAGACGAAAAAAATCCTATTTAAAAGTCATTAAAACAATTCATTTGTTTATGTCATTTATGTAACTATCCTATTATGTAGCATAGTTACATAAATGCTCTATTGCTAGGGGTCTTTTAATTCAGACGAAAAAGTCTTATTAAAGTAATTGAAATAATTTATTATTTATGTAATTTATGTAACTATTATATAGAATAATTGTAGAATAGTTACATAAATGCTGATTGCTGGGTATCTGTTAATTCAGACGAAAAAAGTCTTATTAAAAGTCATCGAAATAATTTATTTTATCGTTTTTAAATGATATTCTTGGTTCTGATAACTGTGGAACATGCCAAGCGTATTTGTGGTGTAAATTTAGTACAACTTAATTTTGTTTCATTGAAATCGCTTAATTATTTATTTTTATAATAGCACGTGAAACAGATAATTAAGTAATAAAATTTTAAATAATTAAGATCTTAAATTTCTCAAGCTGTCTGGTGCTATTTCTCAGTGATAACGATTACTTCAAATCTCGAAACAAAAGCGCACGACACGCTGCTTACGATCGGCGCTACAATTGACCCATAACGCTTCAATTAGTAATAAAGGCCCTATGCAAGTGCTTAGCAACAACATGTACTGTTTTTTGCAGTTTACTGGGGATAATAATTAGAATCCGTGATAGACTGGGTTAGAACTGGTGATCTTATAATTCAAAGCTTTTTTTAAATTTTTTGTTTCGTAGTTTTGGTGTTAACAGCTATCTATTCGTTTGGTCCCTTCCCTCCCCTCCTCAAAAAAAAGGTAGTGTTGAAATAGGAAATTGTAACGAGAAGTGTGTTTTGGAAATGCGGTAGCTAGCGGGTTTAGCTCAAAAACTTTTCGGTTTGCAGAAGAGCTGACTTTGAAAATCCTTTTTAGTCGTGAGTTTTTAATTCAGTCAAATGCCCACTCTAGCGGTGTCATCTTTTGTGTTGGCCCTGTTTAAACTGAACACTGCTACTAATTTGTACTGTACATGGCTGTGTGTTGCCTACAAGTGTTGAGTGTTGACGCATGGTACATTTGCTGGTTATAAGTGAGTGTTTGCGGTGAGCGTGGGTTGTTTTTGGGTGCAAAAGAATTTTTATGGATTTTAACAATGCATTTATTCGGTTAATTCTGTACAGGACATCTGTGTGAAATGCATTGACGCCTGCAACGTAATTGTGGATCGCTCATTGGAGCACAGTGGCTGGCTCGGTCGTCGCGCACCATTGGTGTTGGCCTCTGCAGCCAACAGCAACCACACCGAATTTTTAGCTCAAACTAGACTAGCAGGTAAAAGATGTACATAGCGTTTTTACATTTTTCTCTTTTCTGGCCCAGTTGTTGGATCCTATATCTGCTATAAATCCTATTTAACTACTCAGCTCCATGTTGCGTATAAATTTTTTTTTTTCAGAACATTTCTGTATTTTGGAATTGCTTTTCAATTAAGTAGCACCGTAGTTTTTTCAATATTGGCCTGAGAGCTACGAAAATTTGAAGTGTAATCATTTACCCATTATAGACTAAACCACGGCTTCAAAGATTGTTATTGCGGTTGTAATTACGTGTTATTCACCTAGCTACCTGGCCATGGATCAGCAAAGGGACCTTACGTTTTTCAAGTTAGGTTACCACTTGCTTGCTTACTTGTCTATTACTTAATCTGGCAGACTTCATACTGTCTTTTATTGCTGAACGTTAAGCAGGTTTGGCCCGCCCGGGAATCGAACCCAAGTCTACCATTTCAGTAGCAGATTCTTTATCCGTTCCACCTCTAATCGGTCGTTCAACGGTATTTATTTTAGCACCCACGTACGATTTCGCGTCATCCGAATATTCTGACAATGTTGTTGCTTCTGACAAAACTGTCACAAACTTGAAAGGTTCCAATTTTCGAATACAAAAAAACAGCATCCAATACCAAAGTACTGTCCAAGCGCTCGTTGTGCTATCTCAGGTACTGTTCTCCTGCGTGTGGGAACATTGTTAACTTTTGTTGCATAGTTATCCACTTGTCGCAGGACAGCGTCCGACGCTAACTATTGTACGATGTACGCACTTTTCATTGCAATGACTACTACGTGCTTGGACGATTCCGCACCTGTTTAGTAGTTTCCTATTTTCCAGTGGAATTCGTCAAATTCTTGTTAATTAAATTTGCTGCTTGCTATAAGCCACCAAGCTCAGCCAATCATCGTAAAGCGCCTTTTCCAAGGACGCAACAACGTCATCAAAGTGCTGGTTGAACCCAGGTCATTGGATCAGGATCGTCCTAAAAACGACCCTTTTTTCCCCACAGCCATGAAATGCTTTGCAAATGTGAGAGTTTGTGTCGTTGTTTTTCGTGGTGTAGATGACTTGAATGCGAGAAACTTCCGCTTTACTGCTGACTTTTGTCGTGCCAAATTTTCAATTCAGATCTTGTTCAAAACTAATGAACTCAGTTGTCAGAAATTATATGAAAATTATATAAAACTTGTTCCTTTTTAATTTCATGGCTTGTGCATGTAATCATGATTTCAATTTTCTTTCATTACCCTCTATTCTACCCTAAAAATTAGTAACGCATTATTATTAATTTCATGAAAATTGGTGTTAAAATTACACTGTCTGTGTCGCGTGGAAATGCATCAGCCAGAAACATATTTTTTCTGTAGCTCGTCCAAGATTAATAAAAAAGCGAAAAGCATGTTAACATACAATTTAAAGCGCAACAACGACATGAAAAGAAGACCAAATCTAGTGGCAAATTTCTGTTTAGCTTGCAATTGTGGTTGGCCGAACATGCTTTGAAGCCAGACTTGCATCATTTTGATTGTGATTGCTTTATAGCGAGAGAACCTTTTGGTCTTCATTTGCTTTCTGATCCAATTTTTAAATCACACCTTTATGCAGTGGATAAAGAGTTTGCCTATTTAGGGAAATATCGAGTAACCTTAGAAACAACAATTATGGTACCTATATGATGACTATCATATGGATAAAAATGCCTCAGTTTTCATGCTGAAACTTTCGATTTAGAATCTTAGCTAACTTTAATTTTTTCTGCTGTCGAATTTAACAAAGTCTTCAACTATACATTGTTGAGAGATGGCGTTTCAGTGATACTGTATCAACACAAAATTGTAAACTCTCAAATTCTTTACTTGGATGAAAGATCTAACTTTACTTTCGTTAGGTGCTTGCCAACTTGCTCGATGTTGTCTATGGGAGCGAAGAAAAAGAAAAGACGATCCCGATATTGACCTCAGTCATCACTAATGTTGTGCCTTTTGTTCGTACTCGTAGGTAAGCTTGAACGACTTGCTTGAGAAAACGGGAGTGAAAATCAATCTTCTCTGCATTCAGTAGTTCAAGAAGTATTCACTGATTGAAGAAGTATCTGATGAGAGAAAAACGCAAAGCTTTCATTTCTCAGGATTGCTATGCAAAGCGTGCCGAAAGTACCTCGATTTTTAGGCTTGCCTCTGATCATGCAAATGAAGAGCGTTTCGTTTACGCGAACAAGGCGATAGGCTTGGCAGTAAGCAACATTCTTCCAAAACAAGCTATTTGAATAGTGCACCCCTTAACACGTTTTATCGGAATTAACCTAATTTTCATGGAGGATTTATGAAATTCGAATTTATCAGATGTTTGCGGCAGCATCAAATTCAGTTTAGTCTTACTTCTAATAAATTTTTATTTGATTTAAATTCTGTATCATTGCAGTTACAAGAACGCATCAAGCTTCCGAGCTGCCTCCTCTTTATTAGCTAGCATTAGCGGTTATCAGCATACAAGAAAGTCTTGGAAACGAGAGATTTACGAAATCTTCTTGTCGCCTGACTTTTTTCGCATGCCTTATGAGAGCATAATGGATTGGTGCAGCATTATTGACCATTTAATGACTCATGATGTTACTTCTTTTAAGGATTTTATGGGTAAGTGTCTTTAGTCTCTTGAATATTTGTATTTACACGTATTCAACGCAAGAGACTCGCTCTAATGGAATTTATTAGTTGCGTGCTTGTAGGCTTGGAAATTAGCTACTAGTGCAGTATAAGGAGCCAAATAGTTAAAGTAAATTAAAGGTTTTTAAGTTTGTGGGTTTTTCAAAATGTTTCTTCACAATCATTTATGATTACATTAACACAGAATATCCGTTTTGTGGTCTGATTGGACCAGTCCAAACAGCACTGTTTTTGGCGACATTTAAAAATTACGGCTTTATTAGAGAAAAATGACAATTTAACTTTCTCCTAGACAAAGCTTATTTCTAGTTGCAACATATTAGTTGGCCCCTGCCGAAAGATAAGACTTTCGGTTTTGCTCAGCAATTAATCTACAGCCCTATGCAAAGATGGGAATCACCAACGAATGAAAAAAAAGCCAAAGACTTCTCTCGTGAAAAGAGAACTCATGACAAAAATTTGCAAGTTCTTTGAGTGGATAAGTATAAGCGCTGCACAAAACTTTTTTCGTTTAATTCTGCATGATAAAGAGAAAAGCATATCAATCATCTAAACGAGATACAGCGAGTTAACTCTATGGTTTCGGATTATGCTTGGGCCAATGAGGCACAAAACAATTTTTTCAAACTACCATTAAGTTGTATAAATTCAGTTACTCGGTATAAATCATTGTGCTTGTTTTCAAAATTAATTAGTTTTCTTTTGTAGTGCGTCTTGGTACCTCGCGAAGTGCTGCCGCTGGCACATCATTAAACATTTTTTCAAGCCGCGACCAGGTTAGTATGATTTTGATGAATGGTGTCACCGTGTGTAAAGTTCGATTATCTTTTTCAGATTTTTCTTTTTTACATGTTTTTTTGTCTATTTTACGATGATTGATGATGATTTAAAATGTAGTTAAAATGTTTTTCACCTCTTTCGGACCTAAATTGGATTGCTGTTATATAATTCTTACATAAATTTGATTTTGTGTAAGCATTATCTAAGTATTTTGCATATAGTTGTTCCATAAAATTCATCACGACATAAAGTTATATAATATAGCCCACCAAATTTTGGAATTTTTACAAATGAAGACTTTTTCATTAAGTTTCAAAAAAAAAAAAAAGATCAGGTATTTTTATTATACCCGCTACATATACCAACCAAATTACACTAAAGCTTGTCAAGAATTGCCGGGGCCCATTTTTGCGACATTGCACTCAAGTTAAAGGAATACCGCTGCATGGCGAGCGATGGCAACACTGCGCCCTATTTGACCAGCTCGAAATTTAAACCTCCATCCTCCTGATTCAGAAACGTTCTTTATACAACTGATTGGTTTCAAAAGGATTATTTGACAGAAACACGGAACGATGTGAAAAGCTTTGACAAAAAACAAAAACAAAAAAGCAGAACAAAAAACAAAAAAAAAAAGAAAAACTAACTAAGCCACGGAAAAATGAAACATTTTATTTAACAGGTACATTTCGACTGAAGTAAAGTTTTATTGAAATTGAATTTATTCAAATGAATCTCATTCATTCTATTTAAATAATGTTGAAAAGTGACTTATGTTCAAATCGAGACGCCTCGTATTAAATGTAATGTTTTGTTTTTTCTTGGATCTGTTTTGCATTATCAGGCCTAGCTGTAATTGTGTTTACTGAGTCTAAGAATAGACCTTAACACATTGGAACTGAATGGATTAACATCCGTGTCAAATTACTATTTTTTGGATCACAAATCTAATTCTGGTTGTGTTGCTTAATTTTGGGGGGTTTGGATCGGAGGAGGACTTTTGTATGGTAGGTTCTTTTAAATGTGGTTACCTACCGTTCAATTATCTTGCGTATGATAAAGTCTGTTAATATGACTTCTTTAGTCAGTGTTAAAATGTAAGTTTTACGACCTAAGTTTTGGGAATTAGTGTTTTTTTCCATGGGTTGTGTTGTAGGTGCTCCTTGATTTGAATAATTGTTACATATAGGTTGTATAACAAGCACCTTGTCTGGTTATATAACGCATTTGCTTTTTACATCATTTTCAGCTTGGCATTACGTGATATTTGTTTGAAAATACCAAGTTGGGTCAAAATTTCACCTTCGACGTTTTTTCACCCAATTCATCAAATGTTTTCATGCAAACCGACGAATGTACTTCCAAAAACCTTACATAAAACATAAGATATGCAAATTATTGTACATGAAGACAGTTGTCATTTTTTTATTTTAACAGTCAAAAATTTTTGTCCAGATCATAAGATCTGTTTGTCAGTTTTTATGTAAGTTTCATGATTAATATGTATTTTTCTCTTTAACGCTTATTAAAGGGTTTAACGTAGGGTCATTCTTTTGTTGCTCTTACGCAATTCTTTCGCAACAATCTTGCAGCATTTTCACATGTCCATTGTGCAGCCTAACATCATTTACCTTCGTTTACCTCCATAATACAGGGCGTTTGAAGTTTCCATGGTGTCTATTGAATGTAGACATTACCAAAAATGTTTTGTGATGCAGGAACAAGGCGGCATCGTACGTATGAAAGCGAAACAATTGATTGGCAGTAATTGCTCTGCAATCAATGAAACAATTGTCTTTAGCAAGAATCAGTATTGAAAATAAATTGTGCAGCAATCAATTTAATTCTGATCAGCAATTCCACTACAGTAGGGCACTAATTGCATCTACATCAACTAAAAGTTATACTCCTTACAGCACTTCAATCAGTAGCATTCGAACTGTGCACAGCGATTCATTGGCGGACGCTGTAGCTCAGCGGGTTAGTGATCGAATGGTTGCTGACTCTCGGTTCGATTCTCGAACTGGCAATGCGTCGTTGTATCTTTGGGAAAGACGCAGCGTTTCTTACCCATGGGATGAAGCTGTCTATCCTTGGTGATGGCCCAGCTTGACGGAAGAGTTGCAAACAGAATCAATAATGCAGTATTTGCATTCAGCAGCAATCGATTTTAAATTTCTATTTTACTGGCTTAATGCTGTAATTGCGCCGAATAAATAGTAGCAACCACTATAGTTTGCTTTGCAAAAGCAGTCTAATCGTGCAACATCAACAAAATTTCGAAGCAACATTAGTTTTCATCTGACTTTCAACAGCAATCGATTTTAAATTTCTATTTTTCTGGTTTAGTGCTGTAATTGCACCGAATGAATAGTAACAACCGCTATAGTTTGCTTTGCAAAAACAGCCTGATCGGGCAACAACAATAAAATTTAGTGGGAACATTAATTTTTATCTGGCTATCTCAAATTAAATCTTTCATTATACTTGCTATATTACGCCGGAGCGTGTAACGAGTTTGGGGACCATCTCTGCGTTATTGCGCCCGGGCAACTCAGCTTTCGAAGAAATGTCGCAGCGGTGGCGAGCCGTTGGCAACACTCCGTTTGATTTGACCGGCCCAAGATTTGAACCTCATACCTCGCGCTCCACAGAAGAACTCGTTACCGCTCGACCATTCTCTGGTATTGATTTTTGTAATTCTAATTTCATCAATCTCAATATTCTTCTTGTTGCTTCAAGCAGAGTTGTAAGTCGGGCCGGGCTTTTCGGGTCGGGTTCGGGCTTAAACTTGACAAAATTTTTGGGTTTTATTTGGACCTGAATCGTACTTTTTGTCTTAGGTGCACAAAAATATTATCAAAATAACTTGGCAACATTGACAAACTTTTCAGAGCTAACTTAAGTTTCGGGTTTTTTTTTTGGGCATGATTTGGGCTTCAAATTAGTTTTCGGGTTTGGGCCGGGTTCTGGGTGAATTTTCGGGTTCGGGCCTGAACTAGTCGGCCCGTTTACAACTCGTGACTTCGAGCCAGTCACGTCATTATACGTTTGCGAAATCGCCTTGTAAGTTGCCTAAGTTTTAGGAAGTGGATCAGCGAGCGATGCTGTTGAAGCGCCTTGCTTTCATTATTATGAGCAGCGGTTCAAACCAGTACCAAAAGTTTCTTCCCGAAATCCAAGAGCGACTCTCCGAAAGCATCAAGCTTCTGCAAGTTCCTGCTGTGCAAGAACAAGTACGCCGTTGTGACGTTATCACGTTACGTCAATTATGACGTGTTATGTATTTTTTAATTTGCAGATAAGGCGGGTTTGCGTCGTTTGGTGAAGTTAATGTCTGTTTGTTCGTTTATGATGTCTTCAACTTTAACTTCATTTACTGTCACTACCTGAACTAATTCTCGCAATTGACTGGCACTTTAACCTTTCCATTTGGTAAGGGAAAAATTTCTTCAAAACAGTTAAAATAAATGAACTACCCCACGAGTTACACCACATGTCTGCCATAATAGCCAACCAATAAAATATAGCAGCTCGGTACAGCTGCTGTTTCAAAGAATATCATCTCTCGGCAGCTAGGCTAGCTTGCTTGAACCAGGTTTAAGTGTTAGAAGCGATTGAATAAACTTAGACTCTGCTGCGCTAAACTCTATTAAAAATTGTATTTGCGGGGATTCTTACCTTTACTGGGCCACGGACCTTTAAATTTAGTGGTTGATCTCTTTAGAAGACATCTTGACTAAGATGTTTTTTCAACGTACCGATAGTTGAGTAAAAAAATGCAGGCAACACAAATACAAGGTACTAATCTAACAACGAATGTAGATCGATTTTCAATGCAGAGTTACTTACGTACTGGTAATTACATTTTATTCACCTAATTGCCTTGGTTAAGAGACAGTGAAGGGACCTTTCGGTCTTCGAGTCAAGCTGCCACCTGCCCACTTTTCTACCACACACGGCGGAGGCTTCCGCTGTCCCTTTAATTACTGAATGTCAAGCAAGGAAGCTGTCAAAACCAATTTTTATAGTCTTTGGTTTGACCGGACAGGGAATTGAACCAGAGTCTACCGTTTCGGTAGCAGACGCTCTATTTACTAGACCACTGATCGTAACCGTAAATGTACATTACAACTAATACTCATAATTACCACTCATTAAGAATTATTCAAAGCAAAACCGTTCTGTTGATTAAAAAATCGCGGGCTTTGTTGGGATTTGAGTATAATGATCCTTTAAACCAGGGCGTTGGAGCTAAATAAATTTCGAAACTGCTCCGGAGTTCTTTCCTATCAAGACTTATCTCCGGCTCTAGAACTGTTTATAACTACGGCTGCAGTGTTTTTGTACCTGGATTGAATTTTAATTTTGTTTGATTGAAGAATTTTATGCCCGCCAAATTTTGGCTTTTAATTGTTTAAAAACAAGGTCGAAAGATTATACTTAATTTTTGCTACAAGGATATTGGAGGGAGGGTTGGTTGTTTTTGTTTGACACACTCAACATTTAACAAAATAAATTTGCAGTATCTTCATATTCTAATCGATTTCCTGTAGCTGTCAATTCCTGCATTGAAGCGCTTGTTTTTTTAACTTTAAGAGTACTGTTTACTACGGCGTTTCCCTTTAATTGATTTTTAAGGCCTACGTCGCGTAAAATTGTGCTAAACGGTTAAAAATAATTTTAGTTCTTAGCGTGTTTGTTCATTACCGTTGCGCTGTACAAACAAATAAACTGCATTATTCATCAAAATTTTTTTGGGTAGGGCCTATTCACTGTAAAAATTTATCTCTTTTTAATTTAAAGCCTGTTTCATGCTTTTCTGAGTAATCGAACTAATATGGGTTTAAATGTTAGGAAATTGGCACTGTTTATTCTGCTTTCGATTTCGGAAACGATTGAACATCATTTTTTGCCAATTACGCTTTTGCAGTTGCTTTCAAACTCAAAACTGTTTTATTGTTTTTTTTTAATTAGTTGTGAATATTTCCGATTTTTGTTTACGCTTTTTTAAGGCATTTTTAAATGAAATTTTGCTCTTTGGCATGTTTTCTATACAACAGTTTGAAATTATTTCCTAGCATTGTACGCAAATGTCAAAATTCGGCCAATTGGTCGAGTGGTTGATGCGCTCATTTGTGCTTTATTGAGAACAGAAGAGTGAAGCCGCAATCTCGGCTGGTCGCAAAAGACGACCAACAGGTACTCATCAGTGGTGGCTACCTGTGTGTTGATTGGCTGCCCACCGACTACAGTACTCTTTGAATGGTGTGAAAATGGCCGTTTTTCTCTCCCGTGTTCTCCAGTCCAGCTGGAGTTTGTGGTGTGCCATTTTCTCTGCACCATGCTCTCATCCACAGCGAAGAACCGGGCACGCTCCAGCCGAGCGGTGCTTCTAAAACGTTAGATCTGGGTTCGATTACCGGGTCGCTCAGCTCGGACGTAGTGGTGATAACGCTCGCTACCGTACCAATTTCTCTTTAAGAGAAGCTCTAGCTTAGGTGCGGTGACGCGGAGATGATACCCGCAAACTCGCTACACACTTTAAAGTAATGAAATGAGTATTTTAACTAGAACCTCAAAGTCGACATCCAGGCAGATTAACCTATTTGCAAAGGAAAAGTTAAATTTAACCAGATATTCGCTGTTATTTGTAATGAATTTCGGATCTGAGAGCTTGGTATTTTTTTTTTTTTTTTTTTGTGAAAACAACAGCTTCGTTTCAAGCTTGTATCAGCTCTTAGCTTACTTGCAAAAGTTGTTTTCGAGTTTACCGCGGTTTATTTTGAAAATCTCTTTCTAAACCACAATCTCAGTATGCTAAGTGGTTTCATTATAGATTCTAAAAATAGGTGATTGACGTGAGTTTATAAATGGTCTTTACCATCTGACGCGCATCTGTCAGTGAACTAATCTTGTAATATCAAGACTTTATTTTTAATTGATTTCTATTATAGTTGCATTTAAGATAGGGATTAGTAAAAGGAGAAATTCGAATCGTCTAAATAATGTATGATCCACTCCTACCCCTATTAGATCTCTAGCGATTGTACATCATCTGTAAGTCTTTTCTCAAAAGTGCATGATGCATGCTCGGGTTTATGTTGATGCATATCCGGTTGTATGAGTTTTAATTTTGATCTGAGCTTATCATCAATGAAATTATTGAGAAATAGAACAGTTGTTGTTGTGTTAACTTTAAAGCTGCATGAAATTTTAGGGTCCAGAGTATGTATATTTTTTCTAGCGACGTGAATATAGTTTAAGTGTGTGACGACAGTTAAAACAAAGCCATGGGAAATCCAGCCCTTAAAATCATATGCAATTGTTCAGGTTTAATGCTGGTGTAGACCATTTCAATTTCAATCAGGAGAAAACTGAGTTTCTTTTCAGTACCCACTCTAAGCTCTCTTATTAGTCGCTTCTCTTCTATACTGAATCACCAAAACAAAAGTAGTAGATATACAGATGAACAATTTTCTTCTTGATAATTTTCACTAAAGTATACGTTACATTTTGAAAAATTAAGAACTAAATCGAAGAAAAAAAATTTTTAACCGTTTTTCTTCAGGAAACGAAACCCAAATAATCGGTCGTAGGTTGTTTTTTTTTTTTTTGTTTCATTGTATGCTTAATATAGAACAGGAATCTTATAAATTGCAGAGCTTTCATAAAATCTGCATTGTGCTTAGATTGGTTGGGAGAAACAATTCGTTAGTATTATCAAATTTTTCTGAGAAATTACACTAATATAAAAGCGGTATTTCTTGAATTTGACATCATGTTTATTGTGAAAATTTCGCAAATACCTACTATTCGTGCTGGTGGTAACGCCCACCCATACAGCATAAAGAGCGAAATTGTTGGCGTAACATGATTAAACTATCACTTCCCACACCCCTTGATAAGAAACCACTAGAAGATCTAACATGATCTAATTTAAACGATTTTTTTGAAGTTTGCGCGCCAGAATTTTAGCGTTTAATCCAAAGGCTGCTGGTATGAATCCTGTGAGAGCATAACTTTTACGCATTGCTTTTTTGAAGTTATTGCCGTTCTGGTGCCTGTTCTCCATGCTTCAGCGTTGGTTGCCTTTTGGCCAGAAAGCATGCAAACGACTAACTTGCATTACGCAATTTGAAAAAATTTAAACTGGAAGAAATTAAACACCAAATTGAGAGTAGCGACAAAATACGCGAAGGTCATTTACTCTAGCACTCGCCTCATTTTTGTTGTTTTTCTATACAATAAGAACATACATCAATCCAAAAAAAAAACACTAGACAAGTTTTCAAAAAAAAAAAAACAGGCGTTTACACGGAGCACTTGTGAAATTTCGTGACAGTAAACTTTTTTAATCAGAAATTCTATAGCGCCTACTAGTGAGAAACAAAAAACCACAAGTCGAAAAATTCAATGGTTATCAGATTTTAAGATCAACGAGTCAGATTTGAGTGCTAAAAATGTAAAAACTACGCGGTGACGGTGAGCAAATTACATTTGAATTACACTGGCGATGTGATTGTATCATCGCAGATTTCGATCATTTTCAACATATTTATAATTTTGCATGACCACAAATTACCGGCAAATCTATTTTTATCATAAAATAGTTGTGATAATTGTCAAATTATTTTCCGTTTCGGAAATGGTTTAAATTAGCGCATAATAAGACCTTTTCGACTAATGTCGTTAGAATTACTGTTATTTCCATTCAAAAAATGCTGGTCGAGTTTTGGAATTGTACAGCTGCATTAAAAATTTTAAATGTTTTTTAATTAATTTCAGCAATCAGCATAATTACGAAAAATTCTTCAAATTTGTCAAATTTTTTTGGATGTTTTTTAATTTTGGCTTGCTTAGGTCTATTACGGTTAATATCATGGTTCAGTTAATATTGCGACAATGACTTTCAGATTGTAGGTTTTCGTTTTTTTTTTTTGTGTGTGTGTGTGTGCTCTTTGTACAACTGTTTCTCGACAACGGACTGTCACATCAAAGGACCCGGCGTTTTGCTGGAGAACCCGTTTTTTTCGCGGCGGTTTTTGAACCCTTTGAAAGATTGAGCACCCCATCATCACAGTGTTAGGACTTTGTCGGGTACCTATTGGTCGCATTTTACCCACCCGTTGGGCGGCAGCTTCAAAAAAGAGCCTTGCAATCGTTTGCTGTACATTCGAAAATAATAATTGATCGAAAAGTTGTATTTTACCGGAAAATCTGAGCTACAGCTATTTCTTTTCGATTCTGACAACTAGAACCACTACCGAGAAAAACATCAGAATAAAACTGATTAGTGGTTGAGTGGATAGAGCGTCTGCTACTGCAACGATAGACCAAAGGTTCGATTCCCAGGCAGATTAAAGTAAAGGTATTCACACAAAAAGGGTATTCACGGCTTCTCTGCTTGACGCACAGCATTAAAAGGAACAGTACGACGCCTCCACGTCTGTAGTAGACAGGCGGGCAAATGGCAGCTTAACAGCCAAATGTTCCTTCGCTATCTCCTGGTCAGGTAACGTAGTAAGTAGAGATAGAATTGCAATACACATTATAAAAAACAACATAATTATCAGCTTCACTAACCGTTAATATGAGTTGGTCAGTTGGATGGTATAGAATCTTTTCGTTAACAATTTTTTTGATTCACAGAAGCATCCCTTTCAGCAGTTAAGTTTTTGAAATTTTGTATTTTCTTTAGGTTTTTCTATGTTTTCGGGTTTTACTGTTGCGCGTTTCCCCTAGCAACCTGACGTCATTATGGCCTTCCATCATTACCGAAATGGTAAGTTATTTTGATCATTCTTATCATTGCAAAAGCAGTTTCAGCCGAAAAATTTTTCTAATTTTTTTGATCATTTCGACCAAACCAGCTAATTTTACTTTCGAACCAAGGCAACTAACCGCCGTTAGGGTTAATTGGTGGTCAGTTGTCGCGGACCCGTTTATTTTCGGTCATTCACCAAACATTTTGGTCAATGACCAAAAAAAAAATGTGGTTTAGGAGAATAAAAACGTTTGTATAAGCTTGTATAGACCAACATGTATTAAGGTGCACACGCTCCGTGAATTAGAATTCGAGTTGGTTGAAATCGACATTGAAAGTACGTTGGCTAATCTTAACCACAGAACAAGAAGCAACGCAACTTATCGTTCAGGCACAACAACAAGCTCTGCTAATCTACACCAAGACAAGTACAGTATTTACAGTAGTTGTGGTTCAAATATTAAATACTGTATGTATTTAAGTTAGAACTGTAATCATTAAATGTTTTTAAGTTAGTGGAACTTGATTTCATCATTACCAGAGTGCGTGAATTGCTGAAGTAACGAGCAACGCACAGCGCTAATGACTACGTTGTCTAAGACTAAAGTGCTCAACCTGACCAGGTCCAGGAGCAAGTATAGTCACGCAAGATGGAACTGTTTCGCTCAATTGGAGTTTACAGAGCACTAATGTATTTTACACGAAAGATTTTAAGTTTTTTTTTGGAAATCCGATTTTTTATTTAACAGTTTTCAAATTTTATTCACACAACAGCGCTTAGAATTAAATCTCATCAGCATTTCGAGGTGGAGCTAAGCCCATCTACCTCGAAATGCCAAAACTCACCAGCAACTCAGAGCTGGAAGCTCTACCGTGAAATTTTTGTTTTATTTGGACAATAGAGCTGAACAAAGTTGCTTTATAATGTTAGAGGGCCCAGCAGCAGCTCAGCAACAAAGTGACTTCGAACTGTTGTTGTTGCGCATATTTATCCTCCTGTCACCGGACAGCGTCAGACGCTAACTATTGAACGATCCGCACACTTTTCATTGCAATGACTATATACTTCGTGTTTAGAAGAATCCACACCTTGTTTAGGAGTTTTCAGTGATCCAATGTTCCTGTGAATTCTTTGAATTTTTTCGACTGAATTTTCTGCTTGTTCCGAATCCACCAAACACAGATAAAATCATCGTAAAGCGTCTTATCCAAGAACGTAACAACGTGACCAGGGTGCTGGTTGAACCAGATCATGCGATCAGGTTGTCGTAAAAACGACGCCTTTACCCATTCGGCCGCGCTGCTAATAAGGAGGCTTGTCAGTAGCTCTACGCTTCACCAATTATTTTCATACCACATCAAGACGACTAAAAACAAATGGCTACGTCAGTTGGATAAAGAAAATGGCAATGGATTTTACCAACTTAAATGATCAAATTACAGCACCTACAGCTCCCTGTTTCTCTTAAGCAGCAGCCTAGAATTCGAATGTTTTGTTTACGATATATTGTTGTAGATGGTTGCCCGTATATTTGTCTGCGTGCAAACTCCTTGACCTAGCTTTGTCCTTGCAGACGAGGCAGCTCCCCCACTTTAAGGTAAGACGTTGTCACAACATTACTAAAATGACCAATTTTTTTGGAATTGAAAACATTTTTGGCTACTAGAAGCTATTTGTCAGTAACTTAAATTCTTTTCACACTACTCAAATAGTGGACATTTCATATGACACGGTTGGCCACTGTTGATGGACACCCATTGCTTGCTTTTTGCGACCCACTGAGTGGGCGGATTTTCTATTCTGCCCAGAATGAAGCACGGCGAACCACACATAGTTGCTAGTCAAGTTACCTAAGGAATTTTCATGCTGTTATTTGGAAGCACTGATTATTATTAGCAATAAGCGGTTTTAACTTCAATTGAAGCCTTGTAATCGTATTGGTGAAATATTCGCAATTTTCTTGAAACAAAGCTGTTATGACATAATAATGAAGCCTATTATGAAAGCGAGTTGAAAAGTTTCACAAACAAGGTTACAAAACCTCACCTAATACCGCTTGCTTTATTATGACCTAGCTGAGCTAGGATTGTAATCTGTTAAGCTTTTTAATCCTGGTCTACGTTGGGCGTAAAATCGTGAGCTTACGAGCGTATTCTTTGTTCAGTGTTAAGCGAAATTCCTTTACTAGCGTACAAGCTGCCAGTTCGTTAAAATAAGTAACAAACTGGAATTACGCTCGTACGCTGCGATTTTACGCTCACTGCAGACCAAGTCGTGAAGTTTTAACTTCCAATGCTGCCGCTTGCCACTACAGCATGAAACTGGATGACCTTGAAATTAAAAAACACAGATGGTTTTTCAATGTGCATTGTAGTTGTTTCGATGGTCTTTTGTTGGCGAGTCTGATGACGTCGCTGAGCAAACTATGTCAACAAAACAAAATAGCAATTCCAAGAAAAAAGAAGATAATGACAAGCAAACTAGCGACGATGAACCGTTCGTGCCCCACTGTGTGCGTATCAAAAGATTGCTAGCGCTTAAGGTAAGGGACGAGATTCTTCTGCAAGTTGGTTAGAATTTAGATTAAAAAAATCCCTGCTTGATATTCAACAATAAAAAGAAACAGTGCGAAGCCTCCACGTTGTATGATAAACAGGTGGCAGCTTGGCTCGAAGACCGAAAGGCCTCTTCTTTGTGTCCTGGCCAAGACAGCTTGGTGAATAAAGATATAATTACAATCCAATAATTGCGTGAAACTTGATTCATGAGCCATTTCTTGTAATGACCATCAGAATAGAGAGTGTAACGGATTGAATAGTCGGGGATTTTTATGCGCGGACGATTATCTGCCGTCATTTTGGCGTTGGGAATGAGTTTTATCCTGAATGTCCCGGCGGCTAAAAAATGTTAAATTTTTTAGCTTAATTGCTCGCTTTGCGTTCTAGTTTACCGGTGCAATGGCTGCATACAGGTGCAATTCATCTGACAGACAACCTTTTTTCATGAGGCTTTGCTTTGCAATGGTATTCATGAAAAAAATGAACAGCATTTCGTTGTAAAAGATACCACAGTTGTTATGAAGACTTTTACGGCAATAGCATTCTTGATACAAGCTTTTGTGATGCAATAACGATTGCCTATGACAAAATCGTGTTGAACTCTACATCAATACCATTGCAAAACCTTTTGTAAAAAGGTTGAGGAAAATGCAAAGTAAACCTTGTTTTTAGAACCCATCGAAGGCGAAAACGATGCTCGCAGTTGCCCCTCTCCACCCCCTTCTTGAAATGAAACGCATTGATTCGTTGGATCAGCTCCAGAGCTTCTTTAACACCATCGTTTCTCCAACGACTATGATGAAGCAACATCAAACTGTGAATGGATTGACCAAGCCTATGGATGATAAAGGTAAGACGGTTTGTTTCATATTTGTAGGCTTGAGAGTCATTAAACGAAGACAGCAAGCGATATTAATGGTTAAAGTAGATGATGAGTTTTCGATGACTTATCTAATAGTCGAAACATTTTAAACCTTATTTTGCTCGGGTAGAAAGGAATTTCTATCGTTTTTTGGTTACAAACTTCATCAGAAAAAAGCTTTTGATTTTGAACCCCTTCATCTTTTAAGTCTAATTTATTCACAAACATCTCGCGCAAATTTTAATTTGCCTGGTAAGGGAAAGTGCCCCAATTTGAAGTTTGTCAAAGCCAATGCACCAAAATTTGGACATTTTTTACCCATAATGTTTTATAACGCCATCACTTTAATTTCGGCATTTTATGATTGAAAATGAAACATCAAACTTGCGCGCACAATTTGAATTGCCTATGACAACGTTTTGGTCAAAAATTGGTCGTGACGTCATACAAAGACGTCATCAAATCCCATCCGATTTTAGTTATTTTTGCGAAAGCTTTATACCCACTTCCCATATGCAAACGTCAGAATTTTGGTGCTCTCATGACTTCCGGTTTAGGAGTTGGGTAGGAATACTTAAGTTTGACAAATAGCCTTCTTAGAACAGGGTTAATAAAATTCATTCTATTTTGGTGCATTGGCTTTGACAAACTTCAAATTGGGGCACTTTCCCCTACCAGGCAAATTAAAACTTTCCCGTACCAGGCATTTCTATTACAGCTGTTCTTAAGTAGAATTCTTATGCTTCGTAGTTTCAGCCAATTCTGGTTTTAAGCAAATTTTATTAGGTTCTTCGACTTTAATTTAAATGCACTTTAAGGCCCAGTCCAGACTGAGCGTAAAATCGTGAGCTTATGAGCGTATTTTTTTTAGTGTAGACCTGGCCAGTGGCCATAGAAGCAAGCTGTTTCACTTGTTTTTGTATGTTTTGACTTTATCGAGTATCGATTCTTTTGGATTAAACGGTCATTTGTACTGCTCCAAAGGAAGTCTAGTGACGATGTGGGGTGAGTTATCAGTCGTACCGTGCTACAAGCAACATCCAATCTGTGTTTGAAACTCAGCGATGGTGAACTGTGGTTTGGTGGAGATTAAAACAGGAAAAGCAGATCTTTTTTAGGGTTATTGACTAATTTAATGAATTGTTTTCTAGGGGCTCAAAAGCTAACGGTTGCAGAACGGCTTTTATTTCGCGATTTTTTAGATGAAATGTTTTGATAGAATGTTGCAATGGTGTATTTGATTCTTGTTTAACTTTCCTCTTTTTACGTGCAATTTTTTCCTACTTTTTAAGTTCAGTACCATGTTCTTGAACGTATTTTGTGAGCTAATTACGAATTTTATTTCGATTTCTATGTTATAACTTACCGCACAGTTTTTGTTTAGAACTATGTTGTCAATTGACTTGATTTTTATTCTTTCGTAACATACTTATGGGTTTTTTTCCAAACGCTGAATTAAAAACGCCTTTTAGGGATCAAATGAAGATTGATTGGATTTAGTATTGATTGGATTTCGGGTTTACTACGTAGCTATCATTTAGATTTTTTTGTTGTCCACTTTCCAGGCGAGGTTTATTGGTTCAGGCACCTGTTTATCGTTGAGTCATGCTAAAACGTGCCAAATTGCGAGGAAAATGTGCCAATCGGAGAGTTTATGTGCCACCAAAATAGCATTGCCTTCAGCAGAGACTACTTGATTGGTACGATTCTTTCGTAGTTTGACACTTTTTGACTTGCATGACTAAGCAATAAGCAGGGACCGGAACCAAGAAGCAGGCCTAAAAAGTGTTCATAGAAAACCGCAAAGACTGAGAAAAACTTGTTTGGATTTTGGGGTGCTTACTGAAAACTGCAATTTTGTAAAGTTGCAAATATCTGCGTGGGTCCTCATTTTTGGTTGATTGTTTTTTTAGTTTGAATTATTCACTAATAGCAATGTACGGCTGTTCTGCGTGGATACTTACTTAAGTTGAATTTACACAGTATCCGTTTTTCGTCCGTTTTTTACGTTTTTACTTCTCCGTGAAAAAGTATGCTCTTTTTCATCCGCATTTTTATATGTCCATACCCGCACTAACCAGATTGTCACATACTGGCCAAAAGTTTTCCGAAAAAAAATTTTTGTGAAGGAGTACTACTCAATTTTGAAATATCGCTCTTATCGTTTTACACACAAAATTTTTGAACAAAATTTTTATTTATATGCTGCAGTCTACCTGGTGTGGATATGGACTTATAAAAGTGCGGATGAAAAAGAGCATACTTTTTCGGCGGAGAAGCAAAAACGCAAAAAAACGGACGAAAAACGGATACTGCATGAATTCACCTTTAGACTGTTGCCCTGTTTCGTACAATGCAAGCTACGCAGTTACTGCAATTATGAGGCAATTTACCCTTTTTTTGTATTGCACACCCCGATGTTTTTCAATTGTTCTATTTAGCGTAAATAAAGTTGCTGCTGTGGCAAAAATGTTTCTCCAATCGTTTTGTTCAAACTTACCGCTATATTATTTTGCCAGAAACATACTACTAGTTTCTTTCAATTCTAAATCCATCAACTTTATTTCAAACTCGGAAAAAGCCAGTACGAAAAATAGTGCTAACTTGACGGCGTTTTAGTATATTTAATTTGTTAAAAGTCTTCAAATGCTTCCTTTAATTCAACTAGTTTTGAAGCGTTTATGTTATGTAGAATTTTTTCTCTAAATTAAATGCATATTTTAGTGATGAGTAGTGTTCTTTGTTGTCGCGTGTTTTCGTTTGCACCTATCGCTTCTAAATTAAATTTTTTGTGTGTTTATCACAAAGGTCTTGATTGAAATTTCAGTTAGTAAACTCAATTATTGAACTAATCGCAAAATAAACTGGACTTCTTCAATTATAACACGAAGCTCAGTTAGAACAATGCCAGCATCGCCATAACAAATAATTAAGAGTGCTGGTCGAATCAACAATTCAATCAATTGCTGTTAACTAAATGACTGTAGGCCTACTCCTCAACAAAAATTGCTCTTTTTTTCATTTTCCAGTTTTAAAAACAAAGGAGGCTAAAATTTAGAAACAGCCAGCTTTAATACAAAATTATGCATTTTTCCTTTTTTCGGTATTATGTGATTTGCCTCAGGTCTGAAAAAAACGACTGCAGATGGTAGGGATTTCTACTCGTGCCGCAGTAACCAGAGACATATCTTTCTCTGTGTTCATGCAAAGAGCACAATGGTGTGCCGCCTATTTTGCCTTAAAGAAATGCAGCGATTTCAAGTGACAGCAATTATGCTATACAGTGGAATTCGGTTAATAAATCCACCTCGGGACAGCCGGTTTTGGATTTAATACGCGGCGGCTTTAATAAACGGCGTTTTCTAAAATGCACAAGACGATTCCGTTCCAAGCAAATTGGATGTAATAAGCGGCTGGATTTATTAACCGAATTCCACTGTATTTCCATATTACGGAAAGGACCTAAAGCTGAATTCTTAGTCAAGAAAGCCCAATTCTTTGCCGTGAGAACACATGCCTAACTTTTCTGCCACCATAACGCTTTAGCACAGAGTTGAGTAAGTCGTGTGGAACTTTTCGGTTTGGTTTCGGGTTTTAGAATCGCAGAATGTCAGGCGTGGTATACGTACTTACGTGTGTTTTTGCCTGTTAATTGCTGTTAAAGCGTAATTAGAAAAAAAAACTGCAACACTGAATGACGCTTTCGTTTAAGCTTGAAAGGTATAATTAGTTTACTTCATAATTTATCAGCAATGAGAACTTTCATTACAAGCAATAACCGTAAATATTTTTAGATCTAACTTAATTTTGCGGCTAATTTCAGCTTCAAATCACTTTGGGGCTCGTACTTGTTGGGGCGTTTACAACTCTGCTTTCGCACCCAGGGTAAATAGAACACGTCCAATTACAAGAGGTCACTACTTCAAGGTACTGTACGGAAATACAATACGGTTAAATTTCTAAAAAATAGTACGGTATTAGGGACTAAGACTAACGATATTTCTAAAAAAAGTACGTTACGGAAATACGGTGTTATTTTTTCTGTACTTACTCCAGTGCTTATTTGGACCTGTTATGATTGTCTTCTCACAGTCGAAGTCAATGTGTGGAGTATGGCTTACTGAAGTTGACTGTCAGACAGCGCTAAAGCCGCGAACTTATACAATTGAAAACTCGCTGTTACCTCATGTCATCCTCATAGCTAGAGATTTCTGGAGACGCTCTGCTCGTAGCACATGTTATACACTAAAAAGAAGTAAAACCAAGGGTACGTCTTAAATCACCAAGTTGTCTAAGGAGACTGGGAAGGGCTTTTCGGTCTTATAGCTGACCAACCAGGGTTGGAATTTTATAATTGTAATTGAACAAATTGTAAGTAATTACACGATTTTGCTGTATAGTTGTAATTACAAATTTTCAAAATTTAATAATCGTATAGTTGCAAATTTTTAAGCCAATTTTCATGTACAGTTACTTTAACCATCGACCTGTTAACTACCGATGATAACAAAATGTGTTTGAACAATATGAATTTTATATCAGATATTATGTCTAACTAGCTATTTCCTGATTTGTTGTTAGATCACAGCATGGTATTTTTATTCGCATTCAAAGACCTTTAGTTTCTGTGCGCTGAAACTGCAATGCAAATTTGATTCTTCATTTGAAAAAAATGTGCAAAAGATCACGCAATGTTTTTAATTTTTTGCATTGTAATGAATATTGTAATTGAAACTTTTAGGCTGTTATATAGTAGCAATTGCAATTAAAGCAAAAACAAGTAATTTTTCCAAATTTGCATTCTGTATCCTACGATCTCCCCATCTGTCTGCCACACGGGGCAGTGGCTTTTCACCACTGTCCCTTTTCAAAAGGGCATTCAAGTTAAGTTTTTCACTGTTGACCAAATTGTTGGGGAAAGCCTAAAATGCATTCTCACCAAATTTAAACTATCTACGAGTTGCCGTTAAACTCGTACGTCTTGCCGTTTTCAAGATATTGCAGTTCAAAATTAACAATTTTTCCCTTCAGTGTTGTATTTTGCCAGTATTGTGACAGAAGATTAACTTTTGGAAAATTGACTTGATTTTCTGTACTTAAAAAGCAACTAATTTACAATTTTGACTCTTTACTTTGTTTTGACAACTACACTACCTAAAACATTTTTTGAGAGTGACAGACATAAGGCAACTTTTTGAACTTTGTTAGTTGGCAACCCCGCAAAATTTCTTAGGGAAAAAGCCTTTCTAAATGGAAATCTAAATTGTCATATCTTGGGAACGGAAGGTCGTAGAAAGCCCAAATTTGGGGAAGAAAGTCTTCATATCTGTCGAAAATTTTTAGAGAAAACCGAGCAAAATTTTTTCGACCTAAAGGCCCTTTCAAGTGCCGAACTTCAAGCAGGGAGGCTGTGAATACTAAATGTTATTAAAGTATTTGGTTTGACAGGAATCAAACCTGAGTTTACAATTACAGTAGCACACGCTCTATCCACTCTGCCGTTGATCAATAGGCCTATATGTGCGCGGCATTTTTTACACTTTTCGCTCGAGAAATAATTTCACTGCCGTTTGCTCAACAAATCAACAGTTTTTTTACGTCATAAATCGCGCAACAGGTAATATAAACTTTGCTCAACCAGTAGCACAAAATAGGTACGAAAAATTTTCCGCACCGTGCTTTTTCGTACGGTAGTTTAATGAAGTGCAGAATTACGGTACGGCATATTTTTGGAGGTACGGATTACGAAAAATCATATCATAACGAGACGTAAACCGGCTCGGTTGAACAACGTAAGATAATAAGTCAGGATTGCTTTGTCAATCACCAAGTTGCTTTCTGAAGTTGAGCTTCGCTTGTGGATTGGTTGGATGACGGGTCAGTTAAATAAGGTGATCACGCAAGACTCCGGGACTCCGTAGAGTAGAAATCTCTGGCATGACTGATACAACGTCGTATTTGGATAAAATGTAGCCAGCCGTTGTTGAACGGTTAGCGCAATCGCCTTTAAAGCCACAAGCCTGGTTCGATTCTTGGTCCAGTAAAATGAGAGAAATGTTACTATCACCACCGCTAAGACCTTTTTCGAAAGGAGCTGTGTTGCCCTGGCGTAATGCTGCAAAGATTTAATCCACCTAACTAGTCACACGCTTCGATGTAACGTAGCGTGTTCCATAAAAACCGATTTTCAAGTGTAGCGAGCAGACTATTTGCGACGTAGCTTTTGCTAGCTCGAGCGATTGTGGGTGGAAGATTATATTCTGGCAATAGGAGTTAGATAATTTTTAAAACCGTACAATTACTAAATTCCGTTTCAAAAAAAAAGCTTATACTGATGGCGTTGTTTGGAATATACCCGAGAGGAAGTGTTTCCAACCAAAAAAATATTTGCCCGCAATTAACTTTGCTAAAATTTCAAAAATTGCAGAACAATCGACTCGACTCAATTTTGAACTTCGTGTCAAAACTTGGAAATTACAGCCAAAATTTCAAAAATTGACTTAATTTGATTTTGAAATTTTTCTAAAACCTTGCAAAATGTTTTAAAAATGACTCGACTTGATTTTGCATGTTTGTCAAAATTTGCCCAAGGTAAATCTTGCCAAAATTAAAAAATTGACAAATATTCAACTTAACTCGATTTTGAAAATTTTGCCGAAATTTGAAAATTTGCTTTTGGCTAACCTTGCCAAAATTGACGAAGAATCGACTGAACTCGATTTAAATAACAAAAATTGCTAAACATTCGACTCAACTCGATTTTAGAGTTTTCGCTGAAATTTAAGAATTAGAAGTTACCTAACAGATTTTAGACATAAATTTTCCACAACTGTGAGGTAGCACGTCACTCACATATCTGCTTTCCCATTAGGCTAGTGTTTCATCAGCATTTGAATTCACACATAGTAGGCTATATCCTGGCAGCCCACCCGAACATTTAAACTCACATGAGGGCAATTTCTGCACTTACCCTCTTTTCAGATTACTCTGATCAAAGTCTGACTACAAGGTCAACAGAAAGAGGGTTCTCGACCAGTATCACACTAGCACAACACTTGCAGTAGTCCAACCGCATTGCGCTAGCATCACTAAACATGGACAGTTGGACACCATATGATATCACATAGGCAAATTACAACAATAGAACGCTACGCTGCTTACGTATTTCTAACTTCGTTGTTATTGTCAAGCGTACATAACTGTGTCAAAGATGGAAACCGGTCGGGTCGACCCAGGCGGGTAGCCAGAAATTCGCAGTGGGGGGGGCTGTTAGGGGGGTTTGGGGGCAAAACCTTCAGCCGCCGGAGGCACGGGGGTCAGGGGGCGGAACCCCCAGCGCTCGAAAATTTTGCATTTTTTTGCAAAAAGAACTTCATTTTAGGGCTATTTTGAATGCTTTTAAAACGTGGCTTAGAAATTGGCAGTGCAAACATGATTAAACTGGTTGCATAAATGTTCTATTTGGGAGTTGGCTGATGGTAAAATTTTAGTTCTCTTATTTAGATGCTGGTAAATTATAAAGTCGAATAGTTCAATAAAACTCACACGGAGTAATCTATTTCGTATACAGTTTATAGAGAAAAATAATTAGAGGGAGGCTAATGAAAAAAAATTTGAGAGAAATTAGTAATTAACTAATACTCAATAGCCCCTCGCCCCTCCCCCTATTCCTTAGTTTATAGTATATTTGTTGATGACACCTATATTTAGCATTTTTACACTTGCGATCAAATTTGATTGCGTATTTTTGACCATTTTTCAAAGTTTTTATTTATTTGTTAGTTTTATTTTCAACAAATTAGCCCCCTCCCTAAATATATGATTCAAAAGATGTTTTAAATCACTATTTAGTCCACTCTAGTGCATTTAACGGTCTCAAAAGTGTTAAAAACGTAGTGTTTTTCTCATTCTGCATTTTGGTCGACATGCCAATGGGGGGGTTATAGCCCCCTCCCCCCGCCCCCCTGGCTACGCTACTGGTTGACCGGCCGGTCAGGTCGAGATTCTTCGACCGACCGGTCAAGCCGGTTGAAACACCGGTCAAATTTTCCTTCCTTGCAACTAAAAGACATCTAAGCACCAACTGAAATATACATATATATTTCATTATAGAGAAAACTTTTTATAAAAAAACAATGTTAACAAACCATACCTTTTGAAAACACTTTTTGAATGGTTTCAGGCTGTGACTAATTTGCTGTGACCATTTAGACATGAACATCCAGAGGCGTATTTAGGGGGCATTGTACCATACCCCCATTTGGGCCACGGCACAAAGCAAATAAGTGCAAAACATTCGTTAAAATTGCGTAATCAGATTATAATAAAGCATGCATGTGGAAGAGGCTCACGATACCTGGCATTGTAGCATCATTTCAATCAGCTTGAGAGTAGAAGTGGCGTAGATTTCAGATTTTTTAGTGCATGTTAAAATCTTTTCGCTTCGAAAAGGCTTTTTCCACTTAAATTTACCACACTCTACTCTGGGCTAGAAAGACACAGCTCTTTATTTCTTTATGTCTAACTAGCCATGCCTTGTTCCAAGGTAGCAGCATTTCTACAAACTGCTGGAGCTCATTATATTTCTGATATTTTTCAGCGAATGTCGTAACAGTTCAGCGTTTGCTGCTCGGCAAATTGCAAATAATCTGTCACCAATATCTAAAAAATTTTAACTTTTTTTCTTGGCCTTATGCATAATATCATTAGAAAGAACGTCTAATAATTTAGCTTGTGCCATCTAGTTCTTTTTATGCTTATTTTATGCACGTTTTGCGCTGCTCATAACAGATCTTTCAAACCGAAATTTAAATTAAAAAGGTTTTAAAATTGAGTTATTTTTGCAATAAATGCAAACATTTTTTTTGCGTTTTTTTTTTTTTCTGAGACCCCCCTGCGGAGTCGCAAATTTTAACTCTTCATACTCCTTTTGAAAATTTTTCGTTAAATGTATTGAACAGTAAACAAAAACCTTCTGTAAAAAACCGGTCGACCGGGCCGGTCAGAAACCAGTCGACCGGCTGGCCAACCGGCGTACATTTTGAAATTTAGCGGTTGGGTCGGACTGTTGCATCTCTGAACTTTGTAAATGATTACTACTAATTTTGAACCCAAAATTTTAGTCTAAGTGAAGCGCTATTCCTACCTGACAGTTGAGAAAAATTTTAAAATTGCCCTTAGTTAACTTTGTCAAAACATCAAAGTTCAAATCAACTCGATTTTAAAATTTTTTCTGAAATTTGAAAATTTTTCCATGGTTTGCATCTTCGAAGATAAAATTCGCATTCCATTTGTCTTTATAGCTCCTACTTGAAGCACAAAAAAAAACAAAAATTAAATTTTGACAATTTTGTGTTTTGAATTTTCTTAATGTGCGAAACAAAGGCTCAACATCGTCAATCGCACTTTTTATATCATATAGTTGAAATCATAGTTGGGCACAAGTCCGTTAATCGTCAATCCGTTATAACGATGCTAACTTTTTCATTCACTCGTTAATCCGTTAAAAAGTTTTTTCATGTTAACGGACAAAATTAACTTCCGTTAAGTTCTTAATGTGCGAAACAAAGGCTCAACATCGTCAATCGCACTTTTTATATCATATAGTTGAAATCATAGTTGGGCACAAGTCCGTTAATCGTCAATCCGTTAATAAGGAAGCTAACTTTTTCATTCACTCGTTAATCCGTTAAAAAGTTTTTTCATGTTAACGGACAAAATTAACTTCCGTTAAGTTCTGTTAACTTCCGTTAAGGTTATCATCGTTAATATCTTGCATCATTCATTCATCGTACCGGTACAAACCAGTTTGCACTGGTAACACTGGTTGCTTATTAGCACGAGTTTTATAGAAAATAGCGAAGAAAAGAGCTCTTTTTCGTGGCAAATAATAAGCTGCAGCCTCATAGGTCTATTAATTATTGTTGTTCGCGATTTCCAAAGGCTTTCCGATCGCAGCTTCGTTATTGTATTTGAACTTATTTTTATCTTGATATTAGAGTACACTGTAAAATGTAACTTCCAAAACACAAAAAAAACACCCTCGCAACAAATATTTCCTTACAATTAGCACAATAGCGTCAATACGTGTTCTAGAAGCGAGTGAATAAGGAGAAATGTAAATTACACGCAAAATATTAACGAATTAACGGACTTTATTAGCTTCCGTTAATTAAAGCTAAAAATAACGGATTAACGTTAACGGAGGTGTGAAGTTTGTTAACGGACTAGTGGTTAACGAAGCTAACGTTTTACATTAACTTGTCCACCTATGGTTGAAACTCATCATACCATTGTTAGACCTAATGGTCTGCTGATTAACTTTCAGGTATCATTATTACCGGTCATCATTTTCAAAACAATTGAAAAATAACTGCGGTCTCTTCCACCACCGTAGAGGGAGAAAACCATTTCGTATCTTCAGTAATAAAACCGTGTTAAAAAATCAACCAGATGAATGATTAACTCTTAATGCCCAAAATGTATTTGCACTATTCGTCGCCCGAAAACAATTTAAATTCCAAATTTATTTTTACCAATTATGAGATCAAAATTACTAAATGGGTGATTTAAAGGAGACGGAGGGAGCGATCGCCCCTTTTAATGTACGAGTGATACGCATCTGTTGCATTTCAACCTCAGCCCAAAATTTATCGTAAACTTTTCTGGTAAAGCAAACACTTTTTGGTCAGCATCTTTAACCCTATTTTACACTGGGAAGGGAAGTCAATGCTTTGGCTTGGACACGTTATAATTCAGATTCAAAAAATTATGTGCAAATCTTGAATCACCTATGGCGTCATCGCAAAAGAGACGTGTTTTTGCCAAAATCGGCCGTGACGTCACTATGATGACGCCTTCAGTATATATATTTTTTTAATGGGTGAACAACAATCCACGAGTTAAATTGATGTTCCTATAGAAATTAGGCAAGTGACTTGGAACAATTTTGGAATAAAATGAAAATGCATTGTCAAATACTGTAGCTCGTGTAAAAAAAAGGTTAATTGGATGAAAACATTAGATCTCCGAGACATTATAAACTTCGTTTATCGGCTGCGCGGCGACCAGTAAAAGCATCGTCATTACGACGACCCTGATAGCATAGCTAGGGTTCAACCCGCAACCAGGTAACATTGTTGCGTACATCTTGGATAACGCGCTTGAAGGCGATTTCACACAGAAGGCGGCGCCATTAAGCGCCTTATTCAAGATACAACAACGTTACCTAATTGTCGATTGGACCCTCCCTAATTACGCTGTTAAGACTGTCACCATAAACGAAAAAACGCCAAGCCTACAAAAGCCTCAAAAACGCTTTCATGTCACCTTTAAGATTTAGGCGAGAGCGTACTACAGGATGCTATATGAAAATAACCTATTAGCGCAAATTTGCTCGTAGCCTACAGCTCTACAGTATGTAGAGTAACGGAAGATTTTTAACAGAACGCTTGGAGACTGCGGTTATACTTGGTGACCCTTTGCTTAGCATTTCTTAACAATCGCTATCTCTGTGGTGGCAATAGCTCAGTGGTAGAGCGTCGAGCTAATGATTGAAAGGTTGCTGACCCCTGGTTCGATTCTCGATCTGGCAAACACACTTTACGCTTCTTTTCCGTTGGGGCCAAGCAGTCTACAGGTTGTGGAGGCACAAGCTGAGGAAAGACTTGCAAACAGAACTACAGTAAAAAAAAGTGATCTGCGTTGCTGTGGTTAGACAGAGTGCCTAGTTCATACGAACAAACCATTGCTTCTCTGTTTGATGGCTTTTAACAAGCAACAACTTAACATGGGAAGAAATCAAATGTCAAAAAGATAACTCAAAAAAATGATCCAGTCCAAAGCAGGTCCAGATTCGACTAAAGAAATATCACCACGGTTGCTTTCTCGTGATGAAAGATAAAAAATGAAGCATTAATCAATTTTATTGCCCTTTTCTTTGTTGGCTTCATGAACGCTACTAGTGCAGTCGCCAGTAGAGTTCACGAGCACCCAAAAAATGTATTTTTTTCACCTATATTTTTGAAATCCTGAATAAGTGTTCTTTCAAAATTGCCAATGTTTCCACCCAATTTCCGGTTGTTTTGGCGGAAATCGGGGATTCCCCGGCGAAACGGTGTTGAATTTTTTTGCTGAGGTAGGGTTGATTTTGATTCTAAAAATCGTATTTCTGTATAAAGTAGACAGTCGATTTTAGGTTCAAACGAAAGAGGAAGATAATTGCAAACTTTTCATGAAATAATTTTTGGATTGTTTTATTATGACGTCACGGTATGGTTGATTGATTCCAAATTTTTACAAAAAAATTTGATTTAGGGTGCATGTCGTTAGTTATTACAGCCAAAGTTGACAGAATAATGTCATGAAAGTTGCAACATCGATAAACCAGTTTCTCACCGACAAAATGAAACCAAAATGACATCTTTATGATGTCATTAGAGAAAACTACGTAGTAAAATGCAAAACCGACTAGACGCGCTTTTCAAACAAATTGCACGTGCAGCGAATATTTTGATCGCGGCGCTGCGGTTTTCGTCGCAAAATATCAAAGAAAATCAATTTCACCGTCGTAAACGCACAAAATGACGTTTGTATTAAAACTTTTTTTACAGTGTGAGTGCATGAAGATAAGCTCTGTTCAAAATTTAAGAACAAAATAAGAACAATTTTATGCGCAGTGCAAGAAAAACTTTTAAAAAGTTTTTAAAAATTTTATTGCTATTTTGTGGCAAAGAATGACATTGCACTAGAAAAATGTTCAAGCACGTTGTTTCGAAAAGTCATAAAGTTGGTAGAGTAAGAATAAAACGATATATAAGTGGTGTTTCCAACATTTTCTTATTAAAGGGTATCAAATTTTTACGGAAAACAATACTGTCACCAGCAAAAGAGCGTGGATAAGCTCATTCAGATGCTTTAATTTTCTGTGTTATTCTGATCGGGCGCTTTGTTCGCAAAAGTGTCATTTAAAATAACTAAAGAATCGTTACTAAAGATATTTGATTATTTGTGTAAAATAGTGCACAATTTTCAAATCAAATTGCCCCGCATATAATCAAAAAAAATTGTGATCTTCAGTATCTAAGAATATTAAAACTTAAAAAGTAAAATCTTACAAAGGAAATGTCAACAACGTTAGGTAATTATTTTATCATTGGGAGTTTGCTTTGATCAAGAGACAACGAAAGACCTTGCTATCTTGAAGTCCAACTGTGAAGCTGTGAATTCGAATCTATATATAGTTTAGCTCGATTGGGGATCGAACCAGAGTCTATACAGCTTTTTTGTGAGCATAATTTGTATCATCCACCAAGTGTAGAGTCTTTAAACAAACATTTTTAGAAGCACCGGGAATTATTTGAAATCATTGCACGCATACAAAGCCGTGTTATGGTATGCGTGACATTTGACTATAAGTAACGTAATTACTAGAATTAAATTGAAGCCCCCCCTTCGCCAAGTCACTTAGAAAATTAACCCAGATACGCTTTTTAACGTGCTTTGAAAAGCAAGAAAAGCTGAAGGGGATAAGTAATAAAATGTTTTGTATAGCATCTTGGTAAGAAATCAACAGAGTTTTGCTATCCTTCTCTGTATTACCATTGTTAAGTTGTCTAAGAGAAAGCATGACCTATAATATGAGACAAATTTTAACCAGAGAAGGATAATTTGTGTAGTTTATTCTCCAGTAAAGTTAAGAGCAAATGAGTCTGAAAATTCGTGAAAATTTAAGAACAACCAGCCTCAACCCAAAATTTACGGTTCTTATGAAAAAATTATATTGGGAAAACTTGTGGCTTTCTTGGCTTCACAATGCGTCCTACCATAATTTTGTTAAATGAATGCATAGGCGTAGCCAGGATTTTTGATTGGGGGAGCCCCAAATCACAAATCACAAGCAATGACGTCACCAGAAACATCAAAAGAGGAATTTTTTGTGGGGACAAAGATATCGTAGAATGAAAGATCAGAAGCCGTGGTCTGGTGTTGGCACGTAACTAGGAATTCGTTCAAGGAGAGGTCTTAAACTTAAAATTCAAAGTTAAAATGCAAAAATGTCTAAATTTGGAGACGTGTTTGAGTAAAGAAGTGTACTGTAATTTAAACGTATCACAGACGGGGGTCTAGGGGCGGATTCCTCAGCCTCCGGAGGCTATGGGGGTCTAGAGGCTAAGCTCTCAGCCGCTGGGCGATTTTTTGTACTTGTTTGGTAAAAGAGCTATTTTAATACCATTGGATCATATTTCGCACATTTTCATAGTCATTTGAAAGTACTAGATTTTTAACATTTGAAAGCCAATTGAAAAAATTAAGTTGTTCAGTCCTCCTTTTGCTTGTAATTTAATTCCAAAACACGTTTAAAATCTTGCATTTTGGGATTAAATTTTGTGAGTGATTTGGCCTAGGTAGGGGGAAGTAAAGTACATTGCCTCGTGCAATATTTTAGCAGTAAACAACAATCCAGTCGAATATTTTCCTTAGAGGCTATTGTTTTGTCGTGAAAACAACCAGTTATAGAAATGCATATACGGCCAGGGGGCCCAAGCGCTCTCAATTCAAAATTTTGTTCCACAAGCATTCCCCTTACTGTAGCTAATTTTTTTCAGAAGTATTTTGTTGCATAAAAACTGGCAAGGTGGTGAATTGTTATTGAAAAATGTGCAATAGATAGTTACGCCTACAAACCATGTTATTGCCCGGGCCGGATTTGCATTGAGCTGGGCCCCTGGCATTTTGGGATTTTTGTAATATTTTCCTGCCAAATACAGGTGAAGATCAAATAAAAGTTTTATCTGAGCGCGGGGCCCATGACACTATGAGCCATATGTTAAATCTGTCCGTGATAATTGCATTACGTTCATAAAAAGGTTAGACGAGGGCTTCAGTTAGCCACTTTTAGGATAAAAACCCGTAATTTCACTCTGCTTATACGTTTAAATTGGTTGGTAAACATAATATTGAAGGGGCTTGGGCCCCCAGGAGCAATGTTATTGTTGGGGGACCATTAAAATTGGGGGCATTTAAATATTATTGTAGGGGGCCTGTTTAAACTGGTTGGCAAACATTAAATTGTAGGGGCCTGGGTCCCCTGGATCAATGTTATTGTTAAGGGTCCATTTAAATTGAGGTCAATTTATTATTGTAGGGGGCCCATTTAAATTGGTAAGCAAAAATTAAATTGAGGGGGCCCGGGTCCCCTGGATCAATATTATTGTTAATTACTACTGTACGCGTGTACTGTTGTACGCGAAGATGCTAAAAGAAACTGAAACTGAAGAAACAATAGTATTTTTTGTGACATTTTTTCATTGGTAGCATGTCAATTGGGGGGGGCCTGGGCCTCCCCCCAGACTACGGCCATGAACGAATGTGCATATGATCCAAAGCATGTCAATTGGGGGGGGCCTGGGCCTCCTCCCAGACTACGGCCATGAACGAATGTGCATAAGATCCAAATCTTTTGAAGGCATGAGACTATTAATAGTATTAACATCGTTTAACTGTTTTTCACTACTCTATCATGCTCCTAGAAGAATTTTTGGCACCTCAAACCATACTGCAGGTTCCTTCCTAATGACCCTGGCACAGTACGTAAGTGCGTATAGTGCAAGACCACCTGCATGAAGTTGTCCAAACTCAAGTTCTCGATGACGTATACACCCGTTTGATAAATTTAATGGTAATTTACTGACCCAATGTAAAATAAAGTAATTCAGCGGATGATCCCAGGAGTTTGCGAGGTATAGCTATGGGCTACTCTCACAGAGCAGCCGGTAGAAAGAGAGCTGGCGAGTGCAATCGTGACGCTTTTTAGAGCGAGGAACCCTAATTAAATAAAGTCGTGTATGGATCTTCACTTAATTTTTGCACAAAGTAGTGGCGTTTGGTTAGAATGAGTTTAAATATTGAGTCGGTTGATCATGCTGACTCGCCAGAGGAACTAAAACCACGGAAGGGATTAGGGAGCGGAGCTCTCAGCAGCTAGTGAAATCCAATCAGACTTTTCAGGGGACTAAAGAGGTGGCCTTTTCGATGGACAAATTTTGTAGATCGTTCCAAAATAATTTTATTCGAAAGATGTTTAAAAACGTCTGACACATTAAGTATACTATAGTATTAACCATGAACAATTGCAAAAAGACCTGCTGATGCTGAACGGTTTTTGCTAAAGTAACAGTTTTATTATATTTTGTAGACGCCCCAGACACCATAAGTCATTTTGGCAATCCTACGGCATTTGGTAAAATCAGTCATTTTTAAATCGCTCTCACTTTTTGAGAATGATGTAGATCACAGTCAAAGTCATTTCTATACACGGCAACTTGGTTTGAGTTTTAGTTTTACAATGTCTTTAATGACATTTTTTAAAATCTACATCTACTGTATTAAAAAAGTGAGTAAACCTATTTCAAAAACAGTACGCGTCAAAATAAAATTTAAAATCAAACAAACTGCTTTTCCTAATCGCAATCGTCAAGGGTGTTTTGATTAAATAAAAAAGTGGATAAATAGCAGGGGCTAGCATCACTGGCGTAACTGACGAGAGGGGGGCACGAGGCTGGGAGGCATTTTCCTCCAGATGTGGGTACCTTTATAAATTATGGCAACAAATTTATGGGGAAAAACAAACGACAAAAGCGGAAAGTCTTCACCTAAAACTCGACAGAAAAAAAGCAACCGATTTTCGGTCAAGACCTTTTTAGACTTTAACTAAATTTGACGGAAAAAAGCACGTTTACTGCAAGCACACTACCGTACACCTTACAGCAACAATAAAAATTTAAAACTTAACAGACTGCTTTACTCGTTGAAGTAGTCAACGCTAGTAGTGCCTTTTTTTTCAAAACAATTTTTTTACATTTTGAATGAGATGATCTCAACAACAAGTAAAACAATCTATACTGATAAACATTTTATTTTTAGAGTATAGTGAAAACGGTGTTTGTGAATAATTGCTACCTCTTAAAATGGAGTCAGTGATGTTTTAACTGTAAAAATTGGTTAATATCTCCAAACGCGCAGCCATCAGTTTTCTCTGCAATGCCCCCCAAAAATGTTTAGCTTCTCTGCCCATCAACTTACGATTTTGTGACGGATTATGGGTGGTGACAGCGTCGCCGCTATTTCTTACAAGTAATTGCTGTATGAACCACAATCAAAACATCTTTTGTAAAAAACAATTTTTTAGTTATTTTAAATGACACTTTTGCGAACAAAGCGCCCGATCAGAACAACACAGAAAATTAAAGCATCTGAATGAGCTTATCCGCGCTCTTTTGCTGGTGACAGTATTGTTTTCCGTAAAAATTTGATACCCTTTAATAAGAAAATGTTAGAAACACCACTTATATATCGTTTTATTCTTACTCTACCAACTTTATGACTTTTCGAAACAACGTGCTTGAACATTTTTCTGGTGCAATGTCATTCTTTGCCACAAAATAGCAATAAAATTTTTAAAAACTTTTTAAAAGTTTTTCTTGCACTGCGCATAAAATTGTTCTTATTTTGTTCTTAAATTTTGAACAGAGCTTATCTTCATGCACTCACACTGTAAAAAAAGTTTTAATACAAACGTCATTTTGTGCGTTTACGACGGTGAAATTGATTTTCTTTGATATTTTGCGACGAAAACCGCAGCGCCGCGATCAAAATATTCGCTGCACGTGCAATTTGTTTGAAAAGCGCGTCTAGTCGGTTTTGCATTTTACTACGTAGTTTTCTCTAATGACATCATAAAGATGTCATTTTGGTTTCATTTTGTCGGTGAGAAACTGGTTTATCGATGTTGCAACTTTCATGACATTATTCTGTCAACTTTGGCTGTAATAACTAACGATATGCACCCTAAATCAAATTTTTTTGTAAAAATTTGGAATCAATCAACCATACCGTGACGTCATAATAAAACAATCCAAAAATTATTTCATGAAAAGTTTGCAATTATCTTCCTCTTTCGTTTGAACCTAAAATCGACTGTCTACTTTATACAGAAATACGATTTTTAGAATCAAAATCAACCCTACCTCAGCAAAAAAATTCAACACCGTTTCGCCGGGGAATCCCCGATTTCCGCCAAAACAACCGGAAATTGGGTGGAAACATTGGCAATTTTGAAAGAACACTTATTCAGGATTTCAAAAATATAGGTGAAAAAAATACATTTTTTGGGTGCTCGTGAACTCTACTGGCGACTGCACTATACGTTTTATTCAAATTCTTGTCAATTCACATGATTAATTATAATGAAAATGTTGTCAAATAACGTTACAGTGAATTTAACGAACAGCTGGGCTGCTAAGAATTAACAAAGCACTGGACTTTCGCACAAAGCAAGCAGGTCTCTTTCGCAATCTTCGTCATTTGCTGTATTATTTTGATCATCTCCTGTGGAGTAAAGGGATCCGCAATCTTCGTTATCTTTATTGTTTGGTTCACCCGAATACCATCCCGTATTGCCAGATGTTGCAGGTTCTCCATCAATATACACAAAATATCCTTCCTGCTGAATATCACTTAATCCAATCCACACTTGATCACCGAGATCCCCAAGAAGACTATAGATGATAGCACTAAAAGTAGATTTATCAGACAAAAAAATTATACGGAACGATGAGGTGGAGCTTTTACATGTCTACATCGCACATTGTTAGAATGCTCGAATTTAAGCTAATAACCGATATTAGATTCAAACAAGCCAAATTGCAACTGAAGAAAGAGTTACGTTTTCTATATATCAAAGATTTGGAAGCAGTCATTTTTTTACCCTTCCGAATCCAGCTCCTCTTGATGTGTCACGCTTACGAGTTTGCTCCCGCTTCCTCACTTTTAAATTTTTTGCTTTCGGTTCCGGCTTTGGAAAAGATTAATCGTTTCCGATTTCGTTTGCGCTTTCAGCTCATTTTTTTAAACGCTTCCGCTTTACAAATTTTATTAAACGCTTCCAGCTTCTGTTTCCACATTTGTCATAATCACAATAATCATTCTATTATGATTTATCTATGTTATATCTTATGCCAATTGCCCTGAATAAAACAGAAAGTTTAAATACTGTAAAAAAGGAGGCAATTCTACTAGTTTGATCAATACGTTTACAGTATATTTATGCCTTGACTTTTAGCCATCATCTTTTGACTTTTTAATTTTTTTTTGCCCTACAATACGAAATAAACCCTTTTCTTTTCTGAATTGATTTTTTCCGAAATTTAATTCTTGAAAGCATTTGCCATTGAAAATCCCAGGAAGCCACAGTAATTGCTTAAGTTTAAAAGTCTGTTATTACAAACTGCAAATATTATTAAGCGCTAATTATTCTAAATTTCTTACAGATAGACCTGTAGTGGTTTGGATCTTCCTACGAAAAAGTGAAAATTTGAAGCTGCTACATTAAATTAGTAGCCTATTAGCAAAGCAAAGTTGCTATGGCTCTGTTTCAGTAGGCTGTTTAAGATCGCTCACTGCTAAGAGAAAAAGCTAAAAATTTAGGCAGCGACACAAGAACGTTTTTCAGCCGGAGGTGGGGACAAACTCACAAACAACCCTTCATCTGTTGTTGATTCCTTCTAACTCTCTAGCTATTTATCTGTATCTTTGACCTCTGACTCATACCTTGCTGTGTGGCTCAATTTTTCAGTCTCCGCGGACTTTCCTCGTGCCCCCAACCCTCAAAATAAGAGGCAATGTAGCTCAAGAAACACACCACCCCTGAGCTAAGCATCCTATAATTGTTTGAATTAAGTAGCAGAACCGCGGGAAATGGAAACTTGAGTTGCCGAAAGTTTAGGGTTTATGACTTTGGCAAGCGAAGACCATAAGCCACGAAGTGATTTTTTGTAAAAAAGCAATTTTCAACAGCATTTGAATAAAATATCCCATATTTTTTAGTTAAAACAATTAAAACAGTTATTAAACATGATTAAATTGCAATCTAAGAAGATTTTATCTCTTTCAGTTTACTAATTAATGGCGTTGTCCCACTTGCACTTTTTGCTTGCAACAATGTACTATCTTTTTTCAAAAGTTATTGTGGTTTTCATGTGTTTTTGTCATGTTATAGAAGGCCACAAATACTGCGTAATATTTAGCTAAATGTAATAGCTAAAATATAATGCTAAAGTCTAGCCTAATAGTTATTATAATTTATTCAACATTTTAGGTTAGGTTATAAAAATACAAAACCAAGAGCAATAAAAATCGACATTTGTATTTTTTGTTGACTTGCAAATCTGTATCTCTTTAACGACCTTGAAAACATCTGTTCGTGATATGATTCACGCCTGTCAGACAGCCAGACAATTAATTTGAACCTCGCCACATGTGCAAACAAAATCCGCGTATATACTCGTATGAACGAAACTTGTTTCTTTATTAATAAGCTTGCACAAAGGTGCGATTATTTGTTGTTAATTTTTCAACCATTTTTCAAATGAAAAAGCCATCTACGACTATGTTTTACTGTCTGCAGCGAGGTACGACTTTGTTAGTGAGAAGTAACACCTGGAAATTGAACAAAAAAAAATACTCAAAAGCGCAGAATATCGCAGGTTACTTGCCAAACCTTGTTGCAAGCAAATTATCGTAAGTGGTACACCAGCTTAAGTCATCTTACGAAACCTTTTCACCATTTTTGGCCTATTTTTTACAATTATAGTCTTTTAGGAGTAGTCATCCTAAGCTCAAGATGGCCAAAAACTTGTTTTCCTAATTACCAAGGCCATGAATTTAAAGCAGTTGTACAACTTGCGCACGCCTATTGTATCTCGGCAGGTAACTACTGTATTCTTGTTTAATTTTATTTCAAAACTTTTAGTAACCCAGAGTTGTAAACGGGCCGACTAGTTCAGGCCCGAATCCGGCCCGAACCGGAAAGCTATTTTGAAGCCCAAATCATGCCCGAAAAAGCCCGAAAGTTAGGTTAGATCTGAAAAATCTAGCAATTTTGTAAGGTTATTTTAATTATATTTTTGTGCACTTAAGACAAAAAGTACGTTTCAGGCCCGAAATACTGTAAGCCCGAAAATTTTGTCATTTTTAGGCCCGAACCCAGCCCGAACCCAAACCCGACCCGAAAAGCCAGGCCCGACTTACAACTCTGCAGTTCTGTAGTAACCAATAACCAGTTTGGAGGAAGCAGAAGTACATTATTTTGAACAATTACTTGTGCTTCCAGTTCCATCGAAAATCAAAAGCTTCCTAGTTCGCTTACGCTTCCACCTTATTTCATCAAAGTGATTTTTCGCTTCCTTAAAAAATTAGCCGCTTCCACATCCTTGCATTGTATTGTAACAAAAACTTAAAACTTTCTGAAAAAATAAGCAATTTTCGATGATTTTTCACTGTTCACATGCTATGGTCCCTTTGATGGAGGCACTTTTCTGGGCTAATGCCCCCTTAATTCGAGATATTTGATGGTACCATTCCTCTCCCTAATAAATAAGTCGCAACATTTGTGAAATTTTTAATGCTGTTTTTGCTTGAAGGTTCATTTAGGTCCGGTAGTAAACAGTAGTCTGTCAACCTTGTCAACCAAATTGGTTTGTCAACCAAAATGCAGAATAAGAAAAATACCACGTTTTTAGCTCTTTTGAGACAGTTTTTTGCGCTGGAATTGACTAAAGAATGATTTAAAGCATCTTTTGCAACATATGTTCAGGGGGAGGGGGGGCTAATTGTCAAAAATTAAAGTCACAAATCAGCAAAAACCGTAAAAAGTGCCCAAAAATAAACAATCAAATTTGATCGCTAATGTAAAAACGCCAAACATAGGCTTTATCAACAAATATATTATAAACTCAGTAATAAGGGGAGGGGGGTATTCAGTGTTAGTTAATTACCAATCACTTCTCTCAAATATTTTTCCATTAACCCCCCCCCCAATTATTTTTCTGTATAAAATATATACGAAATTGATGGTTCCGTGTGAGTTTTATTGAATAATAGGATTTTATGATTTACCAGCAAGTAAACAAGAGAACTTCAATGTTATCATTAGCCACTGCCCATATAGCCATTAATGCAACCAGTTGAATTATGTTGCGCTGCCAATTTCTATGCCACGTTTTAAAAGCATTATTTTTTATTAAAATAGCTCTGAAATTAAGTTATTTTTACAAAAAAATGCAAAATTTTTGAGCGCTGGGGGCTCCGCCCCCAGACCCCCGTGCCTCCGGCGGCTGGGGGTTTTGCCCCTAGACCCCCAACACACAGCCCCCCCATTGCGAATTTCTGGCTACGCGCCTGGTAGTAAATTGGATAATTATGAATATTTACGACTTTCATTGACAAACGGTTAGACAAGACAATTTTATTAACGTTCAGTATCAGCACGAAGTAGAAACTAATTAGCATTCGATAAAGAAGGCGCCGGGAAGTAGCAAACGATCTTACGGCCATTGAGTCAGGTAACCACACTCTTCTCTTATGAGAGAGGCGATTTGTATACTAGTATCAAGATTGACTTTTATTACTTTGTCCAAGTGAGTCGCGACATTTTGACGACTTAAAAAAAATTTCGACCCTTCATCAGCATAAATCTTTTCATGTCACCAAAGCAGAGATCCTAGCAAAGTGCTTGAATCAAACGTATAAGCAAATATTAAATCCCAAGAAGGACATATTTTCAAAATAGTATGCAAATCGTGAAATCTGTATGGACTAATATCATGCCTTGTCAGGGAAGTAAGAATACAGTTAGATCAGAGATTCTTTATCGGGTTAAAAGGGAAGTCTACCTTTTTCATAGCAATGAAAGTTATTGCAACTCACCTAACCACCATTGATTCTCGTCCAGACGATCTCGTAGAAAAATCTAGTCAAATATTTAGAAAGATGCAACGTTTTTTTGATGATCTTTTTGTTTGGCTCAGTATTTTTTCATACGGTAGAAAACTTTTTTTTCAATTAATGATAATTTTTGTATGAAGATAATATAATGCTTTAGATATTGGCACTAACTTTTTAATCTAGAAAATTGATTTGAAAAATAGTACGCCATTTCATCTACAAAGTTTTGTTACCTGCGATAAGACAAATTTCGGATTCCGACGTGAGCTAAATCCCCTCCTTGTAGTTGGCATTCAAGCCTACTTTCTTGCCAGCTTTGTTTGCCACTTGTTCTTCTATATTGAAATCCATTTCCAGCATTTAGCCAACCTGGACTAGCTAAACAAATATTATAGTAAATTGAACAAGATATTTAAATGGTTTTGTACAACTGGTGTTTATTTAGGCTTTTGTCAACGTTTTGCCAGCCCATACTAGCTGGTTTCGTCAGGGAATTAAACGAAGCTATTCGAGCAAAAAAAGATGTGTGCAAGGCTTTGCTCTAGGGCAGATCGTCATCTGATTTGCAATCCCGATACACTGAAGCGCAAAAAGCGACAGCCTTGGCAATAAAGATATCCAAGAAGTGCTGTGAAGAGTTTGGTCGTCGTTGGATTCCATTGCTGTTTTTGCGAACAAGTATTTTGACAGACCATCCACCGTTTACGTGATAAGCGATCGAGTGTCACTTACCCCATCAAAAATTCTGCAGATAACATTCTCATGGATGAAAATGAAATCCTTTCACGATGGAGGAAATATTTTGATGAAATTTAGTTTCTGGAAAGGCATCAACTCATGACACACAAAGAAGAAAAAAGTTAGGGGAAGAAGAGGAAGGTTATCATGACACACAAGGAAGTGAATGGAGGGACGCTAAAGCAGATAGAGAAGTTCAAGTATCTTGAGGTTGCATCCACAAGTGACGAAAGGCTTGGCGAAGAACTGTACACCCAAATTGGCTTAGCTAGTGCAATAATGCAAGCTTTTCACTATTCGGTTATCATGAAACGAGAATTGTCAAAAACAAAGCTTTGGAGTCTTAAGTTTCAAAACAGTTTTTCCCTATTCCCATCTGTGGTCAAGAATTTTAGGTAATCACCATAGAAGTGCAATCGCAAGTGCAAGCGTTCCAAATAAATTTTTTGCGAAGAATCAAATGAGTTTCATAATTTGACAAACTGCGTATTGCTCTGAGGCTCTAAAACTTTTAAACATCGAGCACATACTTCTCCGACATAGGCGTAGCCAGGATTTTTGATTGGAGGGGGGGCCAAACCACAAATCACATGCAATGACGTCATCAGAAACTTCGAAAAAGGAATTTTTGTAGGGGCAAAGATATTGTAGAATGGAAGATCAAAAGCAGTGGTCTGGTGTTGACACGTAACTTGGAACTTGTTCAAGGGAGAGGGCTTAAACCAATAGTTAAAATGTGAAAATGCCTAAATTGGGAGACGTGTTGAGTAAAGAAGTGTACTGTAATTGAAACGTATCACAGACGGGGATCTGTGGGCGGATTCCCCAGCCACCGTAGGCTATGGGTGTCTGAAGGCGAAGCCCCCAGCAGCTGGGCAATTTTTTGTAATTTTTTTGGAAAAAAGCTGTTTTCACACCATTGGATCACATCTCGCACGTATTCAGAGATATTTGAAAGTACTAGATTTTTATCATTTGAAAGTCAACTGAAAAAATTAAGTCGTTCACTCCTTCTTTTGCTTGCAATTTAAGTCCAAAACATGCATAAAATCTTGCATTTTGGGGTTAAATTTTGTGATTTAATGCACATAGGGGGAAGTACACAACATTGTCTCCTGCAATATTTTAGCAGTAATCAACAATCCACTCGAAGATTTTCGTCAGAGATTATTGTTTTGTCATGAAAACAACCAGTTATAGGAGAACATATACGGCCGGGGGGTCCAGGCCCTCTCAATTCAAAAATTTGTTCAATGAGCATTCTCCTTACTGTAGCTAATTTTCTTCAAAAGTATTTTGTTGCATAAAAACTAGCGAGGTGGAGATAATTGTTATTAAAAAATGTAGGCCTACAATAGATGGTTACGCCTACCAACCATGTTATTGTTCGGGCTGGATTTACATTGAGTTGAACCCCTGGCACTTTGGGATTTTAGAAATATTTTTCTGCCAAATACAGGTGAAGACCAAAAAAAAATCTTACCATCTGAGCGCGGGACCCCTTGGCATTGTGCCATAAGTTAAATCCGTCGGTGGCTCTTGCATTATGTTCATAAAAAGGTTACACGAGGGCCTGAGTTAGCAACTTTTAGGATAAAAACCCTTACTTTCACTAGGTTATACGTGTAAATTGGTTAGCAAACATTAAATTGAGAGATACCGGGCCACCTGGATCAATACTATTGTTGGGGGCCCATTTCAATATTATTGTAGGGGGCCCATTTAAATTGGTTGGAAAAAATGCAATTGAAGGGGGTCCAAGCCCCCTAAGTCAATATTATTGTTGGCGGCCCATTTAAATTTGGGGCCATCAAATATTATTGTAGGGGGCCCATTTAATTTGGTTGGCAAAAATTAAATCAAAGGCACCCTGGGCCCCTGGCTTAATATTATTGTTGGGTGCCCGTTTAAATATTATTGTTGGGGCCCATTTAAATTGCGGATTCATTTAAATATTATTGTAGAGGGCCCATTTAAATTGGTTGGCAAAAATTTTTAAGGGGTCCGGGCCCCCGTATCAATGTCATTGTTAATTACTGTTGAACGCGTGTACTGTTGTACGCTAAGATGCTAAAACAAACTGAAGAAGCAATAGTCTTTTTTGTGACATTTTTATCATTGGTAGCATTTCAATTGGGAAGAGCCCGGGCCCCTTGCCCCTGGGTGCGCCTATGTTCTCCAAATAGAAAGTTTTCAGCTAACATGGTTTCGCCATGTAAGCAGAATGCCTCAAGAAAGACTTTCCTAACAAGCTTTACGAGCAAAAACAAATGGGAAAAGACCCTAGGACGACCAAGAACTAACTGAATCAGTTACTTGGAGAATCTTGGATGATATCGCTTGGGACTGCACTCAAGTAAAAGGATTGAGATCATGGGAGACCGTGAAGTGTGCGGCTTAAACTCTAGCTGTTGACCCCGCGACCATCATGGAAAAGCGGGCAACGAAAGAGAGACAACACGGTGGGACTCGTCGCGGAAGTTTCAAATACAGTACCATTGTGCGGAAGCTTAAAACCTATAACTATGAATAGTTGGAATGAGAAAAACGCTTTATGCGCTTTTTGCACTATAATGAAACAGTTTTTTGTTTATGAAACAGTTTTTTAATGGAACAATAATCATTTAAACCAATTCCAATCAAACAGAAATCTAAATTCGTTAATTTCGATATCGTGGATTTTAATCCATCAATTTTGCTTCGGCTTTTAAGGAACTTCATCTGTTTTTTCAAATGACACATAGCTATATACTGAACATTTGGAAGTAACCAAATTGAAATCTACAAAGCCTCTGCTATGCTACAGAAACTAACCCCAGATAAAAAAAAGGACAATCCAGCAATTTTGACCAGCAATCGAAAGCTACGATGGTGCTAAAGCATGAGAACTAACTTGTAGTACTGTTTCTGCTGAACGAACTACAATAAGTATTTTACGGGAAAGAACAACATTGATCTTTAACGCGATGATGGATTGGTTATAGTCTGCATCTGGTCCCCAAATGAATAGAATTAGAAAACAATTGCACGAATTTTTTCAGGAAGCGCGGTCGGCATAACAGCTGAAAAAAAAAGCTAAGCGCCGTAGACTTTTAGGATGAATCATTCAATTGATCTCGTAAAACCTATTCTCCATTTAAAGAACCGAAAAACAAGCCCTGTGCATCGATTGCAAATCAAACCATCCACCAAACATTATTAAACAACTACCATCGACAGTATATGATCAACAAACATTCAAACGACTTTTCATTACACAAACATGAATATTTGACAAAGTCAAACAATGCTGTACTGCAAGTGTAGTCAAGCAAAGGAGTTATTACGGCTCGGTAGTGTACGGAAACACGGTACAATTAGATTTTTAAAGAAGGTACTTACTGTACGTTACGAAATTACGCACGGTATTTTGTGAGAAGCACGTAATTTATGGAAACACAGTAGCGTTTTTTCAATACCGCAACGCACTTTTCTGCATCTACTCCAGCCCTTGTTTGGTCTGTTAATGATTGTCTTCTGACAGTCGCAGTCATCGCGTCAGACAAGTCACACAGTGAATACTTTCAGACAGCGCCAAAGCCGCTAACTTAAACAATTAAAATCTCGCCGTTATATCATCTTAGTGCATGGTTTGCACAGAAACAAATACAAAACGTATGATTGTGATTGAATTGGGACCTTTCGGTCTCCGAGTCAAACTGCCACCTGTCTACCACGAACAGTGGATAGGCTTCACACTGCCCCATTTGAATGCTGAACGTCAAGCAGAGAAGCTGCAAATACCAAATTTTGAAGTCTTTGATTTGACTAGACTGGGAATCGAACCCAAGCCTACCATTTCAGTAGCAGACACTCTTTTCAATCAAACATTATTTGGTATATGTGCGACATTTTTTTTACACTTCTTGCAAATGAAATTATTTTCGCTGCTCGTCTGCCCTACAAATCAGCACCGTTTTTGCAACTTTTCATGGCCATAATTCAGGCACCAGGTCAAGGGTGCCGAAACCCGGGGGGATGGGGGAATATATCCGCCCTAATAAATTGACTGTATCTCCCCCAATAATTTGAATATGGTCTACATCTGCATCTCACCCAATACTTCGACTCTGGAGTGCATTTGAGAGCAGGTCTCCACTACAGAGTTGTAAACGGGCCCACTAGTTCAGGCCCGAGCCCGGCCCGAACCCGAAAATATAAGCCCGAACCCGGCCCGAACCCGAAACTAATTTGAAGCCCAAATCATGCCCGAAAAAACCTGAAAGTTAAGTTAAGTCTGAAAAATTTAGCAATGTTGCCGAGTTATTTTGATTATATTTTTGTGCACCTAAAATAAGAAGTACTTCTCAAACCCGAATTAAGCCCGAAATTTTTGTCAACATTAGACCCAAACCCGGCCCGAACCCGAACCCGAACCGAAAAGTCCGGCCCGACTTACAACTCTGCTCCACTAGAATTCGGGAAAAAAAGTGCTCCAGTTTTGGTGAAGACTTTTTTTTGATCTTCACCTGAACTTGGGGAAAAAAAGTAAGTTTTGGCGAAGACCTTTTTTTGGTCTTCACTTAATTTGCTCACCTGAAAAAAATCGTGGTCGAGGTTCATCCCCCTAATGTTGGAAATAGCACAAAATTAGGGTAAAATTGCAAGTTATTACCCCCAATGCCCAACAAAGATCGGCACCTCTACACCAGGTAATTGCAATACAGTGGGCTTAACTTGATGGCTTTCTTTTTTCTATATATATTTTTTTTGTTTGTACTATGGACCAAGTACGTCTGGAAGACGAATCAAATAATAATGACCTTCGAAAACTGCGAGCGATCTCCGAAAAATAGGGTTTTTCTTTTTTCTTTTTCAAGGCAGCGATGTTAACTCGTGACTTGAGCAGCGATTTAGATGATTTAGATGTAAAAATACTTACTACAAGAGCATGATGAAAACGCTTCTTTCCACTCATTTTCTGTATCGTCATTGGATGCTGCATGACATATACACAGACACATAGCTAGAGTAGCCAAAAAGAAAAATATTTCACTTGCAATTTTCATGATTTGATAATTATTAAATTCTAAAATAATACTGTAGTAAATTAATTATTAATAACATATGAAAATATTTATTGAATTTTCACAATATTTTCCTTCAATCTTGTTGTAATTCTTTTGCAACGATTGCAACCTCGGAGAATTGTAAAAACTTCGTTTTTGAATTACATATATAGCATTTTTTTAACAACGTACGTTCAAAAGCTAGTATATTTTGCTTGAAGACTGATAACTTCAAAAATAGACCTTAATGCCTCTTTTAAGAAAACGTAAATGTTCAATTCCGAGTTACCAGAAAGCAAAAAAAGTTTCAAAATGTTCAATTCATACTGTATTTGCTTTCTTGTTTCAAAGTTCATTGGTTACTTAAAAGTAATCATTTTACTTTGGTTTCAGCAGACATTGGGCCTATACAAAAATACAACTGTCCTGGATACAAGAAAAAGACGTTTTTAAGGACTTATAAACTTTGAGACCAAAGTGAAAGGTTCAAATTTAAAGGCAAAAGACTCTAACAGTCAAACGTGTTCTCGAGTTCAAAACCTTGCTCAAAAACAAAATTATTCCTGGTGTTGTTTTTTTTCAAGAAATTAGGGTTTTTAGATGTTTGCCACCTCTTCTTTCAGGGCCGCAGCCAGAGAGAAGCAAATATTAAACCTTGAGCTCAATTTGAAATTAAAGCAGGGTGTTGTAGCCTGAGCTGGAGCTCGGAGCAGAAGTTCCGGAGCAGACCATTTTTGTCGGAGCTGGGCCGGAGCTGGAGCTCACATTTAAATCCAGGTGGAGCCGGAGCTGGAGCTGAAGCAACGTTTCTGTAGGATAGCTCCCAGCTCCAGATCTTTTTCGTTGCTTAGCGCTTTTCTTTATCAGTCTGTTTAATTTGAGTGTAACTACAAAATGCAAAGTCATAAAATGGCCTTGTAAAAAGTTTAAAAGGAGCTTTGTTACATAAAACTATTAACCATTTGCGCTGCATCTAGCAAGATTGATTGTTGTTCTCTCATTAAAAGCTATTGCGATTAAAAGATTTTTTTGTTCTAAATAGATGGGTCATGTGTAAAAAAAATCTTTGCCTTTACGTTTAAAATTGCCGCATTTAACTCTCGCATTATTTAACGACTGCGTACTCTAGTATTAGCTACTGCTTGTTTCCTAGATGTCATTAAATTGTGAGCTGCATTTTGGTTCATAGGCGTAGCCAGGGGACCTGGTCCCTCCCACCCCCCCCAATTGAAATGCCACCAATAATAAAAATGTGAAAAAAGCCTAATTATTTCTTCAGTGTCAATTTTCTTTAGCATTTTCCGTGTACAACATACACATGTACAAAAGTAGTTAACAATGATAATGACGACCAGGAGGCCCGGATCCCCTGAATTCAATTTTTGCTAACCATTTTTATGGGTAACCCGGGTAAAATTAAGGGTTTTGTCCTAAAAGTTGCAATCTCAGGCCCATATGTAAACTTTTTGTGAACGTAATGCAATAACCAGGGGCGAATTTACCATATGGCAAAGTGCCAGGGGCCCCGTGCTTAAATGGTAAGACTTTTTTTGGCCTTCATTTATATTTGGCAAGATGATTTTGCGAAAATCTTTAAAGTGCCAGGAGCTTTGAGCAATGTAAATCTGGCTCGGTCCGGTCAATATCATGGTTGGTAAGCGTAACCATCTATTGCAATATTTTTCAATAACAATTCATCTCTAACTCGCCAGTTTTTACAAGCCGATATACTTTTCAAAAAAAATTAGCTCTGAGAAATGCTGATTGAATAAATTGTTGAATTTAAGTTGAGGTAGCTTGGCCTACTCGTCGTATATGTACTTTTACAACTGGTTATTTTCATGACATAACAAAACAAAAATCTCTAAGGTATATTGTCGTGTAGATTATTTTATTAGTTACTGCTAAAATATTGCAAGTGGCAATGTTCCTTACATCCCCTTCCTGGGCTAAATCACGTACAAAATTTAACCCCGAAATGTAAGATTTTAAACGTAATTTGGACCTAAATTGTAAGTAAATGTAGGATTGACCAATTTAATTTTTTTCAATTGGCTTTCCAATGTTTAAATCTAGTTCTTTCAAATGGCTCTGAGCACATGTGAAGTGTGATCCAATGGCATTGAAATAGCTTGTTTTTCAAAAAAATTGCCGAACTTCTGGGGGCTTCGTCTCCAGGCACCATCTGTGGTGCATTTGAGTTACACTAGTTTACTCAACACATCTCCCAATTGAGACATTTTTACCATTAACGTTGGTAAATCATACCACGGCTACTGGTCATCCATTCTACGATATCTTTGTCCCACAAAAAGTTCCTCTTTCGAAAGTTTCTGATGACGGCATTGCATTTGATTTGAGGTCCCCCCAATAAAAAATCCTTGCTACGCCTATGTTTGGTTGTTGTGTTTTTGAGCAAAGTTGATTTTTAAATTTATTTTAATTCATAAAACTGTAGGTGGGCTAAAATGACAACGTAAAACCAAATCTTTGTACCAGTCTAAATAAAATCGGAGCTGGAGCCGAAGCGGAGCAGCTCTTTTTAATCAGCTCCGGAGCTGGAGCCGGAGCAATGACAGAATAGCAAAGAGCTCCGTAGCAGGAGCTGGAGCACCTTCAAAATTTGCCCTGTTTGAACACCCTGAATTAAAGTCAATAGTCAATTGCAACGTACAATGCTTGCTTGATAGTAAAAAAACAAATTATTGTTAAATTATTTTGAAACAAAATATTTGATATTTACCAAGCATCCTCACCAACTGCAGTTATTTCCAGAGGTGGGCAAAGCGCAATCAGAAGCGCAAAGCGCAACTTCCTCAACCTCCGCAATTGCAGAGGTTGCGCTGCGCTTTAATTTTTTATTTTGAAACATTGCGGAAGTTACGTTGCGGACTAAAGTCTTTAAAATTTGTTGCGCTTTAATTGCGCAGCGCTTTCCAAATTTTTTTTCGGTTAATAGCGCAATTCGCGTCATTGAACTTAATTTTGTTCCATTTCCATCACAATATTAAGAAATGTCGACCTTCTTTAGCAATTATTTGCTCTTTTTTTTATCTCAAATTGCAAAAAATGCGGTATTTGCATTGTGTTGTGAAATTTCAATAGCGGAAGTTAGGTTGCGCTTTTACTTGGTACAAAAATGCCGCTACGCAATTGCGGAATTGCGCTGCGCTTCAACCTAATCAAAAAGTTCATTGCGGAAGTTGCGTTGCGCTTCAGAAATTAGAAAAATTATAAATTGCGCATTTTGCTCTGCGTTTTTATTGATTGAAAAAATCGTTGCGCTTTGTTTCGTTGCGCTTTTGATATGTTTCGTGGCGCTTTGCTTCGTTGCGCTTTTGTTATTTATGCCCACCTCTGGTTGTTTCTAAATTTAAGATTAATTTGAATCAAAAAGAAATTTAAAAAAAACACTCAGAATTGTACCTTAGACTGTGCGTTAATTTTGCCATTTGCTCATTTTTTTGTCTCATTTTTTAACGGTCTTGAAATGTCGGCAAAAATCTTGGGCCTGAGGTAAAACAAGCGGTTCTCAGCAGAATAAACACTGCATTCACAAATAGCTTCTGTTTTCCTACTGTGTCATCTGAATAAAGTGCGCATAACGATTGTAAACAAAGAGCAGAGTAACTAAGAATAAAATAAGCTGATGCACAATTAGAACACCAGACATTTGTGGAAAAATTTTGCTGTAATTACTTTAGTTTTGAAGGAGGTATAGCTTTGGTTTACGCATACAGAGAGCAATATTGGCTTTGACGAAAAAATACGTTTTAAGTACTGAACGGGTTAATTGCGGCAGCCTTAATTTATGCCGAAGAAAATTCAAAAGCATGTCCAAAAATTTACAATGGAAAAATTTTACAAAAATTTGTTCCAAAATAAGCTAATATTTTAAGTAAAAATTATAGCTCGGAAGACGTCGCACCTTAGCATTGCAAACGGATGTTTGAGCTAGCTGCCTAAAATAGCTGTATGGTGGTAACTGAAAATTTTCAGTCATCGCCGCAACGCCATGGCAGTTTACTGTACGCCAATGAAAGATAAATAAAATAGTGATTTGAAAAGTTAGTAAATCAATACCTGAAGAAGACATACTGTAATAATTAAATACAGCTAATAATCGCTCTCATAAAGTGTCAAATATAGTTTCCAAATTTTTTTTGGTTTTAGATCGCACCTAAAGACTGGAATCATAAAAAGTTGTTGTATTCCCATACCGTTTTATTTTTGTACTCTAGTCGGCAGGCTAATGGTGGAACAATATCCTCTTTTTGTCATTTTCCTCCTCTCGGGCAAAACTCATTGGTAACATTTACACATTTTCTTAATCTTTCCATAATACTGTTGTTGAAACCTTGTTGTAGGCTACATTGATTTAGTGCATTAAAGTTCTGCAAAGTTTAAAGCTTCCAGGATTCTTCCTAGACCCAGTTATGGGATAACTTACAAAGCTTTCTTCAATTTATGAATTCCAAACAATACCTGTATTGCTTGGAATTCTAAACTATGGTATGTAGTTTATCATACATCATTATACGTATACTGCGAAATTGGATGCGAACACACGTTAAACAATCATAATTTTTAGCAATCTCCCTCAAAAATTTTAACCTTCCGAACAACACTCTTACATGTATGTTCTATTTTTATCCTCACTAGTTAAACTTTCTATTAAGTTACTAGATAATTCTCTCGGTGCCGAAAGACGGTGAAGAAGGCGGCTTAATTTTGAGCAGGTGCCTTCGCAACTTTCACGGAAAAGCGGGCAATGAAAACAGAGAGAGAGAGAGAGAGAGAATCTTTTTATAGTCACTGTACAAAGCGAAAGACATCAACACATCCGTATTTTAAAGAGTTTTGACCAATTTTCAGATGTTTAGTTCCCACGTTTGCCATTACTATGATGAAGGTCTTATGGAAATGTATTTTCCAATTTGTATTGTTTCCACTGAGTATAGTTACAGTATAATGTTGCTTAAATGTGAAAAATGACTGTGGGAATTCCGCAGATGAAAACATTTGTGTTTGTGAAAAACCTTTGTGACTTAACAGATGAAAATCTTTTATTCAACAAGATTGCAGAACAACGGCAAAGCATGTGGCTAGAAATCCACCGACGAATTGATATGGCTTATATAGAACCAGAGTTTACCACAAAAGTTTGGTAAACTCTATCTCTTTTTTATTGTTTTCTCTTTTTGTTTTTTTATTGTGTTTGGATTATTAATCACGAGTGAAGGAGCAGTTATGTGATCAAGTTGGCGAGTTAAAATACTGAATATTCTTGGTTTGATTATGACGCTGCTTATTGTTGCTCATGTGTGACAGTAAGTGTTTACTAACCTTCGAAGAAAACTCTGATAAAAGCTTTCATTATTCGCCGTCTATTATTTGCACAAAAAACTATAACACTATATAATAAGCGCCTATTTGTTATTACCAAGATAAATTTGTACTTGTGAAGCACTGGTTGATGCAAGAAAATTACAATACTTTTCTTCAATACAGCATTGTTGCAATGAGCTTTCTTTTCAACCAATTCAAAAATTGTTCTATAGCCGAGAACAAAGCGCATAATAATCGGAGGTGGAGTCCAGGACATAAGGTTCAAGGCCAAGGACACAAAAAAAATCCGAGGCCAAGGACCAACTTTCTGAGGACAGAGCTTCTCGAGGCCAAAGACAGAAATGCTCGAGGCCAAGACCAAGGACCAAAAATAAAACGCACAAATGGTCTCCGAAAAAAAAGTAGGTCTTCGCGCAAAATAATTGCAAATTTTCTGCAAAATTTCGGGCGTTCTCTAAAAAAAAGAACGTCTTTGCGCAGCAAATCGCAAATTTTTTGTGAAATTTCGGGCTAAAAGAAACGTCACAACCTGGGCCTAATTTTAGCAAATCAAAAAACAGTGTTGTCCTCCGCCTAGGACAGGGCATTTTCGGAGATTGTAGGCTTCGAGGTCAAGGCCACGGACTTCAAAATGTATCCTCGAGGACTCCACCTCGGATAATAATATCATTGATAGGCCGTTTGCTGTAAATTCTAGCGTGTACCTTGTAAAACAAGTTTGAGTGACTGCAAATTTTTAGCGTAAATAGGTTAAATTCTAATCAAACAATCCACCTGCAAACGTTCTTCAAATATTTTCTGGCAGTATTTTAATAACTTGATCTCAAAATAACAAACGGATGAATACCGAAAACGTGCAAATCAACCAATCAAAAGCGCAGAATTGCATTCACATAATTTATCTCGTGAGTAATCTTCAACGCTTTATGTTGGCTGAGAAAGCAAGCCTGGATTCGTTTCTTGTTCATGCCGAGTAAGTTCAGAGCAGACACGTAGCCAGAAATTCGCAATAAGGGGGGCTGTTAGGAGGGTCTGGGGGCGAAGCTCCCAGCCGCTGGAGGCTGTGGGTTTGGGGGCAAACCCCCAACAGCCGGAGGCACGGGGGTCTGGGGGCGAAGCTCCCAGCGCTCGAAAATTTTGCATTTTTTCGCAAAAAGAACTTAATTTTAAGGCTATTTTGATTAAAAAATAATGCTTTTAAAACGTGGCTTAGAAATTGGCAGTGCAAACATGATTAAACTGGTTGCATAAATGGGCTATTTGGGAGGTAGCTAATGGTAAAATTGTAGTTCTCTTATTTAGATGCTGGTAAGTTACAAAATCGAAAAGTTCAATAAAATTCGCACGGAGTAATCTATTTCGTATACAGTTTATAGAGATAAATAATTGAGAGGGGGCTAATGAAAAGACATTTGAGAGAAATGATTGGTAATTAACTAATACTGAATAGCCCTCCCTATTCCTTAGTTTGTAGTATATTTGTTGATGACACCTATGGTTAGCATTTTTACTCTTGCGATCAAATTTGATTGCGTATTTTTGACCATTTTTCAAAGTTTTCATTTATTTGTTAGTTTTATTTTTAACAAATTAGACCCCCCCTAAATAAATGTTACAAAAGATGTTTTAAATCGTTATTTGGTCCACTACAGTGCATTATTAACAGTCTCAAAAGTGCTAAAAACGTAGTGTTTTTCAGATTCTGCATTTAGGTCGACATGCCAATGGGGGGGGACTATAGCTCCCTCCTCCCCCTGGCTACGCTACTGGTTTAGGGTAAGGAAATGGATTTACTGGATATAGTAAGTTGTCGAATTTTGCAACCTTAAAGTTTTATTTATTTTATTTATAATGTTGCAGTAGCTTTTGTAAAATATAAGCGACAAAAATAGATGAATTTTGAAATTAGGGCTATAGACCGCAGACTCGCCTACTGTTGTCAGCAGTACAGAGCCGGCGCCACGGGGGGCATTCCGGGGCCGTGCCCCCCTAAGGACTGCTTGTGCCCCCCAAACGAGAAATGTGCCCCCCAAGCGAGGATTGTGCCCAAAGGAAATTAACAGGCTTGGTGCTACTGGAGTGCTATTCGAAGCCTGAGATTCCCAAAATACTGGTTATCACCCCAGAATTCATGAGGAAGAAGTGTTTTGTTGTAAATTTTGAAAAAAAGATTGGTTGTTTTTCTGGTTGCACCTAAGATTTCATGAAAATTCGCGTAGATGTTTCAGATGAAGACATTTTTTTTTTGGTTTTTTGTTTTGGTCTTCACCTCAGATTTTGTGGGAATTCGCAGAATTTTGGAGAAGAAGACCAGAATTCGTGAAAAAATGCGTAGTGTTTGAGAAAAAACACTTTTTTTTGGTCTTTGCCCCAGATTTCGTCAAGGATCATCTTATTCTTTTGGTTCACACTTTCTAATTCAAAGACAAACAACAAGCTCTGCTAATCTACTCCAAGACAAGTACAGTATTTGCAGTAGTTGTGGTTTAAATATTAAATATTGCATGTGTTTAACTTAGCACTATAATCAGTTTGTAGAACTTAAGTTTGTAGAACTTAAGTTTGTAGAACTTAACTTCACCAATGCCCAAGTGTGCGAATTGTTGAAGTAACGAGCAATGCTCAATGCTAATGACTGTGTTGTCTAAGACTAGAGTGCTCATCCTGACCAGGGCCCACATGACAGAAATTTCCTCGCTCGTAACGAGAACTTTTTTAGAGGCGCTATTGAACGAAATACTCACTAAAGGCAAGAGGTTATTTGTGCGCGTGCATCTGAAGCTTTATGAGCTCGGTAACGTCATTTTCGCTCTCTAAGTTGCTGGGATCGATTGCGAGATATAACCAGAGTAAAAAACGTCTTATTTTCCTCGCCAACTTAACGAAGATTTTGAAGCACTCTTTCAGCGTATGAGAAGTTTTTTTGGTCAGAAATTTAATGGCAAAATGTTGAAAATACTAGCGAAAGTTAATTTTTGCTGAAAATTACTAAAAATGGCCGCCATGTTTGCTATTAAACTGCTAAAAAGAAAAATTGAGAATTGAGAATCGTTCGCGGAATCGACTGATAAAGAAATGTTGATTAGCGCCAGTTCACTAAAATAGCAATACACTCTTTTGTTATAAAAACAATTTTTTTAGAACATGAACCTCATTTTTGCTCATTATTTAAGAACAAATTAAAAACAATGCTAGCTCGGCAGCAAAATAAACCAATATAAAACGAAAAAAAAATTCAAATCAAAGAAAAGAAACTAAATTTTGCGCTGATTCAAAACGCAAAATTTTAGTGATTTTCTTCCGTTTGCAAGCAAAATTACAACTATTCCAAGAGTATAAAGCGCTGTTTGAGAATTTTTTTGACAGTCGTTCGAAAAAAGCTTGCTTAAAAGCAGGAAAAAAGCCTTTACTCAGGATGAAAGAGCAATAGAAATTAAATGCTGTTGCAAACATGGTCGCTAAAATTGACATCGATGCTTTGGAAATTTAACCTTTAACAGTCCGAAACATTTTTCACTCATTAAAAGTCGAAGCGGGTTTTTGTGACCTATGCCTTAATTTTTCAAATATTTGGCTTATAAAATGTGGTTTCAAGCCATTTTTGGCTGAAAAACTTTATCAACTTTTAAAAGAGTGAGAATAATTGATAATAATGATCTAAACAAGTTTTTATTTGGAAAAGAACGAAAAACAAAGAATCGAAACAAAACAAGAAGCAAAGTGCTTCCAGCAACATTTTTTTCAGAGGTTCGCAGTCAAAAGTTTGATTCAACGCAGTCTTTGCAAGTTGGTGGTCCTTGGTGCTTTTTTGCAGATCGCTTTGGAGCATTTGCAGCAATAAATACTCGTCTTTTGACCATTTCCAGTGCAATATGCGCATCGAATTCATCTGTGAAAGGGTTAGTAACATAAAGAGTCGAAACGGGTGAAAACAACTCGTCAGACAAATACAACACTGCTCATTAAAAAACTATAAACTACGAAAACTTTTCAAACGTGCCACAAGTCCGACCCACTAAGAAAGCCAGCTATACAAAAAAACAGACAATTTCGAGTAGCTGCAAAAAAGCTAACATTAAATATTAGGGTGGAGTGAAAAAAACTTTTTCTTTGATATCAATTTACTTGGGGTCAGAAAACTTGGCAAATGGGCTGAAAACACCATTAAATCTGTTTGTTGTGGGGTTACATGCAAAAATGTCCGTGCTGCCGCCACCTAATGGTTTGGCAGCCCCTCATTTTCAAAAATTTGCTATAACGTTTGATTCTGACATCGCAGAAACATGAAACTTATGTCAAAAGTTGAAGAACACCATAGTTTATATAAGCTTTAAAAGAACTTTTCTTTCTATTTCCATCAGAAAAAAAGTTGTTTGGAAAAAACTGATTTTTTGATATTTGCTGGATTCTGATGATTGTATACAATAATATCAAACTCACTGTACGTCAATAATTGATGTGCTAAGATCTATGTTGATCAGACTGTTTGTATGATATCAGCAATTGACTCTATGTAGACTTTGTGATGTAACAAACACTAATAGAAGGCTGCAAAAACATTGTGGTGTCTGATAAGAAAGCAGAGCGCTAATTAAAGGTATTGACAGGTAATTATAAAAGCAAAGCATCCAGCTAGGAAGATAAAGGGAGTTATAATAAATTAAATGACTCTGTACTTGCTAATCTAATTGATAATTAATGTTGCAGCATACAGGATACATAGTAACAAGTGCAGTATACACATTTTATATTTTTAAGCATTTTCAATCCTGGATTGTGGTAGTGCAGCACAGTTAGTTAAAACAGTTCGTAGTTGTCTTTTACTGCAAAATATGGACACAAGAATCCAAGCTGTTAAAGTGACAAAAGTTTTGCATAGTGGACACACCTTCAAAAGCATCTGACAATTTCCTTTAGGAGTCTTACCAACAAATAGAGAAGTTATCTGTGGAGTACTGAATGAAGAAATATTTTTACCGTACTCGTATGAAGCTGCTCATAGAGTGGCAGAAGAATTTGTTCAGTCGTCAATTTGGTACAATGTCTATACGAATAGTATAACCGGAGTTGGAAGCAAAATACAACTAATAAAAGAATTTAGTAATTTAGACAGATACACCAAAACGAAACGTGGTACAACATTTCTGCAAAAAGAAGCAACGTTTATGGAAAAAATGAAGTTTTTTTGATATTTTTCGTGAAAATGATGCTCAAAGAAGTCATTTAGAAAATGTGTACTGGCTTTGCATGTGTGAGAAAGATTATGCATTTTACACTGACCAGAAAACAACAAGAGCTGCAAAATGCACTGCTGCAGTTGAAAAACTGACAACAGGTAACATACGGTTTAAACGAAGAGCAGCGTCATTAGAATCTCCATCAATAAGCAAAAGGTTGGAATAAGAAAGAGTGTCGAATGATAACATTATCCATTAGTCAGACACAGATTCTGTTGGTAGTGATTTTTTACAATCTGATTAGATGATTCATTGCTTATTATGGGTGACCGTAATCCAAAGCTGCAACAAACTAGGATCAATCTACCAAGCTTTGCCTTGATATGTGAAAGGTTTCAAGTCTCAGATCGTGCGGTAGCTGCTGTGGAAAATGCAGTCATCAAGGGCCTTAATCCAAGCAACCTTTGAACCAAATATGATGACAGTCTCACTATTGATAGAAGCAAACTGAGGTGAGAAAAAAGTGAAGTATCATGAAGAATTGAGAACAAATGACTGCTTGCAATTTTCTTGCATCAATGGCATACTGTATGTATGGATGGCCGAAAAGATGCAACTGTTTGGCCATCATTTCTATTAAACTGGATAGTGACTTCTTAATGGTTAAAGTTGGTCCAATCGTTCATTCTTGATGGCACACCTTAGCATGCAGAATATTATGTCGTTATGTGCCGCAACAAAAGCCTTCAACAACTCTTGTGACTCTAACCAAATTTTTTGTGCAAGTATACTTTCCACCGTGGTTTCAGATTAAATCCAAATATAAACTCACCGATAGACCGAAAATTTGTTTGATTTGTACAAAAGAATTTGAAATTTTTTTAATCTCAAAGTCAAAAACATAGCTCTAAAAGTTATTGAAAGAATTGCCAATTTTGCTCACCCAGAAAATATTCTATTGGGCATGTTGTCTGACTCAGACAAAAGTATTTGTAATGTTGCAGTTGATAAGATTGTGATGCATATCAAAAATCATGGAGCAAAAGCAACAGAACTGATTGAAGAAGGCAGCAAAAACTTGGCTATTTGTCGTTTTGAGATGACACAAAATAACTGCAAGGCCCAATTATGTCATAACATGGCAAACACTGATGCTGAAAAAATCGCAGAGCCACCACTACTTCAAAGTCTATCTTTGATAGAAATTCAAAACGTAAGGAGTCCGCCCCTGAAAGTATCGCATTCATGTCACAATCAGGCAGTTGAATGTCACATCAAACTTGTAACTGAGACTTTGTCAGTTACAGCAGGGTTTGCTAGTCGTGATGGGCTCATTAGACAACAGATAAAATCCAGGCATTTGATGAAAAGATTTGATGTCAAGAAACAATTTGCTTGTTAAACTACCTATTGAATACTTATCTGACGACAGTTGATCATGAAACATCAATCTTGATGTTGATCACTAAACACTTACATTGCTTAAACTTTTTCAAAAACTCTGTTATATCTTTGTTTTTGTTCAAGCTATATCTGGAAGACATATCTACTCAAACTATAGACATTCATAACTGGCCTAAAAATCTTATGTCAAGAAACCTAATAATATATCAAGAAACTTACGTTTCATTGCTGTACTATCCTATTTGCAATAGTTTTGCACTACTCGGTATGATTGTTTTAACGATTTATTGTATCAATGTTAGTAACCTAAATCATGTAACAATCTTAAAAATACTGGTTATTCTTCTTGCAGACATTAATTTTTGTCAAATGAATGTGCAATAGTTTACTGTTGTTATATCAGCAAAAAGAGAATAAGCAGAAATATTTTTCGGCATCGTTATATTTGAAGATTTTACGTTGAACGTCATAAAAATTAAGCTTTTATTGAAGAACTCATTTTCTGATGGAAATAGAAAGAAAAGTTCTTTTAAAGCTTATATAAACTATGGTGTGCTGCAACTTTTGACATAAGTTTCATGTTTCTGTGTTGTCAGAATCAAACGTTATAGCAAATTTTTGAAAATGAGGGGCTGCCGAACCACTAGATGGCGGTAGCACGGACATTTCTGCATGCAACTCCACAAAAACAGATTTAATGGTGTTTTCAGCCATTTGCCAAGTTTTCTGACCCCAAGTAAATTGATATCAAAGAAAAAGTTTTTTTCACTCTACCCTATTAAATATATGGCCTCATGGGTCAAAAAAACCCGTTTCGACTTGTTAAAGGTTTAGAAAAAAATCAAGAATAAATGAGACTGAAATTTGGCATAACATTAAAAACAGCCAGTCTCAACTCAAAGATTTACTGGTTCTAAAAAAGAGCAGTGTATTTCGACTTGTTCACTTTTGAGAAATTTTGAAACCTATGGTTGCTGTTAACATATGAGTTTACCCACCAACAACCTCAAGAGCGCTTCACATCCTTTAAAAAATTGTGGTAAGGTAAAAATTGTTTTTTTTTTTACATTGATCCAAAAACATAATTAAACTCTGTCGTTCATTGACTAATTATTATCATAGGAGGATTTTGCAAGCTTGGAATATTAACGCATTGCCCATAGTATCTTTCTCCATAACAATTGCAGTACTAACTTACCGTCATACAGCACAATACGCTTGAACGCATTAATTTGAAGTAGAAATGCATCTGACGCCACAATGAGGTATTATTACTTGCTAACACAACATCTTGCTAAGAAGTTCGAGCGAGCAGCGTTAACGCGTGTTAGGCGAGACGGTTGGAAAATAGCATTTTGTCTACGAAGTTTTTTGCTCGTTGATGCTTTTTAGCGAGCGAAAATAGCCTTTACGAACTCGCTAACTTGTTCTGCCATGTGGGCCCAGGTCAAGGAGCAAGTATAGTCTCGCAAGATGGAACTGTTTCGCTCTTTTGGAGTTAGCAGAGCACTAAGTGTATTTTGCATGAAAGATTTTAAGTTTTTTGGGAAATCCGATTTTTCATTTAATAGTTTTCAAATTTTATATCCGCACAACAGCACTTAAAAATTAAATCTAATCAGCATTTCGAGGTGGAATTAAGCCCATCTACCTAGAAATGTCAAAACTCACCAGCAACTCAGAGCTGGGAGCTCTACCGTGACATTTTCGTTTTATTTGGACCATAGAGCTGATCAAAGTTATCTTATAGTGTTAGAGGGCCCAGCCGCAAGCTTAGCAACAAAGTGACTTCAGAGTTCTAACTGTTGTTGTTGTATTGAATATTTATCCTCTTGTCACCGGACAGCGTCAGACGCTAACTATTGGACGATCAGCTCACTCTTCATTGCAATGACTATATACTTCGTGTTTAGAAGAATCCGCACCTGTTTAGGAGTTTCCTGTGATCCAATGTTCCTGTGAAGTGAATTCTTTGAATTTTTGTCGACTGACTTTTCTGTTTGTTCCGAAACCACGAAGCAGAGATAATCATCGTAAAGCGTCTTATCCAAGAATGCAATAACCTGACCAGGGCGCGGGTTGAACCGAGATCATGCGATCGGGGTTGTAGTGAAAACGACGCCTTTACCCATTCGGACACGCTGGCAATAAGGGGGCTCCTCAGGAACTCTACGCTTCACCAATTATTTTCATACCATATCAGGAGGACTAAAAAAATGGCTACGTCAGTTAGATGAAGAAAATGGCAATGGTTTTCACCAACTTAAATGGTCAAATTACGGTACCTACAGCTCCCTGTTTCTCGTAAACAGCAGCCTAGAATTCGAATGTTTTGTTTACGATATATTGTTGTAGATGGTTGCACGTATATTTGTCTGCGTGCAAACTCCTTGACCTAGCTTTGTCCTTGCAAACGTGGCAGCTTTCCCAAGGTAAGACGTTGTCACAACATTGCTAAAATGACCAATTTTTTTGGAAATAAGAACATTTTTTTGGCTTCCAGAAGCTGTTTGTTAGTAACTAAAATTCTTTTCACACCACTCAAAGAATGGGCACCCGATCACTTTACCCACCTCATCAGCCATCACCTCACCACACGGGTGACCATCGCTGATAGCTGGTAGCAGGGGTGCCGATCTTTGTTGAGCATTGGGGGGGATAATTAGCAATTTTGCCCTATTTTCGACATTGGGGGGGATGAACCTCGACCATGACTTTGTTCAGGTGAGCAAATTAAGTGAAGATCAAAAAAACAAATAGGTCTTCACCAAAAATGGAACACTTTTTTGCCCAAATTCAGGTGAAGACCAAAAAAAAGGTCTTCACCAAAACTAAAACACTTTTTTTCCCAAATTCAGGCGAAGACCAAAAAAAAAAAAAGGTCTTCACCAAAAATGGAACACTTTTCTTCCCCGAATTCAAGTAGACACCAGCTCTAAGATGCACACCAGAGTCAAACTATTGGGGGGGATACAGTCAATTTATTGGGGGGATATATCCCCCCATCCCCTCCGGGTTTTGGCACCCCTGGCTGGTTGTCAAGTTACCGAGAACTTTGCATGCTGTTGTTTGGAAGCACTGATTAGCAATATGCGGTTTTAACTTCAAGTGAGGCTTTGCAATCGTATTGGTGAAATATTCGCAATTTTCTTTATACAAAGCTGTTATGACGTAATAATGAAGCCTATGATGAGGCGGGTTGAAAAATTTTACAAACGCGGTTACAAAACCTCATGTAATATCGCTTGCTCTATTGTGACTTAGCTGAACTAAGATTGCAATCAGTTAAGGTTTTGAATCCTGGTCTACGCTGGACGTAAAATCGTGAGCGTGCGAGCGTATTTTTGATTTAGTTTAAAGCGAAATAATGTGGTCCTTTACTAACGTACAAGCTGCCGGTTAAAATAACTAAAATAGTTAAGATAAAATTACGCTCGTACGCTGCGATTTTACGCCAACTGTAGACCAAGTCTTGAAGTTTCAACTTCCAATACTGTCGCTTGCCGCTACAGCATGAATCCGGATCGGAGTTGTAAACGGGTCGACTTGTTCAGGCCCGAACCCGTAAATATAAGCCTGAACCCGAAAACTTATTTGAATGCCGAATCATACCCGAAAAAAAAACGAAAATAAAGTTGGGTCTGAAAAACGCGAGCGTTATTGCCAAGATATTTTGATTATAATTTTGTGCGCCTAAGACAAAAAGCACGTCTCAGACCCGAATTAAGCTCGAAATTTTGGCAACTTTAGGCCCGAACCCGACCCGAAAAGCCCGGCCCGACTTACTCTGATTCGGATGACCTTGAAATTAAAAAACACGGTTGATTTTACAATGTGCATTGTAGCTGTTTCGATTGTCGGCGAGTCTGACGGCGACACTGAGCAAACTAAGTTATCTCAACAAAACAAAATAGCCATTTCAAAAAAAAAGAAGATAGTGATAAGCAAACTAGCGACGATGAACCGCTCGTGCCCCACTGTGTGCGTATCAAAAGATTGCTAGCGCTTAAGGTAAGGGACGAGATTCTTCTGCAAGTTGGTTAGAATTTAGATTTAAAAAATCCTTGCTTGATATTCAACAATAAAAAGAAACAATGCGAAGCCTCCACGTTGTATGATAGACAGGTGGGCAGGTGGCAGCTTGGCTTGAAGACCGAAAGGCCTCTTCTTTGTGTCCTGGCCAAGACAGCTTGGTGAATAAAGATGTAATTACAATCCAATAATTGCGTGAAACGTGATTCTTGAGCCATTTCTTGTTATGACCATCGAACAGAGAATGTGACGGATTGAATAGTCAGGGACTTTTAGGCGCAGACATTTATTCGCCGTCGTTTTGACTCTGGAAAAGCGTTAAATCCTAAATGTCCTGGCGGCTAAAAAATTTGACATTTTTTAGTTTAGTTGTTCGTTTGGAGTCCTGGCTTTCTGCTGCGATGGCGGTATTCAAGTACAATTCATCTGACAGACAACCTTTTTAAATGAGGCTTTGCAATGGTATTCACGAAAGAAATCAACACCATTTCATCATAAAAGGTATCAAGGTTGTTATGAAAACTTTTACGGCCAAACAGTGCTGTCGCCAGAGCAAACGAATTGAGGTGGCACTAGCCAAAAGTGGGGTAGGGGCACTAAAATATGCATATAAAACTGATCTTCAGATTTTGTACGGCTTCAATTATGCGCAATTTTAAAATAAGGCCGGCAGCGTTTCTTAGCTCGTTTTGTCTGTGGCCCATAATCGCTTAAAAAATCTATCTACAGCAGTAATTGCTACCAGACGTGCTACCGCGATTAGCTAAGAGAGGTGAACCAAAAGTTGTTTTTTTTGCACAAAAACTGCTATGAATTATCCCTCGTGCAGAACAAATTGATGCAAGTCAAGCGTGCCACAGACGTGCATAGTGACTAGATACTTAGCGACTGTTTACTGCGGCCTGGGGGCGAAGCCCCCAGCCGCTGGGCGATTTTTGCAATTTTGCACACAAAAAAATAGCAATTTTAACGACATTTTATTCACATTTCGCATTTTCTGAAGCCATATAAATAACTAAATTGCTAAAATTCAAAAGTGATTTCAAAGAATTAAATTGCTTAGCACCTTCAGAGCTCCCACTCCCCTTACTTTAGGTCAAGTCTAAAATACGTTTAAACGCTCGTATTTTGAGGTTAAATTTTTTTAGTGACTTGGCTAAAGGGGCTTAAACCCCTTCACCGTGGTTGCGCCACTGACTGCGACCTCAAAATTTTTAGTGAGCTCTAAAATCAAAACAGCTGGTCTTAGAAAGAAAAATGCTTTCACGTATTGTTTTATGTCATAAACATTAACGAAGTACTGGTTACGATTTTGCTGGCTTACATGTCTTTTCCGCGACACATCCGTAAAGGCGTGTAAATAAGACGAAAAAATACGTCAGATTTATGTACAGCAGTTGGTTGCCAGCAATTTTGCAAAAAATCGAGAAAACGTTGGAGGAGAATTATATTTGAACGTAATTATTCCTTTTTCCATTATTGTCTGTTGTTTTGTCGTTGTGTGATGCTTTAAAAACAGTACAGTAGTTTGAGTAAACCAAAATGGGGGGCACAAGCAGTCGTTAGGGGGGGGCACGGCCCCCCCTGCCCCCCTCTCTCCCCCCCCGGAGCGACGGCATTGCGGCACGTTCGTGATGCCATAAGTATTACCTATTACGAAGTGGTGATGAAATTTTTATCGATACCATTGCAAAACCTCGTGTAAAAAGATTGAGGAAAATGCAAAGTAAACCTTGTTTTCAGAACCCATCGAAGGCGAAAACGATGCTCGCAGTTGCCCCTCTCCATCCTCTTCTTAAAATGAAGCGCATTGATTCGTTGGATCAGCTCCAGAGCCTCTTTAACACCATCGTTTCTTCAACGACTATGATGAAGCAGCATCAAACTGTGAATGGGTTGACGAAGCTCATGAATGATAGAGGTAAGATTGTTCGTGAGAGTCATTAAAAGAAGATAGAAGGCGATATCAATGGTTAAAGTAGATGATGACTATATATTAGCCGAAACATCTTGAATCTTGTTGTGCACTGGTAGAAAGGCATAATTCCTACCTTTTTTTTTGACAAATTCCATCCGAAGAAAGCTCTTTATTTCGAGCCCCTTCAACTGTAAGTCTAATTCATTCACAAACAGCTAAATTACTCGGTAAGGAAAAATGCCCCAACTTGAAGTTTGTCGATGTCAATGCACTATAATTTAAACATTTTTTACTCATTTTTAAATTAAAAGATGTTTTTTTGTAACGCCATCACTTTAAATTCGGCATTTTATGATTCAAAATAAAACAAAAAACTTGCGCGCACAATTCAAATTGCCTATGGCACCCTTTTCGTCAAAAAGAACGTGACGTCACTAAAGGTCGACGTCACTAAAACTTTTGGTAGTGACGTCACTAAAAGGACGTCATCAAATCCCATCTGATTTTACTTTTTGTGAAAGCTTTATACTCACGACCTAACGTACCATATCCAAACGTCGGAAGTTCAGTCCTCACATGACTTTTGGTTTAGGGTTAGGTTTGAGGACACAAGTTTGACAAATTCGTATTAAAACAGGGTTAATAAAATTCAGACCACTTTTTTAGGTTCTATTTTTGTTAAAGCTGTTCTTAAAGTCGAATTTTTATGCTTTATAGTTTCAGTCAATTTTGGTTTTAAGTGGATTTTATTGATTTCATCAGCTTTGGTTTAAACTTAAGTGCACTTTGAGGCCCAGTCTAGATTGAGCGTAAAATCGTGAGCGTACGAGCGTATTTTTTTGTTTTTTAACCAGATATTCAGTACGTTTGGCGTACCACCTTACCAGACACAAGCTGCCAGTTGGTCAAAATAAACTAAAGATACTCTCGCAGGCTCACAATATTACGCACAGTGTAGACCTTGCCAGTGTATGGCTCTTTCGGATTAAACGGTTATTTGTACTTCTCCAAAGGAAGTCTAGTGACGGTTAGGGTGTCAGTCATACCGTGCTACAAGCAGCAGCCTATCTTTATTCGAAACTCAGCCATGGTGAAATGTGGTTAAACGAGATCAAAATAGGAAGAGCAGATCTTTTTTAGCGTTATTGACTAAACACAAAGAAAACACTAATTTAACGTTTGGTGAGTTCGTGCGCAAACGAGTCTCAAAACCAACGTAATTGTTTATTATCCTCACACGTAATAATTCAATTAATTTTTAACACAGCGAAGCAGCGGTATATATACAGCAAGCAAACAAAGAAAAGCGAAAACAAAGACACAGTAATTAAATTCCTTTTGTCTTGCAATATCCGCTCATTATGCAATACCGCCCATTGCAATGAGCGATATGTGCCAATAACCGGATACCGCAGACAAAATTGCACAAGGACAAAATATATTAATTCACTCGCTCACCACAAACGCATTGTTTTCTAGGGGCTCAAAAGTTAACGGCTTCAGAACGGCTCTTATTCGCAATTTTTTACATGAAATGTTTTGATAGAATGTTGCAATAGTGTATTTGATTTTTGTTTAACTTTCCTCTGTTTACATGCAATTTTTTACTTTTTAGGTTCAGTACCATGTTCTTGAACGTATTTTGTGTGCTAATTACGGATTTTGTTTCGATTTTGATGTTATAACTTACTGCACAGTTTTTGTTTAGAACTATCTTGTCAATTGACTTGATTTTTATTCTTTCATAACATCCCTATGGTTTTTTTTCCAAATGCTGAATTAAAACCGACTTTTTAGGATTAAATAAGATGTTTGTTGTTTTGAAAAAATAACTAGACTAAAAAAAACACTTAAGGCCACAAATAGACCCAACAGTTGGGTAAGAGAAACTTGGGGGCGACCGTCTTCTCGAATCTCTTATTTACTGTGCACCAAGGTGCTACCACCTCAACGTGGTGGTGCACCCCCCTTTCCCATTGAATATGGATTGGTTTGAAACATCGAGACAAACTTTTGAGGGGTCGATAAAAAGTCGCCCTCAAGCCTCCGTCACCAACCTCACCGGAAAGTCTTCCCGCAATTTCTACCCGTCTCCCAGAAAGGGAAAGAAATTACACTACCATGTTGAAGCGGCAAGAAATTGTAGTAAACTATAAGGCTTCTGATGTTGCGACTTGATCTCGCTGATTTTCACTGAAACAAACTTAGGCAACGCAAACGTGATGCTCAACTCCACTTGTTAAAAAAGATTATCTTCGTTAACTTCTAACTTTTTGAACTGATAGATGAACCCTACATACGAACAACTTTAGACTTTATTATGTTACCAATACTTAATTTTTAATTTTTTTGTGCAAACTAGCATATTGGGCTGGCTATTGTCGCAACAGTGATTGAATTTCGGGTGTACCAGTTAGCTACCATTTATGCTTTTTACTTGTCCATTTTTCAGGCGAGGTTATTGATTCAAGCTGCTTATTTTTGAGTCATGCTAAAAGTGTCAAGCTATAAAAAATCTGAGCCAATCAAAAAGTAGACCATTATGTCTCTAAAAGAGACATAAATGGTTTTTAGCAGAGAAGTATTTGATTGACACCATTCTTTTGTGGCTTGGTACTTTTTTGTCATGACTGAGCATTGCAGGCACCGGCGCCAAGAGCCGGTCTGAAGTGCTCATATAAAACTCCTAATGAAGTGAGAACAAACTAGTTAGGTTATTGTTTTCTAGTTTAATTATTCACTAGAAGTAATGTACGGCTGTTTTGAATGGATACTTAGACTGTTGCTGTGTTTCGTGCTTTGTAGTTACTGTAATTATTAAGCAAGTAATCGTATTGTACACCCCAAAGTTTTTCACTAGTTCTATTCGGCGTAAAGTTTTTACTTTGGCAAAAATGCTTCTCCAATCTTTTTGTAAAAACTTATTGTTGTCAGAAACATTTTACCGGTGTAGTTTCTTTTTAATTCTAAACCCATCAACTTTATTTTGAAACTTGTAGGAAAAAAGTGCTAACTTGACGATAGGAAATTTAATTTGTCATTTAATTTGTCAAAAATCTTCAAATGCTTAGTTGATGCAACTTTTGCTTTGAAGATTTTTTATGTTGAATTTTTTTCGCCCAAATCAAATACATATTTTAGTATTGTGTAGCGTTGTTTGTTGTGTTGTTGCATGTTTCGTTTGCACCTTTTGCTTCTAAATTAAATTTTTGAAAATATTTTTGATTTCGTCTTCGTGTCTGCAGCCAGCTAGTGTTATTACAGCTTTAGTTAAAGATTTTGTCCAGTAATAAACAAACAAAGCAGCAGAGAGGGAGAAGGAAGAGAAGAAGCAGGCACCTTATATCGTTAAAATAAAAAAATTTAAAAAGTGGAAATTTTCTTTGTGTAAGAACAGGAGGTTTTATTTAACAATGTTAGCCTCGGCATAAAAAAGTAATTAAGAACACGAGTCCAATCGAAAATTCAATCGATTTCTCTTAGGCGACACCTTATCATAATGAACAGAGAGTATCATAAAATTTTATAACGAGTACCTTGAAAATCGATTTTTAAGTGCAGTGAGTCAGCCTATATAGGACTATGTTCAACGTACCGATAATAAATGTTCCGGCAATTTTAGCATTAGCTAATTGTTTAAACCGCAGGATTACTAAAATTCTGGTCGCTCAGTTCGCATTGCCAAGAATTCTTATTGAAGCAAACTTTTCTGGTCGAAAAATTGGAGTCAGAGCGATAAAGTTACTACCCCTTTCATTAACTCTTGACTGTCCATTGTCTTATAATCAACCATCGGAACAATTGTAAAATTTTCTTAGTAGAAGAAAAAAACTGGTTATGAATCGATGAATACAAGGCAAAATGCAGAGGTTGGCAGTACCGCGGTACTTTTTCAGTACCAATGTCAGTACTTTTTTAAAAATTGTCGTTTTTGGTACTGTCAGTACTTTTTTCTCACTTCTTTGGTCGGTACTCGGTACTTGTTTTGTGATTTGTCTAGAATGGAGCTTTAATTTATTCAAACTCCGTACAAATGAAGTAGAGAAGTAGGGAGAACAATTGTCGACCCACTCCCCTGGCAGCTGTAACGCAGTTCTTGCGGCTACGGCAGTTTGCGGTGCGACAAAAAGTACAAAAATATGTGATGCAATAGAAAAATATACTTGATGACACTACAAGGGATTCCTAATCGTAGCTGTAAGCCGGTGTGGGATTTACACATTGCCAAGTTGAGCTGGTTAGTGTTTATTGGTCAATTGGTTACATGATTAGGCAGGACATGGCAGTGACTACTTTACATAGCTCAAAGGTTTGGCTAGAACAAAAAGACCTAGGCACTTCTTGAACAAAGTAAATCATTACCTTCTTGTTTGTTAAGTCCATTTCCCATTTTCAACTACAATATCACTTATATTTGAATTGGTTGCTATCCTACTAGACCCTATGGAGAATCAAATCCAGGACCGGTGCCACGGTGAGGCATTTCGGGGCCTGGCCCCCCAAATCACTGCTTGTGTCCCCCCAAAACGACAATTGTGCCCCTTCAAGCGAGGAATGTTCCCCAAAGCAAATATCTGGCTTGGTGCCACTGGATTGCAGTTCGAGGCCTGAGACCCCCAAAATACTTGTCATCACCCTAGAATTCGTGAAAATGTTCGCTTTTTTTGCAACGAAGACTTTTTTTATTTTTTATTTTGGCTTCATCTTAGATTTTGTGAAAATTTTCGCATTTTTTGCGATGAATACCTTTGGTTTACACTCTTGATTTTGAAGGAAAAAAGTTTTTGTGACCCCACAAAAATTGTTTATGCCCCCCAGTCACGCTATTCTGGCGCTGGGCCTGATCAAATCACAACCTCTGGCCTGCTGTCCAAGTGCCGTGACTACTTAGCCTACTTCGCAAGCAACTAACAGTGATACTGCTTACAGATTTCTGAAAATGAATCCAGATTCGCTTCGGAGTTGTCTGCTTCTTGAGGTTTCCCTTTGCATTCTTTTTTTGTTAATTTGCTGCTGGTAAGATCGACCGCGCAGAGATAATAATTAATCGTCGTAAAGCATCTCATCCGAAGATACAACAAGTAACAACGCTTCGGAGAGAGTAAAATCACTGGCCTTGCGATCACGGCCGTCGTTAAAACGACGCTCCTGTCCACTGTGCCATGCTGTCGATTTACATGCCATAGCATCTACGCATTCTGCGTTTCACCAGCAAATGCAGCAATAACTTCAACCAAAATAATTGCTGCAAAAAAACAGGAAAAAACAAATTTTGTTGAAAAATAAGAACTATGTTTTACAATTTTAAGGACCAAATTCTAAAAAGTATCGAGACATGTACAGAGTACCATTACCGTTGGTACTTTTTTCAAAAAGTACCTAGTATCGTATCGTCGTTACTTTTTTGGAAAAGTATTTGTACCGTTATTGTTGGTACTTTAAAAGAACCAAGCGCCCACCTCTGGCTAAATGAAAAGAATAACTGGCCTAGCTCAACCAGTAGACTTTTTGGCCTCAATGGGTATATATGTGTAAATGTTTTTCCAAAAATACAAAAATGCTTTGCCAGTTCGGAAATTGATGCGGGCTTTATTCCCAAACTGTTGTGTCTTTTGCAGTGCCTTGTGTCCTTTATCAGAAACACACTTTACGCTTATGTCCGTCCCATTGAGGTCAAAAGGTATACTCGTAGAGTTTGCCCAGCCTGGCTAAAGATTAGCCAATAAAATTCATACAAAGGTGCTTTGTGTTGGTGTGGTTAGACAGGCTTCTAGTTCATGCGCTTGAATAAATGAGCAAAAATTTTGAATTGATTTCTTCATTTTTGACATGGCTTCTCGGACGTTTAAAACATAAAGTTTTCGCTGTTACTTACTGTCTTCTTCTTTCTTTATTGCCCGCTTTTCCGTGAGGGTTGCTGGGGCAGCAGCTCGAGATTAAGCCGTCACACTTCACGATCTTCCATTATATTCATCATTTGGCTTGGATGGAGTCCCAAGCGATTCCATCCAAGATCCTCAATGTAATTGGTCCATCTGCTGTAGTTCTACGTCGTCCAACAGGTCTTCTCCAATTTGTTTTGCCGAGTAAACTTTGCTTGGGGAGTCTTTCCTGAGGTATTCTGCTTACATGGCCAAACCATTTAAGCTGCGACCTTTCAGCTCGGAGAATTTTTTTTCATTATTTTCTTATGTCTTAGTTTGAAAACTTTTGTAGTCTTGCCAAAAGTGAATACATTATATGTACAGTATATAAGCAATTGCATTTTAACGCATTTGCCGGGTAGTGCACTACCACGTATTAAGCGAAAAAAAAATATAGTATTGTCATTCACAAGTTTAATTTATACTACACATGCAGTACACTTTTTCTTTAATAAATACCATAAAGTCTTGTTCGAGGATGGATATTTTTTAATTTTCAGGGATTTTTAGCCTCATTTGCTCTTAATTTGTTTTTTATTGCTTCGTTAAAACTTGCTTTTGTGATAAACCATGATTGCCGCTAGTAAAACCAACTATGCCACTATGCTGTACTAAGTAAACAAATAAAAAGCACACAGTGACGAGGAAGAGCGAAAGACTAAAATAGCAACTATAAGGATTGCATGGTCGACACTTCTGCTTCTCCTCATTATTGGCTCATGACAGAATTAAGCATTCTTAGAACAGTTGAATAATAATTTTAAACTTCAATACCAGTGCTGGGCACCGCAAGTTTTTTTTTAAGTCCGCAGTCCGCAAATCCGCAACCGAATTTCAATTTTCTTAATCCGCAACCTCAAGCCCACAACGACGTTTCAGGATTCTTGAATCCGCAACCGCAAGTTCGCAATTTCGTAATTCTTGAAGTCCGCAACCGCAAGTCCGCAACTTCGTAATATTTGAAGTCCGCACCGCAAGTCCACAACTTTTTATGAACCGAGTAGAAGAGTTTTGCAATCAACTATGTCCCGAACTGATCTGCTCATAGTTGATTAGCAAACATAAGTCAAAAGTTGTGACTTGTGGAAAGTATAGCAAGCGTATGGTGGATACATTCCACGCAATAAAAGGAATTACTCACAAACGTTGATTGTAGTAAATGTACAATAGCATGACTTGTTATTGAGCTGCTTTTTCGGATGGCAAATTTAAGAATTGTCCAGCCCCTCTTACTCTCAGGTCTAACTCAAAACAGATTTAAACGCTGGTATTTTTGGTTAAAGTTTTCAAGGGACTTGGCTAAGGGGGGTTGTAACCCCCAGCCCTCCTGGTTGCGCTTATGCTTATACAATAGGTGCCTAAACGGCATGGAAGCGTAATGCACAACTCACCGACCAACCCTTAAAAATGCTACAATGATGCTAGGGATCCGAAGACTAAAAACCATTGGATTACAGTGAAAGCCTTCAAATAGCAAAGCACAATCCGTATTTTCGCTTACAACAACATATTCTAAAAAAACATTTTTTTTTCAAGGCAGGAAAAGGCAAACGTAGTAAAAGGCAAAAAACATTCATATCACTAATCGTAACTTATTACTAAATTTTCAGTTCCCAGTTTCTCTAAATACTGTAGGAACGAGGTAACCACACGCTACTAGCAGTGCCGTCGCCAGACCAAACGAAGTGAGGGGGCCCTATAAAATGGACTGAACTTTTGCACATAAAAACTGATATTTTAAACCTATTATTTTGTATTCATCTTTGAAAAAAGACACATGTAAGCCCGGTAGCATTTATTAGCTCGTTTCGTATGCGGCCCATACAATCGCTTGAAAAATCTGTTTGCAGGAGTGAATGCGACCAGAAGCGCAACCAGGGTTTTGCTAAGAGAGAGGGGTTTGAACCAAAAGTAAATGTTTTTTGCTCAAAAATTGTCTAGTTTAGGTCCCGTACTGAACAAACCGTTGCAACTCAAGAGTGTCACAGAGGGGGCAGAGCCCCCAGCTGCTGGATGATTTTTGCGATTTTTCGGCAAAAATAGCAATTTTATAACGCCATCACATTTCGTACGTTTTAAAACCATATCAATAATTACAGTAAATTGCTAAAATTCAGAAGTCATTGAAAGATTTAAAATGTTTAGTCTCTTGAGCTCCAGTATACTTCAGGTCAAGTCCAAAACACATTTAAACGCTTATTCTTTTTTTGGTTATATTTTCTAAATGACTTGGCTAAATGGGACTGATGCCCCCTTAGTCCCTTCCCCCTGGTTGCGCGACTGATTGCGACCTAAAATAAATCTTGAGTGTGCTCTAAAAAAAACAGCTGTTCTTTTAAAGAAATGTTTTCACGTTTTGTTTCAGGTCATAATCACTAACGAAATCCCGGTAACGCTTCTTTAGGCATACATCCCTATTCCGCAACACATCCGTAAAGGCGTGTTACTAAGACGGATTATTGGGTCACATTTATTTAAAGCAGTTGGTGGCCGGCAATTTTGCAAACAATCGAGAAAACTTCAAACCAGAATTATGTTTGCAAATTATTATTCGTTTTTCCATTATTTCCTGTAGTCTTGTTACGTGATGCTCCAAAACAGCATTCTGAATAAACCGAAATGGGGGGCCCAAGCAGTCGTTAGGGGAGATACGGCGCCCCTGGGCCCCACCATAGCGACGGAACTGGCTACCAGTACAAAAAATGATACAACAGTGACTAATTTGGTGAACTCACGGTTAAAAACAACAAAGCCATACTTTGAACCAGGGCTGCCAAATCGAACTTAAACTCGAAAAAAGTCGGTTGTTGTGCCAAACTCAAAAAAACAGCATGTCAACAAAAAGAAAGCGATTAAGCCGAAAAGCAGACTTGGTATTTTTGTCAGCTTGAACTCGAAAAACTTGATATTTTTGCCGAACTTGAGCTCGAAAAAATTAAATTGATATCTAATGTTTGACTAGGTAAAAACATAAATATTTTACAAAAATAGAAAGGAGTTTCAATATTTGTATAAAACTTGCGGAATTGCGGACTAAAATTAAAAATAGTCCGCAACCGCAAGTCCGCAATTTCAACTGCCAAAGTCCGCAAGTCCGCAACTTTTTTCGTTAGTCCACAATTGCGGATTTGCGGACTTGCGGACTAACTTGCGAACTTGCGGACTAACTTGCGAACTTGCCCAGCTCTGTTCAATACAAATTGCAGTAATCTATGAGTTGGAAAACCTAGAGTCTATTGGCTATACTGCAATTTGTATAATTCCGCTCTGGATATTCTCTTGAGCACACTTTTGATGGCAACGCCAAGCCTTCCATATATGAATCATTTAAACTTTAGTAAAATTTTCCACATTCTAATGAACTCTATCCTGCTCGTAATCTTTATTTGATTAATTGCTTGTTATTACTGCGTATAAGTTACAATTGGTTTGTGATATATCGATGCAGGGTTTCAAAAATGCTCAATAACTGAGAGTTAAAGCAATATCACAGTATTAAAACATTAAAAACATTAAAAGTTTTTATGATTTGAATTGAAGTTTAGATTTTACTGTCTACTTTTTAAATTGTTTTGATTTACCCCAAATGAACCCATTAACGGATGTAACAGACTGTTAGGTTTTGTAGGTTTTAATTTTTAATGTTTTTATTGTTTTAATACTGTGGCAGTCTACTGTGATGCAAATTCGCCTATAGAATTCCAACAGTTTTTAAATTATTTTAAAGCACTTGTGCAAGATGTAACATATCGTGAATTTGCTGTAGCTAAACGCACTAAAATTTTGAAAAAATTCAGTAAAAAATGCTATTTACGATCATGAAGGCAGAGTAACGCTGATCAGCTTTTTAGAGTCTACACTAATTGAAAAAGATTATTAACCAATAAAATATTATTCCCTTTTTTGCAGCCAATTTTATGTATTTTTCCTTTCTGGCCTGTTGATCTAAGCAGCTTTGAACTACGGCGCTGTTTTGTAATAAGCGTGACGTCATACAGTGTGTTGTCTATTTTTATACATTTTTGATCAATGATGGTATATATAGGAAAAAGTAATCTGAACATTGTGCTTTTACGTATTTTCCTGTCTGTAATGCCGAGATATTATTCCTCTTTTTCGGTTAACTCTTTTGCTTCATGCGCGAGTTAATCATGGATCTTTAGCATTAGCTTTGGATTTGCGTACTTTGTAGCTTTATTGTACTGCTGCTTATTCCTGCACGCTATCATTAATTATACAAAGTTGATGATGAACAGGGAAGTTTTTTTTTTGTTTTAGTCAGCACTTTTGCTGGTTGAGACATCAGTTAACCACAAATGGGTTTATATGACGAAATTTGTTTTAGTTGGCATTTTGACATTATAGTATTGTCTAATTTATTTTCTTAGTGCGCGATTTCAATTTTTTAGTTGACAAACATCATTATAAACAATTCAAACCTAGAAGAAGTAGTTTAATTATAGGAGCAGCCTATTTTAAGCAAAAAAAAATCAATCTATATGTTACTAATTCGTCTAAAAATAAAGAAAACTAATTAAGTAAGTGTAAAAAACAAACGCGCGACGAAAACGAGAAGAGCTTTGAAAAAAAGTTTGCTTTTGTTGCAAAGGTGTTTGCCTTCAAGCGTATTCGACTGATTTGATTGGACATAACCGTAGAACGAGTGAACCGTGAAAAAAAAGTCACGTTGATGGTGCGATTCGGCATATTTTAGAACAAATGAATCGTAAAAAAAACACCACAAAAACTATCCGCTTCCAGTTTACTAATAAAGAGTCTATGGTTTAATTATGTAAAATATTTTCGATACAATAATAAATAGATTAAGTAATGTTGCACGTCGATCATTTTTCATCGTCCCTGTAATGTGTAATACTGTTGAATGCAAGCAAAATGGCACATTCGATTTATGATCTTCTATTTAGATAAATTTATGAATACGCAATTTTTTGATACATTTAACGGCAAAAATGATCACAAAAATGGTTGTTTTCTTTCTCATATCTGTAATAACATCCAAAAAAAGCTCCATCACATGCCCACAACATTCGTGGACTATATATAAAAGTGTTGTAGATGGACCATGGTCGTTTGTGATTGAAAGTGACATTGATAAACTGACAGTGAACCGTACAATTCGTAGAAATACTACATATCATTGTACAAATGACAATGATCTCAAATTTTTGTCGACCCGGCATGGAGCTTCTTTAAAAGCTCAATCGGTCCGCAAAAAATATCGCTTTCGTCATTTGTTCTCAGAAACTTGTGAAGCAAAATGCAATAGTCAAAATGTAACTGTGGAGGTAAAATATCGGAATAAAAGCACTCCTAATATGTGGAGCAAGCTTGGGGAGTTTACCTACTTGTATAAAAACTGCGACAAACTTTACTGGATGAATTGGATTGAAACTGCCCACTGCAGTTCAACACGTCATAAACATTCTATAAGGCATTGTGAGGATTGCGACGGAGACAGAGTTGACGATAAATATTGCCATGGAAATTCCACAATGCAAGAAGACTGCCGACCAACTTGGGGTACTTGGATTGAAGAAAGACCTTGCGTTGCCACTAGTTGCGATTCAACAGCTGGAGAGCAAATAAAAAGAAGAGAGTGTGTGTATGGTGATGGCAGTAAAGCTACGAACTATCAGTTATGTTCCAATCACTCAGAAATTGTGACGGAACAATGTACCAACTATGCACTTCCGATTGAATGTACAGCAGACACTTCATCCGCCACCCAAACTGACAACACAAGCTTACGCATTGGAATTGGAGTGGCAGTAGCATTGATTGTCCTTCTTTGTATTTTGCTTGCTGTTGCGTTGTACCGTTGTCGAAAATATCAAACAAACTCGACGCCGAATCGAAATTCTAGTACACATGATTTACATGCTATTCGGTCAATCCCAACGGGACCAAATGAGTTCAATCGTGAGCAATCGGTCGCACCGAATCCGCATGAGTGTGAGCAGGGACCAAGTTCACACGACTACAAACAGGAAAAAGCAGTAGGACAACCAATCTATGAAAATTCCCAGCCTGGATTTTCCGCAGCAAATGATCCCGGGCAACTATCTGCTTCACGTGCTTATGAACTGGAACAATCGGTCGTACCAAATGCTTATGAATTTGAACAACAACAGGAATTAAACGAGTACGAATGCGAAACCAATATGTCGCCTGGCGCAAATCCGCCACCGGTATTACAGCCAACATATTCTAGTGTTCAAAAGCATGAAAAATCAACGGAGGAAAACAATGAATACAGTAGCTTGGCTGTTGCGAATCCAGTTACCGAAAGTGAATACTCAAGATTAAGCCCTAGATAAAAATTTTTTCTAATAAGGTTGCTGCAGTATTAAAAATAAGGTTAAAGTTCACCTTTTATTAATTCTTGACCGTCCATTGTTTTATAATAACAATTAAAACATCGGGACAAATATAAAATTTTCTTAGTAGAGGAAAAAGCCAATTTCAGCTGGATTCCTCACTGGCTAGGAATCGATGAATCATTTACTGCTAAATGATAAGAATAACGGGCTACTATAACTAGTAGACTTTTTGGCCTTGATGGGTATATAAGTGTAGAATGCTTTTTCCAAGAATACAAAAACGTTTTGCCAGTTCGGAAATCGAAGCGAGTTTGATTCCCAAACTGTTGTGTCGTTGGCAGTGCCTTGTTGTGTTCTTTATCAGAAACACACTTTACACTTATGTCCCACTGGGGCCAAAAAGTATACACGTCGTGTTTGCCCAGCCTGGCAAAAGACTTGCCAACAGTATCCGTTTAAATTGCTTAGCGTTGGTGAGGTTAAACGGGCGCAGATTGCCTGGTTCATACACATGAATAAATGTGTAGAAATCTTGAAATAATTTATTCATCTTCGACATGACTTCTTGGACATTTATAACATTGAGTTTTCGCTGTTAGTTATTGTTTTTCACCATTATTCAATGAGTTTTTTTTTTCATTATTTTCTTATGTCTTAGTTTGGAAACTTCTGTAGTCTTGCCATAGGTGAATACATTATTTATGCAGTATATAAGCAATTGTATTTTAACGCAATTGTCGGGTGGCGCAGTACCACGCGTTATGTGAAAAAATTTATTGTATCGTCATTCACAAATTTAATTTACGGTATACTGTACATGCAGCACACTGTTTTTTTTTAAGAAAACCAAAAATTCTGGGTCGAGGATGGTTGTTCTTAAAGTTTCAGGGATTTTTAGCCTGATTTGCTCTTAACTTGTTTAATCTTGCTTGGTTAAAAGTTTTTTTTTGTGATAAATTATGATTACCGCTTGAGAGAGAAACCAACCATGCCAATAGTGTACTAAAGTCAAATAAATAAAAAGCACACAGTGACGCGGCAATGCGAAAGTCCAAAAAGGACTGCATGGTCAACAAATCTGCTTCCCCTTCATTAATGGCTCATGTCAGAATCAAGCATTCAGAGAACATTCAAATAATAATCTTAAACTTTAATACAAATTGCAGTATTCTAATAGATAGGGGGAAACTACAGCCTGTTGTGATTGCTGCAGTTTGTATCATTCCATTCTGGATATTCTGTTGAGCACACTTTTGATGGTAACGTCAAGCACCCCGTATTTGAATCATTTAAACTTTAGTAAAATTTTCCGCATTCTACTTAATGAACCCAACTTTGATCGCAATCTTTATGTGGTTAATTGCTTGTTATTACTGCGTATAAGTTACAATTGGTTTGTAATATATCGATGCAAATTAGCCTGTGGTTGATATCAGGATTTCAAAAAGTGATCGATATCTAAGAGCTAGAGCAAATATCACAGTATTAAAACATTAAAAGTTTTTATGATTTGAATTGAAGTTTAGACTTTACTATCAACTTTTGAAATGGTTTCGATTTACCCCAGATGATCCCATTTACGGGTGTAACAGAGTGTTGGTTTTTGTAGGTTTTAATTTTTAATGTTTTTATTGTTTTAATACTGTGGTAGTCTACTGTGATACAAATTTGCCAATGAACTTTCAACAGTTTTTTGATTTAGACCACTTAATTGTGCAAGATATAAAATATCGTGAATTTGTTGTTGCTGAACGCATTATTTTTTTGAAAAACTTTCGTATAAAATTCTATTTACGATTATAAAGACGGAGTAACACCGATAAACTTTTTAAAGTTTATGCTAGTTGAAAACGATTATTAACCACCAAAATATTATTTCCTTTTTTTTGCAGCCAATTTTATGTATTTCTCCTTTCTGACCCTGTTGACCTTAAAAGTTTTGAACTAAGACGCTGTTTTGTAGTAGACATGACATCATAGAGTGTGTTGTCCATTTTTTAAACATTTTTGATCAATGATGGTATATATAGGAAAAAGTAACCTGAGCATTGTGCCTTTACGTATTTTCCTGTCTGTAATGCCGAGATATTATTCCTCTTTTTCGGTTAACTCTTTTGCTTCATGCGTTAGTCAATCATGGATCTGTAACATTAGTTTTGGAATTGTGTACTTTGTAGCTTTATTGTACTGCTGCTTATTCCTGCACGCTATCATTAATTATACAAAGTTGATGATGTACAGGGAACTTTTTTTGTGTTAGTTAGTACTTTTGATGGTTAAGAAATCACTAGTAACCACGAATGGCTTTATATGACGAAATTTGTTTTAGTTGGCATTTTGACATTATAGTATTGTCTAATTTATTTTCTTAGTGCGCGATTTCAATTTTTTAGTTGACAAACATCATTGTAAACAATTCAAACCTAGAAGAAGTAGTTTAATTATAGGAGCAGCCTATTTCAAGCAAAAAAAATCAATCTATACGTTACTAATTCGTCTAAAAATAAAGAAAACTAATTAAGTAAGTGTAAAAAACAAACGCGCGACGAAAACGAGAAGAGCTTTGAAAAAAAGTTTGCTTTTGTTGCAAAGGTGTTTGCCTTCAAGCGTATTCGACTGATTTGATTGGACATAACCGTAGAACGAGTGAACCATGAAAAAAAAAGTCACGTTAATTGTGCGATTCGGCATATTTTAGAACAAATGAATCGTAAAAAAAACACCACAAAAACTATCCGCTTCCAGTTTACTAATAAAGAGTCTATGGTTTAATTATGTGAAATATTTTCGATACAATAATAAATAGATTAAGTGATGTTGCACGTCGATCATTTTTCATCGTCCCTCTAATGTGTAATACTGTTGAATGCAAGCAAAATGGCACATTCGATTTATGATCTTCTATTTAGATAAATTTATGAATACGCAATTTTTTGATACATTTAACGGCAAAAATGATCACAAAAATGGTTGTTTTCTTTCTCATATCTGTAATAACATCCAAAGAAAGCTCCATCACATGCCCACAACATTCGTGGACTATATATAAAAGTGTTGTAGATGGACCATGGTCGTTTGTGATTGAAAGTGACATTGATAAACTGACAGTGAACCGTACAATTCGTAGAAATACTACATATCATTGTACAAATGACAATGATCTCAAATTTTTGTCGACCCGGCATGGAGCTTCTATAATAGCTCAATCGGTCCGCAAAAAATATCGCTTTCGTCATTTGTTCTCAGAAACTTGTGAAGCAAAATGCAATAGTCAAAATGTAACTGTGCAGGTAATATATCGGAATAAAAGCACTCCTAATATGTGGAGCAAGCTTGGGGAGTTTACCTACTTGTATAAAAACTGCGACAAACTTTACTGGATGAATTGGATTGAAACTGCCCACTGCAGTTCAACACGTCATAAACATTCTATAAGGCATTGTGAGGATTGCGACGGAGACAGAGTTGACGATAAATATTGCCATGGAAATTCCACAATGCAAGAAGACTGCCGACCAACTTGGGGTACTTGGATTGAAGAAAGACCTTGCGTTGCCACTAGTTGCGATTCAACAGCTGGAGAGCAAATAAAAAGAAGAGAGTGTGTGTATGGTGATGGCAGTAAAGCTACGAACTATCAGTTATGTTCCAATCACTCAGAAATTGTGACGGAACAATGTACCAACTATGTACTTCCAACTGAATGTACAGCAGACACTTCATCCGCCACCCCATCTGAATCCAATAACTCGGACAATACTGGTGCGTACATCGGTGTTGGTGTTGGTTTGGTTTTCACTATTTTGGTTCCATTGGTTTACTGCTGTTGGAAAAAGAAACAACAATACATAGCTGATTGCAACAAACACTCAACTACCAACATTCCCATTGATATTGAACACCATGTATACAACCAAATCCAACACAACACAATTAGGGATGGATATCTCAGCCCACTCGAGATATCAACATTACCCAATGATAATCGACAGCCCGTTATTGAGCAACCAGCACCAAGTAACCATCCAGCACACCCAAACAACGAACCATCCACAAGCAACCAAAACACCACGCATCTACAACTAGAAATGGCCACCTCTTCGTTTCTTCAACATGGGCAATCATCTCCAGTGGACGATTACGAAGCCCCAATAAGTGTCTGTGGTCAAGGCCCGCAAATGGAATCAGCACCAGGAAGCACTAGTTATGTTAATATACATAAGCTTTCTTCACTAGATGGTTATGAAGTCCCCATGAAACATGTAGCCAAAGCAATTAGCGAAAATCCACTGCCTGCCGACAGCGCTGGATACGTTGTATTTGAGGCAATCTATGAAAAGTAACTGTATTTGAACAGATCAAAGCGATAAGTATATAGGCCGTTTGCTGTAAATTCTAGGACGCTTAAAAATCGAGTTTGTAAAAAAGTTTGAGTGGCAAAAAAATTTTGATGCAGATAGACTGTGTTTCATCCTAGGAGATTTATATAAAAAGTTCTCCAAAAATTACCCTGCAGTTTTCGAGCAAATGGAGGGTAAAGTTGGGGGTTTTCAAAACTAAAAATTACATATTTTCCGCATAATGTGCAAATTTAAATCCTTTTATCATTTCTATTTCCTTATTTTGACAATTTTTCTGATGCGCAAATTTCGAGTTTGGTTTTAAAGTTAAATTAAGCAATCCTCCCTAGCGCTCTCTAGCACTACTTGCGGCGAAATGTTTCTTTTGTGTTTATTTAAGCTTTTAATAATTTTCCCCTTAATTTTTCAGTGATTAACCATCGTTAGAAGTTTACTTCATTTGTTTGAACGTACAAAAATGACATAAACTTTTCCGAAAGCATTGGGCTACAGATAAAATTAAAAATTTATTTATTTTGGGGCCTTGTTTGACTAGAAAACCGTTAACAAAAATCAATAAAATTAACTACAAAAGCAAACATGTTTCAAATGCTTGTTAAATATTTAAAATAAGTATATCAACTTATAACTGCACAATTATAAACAGAATTTTTGATGAGGGTACTTTTGAAATGACGTAACCGGTCAATGATGACGTCACAAAATAACGTAACGAATGAATGAAATGTCACAATATAAATTGCAATGTGAAGTTTTTGTCAAAATTTTGCAAAACCACAATACTTTTTGAGTTGATGAAAAGCAAAATCACATTTTTTGGTAAAAATCAATTTTTGATGGGTGTGCTAGGTAAATTCTAACCCTAGGGTGCATCCGAAGCAAGTAACAATTGAAGAATAAATTAGAACACTTTTGATTACTTGGGAAAGTGCAAAAAATAAAGCAAAATATGCAGGTTACCGGTGATGTCTTAAGCTTCAACAATGTTTGGAGAAATCAAAACTTTTTTTATGATATCACCGATCGCATTGATACAAATTATTTTCATTGTCGTGGTCATCAATCATCACATTCAAATTGCACGTTACGTATTCAATATTTGAAGCAGATCTGGAGTCGAAGACACAATGTTCGAGGCCAAGGACTGAAAAAAAATCCGAGGCCAAAACCAAGGACCGGCTTTTCAAGTACAGACCCTCTCGAGGCCAAGGGCAGAATTGGTCGAGGCCGAAACCAAGAACCAAGGACAAAAATTTTGAAAAAGCTATGGTCGGTAAGCTTTGACTGTTTTTAAGCGCGAAAGTGTAAGACATTGCATTTCGTTAAGTTTTTCATGATAATTTGAAAATGGTAGTTTCTAAAAATAACGAATGTTATTTTGAAGTTTTACGCGTTAGCAGCAATTTTGATTATGTTCCATAGCAGTATCGAGGTAATAAAACAATTAAGACCGTTATGCGAGATGAGAGTAACTAACTTCTGAACATGGAAACGGTCAATTTTAAGACCTTAACTTCATCAGTCAAAACCCCAGTGTAGACGTCCTCTGAGTGATTATGGATCTCTCATCCCCACCGTTTTAGTACTTTTTCCAAAACAACCTTTATTGTTTGAACGACTTCTTTTTGTAGATTTTTAAAAATGTTATCATAGTTTTCAAACATTGTATAGCGACTACGATATTATTATCTAAAAGTATTGCAAAATAGAGTAAAATAATTAAATGTTTTTAAAATGAATTAAGGTACCGTATCCAGTATTTGCAAGCTCACGTCCTTGGAAAAAATGGGGTCTGGGGGCTAGGGCAAAGTTCACATGCCTCGGTTGAACAATTTTAGTGACTTGTTTTTAATAAAAAAACAATTTTTGTGATTTTGAAAGAGGTAAAACAATTAAATTTTCAAAGCAATTTTAAAAAAGAAAATACCGGTAACGTAAAAGTTAAGTTAAAAAACTTTAGTTTTATCACATTTTCCCCAATCCTAATTTTAATTAATCTTTTTTTACGTTTTATTACACATGATATCTTTCTGTAGCTCATTAATTGCCTATCGATGAATGAGTGCACGCGTTTCTGCCGCCAAACGTCACTTAGTAAAATTTAACACAAATTATTTAATAGCAAAAACAACTTGAGAATCTTAGCAGGGCTGTATGAAGGAGGAAGGCCTTGAAGAGATTTGCAATTTGTCCGGGGTCGCCCTTCCCCTCTGAAGAGCTCACAATTGTAGAAACGTAAAAATAATAAATCATCATTAGCCCCCCCAAACGAAAATAGCCCCCCCAAAGATCGTGAAATGAGAAGTAGAAGTGGGTGTTAGTTGACAGAAAAACGCTCTGAATTTCGGTGAAGACTTTTTTTTTGGAGATCACTCAATTTTGGCAGAAAAATGCTCTGAATTTGCCTCAATCTAATTAAAACCAAATGAAAATTTGGGTCAAGTTCGTTTACGGTTGAATCGAACTTCAAACCCCCCCCCCCCCCTTTGCGAAATCCTGGCTACGCAACTGTTTCCAGCCATTCAAACAATTATAGTTATATTTAATTTCACGCTCTCATTTTTAACTCCACACATGTCGCGCTTTTTTCTGATACAGTATAGTTTATTATTTGTCGAGGACAGAGGTGGAGTCGAGGACAATGATACAAAAAAATCCGAGATCAAGGCTAAGGGCTGACTTCTCGAGGCCTAGGACAGGAATGCTCATGGCCAAGGACACAAGGCGCAGGTGTTCTTCGAAACGAAAAAAAGCTCTTCGCGCGAGGAAATACCAATTTCCAAGGTAAAGTGAAAAAAGCTCATGGCCATGGATCATTTTCAACAATTTAATGTCCTCGGCCAAAAGCAGGGTATTTTCGAGGACTTGCAGGCTTCAAGGCCAAGGATTTAATCTTCGAGGCCAAAGCCAAGGACTTCAAAATGTGTCATCGAGGACTCCGCCTCTGTTATTTGGGATTCTTAGCGGCGATTTTTAACGCAAAAATTGCTCAGCAAATGTGGCTTTTTCCCAAATCACATAACAGTGATTAGAGTGCTGCTCTTTCTTATTTCAAAAAAAATCTTCGCGATTTTTGCTCGCATACATTCAGAACAAGGTGGCTTTCTCAGGATAAGTTTTGGTAGTTATATCACGGATACACTAACATACACTGTTTAATATGCTATCCCTGGAATAGGCGCGTAGCCAGAAATTCACAATGGGGGAAAGGGGCTGTTTTAGGGGTCTGGGGGCGGAGCCCCCAGCCGCTGGAGGTCAAATGGGGTCTGGGGGAAAAACCCCCAGCCGCCGGAGGCACGAAGGTCTGGGGGCAGAGCCCCTAGCGCTCAATAATTTTGGATTTTTTTGCAAAAATATCTTAATTTTAGGGCTATTTTAATAAAAATAATGCTTTTAAAAAGTGGTATAGAAGTTGCCAGTGCAACATGATTCAACCAGTTGCATTAACGGGCTTTGTGGGAGGTGGCTAATGATAACATTGCAGTTCTCTTGTTTACATGCTGGTAAATCATAAAATCCTATTATTCAATAAAACTCAAACGGAGTAATCTATTTCGTCTATATTTTATAAAGGAAAATAATTGGAGGGAGGCTAATGAAAAGAGATTTTAGAGAAATGGTTGGTAATTAATCAACACTGAATAGCCCCCCTCTCCTTTATTTCTGAGTTTATAACACGTTTGTTAATAAAACCTATGTTTGGCGTTTTTGCACCAGCGATCAAAATTTATTGATTTTTTTATTTTTGAGCATTTTTCAAAGTTTTTATTAATTTGTGACTTTAATTTTTGACAAATTAGCCTCTCCTAAAGATATGTTGCAAAAGATGCTCTAAATCACTTTTTAGTCCATTCCAGCGCAAAAAACAGCCTCAAAAGACCTACAGTAAAAACGTGGTATTTTCCTTATTCTGCGTTTTGGTTGACAGGCCAATGGGGAGGCTATAGGCCCCCCACCCCCCGCTTCCCCCCTGGCTACGCAACTGCCGTGGTAACTGTATTACATTTCATTATCACGCACATATACTTTTTTCCGAGTCCATACTCAGATAAGCTCGGTCATGAGTTAGCATTAGCAACTCAAAAATGTTTGCGTCAGGACCCCGGATCCCTTGTTATGGCTCTTGATGGTTTTAGGGCTTTGCAGTTTGTACCACCCGCACCGGAAATATTAGCAGAAATAAGAATAACAATTCTACACTGCCTTTTGCCCCTCATTCTCTGATTGAAGCTTTCACACAATGCCATTTAAAATAAGGTTTACTATGACTTGGCAATCACAATATAGGCCTATGATATTTTTCAAATAAGGAAAAAAAATGAATTGAAAAGCTAGAATTTTTGATTGTTTTTTGTTTGGTTATTTTCCTTTTCAAGCAATCAAAAAATAATGCAGTCCTCGAGCCGAGAACAGGACATTTTTGAGGACTTGTAGGCAGTGGTGTAGGACGGGAGGTCCGGGGGCACTGGCCCCCCCCGCTTGGTTTTAAAGTGTCGAAATTTTGGGCAATTTTATATCATTTGGGCAATATTGCATTAAAATTTTGGGCAATTTCATATTTTTCGGGCAAGTTTGCGTCAAAATTTCGGGCAATTTAATATTCATCAAACCGTCTCAATTTCAGTGAAGATCTTTTTTTTTGGAGGTCACCTTAATTTAAATAGAAAAACCGATCACTTTCCGGGCAAAATTCAATGTCATTTTTCGGGCAAAAGTTTGGTGCTCCCCCAAATCCTTTTGAGCTACTACGCCCATGCTTGTAGGCTTCAAAGCCAAGGACTTGAGCTTCGAGGCCAAGGACTTCAAAATGTGTCCTCGAGGACTCCGCCTCTGATTTAAACTTTGTTAAACAGAGTGCTACTAGGCTAAAATTAAGAGAGCGTTGAACAAAATCTCAAATGACAAGTCGCAGTGTCTTCATGGGAGTTGGGTTTAGAAGTACAAATCTATTTTATTTTGTCTAGGAGCATGCGCAACAATGCTAGGTCTACAAATGCAAATCTACATTAGACCTAGTTGTTTGAGAAACAATGCTAGATCTGCATGTTTTGTGCATTTTCGAATCTAAAAGTCTAGACCATTTTCGCAGCAATGTCATAAAATTACTACTGATACCTGAACACAGCAGTTTGCGACGATGTTTTGCTTGGCAGGTCATATTTATTATCTCTGTACCAGTAACTATAGGCTATTTTAAAGTACTGTTTTGAAACAATGCTTCATAATTTCTACCTGGCACGTCATATCACTTTTGGTTACCAAGTACCTGGCTATCTATACTGTGTAGACCAAGGTCTACTTTAAAGCAATGCTTCATCATGGTTTCATCATGGATACTAGTATTTATTGCTAGTAATTTGCCAAAAATTTCTTTTTAAAACAAATTTAAAAACAAAATCCAACTATTGCACCCACTTAACCCAATTTAAGCTAACATAGTAAGAAAACTAACCGTTAAATCAGTGTAGCCTACCTCAGGACCTGATCCAAAGCAGTTTTTAAAAACTCGTTGAAGGGAAAGTCCCCAAGTTATTCTATTTTATGATTGGTCGATTGCGGTTGTCTGATTGTATTCATCCGCATTTTAGACGCCAACTTTCAGGTCAAATTAAAAAAATACTGCAGGAAAATAAGTGGAGAACTTTTGCATGTGAGTTTTTGAGATGAAAATCAATGTATTTAAGCAAAAAATAAGTTGCCACTCAAATTTTTTTACAAGGTGAACGCTAGAATTTACAGCAAACGGCCTAATAGTGCTGGGTTTATTTTGACCTAAAAAAATTGATTTTGACCTTATTTTAGCCAAAGTTTGACGTTAACCGTTTTGGCTTAACTAGGCTCTGAATTTTGATTTAATGAGATTGTTTTGTGCTTCGCGTATCACGTACTGTAAGTTAGTGAAAAGAAAGTAACTTTCTTTGCTTTTCATTAACAAATCTTGTCATCAAAATAACTAAGCGTTGTTGAACAAAAACTTAGGAAATCTGGCACATTTCCATTTCCATTAGACTTTGTTTATATTAAAACTGCGAGCTCTTAAATTTTCACAAACTTTCAGCCTGATTCGTTTTTAAATTTCATTGGAAAATAAATTTACACAATTTCACTGTTGCTGGGTAAAATGATGGATTGTTTAAAAGTTATGCCGATTGTCAATGCTGTAAAAGTATAACAGTACATTCCTAAGATTTCATAAATCCGGTTATTTTGTTGCAATATACGGTAGTGCATAACGAAATTTCGACTTTTTGATTTTGGAATTAGACAGAGTGCTCTGAATTATTTCATTCATGCCAAGGTTGGTATTCTTAATTTGTTCTTAATTCAAAAAAAGTTTTGTGTATTGTTTTGAAAAAGGTCACCCGAACAATTGTATTGTGACATATTGCAAATATATACAGAAATTTGAGCAGCAGCACTTTATTCAAACTTGTATGAAACTGCGCATGAAGGTTTGTTTGTTCCTCAAATATCAAAAAATAAAAAATAAAGAAAAAAAAAAACTTTGTTCGCTTATGTAAGCAATAATTTTATCACAGCCAATTTTGACAAATTTTGACCTAACCCAAAATTTTGACTTATAAATCTACCTAAACTGACTCCAGAGCACCCGAAAGTAATGTTAGTATACGTTTAATGATACAATAAGGCCCAGAAAAAATTTGGGAGCTATTCACTTTTGCGGGCTCTTGTGATAAGTTTTACAAGAGTTTGGCAATCATTCATATGAAAGAGGCAGGACAGACCTATCAACATTTTTAAAGTTTAAATTAGTTTAAAAAGACTATTAACCAAAACAAATGTTATTTATTTTTTGCAGGCAATTTTATTCTTTTTTTTCTAACCCAGTTAAACTTAACAATATTATTTTAAACTAAAACGTAATTCTGTGGTAGTGACGTCATGAAGTGCGCTGTCCATTTTTGATTTATTATCAACGATGATGTTATGCAGTAAAAGGTTCGCCTGATCTTTGTGTCTCTATATATTTTCCTGTCTACATTGCCTTGCTATTAATTTCTCCTTTTCGGTTTATTGTTCTATTCCATGCGTCAGTTAATGCATTTAGCAGTAGTTTTGGATTTGTGTACTTTGCTACTTCATTGACTGTTGCTCATTCCTGCGTGCTATTATTATACGATGTAGATCATGCACACGAGATTTGTTTTGTTATTTGCACTTTCGCTGGTTGGGATATCTGTAAACCAAGTATGGCACTATGGCAAAATTTATTGTAGTTGGCATTCTGCCACTTATTATGTAATTTTGTTTGTTAGTATACAAATTCAATTGTTTTAGTTGACAACCAACTTTGAAACAGGGCCTCGAATTTGAACTTAAAAAACTCGTTTGTTTTGCCGAACTCGGAGTTGAACTCGAACTCGAAAAAGCATTTTTTCCGCACTCGAAACCTGATCTCGAATACAAATCGACCAAGTTCGCAATCCTGCTTTGAAAACAATTCAAAATTAAAAAAGTAGTTTATTTGGGAGCGGCCTATTATCAACAAAAAAACAAACAAAAAAACTGCACATTCTCTTTTTGGTCTAAAAGTTTAGAAAGTCCAAATAATTTAAGTAATAACGTTTGGTGTGAACTTTCACGTGTGGAAAACCGTCGTATAATTTTGACTGTTTTCAATTCAAATATTTCGTCAATGTTACTAATTTGAAAAATAGAGTCGCAGGAGCGCTGTCTTCAAATAATTGATGGGTCATTATTGTCAGGGTCATTATATAATAAGTCGTTATATAATAAGTTGTTACCAAGTGTTTGTCCTAGCAAAATACAGGTCTCACTTCGACGTACAGTATTAGTAGCCTTTGTATCAAATGATAGCCTGAGCTTTACCAGCTCCAAAAGCTAATTTGGGGACTTTCAGAAGCCGATTAATTCTGAACCCTGAGAAAAGAACAGGAAAGCGATCTACATTATTTTTGGTTTCAATTCTTCCAAAACTTACCATCTCAATGAGCTGTAAGTGCTTCGTTGGCATGAAAGTCATTTTCAATGTTTTTTCATTCGTCCCTAATCAGCTTTTCGTTTTTGTTTGATCCGATCCTCCTCATAGCAGCCAGTGTTTTATCCGGCCATCCCGTATAACCACGCTGTCCCTTTTCTTTTAAGTCAAAGAGCAAAGAACTGAGCCCATATGACCTCCAAAGTACTACCATAGTTAACGAATCCTAACTTACAAGCTAGTTGCTGCTACTGCAGCAGTGCAGCTCCAGCACTGTCTTGAAACTCTCGGAAAACTCACAAAGCAATAAGCAAGCGAGTATGACTCATTAGAGTATTACAAATTTAAAATAGCTTTAGTTATGAAAAGAAAAAGTAAGTTTTATTAAATTTGAACTATCTTGGTGCGACCTATCTTTTGATTCTTCGCAATGCACACTTTGAGAGCTACTGAATGCGAATATAAGAGGAAAGCATGCGCAATTACGCATCTATTACTCTATAACAAAAAACAAATGTTGAAAAATCGGCACGGTCACCTACTTTGGTTCATCGCTGTAACTTTGCATTAGGATCTTAGCAATGACTTTCCACCAACTGTAAGCCTAATGCTTGTAATGATTTAGAAAGAAACTATTTGAACCTGCTTGTACCACCTCTAAACATTAATCAAATCTTTTAAAATTTTACAAGGTGTGCTTTTCAATAAGTAGATCCATCTCGGAGGCGGAGAGCACAACTTTGCAGAGTTTTCAAAATAAGGACCACACTAATAACCATCTATTACACCAAATTTAGATAACAACCCACCTCCACCTTGCCAGTTTTTCGAGATAAAATGTTAAAAAAGAGATTTCTAGGGCAATAGTTTATTAAACAAATTATTGAATTTTAATTAAGGGGCCTAGGGCCCGCTGGTCGTACGTGTAATCCTAAAACTAGTTATTTTCATGACAAAACATAGATCTCCAACGAAAATCTTCGAATGAATTATTACTTACTAGCTAAAAATATTGCAGAATGCAATGTACCTTGCTTCCCTTCGCCTGAGCCAAGTCACTTAAAAAATTTATCCCCAAAATGCTAGGTTTTAATTGTAAATCGTGAGTAGAAGAATGAACAATTCAATTTTTTCTATTGGCTTTAAAATCTTAAAAATTTAGTTTTTTTAAATTTCTAAAAACGTGAAATGTGATCCAAATGGCATAAAATAGCTATTTTTTCCAAAAAATTACAACAATTTTTAAAATGTTGTCCATAGCTTCATGTGTTGGGGCCCGGCCCGTTTTCGATACTTTTGAGTTACAATGGTTTCTCCACCGCGGCTCCACTATTCAACGCGTATTTTGAAAGCATGAGTTTTTATCCAAGTTCCCCTTTTTAGCAACATTTTGTTTAGGCAGCAACATACGCACGAGGCTTCTGATCTTCCATTCTAAGGTATTTTTGTCCCATAAGAAGTCCCTACTTTTGAAAATTTCTAATTACGTCATATGTATGTGATTTGCGTTTGGAGCAACCCCAATCAAAAATTCTGGCTGCGTCTATGCCAGAAGTTCAAGAATTTTTATACGATTTTCGTTTTCAATCAATCAAAAACAATCCTGTCCTCTAGTCGAGGACAAAATATTTTCAAGGATTTGCAGGGTTTGAGGCCAAGGGCCAAGGACTTGAGCTTCGAGGCCAAGGCCCAAAACTTCAAAATGGGTTCTTGAGAAAGTCCTCGAGGCCAAGGACTTCCTAGAGAACTCCACCTCTGATTGTTTTTTTTTTAAATTTAAACAATCTATGTGCTTTTTGCCCACTGAACTATATGGTCTTTTGTGGCTTTCTTCTGTAAAACAATCGAATTGTTCCAGTTTTGCTCAGCATGCCACCAAAGTTAGATATCTTTTGAACATATCAATTTGGACTTTTAGTTGAAAGCCTCTCCTCTCCTCAGCAAAGTTTAGGTTGAGCGTTTGCTGAAGCGTAGTGTGTTATTTTTGTGCTGCGTATACTGTATCAATTCACAGCGTATACTGTATCAATTCACAGCACTGCATCAATTCACAGCATACTGTATCAATTCACAAGATCAATTCGATGTATCATCATAGCACACAGTATATCACCAAACATCAAATCAAACTTTTTATTATACTCGTTGTATTACGACAAAGCGTGTAATGAATTTGTGGGGCTTATCTACGCGTCATACGCCTGCGGGCAACCCAGTTCCTTTAGAAGAAATCTTGCAGTCGTGGCTAGCCGTTGGTAACACTCTGTATCCGATTTGATCGGTCTAAGAACTTTAGACCTCCGATCCAGTGAAGAACGCGTTACCGCTCGACCAACTGGTCGGTATCACCAAACATATAAACTGCAACTCAGGAAGTTCGATTAATTTAACAGAAAATTTCATGGCTCGTTCAATGTTCATCGAAGCTGTCTCTTCGTCAAAATAAAATTAAAATCTATGAAATCATTTTACTAATGCATATTATATTAAAATTGGATCAATCAAGTGAAAAAATAGCAACTAAAAAGTTCAGCTCTCTTCTTCGTTTTGTGGCAAAATGGACTCTAGGACTTTTGTGCTTTTACGCAACAGTGATATTCAAATTTTGCAGAAAGCGAAACTAAAACCGTTTTGCTAAATCTAGCAAATGGTTTGCACAGCAAACCGGTTCGATATAGCAACATTGCTTGATATAACACGATACTCAGTTTTGCTCGAAATTTAAGAACACATTAAGAACAATGCCAGCTTCAGCATGAACAAAAAAATTCAGAGCACAAGCTAGTACAACGGATTTTCATTAATTCATTGCCCTTAATCAAATGAGTTTTTTTCGGCATTTTCTGCAATGCTGTTATTGATTTGTTCAACAGCAATCATGACCAATAACAAATTGCAACTGTCTTTCACCAAAGCAGAATAAGTTTGAGTCAGCTTGTACTCCACTAAAGTTAAATATTAAACTAGAGAAAATGAGCCTGAATGTTCGTGACAATCGAAGAACAGCCAGTCTCGTCTCAAAATTTACTAGTGTTTGAAAAAAAATTATATATGCTTTTTTTTCATTTGTCGCGTTGTTGTTTCGACAATTTCATGTGCCTCAGCATTTTTTGAGCAGACGTTTGATAGTTTTCCCATCCATGCAGTGATATCAGTTGATTTGCTCTTGATAATTAGTAAATAGGGCAAAAGTGAAATACATGAGCTAGAGCTTGCTTCTTCAACACATTACGAGCTGCAGTAAATACACAAGCGTACTTGTAATATGGTGTTTACCGATAGATGGCAGCACCGTAACAATAAATACAGCTTTTGTACTTTTATACGTGGTTCTGGGAATCAATTCGTATATGACTTCAACAAAATTTTCGGCTACTACTGGATGAACCTTGATCGTCATCTTTATGTGGTAAGATACTAGTTATTATGTGCTAGGTTTGTTATTTATTGATGCAAATATCTTAATTGAATTTCAACAGCTTTTAAATTCAAATCAAGCAACTTGAGCAAAATGAAATCACAGTAGTGTGAGAAGAAAACCGTCCAATTGGCAAGCGGTAACGTGTTTGTCTTTAAATCAGGAGGTCTGAGGTTTAAATTTTGAGCCGGCCAAATCGGGCGCAGTGTTGCCAACAGCTCACCACCGCTGCAACGACTTTTTAGGGAAGAAACTGTGTTGCAGGCCGACGCAATGACGCAAAGATGAGCCTCGCAAACTTGTTACACTCTTTGGCGTAATACAGCGAGTGTAATGGATGATTTGATGTGGTTGCTGCTAAACACACTGAGGGTTTGCAAAAATTCTGCAAAAAGGTGTTTACGATTATGAAATGCTTTTGAATTTACTACGATATTGATGTCAATATTATGGTGTGTTTGTTAGCGCCTGTGTGTGTCGTGTGATTTCTTGTGCATCTTTTAATTGACATTACTCTAAAAAATTAGTGTAGGCTTATTGTAATATAGCGTAGATTGAAATTGGTACTTCTAACAAAAACCAACTTGATCTATTTGTGATTACTGTTTTTTTTCCGACTGCGTTTGATTTAAACTTTTCCGATAAAACATTGTCACTGCTTTGCCAAAATACTGTACAAACGGAAACAAGTACAAAAAAAGAACTTCGTTATTAAAGTGTTTAGTCAACTAATGGCTCCAGTTTTATTCGATTTTAACAACAGCTGATATTTGACTTGTTTTTCACCCAGGACGAAACGTTCAGTTGTGCAACTTGGCTAAACTTGTCTTCATAATTTCACGCTTGATAATCTTGACTTTAGCAATGTGATAGCACTGATTCAGAATACCTACTGTTTCAGTCTGTCGGTAAGTAAACAACAAATTACCCAAAATGAGTTTTTAATCTAAAAACTGTACATTTATTTTTTATTAATTTGTTTAACAGTTCAAGTCATCAGTTCATACTACATTGAGTTGATAATTGCTGTATTTTCTGATCCATGGTAATCTTGACCTTTGTGTACAGTTGATGCTGAAAGCGGAAATTGCTTAGAACATTGTAAGGTAGTTTGAACAGTAGTTGTTAATCGTTTTGAATATTTTTTGTCATACTGAAAGTCAGAAGAAAACTTTTTAATCGGTTTAGGTCAGTTATGGAAAAAAAGTGTTTCCAAGAATCCAAGGTAAACCTTGATAATAGCAAACATGAAATGTTGTTTGGCAGTTTGTGGGTAAAAATGTGTCAGAGTTTTTATGATTTTGCTCATTGCCACTAAATAAATGGATTTAGCATACTTCACATTTATCAAAACACAAAATTCATAAACGGTATAAGACTTGTATTTTATTGAAACACAAATTTGAATGAACACTGATGAAGGTGCGTTGGAGAAATATTTGTCTTTAACTGTGATTAATTTTAAGAACTAATATCTTCGACAGGCTGACATAGACAACAGACTTTAGTTTTTGTGCTTAAATTTAAAGGCGGTGAATCATCCAGCCAATTTCAATGGTTTACAATAGCTAAAATTGAAATATAATTTTTGATGTTTTTGTTTGAATTTTGGGGCTGGGATTGCATAGATTCAAAATATACAGAAAGATAGCCCCCGAAAAAAGGTCTTGAAAACTTTGAGTTTCCAAACACTTTTTTCGGGGGATATCTTTTTGCGTAGAATGAATGTCTTTGCAATCCCAGCCCCAAAATTCAAACAAAAATATCAAAAATTATATTTCAATTTTAGCTATATAATGCAAACTACCGGAATTGGCTGGATGATTCACCGTCTTTAATAATATGAAATATTTTTCTTCGTCTGTGCAAAAAAAAAAGTCCAGTAATGTTGCAAGTCTGTCATTATTCATTATTCTCTAATCCATGATCTTATATTTGCTGTACTGTAGGATGCAAGCAAAATGTCAAAGTCACTTTACATTTTTTTCATTCGGATAAATTTCAAATAGCCAATTTCTGAGGACTGTATAATGACAAAAATGCTCACGAAAATGTTCGTTTTCTTTTCTACATTCTTTCTTGCATCCTCAAAAAGCTCCATCATATGCCCTCAATATTCATGGACTGCATATAAAACTGTCGTAGAAGGACATTGGTCGTTTGTGACTGAGAGAGTCAGTGGTAAACCGACAGTGGAAGTTACAATTCGTAGAGATACTCAATATAGGTGTTCAGATGACAATGAAGTTGAATTTAATACCAGTCGGAATGGAAATACTTCAGCAGGTCAAGAGGTTCTTGGTAACTATGGGTTTGATTGGCATTTCTCTAGGAAATGTGAACAAAAGTGCAATCGTCAAAATGCAATTTTGGTAGTGGAATACATGATTAAACGCATCAATAGTGGTTGGTATAGGCTTGGAGAAGTGACTTACTTGTATAAAAACTGCGACAAACTTTATTGGACAAATTGGATTGAAACAACAAACTGCAGTTTATCTCGTCATCGGAATTACGTTAGATATTGCGAAGACTGCGACGGAGATAAAGTTGATGAAAAACATTGCAATGGGAATTCCACAATGCAAGAAGATTGTCAACCGATTTGGAGTGAATGGATTGAAGTAGGACCTTGTGTTGTAACTGGTTGCAGCCTTACAACTGGAGAACGCAAAAAAAGAAGAGCGCTTGTATGGTGATGGTAGTGAAGCAATGAACTATGAATTTTGTTCCAATACTTCAGCAATTGTCACGGAACAGTGTAACAGTGTGAAACTTCCATCTGAATGCGAACAATTTTCGTCCAATACCTCGGACAACACTGGTGCGTACATCGGTGTTGGTATTGGTTTGTTTTTCACTATTTTAGTTTCATTGGTTTACTGCTGTTGGAGAAAGAAACAACAAAACATTGCTGATCGCAACAAACACTCAACTACCAACATTCCCATTGATATTGAACACCATGTATACAACCAAATCCAACACAACACAAACAGGGATGGATACCTCAGCCCAATAGAGATATCAACACTACCCAATTATAATTGACAGCCCATTATTGAGCAACCAGCACCAAGTAACCATCCAGCACAACCAAACAACGAATCATCCACAAGCAACCAAAACACTACGCATCTACAACTAGAAATGGCCACCTCTTCGTTTCTTCAACATGGGCAATCATCTCCAGTGGACGATTACAAAGCCCCAATAAGTGCGTGTGGTCAAGGCCCGCAAATGGAATCAACACCAGGAAGCACTAGTTATGTTAATATACATAAGCTTTCTTCACTAGATGGTTATGAAGTCCCCATGAAACATGTAGCCAAAGCACTTCGCGAAAATCCACTGCCTGCCGACAGCGCTGGATACGTTGTATTTGAGGCAATCTATGAAAAGTAACTGTATTTGAACAAATCAAACCGATAAGTATAGTGCTAGGTTTATTTTGACCTAAAAAAATTGATTTTGGCTTTATTCTAGCCAAAGTTTGACGTTAACCGTTTTGGCTTAACTAGGCTCCGAATTTTGATTTAATGAGATTGTTTTGTGCTTCACGTATCACGTACTGTAAGTTAGTGAAAAGAAGGTAACTTTCTTTGCTTTTCATTAACAAATCTTGTCATCAAAATAACTAAGCGTTGTTGAACAAAAACTTAGGAAATCTGGCACATTTCCATTTCCATTAGACTTTGTTTATATTAAAACTGCGAGCTCTTAAATTTTCACAAACTTTCAGCCTGATTCGTTTTTAAATTTCATTGGAAAATAAATTTACACAATTTCACTGTTGCTGGGTAAAATGATGGATTGTTTAAAAGCTATGCCGATTGTCAATGCTGTAAAAGCATAACGGTACATTCCTAAGATTTCATAAATCCGGTTATTTTGTTGCAATATACGGTAGTGCATAACGAAATTTTGACTTTTTGATTTTGGAATTAGACAGAGTGCTCTGAATTATTTCATTCATGCCAAGGTTGGTATTCTTAATTTGTTCTTAATTCAAAAAAAGTTTTGTGTATTGTTTTGAAAAAGGTCACCCGAACAATTGTATTGTGACATATTGCAAATATTTACAGAAATTTGAGCAGCAGCACTTTATTCAAACTTGTATGAAACTGCGCATGAAGGTTTGTTTGTTCCTCAAATATCAAAAAATAAAAAATAAAGAAAAAAAAAAAACTTTGTTCGCTTATGAAAGCAATAATTTTATTGCAGCCAATTTTGACAAATTTTGACCTAACTCAAAATTTTGACTTATAAATCTACCTAAACTGACTCCAGAGCACTCGAAAGTAATGTTAGTATACGTTTAATGATACAATAAGGCCCAGAAAAAATTTGGGAGCTATTCACTTTTGCGGGCTCTTGTGATAAGTTTTACAAGAGTTTGGCAATCATTCATATGAAAGAGGCAGGACAGACCTATCAACATTTTTAAAGTTTAAATTAGTTTAAAAAGACTATTAACCAAAACAAATGTTATTTATTTTTTGCAGGCAATTTTATTCTTTTTTTTTCTAACCCAGTTAAACTTAACAATATTATTTTAAACTAAAACGTAATTCTGTGGTAGTGACGTCATGAAGTGCGCTGTCCATTTTTGATTTATTATCAACGATGATGTTATGCAGTAAAAGGTTCGCCTGATCTTTGTGTCTCTATATATTTTCCTGTCTACATTGCCTTGCTATTAATTTCTCTTTTTCGTTTTATTGTTCTATTCCATGCGTCAGTTAATGCATTTAGCAGTAGTTTTGGATTTGTGTACTTTGCTACTTCATTGACTGTTGCTCATTCCTGCGTGCTATTATTATACGATGTAGATCATGCACACGAGATTTGTTTTGTTATTTGCACTTTCGCTGGTTGGGATATCTGTAAACCAAGTATGGCACTATGGCAAAATTTATTGTAGTTGGCATTCTGCCACTTATTATGTAATTTTGTTTGTTAGTATACAAATTCAATTGTTTTAGTTGACAACCAACTTTGAAACAGGGCCTCGAATTTGAACTTAAAAAACTCGTTTGTTTTGCCGAACTCGGAGTTGAACTCGAACTCGAAAAAGCATTTTTTCCGCACTCGAAACCTGATCTCGAATACAAATCGACCAAGTTCGCAATCCTGCTTTGAAAACAATTCAAAATTAAAAAAGTAGTTTATTTGGGAGCGGCCTATTATCAACAAAAAAACAAACAAAAAAACTGCACATTCTCTTTTTGGTCTAAAAGTTTAGAAAGTCCAAATAATTTAAGTAATAACGTTTGGTGTGAACTTTCACGTGTGGAAAACCGTCGTATAATTTTGACTGTTTTCAATTCAAATATTTCGTCAATGTTACTAATTTGAAAAATAGAGTCGCAGGAGCGCTGTCTTCAAATAATTGATGGGTCATTATTGTCAGGGTCATTATATAATAAGTCGTTATATAATAAGTTGTTACCAAGTGTTTGTCCTAGCAAAATACAGGTCTCACTTCGACGTACAGTATTAGTAGCCTTTGTATCAAATGATAGCCTGAGCTTTACCAGCTCCAAAAGCTAATTTGGGGACTTTCAGAAGCCGATTAATTCTGAACCCTGAGAAAAGAACAGGAAAGCGATCTACATTATTTTTGGTTTCAATTCTTCCAAAACTTACCATCTCAATGAGCTGTAAGTGCTTCGTTGGCATGAAAGTCATTTTCAATGTTTTTTCATTCGTCCCTAATCAGCTTTTCGTTTTTGTTTGATCCGATCCTCCTCATAGCAGCCAGTGTTTTATCCGGCCATCCCGTATAACCACGCTGTCCCTTTTCTTTTAAGTCAAAGAGCAAAGAACTGAGCCCATATGACCTCCAAAGTACTACCATAGTTAACGAATCCTAACTTACAAGCTAGTTGCTGCTACTGCAGCAGTGCAGCTCCAGCACTGTCTTGAAACTCTCGGAAAACTCACAAAGCAATAAGCAAGCGAGTATGACTCATTAGAGTATTACAAATTTAAAATAGCTTTAGTTATGAAAAGAAAAAGTAAGTTTTATTAAATTTGAACTATCTTGGTGCGACCTATCTTTTGATTCTTCGCAATGCACACTTTGAGAGCTACTGAATGCGAATATAAGAGGAAAGCATGCGCAATTACGCATCTATTACTCTATAACAAAAAACAAATGTTGAAAAATCGGCACGGTCACCTACTTTGGTTCATCGCTGTAACTTTGCATTAGGATCTTAGCAATGACTTTCCACCAACTGTAAGCCTAATGCTTGTAATGATTTAGAAAGAAACTATTTGAACCTGCTTGTACCACCTCTAAACATTAATCAAATCTTTTAAAATTTTACAAGGTGTGCTTTTCAATAAGTAGATCCATCTCGGAGGCGGAGAGCACAACTTTGCAGAGTTTTCAAAATAAGGACCACACTAATAACCATCTATTACACCAAATTTAGATAACAACCCACCTCCACCTTGCCAGTTTTTCGAGATAAAATGTTAAAAAAGAGATTTCTAGGGCAATAGTTTATTAAACAAATTATTGAATTTTAATTAAGGGGCCTAGGGCCCGCTGGTCGTACGTGTAATCCTAAAACTAGTTATTTTCATGACAAAACATAGATCTCCAACGAAAATCTTCGAATGAATTATTACTTACTAGCTAAAAATATTGCAGAATGCAATGTACCTTGCTTCCCTTCGCCTGAGCCAAGTCACTTAAAAAATTTATCCCCAAAATGCTAGGTTTTAATTGTAAATCGTGAGTAGAAGAATGAACAATTCAATTTTTTCTATTGGCTTTAAAATCTTAAAAATTTAGTTTTTTTAAATTTCTAAAAACGTGAAATGTGATCCAAATGGCATAAAATAGCTATTTTTTCCAAAAAATTACAACAATTTTTAAAATGTTGTCCATAGCTTCATGTGTTGGGGCCCGGCCCGTTTTCGATACTTTTGAGTTACAATGGTTTCTCCACCGCGGCTCCACTATTCAACGCGTATTTTGAAAGCATGAGTTTTTATCCAAGTTCCCCTTTTTAGCAACATTTTGTTTAGGCAGCAACATACGCACAAGGCTTCTGGGGGCACATGACAGACATTTCCTCGTTCGCTTTAATAACGAGTTTTTTTTAAGAGGCGCTAACGAACGAAATACTCGCTAAACGTAAGAGGTCATTTTTGCACGTGTATGTAAAGCCTTGCGAAATCCGTTACGTCATTCTTTCTTGTTAAATTTCTTCGAGCGATTGCGGAAAGCAGTTCGAGTAAAAAAAACGTCACATTTTCCTCGCCAACTTAAAGAGGATCTTGAAGCACTCTTCAAGCGTGCGAGAAATGTGTTTGGTATAGAAATTTAATGGCGAAATGTTGAAAACTTCTAACTCATGCAAATTTTCGCTGAAAATTAATTCAAATCGTCGCCATGTTTGCTATTTGACTGCCAAAAAAAGTGAATTGCATTGAGAACCATTTCCTCTTTCGATTGATAAAAAGTGCTAAGTAGTGCAAGTTGACAAAAATAGTAACACACTCCTTTTATAAAAACGATTTTCTAAAACACGAGGCTCATTTTTGCTCAAAATTTAAGAAAAAATTAAAAACACTGCCAGCCTCGGCAGCAAAACAAACCAAAAACAAACCAAAAAAAAATTCAAACTAATCAAAGAAACTAAAATTCGTGCTGATTCAAAACGATAAAATTTCAGTGATTTTCTTGTGTTTGCAAGCAAAATTGCAACTATTCAAGATTATAAAGCTCTGTTGCTCTGCGCAAGCAATTGAGAAATGTTTTTTGGCAGTTGTTCAACTTGAAAAAAGCTTGCTTTTTTGCTTTTGCAGTTTTACGATGCTGCAAAAGCAAGAAAAAAGCCTTCACTTAAAGGCGGTGAATCATCCAGCCAATTCCGGTGGTTTACAATAGCTAAAATTGAACTTTAATTTTTGATATTTTTTGTTTTGATTTTGGGACTGCGTTAGCAAAGACATTCAACAAATACAAAAAGATGTCCCCCTGAAAAAAGTTTTTGGAAACTCTGAGTTTTGTTCTTCCCGCCAAAACCACAGTTCTCTATACTATTAGGCCTACTGTAATCTTAATAAACTATTTGGCCTAACTATCTCTAAACTATTAGGCCTAATAGTTTAGAGATAGTTTAGAGATATTTAGGCCTAATTAGGCCTGAACTATTTAGAAATAAACTATTTAGAAACAAACCATCTCTAAACTATTAGGCCTACCACAGTTCTCTAAACCATTAGGCCTACAGTGGTTTTGGCGGGAAGAGCAAAACTCAGAGTTTCCAAAAACTTTTTTCGGGGGGACATCTTTTTGTATTTGTTGAATATCTTTGTAACCACAGTCCCAAAATTAAAACAAAAAATATCAAAAATTATAGTTCAATTTTAGCTATTGTAAACCACCGGAATTGGCTGGATGATTCACCGCCTTTAAGTCTTAAGCAGACAAAGCTATAGGAATTAAACAGTGTTTCAAAGATGCCCGCTAAAATTGACATCGATGTTCTCAAAATTTTTACAAAATCAAGAACAAATGAGACTAAATATTGACAAAAAATTAAAAACAGCCAGTCTAAACTCAAGATTTACCGGTTCTAAAAAGGAAGAGTGTACTTCGACTCGCTCACTTTTGAAAAATTTTGAAACCTTAAGACCTAAAGTTACTGTTAACATATGAGTTTATCCACCAACAACCTCAAGGGCGCTTTACTTCATTAAAAAACTATAGTATGGAAAAAGTTGTTCTTATTTTACATTGATCCAAAAATATAATTAACTTCTGTCGTTCATTTACTAATTATTATCAGGTGAAGAATTTGCTTGCGTAGAATAATTACGCTTAGCTCAAAATATTTTTTTTCGTAACAATGTAGTACATACAATACGCTTGAACGCATTATTTTGAAGTAGAAATGCATCTGACGTCACAAGGGGGTATTTATTACGTACTAACACAGGTTACAAACATCTCGCAAAGAAATTCGAGCGAACCGTTTTAACGCGTGTTGGGCGAGACGGCTCAGAAATGGCAGTTTGTCTACGAGGATTTTTGCTCGTTAGCGCTTTTTAGCCAGCGAGAATGGCCTTTACGAGCTCGTTAGCACGTTCTGTCATGTCGCCCCTGATCTTCCATTCTAAAGTATTTTTGTCCCATAAGAAGTCCCTACTTTTGAAAATTTCTAATTACGTCATATGTATGTGATTTGCGTTTAGAGTAACCCCAATCAAAAATTCTGGCTGCGTCTATGCCAGAAGTTCAAGAATGTTTATATGATTTTCCTTTTCGATCAATCAAAAACAATCCTGTCCTCTAGTCGAGGACAAAATATTTTTAAGGTTTGCAGGGTTCGAGGCCAAGGGCCAAGGACTTGAGCTTCGAGACCAAGGCCCAAAACTTCAAAATGGGTTCTGGAGAAAGTCCTCGAGGCCAAGGACTTCCTCGAGGACTCCACCTTTGATCGTTTTTTTTTTTTTAATTTAAACAATCTATGTGCTTTTTGCCCACAGAACTTTATGGTCTTTTGTGGCTTTCTTCTGTAAAACAATCGAATTGTTCCAGTTTTGCTCAGCATGCCACCAAAGTTAAATGTCTTTTGAACATATCAATTTGGACTTTTAGTTGAAAGCCTCTCCTCTCCTCAGCAAAGTTTAGGTTAAGCATTTGCTGAAGCGTAGTGTGTTATTTTTGTGCTGCGTATACTGTATCAATTCACAGCACTGTATCAATTCACAGCACTATACCAATTCACGCATACTGTATCAATTCACAAGATCAATTCGATGTATCATCATAGCACACAGTATATCACCAAACATCAAATCAAACTTTTTATTATACTCGTTGTATTACGACAAAGCGTGTAATGAATTTGTGGGGCTTATCTACGCGTCATACGCCTGCGGGCAACCCAGTTCCTTTAGAAGAAATCTTGCAGTCGTGGCTAGCCGTTGGTAACACTCTGTATCCGATTTGATCGGTCTAAGAACTTTAGACCTCCGATCCAGTGAAGAACGCGTTACCGCTCGACCAACTAACTGGTCGGTATCACCAAACATATAAACTGCAACTCAGGAAGTTCGATTAATTTAACAGAAAATTTCATGGCTCGTTCAATGTTTATCGAAGCTGTCTCTTCGCCAAAATAAAATTAAAATCTATGAAATCATTTTACTAATACATATTATATTAAAATTGGATCAATCAAGTGAAAAAATAGCAACTAAAAAGTTCAGCTCTCTTCTTCGTTTTGTGGCAAACTGGTCTCTAGGACTTTTGTGCTTTTACGCAACAGTGATATTCAAATTTTGCAGAAAGCGAAACTAAAACCGTTTTGCTAAATCTAGCAAATGGTTTGCACAGCAAACCGGTTCGATATAGCAACATTGCTTGATATAACACGATACTCAGTTTTGCTCGAAATTTAAGAACACATTAAGAACAATGCCAGCTTCAGCATGAACAAAAAAATTCAGAGCACAAGCTAGTACAACGGATTTTCATTAATTCATTGCCCTTAATCAAATGAGTTTTTTTCGGCATTTTCTGCAATGCTGTTATTGATTTGTTCAACAGCAATCATGACCAATAACAAATTGCAACTGTCTTTCACCAAAGCAGAATAAGTTTGAGTCAGCTTGTACTCCACTAAAGTTAAATATTAAACTAGAGAAAATGAGCCTGAATGTTCGTGACAATCGAAGAACAGCCAGTCTCGTCTCAAAATTTACTAGTGTTTGAAAAAAAATTATATATGCTTTTTTTTCATTTGTCGCGTTGTTGTTTCGACAATTTCATGTGCCTCAGCATTTTTTGAGCAGACGTTTGATAGTTTTCCCATCCATGCAGTGATATCAGTTGATTTGCTCTTGATAATTAGTAAATAGGGCAAAAGTGAAATACATGAGCTAGAGCTTGCTTCTTCAACACATTACGAGCTGCAGTAAATACACAAGCGTACTTGTAATATGGTGTTTACCGATAGATGGCAGCACCGTAACAATAAATACAGCTTTTGTACTTTTATACGTGGTTCTGGGAATCAATTCGTATATGACTTCAACAAAATTTTCGGCTACTACTGGATGAACCTTGACCGTCATCTTTATGTGGTAAGATACTAGTTATTATGTGCTAGGTTTGTTATTTATTGATGCAAATATCTTAATTGAATTTCAACAGCTTTTAAATTCAAATCAAGCAACTTGAGCAAAATGAAATCACAGTAGTGTGAGAAGAAAACCGTCCAATTGGCAAGCGGTAACGTGTTTGTCTTTAAATCAGGAGGTCTGAGGTTTAAATTTTGAGCCGGCCAAATCGGGCGCAGTGTTGCCAACAGCTCACCACCGCTGCAACGACTTTTTAGGGAAGAAACTGTGTTGCAGGCCGACGCAATGACGCAAAGATGAGCCTCGCAAACTTGTTACACTCTTTGGCGTAATACAGCGAGTGTAATGGATGATTTGATGTGGTTGCTGCTAAACACACTGAGGGTTTGCAAAAATTCTGCAAAAAGGTGTTTACGATTATGAAATGCTTTTGAATTTACTGCGATATTGATGTCAATATTATGGTGTGTTTGTTAGCGCCTGTGTGTGTCGTGTGATTTCTTGTGCAACTTTTAATTGAAATTACTCAAAAAATTAATATAGGCTGATTGTAATACAGCGTAGATTGAAATTGGTACTTCTAACAAAAACCAACTTGATCTATTTGTGATTACTGTTTTTTTTCCGACTGCGTTTGATTTAAACTTTTCCGATAAAACATTGTCACTGCTTTGCCAAAATACTGTACAAACGGAAACAAGTACAAAAAAAGAACTTCGTTATTAAAGTGTTTAGTCAACTAATGGCTCCAGTTTTATTCGACATCAACAACAGCTGATATTGACTTGTTTTTCACCCAGGACGAAACGTTCAGTTGTGCAACTTGGCTAAACTTGTCTTCATAATTTCACGCTTGATAATCTTGACTTTAGCAATGTGATAGCACTGATTCAGAATACCTACTGTTTCAGTCTGTCGGTAAGTAAACAACAAATTACCCAAAATGAGTTTTTAATCTAAAAACTGTACATTTATTTTTTATTAATTTGTTTAACAGTTCAAGTCACCAGTTCATACTACGTTGAGTTGATAATTGCTGTATTTTCTGATCCATGGTAATCTTGACCTTTGTGTACAGTTGATGCTGAAAGCGGAAATTGCTCAGAACATAGTAAGGTAGTTTGAACAGTAGTTGTTAATCGTTTTGAATATTTTTTGTCATTCGGAAAGTCAGAAGAAAACTTTTTAATCGGTTTAGGTCAGTTATGGAAAAAAAGTGTTTCCAAGAATCCAAGGTAAACCTTGATAATAGCAAACATGAAATGTTGTTTGGCAGTTTGTGGGTAAAAATGTGTCAGAGTTTTTATGATTTTGCTCATTGCCACTAAATAAATGGATTTAGCATACTTCACATTTATCAAAACACAAAATTCATAAACGGTATAAGACTTGTATTTTATTGAAACACAAATTTGAATGAACACTGATGAAGGTGCGTTGGAGAAATATTTGTCTTTAACTGTGATTAATTTTAAGAACTAATATCTTCGACAGGCTGACATAGACAACAGACTTTAGTTTTTGTGCTTAAATTTAAAGGCGGTGAATCATCCAGCCAATTTCAATGGTTTACAATAGCTAAAATTGAAATATAATTTTTGATGTTTTTGTTTGAATTTTGGGGCTGGGATTGCATAGATTCAAAATATACAGAAAGATAGCCCCCGAAAAAAGGTCTTGAAAACTTTGAGTTTCCAAACACTTTTTTCGGGGGATATGTTTTTGCATATGATGAATGTCTTCGCAATTCCCGCAGCCCCAAAATTCAAACAAAAATATCAAAAATTATATTTCAATTTTAGCTATATAATGCAAACTACCGGAATTGGCTGGATGATTCACCGTCTTTAATATAATTTGAAATATTTTTCTTCGTCTGTGCAAAAAAATAAGGTCCAATAATGTTGCAAGTTTGTCATTAGGCATCATTCTCTAATCCATGATCTTATATTTGCTGTAATGTAGGATGCAAGAAAACTGTCAAATTCACTTTACATTTTTTTCATTCGGATAAATTTCAAATAGGCAATTTCTGAGGACTGTGCAATGACAAAAATGCTCACAAAAATGTTCGTTTTCTTTTCTACATTCTTTCTTGCATCCTCAAAAAGCTCCATCATATGCCCTCAATATTCGTGGACTGCATATAAAACTGTTGTAGAAGGACATTGGTCGTTTGTGATTGAGAGAGTCAGTGGTAAACCGACAGTGGAATTTGCAATTCGTAGAGATACTCAATAGAGGTGTTCAGATGACAATGAAGTTGAATTTAATACCAGTCGGAATGGAAATACTTCAGCAGGTCAAGAGGTTCTTGGTAACTATGGGTTTGATTGGCATTTCTCTGGGAAATGTGAACAAAAGTGCAATCGTCAAAATGCAATTTTGGTAGTGGAATACATGATTAAACGCATCAATAGTAGTTGGTATAGGCTTGGAGAAGTGACTTACTTGTATAAAAACTGCGACAAACTTTATTGGACAAATTGGATTGAAACAACAAACTGCAGTTTATCTCGTCACCGGGATTACGTTAGATATTGCGAAGACTGCGACGGAGATGAAGTTGATGAAAAACATTGCAATGGGAATTCCACAATGCAAGAAGACTGCCAACCGATTTGGGGTGAATGGACTGAAGAAAGATCTTGCGTTGTTAGTGGTTGCAACCCTACAACTGGAGAACGTGTAAAAAGAAGAGAGTGCTTGTATGGCAATGGTAGTGACACTATGAACTATGAACTGTGTTCCAATACTTCAGCAATTGTTACAGAACAATGTACAAACAATACACTCCCAATTGAATGTTCAGCAAACACTGCAAGCCTGTACATTGAGATTGGAGTTGCATTGGTATTGATTGTCATTCTTTTTATTTTCCTTGAAGTTACGCTATATTATCGTCGAAAAGGTCAAACAAATTCGACACCAAATCAAAACCCGAATACGCATGAATTACCGATTACCCGGTCAATCGCAACGGTATCAAATGGGTTTGGTTGTGAGCAATCGGTCGTACCGCGCCGGTATGATTGTGAGCAAATGGCAAGTTCACACGAGTACAAAATAAAACAACCAGTTAAACGACCAGTTTTTGAAAATTTCCTGTCAAGATTTTCCGGTGCGGATGAATGTGGACAACAATCTGCTTCACATGCTTTTGAACTGAAACAATCGGTCGAACCAAGTGCTTATGAATTTAAGCAGCGGGAGAAATTGAACGAATACGAGTCTAACATGCCACATGGCGCGAATCCAACAACGGTTTCCCAGTCTGCATATTCCACTGCTCAGAAGCATGGTAAATCCACAGAGGGAAGCAACGAATACAGTAGCTTGGCGAAGACGATTCCAGTTACAGAAAGTGAATACTCAAGATTAAGCCCTAGATAAAATTTTCATTCAATAAGATTACTACAGTATAAAAAATTAGATTTAAGTTCACTTTTTGAATATTCATTGTTTTATTATAACAATCTTAAGATCGCTACGATCAAAATTCTTTTCCTTAATAGGAGGAAGACCAATTTCGGCCGGGTAATGCTATGAGACCAATAAGCCATGCAAAACTTATTGAATAAAATAATGTGATGTTGATGGCCAAACGGCAGAGAAAAAAGTCGAGGGTTTTTTGTAAGTATTTCGTCAAAATGAGCTACCGCAACGAGCCGACTGCATTACTCCAGTGGAAATAACGTGTCTTTCCCAAAGACGCAACAACTAATTTACGGGTTTGATTCTCGAACTGTTCTGTCCTGGGCAATGTGATGTTGTGTCCCTTAGAAAGCTCCTTAGTCTACGAGTAGTGATGGTCAAGCCTGACGAACGACTTGCAAACAGAACCTAAAAAATGGGTGCTCTGTGTTGGAGGTTTGGCATGCGTAGAGTCTTGGTTCTCACGCATGAATGAATGAAGTAGAAAAGCTTTGAATTGATTTATTCATCTTGGACATAGCTTTTCGACGTTTGAATCTTTGAGTTACCGTATACTTAATATTTTTTCATTGTTTATTGATGTTTTAACTACGTCATAGTTTTTGAAATATTTTGTAGCCAGTGAATACTTTGTTTATACAATATATTCAAGTAATGTACTTTCACAGAGCTGTAAACGGGCAGACTAGCACCGACCCGAACCCGAAAAGTCATTTGAAGCCAAAATCAGGCCCGAAAAACCGATATTTAAGTATTGCCTGTTGGGCAGTGATATATTTGGGCTGTAATAATCTTGTGATGCTTGAACTAAGTCGTCACTCACAGTTTGAAATTATTTCAATTACGTTTATGTTGCACATAAACGGTTAAATCTCCAGGAAAGTACGTATTTGAAACCCGAATTAAGCCCAACATTTTGTCAATCTCAAGCCGGAACCCGACCCGAAAAGCCCGGCCCGACTTCTCACGTATTTTTGTTGTATCATCAGTTGCAATAATTACGATTTATGTTCCACTGTTCATAATGCAGAAGCTCACTCAATGCCATAATATTATTTTGTGACTTATCAATGCAAATTTCTCTCAAATTATTGCAAGTAAAATCGAATTTTTAAAATCAAAATCTTGTTTCATTTTTTCTCATTTAATGACTGTTTGATGCATCATACCCCGCAGTCCCGACAAAGCGAAGGGGAACTTTTGACTTTGGACGAATCCTCATCGATTTACGAGTCGACCATTTTGTTAAATTTGTGGTTGATTTTTACTTCCTTTCGAAGCAAATTTGTGGTTTGTTCATAGACTCCAACTTCAGCGCCTTATCCGAGGACGCAACTACTTGAGAGGTTGCGAGTTAAATCCAGATCATGACATCATAATTGCTGCAAAACAACGCCGCTGCCTAGCAGTTATTAATGAAGATGCTGTTTTGTAATAGACGTGACGTCATAGAGTGTGTCATCCATTTTTTATACATTTTTGATCTATGATGGGATATATCGTAAAAAATTAACCTGAACTTTGTGTCTTTACGCATTTTCCTGCGTACATACGTATTGTTCCACTTTTTCGGTTTACTGTTTTGCTTCATGCGTTAGTTAATCATGGATGTTTAACACTAGTTTTGGATTTGTATCCTTTGTAACGTAATTGTAGTGCTACTACTTATTCCTGCACGCTACAATCATGCAAAGTTAATGATGAACACAGCAGTTTTTTTGTTTTTGTGTGCACTTTAGCTGGCTGAGAAATCAGTTAACCAAGTATGACATTATATGACAAAATTTATTTTGATTGGCATCCTTGCCAATACAGTATTGTGTAATTCTATTCATTAGTACACGAATGCAATTTTTTAGTTGACAAGCACCATTATAAACGATTCAAGCCTCAAAAAAGTAGTTTGATTGATACCCGCCTATTCTAAACAAAAAAAATCAACCTATATGTAACTAATTTGTCCAAAAATTAAAAAAATTCCAAACTATCTTCAACAAAATTAATAAAACTTTGTAATCTTTCACTCGTGGAAATCCGTGGTTAAATATTGACGTTTCTCGTCTTAAAAAAATTTATCGATGTTATCAATTTAAAACAATATTTTCAAGAATTACCGCAAATGTTCCCACCTTTAAAAGTGTTTTGCAGCAGCGTTGCTGTCGAATAAGTAATGGTTCATTATTGTTACGTAAAGCAGAAATTGCTGGTTAGTTAATACGTTTTTCAAATTTCTGAACGCTTGTCTTTTTATCGCAATATGAGTATAAGAGTAAGCATCATTGTTAAAGTTGAATTGGAATTTCTTGAAACATGGCAAAACGTGAAAAACTCAAATCTGGTGAAGACGTTTTTTAATATTTTCCAGCATGTTAGTGAGCAGTAAAAAACTTAAATTTGATCTGAATGTCTTTCTAAGGGCAAACCAGAGCTAGTTTTTTTAAGGTTTAAATCGTTCGACAATATTTTGCATTAGCTAAAGAAACTGAAATTGCGATAAATCAAATATTTATTTTCTTGTTTAGTTTTTATTCTTTTCGTAATCCTAAAGTACGATTTTACAATTAGCAACTACGGTTCTCATTTGCACATTATTTTTATTCTGCTTTGCGTTTTTGATTGTATTTTGTTTACTCTGTAACCTCTAAGAAAAACCATAATAACCCGCCTTGGTTGTTGTAAAAGAATAGATGAGATTAATACCTGATAACGCTGGTACAAATTTGCGGTACATATATTTATTTATTTGTTTGTTCATGCACCGCAACACAATGATATCAGATGAAACCTGAAGCTCTTATAGAATACAAAACATTGCAGAGAAAAACCAATTGCTATAAACTTAACGGCACTCTCTTTCGGTAACGAAAACTGGGGTTTAAATACCGAAACAGTTTTGGGTCCTTGCAGTTGGTTGAGTGATGCCGTATAAAGCTTTTCAATTTACTTTTGGTATCTTCCTCAAAACTAACATTTTTGATCGATTGATGTCTCTTTTCATGATTATTATCATTGTTATTATTTTTGAGATGTGTCTTTTAGTTTGCTTTGGTTTACTTAATGCACCTTTACCCTTTTATCACGGGAGAGCGACGGTGGCGACATCCTTTGCACGAATCTGCACCCATATGGAGAGCCCAATTACCGACTTTTGCGTTCGATTTTCAATATCTTTCTAGTTCAATACTAATAATAAGACACTTATTTGAAGCAACCAAGCAAAAATTTTACCGAAAATGCGCCTTTTTCAAAAAGATATACCAGTCGTGACTGAGATTGGAATTGAACCCAACTAGTAAAAACGACAATTTATTCCTCCCGGCTACGATGCTGGTTGCAAGATTATATATCTGCTGTTATATACACAATACTAATTTGTTATTGCACTCTACATATTTCATGGCTCGTTCATCGAAGTTGTCTCTTTGTCAAAATAAATATAAAACTTATCAAATTATTTATCAAATTACTAATGAATATTATAATAAAATTTGATCAATCAAGTGAAAAAATAACAATAGAAAAAGTCCAGCTTTTTGTTTTGTCTTATGGCAAACTGGAGTCTTGGACTTTTGTGCTTTTTATGCAATAATGATATTCAAATGTTGCAGTAAGTGAAACTACTACCGTTTTGTTAAATAAGAGAATTGTATATGCTTTCTTTTCATTTGTAGCGTTGTTGTTTCGGCCATTTCAGATTCCTCAGCATTCTTTGAGCAGGCGTTTGATGGTTTTCTCTTCCAGTGATGTTAGTTAATTTGCTCTTGATGGTTAGTAAATAGAGCAATGGTAAAATAGATGAACTAGAGTTTGTTTCTCTACTACATTACGAGCTGCAGTGCATTACGACATTTGTAATATGTTGTTTATGGACAGATGGTAGCAATGTAAAAATAAATAAAGCATTTTTGCTTACATACGTGGTTCTGGAAATCAATTTTAACGTGACTTCAATAAATTCTCGGCTACTACAAAATGAACTTGATCTTGATCTTCATGTTTGTTGAGTAATTTGATAGTTATTATGTGTTAGGTTTGTTGTTTATTGATGCAAATATCTCAATGGAATTTCAATAGCTTTTAAATTCAAATCAAACAACTTGTGCAAGATGAAAATGTAGTATAGTGAGAACGAAACCGGCCTGTTGGTCGAGCCAGAGATCGAACCGGTTAGGATTTTCTCGACCCGACCAGTACATTTCAAAATCATCGCCGGTAGACTGGTTTCTGGCCGACCCGGTTAACCATTTTTTTTACAGAAAGTTTTTGTTCACTCTTCAATTTATCTAACAAAAAATTTTCAAAAACGGGGGGGAGAGGGTCATGTGTGCGGTGTTAAAATTTGTGACTTTGCACGGGAGTCTCAGAAAAAAATACGCAAAAAATCTTTGCGTTTTTTTGAAAAATTAACTCAATTTTAAGATTTTTTTTGGTTAAGTTTCGATTTGAAAGACCTGTTTTGAGCAGGAAACAAAATGTGTACAAAATAAGCATAAAAAGAACTGAAGCGCACAAGCTAAATTATTTGACACTCTTTCTAATGATATTATGCAAAGGTGGAGTCCTTAAGGACGTCCTTGGCCTCGAAGACGTCCTCGAGGACACATTTTGAAGTCCTTGGCCTCGAAGCCTCATTTCCTTGAAAATTGTTCTGTCCTTGGCTCGAGGACAGCAGTATTTATTGAATTGTTAAAATTTTGTTGATCGCCTGAAAATTTTTTTGGAAACGTTTTTTTCTGGAGATCGCCTTAAAAATTTTTTTGAAGAACTTTTTGTTTTGAGAACACTTGCGCCTGTGTCCTTGGTCCTTGGCCTCGAGAGGGTTTGTCCTCGGAGGGCTTTCCTTTGCCTCGGATTTTTTTTTGTGTTTTTGGTCTTGACCTCGAGCCTTGTGTTCTCGACTCCACCTCTGATATTATGCGAACGGCCAAAAAATGAAGGTACCATTTTTTAGCTATTGATGACAGATTATTTGCAATTTGCCGAGCAGCAAACACTAAACTGTTATGACATTGGCTCGAGATAATTCGAAATATAATGTGCCCAAGCAGTTTGTAGAAATGCTGCTACTTTAGAACAAGCCATGGCTAGTTAGATATAAAAAAATTAAGAGCTACGTCTTTCTTGCCCAGTGTGCAGTAGAGTGTGGTAAACTTAAGTTGAAGAAAGCTTTTCAAAGCAGCAAGATTTTAGCATGTACTAAAAAATCTGAAATCTGAGCCACTTATACTCTTAAGCTGATAAAAATAGTGCTAAAATGCCAAATAGCGCAAGCCTCTTCCACATACATGGTTTATTAGAATCTGATTACTCGATTTTAAGGTATATTTTTCACATTTTTGCTTTGTGCCGTGGCCTAAAGAGGGGTGTTATGGCACAATACTCCCCCACTAAATACGTCCCAGGATGTGCATGTCTTACTGGTCAGAGCATATTAGTCAGAGCTGGAAACCATTCAACAAGTGTTTTCAAAAGGTATGGTTGTTTAATACTGTTTTTTTGTAAGAAGTTTTATTTATGATAAAATATTTGTAAATTTTGGTCGGTGTGTATATAACGTTTAGTTGCAAGAAAGGAGAATTTGACGGTGTTTCAACAGGCTTGACCGGCCGGTAGAAGAATCTTGACCCGACCGGTTTCCATCTCTGGATCGAGCGGTGACGTGTTTGTCTCTAAATCGGGAAGTGTGAAATTTAAATTTGAGCCCAATCAAATCGGACACAGTGTTGCCAACAGCTCGCCACCGATACGACATTTCTTCGAAAGGAACTATGTTGACGGCAGGCGCAATGATGCAAACATGAACCTCGCAAACTTGTTGCACGCTAAGGCGAAATACAGCTAGTATAATGGATGATTTGTTTTGGTTACAGCTAAACGCACTGATGGTTTGAAAAAATTCTGCAAAACCGGTGTTTGCAATTATGAAATGCTTTTTAATTTTGTACGATAATGATGTTTTATTATGGTGTGTTTGTGAGTGCCTGGGTGCTGTGTGGTGTGATTTTTTGTGCATCTTTTAAATGAAACTATATTAAAAGATTGGTATAGGCCCACCGCAGATTGAAATTGCTGATTCTAAGAAAAACCAATCTGAGCTATATCTGATTACTTGATTTTTTCTCCAACTGCGTTTGATTTAAACTTTTGCGAAGAAATATTGTCACTTTGCCAAAATACTGCATAAACCGAAACAATAGAGAAAAAGGACTTAGTAAAACGTTCAGTCAACAAACGGCTCCAGTTTTATTCCAATTCAACAACAGCCGATACTTGACTTGTTTTTCACCCAGGCCAAATGGTTTAGTAGAGCGAATTGATTAAACTTGTGTTCAGGAACTCACACTTGAATATTTTGACTTTAGCAATGTGATCGCACTGAATCAGAATATCTGCTGTTTCAGTTTTTCAATTTGTCGGCAGTATGGCTATAAGGGTAAAGGCATTGTTTCAACGACAACCCCGATTGCATTGTTTGAATTCAACCCGCACTATGGTCACCTTGTTGCATCCTTGGATAAGGCGCTTTACGATGATTATTTCTGCTTGGTGGCTTCGAACAAGCAGCAATTTTACGTGGGAAGAAGTCAAACGTCAACCGTATATCTTGCAAAAAGGTCATCTCTTAAGCTGGTGAGGACTCGTCCTAAATAAAAGCGCCAATCGTTGCTTCCCCGTAAGTAGAGAACAAAAATGGATCAATCAATCAATCAAGTAAACAAAAAATTACGCGGATTGATTTTTAAATCTGCAAACAATCTGTTTCAATTTATATTGGGTTGACTTGATAGTAATATAGTTGCTGTATTTTCTGATCCACATAGCAATCACGTCTTTTGTCTACAGTAGATGCTGAAAGCGGAAATTGCTTAGAACAGTGTACGGTAGTTTTAACAGTAGTTGTTAATCGTTGTAAATATTTTGCGTCAGTCGAAAAGTCAGCAAAATATGAATCATATTAGGCCAGCTATGAAAAAATAGATTCCGAGAGTCCATTGTAAACTTTGATATTACCAAAAACAAAATGTTGCGTGGCATGTTGTGGGTAAAAATGTGTCATAGTTTTTGTGATTTTGCTAATTAGCACTAAATAAATAGATTTAGCATATTTCACATTTATCAGAACACAAAAATCGTTAAAACAAGGCTTAAAGCAAATAATTTGATTTTGAAGTGAAAGTGTCAAAAAAAAGTAAGATTTTACTGTTTTGATTTCGAAGTCGATCAGCGATCTTCTCATGCTTTTGCGCAAACGCAAAAAAGTCACTGTTTTATTTTTAACTCGAACTGGCGATATTACCAACGACTATGATATTACAACATAAGACTTGTAATTAATTGAAAGAGAAATTCGAATGAACACTGATGAAGTTGATTTGGCAAAATATTTCTTTTTAACTGTTATTAATTGTAAGATCTAATATCTTCGACAGGCTGATAGTTGTAGAGTGCCGACAAATTTTTTGCTTAAATTCAATAATCTGAAATCTTTTCTTCATCTGCAAAATAAAAAAAAATAAAGTCCAATGATGTTGCAAGTCTATTATTATTCATCACTCTCTAATCAATAATCTTATATTTACTGTACTATAGGATGCAAGCAGAATTGCAAAATCAGTTTTGTTTTTATTATTTGGATAAATTTTTAAACAGACAATTTTCTGTAGACAGTATATTGACAAACATGATTACAAAAATGTTTTTTTTTCATTTTTACATCCTTTCTTGTATCCACGAAAAGCTCCATCATTTGCCCACAATATTCGTGGCCTGAATATAAAACTGTTGTAGAAGGACCTTGGTCCTTTGTAATTGAGAGTGACAGTGAAAAACCTGTGGTGAACTTTACAATTCGTAGAGATACTCAATATCGATGTTTGGATGACAATAACGTTGAATTTTATACCAGTCGAGATGGAAATATTTCAGCACCTCAATGGGTTCGCAACGAGTATGAGTTCCCGTGGCGTTTCTCTGGACACTGTGAACAAAAATGCAATAGTCAAAATGTAACTTTGCCAGTGCTATATAAGAATAAACGCATCAATAGTACGTGGTCTCTGCTTGGAAACGTAACTTACTTGTATAAAAACTGCGACAAACTTTATTGGACAAATTGGATTGAAACTACAAACTGTAGTTCATCACGTCACTGGGATTACGTTAGATATTGCGAGGACTGCGACGGAGATGAAGTTGATGAAAAACATTGCGATGGGAATTCCACAATGCAAGAAGACTGCCAACCAATTTGGAGTGAATGGATTGAAGTAGGACCTTGTGTTGTAACTGGTTGCAGCCTTACAACTGGAGAACGCAAAAAAAGAAGAGAGTGCTTGTATGGCGATGGTAGTGAAGCAATGAACTATGAATTGTGTTCCAATACTTCAGCAATAGTCATGGAACAATGTAACAGTATGAAAATTTCATCTGAATGCGAACAATTTTCGTTCAATAACTCGGACAACACTGGTGTGTACATCGGTGTTGGTGTTGGTTTGTTTTTCACTATTTTGGTTTCATTGGTTTACTGCTGTTGGAGAAAGAAACAACAAAACATTGCTGATAGCAACAAACACTCAAGTACCAACATTCCCATTGATATTGAACACCATGTATACAACCAAATCCAACACAACACAAACAGGGATGGATACCTCAGCCCACTCGAGATATCAACATTACCCAATTATAATCGACAGCCCATTATTGAGCAACCATCACCAAGTAACCATCCAGCACACCCAAACAACGAACCATCCATAAGCAACCAAAACACCACGCATCTACAACTAGAAATGGCTAGGTCTTCGTTTCTTCAACATGGGCAGTCATCTCCAGTGGACGATTACGAAGCCCCAATAAGTGCGTGTGGTCAAGGCCCGCAAATGGAATCAACACCAGGAAGCACTAGTTATGTTAATATACATAAGCTTTCTCCACTAGATGGTTATGAAGTCCCAATGAAACATGTAGCCAAAGCACTAAGCGAAAATCCACTGCCTGCCGACAACGCTGGATACGTTGTATTTGAGGCAATCTATGAAAAGTAACTGTATTTGAACAAATCAAACCGATAAGTATAGTGCTAGGTTTATTTTGACCTAAAAAAATTGATTTTGACCTTATTTTAGCCAAAGTTTGACGTTAACCGTTTTGGCTTAACTAGGCTCCGAATTTTGATTTAATGAGATTGTTTTGTGCTTCGCGTATCACGTACTGTAGGTTAGTGAGAAGAAAGTAACTTTCTTCGCTTTTCATTAACAAATCTTGTCATCAAAATAACTAAGCGTTGTTGAACAAAAACTTAGGAAATCCGGCACATTTCCATTTCCATTAGACTTTGTTTATATTAAAACTGCGAGCTCTTTAATTTTCACAAATTTTCAGCCTGATTCGTTTTTAAATTTTATTGGAAAATAAATTGATACAATTTCACTGTTGCTGGGTAAAATGCTGGGTTGTTTAAAAGCTATGCCGATTGTCAATGCTGTAAAAGCATAACAGTACATTCCTAAGATTTCATAAATCTGGTTATTTCGTTGCAATATACGGTAGTGCATAACGAAATTTCGACTTTTTGATTTTGGAATTAGACAGAGTGCTCTGAATTATTTCATTCATGCCAAGGTTGGTATTCTTAATTTGTTCTTAATTCAAAAAAAGTTTTGTGTATTGTTTTGAAAAAGGTCACTCGAACAATTGTATTGTGACATATTGCAAATATTTACAGAAATTTGAGCAGCAGCACTTCATTCAAACTTGTATGAAACTGCGCATGAAGTTTTGTTTGTTCCTCAAATATCAAAAAATAAAAAATAAAGAAAAAAAACTTTGTTCGCTTATGAAAACGATAATTTGATCGCAGCCAATTTTGACAAATTTTGACCTAACCCAAAATTTTGGCTTATAAATCTACCTAAACTGACTCCAGAGCACCCGAAAGTAATGTTAGTATATGTTTAATGATACAATAAGACCCAGAAAAAATTTGGGAGCTATTCGCTTTTGCGGGCTCTTGTGATAAGTTTTACAAGAGTTTGGCAATCATTCATATGAAAGAGGCAGGACAGACCTATCAACATTTTTAAAGTTTAAATTAGTTTAAAAAGACTATTAACCAAAACAAATGTTATTTATTTTTTGCAGGCAATTTTATTCTTTTTTTTTCTAACCCAGTTAAACTTAACAATATTATTTTAAACTAAAACGTAATTCTGTGGTAGTGACGTCATGAAGTGCGCTGTCCATTTTTGATTCATTATCAACGATGATGTTATGCAGTAAAAGGTTCGCCTGATCTTTGTGTCTCAATATATTTTCCTGTCTACATTGCCTTGCTATTAATTTCTCTTTTTCGTTTTATTGTTCTATTCCATGCGTCAGTTAATGCATTTAGCAGTAGTTTTGGATTTGTGTACTTTGTTACTTCATTGTATTGTTGCTTATTCCTGCGTGCTATTATTATACGATGTAGATCATGCACACGAGATTTTTTTGTTATTTGCACTTTCGCTGGTTGAGATATCCGTTAACCAAGTATGGCAGTATGGCAAAATTTATTGTAGTTGGCATTCTGCCACTTATTATGTAATTTTGTTTGTTAGTATACAAATTCAATTGTTTTAGTTGACAACCAACTTTGAAACAGGACCTCGAATTTGAACTTAAAAAACTCGTTTGTTTTGCCGAACTCGAAGTTGAACTCGAACTCGAAGAAGTATTTTTTCCGCACTCGAAACCTGATCTCGAATACAAATCGACCAAGTTCGCAATCCTGCTTTGAAAACAATTCAAAATTAAAAAAGTAGTTTATTTGGGAGCGGCCTATTATCAACAAAAAAACAAACAAAAAAACTGCACATTCTCTTTTTGGTCTAAAAGTTTAGAAAGTCCAAATAATTTAAGTAATAACGTTTGGTGTGAACTTTCACTTGTGGAAAACCGTCGTATAATTTTGACTGCTTTCAATTCAAATATTTCGTCAATGTTACTAATTTGAAAAATAGAGTTGCAGGAGCGCTGCCTTCAAATAATTGATGGGTCATTATTGTCAGAGTCATTATATAATAAGTTGTTACCAAGTGTTTGTCCTAGCGAAATGCAGGTCTCACTTCGACGTACAGTATTAGTTGCCTTTGTATCAAATGATAGCCTGAGCTTTACCAGCTCCAAAAGCTAATTTGGGGACTTTCAGAAGCCGATTAATTCTGAACCCTGAGAAAAGAACCGGAAAGCGATCTACATTATTGTTGGTTTCAATTCTTCCAAAACTTACCATCTCAATGAGCTGTAAGTGCTTCTTTGGCATGAAAGTCATTTTCAATGTTTTTTCATTCGTCCCTAATCAGGTTTTCGTTTTTGTTTGATCCGATCCTCTTCATAGCAGCCAGTGTTTTATCCGGCCATCCCGTATAACCACGCTGTCCCTTTTCTTTTAAGTCAAAGAGCAAAGAACTGAGCCCATATGACCTCCAAAGTACTACCATAGTTAACGAATCCTAACTTACAAGCTAGTTGCTGCTACTGCAGCAGTGCAGTTCCAGCACAGTCTTGAAACTCTCGGAAAACTCACAAAGCAATAAGCAAGCGAGTATGACTCATTAGAGTATTACAAATTTAAAATAACTTTAGTTATGAAAAGAAAAAGTAAGTTTTATTAAATTTGAACTATCTTGGTGCGACCTATCTTTTGATTCTTTGCAATTCACACTTTGAGAGCTACTGAATGCGAATATAAGAGGAAAGCATGCGCAATTACGCATCTACTACTCTATAACAAAAAACGAATGTTGAAAAATCGGCACGGTCACCTACTTTGATTCATCGCTGTAAGTTTGCGTTAGGATCTTAGCAATGACTTTCCACCAACTGTAAGCCTAATGCTTGTAATGATTTAGAAAGAAACTATTTGAACCTGCTTGTACCACCTCTAAACATTAATCAAATCTTTTAAAATTTTACATGGTGTGCTTTTCAATAAGTAGATCCATCTCGGAGGCGGAGAGCACAACTTCTCAGAGTTTTCAAAATAAGGCCCACACTAATAACCATCTATTACACCAAATTTAGATAACAACCCACCTCTACCTCACCAGTTTTTCGAGATAAAATGTTTAAAAAGAGATTTATAATTTACGTAATGATCTCTCGGTGCAAAATGGATTATTGTTAAAAAGAGAGGCCATAATTATTCCTGAAATGCTACGAAAAAACATTCTCGAAAAAATTCACGAGGGCCATCAAGGGGTTAACAAGTGCAGGGATAGAGCTAAAGACATTGCGTTGTGGCCTGGCATAAGCCGAGATATTGGCAATTGGGTAGAATATTGTGCCGTATGTTGCAAAGAAAGACCTAATGTTTGTGAGCCAATGATTTGCACGGAAACCCCACTTAGGCCATGGCAAAAAATTGCTGCTGATTTATTTTGTTTTGAAGGAAAAAACTACTTGCTTGTAGTTGATTATTTTTCGAGATATATTGAGTTGGCTTTGCTTGATCGCGGCACAGCATCAGAAGATGTTATTTTGCTTTGTAAATCAATTTTTGCCCGACACGGCATTCCTAAAACTTTAATTACAGATAAAGGTCCGCAGTTTTCCGCTTTTGTGTTTCAAAAATTTTCAGATGCGTATGGTTTCACTCACGTGACAAGCAGTCCAAGATACCCTCAATCAAATGGGGAAGCAGAACGTGCTGTGCAAACTGTTTAGGCTTTACTTAAAAAAGCCAGTGACACATATATTGCTTTGCTCACGTATAGGTTCACTCCCTTACAAAGTGGACACAGCCCCGCGGAGCCGCTGATGGGTAGAAAACTTCGTTCTACTTTGCCGATTCTGCCAGCTCGACTAAAACCCAGCTGGAAGGCCTTGAGAGGTTTAGAACCAAATATAAACATATCAGGCCTCAACAAAAACGCAATTTTGACAAACGTCACCGTGTTCATGACCTTCCATTTTTACATCCGAACACATATGCTTGGATTGATACCCCGACTTCCGGTCGCCAGCAAGGTGTTGTTCAACACTCCCATCATACTCCTAGATCGTATGTTGTAAAAACCGAATCTTGTGCTTGTTCGTCATTACGTAGAAACCGTCGGCATATTACATCATTGCCTTCACAAAGTAATGATCAAATCTCTCCCAGCCCTGCTTCATTTGATGAGAGGAATGCAGGTAGACAGACCTATTCCGTATACGACTAGATACGGAAGAAAAGTGATGCTGCCTAAACGACTTCAATTGTAAAATGGTTTTGAGTGTTTACCTTTACTGCATTGTTCAGTATGGTATGTTAATGTATTGTGTAACTGGTGCCTCAACAGTAGATTCTTGAACGGGAGGATGTAGAAAGATGTTTTATGTTGCTGCTTTGATACTACTTTGTTGCTGCGCTGAGACTATTTGGTTGTTTATATTGCTGTGTACTTTTTGTTTCCGACATTATATCATTTGTACTAACTTGAGTCACGCCACAGTTTATTGAACAAATTATTGAATTTTAATTAAGGGGCCTAGGGCCCGCTGGTCGTACGTGTAATCCTAAAACTAGTTATTTTCATGACAAAACAAAGATCTTCAACGAAAATCTTCGAATGAATTATTACTTAATTGCTAAAAATACTGCAAAATGCAATGTACCTTGCTTCCCTTCACCTGAGTCGAGTCACTTCAAAAATTTATCCCCAAAGTGCTAGGTATTAACTGTAAATCGTGAGTAAGAAGAAGACTGAACAATTCAATTTTTTCTATTGGCTTTAAAATCTTAAAAATTTAGTTTTTTTATATGGTTGTAAAAACGTGCAAAATATGATCCAAATGGCAAAAAATAGCTATTTTTTCCAAAAAATTACAACAATTTTCAAAATGTTGTCCATAACTTCATGTGCTGGGGCCTGGCCCGTTTTTGATACTTTTGAGTTACATTGGTTTCTCCACCGCGGCTCCACAATTCAAAGCGTATTTTGAAAGCATGAATTTTTTATCCAAGTCCCCCTCTTTAGCAACATTTTGTTTAGGCCGCAACAGACGCACGAGGCTTCTGATCTTCCATTCTAAGGTATTTTTGTCTCATAAGAAGTCCCTACTTTTGAAAATTTCTGATTACGTCATATGTATGTGATTTGCGTTTAGAGCAACCCCAATCAAAAATTCTGGCTGCGTCTATGCCAGAAGTTCAAGAATGTTTATATTTGGTGATTTTCGTTTTCAATCAATCAAAAACAATCCTGTCCTCTAGTCGAGAACAAGATATTTTCAAGGATTTGCAGGGTTCGAGGCCAAGGGCCAAGGACTTGAGCTTCGAGACCAAGGCCCAAAACTTCAAAATGGGTTCTTGAGAAAGTCCTCGAGGCCAAGGACTTCCTCGAGGACTCCACCTCTGATAGTTAATAATTAAGATTTAAACAATCTATGTACTTTTTGCCCACAGAACTTTATGGTCTTTTGTGGCTTTCTTCTGTAAAACAATGGAATTGTTCCAGTTTTGCTCAGCATGCCACCAAAGTTAGATGTCTTTTGAACATATCAATTTGGGCTTTTAGTTGAAAGCCTCCCCTCTCCTCAGCAAAGTTTAGGTTGAGCGTTTGCTGAAGCGTGGTGTGTTATTTTTGTGCTGCGTATACTGTATCAATTCACAGCGTATACTGTATCAATTCACAGCACTGTACCAATTCACGCATACAGTATTAATTCACAAGATCAATTCGATGTATCATTATAGCACACAGTATATCACCAAACATCAAATCAAACCTTTCATTATACTCGCTGTATTACGACAAAGCGTGTAATGAATTTGTGGGGCTTATCTACGCGTCATACGCCTGCGGGCAACCCAGTTCCTTTAGAAGAAATCTTGCAGTCGTGGCTAGCCGTTGGCAACACTCTGTATCCGATTTGATCGGTTCAAGAACTTTAGATCTCCGATCCAGTGAAGAACGCGTTACCGCTCGACCAACTGGTCGGTATTACCAAACATATAAACTGTCAGCAACTCAGGAAGTTCGATTAATTTAACAGAAAATTTCATGGCTCGTTCAATGTTCATCGAAGCTGTCTCTTCGTCAAAATAAAATTAAAATCTATGAAATCATTTTACTAATGCATATTATAATAAAATTGGATCAATCAAGTGAAAAAATAGCAACAAAAAAAGTTCAGCTTTCTTCTTCGTTTTGTGGCAAAATGGACTCTAGGACTTTTGTGCTTTTACGCAACAGTGATGTTCAAATTTTGTAGAAAGCGAAACTAAAACCGTTTTGCTAAATCTAGCAAATGGTTTGCGCAGCAAACCAGTTCGATATAGCAACATTGCTTGATAAAACACGAGACTCAGTATTGCTCGAAATTTAAGAACACATTAAGAACAACGCCAGCTTCAGCATGAACAAAAAAATTCAGAGCACAAGCTAGTACAACGGATTTTCATTAATTCATTGCCCTTAATCAGATGAGTTTTTTTCGGCATTTTCTGCAATGCTGTTATTGATTTGTTCAACAGCAATCATGACCAATAACAAATTACGACTGTCTTTCACCAACGCAAAATAAGTTTGAGTCAGCTTGTACTCCACTAAAGTTAAGTATTAAACCAGAGCAAATGAGCCTAAATGTTCGTGACAATCGAAGAACAGCCAGTCTCATCTCAAAATTTACTAGTTTTTGAAAAAAAATTATAAATGCTTTTTTTCATTTGTCGCGTTGTTGTTTCGACAATTTCATGTGCCTCAGCATTCTTCAAGCAGACGTTTGATAGTTTTCTCATCCATGCAGTGATATCAGTTGATTTGCTCTTGATAATTAGTAAATAGGGCAAAAGTGAAATGCATGAGCTAGAGCTTGCTTCTTTAACACATTACGAGCTGCAGTGAATACACAAGCGTACTTGTAATATGGTGTTTACCGATAGATGGCAGCACCGTAACAATAAATACAGCTTTTGTACTTTTATACGTGGTTCTGGGAATCAATTCGTATATGACTTCAACAAAATTTTCGGCTACTACTGGATGAACCTTGATCGTCATCTTTTTGTGGTAAGATACTAGTTATTATGTGCTAGGTTTGTTATTTATTGATGCAAATATCTTAATTGAATTTCAACAGCTTTTAAATTCAAATCAAGCAACTTCAGCAAAATGAAATTACAGTAGTGTGAGAAGAAAACCGTCCAGTTGGCAAGCGGTTACGTGTTTGTCTTTAAATCAGGAGGTCTGAGGTTTAAATTTCGAGCCGGCCAAATCGGGTGCAGTGTTGCCAACAGCTCAACACCGCTGCAACGACTTTTTTGGAAAGAAACTGTGTTGCCGGCAGGCGCAATGACGCAACGATGAGCCTCGCAAACTTATTACACTCTTTGGCGTAATACAGCGAGTGTAATGGATGATTTGATGTGGTTGCTGCTAAACACACTGAGAGTTTGGAAAAATTCTGCAAAAAGGTGTTTACGATTATGAAATGCTTTTGAATTTACTACGATATTGTTGTCAATATTATGGTGTGTTTGTTAGTGTCTGTGTGTGTCGTGTGATTTCTTGTGCATTTTTTAATTAAAATTACTCATAAAAATTGGTGTAGGCTGATTGTAATACAGCGTAGATTGAAATTGGTACTTCTAAAAAAACCAACTTGATCTGTTTGTGATTACTGTTTTTTTTTCCGACTGCGTTTGATTTAAACTTTTCCAATAAAATATTGTCACTGCTTTGCCAAAATACTGTACAAACGAAAACAAGTACAAAAAAAGAACTTCGTTATTAAAGCGTTTAGTCAACTAATGGCTGCAGTTTTATTCGACATCAACAACAAAAATGATATTGACTTGTTTTTCACCCAGGAAAAAACGTTCAGTTGGGCAACTTGGCTAAACTTGTCTTCAGAATTTCACGCTTGATAATCTTGATTTTAACAATGTGATCGCGCTGATTCAGAATACCTACTGTTTCAGTCTGTCTGCAAGTAAACAACAAACTACCCAAAATGAGTTTTTAATCTAAAAACTGTACATTTATTTTTTATTAATTTGCTTAACAGTTCAAGTCACCAGTTCATACTACGTTGAGTTGATAATTGCTGTATTTTCTGATCCATGGTAATCTTGTCCTTTGTGTATAGTTGATGCTGAAAGCGGAAATTGCTTAGAACATTGTAAGGTAGTTTGAACAGTAGTTGTTAATGGTTTTGAATATTTTTTGTCATTCGGAAAGTCAGAAGAAAACTTTTTAATCGGTTTAGGTCAGTTATGGAAAAAAAAAGTGTTTCCAAGAATCCAAGGTAAACCTTGATAATAGCAAACATGAAATGTTGTTTGGCAGGTTGTGGGTAAAAATGTATCAGAGTTTTTATGATTTTGCTCATTGCCATTAAATAAATAGATTTAGCATACTTCACATTTATCAAAACACAAAATTCATAAATGGTATAAGACTTGTATTTTATTGAAACATAAATTTGAATGAACACTGATGAAGGTGCTTTGGAGAAATACTTGTCTTTAACTGTGATTAATTTTAAGAACTAATATCTTCGACAGGCTGACATAGACCACAAACTTTAGTTTTATGCTTAAATTTAAAGGCGGTGAATCGTCCAGCCAATTTCAATGGCTTACAATAGCTAAAATTGAAATATAATTTTTGATGTTTTTGTTTGAATTTTGGGGCTGCGGGAATTGCAAAGATTCAAAATATACAAAAAGATAGCCCCCGAAAAAAGGTCTTGAAAACCCAGAGTTTCCAAACACTTTTTTCGGGGAATATCTTTGTGTATATGATGAATGTCTTTGCAAACTCAGCCCCAAAACTCAAACAAAAATATCAAAAATAATATTTCAATTTTAGCTATATAATGTAAACTACCAGAATTGGCTGGGTGATTCACCGCCTTTGATAATATGAAATATTTTCTTCGTCTGTGCAAAAAAAAAAGTCCAGTAATGTTGCAAGTCTGTCATTATTCATTATTCTCTAATCCATGATTTTATATTTGCTGTACTGTAGGATGCAAGCAAAGTGTCAAATTCAGTTTACATTTTTATTTAGATAAATTTCAAATAGGCAATTTCTGAGGACTGTATAATGACAAAAATGTTCACAAAAATATTCGTTTTCTTTTCTACATCCTTTCTTGCATCCTCAAAAGGCTCCATCATATGCCCTCAATATTCGTGGACTGCATATAAAACTGTTGCAGAAGGACATTGGTCGTTTGTGATTGAGAGAGTCAGTGGTAAACCGATAGTGGAATTTACAATTCGTAGAGATACTCAATATAGGTGTTCAGATGACAGTGAAGTTGAATTTAATACCAGTCGGGATGGAAATACTTCAGCAGCTCAAATGGTTCTTAGTAACTATGGGTTTGATTGGCATTTCTCTAGGAAATGTGAACAAAAGTGCAATCGTCAAAATGCAATTTTGCTAGTGGGATACATGATTAAACGTATCAATAGTCGTTGGCATACGCTTGGAGAAGTGACTTACTTGTATAAAAACTGCGACAAACTTTATTGGACAAATTGGATTGAAGCTACAAACTGCAGTTTATCTCGTCACCGGAATTACGTTAGATATTGCGAGGACTGCGACGGAGATGAAGTTGATGAAAAACATTGCGATGGGAATTCCACAATGCAAGAAGACTGCCGACCGATTTGGGGTAAATGGACTGAAGAAAGATCTTGCGTTGTTAGTGGTTGCAACCCTACAACTGGAGAACGTGTAAAAAGAAGAGAGTGCTTGTATGGTGATGGTAGTGACACTATGAACTATGAACTGTGTTCCAATACTTCAGCAATTGTTACGGAACAATGTACAAACAATACACTCCCATTTGAATGTTCAGCAAACACTGCAAACCTGTACATTGTGATTGGAGTTACATTGGTATTGATTGTCATTCTATTTATTTTGCTTGCTGTTGTGCTATACCATCGTCGAAAAGGTCAAACAAATTCGACACCGAATCAAAACCCGAATACGCATGAATTACCGATTACCCGGTCAATCGCAACGGTATCAAATGGGTTTGGTTGTGAGCAATCGGTCGTACCGCGCCGGTATGATTGTGAGCAAATGGCAAGTTCACACGAGTACAAAATAAAACAACCAGTTAAACGACCAGTTTTTGAAAATTTCCAGTCAAGATTTTCCGGTGCGAATGAATGTGGACAACAATCTGCTTCACATGCTTTTAAACTGGAACAATCAGTCGAACCAAGTGCTTATAAATTTAAGCAACGGGAGAAATTGAACGAATACGAGTCTAACGTGCCACATGGCGCGAATCCACTAACGGTTTCGCAGTCTGCATATTCCACTGTTCAGAAGCATGGTAAATCCACAGAGGAAGCAACGAATACAGTAGCTTGGCGAAGACGATTCCAGTTACAGAAAGTGAATACTCAAGATTAAGCCCTAGATAAACTTTTCATTCAATAAGGTTACCACAGTATAAAAAATTAGATATAAGTTCACTTCTTGAATATTTATTGTCTTATTATAACAATCTTAAGATCGCTACGGCCAAAAATCTTTTTCTTAGTAGGAGGAAGACCAATTTCGGCCGGGTAATGCTATGAGACCAATAAGCCATGCAAAACTAATTGAATAAAATAATGTGATACTGATGGCCAAACGGCAGAGAAAAAAGTCGAGGGTTTTTTGTAAGTATTTCGCCAAATTGAGCTACCGCAACGAGCCGACTGCTTTACTCCAGTGGAAATAACGTGTCTTTCCCAAAGACGCAACAACTTATTTACGGGTTTGATTCTCGAACTGTTCTGTCAGGCAATGTGTTGTTGTGTCCCTTAGAAAGCTTCTTAGTGTACGAGCAGTGATGGTCAAGCCTGACGAACGACTTGCAAACAGAACCTAAAAAATGGGTGCTCTGTGTTGGAGGTTTGGCATGCGCAGAGTCTTGTTTCTCACGCATGAATGGATGAAGTGGAAAAGCTTTGAATTGATTTATTCATCTTGGACATAGCTTTTCGACGTTTGAGATTTTTGAGTTACCGTATACTTAATGTTTTTTCATTGTTTATTGATGTTTTAACTATGTCATAGTTTTTGAAATATTTTGTAGCCAGTGAATACTTTGTTTATACAATATATTCAAGTAATGCACTTTCACAGAGTTGTAAACGAGCCGACTAGTACCGACCCGAACCCGAAAAGTCATTTGAACTAAAATCAGGCCCGAAAAAGCCAATATTTAAGTGTTGTCTGTTGGGCAGTGATATATTTGGGCTGTAATAATCTTGTGATGCTTGAACTAAGTCGTCATTCACAGTTTGAAGTTATTTCAATTACGTTTATGTTGCACATAAACGGTTAAATCTCCAGGAAAGTACGTATTTGAAACCCGAATTAAGCCCAAAATTTTGTCAATTTTAAGCCGGAACCAGACCCGAAAAGCCCAGCTTGACTTCTCACGTATTTTTGTTGTATCATCAGTTGCAATAATTACGATTTATGTTCCACTGTTCATAATGCAGAAGCTCACTCAATGCCATATTATTATTTTGTGACTGACTTATCAATGCAAATTTCTCTCAAATTATTGCAATTCAGTAAAATCGAATTTTTAAAATCAAAATCTTGTTTCATTTTTTCTCATTTAATGACTGTTTGATGCATCATACCCCGCAGTCTCGACAAAGCGAAGGGGAACTTTTGGCTTTGGACGAATCCTCATCGATTTACGAGTGGACCATTTTGTTAAATTTGTGGTTGATTTTTACTTCCTTTCGAAGCAAATTTGTGGTTTGTTCGTAGACTCCAACTTCAGCGCCTTATCCGAGGACGCAACTACTTGAGAGGTTGCGAGTTAAATCCAGATCATGACATCATAATTGCTGCAAAACAACGCCGCTGCCTAGCAGTTATTAATGAAGATGCTGTTTTGTAATAGACGTGACGTCATAGAGTGTGTCATCCATTTTTTATACATTTTTGATCTATGATGGGATATATCGTAAAAAATTAACCTGAACTTTGTGTCTTTACGCATTTTCCTGCGTACATACGTATTGTTCCACTTTTTCGGTTTACTGTTTTGCTTCATGCGTTAGTTAATCATGGATGTTTAACACTAGTTTTGGATTTGTATTCTTTGTAACGTATGTAATTGTAGTGCTACTACTTATTCCTGCACGCTACAATCATGCAAAGTTAATGATGAACACAGCAGTTTTTTTGTTTTTGTGTGCACTTTAGCTGGCTGAGAAATCAGTTAACCAAGTATGACATTATATGACAAAATTTATTTTGATTGGCATCCTTGCCAATACAGTATTGTGTAATTCTATTCATTAGTACACGAATGCAATTTTTTAGTTGACAAGCACCATTATAAACGATTCAAGCCTCAAAAAAGTAGTTTGATTGATACCCGCCTATTCTAAACAAAAAAAATCAACCTATACGTAACTAATTTGTCCAAAAATTAAAAAAATTCCAAACTATCTTCAACAAAATTAATAAAACTTTGTAATCTTTCACTCGTGGAAATCCGTGGTTAAATATTGACGTTTCTCGTCTTAAAAAAATTTGTCGATGTTATCAATTTAAAACAATATTTTCAAGAATTACCGCAAGTGTTCCCACCTTTAAAAGTGTTTTGCAGCAGCGTTGCTGTCGAATAAGTAATGGTTCATTATTGTTACGTAAAGCAGAAATTGCTGGTTAGTTAATACGTTTTTCAAATTTCTGAACTTTTTCAAATTTTTTCAAATTCTTTTTCAAAATTGCTGGTTAGTTAATACTTTAGCAATGATGCTTACTCTTATACTCATATTGCAATTTTCTAATCGCAATATGAGTATAAGAGTAAGCATCATTGCTAAAGTTGAATTGGAATTTCTTGAAACATGGCAAAACGTGAAAAACTCAAATCTGGTGAAGACGTTTTTTAATATTTTCCAGCATGTTAGTGAGCAGTAAAAAACTTAAATTTGATCTGAATGTCTTTCTAAGGGCAAACCAGAGCTAGTTTTTTTAAGGTTTAAATCGTTCGACAATATTTTGCATCAGCTAAAGAAACTGAAATTACGATAAATCAAATATTTATTTTCTTGTTTAGTTTTTATTCTTTTCGTAATCCTAAAGTACGATTTTACAATTAGCAACTACGGTTCTCATTTGCACATTATTTTTATTCTGCTTTGCGTTTTGGATTGTATTTAGGTTACTCTGTAACCTCTAAGAAAAACCATAATAACCCGCCTTGGTTGTTGTAAAAGAATAGATGAGATTAATACCTGATAACGCTGGTACAAATTCGCGGTACATATATTTATTTATTTGTTTGTTCATGCACAGCAACACAATGATATCAGATGAAACCTGAAGCTCTTATAGAATACAAAACATTGCAGAGAAAAACCAATTGCTATAAACTTAACGGCACTCTCTTTCGGTAACGAAAACTGGGGTTCAAATACCGAAACAGTTTTGGGTCCTTGCAGTTGGTTGAGTGATGCCGTATAAAGCTTTTTAATTTATTTTTGGTATCTTCCTCAAAACTAACATTTTTGATCGATTGATGTCTCTTTTCATGATTATTATCATTGTTATTATTTTTGAGATGTGTCTTTTAGTTTGCTTTGGTTTACTTAATGCACCTTTACCCTTTTATCACGGGAGAGCGACGGTGGCGACATCCTTTGCACGAATCTGCACCCATATGGAGAGCCCAATTACCGACTTTTGCGTTCGATTTTCAATATCTTTCTAGTTCAATACTAATAATAAGACACTTATTTGAAGCAACCAAGCAAAAATTTTACCGAAAATGCGCCTTTTTCAAAAAGATATACCAGTCGTGACTGAGATTGGAATTGAACCCAACTAGTAAAAACGACAATTTATTCCTCCCGGCTACGATGCTGGTTGCAAGATTATATATCTGCTGTTATATACACAATACTAATTTGTTATTGCACTCTACATATTTCATGGCTCGTTCATCGAAGTTGTCTCTTTGTCAAAATAAATATAAAATTTATCAAATTATTTATCAAATTACTAATGAATATTATAATAAAATTTGATCAATCAAGTGAAAAAATAACAATAGAAAAAGTCCAGCTTTTTGTTTTGTCTTATGGCAAACTGGAGTCTTGGACTTTTGTGCTTTTTATGCAATAATGATATTCAAATGTTGCAGTAAGTGAAACTACTACCGTTTTGTTAAATAAGAGAATTGTATATGCTTTCTTTTCATTTGTAGCGTTGTTGTTTCGGCCATTTCAGATTCCTCAGCATTCTTTGAGCAGGCGTTTGATGGTTTTCTCTTCCAGTGATGTTAGTTAATTTGCTCTTGATGGTTAGTAAATAGAGCAATGGTAAAATAGATGAACTAGAGTTTGTTTCTCTACTACATTACGAGCTGCAGTGCATTACGACATTTGTAATATGTTGTTTATGGACAGATGGTAGCAATGTAAAAATAAATAAAGCATTTTTGCTTACATACGTGGTTCTGGAAATCAATTTTAACGTGACTTCAATAAATTCTCGGCTACTACAAAATGAACTTGATCTTGATCTTCATGTTTGTTGAGTAATTTGATAGTTATTATGTGTTAGGTTTGTTGTTTATTGATGCAAATATCTCAATGGAATTTCAATAGCTTTTAAATTCAAATCAAACAACTTGTGCAAGATGAAAATGTAGTATAGTGAGAACGAAACCGGCCTGTTGGTCGAGCCAGAGATCGAACCGGTTAGGATTTTCTCCACCCGACCAGTACATTTCAAAATCATCGCCGGTAGACCGGCCGGTCGACTGGTTTCTGGCCGACCCGGTTAACCATTTTTTTTACAGAAAGTTTTTGTTCACTCTTCAATTTATCTAACAAAAAATTTTCAAAAACGGGGGGGAGAGGGTCATGTGTGCGGTGTTAAAATTTGTGACTTTGCACGGGAGTCTCAGAAAAAAATACGCAAAAAATCTTTGCGTTTTTTTGAAAAATTAACTCAATTTTAAGATTTTTTTTGGTTAAGTTTCGATTTGAAAGACCTGTTTTGAGCAGGAAACAAAATGTGTACAAAATAAGCATAAAAAGAACTGAAGCGCACAAGCTAAATTATTTGACACTCTTTCTAATGATATTATGCAAAGGTGGAGTCCTTAAGGACGTCCTTGGCCTCGAAGACGTCCTCGAGGACACATTTTGAAGTCCTTGGCCTCGAAGCCTCATTTCCTTGAAAATTGTTCTGTCCTTGGCTCGAGGACAGCAGTATTTATTGAATTGTTAAAATTTTGTTGATCGCCTGAAAATTTTTTTGGAAACGTTTTTTTCTGGAGATCGCCTTAAAAATTTTTTTGAAGAACTTTTTGTTTTGAGAACACTTGCGCCTGTGTCCTTGGTCCTTGGCCTCGAGAGGGTTTGTCCTCGGAGGGCTTTCCTTTGCCTCGGATTTTTTTTTGTGTTTTTGGTCTTGACCTCGAGCCTTGTGTTCTCGACTCCACCTCTGATATTATGCGAACGGCCAAAAAATGAAGGTACCATTTTTTAGCTATTGATGACAGATTATTTGCAATTTGCCGAGCAGCAAACACTAAACTGTTATGACATTGGCTCGAGATAATTCGAAATATAATGTGCCCAAGCAGTTTGTAGAAATGCTGCTACTTTAGAACAAGCCATGGCTAGTTAGATATAAAAAAATTAAGAGCTACGTCTTTCTTGCCCAGTGTGCAGTAGAGTGTGGTAAACTTAAGTTGAAGAAAGCTTTTCAAAGCAGCAAGATTTTAGCATGTACTAAAAAATCTGAAATCTGAGCCACTTATACTCTTAAGCTGATAAAAATAATGCTAAAATGCCAAATAGCGCAAGCCTCTTCCACATACATGGTTTATTAGAATCTGATTACTCGATTTTAAGGTATATTTTTCACATTTTTGCTTTGTGCCGTGGCCTAAAGAGGGGTGTTATGGCACAATACTCCCCCACTAAATACGTCCCAGGATGTGCATGTCTTACTGGTCAGAGCATATTAGTCAGAGCTGGAAACCATTCAACAAGTGTTTTCAAAAGGTATGGTTGTTTAATACTGTTTTTTTGTAAGAAGTTTTATTTATGATAAAATATTTGTAAATTTTGGTCGGTGTGTATATAACGTTTAGTTGCAAGAAAGGAGAATTTGACGGTGTTTCAACAGGCTTGACCGGCCGGTAGAAGAATCTTGACCCGACCGGTTTCCATCTCTGGATCGAGCGGTGACGTGTTTGTCTCTAAATCGGGAAGTGTGAAATTTAAATTTGAGCCCAATCAAATCGGACACAGTGTTGCCAACAGCTCGCCACCGATACGACATTTCTTCGAAAGGAACTATGTTGACGGCAGGCGCAATGATGCAAACATGAACCTCGCAAACTTGTTGCACGCTAAGGCGAAATACAGCTAGTATAATGGATGATTTGTTTTGGTTACAGCTAAACGCACTGATGGTTTGAAAAAATTCTGCAAAACCGGTGTTTGCAATTATGAAATGCTTTTTAATTTTGTACGATAATGATGTTTTATTATGGTGTGTTTGTGAGTGCCTGGGTGCTGTGTGGTGTGATTTTTTGTGCATCTTTTAAATGAAACTATATTAAAAGATTGGTATAGGCCCACCGCAGATTGAAATTGCTGATTCTAAGAAAAACCAATCTGAGCTATATCTGATTACTTGATTTTTTCTCCAACTGCGTTTGATTTAAACTTTTGCGAAGAAATATTGTCACTTTGCCAAAATACTGCATAAACCGAAACAATAGAGAAAAAGGACTTAGTAAAACGTTCAGTCAACAAACGGCTCCAGTTTTATTCCAATTCAACAACAGCCGATACTTGACTTGTTTTTCACCCAGGCCAAATGGTTTAGTAGAGCGAATTGATTAAACTTGTGTTCAGGAACTCACACTTGAATATTTTGACTTTAGCAATGTGATCGCACTGAATCAGAATATCTGCTGTTTCAGTTTTTCAATTTGTCGGCAGTATGGCTATAAGGGTAAAGGCATTGTTTCAACGACAACCCCGATTGCATTGTTTGAATTCAACCCGCACTATGGTCACCTTGTTGCATCCTTGGATAAGGCGCTTTACGATGATTATTTCTGCTTGGTGGCTTCGAACAAGCAGCAATTTTACGTGGGAAGAAGTCAAACGTCAACCGTATATCTTGCAAAAAGGTCATCTCTTAAGCTGGTGAGGACTCGTCCTAAATAAAAGCGCCAATCGTTGCTTCCCCGTAAGTAGAGAACAAAAATGGATCAATCAATCAATCAAGTAAACAAAAAATTACGCGGATTGATTTTTAAATCTGCAAACAATCTGTTTCAATTTATATTGGGTTGACTTGATAGTAATATAGTTGCTGTATTTTCTGATCCACATAGCAATCACGTCTTTTGTCTACAGTAGATGCTGAAAGCGGAAATTGCTTAGAACAGTGTACGGTAGTTTTAACAGTAGTTGTTAATCGTTGTAAATATTTTGCGTCAGTCGAAAAGTCAGCAAAATATGAATCATATTAGGCCAGCTATGAAAAAATAGATTCCGAGAGTCCATTGTAAACTTTGATATTACCAAAAACAAAATGTTGCGTGGCATGTTGTGGGTAAAAATGTGTCATAGTTTTTGTGATTTTGCTAATTAGCACTAAATAAATAGATTTAGCATATTTCACATTTATCAGAACACAAAAATCGTTAAAACAAGGCTTAAAGCAAATAATTTGATTTTGAAGTGAAAGTGTCAAAAAAAAGTAAGATTTTACTGTTTTGATTTCGAAGTCGATCAGCGATCTTCTCATGCTTTTGCGCAAACGCAAAAAAGTCACTGTTTTATTTTTAACTCGAACTGGCGATATTACCAACGACTATGATATTACAACATAAGACTTGTAATTAATTGAAAGAGAAATTCGAATGAACACTGATGAAGTTGATTTGGCAAAATATTTCTTTTTAACTGTTATTAATTGTAAGATCTAATATCTTCGACAGGCTGATAGTTGTAGAGTGCCGACAAATTTTTTGCTTAAATTCAATAATCTGAAATCTTTTCTTCATCTGCAAAATAAAAAAAAATAAAGTCCAATGATGTTGCAAGTCTATTATTATTCATCACTCTCTAATCAATAATCTTATATTTACTGTACTATAGGATGCAAGCAGAATTGCAAAATCAGTTTTGTTTTTATTATTTGGATAAATTTTTAAACAGACAATTTTCTGTAGACAGTATATTGACAAACATGATTACAAAAATGTTTTTTTTTCATTTTTACATCCTTTCTTGTATCCACGAAAAGCTCCATCATTTGCCCACAATATTCGTGGCCTGAATATAAAACTGTTGTAGAAGGACCTTGGTCCTTTGTAATTGAGAGTGACAGTGAAAAACCTGTGGTGAACTTTACAATTCGTAGAGATACTCAATATCGATGTTTGGATGACAATAACGTTGAATTTTATACCAGTCGAGATGGAAATATTTCAGCACCTCAATGGGTTCGCAACGAGTATGAGTTCCCGTGGCGTTTCTCTGGACACTGTGAACAAAAATGCAATAGTCAAAATGTAACTTTGCCAGTGCTATATAAGAATAAACGCATCAATAGTACGTGGTCTCTGCTTGGAAACGTAACTTACTTGTATAAAAACTGCGACAAACTTTATTGGACAAATTGGATTGAAACTACAAACTGTAGTTCATCACGTCACTGGGATTACGTTAGATATTGCGAGGACTGCGACGGAGATGAAGTTGATGAAAAACATTGCGATGGGAATTCCACAATGCAAGAAGACTGCCAACCAATTTGGAGTGAATGGATTGAAGTAGGACCTTGTGTTGTAACTGGTTGCAGCCTTACAACTGGAGAACGCAAAAAAAGAAGAGAGTGCTTGTATGGCGATGGTAGTGAAGCAATGAACTATGAATTGTGTTCCAATACTTCAGCAATAGTCATGGAACAATGTAACAGTATGAAAATTTCATCTGAATGCGAACAATTTTCGTTCAATAACTCGGACAACACTGGTGTGTACATCGGTGTTGGTGTTGGTTTGTTTTTCACTATTTTGGTTTCATTGGTTTACTGCTGTTGGAGAAAGAAACAACAAAACATTGCTGATAGCAACAAACACTCAAGTACCAACATTCCCATTGATATTGAACACCATGTATACAACCAAATCCAACACAACACAAACAGGGATGGATACCTCAGCCCACTCGAGATATCAACATTACCCAATTATAATCGACAGCCCATTATTGAGCAACCATCACCAAGTAACCATCCAGCACACCCAAACAACGAACCATCCATAAGCAACCAAAACACCACGCATCTACAACTAGAAATGGCTAGGTCTTCGTTTCTTCAACATGGGCAGTCATCTCCAGTGGACGATTACGAAGCCCCAATAAGTGCGTGTGGTCAAGGCCCGCAAATGGAATCAACACCAGGAAGCACTAGTTATGTTAATATACATAAGCTTTCTCCACTAGATGGTTATGAAGTCCCAATGAAACATGTAGCCAAAGCACTAAGCGAAAATCCACTGCCTGCCGACAACGCTGGATACGTTGTATTTGAGGCAATCTATGAAAAGTAACTGTATTTGAACAAATCAAACCGATAAGTATAGTGCTAGGTTTATTTTGACCTAAAAAAATTGATTTTGACCTTATTTTAGCCAAAGTTTGACGTTAACCGTTTTGGCTTAACTAGGCTCCGAATTTTGATTTAATGAGATTGTTTTGTGCTTCGCGTATCACGTACTGTAGGTTAGTGAGAAGAAAGTAACTTTCTTCGCTTTTCATTAACAAATCTTGTCATCAAAATAACTAAGCGTTGTTGAACAAAAACTTAGGAAATCCGGCACATTTCCATTTCCATTAGACTTTGTTTATATTAAAACTGCGAGCTCTTTAATTTTCACAAATTTTCAGCCTGATTCGTTTTTAAATTTTATTGGAAAATAAATTGATACAATTTCACTGTTGCTGGGTAAAATGCTGGGTTGTTTAAAAGCTATGCCGATTGTCAATGCTGTAAAAGCATAACAGTACATTCCTAAGATTTCATAAATCTGGTTATTTCGTTGCAATATACGGTAGTGCATAACGAAATTTCGACTTTTTGATTTTGGAATTAGACAGAGTGCTCTGAATTATTTCATTCATGCCAAGGTTGGTATTCTTAATTTGTTCTTAATTCAAAAAAAGTTTTGTGTATTGTTTTGAAAAAGGTCACTCGAACAATTGTATTGTGACATATTGCAAATATTTACAGAAATTTGAGCAGCAGCACTTCATTCAAACTTGTATGAAACTGCGCATGAAGTTTTGTTTGTTCCTCAAATATCAAAAAATAAAAAATAAAGAAAAAAAACTTTGTTCGCTTATGAAAACGATAATTTGATCGCAGCCAATTTTGACAAATTTTGACCTAACCCAAAATTTTGGCTTATAAATCTACCTAAACTGACTCCAGAGCACCCGAAAGTAATGTTAGTATATGTTTAATGATACAATAAGACCCAGAAAAAATTTGGGAGCTATTCGCTTTTGCGGGCTCTTGTGATAAGTTTTACAAGAGTTTGGCAATCATTCATATGAAAGAGGCAGGACAGACCTATCAACATTTTTAAAGTTTAAATTAGTTTAAAAAGACTATTAACCAAAACAAATGTTATTTATTTTTTGCAGGCAATTTTATTCTTTTTTTTTCTAACCCAGTTAAACTTAACAATATTATTTTAAACTAAAACGTAATTCTGTGGTAGTGACGTCATGAAGTGCGCTGTCCATTTTTGATTCATTATCAACGATGATGTTATGCAGTAAAAGGTTCGCCTGATCTTTGTGTCTCAATATATTTTCCTGTCTACATTGCCTTGCTATTAATTTCTCTTTTTCGTTTTATTGTTCTATTCCATGCGTCAGTTAATGCATTTAGCAGTAGTTTTGGATTTGTGTACTTTGTTACTTCATTGTATTGTTGCTTATTCCTGCGTGCTATTATTATACGATGTAGATCATGCACACGAGATTTTTTTGTTATTTGCACTTTCGCTGGTTGAGATATCCGTTAACCAAGTATGGCAGTATGGCAAAATTTATTGTAGTTGGCATTCTGCCACTTATTATGTAATTTTGTTTGTTAGTATACAAATTCAATTGTTTTAGATGACAACCAACTTTGAAACAGGACCTCGAATTTGAACTTAAAAAACTCGTTTGTTTTGCCGAACTCGAAGTTGAACTCGAACTCGAAGAAGTATTTTTTCCGCACTCGAAACCTGATCTCGAATACAAATCGACCAAGTTCGCAATCCTGCTTTGAAAACAATTCAAAATTAAAAAAGTAGTTTATTTGGGAGCGGCCTATTATCAACAAAAAAACAAACAAAAAAACTGCACATTCTCTTTTTGGTCTAAAAGTTTAGAAAGTCCAAATAATTTAAGTAATAACGTTTGGTGTGAACTTTCACTTGTGGAAAACCGTCGTATAATTTTGACTGCTTTCAATTCAAATATTTCGTCAATGTTACTAATTTGAAAAATAGAGTTGCAGGAGCGCTGCCTTCAAATAATTGATGGGTCATTATTGTCAGAGTCATTATATAATAAGTTGTTACCAAGTGTTTGTCCTAGCGAAATGCAGGTCTCACTTCGACGTACAGTATTAGTTGCCTTTGTATCAAATGATAGCCTGAGCTTTACCAGCTCCAAAAGCTAATTTGGGGACTTTCAGAAGCCGATTAATTCTGAACCCTGAGAAAAGAACCGGAAAGCGATCTACATTATTGTTGGTTTCAATTCTTCCAAAACTTACCATCTCAATGAGCTGTAAGTGCTTCTTTGGCATGAAAGTCATTTTCAATGTTTTTTCATTCGTCCCTAATCAGGTTTTCGTTTTTGTTTGATCCGATCCTCTTCATAGCAGCCAGTGTTTTATCCGGCCATCCCGTATAACCACGCTGTCCCTTTTCTTTTAAGTCAAAGAGCAAAGAACTGAGCCCATATGACCTCCAAAGTACTACCATAGTTAACGAATCCTAACTTACAAGCTAGTTGCTGCTACTGCAGCAGTGCAGTTCCAGCACAGTCTTGAAACTCTCGGAAAACTCACAAAGCAATAAGCAAGCGAGTATGACTCATTAGAGTATTACAAATTTAAAATAACTTTAGTTATGAAAAGAAAAAGTAAGTTTTATTAAATTTGAACTATCTTGGTGCGACCTATCTTTTGATTCTTTGCAATTCACACTTTGAGAGCTACTGAATGCGAATATAAGAGGAAAGCATGCGCAATTACGCATCTACTACTCTATAACAAAAAACGAATGTTGAAAAATCGGCACGGTCACCTACTTTGATTCATCGCTGTAAGTTTGCGTTAGGATCTTAGCAATGACTTTCCACCAACTGTAAGCCTAATGCTTGTAATGATTTAGAAAGAAACTATTTGAACCTGCTTGTACCACCTCTAAACATTAATCAAATCTTTTAAAATTTTACATGGTGTGCTTTTCAATAAGTAGATCCATCTCGGAGGCGGAGAGCACAACTTTGCAGAGTTTTCAAAATAAGGCCCACACTAATAACCATCTATTACACCAAATTTAGATAACAACCCACCTCTACCTCACCAGTTTTTCGAGATAAAATGTTTAAAAAGAGATTTATAATTTACGTAATGATCTCTCGGTGCAAAATGGATTATTGTTAAAAAGAGAGGCCATAATTATTCCTGAAATGCTACGAAAAAACATTCTCGAAAAAATTCACGAGGGCCATCAAGGGGTTAACAAGTGCAGGGATAGAGCTAAAGACATTGCGTTGTGGCCTGGCATAAGCCGAGATATTGGCAATTGGGTAGAATATTGTGCCGTATGTTGCAAAGAAAGACCTAATGTTTGTGAGCCAATGATTTGCACGGAAACCCCACTTAGGCCATGGCAAAAAATTGCTGCTGATTTATTTTGTTTTGAAGGAAAAAACTACTTGCTTGTAGTTGATTATTTTTCGAGATATATTGAGTTGGCTTTGCTTGATCGCGGCACAGCATCAGAAGATGTTATTTTGCTTTGTAAATCAATTTTTGCCCGACACGGCATTCCTAAAACTTTAATTACAGATAAAGGTCCGCAGTTTTCCGCTTTTGTGTTTCAAAAATTTTCAGATGCGTATGGTTTCACTCACGTGACAAGCAGTCCAAGATACCCTCAATCAAATGGGGAAGCAGAACGTGCTGTGCAAACTGTTTAGGCTTTACTTAAAAAAGCCAGTGACACATATATTGCTTTGCTCACGTATAGGTTCACTCCCTTACAAAGTGGACACAGCCCCGCGGAGCCGCTGATGGGTAGAAAACTTCGTTCTACTTTGCCGATTCTGCCAGCTCGACTAAAACCCAGCTGGAAGGCCTTGAGAGGTTTAGAACCAAATATAAACATATCAGGCCTCAACAAAAACGCAATTTTGACAAACGTCACCGTGTTCATGACCTTCCATTTTTACATCCGAACACATATGCTTGGATTGATACCCCGACTTCCGGTCGCCAGCAAGGTGTTGTTCAACACTCCCATCATACTCCTAGATCGTATGTTGTAAAAACCGAATCTTGTGCTTGTTCGTCATTACGTAGAAACCGTCGGCATATTACATCATTGCCTTCACAAAGTAATGATCAAATCTCTCCCAGCCCTGCTTCATTTGATGAGAGGAATGCAGGTAGACAGACCTATTCCGTATACGACTAGATACGGAAGAAAAGTGATGCTGCCTAAACGACTTCAATTGTAAAATGGTTTTGAGTGTTTACCTTTACTGCATTGTTCAGTATGGTATGTTAATGTATTGTGTAACTGGTGCCTCAACAGTAGATTCTTGAACGGGAGGATGTAGAAAGATGTTTTATGTTGCTGCTTTGATACTACTTTGTTGCTGCGCTGAGACTATTTGGTTGTTTATATTGCTGTGTACTTTTTGTTTCCGACATTATATCATTTGTACTAACTTGAGTCACGCCACAGTTTATTGAACAAATTATTGAATTTTAATTAAGGGGCCTAGGGCCCGCTGGTCGTACGTGTAATCCTAAAACTAGTTATTTTCATGACAAAACAAAGATCTTCAACGAAAATCTTCGAATGAATTATTACTTAATTGCTAAAAATACTGCAAAATGCAATGTACCTTGCTTCCCTTCACCTGAGTCGAGTCACTTCAAAAATTTATCCCCAAAGTGCTAGGTATTAACTGTAAATCGTGAGTAAGAAGAAGACTGAACAATTCAATTTTTTCTATTGGCTTTAAAATCTTAAAAATTTAGTTTTTTTATATGGTTGTAAAAACGTGCAAAATATGATCCAAATGGCAAAAAATAGCTATTTTTTCCAAAAAATTACAACAATTTTCAAAATGTTGTCCATAACTTCATGTGCTGGGGCCTGGCCCGTTTTTGATACTTTTGAGTTACATTGGTTTCTCCACCGCGGCTCCACAATTCAAAGCGTATTTTGAAAGCATGAATTTTTTATCCAAGTCCCCCTCTTTAGCAACATTTTGTTTAGGCCGCAACAGACGCACGAGGCTTCTGATCTTCCATTCTAAGGTATTTTTGTCTCATAAGAAGTCCCTACTTTTGAAAATTTCTGATTACGTCATATGTATGTGATTTGCGTTTAGAGCAACCCCAATCAAAAATTCTGGCTGCGTCTATGCCAGAAGTTCAAGAATGTTTATATTTGGTGATTTTCGTTTTCAATCAATCAAAAACAATCCTGTCCTCTAGTCGAGAACAAGATATTTTCAAGGATTTGCAGGGTTCGAGGCCAAGGGCCAAGGACTTGAGCTTCGAGGCCAAGGCCCAAAACTTCAAAATGGGTTCTTGAGAAAGTCCTCGAGGCCAAGGACTTCCTCGAGGACTCCACCTCTGATAGTTAATAATTAAGATTTAAACAATCTATGTACTTTTTGCCCACAGAACTTTATGGTCTTTTGTGGCTTTCTTCTGTAAAACAATGGAATTGTTCCAGTTTTGCTCAGCATGCCACCAAAGTTAGATGTCTTTTGAACATATCAATTTGGGCTTTTAGTTGAAAGCCTCCCCTCTCCTCAGCAAAGTTTAGGTTGAGCGTTTGCTGAAGCGTGGTGTGTTATTTTTGTGCTGCGTATACTGTATCAATTCACAGCGTATACTGTATCAATTCACAGCACTGTACCAATTCACGCATACAGTATTAATTCACAAGATCAATTCGATGTATCATTATAGCACACAGTATATCACCAAACATCAAATCAAACCTTTCATTATACTCGCTGTATTACGACAAAGCGTGTAATGAATTTGTGGGGCTTATCTACGCGTCATACGCCTGCGGGCAACCCAGTTCCTTTAGAAGAAATCTTGCAGTCGTGGCTAGCCGTTGGCAACACTCTGTATCCGATTTGATCGGTTCAAGAACTTTAGATCTCCGATCCAGTGAAGAACGCGTTACCGCTCGACCAACTGGTCGGTATTACCAAACATATAAACTGTCAGCAACTCAGGAAGTTCGATTAATTTAACAGAAAATTTCATGGCTCGTTCAATGTTCATCGAAGCTGTCTCTTCGTCAAAATAAAATTAAAATCTATGAAATCATTTTACTAATGCATATTATAATAAAATTGGATCAATCAAGTGAAAAAATAGCAACAAAAAAAGTTCAGCTTTCTTCTTCGTTTTGTGGCAAAATGGACTCTAGGACTTTTGTGCTTTTACGCAACAGTGATGTTCAAATTTTGTAGAAAGCGAAACTAAAACCGTTTTGCTAAATCTAGCAAATGGTTTGCGCAGCAAACCAGTTCGATATAGCAGCATTGCTTGATAAAACACGAGACTCAGTATTGCTCGAAATTTAAGAACACATTAAGAACAACGCCAGCTTCAGCATGAACAAAAAAATTCAGAGCACAAGCTAGTACAACGGATTTTCACGCCTGCGTCAGTTTAAACTGACGCTAGAAAAAATTGATTTTCGATAGGTTGACAACATCAAATTGAGTAATGTTTAATTTTGTCATTTCATGACATCCTAGACTTTTAATTCCAAACATTTTTTTATTTAATTTTTGCGTAAAAAAAAAATTATAATAAACATAACAAGAAAATGCATAATTTTTGTTTTTTGCTGCATGTCATTTATTGATGACGTCACTGCAACTTACCGTGAGAGAGCAAAATTTTCTAACCTTGAAAAACAAAGAATAAATTTATACCTAAAGATGACAATAGCTGAAAACTTGCGAAAAAACGTTTTTGACTTGCTTTATGTGGGAATTTTCCTGCGTCAGTTTAAACTGACGCTGGTGGTAAATGGGTACGTGTGAAATTTTTTCGCTAATTAGATTTTGAGATTAAGCAATCTGTAATAGTTTGTTTTATTGTACCTAAATCGTTTCGATGAAAGATAATCCGCATTTTGTAACAATAAATTAGAACTTTTGTGGTTATTTTATTGCACGGAAATCTTTTTATAAAAGGTAATCCTCATTTTGTAAAAGTAATTGGAACTTTGTGGTTGTTTTATTGCACCTTAATCCTTTTCTGGAACAATGACTGGTTAATCCGCAATTTTGTTTTAGCTTCAACTTTTCTCTAATTCTCACCACGGACAATTAATGAAGTGATCTAATTTCTAGTACAAAACAATATTTGTCAAATAACAGTTGTGGGTCTTGCATTTTTCGAGAAAATTTTGTTACGAGTAAAATGAGTGTAGCCGCTTACCGAGTGTGACAAATTGCAATTGCAAGCGAAGTTGCGTTGTGAATCAAAAGTTAAGATAAAGTAAATTTAAATGGTTTCATTGTTGAAGTTGAGATATTTTGATTAAATTTTGCGCAAGTATTTCTTCAGGTAATTTTACAGTGTTACCGTGGTAATATTTACTAGATTATGAATGTTTATGAAGCCTTAGAAGCATTGGAAGAGCTAAAAAATAACGGATCTACAGCTGAATTGGTAACTGATCCAAGTCTTATTTTATTTCCTCCGGAAGATGATGGAAATGAAACTGAAGAAGATGATGGAGGTGACATGACCGGAGTGCCTGATAACCTCAGTCCCCACCAACTTCTATCAAGAGCTGAAGTAGAGTTGGGCGAAATTGGAAGTAGTGAGCAGGTACGTCTAGAGATTTTAGATTGCAGCGTTTGGAACAATATTTCAAAAATTTATAGAAAAAAAGCTTCAACATGTGTATAAAGTAGTGCTACAACTTTCTTTCTGCAGTATTGTCATAACTTCAAATAAGCAAAATCGTACAAGGTATTTTTCTCTTTTTATTAAACTGCAGTAACTAAGAATTATAGTTAGCTTTGATATGTTACTAATAATTAGCTATATTTTGCAGTTGGAATCAACAAACCAGACGAGCAGAGAATCCACCACTGATCCGCCAAAATCCAAAAAAGTTAGTTTTACATTTGACTATACTATAATTATTACTCAGTGGCCTGATTATTTTTGCAAAAACAGCTGTTGCTAAAGTTGAGCTCTCGTCCTGTTATGTTTCATTTGTCAGGGTGTTTGGGCCTACGTAAGTACTTTGCCGACGAGCACGCAGACCTCGCATCTTTTAGACGGCTGTTCCATACCGATAGAAGAACTATGTTCGTTGCCTTTTAACAATAAAAGTTATTGTTGAAGTAATCATGTCTGTTGTTTTAGAGAAAAAAGACATCCAAGTCTACAAAAAACAAAATGCATCTAGCAAAGACAAACCAAAATGGCTACACAAAGATGTTAATTCGGACTCTCTGTTGAACAAATGGGATTTACCTCCTCCAACGTTTGATGAAAATTTGTTGCCACATCAATTATTTGAAAGATTTATTAGTAATGAGGAGCTGGAACGGATATGTGATGAATCTACAAGATATGCACGACAAAAAGGCAATCACAATTTTATTATGACCAAAAGAAAATTAAAAGCGTTCTTGGCGATTATTATTGTCAGTGGCTATGCCAGTCTACCCCGGCAAGATATGTATTGGCAAACGCGCGATGATACGAACAATCGTCTGGCGTCATCCATGATGTCTAGAGGAGAATTTGAAGAATGCAAAAGATATCTGCATTTATGTGATAACGATCATCTGGATAAAAATGATAAATTTTCCAAAGTCAGACCTTTGTTCGATTCTCTTAACAAACAATGTTTGGAAAACTACATACCAGAGCAACACGTCAGCGTCGATGAGTCCATGGTTCCATATTTTGGAAAACATGGAGCCAAGCAGTATATTCATGGCAAGCCCATCAAATTTGGCTATAAAATGTGGGTTATGGCCAAGCCATTGGGATACTGCATCCAATTTCGTCCATATGCTGGAAAAGACGCGGCTTTTACGGAGTATGGTGATATTGGTCTTGGGCTGGGTGCCGCAGTTGTGGCTCACTTGCTAAAAATGTTACCACCTCACCCGGGATCGAATTATCACGCCGTAATGGATAATTTTTTTACCAGCACAAAGCTAATTCGGTACCTTCAACTGAAATCGATTGCAGCTACAGGAACTGTACGGTTGTGTAGGATGGAAAATCCACCACTAAAAGACGTCAAAATGATGGAAAAAGAAGCTCGAGGTGCTAGCGATGTTGCAGTTGATGCTAATATCAACATGGCAGCTGTTCGTTGGAAGGACAATAAAGTTGTTAACGTTCTGTCTACATTTGCAGGCAAGGATCCTGTACAAAAGGTCAAGCGATACAGCCAGGAAGCGAAAAAAAGAATCGATATTCCCCAACCAAAAGTTGTGCATGTATACAACCGCTACATGGGTGGTGTAGATCGACTGGATCAAAATCTTGCGGGGTACATGATCAACTTGCGAAGCAAAAAATGGTGGTGGCCTTTATTTCGATTTTGCATAGATGTGGCTATTAACAACGCTTATCAGCTTTACCGCATAAAACAATTGAATGAAGGCGAAAGCAGAATGGATGCTTTGGAGTTTCGCCGGGTAATTGTGGAAACTTATTACAAAAACTATAAAACAAAAAATGATTCGGTTGCGTTATACCCAAACTCGGCAACCAAGAATCATGTGCGAATGGCCGAAGAAAATCACCACTGGATTAGGAAAGGAACGCAAAGACGCTGCGCTAAAAATGGATGTAAAGGAACTTCCAAATTTTTCTGCATTAAATGTAATGTTGGATTGCACCCTGAGTGTTTTGAAAGTTTTCATTTTGAATAAATGACTGAATTTTCTTCAATTCCTTTGTGTTGTATACTAATATCTACGTCAATATATTGCAGTAATAATTTGCATGAATGCATATTATCGGCGACAATTAATATAATTTAACATAATTTACTTACACTAGTCATTAAACAAAGCGCAAAACAAATAATCAGAATCGTACGCGCAAAAAAAAACGGACGCATCATGTGCTCGTAGTTGAGCGCTATAACATTCTACACGTACCCGCCTACCGCCAGCGTCAGTTTAAACTGACAAAAATTGTTTTCTTTATAAAATCTTTAAAAAAACTTTTTTTCAAAAAATTTTTTCAGTTATGATCTATTTGTGACCTAAAGAACCTGCAATATCAAAATCATCAATTTTTTCGGGGTTGGGGTGATATGGGTTTTCATTGCCCTTAATCAGATGAGTTTTTTTCGGCATTTTCTGCAATGCTGTTATTGATTTGTTCAACAGCAATCATGACCAATAACAAATTACGACTGTCTTTCACCAACGCAAAATAAGTTTGAGTCAGCTTGTACTCCACTAAAGTTAAGTATTAAACCAGAGCAAATGAGCCTAAATGTTCGTGACAATCGAAGAACAGCCAGTCTCATCTCAAAATTTACTAGTTTTTGAAAAAAAATTATAAATGCTTTTTTTCATTTGTCGCGTTGTTGTTTCGACAATTTCATGTGCCTCAGCATTCTTCAAGCAGACGTTTGATAGTTTTCTCATCCATGCAGTGATATCAGTTGATTTGCTCTTGATAATTAGTAAATAGGGCAAAAGTGAAATGCATGAGCTAGAGCTTGCTTCTTTAACACATTACGAGCTGCAGTGAATACACAAGCGTACTTGTAATATGGTGTTTACCGATAGATGGCAGCACCGTAACAATAAATACAGCTTTTGTACTTTTATACGTGGTTCTGGGAATCAATTCGTATATGACTTCAACAAAATTTTCGGCTACTACTGGATGAACCTTGATCGTCATCTTTTTGTGGTAAGATACTAGTTATTATGTGCTAGGTTTGTTATTTATTGATGCAAATATCTTAATTGAATTTCAACAGCTTTTAAATTCAAATCAAGCAACTTCAGCAAAATGAAATTACAGTAGTGTGAGAAGAAAACCGTCCAGTTGGCAAGCGGTTACGTGTTTGTCTTTAAATCAGGAGGTCTGAGGTTTAAATTTCGAGCCGGCCAAATCGGGTGCAGTGTTGCCAACAGCTCAACACCGCTGCAACGACTTTTTTGGAAAGAAACTGTGTTGCCGGCAGGCGCAATGACGCAACGATGAGCCTCGCAAACTTATTACACTCTTCGGCGTAATACAGCGAGTGTAATGGATGATTTGATGTGGTTGCTGCTAAACACACTGAGGGTTTGGAAAAATTCTGCAAAAAGGTGTTTACGATTATGAAATGCTTTTGAATTTACTACGATATTGTTGTCAATATTATGGTGTGTTTGTTAGTGTCTGTGTGTGTCGTGTGATTTCTTGTGCATTTTTTAATTAAAATTACTCATAAAAATTGGTGTAGGCTGATTGTAATACAGCGTAGATTGAAATTGGTACTTCTAAAAAAACCAACTTGATCTGTTTGTGATTACTGTTTTTTTTTCCGACTGCGTTTGATTTAAACTTTTCCAATAAAATATTGTCACTGCTTTGCCAAAATACTGTACAAACGAAAACAAGTACAAAAAAAGAACTTCGTTATTAAAGCGTTTAGTCAACTAATGGCTGCAGTTTTATTCGACATCAACAACAAAAATGATATTGACTTGTTTTTCACCCAGGAAAAAACGTTCAGTTGGGCAACTTGGCTAAACTTGTCTTCAGAATTTCACGTTTGATAATCTTGATTTTAACAATGTGATCGCGCTGATTCAGAATACCTACTGTTTCAGTCTGTCTGCAAGTAAACAACAAACTACCCAAAATGAGTTTTTAATCTAAAAACTGTACATTTATTTTTTATTAATTTGCTTAACAGTTCAAGTCACCAGTTCATACTACGTTGAGTTGATAATTGCTGTATTTTCTGATCCATGGTAATCTTGTCCTTTGTGTATAGTTGATGCTGAAAGCGGAAATTGCTTAGAACATTGTAAGGTAGTTTGAACAGTAGTTGTTAATGGTTTTGAATATTTTTTGTCATTCGGAAAGTCAGAAGAAAACTTTTTAATCGGTTTAGGTCAGTTATGGAAAAAAAAAGTGTTTCCAAGAATCCAAGGTAAACCTTGATAATAGCAAACATGAAATGTTGTTTGGCAGGTTGTGGGTAAAAATGTATCAGAGTTTTTATGATTTTGCTCATTGCCATTAAATAAATAGATTTAGCATACTTCACATTTATCAAAACACAAAATTCATAAATGGTATAAGACTTGTATTTTATTGAAACATAAATTTGAATGAACACTGATGAAGGTGCTTTGGAGAAATACTTGTCTTTAACTGTGATTAATTTTAAGAACTAATATCTTCGACAGGCTGACATAGACCACAAACTTTAGTTTTATGCTTAAATTTAAAGGCGGTGAATCGTCCAGCCAATTTCAATGGCTTACAATAGCTAAAATTGAAATATAATTTTTGATGTTTTTGTTTGAATTTTGGGGCTGCGGGAATTGCAAAGATTCAAAATATACAAAAAGATAGCCCCCGAAAAAAGGTCTTGAAAACCCAGAGTTTCCAAACACTTTTTTCGGGGAATATCTTTGTGTATATGATGAATGTCTTTGCAAACTCAGCCCCAAAACTCAAACAAAAATATCAAAAATAATATTTCAATTTTAGCTATATAATGTAAACTACCAGAATTGGCTGGGTGATTCACCGCCTTTGATAATATGAAATATTTTCTTCGTCTGTGCAAAAAAAAAAGTCCAGTAATGTTGCAAGTCTGTCATTATTCATTATTCTCTAATCCATGATTTTATATTTGCTGTACTGTAGGATGCAAGCAAAGTGTCAAATTCAGTTTACATTTTTATTTAGATAAATTTCAAATAGGCAATTTCTGAGGACTGTATAATGACAAAAATGTTCACAAAAATATTCGTTTTCTTTTCTACATCCTTTCTTGCATCCTCAAAAGGCTCCATCATATGCCCTCAATATTCGTGGACTGCATATAAAACTGTTGCAGAAGGACATTGGTCGTTTGTGATTGAGAAAGTCAGTGGTAAACCGATAGTGGAATTTACAATTCGTAGAGATACTCAATAGAGGTGTTCAGATGACAGTGAAGTTGAATTTAATACCAGTCGGGATGGAAATACTTCAGCAGCTCAAATGGTTCTTAGTAACTATGGGTTTGATTGGCATTTCTCTGGGAAATGTGAACAAAAGTGCAATCGTCAAAATGCAATTTTGCTAGTGGGATACATGATTAAACGTATCAATAGTCGTTGGCATACGCTTGGAGAAGTGACTTACTTGTATAAAAACTGCGACAAACTTTATTGGACAAATTGGATTGAAGCTACAAACTGCAGTTTATCTCGTCACCGGAATTACGTTAGATATTGCGAGGACTGCGACGGAGATGAAGTTGATGAAAAACATTGCGATGGGAATTCCACAATGCAAGAAGACTGCCGACCGATTTGGGGTAAATGGACTGAAGAAAGATCTTGCGTTGTTAGTGGTTGCAACCCTACAACTGGAGAACGTGTAAAAAGAAGAGAGTGCTTGTATGGTGATGGTAGTGACACTATGAACTATGAACTGTGTTCCAATACTTCAGCAATTGTTACGGAACAATGTACAAACAATACACTCCCATTTGAATGTTCAGCAAACACTGCAAACCTGTACATTGTGATTGGAGTTACATTGGTATTGATTGTCATTCTATTTATTTTGCTTGCTGTTGTGCTATACCATCGTCGAAAAGGTCAAACAAATTCGACACCGAATCAAAACCCGAATACGCATGAATTACCGATTACCCGGTCAATCGCAACGGTATCAAATGGGTTTGGTTGTGAGCAATCGGTCGTACCGCGCCGGTATGATTGTGAGCAAATGGCAAGTTCACACGAGTACAAAATAAAACAACCAGTTAAACGACCAGTTTTTGAAAATTTCCAGTCAAGATTTTCCGGTGCGAATGAATGTGGACAACAATCTGCTTCACATGCTTTTAAACTGGAACAATCAGTCGAACCAAGTGCTTATAAATTTAAGCAACGGGAGAAATTGAACGAATACGAGTCTAACGTGCCACATGGCGCGAATCCACTAACGGTTTCGCAGTCTGCATATTCCACTGTTCAGAAGCATGGTAAATCCACAGAGGGAAGCAACGAATACAGTAGCTTGGCGAAGACGATTCCAGTTACAGAAAGTGAATACTCAAGATTAAGCCCTAGATAAACTTTTCATTCAATAAGGTTACCACAGTATAAAAAATTAGATATAAGTTCACTTCTTGAATATTTATTGTCTTATTATAACAATCTTAAGATCGCTACGGCCAAAAATCTTTTTCTTAGTAGGAGGAAGACCAATTTCGGCCGGGTAATGCTATGAGACCAATAAGCCATGCAAAACTAATTGAATAAAATAATGTGATACTGATGGCCAAACGGCAGAGAAAAAAGTCGAGGGTTTTTTGTAAGTATTTCGCCAAATTGAGCTACCGCAACGAGCCGACTGCTTTACTCCAGTGGAAATAACGTGTCTTTCCCAAAGACGCAACAACTTATTTACGGGTTTGATTCTCGAACTGTTCTGTCAGGCAATGTGTTGTTGTGTCCCTTAGAAAGCTTCTTAGTGTACGAGCAGTGATGGTCAAGCCTGACGAACGACTTGCAAACAGAACCTAAAAAATGGGTGCTCTGTGTTGGAGGTTTGGCATGCGCAGAGTCTTGTTTCTCACGCATGAATGGATGAAGTGGAAAAGCTTTGAATTGATTTATTCATCTTGGACATAGCTTTTCGACGTTTGAGATTTTTGAGTTACCGTATACTTAATGTTTTTTCATTGTTTATTGATGTTTTAACTATGTCATAGTTTTTGAAATATTTTGTAGCCAGTGAATACTTTGTTTATACAATATATTCAAGTAATGCACTTTCACAGAGTTGTAAACGAGCCGACTAGTACCGACCCGAACCCGAAAAGTCATTTGAACTAAAATCAGGCCCGAAAAAGCCAATATTTAAGTGTTGTCTGTTGGGCAGTGATATATTTGGGCTGTAATAATCTTGTGATGCTTGAACTAAGTCGTCATTCACAGTTTGAAGTTATTTCAATTACGTTTATGTTGCACATAAACGGTTAAATCTCCAGGAAAGTACGTATTTGAAACCCGAATTAAGCCCAAAATTTTGTCAATTTTAAGCCGGAACCAGACCCGAAAAGCCCAGCTTGACTTCTCACGTATTTTTGTTGTATCATCAGTTGCAATAATTACGATTTATGTTCCACTGTTCATAATGCAGAAGCTCACTCAATGCCATATTATTATTTTGTGACTGACTTATCAATGCAAATTTCTCTCAAATTATTGCAATTCAGTAAAATCGAATTTTTAAAATCAAAATCTTGTTTCATTTTTTCTCATTTAATGACTGTTTGATGCATCATACCCCGCAGTCTCGACAAAGCGAAGGGGAACTTTTGGCTTTGGACGAATCCTCATCGATTTACGAGTGGACCATTTTGTTAAATTTGTGGTTGATTTTTACTTCCTTTCGAAGCAAATTTGTGGTTTGTTCGTAGACTCCAACTTCAGCGCCTTATCCGAGGACGCAACTACTTGAGAGGTTGCGAGTTAAATCCAGATCATGACATCATAATTGCTGCAAAACAACGCCGCTGCCTAGCAGTTATTAATGAAGATGCTGTTTTGTAATAGACGTGACGTCATAGAGTGTGTCATCCATTTTTTATACATTTTTGATCTATGATGGGATATATCGTAAAAAATTAACCTGAACTTTGTGTCTTTACGCATTTTCCTGCGTACATACGTATTGTTCCACTTTTTCGGTTTACTGTTTTGCTTCATGCGTTAGTTAATCATGGATGTTTAACACTAGTTTTGGATTTGTATTCTTTGTAACGTATGTAATTGTAGTGCTACTACTTATTCCTGCACGCTACAATCATGCAAAGTTAATGATGAACACAGCAGTTTTTTTGTTTTTGTGTGCACTTTAGCTGGCTGAGAAATCAGTTAACCAAGTATGACATTATATGACAAAATTTATTTTGATTGGCATCCTTGCCAATACAGTATTGTGTAATTCTATTCATTAGTACACGAATGCAATTTTTTAGTTGACAAGCACCATTATAAACGATTCAAGCCTCAAAAAAGTAGTTTGATTGATACCCGCCTATTCTAAACAAAAAAAATCAACCTATACGTAACTAATTTGTCCAAAAATTAAAAAAATTCCAAACTATCTTCAACAAAATTAATAAAACTTTGTAATCTTTCACTCGTGGAAATCCGTGGTTAAATATTGACGTTTCTCGTCTTAAAAAAATTTATCGATGTTATCAATTTAAAACAATATTTTCAAGAATTACCGCAAATGTTCCCACCTTTAAAAGTGTTTTGCAGCAGCGTTGCTGTCGAATAAGTAATGGTTCATTATTGTTACGTAAAGCAGAAATTGCTGGTTAGTTAATACGTTTTTCAAATTTCTGAACTTTTTCAAATTTTTTCAAATTCTTTTTCAAAATTGCTGGTTAGTTAATACTTTAGCAATGATGCTTACTCTTATACTCATATTGCAATTTTCTAATCGCAATATGAGTATAAGAGTAAGCATCATTGCTAAAGTTGAATTGGAATTTCTTGAAACATGGCAAAACGTGAAAAACTCAAATCTGGTGAAGACGTTTTTTAATATTTTCCAGCATGTTAGTGAGCAGTAAAAAACTTAAATTTGATCTGAATGTCTTTCTAAGGGCAAACCAGAGCTAGTTTTTTTAAGGTTTAAATCGTTCGACAATATTTTGCATCAGCTAAAGAAACTGAAATTACGATAAATCAAATATTTATTTTCTTGTTTAGTTTTTATTCTTTTCGTAATCCTAAAGTACGATTTTACAATTAGCAACTACGGTTCTCATTTGCACATTATTTTTATTCTGCTTTGCGTTTTGGATTGTATTTAGGTTACTCTGTAACCTCTAAGAAAAATCATAATAACCCGCCTTGGTTGTTGTAAAAGAATAGATGAGATTAATACCTGATAACGCTGGTACAAATTCGCGGTACATATATTTATTTATTTGTTTGTTCATGCACAGCAACACAATGATATCAGATGAAACCTGAAGCTCTTATAGAATACAAAACATTGCAGAGAAAAACCAATTGCTATAAACTTAACGGCACTCTCTTTCGGTAACGAAAACTGGGGTTCAAATACCGAAACAGTTTTGGGTCCTTGCAGTTGGTTGAGTGATGCCGTATAAAGCTTTTTAATTTATTTTTGGTATCTTCCTCAAAACTAACATTTTTGATCGATTGATGTCTCTTTTCATTATTATTATCATTGTTATTATTTTTGAGATGTGTCTTTTATTTTGCTTTGGTTTACTTAATGCACCTTTACCCTTTTATCACGGGAGAGCGACGGTGGCGACATCCTTTGCACGAATCTGCACCCATATGGAGAGCCCAATTACCGACTTTTGCGTTCGATTTTCAATATCTTTCTAGTTCAATACTAATAATAAGACACTTATCTGAAGCAACCAAGCAAAAATTTTTCCGAAAATGCGCCTTTTTCAAAAAGATGTACCAATCGTGACTGAGATTGGAATTGAACCCAACTAGTAAAAACGACAATTTATTCCTCCCGGCAAGATGCTGGTTGCAAGATTATATATCTGCTGTTATATACACAATACTAGTTTGTTATTGCACTCTACATATTTCATGGCTCGTTCATCGTAGTTGTCTCTTTGTCAAAATAAATATAAAACTTATCAAATTATTTATCAAATTACTAATGAATATTATAATAAAATTTGATCAATCAAGTGAAAAAATAACAATAGAAAAAGTCCAGCTTTTTGTTTTGTCTTATGGCAAACTGGAGTCTTGGACTTTTGTGCTTTTAATGCAATAATGATATTCAAATGTTGCAGAAAGTGAAACTACAACCGTTTTGTTAAATCTAACAACCGGTTTATGCAAACCGGTTGAATATTTGCTCCATTGCTTGATATAAAACGAGGCTCAGTTCATCTCAAAATTTGATAACAGCTTAAGAACAATGCCAGTTTCAGCATGAAAAAAAAAACCCGAGAACTCAAGCTACAGTAGCACAACGCATTTGCACTTTCATTAATTGATTTCTTTTAATCAGATGAGTTTTTTTTGGCATTTGCTACGTTGCCATTGTTGACTCGTTCAACAGCAATCTCAACCTACAACAAAATACAACTGTCTTTTAACCAAACCAGAATAAATTTGATTCATTTTATTCGCCACTAAAGTTAGGTACCAGATAAGAGCTAGATGTGAGTGAAGAACTGCCAGTCTCATCTCAAAATTTATTGGTTCTTGTAAAGAGAATTGTGTATGCTTTCTTTTCATTTGTAGCGTTGTTGTTTCGGCCATTTCAGATTCCTCAGCATTCTTTGAGCAGGCGTTTGATGGTTTTCTCTTCCAGTGATGTTAGTTAATTTGCTCTTGATGGTTAGTAAATAGAGCAATGGTAAAATAGATGAACTAGAGTTTGTTTCTCTGCTACATTACGAGCTGCAGTGCATTACGACATTTGTAATATGTTGTTTACGGACAGACGGTAGCAATGTAAAAATAAATAAAGCATTTTTGCTTATATACGTGGTTCTGGAAATCAATTTTAACGTGACTTCAATAAATTCTCGGCTACTACAAAATGAACTTGACCTTGATCTTCATGTTTATTGAGTAATTTGATAGTTATTATGTGTTAGGTTTGTTGTTTATTGATGCAAATATCTCAATGGAATTTCAATAGCTTTTAAATTCAAATCAAACAACTTGTGCAAGATGAAAATGTAGTATAGTGAGAACGAAACCGGCCAGTTGGTCGAGCCAGAGATCGAACCGGTTAGGATTTTCTCGACCCGACCGGTAGATTTCAAAATCATCGCCGGTTGACCGGCCGGTCGACCGGTTTCTGACCGGCCCGGTCAACCATTTTTTTACAGAAAGTTTTTGTTCACTCTTCAATTTATCTAATAAAAAATTTTCAAAAACGGGGGGGAGGGTCATGGGTGCGGTGTTAAAACTTGTGACTTTGCACGGGAGTCTCAGAAAAAAATACGCAAAAAAATCTTTGCGTTTTTTTGAAAAATTAACTCAATTTTAAGATTTTTTTTGGTTAAGTTTCGATTTGAAAGACCTGTTTTGAGCAGCACAAAATGTGTACAAAATAAGCATAAAAAGAACTGAAGGGCACAAGCTAAATTATTCGACGCTCTTTCCAATGACATTATGCAGAGGTGGAATCCAAGGATGTCCTTGGCCTCGAAGACGTTTTCGAGGACACATTTTGAAGTCCTTGGCATCGAGAGTCAAGTCCTTGGCCTCGAAGCCTCATTTCCTTGAAAATTGTTCTATCCTTTCTTGGCTCGAGGACAGCAGTATTTATTGAATTGTTAAAATTTTGTTGATCGCCTGAAAATTTTTTTGGAAACGTTTTTTTTTTTTGAGATCTCCTTAAAAATTTTTTGAAGAATTTTTTTTTTATTTTTTGAGAACACTTGCGCCTGTGTCCTTGGTCCTTGGCCTCGAGAGGGTCTGCCCTCGGAGGGCTTTCCTTGGCCTCGGATTTTTTTGTGTTTTTGGTCTTGGCCTCGAGCCTTGTGTTCTCGACTCCACCTCTGATATTATGCGAACGGCCAAAAAATGAAGGTACCATTTTTTAGCTATTGATGACAGATTATTTGCAATTTGCCGAGCAGCAAACACTAAACTGTTATGACATTGGCTCGAGAATATTCGAAATATAATGTGCCCAAGCAGTTTGTAGAAATGCTGCTACTTTAGAACAAGCCATGGCTAGTTAGATATAAAAAAAAAAAGAGCTACGTCTTTCTTGCCCAGTGTACAGTAGAGTGTGGTAAACTTAAGTTGAAGAAAGCTTTTCAAAGCAGCAAGATTTTAGCATGTACCAAAAGATCTAAAATCTGAGCCACTTCTACTCTTAAGCTGATTAAAATAATGCTAAAAAGGCAAATAGCGCAAGCCTCTTCCATATACATGGTTTATTAGAATCTGATTACTCGATTTTAAGGTATATTTTTCACATTTTTGCTTTGTGCCGTGGCCCAAAGAGGGGGGCATGGCACAATACTCCCCCACTAAATACGTCCCAGGATGTGCATGTCTTACTGGTCAGAGCATATTAGTCAGAGCTGGAAACCATTCAACAAGTGTTTTCAAAAGGTATGGTTTTTTGATACTGTTTTTTTGCTAGAAGTTTTATTTATGATAAAATATTCGTAAATTTCGGTCGGTGTGTACGTAACTTTTAGTTGCAAGAAAGTAGAATTCGACCGGTGTTTCAACAGGCTTGACCGGCCGGTAGAAGAATCTTGACCCGACCGGTTTCCATCTCTGGGGCGAGCGGTAACGTGTTTGTATCTAAATCGGGAAGTCTGAAATTTAAATTTGAGCCCAATTAAATCGACACAGTGTTGCCAACAGCTCGCCACCGATACGACATTTCTTCGAAAGGAACAATGTTGACAGCAGGCGCAATGATGAAAACATGAACCTCGCAAACTTGTTGCACGCTAAGGCGAAATACAGCTAGTATAATGGATGATTTGTTTGGTTGCTGCTAAACGCACTGATGGTTTGAAAAAATTCTGCAAAACCGGTGTTTGCAATTATGAAATGCTTTTTAATTTTGTACGATAATGATGTTTTTATTATGGTGTGTTTGTGAGTGCGTGGGTGCTGTGTGGTGTGATTTTTTGTGCATCTTTTAAATGAAACTATATTAAAAAATTGGTATAGGCCCACCGCAGGTTGAAATTGCTATTTCTAAGAAAAACCAGTCTGAGCTATATCTGATTACTTGATTTTTTCTCCAACTGCGTTTGATTTAAACTTTTCCGAAGAAATATTGTTACTTTGCCAAAATACTGCATAAACCGAAACAATAGAGAAAAAGGACTTAGTAAAACGTTCAGTCAACAAACGGCTCCAGTTTTATTCCAATTCAACAACAGCTGATACTTGACTTGTTTTTCACCCAGGCCAAATGGTTTAGTAGTGCGAATTGATTAAACTTGTGTTCAGGAACTCACACTTGAATATTTTGACTTTAGCAATGTGATCGCACTGAATCAGAATATCTGCTGTTTCAGTTTTTCAATTTGTCGGCAGTGCGGCCATAAGGGTAAAGGCATTGTTTCAACGACAACCCCGATTGCATTGTCTGAATTCAACCAGCACCGTGGTCACCTTGTTGCATCCTTGGATCAGGCGCATTAGGATTACTATTTCTGCTTGGTGGCTTCGAACAAGCAGCAAATTTACGTGGGAAGAAGTCAAACATCAACCGGAAATCTTGGAAAACGGTCATCTCTTAAGTGGGTAAGGACTCGTCCTAAATAAAAGCGCCCATCGTTGCTTCCTATTGAGTGGAGAACAAAAATGAATGAATCAATCAATCAAGTAAACAACAAATCAGCCAGATTGATTTTTAAATCTGCAAACAATCTGTTTGTTACAGCACCGATCTGTTTTATTTGCCCCACTAAATTTTCGAACTCGGTTCTTTTATTTGGTTCTTATTTTGATGTGTTAGTCTGCGCGTCATTGTGTTTTTCAATTTTTGCACGTTTTGTTTCAACGCCTAATTTCCGGCACAACGCGCAGCTCTTTTGCTTTTTTGCCGAGTTCTAGCGTTCAGTCACTCATTTCATTTTGGGATTCGAAGCAAACGGACGTTTTATTTTTTGTAAGCTTAGTCACACGGCATCGTTACTTTTATTTTGTTTCCCGGGTTAATTTTCAAATATTTTATTGCCGTGCCGTATAGATCTTTAATTTATTACAATTTTTTTTCAATAAACCTCTATCTACTGGACTTCAACTGCTATTTGTGGAAACAGCACGGACGGTGACGGCCCCAGTCTCGAATCGCTGGGGCAACCTAGGAAAGACCTATCTCACACTATAGTTACAGAGGGCGTCTGTAACATAGAAAGATAAAATATTTGTCTCAACCCAGAAGAATTTTGGAAAAGTTGGATATCGTTACGATCTGTTGGAAATTCATCTACTGCTCTCCTTGGTTTTGCATCGCCACGTTTCGCCGGGTTTCAAGTTGGTTCATCATCGGGTTCGATCGCTCTTGACTTCTTTCGAGCGACTTTCATTTCTTGAAGAATCCATTCTCAGCGGTGGAACTTCTCCCTTTGGCATCGGTGGAAGCTTCAACTCTTTGGTTTGGTGCCAGTGCACTTTTATTTCTCGAAGCCACATCATTGCTGCTGCGGAAGACGCTATTCAAGCTCTCCGCCACGTCGAAAGATCGTCTCTACTGCTGCCAATTCGAGCGCCGTTCTCAAAGCTGTGGTGAAACGATTTGTTTCATTCAATTTTGGACTGCCTTGTCTATCGAGAAGGTATTTGTGTATTTTTTATTTTTTTGCGGTGTGATTGTGAGTACTGTAGATAATGTCTGATTTACGTAAATTTTCGGGCCGATCATGCTCGAATTCTAGTCAACCTCGACCTGATGAATGTGAACTTAGTGTCGATCAAATCGATGACCCATTTGTTAGTAATACTCAGTGTCTGACTACTGCTGCTGAACCCAAAAGTTGGAATGATATTTTTTCTAATTTATCCAAGGGTAATGATAATGGTTCTAGCGCCTCTGGGAGGGAATCAAACCCCACGGGCCCCGTTCCTTCGGTTAATATCCGAAGAAAAATTTTGACTATGCGCCGAAAGCTGCTATTAGATTTAAAACGTTTGCATAGTGCACTCACTGACTGCACATCCCCTGATCATTTTTTTGAGCACGAATTACCGTATTTCGGTTTCGTGGAAGAATCCTATGAAAATCTTTTGCGCACGTTGGACAGCTTAAATGACGTTGAATTTAAAAAGGAAATGTTTGAAGGTATCGTTGACTCCTTTGAACAATGTTCAAAATTATTCGAAAACTGTCAAACACGTTTTTTAGAACCCATTAATAAACGTGCAGAAACTAATTCTGATAACGAAGAGGAGGATGAAATTAAAGCTTCTGACAGTGTTTCTCAAATTGGTGTGAGCACATCAATTGTTTTTAAAAAATCTGATCTTGCGCAGAAAATAGAATTTGAACGTAAACGTACTGAAATTGATAGTACGGAGGAAATCGCCAAAGCTCGTAAGGCTCGCAGGCTTGCTGAGGCTGAAGCTCGTGAGGCTCGTCTCCTAGCTGAAGCCGAAGAAGCAGAATCGTTAGCTAAATTACGTCTTGAAAAAGCTAATCTTGAGGCGGAAGAAAAACTTGCTGCCTTTGAGGGGAGCTCAATACTTTCCACTTCGACTAAAATCAAATCTTTTTCAAGTTCACGTTCTCGTGCGAGACGTAATATTTCTAATCCTCGCGTAAAGAGTGAAAATGCTGTTAAATCGGAACATTACACTGAACAAAGAATTGAACCAGGACCTTTGCCTGTAAAACCTAAAGTTCCTATTGTTCGTGAAAGGCTGGTTAAAACCACCGAGTTAAAACCCCATGAGGTAATGAATCGTTTAAATGATCTTTGCTTAAATGATGTGGTACCTGAAAATGTACAAATTTTCGGATCTCGCGATTGGCAGACGACTGCCTCTCGCCAGGTTTCTGATGTTAATGTTGACACTTTTAATCAGTTAAATGAAAACCATGAAAACGTAAATCAGAAAACCTCGAACCCTGTAAAAAATTACATGGCAAGTCGCATGAAAGTAAAAAGCGAGTCTGGGTCGCACGAATTGCCCCAACGACCGCAAGTAAACGAAGTTGCTAATAACAATGACTTGATACTACGCACCTACCTCGACAGGCAAGGACGTAATGAATATATTACTTTGGCTTCGCAAATCGGCTATGACGGAAGTAATATCGCCTTCGTCTTTTATGAAAATCAGATCCGGCGATTAATGAGCGAGAGCCCCTTCGAGGAGCGGAGACTCGAGGTATTGAGAGCTTCATGTGTGGGCCAGCCGCGTGAGATGGTTAATCTGTTCTGCGTCCCCATGAAAAATATGAGCACGTCTCGACGCATTGAAAAAGCGCTGGATCGCTTGCGTCAGAGATATGGCGTTTCAGGGGGACTCACATCAGAACCTAAAGTTATGGCGGTGCGTAATGGTCCCAAGGTCTCATTTACCTCGACCTCTTTAAAACTATTTAATGAGGATCTAAATACCCTGGAAGTTTTTGCGTATGCTCACGATGAAGTTGAAAAGCTCTCTGGGCAACTTCTGATTGACACTGCTAATCGTTTGCCAAGTTTGCTGAAAAGAAGATACTTAGACTATCTAAATAAACGGAATTTAAACTTGAACTCTCCCGGTTTCGACTCGCTGCGTGATTTTGTCGTTCACGAGCTTAATACTATGACATCGGACTACGCTCAAGCGTTTTTTAAATCGGACGAAAAAGATGGGTCCCGCGAGTCCACGGGTGGGACTAAGAACGTGAGGGTTCGACAGGTTGCTTATGGGAGACAAAATGATCCCCAGGCTGTGACCGGGCCCCGCTCTAGGTTTTTTGACATGGACAAACGCGAGTCAAGTTCTTCCAGTGTACCACGTGGTGAACATGGTCGTTTGAGCAAGCCTCCCCCGATTTGTTTCTTTTGTAGTAATGTTGATCAAAGACATTTCTTAGCTGAATGTGAAAAGTTCAAGGCACTTAATCCCAGAGCTAAAAGGCAAACAGTTACGGATGCTAAAAGGTGCTTAAATTGTTTGTCACTTGACCATTTTGTGCGTAATTGTGCGTTTCCTTCTAAATGTCGGATCTGTGGGCCGCAATGTCGCAACAAACACGCTGGCGCCCTTCATGAATGTTATGAAGGGGTTAATCTCGGGGCCGCTGACAGGGTAGACCAGGTTTCCCGTCCTATTCCCGCCCCTAGAACTAATTGCCGGGTAAGCCAGGACTATACTTGCCGTAAACTTAATTCTGTTGATAATGGGGTGGTCCTGCTTCGCACGAGTGCAGTCAGAGTCATTAACCCTAACACGGGCAAATCGACTTTGGCTTACGCTCAACACGATACAGCTTCACAGGTGACGCTTATATCTGATGCCTTAAAAACTGAACTGGGGCTAGAGACTAACTCCGACCCGAATGTAAAAATTCGCACTTTATCGGATGAAACTGTGGACTGTAAAGGTCGCACCGCCTTTAAACTCGAATCGCTTCATACCGGTGAAAAATTCGTAATCGAAAATGCGTTGGTTGTTCCACAGTTTTCAGATGACGATAGCACTTTGCCACACTCCGTGGATGTTACTGAATTAAAACACTTTCAAGGTACGCATGTCCCGGTTGCTCCGGAACGTAACCGCATTGACGTTCTAATTGGACAGTCTGATAAGCTGCTTCTGACTGTCCTTGAGGAACGTGAAGGCGCAAGTCCGGAGGAACCAAACTACGTACTCACTCGTCTTGGGCCTATTGCTAGTGGTGGTCGAGTTTCTGCCTCCTCGGGTTCCCTGTCTGCCTTGAGAGTTCAGGTTGAGTCTTATGAAGATGCTGCTTGTGAATGTGTTAAATTGAGACATGAGGTTTCTTCTCTCAGGAAGACTGTGAGGGAATACGAGAGGCAGGACGAGGCTCTGCAGCCATCGCTTAATGACGAACGTGCTAGAAATCTTGTTGAAACACGTATTAAAGTCTCAAATGGGCGTTATGAAATGCCAGTACCCTTTAAATCGGAAGTTCTTGAAGCGCTTCCAAATAATTACGAGAGCGCTCTAAAACGCACCTTGTCTTTGCGCCGTAACGTCGCTAAAAACCCTAAACTTAAACAAATTTTACTGGACACTTTTGCGGAGTTGCTGCGTGAGGAGTGGTTGGTTGCTGTTGAAAGTAATTCGCTTGATGTTCAAGCGTGGTACTTGCCGTTTTTTGTTACTGAATCTGCTAAACCAAGAGTGGTCTACGACGGTGCGGCAGTTGCGGAGGGTATGTCTATTAATCAGGCCGTATTGGGAGGTGAAAATTTGCTAAATGGTTTGGTAGAGGTTTTAATTCGTTTTCGCTTGGGTAGATATGCTTGTGTCGCTGACATCAGCAAGTGTTTTTTCCAGGTAGGGATTCCTTGTGACCAGCAGGATTGGTTTAGAATTGTTTGGTATGAGAATAATGATTTGGATCACGGGAAGCCACAGGTGTTTCGTTTTACCAGGCATGTCTGGGGGATCAATTCAAGCCCTTATGTGGCATTGCTTGCTCTTAATCGTTTAGTTGAGGAGAACCCGAGTAATGCTTCCAAGTTAACATTAAATGCAATTGAAAATAATCGCTACATGGATGATATTTTGCTTGCTAGTACTCTTTATCTGATCTTGAAATTGTTGCTAAAGAAAGCATTGACCTTATGGAAAGCCGTGGATTTAATTTGCGTAAGTGGGTTTCCAACTGTCATGCTAAATCGATTTTGTTGAAAGTCCCGCGTTGTGATCTTGCGTCTTCAGTGAGTGAAATTGATCTGGGATTGCAACCTCTTCCTGATTCTAAGGCGTTGGGATTAGTTTGGAATACTGAGAAGGACATACTTTTGATAAACTTGCAACTTGCGTGAGTTTTGTGAGGCGTCTACTCGTCGGCAGATGGCGAGCCAGCTTGCGAGTCAGTTTGATCCCTTGGGAATGGCGTCGCCGTTCATCCTTGGGGCTAGACTGATTTTGCAAAAGGTCTCGATCTCCGGTGCTGACTGGGACGACGTTTTGCCGTTGGATGTTAAGGATAAGTGGAAAAAGTGGCTTTTGTCGTTGAATAAGTTAAATGACTTTTCCATTTCACGTAATTGTTTTGATGATTGTGGTAAGACGGTAAATACTGCTGTTTACCAGTTACATGGCTTTTGCGACGCATCCAATTTGGCCTTTAGTTGTGTTGTTTATTTGCGAAGAGTGGTGAATGGTGAATCACAAGTCGCCTTTGTTTTGGGTAAATCTAGATTGGTTTTGACACATCAGGCTAATTGGGTTATCGCGCGCAAGGAGTTAGAAGCGGCGAAGCTTTGCTGTGAACTTACTTCGAAAGCTGCGGCGGCGTTGAGTCATTTGAATTGCAGCGTCCATTTGTGGACTGATTCGCAGGTGATTTTGAAATGGATAACTAACCCTGATTTGCACCTTGTTCGCTTTGTTAAGCGCAGAGTTAATAAGATCTTGGCCTTTTTTGCGCCGGACGCGTGGAGGTATGTGAATACGTCCGCAAATCCTGCTGATGTTGGAACCCGCGAGAATGCTTGCAAAAATTCTGAGTCAATTAAATTGTGGATTGAGGGACCTGCCTTCCTCGTGGAGGGACAGGAGGACGTAAAATCGCTTAGTCCTGCTCCAGTTGTTCGTTTGGCTTTGTGTAAGGAGAATACGATCTTTGAGACTGACGACAAAATTCTTAAACTGATGCAAACTTCACGTGACCTTTATGCGCTAAAAAAGCGGTTTGCCTACTTGCTCGCCTTTGTGGAGTTAGTAAAAGCTAAATTTCGACGTAAACCATTTCGTAAGCCAGAGTTCGACGCTGCTTCTCTGGACCAAGCCTTTGTTGAGGCTATTGGGTACGTTCAGAGGCAGTGCTTTGGACCTGCACTTGAGGTGTTAAACATTGGTTCCGCGGATGACTTTGAAATTTTCATTAAACGCTTGCGCAATCTTGCTGTTAATTCTGAACAAACTCGGCAGGTTAATGAGTTAAAAACGTTGCGTAACTTGCGACCTTGTTTGGGACCGGATTCGATTTTGCGTGTGGAGGGTCGTCTTGAAAACGCCGACCTCCCCACGGATACTAAACACCCTATAATTTTGCCCAGCAGACATGCTTTGACACGTCTAGTTGTACTTTATGAACACTCGGACGCGGGACACGCTGGTCCTTCGTATACTCTTATGAAGACTCGGCAACGGTTTTGGATAATCCATGGAATTTCTAGTGTTAAGCGCTATCTAGCGGACTGTGCTAAATGCTCCCTTAAAAAGGCAAAACCGATTCGACAGCTGATGGCAGATTTGCCATCTTTTCGCGTTACTGCTGTGAATAATACCGTTTAAGTTTTGCGGAACTGATTATTTTGGTCCTTTCTTATTTAAACAAAACAGAAGCTAGTGTAAAGCTTGGGGCCTTTTATTTACTTGCCTGTGCACTCCTTGTATGCACATGGAGGCTGTCACGGGATTGGTCCTTGCAGGCGATGCAGAGGATTTGTCCAAACGGGGGGCCTACCGGTTGGGTCGGATTCACCGTCTTCATCCACAGTTGCGTGCTGGTAAGGAAATAGTTCGCAGGGCAACTGTCGCTGTTCCAAAGAAAAATGCAGCAGTTGGCGAAATCGAGTATATCCTTAGGGATATTTCCAAGATAGCCCCTGTATAGAGTGTTTTCTTTTGTTTACCTTTGTTGTTGCGTTTAAGTGTAGGCCTAAATATTGTTGTTGATTTTAAACTGTGCTAGAATGTGCTCTTTTTCTTGTGTTGTCCGTATCGCTCGAAATATATCCCGAATTATAAAGTCCTTTGCCGTATTGCTTCCCCTCCGTCACTCGAATCATTATTTGTTTTATTTATGACACTGCATATTTTAAAAGTGAATTTTTCGTTACTGCTCACGTTCATCATAATTAAAAAAAAAAACCTTTTTACTTATTGTTTGCACGTATCGGTGCTTCGGTGCTTTCTTTTGTGTTTTGTGTTGAAACTTCATTGTTGATTCATTTTCAAGGGGCCGCTATGTTACAGCACCGATCTGTTTTATTTGCCCCACTAAATTTTCGAACTCGGTTCTTTTATTTGGTTCTTATTTTGATGTGTTAGTCTGCGCGTCATTGTGTTTTTCAATTTTTGCACGTTTTGTTTCAACGCCTAATTTCCGGCGCAACGCGCAGCTCTTTTGCTTTTTTGCCGAGTTCTAGCGTTCAGTCACTCATTTCATTTTGGGATTCGAAGCAAACGGACGTTTTATTTTTTGTAAGCTTAGTCACACGGCATCGTTACTTTTATTTTGTTTCCCGGGTTAATTTTCAAATATTTTATTGCCGTGCCGTATAGATCTTTAATTTATTACAATTTTTTTTCAATAAACCTCTATCTACTGGACTTCAACTGCTATTTGTGGAAACAGCACGGACGGTGACGGCCCCAGTCTCGAATCGCTGGGGCAACCTAGGAAAGACCTATCTCACACTATAGTTACAGAGGGCGTCTGTAACACTGTTTAAATTCATATTAGGTTGACTTGATAATTGCTGTATTTTCTGATCCACATAGCAATCACGTCTTTTGTCTACAGTAGATGCTGAAAGCGGAAATTGCTTGGAACAGCGTACGGTACTTTTAACAATAGTTGTTATTAATGTTTTGTCAGTCGGAAAGTCAGCAAAATATGAATCAGATTAGGCCAGCTGTGAAAAAATAGATTCCGAGAATCCAAGCTCAACTTTGATGTAAAAACGAAATGTTGTGTGGCATGTAGTGGGTAAATATGTGTCAGAGTTTTTATGATTTTGCTAATTATCACTAAATAAATATAGATTTAGCATACTTCACATTTATCAGGACACTAAAATCATTAAAACAAGGTTTAAAGTAAAGAATTTGATTTTGAAGTGAAAACGTCAAAAAAAAGTAAGACTTTTATAGCTTTGATTTCGAAGTCAATTAGCGATCTTTTCATGCTTTTGCGCAAACGCAAAAGAGTCACTGTTTTATGCTTGTATTGACAAATAAAATTGAACTCGAACAGGCGATATAACAGTATAAGACTTGCGATTAATTAAAACAGAAATTTGAATAAACACTGATGAACTTGCTTTGGCAAAATACTTGTTTTTAGCTGTGATTAGTTGTAAGATCTAATATCTTCGACGGGCTAATAATTGTAGACTATACCGACAAATTTTATGCTTAAATTCAATAATCTGAAATTTTTTTCATCTGCAAAATAGAAAAAAAAAAGTCCAGCGATGTTGCAAGTCTGTTGTTATTCACCACTCTCTAATCAATAATCTTATATTTATTGTAAAGTAGAATGCAAGCAAAATCGAAAATTCAGTTTTGTTTTTATTATTGAGATAAATTTTCTACCGGACAATTTTCTGTGGACAGTATATTGACAAACATGAATACAAAAATGTTTGCTTTCTTTTTTACATCCTTTCTTGCATCCTCGAAATCCTCCATCATATGCCCTAACTATTTGTGGCTTGATTATAAAACTGTTGTAGATGGACCTTGGTCGTTTGTAATTGAGAGTGACATTAAAGCACCTGTGGTGAACCTTACAATTCGTAGAGATACTCAATATCGATGTTTGGATGACAATAAAGTTGAATTTCATACCAAAAGGAATGGAAATACTTCAGCAGCTCCATGGGTTCGCAACAAGTATGAGTTTCTTTGGCGTTTCTCTGGACGCTGTGAACTTGAATGCAATAGTCAAAATGTAACTTTGCAAGTAGCATATAAGAATAAACGCATCAATAGTACGTTGTCTCTGCTTGGAAACGTAACTTACTTGTATAAAAACTGCGACAAACTTTATTGGACAAATTGGATTGAAACTACAAACTGTAGTTCATCACGTCACTGGGATTACGTTAGATATTGCGAGGACTGCAACGGAGATGAAGTTGATGAAAAACATTGCGATGGGAATTCCACAATGCAAAAAGACTGCCAACCAATTTGGAGTGAATGGATTGAAGTAGGACCTTGTGTTGTAACTGGTTGCAGCCTTACAACTGGAGAACGTAAAAAAAGAAGAGAGTGCTTGTATAGTGATGGTAGTGAAGCAATGAACTATGACTTGTGTTCCAATAATTCAGCAATAGTCACGGAACAATGCAACAGTGTGAAACTTCCATCTGACTGCAAACAATTTTCGATCAATATCTCGGACAACACTGGTGTGTACATCGGTGTTGGTTTGTTTTTCACTATTTTGATTTCATTGGTTTACTGCTGTTGGAGAAAAAAACAACAAAACATTGCGGATCGCATCAAACACTCGAGTACCAACATTCCCATTGTTATTGAACACCATGTCTACAACCAAATCCAACACAACACAAATTGGGATGGATACCTCAGCTCACTAGAGATATCAACATTACCTAATGATAATCGACAGCCCATTATTGAGCAACCAGCACCAAGTAACCACCCAGCACAACCAAACAACGAATCATCCACGAGCAACCAAAGCACCAAATATCTTCAACCACAAATGGCTACCGCATCGTTTCTTCAACATGGTCAGTCGTCTTCACCTGATGGATCCGAAGCCCCCATAAGTTTGGGTGATCAAGGTCCGCAAATGGAATCAGCATCAGGAAGCACTAGTTATGTTAATAAAGTTAAGATTTCTTCTGTAGATGGCTATGAAGTCCCAATGAGACATGTAGCCAAAGTACTTAGCGAAAATCCACTACCCGCCGACAATGCTGGATACGTTGTATTTGGGGCAATCAATGAAAAGTAACTGTTTGTGAACAGATCATAGCGATAAGCATAGAGCCATATTCATTTTAACTACAAAAAATTGATTTTGACTTTATTTTAGCCAGATTTTGACATAAACCGTATTGGTTTTAATTGGGCTACAAATTCAAGTCCTGTAAATTAGTGTGAAAAAAGTAACTTTTTTTCTCTTTTCATTAACAGCATTTACGGTAGATGAACATTTTTAGTCAATCTTTAATCAAAATACCTAAGCGATGCAGAAAAAAAAACAAAAAACTGTGCCCAATTCCATGTCCATTACATTTTTTATAATTGCAAATTTTTGACTTAAACTGTCGTTAAATTTTGACAAATTTTTGACCTCGTTTGTTCTTGAATTTCATTGGAGAATAAATTGACTAAATATCACTTTTACGTAGTAAAAATTTGTGCTGTGTAAAAGTTATGTCAATTGCCAAAGCTGTATAAACAAAAGAGTACATTTGTAAAATTTCAAACATCCGCTTATTTAATTGCAATATACGGTAGCGTGTACTGAAATTTGAGGTTTTGATTTTTGAATTTGGACATGTTGCTCTAAATTATTTTATTCATGTTGAGGTTGGTATTCTTAATTTGTTCTTCATTAAAAAAAAAGTATCGTGTATTGTTTTTCTAAAAAAGTTAACCCAGGCAATTTCATTGTGACTTACTGCAACGATTTACAGAAGTTTGAGAAGCAATACTTCATTTAAACATGTATGAAACTGCGCATGAAGTTTTGATTGTTGCTTAAATATCCAAAAGAATAACGAAAAAACAACTTTGTTCGCTTTTGAAAAAGATATTTTGATCACAGACAATTTTGACAAATTATGACCAAGCCTAAATTTTAGAGTTGTAAAATTTACATAACTGACTCCAGAGCCCCCAAAAGTAATCTTAGTATACTTTTGATGATACAATAAATCCCTGAAAACTTTTTGACTAAATTGACTTTTGCAGGCTCTAGTGATAAGTTTTATAAAAATTTGGCAATTTTTTCAATAAAGAAGGCAGGGGCAAACCAATCCACTTTTACAAAGTTTACGTTAGTTTAAAAACACTATTAAACAAAACAAATGTGATTAAAAACCACAAAGCGCATATCAGCACAAACTTTATTCCCAATAGCATTTTTATTTTGTTTGAAGCGTTTTGGGCGCATTTTCTAAATGGCCCTCTTCTGCAAATTAAATAGCAGTTTACTGAAGCTTTAAAATTTAGTAACGAAAGGTTATCAAAATATTATTAGCAAAACACAAATGTTACAATATTACAATCACCATAACTTCATGCATTTGACATTGTGACCTATACGTTATACCTTTTCCATATTAAAATCAAGTCAAAAAATAAAAGAGAAAAAAATCAAGCTACACTATAACGTAACAATACTGTACCTTGTACAGTCGCGTAGCCAGGATTTCGCAAAGGGGGGGTTGGGGGGGTTTGGAAGCTTGAAACAACTGTAAACGAACTTGACCCAAATTTTCATCAGTCTTAAATTAGATTGAGGCGGTTTTTTTGTCAAAATTAGGTGATCTCCAAAGAAAAAAAAGTCTTCACTAAAGTTCAAACGTTTTTTCCCGCCGAAATTAAGGGACCTTCAAAAAAAAAAGATCTTCACCGACTTTGGGTGAGCTCTAGGTAAAAAAAATCCACAATTCTGGTCCAAATAACGGCAAATCCTTTACAGCTTCTGCTCCCAAATCCCTTTGGGGGGGCTGTTTTCATTTTTGGAGCAAAAATCAGCCTTAAAAGCACTAAAACGTGCTATTTTGCATACTTTTCAGGCCAATTGTGGGGGCTGTAGGCCCCCCTCCCCCGGCTACGTTACAGACCTTGTATATGGTACAATGTAGACAATTAGACACACACACACACGAAATAGATCTTCAAAATACATTCAAAAGAAAAGAGCAACTGTTGGCGTATAATTGTGAATTCAATCATGGTGTTAGTTTTTTTATCAATAATGCTTTCTGTTGTTTGGTTTCATATTCACTGTGACAGTTTCTAATTACTTTAAACGAACTATCATCCAAATTACAATTTCGACAAGTTTATCAGAAAGAAATGTGTTAATTTATGGCACTTTTGGCGGAGTTGGAGTTAAGCTGCTAGTGTTCTCTGGCTCTAGTCACCAAGTGGAGCGTTGACATACCAATATATGTCGTGTTCACATCACGTGAACATTGTAAATTTATGGACCACATTGGATTTTAAAGCAGCAGGAGTTTTGGATTTTAGATTGAAATATGATCCAGTTTTTAGCGAGGTGTAATAAGTAAAATATTTTTTGCAGGCGATTTTATGCTTTTTTTCTTTTTAACCGTGTAGAAATTAACAATATTATTTTAAACTACAGCGTAGCTACAACTAATGACGTCATAAAATGCGTCGTCCATATTTGATTCATTTTTATCAACAATGATGTTATGCGGTAAAAAGCTAGTCTGATCTTTGTGTCTCTATGCATTTTCTTGTCTACATTGTGTTGCTGTCAGTGGCGTACACAGGATTTTTCAATGGGGGGTTCAAAAGTGACATCAAAAATTTGGTCGCAATCTATACTTTGGCAATTAAATAACTTAGTGCAGTGTCACAAAAGGGAATCAAAGTCACACAGTGCGTACCGGTTATGCAAATAAAACTTTTCAAACAAAAAACAATCAAGCATTAGGCATACATCTATACCTAACATCATAAAGTTTGCAACTGAACGATCAAGAAAAAATTGCTCAAAACAAAAGCTACAAAAACGCATGTAATTATAAACAGTACAAAGTTCCCAGGTGCATAGCGAGAAATCCGCCAGAGGCACGGGGGTCTGGGGACGGAGCCCCCGGCGCTTGAAAATTTTGCATTTTTTAAAAATAACTTAATTTTAGGGCTTTTTGAAAAAAAATAATGCTTTTAAAACGTAGCATAAAAATTGGTAGTACAAACCTGATCAAACTGTTTGCATAAATGGGCTATGTGGGCAGTGGCTAATGGTAACACTTTAGTCCTTTAATTTACAAGCCGGTAAATCACAAAATCATACGTTGAAAAAACTCACAAGCATTTATATTCTGCAGTTTATAGAGTAAGACAGTTGGGGATAGGGAGGGGGAGACTAATGGAAAAAGAGTTGAGTGGAAATACGGATTAATTAACAAATACTAAAACCCCATCTCCATATTTTTGACGAAACAAGTGCTAAGTATTTTTAGCGGTTAAATTTACTAATTTGGACAATTTTTTGAAGTTGTTATTGCTTTGTAAGTTCTATCTTTGATAAATTAACCCCCCCTCCCAGAAGAAACTCCTAAGTGTTTCAAAAACGGCTTTGAATCATGTTGGAGTCCATGTCATTCCAAAAAAAAAACAGGCTTAGAAGTGCTAAAAACATAATATTTTCTTTATTGTGCATTTTAATCGACAGACCAACTGGGGAGTTTGAACCCCCAAACCTCCCCCTGCGTACGCCCTTGATTGCTGTTATCTCTCTTTTTCGGTTTATTGTTCTATTCCATGCGTTGGTTAATGTACTTAAGAATAGTTTTGAATTTGTGTACTATGTAACTTCATTGTACTGTTGCATATTCCTGCACGCTATAATTTTGCGACGTCGATCATGCATAGGACAATTTTTTGTTGTTATTTGCACTTTTGCTGGTTGAGATATCCGTTAACCAAATAAGGCACTATGACGCAATTTATTTTAGTTTGCATTCTTGCCTTTTATGTACTTTTATTCATTAGTATACAAATTCAATTGTTTTAGTTGACAACCATCTTCGAAACAGGACGACGAATTCAAACTTGAACTCAAAAAATTCGGTTGTTTTGCCGAACTCGAAGTTGAACTCAAACTAGAAAAAGCATTTTAACTCGAAACTTGATCTCGAATAAAAATCGATCGAGTTCGCAGCCCTGCTTGGAAGCGATTTAAACCTTAAAAAAATGGTTTATTTGGGAGCGGCCTTATTCTCAACAAAAAAGAATTAACTACACATTATGGCTATCCTGGGCTCCATTTTCATTTTGCTTACAATTCTTGTGTTGAGTTTCGAACTCGTGGTCTCTGCAAGCGCTCGAGTTAGTGAGAGGTGATGCGCGCGGCACGTCTTGCTTGTTGCGGGACTTGCGGTGATTACAAGCTCACTCTTCGTTTGCTTATTTGATTTGATTTGATTTGCAACTTAAAAACTTGGTTTTTGGTTAATAGAATACAGTTGCTTTCTTTAGTTTGTGATCATGATTTATTTATAAGAAGCGCAGTTTTTGGTTCTAGCTTTAAGTTTTAAAAATAAACAAAGTCAATTAGCGACAACATTCTCTTTTTCGTTTAAAAGTTTCGTAAGTCTAAATTATCTTAAATAATAAAACTTTACTGTAAACTTTAACTTGAGGAAAAACTGTCGTATAATTTTGACGCTTTTCCTTTTACAAAATTCGTCAATGTTACCTGTTTAAAAAAATATTTGCAGCAGCGTTGCTTTCAAATAATTGATGGGTCATCGTTACCGTTACGTAAAAAATTGTTAATTAATTCGTCAATTAATAGGTTCAACCCTTAAACAAGATTTTGGCATCAGCTAAGAAACTGAAATTGCGGTAATTCAAATATTTGTTTTGGTGTCACGATTTTGTTTTTTTCGTAGTCCTAAAGTACAAATTTACAATTAACAACTGCAGTTCTCATTTTTGCACTTTATTATTATTCTGCTTTGCGTGCTGTGCTTGCCTTTTGTTTTCTCGGCAACCTTTACTAAAACCATTATAACCCACCTTGGTTGTTGCAGAAATAACAGTCGAGATTAATACCTGATAGCACTGGTACAAATTCACGGTGCATATGTTTATTTGTTGGTTTGTTCAGTGTGACGCAATAATATCAGATCAAACCTGATGTTATTATTGAATACAAAATATTACGGAGAAAAACCAATTGCTTGAAAGTTAACTGTTATCGCCTTCGATAACGTAAATTCGGGGTTCAAATACCGTAAGAGACAAATCGGTAGAAACGTTGGCGGTGTTCTGCGACCGATGCATAAACGATTTTTAAGAAAATGATAGCCATTATTGGGTTGACTTCCAAATGTTTAAAACAACATTGGTTGTGTTGACTGTTGTAAGATGTTTGGCTCCTCGCAGTTGGTTGAGTGATCCCTAACGCAAACACTATAGCAAAACCATTTTCTGTAACCAAAATGCCAAACAATCAACTTTTAATTTTTATCTCGAGGTATTTAGTCGTTTCACTTGTCTAAACTACTCCTGAAAACTCCTAAATCTTTGGTTGCGATTTCTTAATGTTGAAAAGTAATGAATTTATCATTGAAATGCCAAATAGTACGATCATTTACTCTCTAGTTCTGTAACTGAGCACAATTGTGAACTCTTTTAATTCAAAATCTTTACTCCTTGCAAGTAAGCTACGTCAAAGATATCAAAAACAAAAAAAAAATAAAAAAGAAGTAAAGTTTTGTGTTCCAAATGAGAATCGAACTTGTATCTACCAATCAATGTTAAGCTGTTCTGCAAACGTTAGTTCACTTTTGGTACAATCTATAAAGCTAAGTTTTCTGATTGATTGATGTATATTTTTATTAGGGCAAGGGCAGGTTAGTTGATACATATTTTAGAGAAAAAGCGATTTTTCATAAACTACTTGGCAAAGAAGCATAAGTTTATATGCATATGAAAGCTAATTTATAGGGCTAACTTTTCATAAAAGTTTTGGGTTTCTTGTTTTAAAAGAATTCAATTTATACGTCTCTAAGTAAACCTTTCCAAATTGTATCAACTAACCTTTCGAAAAGGTTAGTTGCTACAACCATGAGGTTAGTTGATACATGTAAGATTTCTATTGATTTTAGCCAAAGTTGCCAGATATATCCTTGCAATGGCAACATTTTTAACTTCTACAAGCTAACAAGGTAAATATAATAGACTTTGGTAAAAAATTTTAATACCAGTAGTTTTATATTCTATGCATATTGCACTTGTAAGCATCATGACTGTATTCGTTCTGTAAAATTAGTGTAATATTGTTAGTAGCACATAACAAAACATTAAACCATTGACCACTACAGTATGCACTGTTTCATTCAGCAACGCAAAAAATCTTGCATCCAAACTTCCATCGAGTATTTTACAATATTGTTGATATGAACAGCCTAGTAAGCCAAATACCACTTGCTAAAATCAAATGAGAATAATTGCTCCTTCAACAAGACCTTTTTAAAGCAATGGGGCATGGCAACATCAGCAAAATGTCTGCTGCAGTAAAAGAATACGTAGATTCATTATTAATTATAAAACTCTGACTCTTGCAATCTTCTAGCTTTTGGGGGGGACTTTTTCCAGGTTTTGGAAAAAGTAGTGCAAATATTCCATAAAAATTGCGGCACTGGTCTGGCCTGATGGGTTTGCTTTCCCAACACAGTTCATCTACGAAACAGTAGTTTGCAAACTGTAAAAACAATCCAATACAAAGACCCAAAACAATAATCTTGCTAATGCAGGTTAGTTGATACAGTGTCTCAACTAACCTACAGGTGAGTGTATCAACTAACCTTTTCTTTAATTGTCAGGAAACATGCTTGCCTTTGTGCCAGCACAACACTAGGGAAAACTTTTTGAGTTACCGATTGCTGGCTTTATTCAAGGTAGTAACTCTAGCACATTAGTTAATAGTTTACTTCATTTCAAATTTTCGAAATAAATAAAATTGTAATTCTGCTCAAAATTGCTTCAAGCACAATATTTTTAACTTTAGTTTTTCATTTTTGAACTAAGCAACCAAATTCTTCCAAACCATCATGCGATAATTTTTTTGCCACAATTCACCAACTGGTGGCGGTTTTTCGCCAAAAGGTCATTTATTTTTCTTGGTTTGCGGTTCGTATCAACTAAACCTTTGTATCAACTAACCTGCCTCTGCCCTACTATTAATATTATTATTTTTAAAAAGTGCCTTGTATTTTGTTTTGCTTTTACTTGCTGCACCTTTCCCCTTTTGTCGAGGGAGAGCGAAGGTGGCGATAACCTTTGGAAGAGTCCGTACCCATTTGGAGTGACCAATATTATTACCGAGTTTTGCGTTCGATTTTAAATTTCTTTCCAGTTAAATATTAGAATATGAAACTTAATTATTTCAATCCACCAAACAAAGATTTTATTGCAAATGCGTCAATTAGTTTTTTGTCACGGAAAAGCTAGGGTGCGATATCCTGTGGACAAGTCCACACCCATTTGGAGAAACCACTTATCAAGTTTTGCGTTTGATTTTAAATTTCTTTCCAGTTAAATACTATAATTTGACACTTATTTGAAGCCACCCAGCAAAGATTTTACCGTAGATGCGGCTTTTTCAAAACGATGCACCAACCCTGACTGAGATTGGAGTTGAACTTAGACTGTAAAAACGGCATTTTATTCCGCCAGGCTACGCTGCTGGTTGCAATATTATATTACTGCTGTTATGTATACAATGCTAGTTTGTAAATGTTCAATATATCTTTTGTTCATAAAAATCAAAACATTTTATTTACTCTTTGTCTACAGAACCTTATATGGTGTTTTGCGACTTCCGTTTGTAAACAATTGAGTTGTTCCAATTTTGCTCAGTATGCCACCAAAGTTAAATATTTTTCGAACTTATTAATTTGGACTTTTAATTCAAACCTCCCCCAGTCCTAAGCAAAGTTTAAGTTGGACATTTGCTGACGCGAGGTGTGTTATTTTTGTGGGGCGTAAACTGTATTAATTCACAGCATATAAATTTAACATCATTGTGGTGTATCATTATATCATTCAGTACATCACCAAACACCAAGTCAAGCCTTTCATTATATTAGTTTTATTACGACAAAGCGTGTGATGAATTTGCGGGCACTATCTACTCGTCATACGCCTGCGGTCAACACAGCTTCTTTTGAAGAAATCTTGCAACCGTAGCAAGCCGTTGCAGAGTTGTAAGTCGGCCTGGGCTTTTCGGATCGGGTTCGGGCCGGATTCGGGCCAGGTTCGGGCCTAAAGTTGACAAAAATTTCAAGCTTAATTCAGGCCTTAGATGTACTTTTTGTCTTAGATGCTCAAAAGTATAATTAAAACAATTTGGCAACATTGCTAAATTTTTCAGACCTAACTTAACTTTCGTTTTTTTCGGGCAAGATTTGGGCATCAAATTAATTTTCGGGTTCGGGCCGGGCTTATATTTTCGGGTTCGGGCCGGGTTCGGGCCTGAACTAGTTGGCCCGTTTACAACTCTGAGTCGTTGGCAACACTCTGCGTCGGATTAGATCGGCCCAAGAACCTTTAAACCTCCCGCTCCAGTGAAGAACGCCTTACTGCTCAATCAATTAGTCTGCATCACCAAACATTCAAACTGTAATTTATCAAGTGCTATTAATTTGATAGAAAATTTCATGGTTTGTTCGTTGAAGCTGTCTCTTCGTCAAAACAAAATTAAATTCTTTAAAATCACTTTACAAATGAATACTGTAATAAAATTGAAGCAATCAAGTGAAAAAATAACAAAAGATGAGGTACAGCTTTTTATTTCGTTTTTGTGGTAAACTCGACTCTGGACTTTTGTGCTTTTGCGCAATAATGATATTCAAATGTTGCAGTATTTTTTAAATTTCTAAAAATATTAAAAAGTATCAATATTTTTAAACAGTAGCCCCCGGAGAGGTTGAACGAAACGACACGTTACAGCTTTCAGCTTATAGACTAAAAGCGAAACTACAACCGTTTGGCTAAATCTAACAATCGGTTTGCGCAAACCGATTGAATACAGCTCCATTGCTTGATATAACACAAGACGCAGTTCTGCTCAAAATTTAAGACCAGCTTAAGAACAATGCCAGCCTTAACCATGAACAAAAAAATTTAGAACACAAGCTAGTACAACGCATTTACATTTTCATTAATTTATTTCCATTAGTCAGATGAGTTTTCTTGGCATTTTTTACGTTGCCATTGTTGATTCGTTCAACAGTAATCATGACCTACAACAAAATACAACTGTCTTTCAACCAAACCAGAATGAATTTGGGTCATTTTATTATCCACTAAAGTTAAGTACCAAATAACAGCAAATGAAGCTGAATGTTCGTGAAAATTTAAGAACAGCCAGTTTTATCTCAAAATTTATTGGTTTTTGCAAAAAAAAAAAATTGTATATGTTTTTTTTTTTAATTTGTGGCGTTGTTGTAGCCAGAGTTGTATATCGGGCCGGGCTTTTCGGGTCAGGTTCGGGTTTGGGCCGGGTTCGAGCCGGGTTTGGGTTTAAAGTTGACAAAAATTTTAGGCCTAATTCGGGCCTGAGATGTACTTTTTGTCTGAGGTGCACAAAAATATAATCAAAATAACTTGGCAACATTGCATAATTTTTTAGGCCTAGCTTAACTTTCGGGTTTTTTAGGGCATGATTTCGGCTTCAAATTAGTTTTCGGGTTCGGGCTTAAATTGTCGGGTTCGGGCCGGGTTCCGGCTTGAACAAGTCGGCACGTTTACAACTCTGGTTGTAGCAATCATTTCAAATTCCTCAGCATTGTTTGAGCAGACGTTTGATGGTTTCTCATCCAGTAAAATCAGTTAATTTGCTCCTGATAGTTAGTAAATAGGACAATGGTAAAATACACGAGCTAGAGCTTGTTTTTCTACGATATTACCGAACTGAAGTGGATAGACAAGCGTACTTGTAATATGGTGTTTACCGATAGATGGCAGAAACGTATAAATACAGTATTTGTGCTGTTGTACGTGGTTTTTAACGTATTCAACTTCAATAAAATTCTCGGCTACTACTAGATAAACTTGACTTTGATCGTCATGTTTTTGGTAAGTTGTTAGTTATTATGAGTTAGGTTTGTTGTTTATTGATACAAATATCTAAACAGATTTTCAATAGCTTCTAAATTTAATTCAAACAACTTGTGCAAGATAAAAATATAGTATTGCGAGAACGAAACCGGCCAGTTGGTCGAGAAGTAACGTGTTTGTCTCTAAATCGGGAGGTCTGAGGTTTAAATTTGGGACCGGCCAAACTAGACACAGTGTTGCCAACAGCTCGCCACCACTGCGACATTTTTTTGAAAGGAACTGTGTTGCCGGGTGGCGCAATGACGCAAAGATGAGCCTCACAAACTCCTAAACGCTTAGTCGTAATACAGCGAGTATAATGGATGATTTGATTTGGTTGATGCTAAACGCACTGACGGTTTGAAAAACTTCTGCAAAAAGGGCGTTTACGATTATGAAAAGCTTTTAAATTTTGACGATATTGATGTTTTTATTATGGTGTGTTTGTGAGTGCCGATGTGTGTCGTGAGACTTTTTGTGCATCCTTCAAATGAAACTATATTAAAAAATTGGTATTAGCCCATTGTAATTACAGCGCAGATTGAAATTGATATTTCGAAGAAAAACCAGCTTGAGCTATTTGTAATTACTGGATTTTTTTCCAACTGCATTAGATTTAAACTTTCCCGATGAAATATTGTTACTACGCCAAAACACGGTATAAACCGAAACAAATAGAGAAAAAGGACCTCGTAATTAAAATGTTAGTTAACAAATAGCTCCAGTTTTTTTCCAATCCAACAAAAGATGATACTTGACTTGTTTTCCACCCAGGACAAATGGTTCAGTTGTGCAACTTAACAAAACTTGGGTTCAGAAACTCACATTTCATAATCTTGATTTTAGCGATGTGATTGCACTGATTCAGAATACGTACTATTTCAGTCTGTCAGTAGGTAAACACCAAATTGCCCAGAATAATTTTTAATCTGCAAGCAATCTATTTCAGTTCATATTGAGTTGGTTTGAGAATTGCTGTATTTTGTGATTCATAGTAGTTATGTCTTTTGTCTACTGTAGATGCTGAAAGCGAAAATTGTTCAGAACTTTTTGCGGTAGGTTTAGCAGTAGTTGTTAATCGATGTGAATATTTTTCGTCAGTCGGAAACTCATCAAAATATTAATCAGATTAGGCCAGTTATGCAAAAAATAAATAGATTCCGAAAATTCAACGTTAACATGTAGTATGGCATATTGTATGGCAAGTTGTGGGTAAAAATGCGCCAGAGTGTTAATGATTTTGCTCATTGCCACTAAATACATAGATTTAGCATAATTCACGATCATCAGACCACAAAATTCGTACAAAGAGAAGAATAAGTGAAATAAAACAAGGTTTAAAGTAAGGAATTTAATTTTGAAGGGGAAAGGTAAAAAAAGTTAAAAAAAAGTAAGAATTTTATTGTTTTGATTTTGAAGTCGATCAGCCATGTTTTCATGTCATTGCGCAATTGTAACAAAGTCACCACTAATTTATGTTGTTATAGACGAATTAAAATTACCTGGGACAGACAATATAACGGTATAAGACTTGCAAGAATGGCAGTACGGCACGGTATGTTAAGAATTTGCGTACTACGTATCTCGCACCTTTAACCGTACCGTACTTCAGTTCGATTTTTGAAGCGTATCGTACTTAGTTTTTTTGCGTACCGTACATTCAATCAATGTATAGATAAGCAACGACCCATCAGTGACATATGCCACTTATGTTGACTGAAGTCAGGTTTATTAAAAACAAAGATATCGAATAGGCTTCTACCACTATGATATTTGTATTTTCGCCTATTTTTGAACAGCAAAGATATCTGCATTTGTTTAGTAGGTCAAATTTATTTTAATGTACCGGAAAGTGTTTAGTGTCGACATTCACGAAGCATTATTGCAATGCAATTTATTAATACTTTTCTCCTCAATAATGCAAAAAACCGGCGCAATGTGCGAAAACATTGGGATTTTTAAACCACTGCGCATTCAGCTGAAGTGTCACAGTTGTTTTCGTTCAGATTATTCTTCAATTAATGACTTGCCGCTATAGTTCGAGCTCCTACATCAGGCAATTTTTAGTTATGACATAACAATTGGCCATACGTGTGACTGTGATTTGTGACATCATAATACAATTATAACGGCAAATTAGAAGACTATAGACCGGTTTAGTGGCGTGTCACAATGCCCATTGTCTGGTTCTTACTGCAGATCGTAGTAAAATTCGCCCATTTAAATCAATGGTAAAATTATTACATACACGCAACTTCAAACAACCACTGTAGGTTAGTGGGCGGCGTTTTTTGTTTGATTTTACTTTTATTTGAAGGGCCAAAGCTTCGTAATTCCATTTCAGGTTGTTTCCGGGAATAAAAGTCTTTATAAATGCGTATTAAACTCATTTTAAAAAGGGTACTATTATGACACAGAATAGCGTTTCGAGACAACTTCACAGGATATACTGTACAGAAAATCAATCGCTAAACAATCATAAACAGAGCGAAATGTGAAGTCAAGAACAATCTAAGACCAAAAAAAGGTCAACAACAATTTTAGAAATGAATGAAGGCTACAGCTCTAAATTAACAGCTCATAGTGTAGAAAGGTCAAAGCAAAGTAAATGATTTTGCATTATTTTGTGAATGCAAAATTAAAGTCGCATATACTGGCGTATACGGTAAGCGCGGCAGGGCCTGCAGGGATAAGGTCTAGGAGAGCTAAATCCCCCTACATCCAGTCCCATAGTAATGTCACTTATGATATTTAGTAGAGAAAAGGGGTTTTTAGACAAAAAATTGCTATTATGATAATTATTTCTTCCTTAAATTACACTCCGCCACGAGGCAGCACAAAACGCCTAAGTAAAACCAAAAGATGCCTAAGTAAAACCGAAAAAAAATTCTTTGAAATTTTGGACCAAGATGTCAATTAAAGTCACCTTTTTTAAACAAACGTATCCAAAATTTTTGAAGGCGGGGCGAATGCGACGCCAAAAAAGCCATTAGATTGATTTATTTGACAATATATTAGCAAACGAGAACGAAGTTAGCTAATTTTTGTCTGAAAATAGAGTGGAAACCCCTATTTTCAGTAAAAATGGCCAAAAATTGGGCAGCGAAAGTATTCCTTTTCTGAAAAATTTTCTGCTCCACTCTTTGAAAATTCTGGGTGCACCACTGGGCTGGATTGATGTTTTAGCGGGCACTCCACAAACAACCCAACCTAGTTGCCCTATTCTAAAAAATAAAAATATTACTAGCAGGGATCTACCTCTACTGTAGAATACCTAGGACGTACTTTAGATATGATGGTTACAGGTCATCACTGATAAAGTATTTAAAGTTTTTTAAAAACTACTTGTTAAAGCAAAAGTGTCTTTGCCAAAAAAGGGACTAAAACTTAAACAAAAAATATCATTACTAGGGTAGCGAGGCGCTCCAGTTTCGGACCTGGTCTCCTGACGCTCCAGCTTTGGACTGGACTCCTGGCGCTCCATGCACGTCCTTTGTGTAGGGCTTTTGACAGAAATTGAGACTAGTCGAAAAACTTGCAAAATGTGTGCCCAATAAATAAAATTAGAAAACTTAACAGTTTTCCTTTTCGTCAGGGTTAGGGTCAACTTGCCCAACTCCTCCTCCATCGAAGAATCTGGCTGTTAGCTAGCCACATTGCTTTAGACCATTGTTCCCGCAGAGGAACAAAATAAAGTGAACATAAATAATATTGCCTGAAATTCTCCTAATCTTCTTTCGAAAAACTTGACTTCATACAGTGATTAGTTTTGATTATAAAACAAGCTTACCTGCAGCGTGATTCCCATTTTGAAGCCAAATTGCTATTCTTAGGAAATCGGTTGAATTTGCAACTACTTCTTTCGCTTGTATGATCGCATCCTGGTTCAAAACACAATACCATGTTACACTTTTATCCTATATGCCTGTCGCAACTCTGCTCAGAAATATCACATGTCATTAAATAAGCGTTAAAACGCTATTTTACGGTGCAAAAGTGCCCTTTTCAAAATGAGTTTGATACGCATTTACAAAGACTTTTATCCCCGGAAATAACCTGAAATGGAATTACGAAGCTTTGGCCCTTCAAATAAAAGTAAAATCAAACAAAAAACGCCGCCCACTAACCTACAGTGGTTGTTTGAAGTTGCGTGTATGTAATAATTTTACCATTGATTTAAATGGGCGAATTTTACTACGATCTGCAGTAAGAACCAGACAATGGGCATTGTGACGTGCCACTAAACCGGTCTATAATGATGACTTGAGAAAAGTTTAGACCAGGAGTTTTTAACCGGGGGTAAACTTAACCCCTGGCGGTAAATTTTCTGAATATAAGCTCAAACAAACTTCAATTTTCAGTATCAAAAACGTGATAGTGTTGCACTGGATCGCCGTTGCGCCGTATTTTCCTTGCCCAAAAAAAGAGCAGCTCCGAATATTAATATTAAGCCGACCAAACCTGCGAAAATATGCGGGAAACTCGCAAAAAAACCTCAAAACCTGAAGAAAATTTTTTGTTTCCGCCTGAAGACCTTGTTTTTCAACTCACCTCAAGAATCGTCAAAATTAGTGTTTTACCGGAGTGGAGGCGCTATTTTTTGTCGGAGATTACCGCAGCACTCGCAGAAATTACGGACCACCAACAAAATGAGGGTGAATCTTTTTTCATTTGGCAATGGGTAAACAAGACAAGAAAAATTAAGAAACCCTGGCCTAGGCTGAGTGCACGCTTGGCACGGACGCAGGAATCTCGGCCGCACGTTGCACACTAAACGTTTAGTAAGCAAATTCAAACAGCGTACAAACGTACCGTAGCAGTGCCATTACAAAAAAGGCGTAGCGTACCAGCGTACCGTGCTTATCAAAATTGAGGCGTACCGTACTGCCATCCTTTAAGACATGTATTTGATTGAAACATAATTTCAAATGAACACTGATAAAGTTTCTTTGGCGAAATGCTTGCTTTTAGCTGTGATTAGTTGTAAGATCTAATACCTTCGACAGGCTAAAAAAGACTACAGGCTTTAAGTTCATGCTTAAACTGAATAATCTGAAATATTTTCTTCATTTGTACAAAAACGAAAGTCCAGTTATCTTGCAAGTCTGTTATTATTCATCACTCTCCAATCAATAATCTTATATTTACTGTACAGTAGGATGCAAGCAAAATTCCAAATTCTGTTTACATTTTCTTATTTAGGAAAATCTTCAAATAGGCAATTTCTGTCAAAAATGATTATAAAAATGTTTGTTTTCTTTTTTACATCCTTTCTGGCTTTCTCGAAATCTTCCATCATATGCCCACAATATTCGTGGCCTGAATATAAGATTGTCGTAGAAGGACCTTGGTCGTTTGTAATTGAGAGTGACAGTAAAGAACCTGTGGTGAACCTTACAATTCGTAGAGATACTCAATATCGATGTTTGGATGACAATAAAGTTGAATTTTATACCAGTCGGGATGGAAACACTTCAGCAGCTCCATGGAATCACAACAAGTATGAGTTTCTTTGGCGTTTCTCTGAACGCTGTGAACAAGAATGCAATAGTCAAAATGTAACTTTGCAAGTAGCATATAAGAATAAACGCATCAATGGTACGTGGTCTCTGCTTGGAAACGTAACTTACTTGTATAAAAACTGCGACAAACTTTATTGGACAAATTGGATTGAAACTACAAACTGTAGTTCATCACGTCACTGGGATTACGTTAGATATTGCGAGGAATGTGACGGAGATGAAGTTGATGAAAAACATTGCGATGGAAATTCCACAATGCAAGAAGATTGCCAACCAATTTGGAGTAAATGGATTGCAGTAGGACCTTGTGTTGTAACTGGTTGCAGCCTTACAACTGGAGAACGCAAAAAAAGAAGAGAGTGCTTGTATGGTGATGGTAGTGAAGCTATGAACTATGACTTGTGTTCGAATAATTCAGCAATAGTCACGGAACAATGCACAAGCAATACACTCCCAATTGAATGTTCAACAAACACTGCAAGCATGTACATTGGGATTGGAGTGGTATTAGTATCGATTGTCATTCTTTGTATTTTGCTTGCTGTTGTGCTATATCATCGTCGAAAATGTCGAGCATTTTCGAAAAATTCGAAACCGAATCAAATCCCGAATACGCATGAATTACTGGTTACTGAGTCAATCGCAATGGTATCGAATGGGTTCGGTAGTGAGCAATCAGTCGCACCAAGCCGGTATGATTGTGAACATACGCCGAGTTCACACGACTGCGAACTAAAACAAACGATTGAAAGGCCAATTTATGAAAATTTCCAGGCAAGATTTTCCGGGGCATATGAACGTGGGGAGCTGCTTGCTTCAAGTGCTCTTGAACTGGAACAATCGATCGTACCAAGTGAAAATGGGCTTGAACAATGGGAGAAGTTGGACGAATACGAGTCTTCCAGTTACAGAAAGTGAATACTCAAGATTAAGCCCTAGATAAGAATTTCATGTAATAATGTTACTACAGTATAAAAAATAAGGTAAAAGCTTCCTTATTAAATATTTATGGTTTTATAATAACAGTATTAAGATCGCTACAATCAACAATTACTTTACTAGTAGGGAAAAGCCAACTTCAGCTGGATGATGTCTATATGGGACCAATAAGTGATGCAAAACTCATTGAATCAAGTAATGTGATTATTGATGGCTAATTGGCAGAAAAAAAAGGGTTTGTTTGTAAGTATTTTGTCAAATTGAGCTACCGCAACGGGCCGACTGCTTTACTCCTATGGAAAATAAGCAAGCATAACGTGTCTTTTGCAAAAACGCAACAACCTATTTCCGGGTTCGAATCTCGAACTACTTTGTCCTAGACATTGTGTTGTTGTGTCCTTTAGAAAGTCGCTTAATTTACGAGTAGGGGTGGCCTAGCCTGACGAACGATTTGCAAACAGAACCCAAGACAAGAGTGCTTTGCGTTGGAGGTGTGGCATCCGCACAGTGCTTGGTTCACACGCATGAATGGATGAAGCAGAAAAGCATTAAATTAGTTTATTCATCTTGGACATAGCTTCTCAACGTTTGAGATTTTGAGTTACCGTGTACTTAACATTTTTTCATTGCTTTTTTGGTGTTTTAGCTTGTCATAGTTTTTGAATTATTTTGCAGCCAGTGGATACTTCGTTTATACAAGATATTTTATTACTGCAATTTCACAGAGTTGTGAACGGCCCGACTAGTTCCGGCCCGAACCCAAAAAGTCATTTGAAGCCAAAACCAGGCCCAAACAAGTCCGAAAGTTTGGAATTGTTTAAGAAATATGTGCGGTTATTGTTTAAATGCGGTCAAAATAAAACTATTTACTGCTCGTCGATTAGGCTGTAATAATCGTGTGATGCTTAAACTAAGTCGTCATTCACTGTTTTCAAGTTATTTCAATTACGTTTAGTTGCACCTAAACGGTTAAAATGCTAGGCAAGTACCTATGTTAAGCTCGAATTAAGCCCGACATTTTATCAGTCACAGGCCCGAAACTGACATGAAAAGCCTGGCCCAACTTATCACGTATTTTTGTAGTATCATCAGTTATAATAACTATGATTTATTTTCCACCGTACAGTACATAATGCAGAAGCTCACTCACTGCCATATTATTATTTTGTGACTTATCAATGCAAAATTCTCTCAAATTATTGCTATTCAGTAAAATCGAATTTCTAAACTCAGAAACCTTGTTTCGTCTTTTTCATAGTATAATGACTGCTTAATGCATCATAACTCACAACACGACATAACGACGGGAGACGTTCTGCTTTGGACGAATCCGCACCCATTTACAAATGGGCCACTTTGTTAAATTTTTGGTTGATTTGTACTTCCTTTTGAAGTAAATTTGCTGCTTGTTCGTAGACTCCAAGCAGAGCGCCTTATCTGAGGACGCAACAACGTGACGAGGGTACAAGTTAAACCCAGATTATGCAATCATAGTCGTCGTAGAAATAACGCCGTTGCTCATTTGGCCATTTTGTCATTACCATAGTATATTGATGTAAAAATTACGCCATTTTAATATGAATTTAATTGATTGAAGTAAAAAAAATTTTTTTCAAGCTGTGTACTTTTAAGCTCTAACACTATAATGTTGATAATATATTAATTGTGATGCTTTGACGTTTTGCAGGCCGAAGTTTTGATCGTTTTGCGTGGTATCTGGTCTAAAGGCTACTAGTGCGGAAGTCTAGAGTAAAGCCACCAGAATGGCGACTACTTAAAACAAACGAAGCGAAAAAGTTATCGTCTCTCAGGATTCGAACTTGCAGCCTTAAGATTACCGGTCAAATGTTCTAACACCATTTCAGCTTGTTTAAAGAAAGACTTTTAAAGATTTTACCGTGAAATTATGATACGGTAGTAGTCAGAGGTGGAGTCCTCCAGGACGTCCTTGGCATCGAGGACGTCCTCGAGGACACATTTTGAAGTCCTTGGCCTTGGCCTCGAAGCCTCAAGTCCTCGAAATCTGCCCTGTTTTCGGCTCGAGGACAGCACTAGTTTTTGAACAGTTGAAATTTTGTTGGAAAACGCCAGAAACCTCGTGCAAAATTTGCGAATACCTTTCATGTTTTCCTCATTTGGAGCATAGGCGTAGGCAAGGCCCCCCTAACTGAAATTTCACCAATGACAAAAATGTGACAAAAAAGCCTATTGTTTCTTCAGTTTCAGTTTATTTTTAGCATTTTTCGCTTACAACAGTATAACTAATTAACAATATTGAAGACCAAGGGCGCCGGGTCCCCCTCAGTTCAATTTTTGCCAGCCAATTTAAACGTATAACCCGGAGAAAATAGAGAGTTTTTGTCCAAAAAGGAGCTATCTTAGGCCCACATCTAGCCTTTTTGTGAACGTAACGTATTAATTAGGGCCAGATTTACCATAATATGACGCAGTACCAGCTAGGGGCCCCGAGCTGAAATCGTAAGATTTTTTTTGGTCTTCACCTATATTTGGCAGAAAGATGTTGCGAAAATTTCCAAAGTGCCTGGGGCCTAGCGTGATGTAAATCCGGCCCGGCAATAACATGGTTAGTAGAAGTAACCATCTATTGTACCATTTTTCAATAACAATTCAGTATTTCATCTCCAACTTCGCCGGTTTTTACGCACAAAATACTTAAAAAAAAAATTAGCCATGGAAAATGCTGATTGAACGAATCATTGAACTTCAATTGAGGGGCATGGGCCCCCTAGCGAACGTGTACTCCTATAACTGGTTATTTTCATAACAAAACAAAAATCTCTGAGGAAAATCTTTGAGCGGATTATTATTTACTGCTAAAATGTTGCAAGAGACAATGCACCTTACTTCCCCCTACCTGGACCAAATCACTTACAATTAAAATTTAACTCCAAAATGCAAGATGTTAAAGGTGTTTTGGACTTAAATTGCAAGTAAAAGGAGAATTAAACAACTTGATTTTTTCAATTGGCTTTCAAATGTCAAAAATCTTGTGCTTTTAAAAGGCTCTGAACACTTGCAAAATGTGATCCAATGGCATTAAAATAGCTTTTTTTCCAAAAACTTACAAAAAATCGCCTAACGGCTGGGGGCTTCGCCCCCAAACCCCCGTCTGTGATACATTTGAGCTACACTAGCTTTCTCAACACGTTTCCAAATTTGGATATTTGAATTTTTGAACTATTATTTAAGCCCTCTTCCTTTGCAAAATGCTGGTTACATGCCAACAGGCAACAATGATTTCAGATCTTCCATCGTACGGTATCTTAACCCCACAAAAACTTCCTCTTTGGAAAAATTTTTTGGCGTCATTTCATATGATTTGTGCTTTAGGCCTACCCCGATCAAAAATTTTGGGTACGCCAATAAATTGGATATCGCCTGAAAAAAAAATTTTGAAGACCTTTTTTTTGGGGGGGGAACGCTTGCGCCTGTGTCCTTGGTCCTTGGCCTTGGCCTCGAGCATTCCTGTCCTTGGCCTTGAGAGGTTCTGTCCTCGGAAAGGCTGTCCTTGGCCTCGAATTTTTTTTGTTTCCTTGGCCTTGGCCTTGGCCTCGAGCCTTGTGTCCTCGACTCCACCTCTGGTAGTTGTTGGTACTTTTTAAGCCAACTTTTGTTTGAAATTGACGTCATTATAGCAACAACTTTTACAATTGAAAAAAAACAAAAACACAGTGACTGAAATTGTACTTTATAAGTTAGGTTTTGGGAAAAGTTTGGCTACTTTATGCGAAAATTAAGCATTCCGAAAATATATTTTACGTAACTTAAACATTTTTTTAAAGTAATGCATAGTGGAATGTTTGACATTGCTAGAAGGTTCAAAGCTGACTAATCAATACCCGGGATTGAGGCCAACATTTTTATACTTTTTTTTACACGCCTATTTGTGCGTTAGAGCGATTTTATTATTTTAAACAAAATCAACTCATCTCTCTCGATGATTGCAGTGACACAAAAACAGCTTTATTATAATAAATAAGTATAATAGTATAATTATTAGACCTTAGAGTTTAACTCTATTTTACACGGGCTATTTCACCAACGCATGTTACACAATGTAGGGGGGAGGCGAAAATGCCTCCTGATCTAAGTCATTGCAAAAGTCGTCGAAACACCACAATTGGTATGCTATTTAAGGTTCACCAGTTGAAGACGTCATCGTTGTAAAGTCACGGCTATATTTTTGAAGATGACTTCATTTTTGCAGTGACGTCACATACAGTTCAAACTGTGTAATACGTTTGTTTTTTAATTCTGAATCACAAGATATCTAAACGAAATTGGTTACGTCACAAAAGCGCCTTCTTGACGTCATTTAACTTAAGTAATATGGACCATAAAATGCTCAGATTTTGGCGAATAACTTCGGTAAAACTTTAAATTGGCAAACTTCCCGTTATTTTAGAACTTGAAATTTTCAGGACTCATGTGTGAATAAAGTAAAAATCAAACGAAAACGAAAAGCAGACAAAAAAGTCAAACTCCCCACTACAAAATAGAGCTAATAATGTATTCTACACGTAGTAGCTGCAGATATCAAAAACAAATTATAGAAACAATTGAAGTTACGAAGTAACCCAATACATTATGATTTTCAACCAAGAAACTATTTTTTAAGTTTATGTGGGGTAAGATGTGATGTTCTTGAACAAAACAGTTTGTTTTCTGAGCAAATTATCTGCCCTATGAGGTTACATTGTCTAATATCGTAATGCTAAATTGATAAATATGTTCACAAACTGTATTGTTTTATTGAGATATTTTTTGGTTAACTGTATTGTCACAATGATAGTAATATTTAATTATCACTTTTCTTCATCAATTACGTGTTCAAGAAGCGTCATAATACGCCCTAAATATTCGTGGACTGAATATAAAACTGTTGTAAAAGCTGAATTTTATACCAGTCGGACTAGAAATATTTTCACCGCTCAATGGGTTCGCAACAAGTATGAGTTTCTTTGGAGTCTCTCTGAAAGTTGTGAACAAGAATGCAATAAACTAAATGTAACTTTGCAAGTGGCATATAAGAATAAACGCATTAACAGTGCGTGGTCTCTGCTTGGAAACGTAACTTACTTGTATAAAAACTGCGACAAACTTTATTGGACAAATTGGATTGAAACTGCAAGCTGCAGTTTATTACGTCACTGGGATTACACTAGAAATTGCGAGGACTGCGACGGAAACGAAGTTGATGAAAAACATTGCAATGGAAATTCCACAATACAAAAAGATCGCCAACCGATTTGGAGTGAATGGATTGAAGGCGATTGCATTGTTACTGGATGCAACCAAACAGTTTGGGAGCGAGTAAGGACAAGGAAGTGCTTTTATGGCGATGGTAAGGAAGCTACACAAAGTGAGCTATGTTTTCATCAATCAACCACTATGAAAAAACAATGCAATGCTATCAAACTTCCATCTGAATGCGAACAATTTCCGTCCAACTAACTCGAACAACACTGGTGTGTACATCGGTGTTGGTGTTGGTTTGTTTTTGCTTATTTTGGTTTCATTGCTATTCTGCTGTTGGAGAAAGAAACAACAAAACATTGCTGATCGCATCAAACACTCAAGTACCAACATTCCCATTGATAATGAACACCATGTCTACAACCGAATCCAACACAACACAAATAGGAATGGATACTTCAGCCCACTAGAGATATCAACATTACCCAATGATAATCGACAGCCCACTGTTGAGCAACCAGCACCAACTAATCACCTAGAACAACCAAACAACAAATCATCCACTAGCAACCAAAACACCAGGCATCTTCAACCAAAAATGGCTACTTCTGTGTTTCTTCAACATGGGCAGTCATCTCCACTAGATGGATACGAAGCCCCCATAAATTTTGGCAATCAAGGCCAGCGAACGGAATCAGCACCAGGAAGCACTAGTTATGTTAATATACATACGCTTTCTCCTCTAGATGGCTATGAAGTCCCAATGAGACATGTAGCTAACGTAGGTAGCGAAAATCCACTACCCACCGACAATGCTGGATACGTTGTATTTGAGGCAATCAATAAAAAGTAACTGCATTTCAACAGATCATAGCAATAAGTAAAGGGCCATTTTTATTTTGACTTTAAAAAATTAATTTTGACTTTATTTTAGCCAAATTTTGACAAAAACCGTTTTGGCTTAATTGGGATCCAAATTTTGATTCAGTGAGATTGTTTTGTGATTCGCGATTCACGTACTGTAAGTTATTGTGATGAAAGTAACTTTGTTCGCTTTTCATTAACAGCATTTACATTAGATAGAAATCTCAATGTCAATCTTGTGATCAAAACAACTAAGCAATGCAGGGCAAACAAAAAAAAAACTGAGCACATTTCTATGTCTATTACGTTTTTTTTAAACTGTAAATTTTGGATTGAAGCTGCCTGTTCTTAAATTTTCACAAATTTTCGACCTCATTTGTTCTTAAATTTTATTGGAAAATGAATTAACTCAATTTCACTTTTGCTTAGTAAAAGTTTGCGTTGTGTAAAAGTTATGTCGATTGCCAAAGCTGCAAAAATAAAACAGTACAGTTCTAATATTTCAAAAATGCGGTTAGGCTATTTCGTTGCATTATACGGTAATGCATAATAAAATTTGACTTTTTGAATTTTGAATTCGGACAAAATGATCTCAATTATTTTATTCATACCGAGGTTAATTGGAATTCTTAAGTTGTTCTTAATTAAAAAAAAGTTTCTTGTGTTGTTTTTATAAAAAAGTGAAGCCAGGCAATTTTATTGTGAAATATTGCAACTATTTGCAAAAATTTGAGTAGCAACACTTCATTCAAGCATGCATAAAACTGCGCACCAAGTTTTGTTTGTTGCTTAAATATCAAAAAAATAAAGAAAAAACTTGTTACGTTTGATGATACAATAAGACCTTGAAAAAACTTTGACTTTATTGACTTTTGCGGGCTCCAGGGATAAGTTCTACATGAGCTAGGCAATTATCTATTCTAAAGAGGCCGGGACAGGTTTATCAACGTTTTAATAGTTTGTTTGTACAGTTTAATAGTTGGACTGTACTTTAGTTTAAAAAGACTATTGAACATTACAAATGTTATTTATTTTTTGCAGGCGATTTTATGTTATTTTTTTTCTTTCTAACCCAGTTAAACTTGAAAATGTTATTTTGAACCTAAACGTAGCTTCCTAGTAGTGACGTCATAAGCTGTCCATTTTTGATTCATTATCAACAATGATGTTATGGAGTAAAAAGTTGGCGTGATTTTTGTGTCGTTATCCATTTTCCTGTCTACATTGGCTTGCTGTTATTCCTCTTTTTCGGTCTATTGTTCTATTCCATCAGGCGTGATTTAATGCATTTAAAAACAGTTTTGGATTTGTGTACTATGTGACTTCATGGTACTGGTGCTTATTCCTGCATGCTATAATTATGCGACGTAGATCATGCGTAGGACATCCTTTTTTGTTGTGTGCATTTTCGATGGTTGAGATATCCGTTTACCAAATATGGCACTATAAAAAAATTTATTTTAGTATTGGCATTCTTGCCATTTATTATGTAATTTTGTTCATTAGTATACAAATTCAATTGCTTTGGTTGACAACCACCTTTGAAACAGGGTCACGAACCCCAAACTTAAACTCAAAAAATTCGATTGTTGTGCCGAACTCGAAAAAGTATTTTTTCTGAACTTGAAAATTAAACTCAAATAAAAATCGATCAAGTTTGCAGCCCTACCCTGAAAACAATTCAAACCTAAAAAAGTAATTTCTTTGGGAGCGGCCAATTCTTAACAAAAAAACACAAACTAAACATTCTCCTTTTCGTCTAAAAGTTTACTAAGTGCAAATTATCTTGAGTAATATAACGTTGCTATAAACTTTCGTTTATGAAAACTGTCGTATAATTTTGACGCTTTTCCTTGCAAAAACTTCGACAATGTTACCAATCTAAAAAAAGATTTGTAACGTTGACGAATTTTTTTGGAGCAGCGTTGCCTTCAAAGAATTGGTGGGTCATTATCGTTACGTAGAAACTTATCAATACGACGTTTTTCAAATTTCTAGAAGCGAGTCTTTCTGTTGCAATACAAAACTGGCGTGAAAACGACGAGATGCAAAAAGACTCAATTTGCTGAAAATGTTATAATTCCCAACATGTTAGTTAACAATGAAAAGCATAAATTTTGTCTGAATGCACTTTTATGAAAGATCAGGTCACGCCAGAGCAAGTTTTTGAGGTTTAATTTGCTCAACAAAAACTTTTAAGACAATTAAAAAAACCTGAAATTGCGGTAATTCAAATATGTTTTTTTACTGCCGAGTTTTCGTGTATTTTGTTTTCGTAACAATGAGTACGAATTTACGAACAAGAGCTTTGCGGTTCTCGTTAGCACATTATTTTGTTCTATTTTGGGTGATGCTTTGCTCGTACCGATCTTGGTTTGGGCAGAGGGTTGAGATGACAATGTTTAGCGTTTGTACAGTATATTGGTGGTACGCAACATATTCCATATTTATGTATTTTATACAGCGCAACAAAATGATTTCAGATCATAACGAGATTCTATTATTGCATATAAAATATTACATAAAAGGTCCATTATTTGGACTTTCGTAGAGTTAACTGTGCTTGCTTTCGGTAGCAATATTTGGGGTTCAAGTCGGAACAGTCAAATTCGAGGCAGTGTTGGACCACTGCGATAACGATTTTTTTGATAGCTGATATCCAGTTACAGTGCCGAGCCATTGTCCGGTCGACTTCCAAATGATTTTGATGAGATGAATTGATTTGATACGATGTAGAATGTTTGGGTTTTGGCAGTTGGCTGAATAGTCCCTAATGCCACCATTGACGATACTATTGTCCTGCTGGCAGAACAAGAAACAATTAATTTTTAGCTCTTGGTGTTCATATGCTTTATTTTCGTCAAGCAATCTTTATGATCTTGTAACAGTATTTTAAGTTTCTTTTTTGTCATCATTATTCAGTGAAACGCAGAGTGGTATGATTGTTTACAGGTTAGTCATGTTCAGGGGCGTATTTAGGGGGGGGGGGGCATTGGGCCATGCCCCCCCTCTTTGGGTTGCCAGGATTGCAAAATTGCATTGAAAAGTGAGCAAAATTGAGGCATGGCTTCCCCCTTTGCAAGTTGGGCATTAGGTTTGATTGCACAAAGGGTATGTTGCGTGCGTTTCTTCCAGGCTTTGGGCTTAAAGTCGGACTAAAAGCGAGTGAAGAACTTTTGTTTTTTGCTCTTCACCTGATTTTGTGCAAAAACTGGGACGAAATTTGAGTGAAGATCTTTTTTTGCTCTTCACCTGATTTTGTGCAAAAAATGGGGCGAAATTTGAGTGAAAACCTTTTTTTTTCTCTTCATCTGATTTCGGACGAAAATGGGACGAAATTTTAGTGAGACAATTTCAAATTCAGGTCTTTGTTTTTCTCAAATTTTCTGAAGTTTCTGGGGCCTCCCCCTTTTCAAAATCCTGCGTACGCTACTGGTCATATTACCAAGAACTTTTGTAAATTGATTGAAATAATAACCTCTACTCATTGCAAATGAGTTATGTCAAAAATACAATAACACTAAAAATTAGAAAAAGTTTTTGTAGATGTATTTGAGGATCGAACTTGAATCTGCAGATTAAAGCTTAGGTTTATCACTATGGTTTATTTTCTCAAGGGATACATCTATATCATGCTAAGCTTCCAGATTGATTGATTGATACATCCTTGTCCTCCTGTTGCGGGAAAGCGACGGTTTTGTTATCTTTACCCACTTGAAGTGACCAATTTCCGAGTTTTGCAATCGATTTTCGTCCGTTTTTTTTCCAGTTAGATAATATACTGCTTAACTGACGCCACCAATCAAAGACAAATATCGTAAAAAAACTCACTCAAGGACGGCAGCGATGTGACCAGGGTGTGAATTAAACCCGGCTCATTCTAACAAGGTTATCGTAAAACAACTCTTTAGCCTCCCGGCAACGCTGTCCGCTGCATTTTTATATTATAGCGCTTGCTGATGGTGCATACCATTGTATGCAACTGCATTGTATAAAATTACTTTTATTAATATAGATTACAACGTTTTATTAGTTGATGATTTTTTTTTGTTTCTTTTTTGTTTTAGGCTTCCAAGCCACCTTCAATCGAAATAATTACACTTTCATTTCCTTGCCAGGACTAGTTGACAGCAAAGAGATCTTCGGACTTCGAGTCAAAATGCCACCTGCTGCCCACCTGTTTACCACAAAAGGTGAAAGCTTCACAGTTCACACTGGTCCTTTTAATGCTGAAGATCAAGCAGGGAAGCTGGTAATGCCGATGTTTATGATCATTTGGTTTGACCCGACGGGGAATAGAACTCGAGCCTACCGCTTCAGTAGCAGACGTCCCATTCACTTGACCAAAATTGATTTTTGGTTTTGTTTTTGACTATGCAACGTTAGATTTTTATGCATTTTGTAAATGGAGCAAACAAAATCAAAAAAAACTCGAAAAGAATGTAGGTCGACAAGATCGCTTGCTTGTCAATCGCACAGTGAGAATCGGAACTGGAAAGTGACTGAGGACTGTTCAAAACATCTTTTTTTTTTTGAAAAAAAAATTATCTCAAGCCTTATGCATGGAATAATGGGCTTCAAAAACTTTACAAGATTTTTGTGAACCGATTTTAATTGTTTTGATTTATTTTTTGTAAGAAAAACACTTCCTTCTGATGTGCATTGTGCTTTCTAAGTTTCATTTGATTGTGAAATTTGCAAAGTTGTGCAAGTTTAATTTGCTTTCTAACAACTCCGACAAAATTGATTTAAACTTCCCAGCGTGCCAGAGGCCAACTTTGAGTTCTTTTCAATGGAATAACAAATAACATGTTTCAGTATTGCAACCGAGCAGCTTTAGTAGTCCCAAGCTAATACAGCCGTAATGTCATGATGCCAAAGTATTTAATGATTAAGGATGGTTTCCAGTTGCAATACCTGTATCTGGTTTGTGCTGACAACTCAACAATTTTAATGAAGTTTAAATTATTTTGCATTCTGTAGCTATCTTTCTTTTAAAGGGTTGTTTCTACGAGCATTCTAGATGTGAGGCAATGCTTAACAAACCACTTTACAGTACTCTCATCCAGTGATATCAGTACATCTGTCTTTGATGGGGTACATGAGCTAACAAAATAGGTGAGCTAATTTCTCTACCTCTTTCGCAGGATGCAGTGAATGACCTAGCGTATCTTCAATACCGATGGAGGGCAGCAGAGTACAAATCACTGCAACATTTTTAGCTGCTCTTTTATTTGGGTTGTAAGAATCAATTTCAACAATAAAGGCTCATCGAAACATCAGAATTTTACCAAACAAAAACTTAACCGAAATAATTTTTGAATGTGCAAACAATTTTTTGGTTTTGGTTTCCAAGCCACCAATTTATGTCAGATTTACTGGATAATTTCTTAATAGTTCCATGATCATTACCAGGCGCGTAGCCAGAAATTCGCAATAGATGGGGTTGTTTTGGGGGCTGGGGGCGGAGCCCCCAGCCGTCGGAGGCAATTGGCGTCTTGGGGGCAAAGCCCCTATACGCTGCAAGCTAGGTCTGAGACAAAATTTTGCTCAAAAATTTTGCATTTTTTGAAAAAAATAACTTAATTTTAGGGCTATTTTGATAAAAAGTACTGCGTTTGAAACGTGGCATAGAAACTGGCAATACATACAAAACCGCCAGCCGCCAGAGGCATAAAAGTCTGGAAGCGGAGCCCCAGCGCTTGAAAATTTTGTATTTTTTTTGCAAAAATAACTTAATTTTAGGTCTATTTTGATAAAAAAGCAATGCTTTCAAAACATGGCATAAAAATTGGCAGTGCATAATTAAAGTAAAGGCAGTGCATAAGTGTATAATTGAACTAATTATAATATAATAAAACTAATATAATTAAAGGCAGTGCATAAGTGTATAATTAAACTGTTTGCATAAATGGGCGACGGGAAAGGTGGCTGATGGTACGGTAAAATTTTAGTTCTCTTGTTTACATGCTGTTAAATTATAACATCCCATAATTCAATAAAACTCACACGGAGTAGTCTATTTCGTCTATTGTGGTATAGTTTCAAACCCAGATTTCTTATTCCCTCTTAATTCTTGGCTGCAGCCTGTGCAAAACCACTAATCCTTGCTCGCAGAAATTAGTTACTGTGTTTAAATGATACTTTGATTTTATGGTTGTAGCGCTTCGTTTTTGCAACGCGCAATCTGAAAAGCAGTTACAGTGTCACATTTAAGTTGCTGTATGTACAGTAGATGAGAAGCTGAATGTTTTTAGTATTTTACTATTATGTTAATTTGCAGATGTACTTTACTTTTATGTTGTTTAAAACCTTAGAAATATACTAATTTGAATTTAATGTTTTGGATTACAACATCTATATTTTAGAGAAAAAAATAATTGGGGGGTCTAATAGCATAAATGTTTCAGAGAAGTGATTGGTAATTAACTAATACTAAGTAGCTCCCTTACCTTTGAGTTCATAGTATATTTGTTGATGTAACCAATGTTTGGCATTTTCACACTTAGCAATCAAATTTGACTGCTTATTTTTGGCATATTTTCAAGGTTTTTATTGATTTGTGACTTATATGTTTAACAAATTAACCCCCCTCTCCTTAAATATATATTTCAAAAGATGCTTTAAACCACTTTTTAGTCCATTTTGATGCCAAAACGCAGTGTCAGACAGCAGCGTAGCCAAGGAGAGGGGGGAGCGGGGGGCTCGAGCCTCCTTCATTGGCCTGTAAAGTATGCAAAATTGCACGTTTTTGGTGTTTTTGAGGCCGATTTTTGCTGAAAAAATGAAAACAGCCCCCCCAAAGGAATTTGGGTGCCAAAGTTGCGAAGTAGATGCCGTGATTTGACGTGAAAAACCGTTAGAATTTCCGATTTTGGCAGAAAAATCCGCTTCAATTCCGGCGAAAACTTTTTTCTTTTTCTTTTTTGCAGATCACCCTGTTTTTGGGCTAAAAAACCGTTTGAATATCCGACTCTGGCCAAAATTTTTGGGTCAAAACAATGAAAATTCGGGTCAAGGTCGCTTGCGGATGTCTCACTCTTTCAAAATAGCCCCCTCCCTTTTTCAAATCCTGGCTACGCGTCTGGTGTCAGAAGTGCTAAAACATTCTGCATTTTGGTCGACAGGGCTATGAGGGGTGGGGGGCTACAGCCCCCCTGGCTACGATGACCATTACCATTATCTATGTTTTGAAAGCGGACGTTACTTATATTGCATTAACACAGCAGCTGCTAAGTGTAGGAAACTTTCTGCATTAGTCGGAAAGTGGGCTAAAAAATTAGTCAGATTAGACAAGAAAACAAATATACAAGCTTAGATTTCAAGAATGCCAAGGTAAATTAAATAGCAAAAACAAAGTGCTTTAACTCATATTGTAGATAACAAATTAATGAGTCAAAATTTTATGATTTTCCGCATTGCCACTAAACAGATAGATATGATATTTTTCACACTTAACAAAACACAAAAATCCCACATAAATAGCAAAAGAACTTGATAAGTACAAGGTTGGAAATAAAGACTTTTTTGGTTTTGAGCATAGCCGTAGGCAGGGTTGGAAAAATTACTTGTTTTTGCTTTAATTGGGACTTCGCGCGCGCGCGTAGTTCCTATGTTTTTACTCGGCCATTTTGATAGATGAGCATTAAAATTTTTTAATTTTTTGATAAGTCAAAAACGGCAAAATGTGGAAAGCTGAAATTTGAACACAACATTACAAGTTTACAGAGCATCATGCATGCCAATTTTGGGGGTCGAAGATTACGTGATAATGATTTGGGGACCCTAAGGGTGCGTTTAGACTGGACGCGAAGCAACGCGAAGCGACGCAAAGCAACCAAAATTTGACGTCATCGACAGCTCGCGAAAGGTTGCGACCGCTCGCAACCTTCGCGAGCAGTTGCGCAACAGCGCTTGCTTGCAGGCTGTAGTAAGCAGAGGTGGAGTCGAGGACACAAGGCTCGAGGCTAAGGCCAAGGCCAAGGACACAAAAAAAATCCGAGGCCAAGGACAGCCTTTCCGAGGACAGACACTCTCGAGGCCAAGGACAGGAATGCTCGAGGCCAAGGCCAAGGACCAAGGACACAAGCGCAAGTGCTCTCCAAAAAAAAAGGTCTTCACAAAAATTTTTCAGGCGATCTCCAAAAAAAAAAAAAAAGGTCATCACAAAAATTTTTCGAGCGATCTCCACAAAAAAACGTTTTCTGAAAAATTTTTCAAGCGCTCCGCAAAATTTTAACAATTCAAAAAATACTGCTGTCCTCGAGCCGAGGACAGGCCAATTTTCGAGGACTTGAGGCCTCGAGGCCAAGGCCAAGGACTTGACCTTCGAGGCCAAGGCCAAGGACTTCAAAATCTGTCCTCGAGGCCAAGGACGTCCTCGAGGACTCCACCTCTGGTAGTAAGATAACCAACTAATTCACTGATTTGATTTTTACGATCGCAGTTTGCTAGAAAATAATATAAATAGTTCATTTGTATGGTTTAGCGCCTATTTATCAGTACAAAGAGTAGGCCTAGGTTGTTGGCAAAGTTAGATTCGCGATAGCCCTAGGCTAGCCAAGTTAATTTGGATCTAGACAGCTAAGGCTGTAAATCCTAGAGTGATTTTTCATAGCTATGCTGGATCTCAAAGCTTCATTATAATGAATGCAGCAAAGCAGTAGGCCTAGCCCCACGACATCTAGCTTTTAAACCAAAACTTTTTATTCAGTGCAGCATAGCAGAAGACCAGTCCAGTAGTTCTTTTGGCTGAGCAGCTTTTGCTTTTTTGTCTTAAAGTAAACTTAAACTAACATGATGTTTTTTTTTCCAGAATATAAAATAACCCACCAACAGGCTAGTTTTGAGTGTGTTGATAGTGTTTTTACCCATTGTTTGTTAGCTTGTTGTTTTAAAAGTAACCATAATTGAACAATTCCTTGAGTACTGGAAAACTCGCAAAAGTTTTTTCACTGCCTTTTTGACCAAGCCAACTTGGTGAAAAGAACTGTATTTAGAATTGGTTTCAAGCTACACTGCTACATACAAGAGCTAGACAGATACAAAGAATCGAAAAATTCCTATGAACTTTTGGATTGGCCTAATTAGTAGTCACTTCTTTGAATAGCTACAAACATGGAATTTTTTCTTCTGAATGTCCTCTTAAAAGTCTTCTTGTTTCTGAAGGTTTGTGACCGTGATCAAGTTGAACTGGAAGCAATGGTTTTGGACTACCCCAAGTTTTATAATTATGAATATTGTAGTCTGGTAGTGATTTTTCACTCCAGTCCTAATTGATGAAAATAGAAATGTCAAGTGTGTTAAATGTTCATTTACTGTATCTTTGTGTAATATCTGAATTTAGTTGTTTGTGAATTTCAAAACATTTTTACTGTCTCTTATAATTTTTACTGCTTTACATGGTGAATAAAGTGACAAAGTAAACAATTTTAAGTCTGAAGTTCAATCATTGCAATTGCAGTCAGTGTATTTAGATGAACTAGAAAGCCAATATATATCTAACCAGTAGAAAGTGAGTTCTGTTTTTTTGCTGAGGTTACTATTATTGGTAGAGAAGTACCCGCCAAGCAAGTTCATTACTATTGTTCCATTCTCTAAACTAAACAAAAAACTTGATACAGCGTTTATAATAAAAATAATTGGACTGGGGAAGGAAGCGTCAGTTACATAAAAATGTGAGAACTAACAACACTTTTATTCAGATGCTTGAGTAACAATTTTCAAATGAAAAAATCTAAATCTTTTTTTTATCAGGGGCATAACCAAAAACTTGCTTAGAGGGGGCTTGATCTTACTGCTTTAAATTTGTCTGTATCTTACAAACGGTGGTTTAAAGCGAAGCTCTTTGAGGTAAACGCAACCGTCTCAACGTAGCCTACTGGTACCACAAGAAAATGCAAACAAATAAAATGCTCTTGATAGCATTTAACTTCGCACTAAACATCGATAAGCGCTCCGCTAGCGAATAAAACACCAAACTTAGTTTTAGAGGCTGACTTTTCCTCAAAGCAACTGCTGGTATCAAGTATCACTGTGCTAAATTCTTGTCCTTCGATGATAGTGTCAAATCATGCAAAAACTGCTACATGTTTTTTTGCTTTCTCCAGCAAATCAACACAGCAATCCATTGCACAATAAGCAAAAAATCCACTACATAACTGATGACAAATCCAGCTTTCAGTTTCACTCATAGAGTTAACATTGGGAGTCTTCATAAACAGCACTAAAAAACACATACAAACAACTGTTTAAGCTTACTACAGGTATCATAACATGCTTGCCTGAAAAAGAAAAATCACATCAAAAAAACAACATAGTTAATGATTTAAATGAACCTGAAGACTAGCCTATTGGTTTATACTCTACAAGATACCGGTAGATCTACCACTACCATAATGAGACATGGATGGTGAAAGCGTTTAAGGATTTGTTAACTGAGTAAACACCTAAAGAGAACTTTTGACATCTGCTTTCAGCTTTTTGCGTTTCTGCATTAAAACCCAGAACTGTCATCGTCAAAACAGATTAGGGCAAGTTTTCAGAAGAAGGATCTAAACAAATCATTGATAGCTAGTAAATAGGCCAAGTACTACTACGTTTTTGAAGAAATGACTTGTGTTTTCATTTCCAAATTCGATCAACTGTACTTCGTTTTTCACTTAAACTTTACAAATTTTTTTCTCAAGATTTTGTTACCTGAGCTATTACTTTAGACTCTTCTTCACGGTTATAGCGTGATAACATAATATAAACTCAATCTTCGTTTTACCGGTAATTCCAGCGCGCTATGGCGAAACAGAACCTGTGATTACTATAATAGCGCTTCAATAATAAACTACACAAAGCTTTCTGCTCATTGAATACATTTTAAAAGTAAGTTGTTAAAATTAGCCTATGAAGCGACCAGTAGCGAAGATTAGCAACCACTCGCGAAGACTCGCGAAGGTTGGCAACCTTCGCGAGTGACGTAATCGACCACTCGCGAAGGTCGCCAACCTTCGCTTCGCGTTGCTTCGCGTCCAGTCTAAACGCACCTTAAAACCGACAAAAAACGGCTATTTTTGAGCGGAAATTTTTTTATTTCGCTTATAACAAAAAAAGTGCTCAACGTGGAAAGTTGCAATTTGGACACAACATTGGTAAAGGTAGAAAGTGTTTGCGTACCAAGTTTGAGGGCTCCCAGTCACGTGGCCGAAATTTCTGAGGCGGAAAATGGACAAAAAGTGGTAAATTTTAAAGTGGTATATCTCGGTAAGTAGTGATATTCTTTGAAAAAAATTTGTGGTTTTTGAAAACATTAATCAGTACCTTTGTAATGATTATGTTCATTTATTCCGTCTTGGATAAAATTTTTCCTTATTTTTGTCTTTTTTCTTTTTTTTTTCTTTGTTTTTCTTCTATCACTACCTCCTTTTAAACCACAAAACGCAGATGGATGATATCATGGAGTGGTATAGAGTTCGAAACAAACTGGTGTGTGCCTGAAAATGGGGGTGTCACGTCCGGGGATTCCCCTCTAAAAGGGGAGCTGAAAAATTTTGAACTTTTGAATTGTTCAACAGAGATAGGCCAAATTATCAGATTTGGTGCATATTGGTAGTGACTAAAACATATTAAAAATTGGGGTAGCTGCGATGGGGGAGAATGGTTGAAATGAGTCATACAAAATTCAAAAAAAATTTTTCACTCAATTTAAGTAGATCAAATTTTCGGAATAGATTAATAAAACAAAAAGTAAATTGTTGGTAAAATTTTGGGTATCACAATTGGCGAATATTTCTTCAATGGGTTTTTCAAAATCCAAACCTTTGTAATCATCATTATTGATCAAGGCATGCCAACATCAGTTTCAGGATAGTTAGATATAAACAAAAGCAAAAGATAATAATTTTTGGGGGGGTTGCATTGCACCAATCTTCCCAAAATTTCCTTTGTTTAGTTTGAAACCTTAGGGTTTCTACAACGTAGGAATGGAATTGTGAAATAAAAAAGTTCTTCTATTTTTTCAGGCTACTCCGTACTCCTCTTGATCACTAGGTCAGTCAGCATATTTCCAATTTGTTCCACATTTCAGTGCATAAGGCTATTTAACCCCAGGTCACTGCAACGTCATAATAGAAAAACTACTCAGGTATGACTGCGCAGCGTATATTCGAGGTATACTCGAGGTCATGTTAGAAATCGTCGGGGTTACTAGCAAATAAGCAAGTTAAGTGGGTGAAATCTCGAAAGCTGGGGTTAAGACTGTTAACGACAAGTTTTGTTAGGAAGATTGTATGGCAGTTGTACAGTTAGAGACAGTGGCAGCAGCTAGTAGCCTGTAGTGTGCATTACAAGATAACATTTGCTGAGTAGACTGGTAGACCCAGTATACTACAGTAGCCTATTGCTGTAGCAAATTAAGTAGCCTAGCAGTGTTTTTAAGCCTGTAGGGAGAACCCAATTTGCCAATCCAATCAACAAGCAAGTTCTCAGTGAACTGTAAATCATGGCATTTTGCAATAGGCTTCCTGTAAATAAACAAACGTAAGAGTGGAGTAAGCTATATAAGTATATTAAACTGTGAGAAAAGAGTTAAACTTTAGCTCCATTGTTCTTCCAATTTTTACAATTGTTCTTCAAAGTTAGTGTTTTTTTTTAGAGTTTTATCTCCAGTATTGAACAAAACAATTTCAGAAGTTACATTTCTCTTCCATTTTGTAATGTTATGCAGATTTTTTTGTTCAATAAGTTTAAGTAATTCATGCTGTGTACCTGAAATCTATTGGTCATCTGTAGTATAGAGTTGCAGTATATCGCAAATGCAAAATGGCTTTATAGGAGCAAGAAAATCAATCTGGATTAGCAGATAGCTGTGTTTGAGCAAGACTTTCCAAAGAAAATGAAACTCATTCAAACGCGCATGCATGCAGAATAAGCCTCTTCTGTGTATCACTAATTTTGATGATGCAGTAATGGCAAAAATATGTGATGGTAGTGGTACAGTAGCTGGTTCTTATCTCAGATCTTGAATTATCTCTTATGTCATCATCCACAGTACTGGTATTTGCCATACAATATCCTGAACATCTGATGTGGTTAGATGAAGAATAAAGTAAGTGTTTGAATCTTTGTCTGCATACTATAGACAACATAGTTTGAGTGCTATCTATTAAATGGGTGTCGTTAAGTATAAGCCGTCAGCTTTATTTTGGAATCTCTGTGACTCGTGTATGAGCGTGCGCACGCTCTTGCTCTTCTCATGCGTGCACTCATTAGGGTTAGGGCTGGATCTGGGGAATAGCTTAGATCGGAGAGGAAGAGAAAACGCGCGCGTGCTCATCTGTCATACACGAATTGCAGAGCTGTTGAACATAAAGCAACAGCTCCTACTTAACGACACCCTTTTAAATTGCATAGTTGCATGGTTGCTTTGTAAAAAGTAACTTATAGTGTTTTGTAAATTGCCAAAGTAAATCTACGCAACTATTTGTTGAATAAGATAAGATTTGTGGAAACAGCTTAGAACGTTGTATTACATAAAGTATTGGTGTAACTTATTTACTTATTTATATTACATAACTATTTGTTGAACAAAATAAGATTTGTGGAAACAGCTTAAAACGTTATATTACATAAAGTATTGGTGTAACTTATTTACTTATTTATATTACATAACTATTTGTTGAACAAAATAAGATTGTGGAAACAGCTTAGAACGTTATATTACATAAAGTATTGGTGTTTATGAAGGGGTCGCCGGGTTGGCAGCTGTAACAAAAGTTGCGAAAACCTCCTCTAGTTTGCTACAAACTCCCTAAATTGCTTTATCATTTATTACCACACTCATCAGATAAATGAGAGTATAGTCAATATGGTCAAAAGAAATTCTAAACAAGTTTAAGTCGATTCAGTTGCAGCCCAAAGGGAGATTGTAGCTGGCGTTGTGTTAAAAGCATTAATGCTAAGACCTTTTTGACCAGTACATACTAGTAACCAAAAAACGCTTTTCATATAAGTAAATTAGGATGGCAATAGGGGAGTAATCTGCTGCTACAAACATAATCTACAAATCGAAAAAACAAAATTTTTAGAAGCAACAGCACAAGCAGAGCCTCAACTTTTCATGATACTGAATTTGTTATGAAGATGTTTTCTGGTCTCAATATATTGCAGTTTAAACACTGTTCCAGAAATTATATTTTATCAGTAGTGTGACAGAAGATTAGCTTTTGGAAATCTGGCTTACATTTATTGAAAAGCAGCTAATTTTACAGAAAATTAAGTCTTTGCTATGTTTTGATGATAACTCTGCTGCAAAACATTATTTAATGAGAATCAGGAACATGCAGTAACTTTTTGAAACTATGTTTCTAATTGGCATTGCTGGCTCAATTTGTAATGGGTAGGCTAAGTTGTTATATCTCAAGAACTTAAGGTTGTTGAAAGCTCAACTTTGTTGAGGTTAATCTTCAGATTTGAGAAATTTTTTTGAGAGAAAATCTAACAAAAACTTTTTGACCTGAATGCTCGTTTAATGTGACTTTGCATTGCTTCTGGCCTTGCTTGAGATAATGGAGCAGCACACCTCGGCAAATTCTTTGTTGGCTTATTGTGCTTAATTGGCACTGAATTTTTCTTCCTGTATTTTTCCTCCAGCTATGAGAACCAAAGTTATTCAGTGCCAATAAAAGTTGCTCTTCAGATTTCCATGATATTAGCCTTGATTTGAAGCATTGTAAAGCTGTGACTGTGGTAGTATTTCCTGCTATTGCATTGATTTTGGTTGTGAAAATGCCTACGCTTTCTTGCAAAACCTGCTAAGTCAATCCAACTCTTTTGTTTAATGGTTTAGGTTCTTTTTTCTGAGGTAGAATCACTCTTGCTTCACTACAAGATGTTTTATTTGGAATGAGTGATGATGGTTCTTCTTCATGGTTGCTGGTAATTGGTTGCATTGTTGAGTTATTGTCAAATGAAGTCGTTGATTCAATTGTACCAGTATCGGACCCAAAAAAGGTAAGTGGCGGAGATTCTTCCCTTAAAGCTAGTTTGGAATAGAATTTTCGTTTGCTGTGTTTTGATAAATGCGGTCAACTGGTTATTGATGAGGTTATAGTGAACTATAACGCTCCTTTGGTGCTTGCACATTTTTACGTATCGTGCTACGCACTCGCATACTCCCATTGCCAAATCTACAACCTCCAAAAGCCATGATATTCCAGGGTAAGGCATAAAGTTGCAAGGTCTTGTTCTTTTTGGGAACATTCCTCTGTGGTTTTACTGTAAAGTATTGCTTCAAAAGCTTTCGTTAACCCTTGTCTCTCTTGGGCTTTGATTCCATTTTTGGTCGCAAAGAGCCATCTTCATACCACCTTTAAATGCAGTAGGTACCCGTTAAATGTTTACTTGTTAAAGGCGTTTTAAATGAATGCTTTCAATTTCGACAAAATTGCGAATAATTGGATACTTTGACAGTGAGGTCACTAAAAGTGTACTTAAACTTCCAACTTTCGATAACCTTGGGGTTGAAAAGCGCTAAAAATCCACTTTGAACTTATTTTAGAATGCCCAGAAATGTTTGAAAAATAGATTATTTCAAACGATCAAACGTGGCGAGGGAAAATTGTTGTACTGCTGTGGGTGGGTTGGATGATGGTTTTAATAATTTTGTATACTCTTACAGTAATCTATCAACTTGAATTTCTAATCTATAGGACGTGAAAAATGCACAATCACTGAGCAGATTTTAGCCACACAAGTAATAAAGCATTCTTTTCAGGTACACTATCATTTGTCATGAAAACTTCAGGATACGTTGAGTTACCCTACATTTCTTTCAACAAAAGAAAACCTAAAATGAGTATTTAATGCTCAGTAAGGCCTTTTAAAGTGAGTGGCTGGGGAAAATACACTGTGCGTGTTTACTTATGATTTACTACCTCGTTTTGAATCGTTTCTAGTTTTTTGGAGTTTGCTGAAAATCATACTGTCTGTTGCGGCTGCGGTAAACTCATGTGTGCTCTGTGATGAAGTTGTAGTTACAAAGTGTATGAAAACTACTACTTAATAAGACGACTAAAGGCGAATCAATAGAGCTATATAAAGTTAGGGCAATCGTATTACATAAGCGTTGACTCCATCCCTCTTGACCTAACCTCTCCATAGTTCCACAATGCAGTAGCTTAGCCCACATAGGCCTATACCAGGGGTTCTCAACCGGGGATCATTGGCCCCCCTTAACGAGCCACACAACCTTAACCATGGGGCAATTACTAGGAGTAATTGTCTAGACAAACAGACAAAGTAGTGGCTGTTAATACAATAAATCCAAATTCCAGCCGATTACAGTCCCGAATTGCAGTGAAGAACTTTTCTTTTGGTCTGCAGTCAAATTCGGGAAAAAATCCTTTCAAATTGCGGTGAAGACCTTTTTGTTTTTGGTCTTCAATCGATTTTATATTGGGACATAAAATTTTATAGCTGAGCAGGGGGCCACTGGTGTTGAGAGTCTGTAGAAGGGGGCCACAAACCATACAAGGCTGAGAACCACTGCCTATACGAACCTACATATATGTGTAAACGCGTCTGGGGCTTTACCTAATTGCGGCAATGCCTTGCGATAGAAATAAGATGGCGTCGCCGATGTTATCTGTAAAAGCGTCAGGGTATCAATAGAATTTTGATTAGAGAGACTTCTAAGTGGTATTTAAAGTAGAATATCTATGGTACAGTTGGATGAAGAAGGATGGCGTCAACGCTAGTTCAATCAATTACGATTACTATCACTTTGGACACCCCCATTGATTTTGCCTTCATTCCTGTTTAAATGGTAATGACCCAAATCAAATAATGAACGTTAATATCTTGGTGCTGTAACTGTGATGATGTTCTCTGAACACAGCTATATCATGCAGTCTTATGCTGGTGTAAATATGCTTATACGTACTATGTATTTTTAGATCTTTGCAAACGCATTAATTCGCAGGCACTGATGCCAGCAACAACACGAGACGTCCTGCTTTCGAGCAAGATCCAAAGGAGACATATTTTGGCAATATCAAAACAAAGTTTTAGCTTCTGTATAACAAGCTTCCCCCTTGACTGGAAGTTACGATTGCTACCAAAGGGAGCGTTCCCACATTACTGTAATACAGCAGTACAGTGATTGTGGCGTTTGTAGTATCGAGATTCGACGTTGAATCGAAGAAAACAATTTCGCCCACTTCTCCGATCTTTCGGTAAACTCGCTCCATCAGGGGAGTAACTATGCTTATGACAAAATTGTCAGCTCCAAACCCTCTCCACTTGATCTTGGGTTTACTCTCATCACTGAATTTCTTTAAAGCTTCAAACGATTTATCTCCTGGATACGCACCGAAGTTGGATGCCGGCCATTTGTCAAACATGTAAGCAACGACCCTCGGCTTCGGGTTTATCGCTGCATTAGCAACAGCTTCGAAACCCCCTGATTAAAGAAGTTGTTGCTGATGAGCTCTGGCAGCCTGGGTTGCGAAATATCCTTGATCAAAAAGAAATACTCTTCAAACTGTTGGGTTGCGTTATCCGAAACTTTGAAAGATCCAAAATTTGTGGCGTTATTCAGAGCATTATTGTGTAGATGTTGTAACTTACTGACACACGGGTGGATCAACTAATTTCTAAGTACCATTCCACAACCTGACATTGCTGACAACTATACAGAATGGCAGCGTTTTGCAATACCGTATCTTTCAAACATTTTTGGTGGCTGCCAGATTCTAACTATACGGTTTATTTTGAAATGTTTTGTAACTACTCCGTGTGAAAGTTTGCCTTCAAGCGCTACCGTCTTTGCTTGAATAGGATGAGGCTAAACATTTCTGTCATGGCTTATCTTTTTTTTTTCATTTTGCATAAAACGCCAGCCATTTTTTACGACATTCTGTTATATTATAGATCCTTAAACTGTACGTGGTATATAACGTAATCATTATTGCACTGTTCATAATATTTTCTATTTATATTTGGTTTTGTTAACAGACTCCATGACCATGTTAGAATAGGATCATGCAATGTAAATCCCTCATCGCTTTTACTTGTAATGTAGTCTTGACCTTCTGCTACAGCTACTGCATTCTTGAACTGTAAATAGTGTATCTAGTGTACATATTTTGTTTTGTTTTTTCTTTTTTTAGTCTTCTTTTGCTTTGGAATAATTGCTTGTTTTTAGTAGGGTTGGTCAGATCCAAAGCTTTCCAAGTTTGAAATTCTTGCGTACAAAAAACTACGGTACGAATTCCAAAATTCAATTTCGCTAATATTAAATTTAAGTTAGATTTTACATCGAATTTTAGAATTTTTTTTTTTAAGTCATATTTCAAGTTTCTTAATTGATCCAACCCTACTACTGCTTTTTAGGAATTGGCCAATCTAAATAATAACAGTAACGATACCAGACCTATATTTTGAGGCGGAAGTGCAGGTGATGGTTGACTCGATGACATTTAGTCCTTCGCCATCACCTCATCAAGAACTGTGTCCAATGCAGTGGCGGATCCAGAAAATTTTGGTGGGGGAGGATGATAAAAATTTAAGGACAAAACCTCAAATATTCGGATGTGTTGTAACCAGGCGCGTTGCCAGAAATTCGCAATGGAGCGGCTGTTTTAGGGGTCTGGGGGCGAAGCCCCATCGCTCAAAAACTGCATTTTTTGAAAAATAATTTAATTTTAGAGCTAGTTTGGTAAAATAATGCTTTTAAAATGCGGCATAGAAATTGGCAGCGCAAACATGATTCAAGTGGTTACATAAACGGCGTATGTGAGAGGTGGTTAATGGTAAAATTTTAGTTCTCTTATTTGGATGCAGGTAAATCATAAGCATAAAATCTTATAGTTCAATAAAACTCACACGGAGTAATTTGTTTCGAAAGAGAGTTGAGACAAGTGATTGGTAATTAAACAATACTGAATTGCCTCTCCACCCCATTTCTGAGTTTAGGCCTATAATATATTTGTTGATGAAACCCGTGTTCAAGTTTTTCACACTGGCGATCAAATTTTATTGCTTATTTTTGGTAATTTTTTTATAGTTTTTTTTTGATTCGTGAGTTTTATTTTTGACAAATTAGTCCCCCTTAAGCATATGTTTCAAAAAATGCTTTAAATCACTTTTTGGTCTATTTCACTGCGAAAAACAGTCTCAGAAGTGCTAAAAACGTGATGTTTTTTAGTTTGCATTTTGGTTGACAGGCCAGTGGAGGGGCTATAGCAGTGGTGCCGAAACAAGGGGGGGGATGGGGGGGATATATCACCCCCAATCATTTGACTGTATACCCCCCAACAATTTGAGTATGGTCTTCATCTGCATCCCCTCCAATAATTTGAGTCTGGTGTGCATCTGAGCGCAGGTCAGTACTTAAAAAAGTGTTCCATTTCTGGTGAAGACCTTTTTTTGTTTTGGTTTTTGATGTTCACCTGAACTCGGGAAAAAAGTGTTCCATTTCTGATGAAAACCTTTTTTTTTGGTCTTCACCTGAATTCGGAGAAAAAAAGCGTTCCATTTCTGGTGAAGTCATCACTTAATTTGCTCACCTGAAAAAAGTCTTGGTCGAGGTTCATCCCCCCAATGTTGAAAATAGGGCAAAATTGGGGTAAAATTGCAAATTCTCCTCCCAATGCTCAACAAAGATTTGCACCACTGGGCTATAGCCCCCCGCCCCCCTGGCTACACTACTGCTTAGGGTTAATGTTCTTGACCTCGCTTAATGCTCACTGTTTATAAGCCTGATATGTCACTTAGGAAATGATTTGCATTGTGTAGGCTTTATCGCTGAAAAGTGCAAGTTGTAAATTTTGCTATTTCGGCGCTTTCGAATCAATCGGACCCATAAAAGACTAATTTCTGTTTTGTAAAAACTTCGCTGAAAAACTTAGATTTTTCTGTCCCTCCCCTCACAGGGCTTCAGAAATTATATCACAGTCACACGGCCCATCAAAAATTCACTAATTGCTTTTTTTCAAATAAGTTTAATATTCATATGCACGTTATGTTTACGCTGGTGGGGGATGTATTCCAGAGGCGTAGCCAGACTATTTTGCGCCCGGGGCAAACTATAAAATTGGCGCCCCTACCTCCACGTTTAATCATATTTTTTATTACATTTAATTGTACGGTATATGGAAAAACAACTCAAATTTTAATGGAACATTTTACTTAAAGAAGAAGCAAAGCTATACAAAATATAGTACCGTATATACCCGTGTATAAGTCGAGTTTCAGGGACCTGATTTTAAGGTAAATTTTCTGGGGTCGACTTATAAATGGGTAATGTTTTTTGACATGTTGCTGCTGAGTTGAGTTGAATGCGGTTTGGAAAAAAAACTCCTTTATTACATCATTATTACTGATATACATGTAATATTTAAGAGTGAACAATTTTTTTTAATACAACTCGATACGGTAAATCACGTCTGTGCATTGACAATGGAACACTTGGTTGCATTTTCAATGTAAAATTGCTTTTTTTTCAACCAAGATAGAAAACGCATGATTATTTATTGCACGTGTTTTAATGTTCGATAACCTACCCGATTTGTGCTTCAAGTTACTAGTAATTATTCCAAAATATTCGCTAATTGCGGAGTCGACTTATACACGGGTAATACCTTTAATGATGCTATTTCTTGTCTTAAAATGCGTATCGACTTGGCTAATTACAATTAATACTGTACTAGCAATAAAGTAAAAGTGTGTTAAATAATATTCAATAAAATAAACTCAACTCAACTGCAGATTATATCTCAATTACATAGTACAAATCTACAAAATCTATCTAATCCTAAACTAGCTAATGCTGAAGTAGAGCTGACTGTGTAACTGGTGACGTTTTAAACGCGAATACTTTAAGCGTCAGACAAGACAATTTGCATTATGACGTAACTATATAGGCTATCAGATCCACTACGCAGTCACGACAGGGGTAGTAGACTAGTATTACATTGACCTTGAAATAGCTGCTAAAATATATGTAGCAGAACTACTAAGTAAATTTGCAGTGAGATAAATATCGTTGCACATTCTGAATATAGCGCCCCTTTAGTATTTCCGCCCCCCCCCCCCCTAAAAGTTAACAGCGCCCAGGTTAAGAACCACTGTATTAGATCTATATGACTGAGTGAACTAAATGCTAAACTGCCACAGCACCGTTAATACCAATTAACACGAAGTATATCAGAGTAGAATCTTACCCTGCAGTATGGATGGCAGGCGTACCGTGAGTACCAGTTTACTACTATCAGACGATGTCTGCCGCCGGTGCAATCTTGCTTGTGACCGCTTTTTTACCCTTGTTGTGAAATTTTTGCAAGTTCTATTTTAGCGCCCCTGTATCTCGGCGCCCGGGGACATATGTACCCCACTGCCCCCCCTTCGCTACGCCTCTGATGTATTCCCCCATGCGCCCCCATAACTCCGCCACTGGTTGTGCTCCTATGCCTTTATCGCTGAAAAGTGCAAGTTGTGAGTTTTGCTGATTTGGTGCCTTCAAATCAACTGGACGTGTAAAAGACTAATTTCTGTTTTGTGAAAACTTCGCTGCGCAAATATTATTTTCTTTCACCCCCCCCCCCTCCCCTTGGCTTTTGAAATTTTATAACAGTCACACGAGCTAACGACTATTCAAGTATTCACTGATTGCTTTTTTAAAATAAGTCAAGTATTATTCATATGCACGTTATGTTTAGGCTGGTGGGGGGGATGCATCCCCTCCATCCCCCCCTAAATCCGCCACTGGTCTAATGTACATGTTTATTTCGAAACTGTGTAACTGCTTGCGTAATGCGCATAATTCAGTCGCTGTGCTTGATAAAAAAATAAATAAATGAGAATGAGATAATATTAAATCGTTTTTGTTTTTTGCTACCAGTACCTCTCGTGATTACCTTAATTTTTGCGTCTAACGTTGCTGAACAGTTGGTATTAAGCCCTGATTGCTTTGATCCAATTCATTATTTGTCCCTATTACGCTTGGAAATCTTGCGAAAGCTATATGGCATTGCGTATGGGTAGGTTTTTCTGACGTTCCAGTTGGTGTTCGAGATATTCGAAAATTGGGAAAGTCACCATTTCCATTCTGTTGTCAGTGTGCTCCAAAAAATGATTGTTTCTTCGTTCTCACTTTCCAAAATTGTGTCGTTTATAGTTGCCAATATATTCTCAATGTTGATCTTTAACAAAGATTATCGCGTTGTTTTGTTATTGCGAAGAATAAACGTACAAAACGACTATTACTACCCTTTTTAACCGAAAAGTTTGACGTCCTTCGTGGTCGACTCCTGGGAAATCATAACGACTTCCACTGGCAGTTAGGTGGCCAGATTAACCACCAACCTTGCAGCTGCAAAGCAGCTCGAGTCATAATACCCTTTTTGTTAGGGTATTAGCTCATAGTAATATCACAAAACAAAATAAGTTCAAAAAGTCATAAAAATCACTCGATGGAGACTGTGCCTCACATCCCTATAACTTCTGACAGCTGAAGAATAGACCTCCGAAACACCGCTTTTGTTACGCTCGAAACGCACAAGTTTGTCCAACAGCAAAAGGATAAAAAGATTTTAATTTAACCCCCCCCGCAGCAATCATTCACAATGAATAGGTCCCCCGTTTATTGTGCACTGCCCCTTTTCCTAATGCTACCATTGATTGGATGGAGGATTTCCACCACAACCCCATGGTCTTCATTTGCCTGGCTGTCGGTTGTACGTTGAGAATAATCAAGTTGTCGCGATTTCTTCCTACGCTGAAACTGAGGTTTTTTTGTTTTTTTTTGCTTAGTTGATTGTAGCGTAGATGATGTTATTTTATATTTTTTTAATGTCTCTTTAAATCAGCTCAATTTAGCTTAATTTTGGTAGGCCTACTTTTGGTTACAATGAGCAGCTGAGCAGGGTTAAGAAATGTACAACTATTCAGCAACTTACGCTTCACTGTTTTCGAGCAAATTTCTTAACTAACCTTTATGCCAAGATATTTAATGATCGCACAGTCCTTATTGGTTATCTCCTATCAGCGATGTTCTATACTTTGGTTGAAATAAATTAGCTTGGTTGGCTGAGCTTCAATTGCAGCTGAAGTAACCTTGTAAGCAACACTGGACTAACTCGCCGGTGAGCAAAGATTTTGCGACGTGTAATTCGATTGAACCGCGTTTTCAAACGCTTACTTGTGGTTGGCGCAATGCTGGAGAATCGGGCTGAAACTCGTGAGAATGAGAGATCGATTCCCCGCCGTTGCCAATTTAGCAATTGCATGGGTTTGCCAAAATTGAAAAACATGTCTTGTGTTTCTCATGCATTTGTTTTTCGCAGCAAAAAGCGCAGATCTTTCCTTTTTGGTCTTTGCTAGCTTTTCGACCACTTGCAGAGGAAGGGTGTAAGAAGCACATATTTTCCTTTGCATGGTCTCAAGGCAAATGCCCCCTCCCAAGATTATGTCTTGCTTAGAATTACCGATAACAAAGACTTTCTGTATAAGGTTTTAAGTCTTGATGTTAATGGATTGCAACTAATTTATTAGTGCAGCTAAATACATACCGGTAGCTACTGAAAATGTTCAGTAATAAGCGATAAGATTCCAAATCCTTAGGTATGATAATCGTTTAATTAACTGTTACTCAAGTCGAAATTTTACTGCACTTTTCGTAAAATCGTACGATCTGTGGGCAGTGCTGCTGTCGAGCATAGGCTCGGTTTACCTACTTATTTTAGCACGGTAGGATCCCGCCAGCTAAACCACGCCGATTCCCCCTGCTTGTCACCGATTAACGATGGTTCCACGCACAAAATCGACCGAAAATTGGACCAAAACTCGGTGAACACCTTTTGTTACGTCTTCATTCAATAGTAACTTCTGCCGAAAATTAACTCTTTTCCAGAGCCTAACCTTAAGTATACGAAGCCTATACAATATACATATATTTGTTTAGGGCGGCAGCACCGCCTGTGGCTGAAATTTTTCGTAACATTGCAAACCTGAGCTGCAATTTATCTCAATGCTTTTAAACGTACAACATATTTGCAGGGTTTGTTGTTTTGAAGTTTCAATAATACACGCTACTGCGTAGAAATATAGAGCAAAGCCACAAATAAAAATGAATTACTGAAAAAAAGTCTGCGAATGATGAACATATATATAGATCACATAAATATACGACACCCAAGTAAAGATTTGCAACAGCGGATGCGATTCAAACGGTACTATCCCAAGCGTTGAAAGGCAAACTACTTTCATAAAAAATCAATCAATTTCGTATCTCTGGTGACGGATTACCTCGTAGACACTTCTTTCAATGCTTTCAATAAACGTGCAAAATCAAGGTTAGCACACATCGCAGGATTATGTCTCCCTGTGCTCTTTGTCTCTGCACCCGTATGTCTCTTCATCCTGCGCGCTTTTTTATGCGCCTTTATGTCTGGTTTCGTTCGAAGGATGGGAGCATTCCTTCACTGAACGTAGAATGTGTCAAATTACAAACTGTCTTGAGGGTTTTGACAACAACGTTGTCCCCAAGTTTTTCAGTGATATGTAGATGTAGGAGTGCACGGTGCCATTCGCCAGTTCTCTTTCACGTTGCTGTGAAATCTTTTTTGTCTTTTTCAAAACAAAAAAAACGTTTTAAAGCTGGTTTTCTTTAATAATATGTTGCATTTCTTTTTGTCGATCTTTTTTAAACGTGGAAAGACTACGTGCACGGTCAATCAAAGTGCGCACAAACGTTTGACAATGTTCGACCGAGTGATGGAAATTAAAGTTCACGTGACTGTGTTTCTGTTTTCTAAACTCGACTTTTCTTGTTTTGAGTGAATAACGAGTGCAAATACGATTAGCGTTATCGGATTCAATTTCCACGAAGACACACAGCTGGAACACAAACATCTTGCTGGGATAAGTAGTTGATTCCATTTTTGACAGAAATCCCAGCCATGTGAAAATAAAAAAAAAAAAAAGATGTTAAACTAAGTGCATCATCTAGAGAACTAATTAATTGCAGTTGAGTGCAATTTTGACGGGCTTAATTAAATTACGTTTACATAGTTTTATATCGTTAATTAAAGCAATCGCTACTCCAGTTCTGAAAAAGAACTTTGCAGGTTTCTTGACTTCATTCAATTGATATCGAGAACAAATCAGCAATGATCAATCTAGCATTTTGGGTGTCCAATCAAGGCAAAATATTAACTCAGGAGTCTACAATGCGTAAGGCGTACCAGTAATATTTATTTCTTTTCAACGTTTTTCAACCCTAGAACTCTTGGACAAATGGTCGCCTAAATAAATCTGTTCTAAAAATCAGTAAAAACTTAAGACAGCAAATTTTAATAAAAAATTTAGAGGTTTTCATAAATAAAAAAGAAAAATCCGATAACTGCAGTGTATTTAAATATTATCTTTAGTTGAAACTATTTAGCAGCTAAGCTAATTTGTTTTTAATATTATGTGATTATGAACGCAGGCATCTAACTAGCCTCTGCGCCTAAAATCAGTTGAAACTTTTCGTTTACACGCTTGTTTATGAGTAGTCTCTCACCTCTGTGTTTAGTGTGCTATTATTTCAATGCTTCCGGTACTGGACTGATATTTCAAAGATCATGAGAACCATATCAGCTCGCCCAACACCAATACCATAATGCTCTGTAAAATACAAATTTAAACCAGTTGGTTTAAATTTATGCACAGTAAGATTGGCATAGATTAAATCCAATCGTCTAATGTACGATGGTAAATTCATATTAATTTTGTTGTATTAGTTTAATTACGAGCATCTGAAATGTTAAAAATCTTGCCAGTCTTTTCAGACTAGGATTTTTGGTATTATGCATCCTCTCATAAAGAAATAGCTTAAAGACTCTTGCACGCATCTAATTAGCTACTTTATGCTGTGGGCTGTATTTTGTGGTCCACAGCAACTGACCGTGACAAACTGATTGCTAACAAACTGAATGCGAACCAACTGAACCCAATTGACTGAGAAAAGCGATCATAGGAATATTTTACTTATTTTTCTTTCAAAGAAAGCGTTAAAAATAAATCTGTTGCAAGTATCACCAATGCACCACAGCTCAGAAACCTACAGTACATTAACCTGCATAGGTCGCTGTGGCCACTGCACTATCAACAAACTTGAAAAGCTTAATCTTTTTTAGCAATTTGAATATTCAATACATTGAAAATTAAAATTAATTTATTCCACAGTGTTTGCATCAAATACAATATTTGCGTTTTCCTTCAAAAGTAAATACACTGAAACCACGTTTATTTATTATTTGCTTTTTATTTTAAAATAGATATACAAATATTGAAACCATGTTTATTAATTTTTTGTTTTTATTTTAGTAGACTTGGTGTTGTATACCAATATTTCTTGATATAACATTATATTTTGGCCGAGCCAAAGTTGGTTTAAATTCTTTGCACAATATGCAATCATGTGATAAAAATATGAGATTAAACAATAAGCTTGATGGATGACCAATCAAAAACAGTCATCAGAAAACCTGGAACTATTTTGCTAGCTTAATGATGTCGAACTAAATGACATCTTTTGTCTTTAATCTGTGAATTCTTTGTTTGCTTTTTTAAGAATCAAAATTAAAATTTGGGTTATATCAGATATTACCTGGTTAGTTTTAAAAGTTAGGATTTCAATTTGGTAAGATTTAAGCCAGAATTGATAACAAAAAGAAGTAGTAGTTTCAAGTGAAATAAACCTTCTTACACCATTAACTAAAATTAGTATTTTACAGCTCTTGAAGTTAATTTTTATGCTTAGATCACTACGTTACTCATTAGCACCATATAATCTGCATTAAAACTTAAAAACACTGGTGTAAAGCGTCTACCGTGTGTGGTAGTCAGGTGGTAGCTTCACTGAAAGACTGCAAGCTCCTGTTGCTATCCCCTGGTCAAGAAAACTTCATGAATACAACGTAATTACAATTACCATTATTACACAAAAATTAATCAACATCAATTAGATAGGCTCTACATACTAATTGCAGATTTACTTTAGCAATTTACAAAACACTACGCTTTTCACAAAGCAACCATGTAACTACCGGTATGCAACTTGAAATAGCACTCAAACTATGTTGTCTATAGTATGCAGACAAAGATTCAAACACTTACTTTATTCTTCATCTAACCACATCAGATGTTCAGGATATTGTATGGCAAATACCAGTACTGTGGATGATGACATAAGAGATAATTCAAGATCTGAGATAAGAACCAGCTACTGTACCACTACCATCACATATTTTTGCCATTACTGCATCATCAAAATTAGTGATACACAGAAGAGGCTTATTCTGCATGCATGCGCGTTTGAATGAGTTTCATTTTCTTTGGAAAGTCTTGCTCAAACACAGCTATCTGCTAATCCAGATTGATTTTCTTGCTCCTATAAAGCCATTTTGCATTTGCGATATACTGCAACTCTATACTACAGATGACCAATAGATTTCAGGTACACAGCATGAATTACTTAAACTTATTGAACAAAAAAATCTGCATAACATTACAAAATGGAAGAGAAATGTAACTTCTGAAATTGTTTTGTTCAATACTGGAGATAAAACTCTAAAAAAAAACACTAACTTTGAAGAACAATTGTAAAAATTGGAAGAACAATGGAGCTAAAGTTTAACTCTTGGTAGTGACTATTTCACCGAAAATTTTCAACTTAAAGAGAATAAAACGAGAATGAGAAATATTCATCCGCGCTTTTTTCATTTGCTTTTTTAGGGGTTAAGATTAGGGTTTAGGTTAGGGTTTGGGTTAGGGTTCAATTTGGGAATAGTTTTAGAGTAAGCATTTGAGTTTGTGTTAGATTTGAGTCAGAATTAATAAGAAACTAGATAAAAATTTCCGGTGAAATAAAGCCTTCCTTAACTCTTTTCTCACAGTTTAATATACTTATATAGCTTACTCCACTCTTACGTTTGTTTATTTACAGGAAGCCTATTGCAAAATGCCATGATTTACAGTTCACTGAGAACTTGCTTGTTGATTGGATTGGCAAATTGGGTTCTCCCTACAGGCTTAAAAACACTGCTAGGCTACTTAATTTGCTACAGCAATAGGCTACTGTAGTATACTGGGTCTACCAGTCTACTCAGCAAATGTTATCTTGTAATGCACACTACAGGCTACTAGCTGCTGCCACTGTCTCTAACTGTACAACTGCCATACAATCTTCCTAACAAAACTTGTCGTTAACAGTCTTAACCCCAGCTTTCGAGATTTCACCCACTTAACTTGCTTATTTGCTAGTAACCCCGACGATTTCTAACATGACCTCGAGTATACCTCGAATATACGCTGCGCAGTCATACCTGAGTAGTGTTTCTATTATGACGTTGCAGTGACCTGGGGTTAAATAGCCTTATGCACTGAAATGTGGAACAAATTGGAAATATGCGGTCAGTCAATGCTCGCTCACATTGATTGTTGTGGTACTCGCAAGGTTTTTACATGTGGTGTGCATAAAAAAATGAACACCATTTTGTCATGAAAGGATATTATGAAAATTTTTGTTATGAAGTTTATCTGTAGTAGTAATATTCCTGATAAAAGATTCAGTTATGCAAAAGTCAATACTTACTTATGACGAAATGCTGTTGAATTTTTTCATTAACACCATTGCAAACTTTGTCTATGAAAGTTGTTTCACGACTTTATGTACGGTAGGCTAGTTTGATGAAATTGTAAAAGTTTTTATGCAAGCTCTCACTTGGAGAAATTAGGGTTTTTCATTTTAAGGCTGTTCTAGAAAACTTTTAGGGTTTTGAGCACCTCACTAAGAGGCTAGCCTAGTATTAGTACCAATTAATTATACTGCAATATTCGCAGTAAAGTTGGTTTTTAGGATGGGAGAACCTATTTGAGTATTTCAGACTTATAAAAGTTTGTGGCCTTTTAGAGTATTAATAAATGACTCTTTTTAGTAGGCCTAGGCTATTAGGCTATAGGCTAAGCACACTGGTAAAATATACCATCTGTAGTAGGTGTATTGTCACATACGGTAGGCCTACTGTACTAGGATAGCCTAGGTGTAATGTAAATGTTATTGATTGTAGAACCAAGAATATGATTGCATGATGTTGTCTAATATGCTTGGTGAAAATGCTGTTTCGTATTGGTAGTGTTTGTGCAATGACTTGATTTTGTTCAAAGTGTCCATTTTCCCAGTAGTGCCAAAATATTACTAAGTTGTATTTTGCGACCCCAGATCTTGCAAGCAGGATCTTCATAAAAAACATGGCTTTACCCTTTGGGCCACACTGCTGACTGGAATGATGGAGAAGGTAGCCTGGCATTATGCTGTTGATAGTAGCATAAGCTGCTCCTTACGTGCAGTAATATGACTCATAGGCCTGCTGGCACTGGCAGTAATACCTGATGCTGTTAGTTACTCTGTACTGGCAACTGATGTCTAATAAACAAACAAAACGAGAAAATAGTTGGATGTTACTAACTAAGTGAGTATGATAGTATACAGTATAATGTATATTGCCAAATTGCCCTAATAGTAAACAGGTACCACTGTTGGCTAGTAGGCCACGTGTGTATAGTGGTCCCGGTATGGCAATCCCAACTCTGCAGGGCATGTTTAAAACACCCAGTCGAGTTGTTAGAAATAGAGTCGTTAAGTATGAGCCGTCAGCATTATTTCGGAATCTCTACGACTAGTGTATGAGTGTGCGCATGCTCTTGCTCCTTGCATGTGTGCACTCATTGGGATTAGGGGTGGATCTGGGGAATAGCTTAGAATAGATCAGAGAGAAGGAGAGAACGCACTTGCGCTCATAAACAAATTGCAGAGCTGCTGCAAATAAAGCGACAATACTTAACGACACCTGACTATTTTGCCTCCAGAGCAGAGAGGCAAAATAGATGCTACCGGTATATTGTCGTGAATGAATGATGATTATTGTTACAAAGCTTCCATAGCCAAATTATTGCTGCTGGTTGCAAACAGAGGTAAAGTCGATGATTATAGGAATGGTCAAGGACCAAGGACACAAGTTTTTAAAATTATTTTGGGGCAAAATTTCCAAAATTTTTAGGTAGTGGCTATTTTGCCTCTAAAGGCAAAATAGTGTTTTTCTTCATTAAAAAAAATGTTTAGCCAAACAAGTTGGTTTGTGTTTCAAAAACTACTAAAAAAGAGGGTTTAAGGCATTAAAAGTCACAATTTCTGAATTTATATGGTAATAATTTTTAATTTAGCTGTATTAGTATATCCCATTCATCCATCACTTCAGATTTACGGGTTATGGCCTTGTTGCATTGCCAGGATACTGCTACGGCACGGTAAATAATCAACATTATCTGATATATAATGTGTAAAACTTCAAAATGACATTCATGATTATTTTTAAAAACTACTAATCTACAGCATATTCAAATTATCACCAAAAACTTAATGAAATGCAATATCTTAAACTCTTTTTGTATCAAAAATTAGGCAGTGGCTATTTTGCCTCTAGAGGCAAGATAGCCCCATGTTATTGTGCCATTTGGAGGCAAAATAGTCCTAACAGCTATTTTGCTGCAAGTGCCAAAATAGCCCTAATCCTAACCCTAATCCCAACCTTAACCCTAACCCAAACAGAGGAAAAACACTGTTTTGCTTCTAGAGGCTAAATAGCCACTTCCTAAAATTATGAAAAATTTGCCCAAAATAATTCAAAAACTCGGAAAGTTGTGTCCGTGGTCCTTGATCATCCCTACAATCATCGACTTCACCTCTGTTTGCAACCAATTTTGCTTCTAGAGGCAAAATAGCCACTGCCTTTAGTGAAATTTTTAAAAATAGTGTTATCTAATAATTACTGCAAATACTTTAAATTTATGTTTTTAAAATGAATTGAAATACTGTACCGCGTAAATTTGTAAGCTCAAGTTTTTGTCATTACAAAAAAGCGGAGTTCTTGGGCAAGGGCAAAGTCCTTATGCCCCATGTTGAATAATATTAGTGTTTTTATTTTTATTTTTGGAAAAACCAGCAATTTTTGTGACTTTAAAAAGGAATAAACACTTAGATTTTTGAAGCAATTTGAAAAGAAAATACCCTAAATGCTAAGGTAAGAAGAACTTCAGTTTTTCCACTATTTCCCAACTCGAATTTTATGCCAATCTCTTCTTTACATTTCGTGATGTCTTTTTCATACAGGCTGTCAAGAGTGTCATTGTTTCATTTTTTCATTATTTTTTTCAGTTTTATTAGTTTTCATTATTTTGGACCCGTTTTCATTGTTTCATTATTTTTTAAATAATTTACTGATATTTTTTGAGTTTAGTGGATAAATTGCAATAAATCGTGAGCCATTGAAATGAAGACCTTTTTTTTTTCTTGGAGGTCATCCAAAAAAATCTCACATAACCTACATGAAGATCTTTTTTTTTAGTTCACCTTAAAAATTTCTCAAATACTACACGAAGAGCTTTTTTGACTGCTTTTCAGTTTAGTCTTTTGGATTTATACTTGAAAATTGTCATTATTTATACTTGAAAGTTGTCATTATTTGTCATTATTTTATGTTCAGCAGTCATTTTTTATTTCAATTCAATGACTTGACAGCCTGTCTCATATCTAATGCCTATCAATAAATGATGGCAAACGTTTAGGCTGCCAAAAGACACTTGTTAAATTTAACATGAGGTATTTAATTTCAAAAAATATTCTGAGGATCCCAGCAAGGTTCTATTTTGAAGGAAGGTGTTGGAGACATTAGTTCCGGCCCCACCTTCAAAGGGTCCACACTCCCAATCGTCAAAACGAAAAAATAATGAGCAATTAATTTTTTTTTATACCAATTTTTTCTTGGGAGCTTTGCCTATTCAACTTATAATGATGTGATGTAAAAATTTTATTACTTTCAACGCACAATCGCACATCTCTCCAGGCATTTGAACAATTGTTATACCGTAGTTGTATTTAACTTCACACCTAATTTCTTTATAATTCTGTATGCAGCATTTTCAGTGATCTAATACTTTGTTATTTGGGATTCCTAGCGACGATTTTTAACGCACAAATTGTTTAGAGCATGTGGCTTTGCCTCTACATTACTTGCCAGTGATTAGAGTAGCTCGTTTTTTCACAAAGCAAATTGTTTGTGGTCAGATAATTTCAGGACAAGTTGTCATTTTCAAGATATGTTTTGTTAGTTGTATCAACATATACCAGTCTTAACATATTTGCTGTAGTATAATTTTGTATGCCATCCCTGGTAGTAGTGGCACTGTATTACATTTCAATATCATGCACATACTTTCTTCTAAATTCACACTCATAAATAGGCACTGGTCATGTTTTTGCCTTAGCAAATCAAATTTGTTTTCGGACCCATGGATTCTTTGTTATGTCTCTGGGTAGCTTTAGTGCTTTGCAGTTTCTACTGCCTGCACTAAAACTATTAGCAGAAATAAAAACTATAATTTTCTAAAGGCTTTTTGCCCCCTCGTTATCTGATTAGAGCTTTCAAGCAATGCCATTTAAAATAAGTTTCAGTATGACCTGGCTTGGTTGGCTATTACATTCTATTATTTTTTCAAATAAGGAAAGGAAACAAATTGATAGTCGCTTAAAGTTTATGTTGTATTTTGTTTGGTTATTTTCATTTTTAAATCAATCAAAAAATGATGTTGCCCTCCAGCTGAGGACGGGACATTTTGAGGACTTATAGGCTTCATGGCCAAGACCAAGTTCTTCAAAATGTGTTGTCAAGAACTCCACCTCTCTGCCTTTTCTAAATCAGGCTAAAATTCTACCATAGGCTCTAATTCCACTAAATCATGCAAAAATTGTGATAAAATATTCTAGTTTTGCAGCTGCTGAAATAAGTCGTTTTTTAACAATGAACTTTTGAGGTGAAGTGTAGAGTAGTTAAATTCAAAACTTGGTTGGCTAGGCATTGCTTTGGTTCGAGTCCGCTGTGAACTGGTAAATGCATGGTTTGATTGGGATTTCAATTACAGTTACTGGAAGTTGCTACAGTTTGAGAACTAAAAATTTAATTTAGAACCTTGAAGGGTTGTTTGTTTTCATTAAGCTTTTGGTTTTACTGGCTGCTAGTGAACTTTTTATTTAATTTTTAGTTTTGTATTGATTTTCCATCATTAATTGAGAATGTAACTCCCATTATCATTAATTCATTCATGCCAAGTGATTTTTACCGTTAAGATGCAAAAGTTGTTTAATGTTTACTTCCAACATCTGCTATTTGCTGGCAGAAAAAATTATATAATAACATTGCAATTTTATCAGGATTGTTGTGCAAGATAATTTGCAAAGCATTAAATAATTTAATCGCAGTAGTTCTATTGTTTCGGATTCTGGAAATTGTGTTGGAATATATGTCAAGTTGAAGATGCCCACCTGCCTGAGGTGAAACTGCAATCATCATGAGCATTAAGTTGCTTTCAAATTTATTCAGGTTAGTAGGTTTATCATAATATTGTTGTCGCTTTTTTTCAATTTACCAGATACGTTTGTTGGTTTTATGAACTTTCATATGATAATTATTTGTAAGGCAATTTTTTGCTGCCCTAAATCCTGAAAAAGTTTTCTGTATTTTGTACAAAAGCTGCATTTACTTTTAACAAAAGTTTAAGTAAGAAGTTAAATTTAGGCCTATGGACAAAGAGTTTAAACATGGTTGGATGCTTCAAAGCAATAGGGTATGAGTTGGATCCCGACCTTTCCTACAATGACTCTGCAACCCTGGTTCTGACACTGTGGTATTAGCACAGTTCTGGGGTTGTAGCTGAACTTCTGCAACATTAATGAATTATTCCATCATAGAGAACACTAAGTCACAGCCAATGTGTCACAAAGCTTGTTGTTGTCCAATACCTAGAGAATACTGCAATTGAACTGAAATACTGTAGTTTCAAAGCATATTTTTGGAATCAAGTTTTTATGTTTTATGCAAGAATTGATAAAAGTTGCTTGTAAAATCAGAAAAAGTTGCAGAATAAAAATTTATGGAGACAGCTTAAAACATTGTGCTACTGAAACATACAGTCTCTGTGTTTCAAAAGCTTTAACGAATTGCAAAAACTTACCCTATCTCAGATCTATTGGTGAAGCTGCAATTAGATACGGTGCTTTGTTGTTTTTCTAGGCATAAAAGTTGTCTTTTCATGGTTAATTTTGCCAGTGCAGCAGCCAGTAGCACAGCCAGGGGAAGGTTAAGCCTTCCCCATTAGCCTGTCGATGAAAATGTTGAATAAGGAAAATACCATGTTTTTAGCACTTCTAAGACTGTTTCTTTTTTGCACTGAAATGGACTGAAAAGAGATAAAGAGGTTTAAAGCATATTTTGAAACATATACTCAAGAGGAGGGGTATGATTTGTCAAAAATAAAACTAACAAATCAATAAAAAGTTAGGAAAATGGCCAAAATAAGCAATCAAATTTGATCGCTAGTGTAAAAATGCTGAAAATAGGTTTCATCAACAAATATATTATACACTGAGGAATATAAGTTAATTTTATCTATTTATGGTAAAAAAATCTATTTCAGTTTCATCAGCTGGGGTTTGGGGGCTATTTAATATTAGTTAATTACCAATCTTATCTCTCAAATATTTTTCCATCATTCCCCCTCCCCTAATTATTCTTCTTTTTAAATTATAGACGAAATAGTTTACTCTGTGCGAGTTTTATTGAACTATAGGATTTTATGATGTAAACAAGAGAATTAAGTTTTAACATTAGCCACCTTCCACATAACCCATTTATGCAACCAATTTAATCATGTATGCACTTCTAATTTCTATGTTACGCTTTTAAAGCATTAATTTCTATTAAAATAGCCCAAAAATTGAGTTATTTTAGCGAAAAAATGCAAAATTTTTAAATGCTGGGGCGCTGCCCCCTGATCTCCGTGCCTCTGGCAGTGGAAGCTTTGCCCCCAAAGCAACCCCCCATTGCAAATTTCTAGCTACGCGCCTGGCAGTAGCAGGCATTGTTGAATGCTAAACCTTGTTCTTGAAGGGCTTCTGGTTTACCCAAAAATTACTGTACCTCTTAAAAAAAACAAAAAAAAAAACTGTAAATAATTTTAGTTGTATGGAAGGCATGCTGATATTGTGTAAAGTTACTTTAAATTTTTATACTATTTGATGAATAAGTTGGTAAAAGGTGCTGGATATAGCTTTTTTTAGATGTTGAAATGTTGTAGATTTCTGGTAGATTCCATCTGTTGCTGTATTTTGTGGGAGAGCGTTTTTGTTTAGACCTGCCTGCTTGATCTTCTGCTCCTGTTTCTTGAAAGAAATAAGGTAGCAATGATGTAATCACCAAAAATGACCATAGAACTTTTCCCAAAGTGGAATTATTGTACTTTTGGAATCAAAATTTGGTCTATAACACAGCTTTACATCATGGTTTGTATATTTCTTGTAGGTTATTGTTTTATGGAGTTTTTGTTTTAGGCTTCAGTGGAGAGTTGTTAAAGATGAAGGAAAAAAGTTTAAATGATTGAGTTGCGGTCTTGTGCAATTGCATGGAGGTATATGTCGTTAAGGCGGTATTCACCAGTGAACATAATGTGGGTTGTGGCTTTTTGCAATTGGATAGAGGTATATGCTCCCATTAAAGCGATTTTGATCAGTGGATTAGTATTTTTATTGGACACTCTCTGACTCATTTTTGAATTGTTTTTTGTTTGCTGGAAGAAAATTGTTTGTTTTGGAGTGCATGCAGACCCACCAAAAATGCAGAGAGAACACTGATATAGTTGCTAGATGAGTGTGTCAAAAGTTTGTAATTTAGTTTCGTTACTTACTTGCTTTGCTGGATCGTGAAGGTTTGGTAAATGGTAGTAGGCCGTAGTTTGAATAAATTTTGGTTTTTGAGGTGCATCTGGAGGGCTAATTGTTAGGGATGTTGACTTTTGGTGTTAGGTAATTAACAGGGTTTGTTCGGTTAAGGAAAGTGTAAGCAGAATCAATGTTTCCTTTTAGGTTTTGGTAAGTCGGCGTGTGTCCAAAAAATTGGCGATTTTCCTCTAAACAATGAAAAACTCAAACTGAGTCGACGTGCGACCAATAAAAATGCTGAATTACTGATTATAATCGGCCTAATAGTTACATAGAACAGAGTTCTTTTTTATGCTTTTTAAGATTGCTGCTGAGTTGCTTTCTCTGGTTAATGCATGTGGTGTTTTTAAAGCGTTTATTGATGGGGAGATGTGGTCGTTTGAAACTTTAAAGGTAAAAGGGCATTCAAGTCAAGTTTTTCATTCTTAACCAAAATGTTGTATGTCTAAAATTCATTCTCACCAAATTTCAAGTTTCTACGCCTTTTCGTTTTCAAGATATTACACTTTGAAATTCGTTGTTTTCCAATTAGTTTAATGTTGCTATTTTAACAGTATTTCTATGCCACAAAATACAGGGATTATTTTTTGTTTGAGCATAATAAAATAAAGATGAGGAATGGTGGCATTTTTAAAAAAATGTCTTCAAAGTCAATGTTGGATTTGAATTTAGGATTTGTGTTTGATTGAAGGTTAGGTTTAATCTTAGAGTAGGGGTTTGAGTTAATGTTCGTGGTAATAAAGATTTTAGACTTGTATATGTTTCCCGGTTACCAAACTGCTAGATAAGCATTGGCCGTATCCTGGGAAATCCGTCTCTAGACCCCATTACGTAATTGTCGCTTATTTTTAGTTTGCACTAAACGGTTAGAAAAATTAGTATCAGCTGAAAGATATGATTGGACGTTTCACTTTTGGTCCGCTTCCAATTCGAATTCCTGTCTATGTCTATGCTGAGATCCTTGTGATGACAAAACTAATTACTGATACATATTTTGGTTTCATGTTATGTTTTTAAGATAATGATAATGTAAACAGTGTAATTTTTGGGTCCGCGACAACTGACCGCGAACCAAATAACACTAATTGGCTGAGAAGGGCGATCATAAAAATATTTCATTATTCCCAAAGCCGTTATGCCCAAACCTTCACTTTGTGACAAAATTACTGTGACAAAACCGTTAGTTCCTGGTCAGTTTGTTTGCTGTCTGTTTGTCGCGGTCACTTGAGTTGGCTCGTTAATTTTGACATATCTGCTCAGCCAAAAAATATTGAAGACAAACTATAAGCAAAAGTAACGTCATCATGTGGTTGTGGAAATGAAAGCGAAGAAGGTGGAAGCAATTCACGAACTGGCACTTCCACATTGCTGATAGTGATGTGGTTCCTAATTTCAACAAAAATTAGTGCTAGTAAAAATTACAGTAGAATTTGCTTATAACGGCACCTCTGAGGGATTTTTAAAACCTGCCGTTATAGCCGAATTTACGTTATAGCCAAACTGCCACAAACCGTCCTAAAACTACTTGTTTGTTCAACATAAAGGCTTATTATGACGCTAGGTTCACATTGTAATGAAAGACAAGAAATCAGGTTAAGCAAAACTCGTGCAGAAATCAAAACCTTGCACAAAAATAGTAAACGTTTATTCAAAAGCCAACTGTCAAGCGCATTGCATCATTTCTTCGCAAACATGTCGGTAATCTTTAGTTGTTTTGGCTTTGACGTGGATTTGGTTATAACATAATGCTCAATTTTCGCTAAACAGCGCAACATTTCATCGCTATCGTCATGACTGCGCAAGTATCGGTCCAACTGCCTCATTGACGTCAATGCTGCTACGGGGGACAAAAGAGTTTCTGCATGATCACCGCTGTCATCATCACCCTCTTGTATACTTTCCGGCTCTGCTGCAGTTTCAGTTTGCAGATCATTTAAAATGTCATTCTCTGTGACTGCTTCACGAGAAACGACATTTGCCTCACTTTCAGAGTAGTCCGTAAAAGAATACGTTTCTGGAATCAAGCCACTTGCTTGAAGTCGTTCCCAAATTCCTTCGATGTCGCTGTTGGTAAGGCTTTCAATTTCTTCTACGTCGTCGTCTTCTTCCAGTCGAACAAACTTTGCTTTCTTAAAACAATTTTGAATCGTCACCTGGGAGACGCTGTTCCATGCTTCTCTGAGGAGCCTCATTGCTTGAAGGACATCGACTTTAAAATCTTTTTTTTCTTCAAAAGCTAGCAGACGCAGGTTTGCAAGCCTTTTTCTGTAGTGTGCTTTCAAACACCGTATAACACCAGCATCCATCGGTTGTGTCTTTGCAGTGGTGTTCGGAGGCAAGAACACTAGCTTAATGTTCGTTAGACCACTGACATTATGATGGGCAGTACAGTTGTCCAAAATGAGAGCAATTTTTCTGTCATTTTGCTTCATTTGAAAATCTATTTTTCTCAGCCACTTCTCGAAAAGAGTAGAGGTCATCCAAGCTTTCGAGTTAGCTTCATAAGGAAGTGGTAGGTTCCTTACGTTTTTAAAACACCGTGGGTTTGCAGATTTTCCGATGACAAGCGGTGGCAATTTTTCTCCAGTCATACTTGCCGTCACCAATACAGTTAGCCTTTCTTTAGACAACTTTCCACCAGCGCATTTTTCGTTTTTGAAAACGTGTGTCTTGTCGGGTAAACACCGATAGAAAAGCCCTGTCTCATCTGTATTGAATATTTGTTCCGGAAGGAATTCGTTTAAAAGTGCAGGAAGTTGACGATTTTGCCATTCGTTCACGCCATCTTGGTCTACCGATTCCGCCTCGCCGTGAAGTTTTTTGCAAACGACTCCAACTCTTGCTTTCCATCTGTTTACCCAATTTATATCCAGTTTTTCTGAATTTTCATATCCACACACGCGGCCATATTCTTGTGCTTTCAGCAGCAACATTTCTCCGCTCACTGGAATTTTTTTATCCCTTGCACATCTGAACCATTTTAGCAAAGGCTCATCAACGTTATCAAAGTTATGCTTTCGCTTTTTCTTCATTTCTGCATTTCGACCTGCTTCAAACTCCGATATCACTTTATCTTTATTGCTTAAGATTGTCTGTAATGATGATCGTGGGATTTCATATTCTTTTGCCAGCTGGGATACATTTTTAACTTTTCCGCTGTTGAATCGACTGACAATTTCATATTTTTTCCAGAGAGGAAAATTCCTTCGCTTTTTAAGACTTTTGCGTTCTTGTTCCATCTCACTGCAACTTTGTCTGTACTCTACAAGCACGTCTCTGATAATGCTTGTAAATTTCCATTCAAAGTCTCTGGCCTAGATTCCGTACAGAGAACACGTGGCAACGAAGAACAAAAGAAGCTCGTCGGATCCGATGTAGACGTGCGAGGTGTGAAATAGTTTGCGCCATAAAGTGTTTTCAACCAGGCCTTGCGTCATAAAAACGAAGTCCAGCCATCGCGCAGTCGGAAAGAAAAACAGTAACGCACAGAATTAACACCCGCAATAAAGTTTGGCAGTTTGTGGCAAAGATAATGGCCTACAGTGCCGTTATAGGCAAAGAAAATTGTCTGGGGGATGGAAAAAGGGTGCCGTTACAGCCAAATTTACGTTATAGGCGATGCCGCTATAGACGAACTGAAATGTACACAAAAGATAGGGATTTTGCCGGGACCAAGAAAAATGTAACGTTATAGGCGAATTTACGTTATAGCCGAAGCCGTTATAACCGAATTCTACTGTACTTATTTATTGTAATGTTTTGATTTTCGGCAAATGGTGGGCTAACACTTAGAGGCAGTTCATTGCGAAAGAGATCATGATTACTGAACTGTAAACTGGCATTGCTCAATGTACAGCTTTCTTCATTAACAATATTGCAATAAATAAGCAACGAAATAAAACGCTTTCTAGTTAAATTGCTGATCCTTGTCAAGAGCCTGATTTTGTTTATACATTACAGAAACTTTCAAAGCTGACAATTGAATCAGAAACGCCGAGTCATCACGTGGAAAAGCAAATGCAGCTTCTACCAGCAAAGAATCAAGTGCATTTTCAAGCAAAGACATCAATTTAGTGCAGCTTCATAACAAGAATATTCTTTAAAGTTATGTGAAACTAGAAGATATAACATCTTAAACTGACTTTGCTAAAGTGGTTATGTGGAACTAATAGTTACCGTATCGTTTATTATTGCTTGTTAAAAACGATTTAAGTCTATACTGTCCATAAGGTGAAAGCAGTCGATTTTTGGCGGTGGGCTCTGGAAACTTACTGCAGTGAAGTGACAATAGTACAATGAAACGGTGTATTGTTTACGATTTACATTATGGTTTAGGAGTAGTATCACTGCTCTGATATCATTTTTATTTCGTTTGTTGAAACTGCCTTTCCTTTTCCTGTAGTTAAGAGCGTTTGTAGAATAGAATGTTGCTCTACGGAATCTCAGCAAACTAATTTAGAACCCGGAAAAAAAGGCTATTTTCAAGTAATTTTAGGAGTTGGTACTCTATAACTGCACAAACGACCACAGCTGATTTGATACCCAACTTTCCACTAGTCGTGTTTTATAATCCTCTGTGAGGGCGGCTCTCCTTTTCTGCTCCGAAACAAGCACGTAAAAAGCATTTGTTTCATGCTTTTCATTATAGATATCTATGTCGGGCTTCTTAGTAAAAAAAGGATTTTTTTTTCTTGACGGTTGGTTAACGGATAGCATTACAAAGTCTTTTCAGTGATAATGTAAAGTGCAATTTTTGTAAATGACGTTGTGTTTCACTGCAGTAGCCTACACTGTGTTATCGTTTAAGATGTCCACTTTCTGAATTGATTGGGAAATCCGACGCTCCTGCATGAAAAGGCGATTTTGCCCATCTGAAAAAAACATCCTACCAGGGCTAGGTGTTCAGCCTATTTAAGCAAAAAGATGACAGTGGTGTGCCTTTAAGACTCTACTTTCTTTGGTCGACGAAGTTCGAGTTCAAGTTTGGCAAAAATATTTAGTTCGACTTCGTGCTGGTGCTCATTGCAAACAAAAAGATATAACTATTTCGCTTATTCAGTAGGTTTACAACTGTATAGTATTTCAGCTGTTGCCTAACGCCGAAATTTTACGTGTAACGGCAATGTTTGGTGTTTGTTTGGAAAGGAATGATGCATTTGTCGCAAAAAATTGAAGATGTTTAAATTACCTTTTCCATATTACTGTACCTTCTGACTAATACTAGTACGATTTTCGGAAACTATTTTGTGTTTAATATTTTGGTAAAAGTAAAGCATACACATGAATATATCAACTGCAATAAACAACTGTGCTTTTCTGTCACAAGTAGGTTGTATGTACCATTAGACGTAGCCAGGATTTTTCATTGGGGGGAAAGGGCAGAAAACGCAAATCACTTGTAATGATGTTATCATAAATTTTCGAAACAGAAACTTTTTATGGGAGAAAGATGTAAAATGAAAGACCAGAAGCCGTGGCCTGGTTCTTCATGTAACCAGGATTTTGCTCACGGGAGAGGGCTTGAACCAAAAGTTAAAATGTCTGAACTGGGAGACGCGTTGAGTAAACTAGTGTTAGTGAAACGTATCGCAGACTAGGGTTTGGGGACTCCGCCCCAGCCGCTGCGTGATTTTTTGTAAAAAATAGCTATTTTAATGCCGTTAAATCGCGTTTTGCACGTTTTTCGAGCCATTTGAAGAACTAAAGTTTTAATATTTGAAAGCCAATTGAAAAAAGTGAAATTGTTTAATTCGCCTTTAAAATCTTGCATTTAAGGATTAAATTTTGTAAGTGATTTGGCCCAGGTGGGAGGAAGTAAAGTACACTGCCCCGTGTAATATTTTAGCTGTAAAGGATAGTTTGCGCGCCCACCAAAGGATGGTAGTTTTAGTACCAATGGCCATAAGATGTAGAAAAGTAACGTTAACTGTACAGTAGAACATAAATTCTTTTTCACTTCTAATTTTGAAAGCTATCAACTACATACCTGTTAATGTTAAATTTAAGTTCATAATGTGCCATCTTTTTCATTTTCGGTTCTTAAGTGAGTTTCATGGACTACGAATATTGTTGCAAGATGTTCAATGCAGCACAGCGGTCATTTAAGAGTTGGGAAGCCTAACCTAGCTGACGAGAGATAAACAGTAGCTGTACAAAACTGCTACACTTGGTGAGCGGGCTATCTTGACAGACATGTGGTGCAGTTCATAGCGTCGTTCGTTTACTTTTTCACTTCTGTTAGTGGCAGAAATGGAGTCCTCGAGGGCGTCCTTAGCCTTAAGGACACATTTTGAAGTCTTTGGCCTTGAAGCCCACAAGTCCTCGAAAATGTCCTATCTTCGGCTCGAGGACAGCACTTTTTTTGTTTCGTTAAAAATGAACCATGGACATGACCTTTTTTTTACTTTACTTGGGAAATCGGCAAAAACCGCGGAAAATCTGGAAAGAATTTTTTTTTTTCTGGAGGTCGCCTGAAAAAAATTTTGGGAAACTTTTTTTGGGGGGGAGAACGCTTGCGCCTTGTGTTCTTGGCCTCGAGAAGTCTGTCCTTAGCCTTGGCCTTGAAGGTTGCGTCCTCGACTCCACCTCTGTAAAATAAGATTTGGGCACCTCTTTATATAGCCTACCTTTAATTAAGTAGTTCTTATTTCTTCAATAAAACCGATTTCGAGCCGTAGGCCTATCTGTTTGGACTGGCTTGGCTGTTGATGAATCAGATATTCAGTCCATGGTTTTCGAATTTTTGCATGTTCCACTTAAGTGATATCGAACATCGCTTTCTTTATTGTTTCAAAAAATATTGCAAAATAAGCATTGCGATGTTCGATTATCGCGGTCCTAGTTTTGCAAGAAATTTTTATTAAACCTTTTCTGATGTCACCAAATTTCAAACGCAGGGTTGCCCAATGGTACGAAGCCAAACGCACTAAATCGATTTTCGCAAGAAAGGAAAGTAGTAAAACAAGGTTTGGGGCACCTCTTTATTACCTTTGTAGTAGTTCTCATTTCTTCAATAAAACCAATCTAGAGCAGTATCTCTTTTAATGCAATTGGGTTGTTGTTTCAAAGTGTACTTAAGGTCTATTGTTCAATGAAGTTGGGCACTGTCGCGAAGTCCCCAGATATCGCTTGCGATGTCACATTCTAGTTACAATTACAACCTAAAATTTTCAATTAGAATTACAATTGCAATTATTCAAGTTCAAGTGGTTGTAATTCAATCACAATGAAAAAAATTCTCGAAACATTGCGACTAGGGTTATACAAAGTAGAATTTCGAATCCTTGAGATTCGAATCTCTGGAGAAACGAATCTCAAAACGCATTTTTTTATCGGGTAATTGGATTCGAAAAAAATCTTTTAAAGCGCCGCCAAAACGCGAAGAGTGGTTTGTATTACGCAACTTTAAGCAACCTAACTCTCTAGTTGCATTTCATTGATAGTGCATTGCTCTTTAAGCAAGCGTGCACGCACTCAAGAAGAGACAGTTGTCTGACTTAGTCAGGAGTCAGGATTGTGTTTTTTGAATTTTTGCAATAAAACTGTATTGTCACAATTTGCAATGACTTATTCTAGAATAGGATTCTAAATTCGAAATGTCTATTCTAGAATTATGCTAGAATACTGCATTATTCTACTTTGTGCAACCCTAATTGCGACCAGTTCACTTACATACGAAACCTCGAGTTTTGCTTACGTCAACACAGTGAATTTGTTTTGTACAAGGTGTCCCATAATATGTGGAACCCATAAAAACTGTAATAACTTTTAAAATACACATTATATTTAAAAAACAAACGTATTTTCGGAAAGGTTGAGAAATAACAATTAAAAACATTAGTTATTAGTATCAACAGCTCAGTCTGTTAGTTTATTTAAGCACATGTTCCAAATGGCCACCATTTTGCCTCAGGCACTTGTTGATTCTTCGAGCTAAATTGTTTATCACTTTCACATATCCTGCTGTTTTGATTTTCCGAATCTTGGAAGTGATGGATTGCTTTAGTTCAGCTATTGATGTAGAGTGGTTTTCATAAACGGTATCCTTTAAAAATCCCCATAAATAGAAACCGGGTGGGTTCAGATCCACTGAGTGTGGAGCCCACTCAGGATCGCGGCGTCTGCTAATCAACCTCTCAGGAAATCTTTCATCAAGCCATTGCACAGTGAAGTTTGCCGTATGAGGTGTTGCTCCGTCTTGCTGAAACCATTGAGTTTCGTTGTTGATGCCACTACGAGATCTAATTCTTGTGTAAAACTTCTTAAGAACTTCAATGTAGCGTTTCTTTGTAAAACTTCTTTCGAATTTTAATGTAGCGTGGGCGTACGGATTTTGTTTGGCTTCTTTTAACCGATTCTCTAACGGCGTTCAAATTCTGTTCTGTTCTAGTCTTTATTTTTAGGCCACTTCTAGTGGTTATCTTCTCACTGACCTTATTAACTGTTCTTTTTGCTTCAAAGTTTTTACCCAAACGATAAATTTGATTTACTGAGGAATTTTATTGAAATCAACCTTTTGCCGATATTTGACTTAAACAGATTTGAAAGATTTTGTCTCCAAATAAGTGCTCCCGCAAAAAGTTCTTTGTTTGGTTGTCCAAGACATTTTGGTTTCGGTTTTAACTTAGTTTTAATTGTTATTAATTCAACAGCTTAAATCTAAAAAATTAAAGGAATTAGTGTTAAATTGTCCAAGTTATTGACAAATATGTGGGTTCCACAAATTATGGGACACCTTGTATTTCTATACCAGACCTATTAGAGCCCCATTTCTCTCTATACTCGTTCTTCCACCAGTCTTTGTTTATCTTTAATTTTGCAATTCATAATTTCGTTGGAAAGCAATTGTCAAGAATGTTGTTATTGAATTAATATCGCTTCCAGAACATTATGGTTTTAGCTAAATCATATTATCATACCGACAATATTTGTGCAAACGAAAATAAGTTTTAACACAATTAAAAATTGTAAAAAAGATGAAATTGTGTACGTTACAACCAGTACTCAAATTGTAAAATTTTGCATAGGGGAAGCTTTTGCAGCCTTGACCAACTTTACAAAAAGTTTAGTGGAAATGAAGTGTTTTTGTCGCCGAAATTAAATGAAGACCAAAAACAAGTAAAAGGTCTTCGCCTGAAATTGAAGTCATTTTTCCCCGAAATCAGGCGAAGACCAATAAAAAAAAAGGTCTTCGCCGCAATTTGCGACCATTTTCGGCAGGAAATTTGTAGGATCTTTTAGTCCTGGCTGGCTATTTTTCCTCTGGTCATCCAGCGCTCAACTCTCGATGGGAGGACGCCTAAATTTCGATGGGGGGACGCTAACTCTCGATGGGGGGACGCGTCCCCCTACAATTTACGTACTGGTTACAACTTCAAGTTACGACTACTATTTAACACAACTTTAACTTTTACCAGTAATATCACCTATTTAGCATTGTAATTAAGATTGTATCTATCTGCACTTTGCAGATGTAGTGTACTGAGATGGATGGATGGACCAACCGTAAATTATGTAGATGCAAAAGAAAAGGTAGAGATGATCCATACGCAAAAACAAGGTCATTAATCTTGATAAATTTGCCACAAAGCAACTAACTCAACTCCATTTTGAATTTTATGTCAAACTTTGAAAATCTGCCCACCTAACAATGCTAACTTTATATGATTGTAATAATAAGTCAATGAAGATGTTTTTTGACGTTTGCAGGCCAGAGTTTTAATATTTTAATCGTTTTGCGTGCTTCTGGCCTAATGGCTACCAGCTCGGAAGCCTAGGGAAGAGCCACTAGAACGGCGACTACTTAAAACAAGCAATGCGAAAAATTGTCTTCCCACAGGAATCGAACCTGCAGCCTTTGGATTACCGGTCCACTGCTCTACCACTTGAGCTAGAGAAGACGCCTCCTCGCATGCTTAATATTGGCTATTTAAACCCAGCACCTTGCTTGTTGTATGATTGTAATAATAAGTCAATGAAGATGTTTTTTGACGTTTGCCAAAATTAAGCATGCGAGGAGGCGTCTTCTCTAGCTCAAGTGGTAGAGCAGTGGACCGGTAATCCAAAGGCTGCAGGTTCGATTCCTGTGGGAAGACAATTTTTCGCATTGCTTGTTTTAAGTAGTCGCCGTTCTGGTGGCTCTTCCCTAGGCTTCCGAGCTGGTAGCCATTAGGCCAGAAGCACGCAAAACGATTAAAATGCTAACTTTAACCGACAAATTTGACGTCCTTCGTGGTCGACTCCTGGGAAATCATAATAACTTCCACTGGCAGTTAGGTGGCCAGATCAACCACCGACCCTGCAGCTACAGAGCAGCTCGAGTCATAAGATGCACAGAGCTGGACAGCGCTGTTTCGAGCTTTTAGCTCTCATCGGCAACCTTCACCTACTCTAACAACGTTATTCCCCAGCTCGACAAGACTCTTGGCCCAAGTGGACAAACCTTACGGGCTTGCACAACGGCAGAGGGTTTGTAGGGAATAAACGATTTTTCACTTGTGGTACTTAAAATAAACAAGTGAAAAAATCGCTGAACTCTTGCAGTAAGGATAGCCATAGGCTATCCATACTACAAGGGTTCCCCTTGTGTGACCACGGAAATCATAACCGACAAGTTTGACGTCCTTCGTGGTCGATTTCTGGAAAATCATAACGACTTCCATTTTAAGTACCACAATTGAAAAATCGTTTATTCCCTACAAACCCTCTGCCGCTGTGCAAGCTCGTAAGGTTTGTCCAGTTCGGCCAAGAGTCTTGTCCAGCTGGGGAATAACGTTGTTAGAGAAGCTGAGGGCTGCCGATGAGAGCTAAAATCTCGAAACAGCGCTATCCAGCTCTGTGCATCTGAATGCTAACTTTGCCAACATTTTAAAATTCAAATCAAATTGATTTTAAAAATTTGTTAAAGTTTAAACATTTTCCTATGGTTCTCTTGCCAAAATCTCGTCGAGCGGGAAATCGTTCGTCTCTATAAAGCGGGAGGTCTGATGCTCAAATCTTGGTTTGGCCAAATTGGACACAGTGTTGCCAACGGCTCGCCACTGCTGTGACATTTCTTCGAAAGAAGCTGTGTCGCCCGGGCGCAATGACGCGGAGGCGGGCCTTGCAAACTCTTTACGCGTTTTGGCGTTAGTATTATAAAAGACTTGATCTGATTTTTTGAATCAACTTGATTTTAAAAGTTCTGCCAAGCCTCGTCAGTATTTTAAAAGTTGACAAAAAGTTGATTCAAAACGATTTTGAAATTTTTGCCGACATTCTTATCAAAATTTGGAATATTGACAAAAAATTTACCTAAAGAAATACTGCTCGAAATTGGTTTTATTGAAAAAACTAGATCTATACTTGAGATAAACAAGAAGTGACCCAAACCTTTTTCCACGACTCCCTTTATTTGTCAAAATATGTTTTAATCCGTTTGACTCTTTATTATTGGGAACCCCGCATTTCGCAATTTTGTGACATCAAAACAGACATAATTTTGAAAGCATTTTTACAGAATAAAAAAACGCGAGTAGCAGTGAATAGCCTATAACCAAATCTGAAAATTTGGTTACTGCTACTGGAACCTGAAGACCTTAGGCTTCCAGTTCTGATCTACAGTACCCCCAGGTGCGTAGCCAGAAATCTGTAATTAGGGGAGCTGATTTGGGGATCTGGAGGCGGATCCTCCAACTGCCAAAGACAATTGAGGGTCTGGGGATGAAGCCCCAGCCACCAGAGGCTGGGGTTTTGGAGTGGAGCACACCAGCGCTTGAAATTTGTGTAATTTTTGGCAAAAAGAATTTAATTTTAGACCTGTTTTTATCAAAATTATTGCTATTAAAATGTAGCTTAGAAAGTAGCAGTTTAAAAAACATGATTATACTAATTGCACAAATGGGCTATAGGGGAGGTAGCTATTGCTAGAATTTCAGTTCTTTTATTTACAAGCTGGTAAATCATAAAATCCTATACCGGTAGTTCAATAAAACTCTCAATAAATTGTTTGTTTCGTCTATATTTTATAGAGGAATATATCATCAGGAGGGCTAATGGAAGGAAGTTTGAGAGAGGTGATTGGTAATTAAGGTAATTAACTAATACTAAATAGCCTCCCTCCTCCCCTATTTCTACGCTTATTCATCTTTTGGTGAAAGCTCTGTTAAGCATTTTTCAACGAGCGATCAATTTTGATTACCAATTTTTGGCCATTTTTCAAAATTTTTTTCTGATTTATGAGTTTCATTTTTCTGATTTATTTATTTATTTATTTAGCTTCCCCTCCCCGACATAAACGTTTCAAAATGTGCTTTAAATAATTTTTGAGTCTATTCCAGAGCAAAAGATGCAGGTTCAGAAGACCTAAAAACGTGGTATTTTTTTATTCTGTATTTTGGTCGGCAGGCCGATATGAGGGGAGCTCTAGCCCTCCTCCCGCCCCGCCCCCCTGGCTACGCAACTCAGTACGCCTTTTGTGATGTCGCGAAACTGCGGAATGCAGGGTTGCCAGTGGTACGGAGACAAACCGATTACAACGTATTTTCGCGAATAAAGGGGAATGTGGAAAAAGGTTTGTGGCACCTCTTTATGAACTCAAGAAGTTCTTATTTTTTCAATAAAACCAATTTCGAGCTGTATCTCTTAAGCTCGATTTAACTCGTATTCAAGTTAGATTATAATTTTTTTGTCAAAAATTGAAATTTTCGCTATGGTTATTAACCCTGCCAAGCTTTAACATATGGCTAAAGACTGCAATGTGGAGGTTTGACGGTCTCGTATATTGCAAGTGCGATTGTTTGCTTCTCTAGCTTTATCCATTTTTACCGAACACAGTTGCAACAAATTTTTGAGAGATGCTACCTTTTAAATTGGTTTTACGGCGTTGTTGGAAGAAATATATTTTATTACTAGTAATTCAAATTAAGACCTGAACGCGTTTAATTTATTTTGCATAATCGTGCAATCAATGAAAGTTGAATATTGCAAGGCAAAAGGTTTAAACGCATTATGAAGCAAATGTTTGTAAATTCGTAGATGGATTTGATCAAAAGCATTAATTCTTATGTCCTTTTTTTGCTTTTTTTCGTGCATATTTGCATAGGTAGTCTGCTGGTAGACTAATCTACAGTACAAACAAAACAAAAACATGTTATTGTCTAAAGTAATCAATAGCATCAATGTGTTTAAAGTTTTACATGTCGTTATAACGCAACAAAACGTTTCAACTAGATAAATAAAAATAACTGCATGCAGACTTGCTATATAGTGTTATTTTATTGCATTCAACCTTACGTACTTCCTCTGTTTCATTGTTAGTCATTACAGAGTTGTAAGTAGATTCTGGCTCGGGTTTTGGCTAAAGTTTGACAAAATGTTGGGCTTAATTCGGGTTTAATGTACGTACTTGCCTTGTGTTTTAGACTTATAGGTACGATAAAAGCGTGATTAATAAAACTAGGGAGCACTGAATGACGACTTCGTTTAAGCATCATTACGACTATTACTACCAAGGATGGCAATCATATCGCATCACACGCTTCCCCTCAACCCCCCCCCCAAAAAAAAAACGCAACAAATTATCGCTTTGACACACGCAATAAATCCACATCCATTATCCCATTATAGAATTGGACCAAAAAAATTTGCAATTTTTATAAATATTTTGATTTCTTTTTCAATATTTGAATTTGTTGGTTTGCTTCGTCATAAGTTAACTGTTTTATCATGAGTAACGTTTTGGGCAGAAATTTGGAAATGTTTTTATAATCTGTGACAATCACGACATGTATGAGTTGTAATCGTATCGACAATCGTATTACTACTGTAATTAAACTAAAGTCTTGCTCTGGTTTAGTTTCTGTTTACAGACTATGTCTGGGGAAAGGATCAATTTCAGCTCGCCATTCGTTTACTTGCTTCATTTGCGAAACGAATAAACCAAGGTTTGTAACAGAAAAATCAGGCTAAAGTTGGATGATGACTTTCGTGAATATTTTGAGAGCAGCGTCTTCCTCAAACCTCAGGTCGGCGAAACTTGATCGAATTTTTTTGGTGAAGACCTAGTCAAACTCTCCCGAGTTGCTCAATAGTTAAATGTAAATCAGATATTTGTAGAGAAAGTGCTTTTCAGCTTGAAGCACATCATAAAGAATTTAAAAATTCGTTTATCCGATACTGCTGTTGACGCCATTTTGCTTCTTTGCGCAAATTATGCATTTTTAGTGAAGCAATTTTTAGTAAAACAATTTAGTAAAACATTTTTAGCAAAACAATTTACTGAAAAGTTTCACTAAAACAATTTTATCAGAACTATTTAGCTTCGAAATAAAGCTACATTTTAAGCAAGTTTTCATTCAATATTTCAAAATTTTAAGGAGCCCATTTGTCGAGGTTTTTTCAACGTGGCGCCCTCAAATTTTGTCATGTTTTATCTTTGATTTACATTGATCTATCTACGGAAAGTAATTTGTTTAAATCAAGTATACTTTTTAACATTTTTAGGGACTTTTTAGGGGGCTTACTGCAGAGCACAAATAGAGGTGGGTCAAGATATTTCAGTCGTCGGGTTGACTGGGAATTGTTCCCACATGTTCCTTACAGCCCAGACCTTGCCCTTTGGACTTTTGTCTGTTTGGTCTCTTGAAACAATTCACAAGAGGCAAAAAGTTTGTGAGTGATGATGAAGTCAAAAGTGTTCCGAGCGACTGGCTGAGACACCAGTCCAAAGATTTTATGCTTACTGATTACGGAAGCTTATGCACAGATGGGATAAATTGCAAGACGCTGCTGGAAAACTATGTCAGAAAAAAAAGTTTCTATCTGTGTAGAAGCCTTTATACTAAAAAATTTACCTTATTTGTTGAATGACAAGCGATGTACTTTTATTGATCTGACTATCAACAAGACAACAACCATACTTACAAACCCACGAAATGCAATTGAAATGCTATTTTAAAGTTTAGTTGAATTTTCGATATCATCAGTAAAATTCGAAGCTGTCGCCGTATATCTGCCGCCGTATATATCACTCTTGCAATGTCACATTCTAGTAAACATTAAAATTATTTCTTAGAAGCCCAGACGTTAAAGCGCAAACGTTTGGCTGAAGCTTGCCAGCAACGCAATAGCTGCATATGCAATCAACAAAAAGTCAATGTTATGATGTTATTAGGTACCACAAATAAAAAACTTTGTATTCTTAAGGCTTTTTATATCGTCACAGTGTCACTTTTGTTGAGGTCCGTTGCAGCAAAGGAAACCCCAACCGCTTGAATGTGCATTACCTCACAGCAGACCGCCTGCAGGAACCCGTGTCCTGGTAAGTGGCTGAGTAAGCGCGCATTGCTTTGTCTAATGCCGGCTATGGCAAAGCAGGCTCATTGCGCTTATTGACTTACCTGTCTGCCTGTCCCGTCGATATAATGTTTGCTGCGCTACTTGACCTCAATTTTGCTCATTTAATCATTCAGTGCTACAGCATTAGGATAGAATTTCACAGCAAGGCCCTTTCCACCGAGATAGTAATTTGCCCTGCTTGAATATACTTAAGTTGCCACAACACTCTGCACTAAGATCTGTACCTTTACGCCGATTAAAGGATGAAGAGCAGAAGAATTTAGTTTTTACTCGGCGATTCTCAACATTCTAGCATTGAAAGTTTATTATTTTATTAATTTGGAAGTTTATTATTCTTATATTTGCGACATTCTAGTGTTGGAAGTTTATTAATTTGTATATAGCTTAAAAACGACTAAACGTAGGAAGCTAAAATTCGAACACAACACGGACATAATTAAAAACTGCGCCCATCCCGGTTTTTGGGGCGCCTGGTTTTGTATCCGCTATTATAAAGGTCAAAAATCGAAAAACAGGAGGCCAAATTTAAACCGGTGTCTCACGAAAGTAACTAAAATGATGAAAAAGGTTTGCGGGTTTCAAAAGCACTATTGGCTAATGTTTTGGACGATGCCCGTTTGCATAATTGCAAAGTTACTTTCTTTTTGTTCTTCGATTTGCTATCTCTCGGGCTGGCATCGCTGCCCGAACCCTAACTCTAATACAAAGTTTTGAAGAACAGAGGTGGAGTCGAGGACACACGGCTCGAGGCCAAGGACACAAAAAAAATTTAGAGGACAAGGCCACCTTTCCAAGGACAGAACCTCTTGAGGCCAAGGACAGGAATGCTCGACGCCAAGGCCAAGGACACAGGCGCAAGCGTTCCCCCCAAAAAAGGTCTTCAAAATTTTTTTTCAAGCGATCTCCAATTCATTGGCGTAGCCAGAATTTTTGATTGGGGGAAACCTAAACCACAAATCACATGAAATGGCGTCACCAAAATTTTTCCAAAGAGAAAGTTTTAGTGGGACAAAGATATCATAGAATGGAAGATCTGAAATCGCTGTTGCCTGTCTGCACGTAAACCGGATTTAGCAAAGAAAGAAGGCTTAAAGGCGGTGAATCATCCAGCCAATTCCGGTGGTTTACAATAGCTAAAATTGAATTATAAATTTTGATATTTTTTGTTGTAATTTTGGGGCTGCGGTTGCAAAGATATTCGACAAATACAAAAAGATGTCCCCCGAAAAAAAAGTTTTGGAAACTCTGAGTTTTTTCTTCCCACCAAAACTACAGTTCTCTAAACTATTAGGCCTACTGTGGTTTTGGCCAGAAGAAAAAAACTCAGAGTTTCCAAAACCTTTTTTTCGGGGGACATCTTTTTGTATTTGTTGAATATCTTTGCAACCGCAGTCCCAAAATTAAAACAAAAAATATCAAAAATTATAATTCAATTTTAGCTATTGTAAACCACCGGAGTTGGCTGGATGATTCACCGTCCTTAAACTAATAGTTAAAAAATGTAAATATCTAACTTTGGAAACGTGTTGAGAAAGCTTGTGTAACTCAAATGTTTCACAGACTGGGGGTTTGGGGCAGGGGCCCCCAGCCGCCGGAGGCTTTGGGGGGTTTGGGGCGAAGCCCCCAGCCGTTGGGGGATTTTTTGGAAAAAATGCTATTTTAATGCCATTGGATCACATTTCGCCATAGGTGGGCAAGTTAGTGCAAAACGTTAGCTTCGTTAACCACTAGTCCGTTAACAAACCTTACACCTCCGTTAACGTTAATCCTTTTTTTTAGCTTTAATTAACGGAAGTTAATAAAGTCCGTTGATTCGTTAATATTTTGCGGTAATTTACGCTTCTTTTTACTCACTCGCTTCTAAAATACGTATTGACGTTGTTGACCTGATTGTAAGGAAATGTTTATTGCTATGGTGGTCTTTTTGTGTTTTGGAAGATATATTTTACAGTCTAATGTAATTTCAAGATAAAAATAAGTTCAAATGCACTAACAAAGCTGTGATCGAAAAATCTTCTGAAATTGCCAACAGCAATAATTAATAGATCTATGAGGCTGCAGCTTGTTATTTGTCACAAAAAAGAGCTCCTTTCTTCGCTTTCTTCTATAAACTCGTGCTAGTATGCAACAAGTGTTACCAGTGCAAACTGATTTATATCGGTACGATGAATGAATGGTGCAAGATATTAACGATAAAAACCTTAACGGAAGTTAACAGAACTTAACAAAAGTTAAATTAAGATATTAACGATAAAAACCTTAACGGAAGTTAACAGAACTTAACGGAAGTTAATTTAGTCCGTTAACATGAAAAAAAATTTGAACGGATTAACGAGTTAATGAAAAAGTTAGCTTCGTTATTAACGGATTAACGATTAACAGGCTTGTGCCCACCTATGCATTTCGCAAGTGTTCAGAGCCATTTGAAAGCATTAGATTTTTGACATTGGAAAGTCAATTGAAAAAATCAAATTGTTTGATACTCCTTTTACTTGCAATTTAAGTCCAAAACACGTTTAACATCTTGCATTTTGGAGTTAAATTTTAATTGTAAGTGATCTGGTCCAGGTAGGGGGAAGTAAGGTGCATGGTCTTTGGCTACATTTTAGCAGTAAATAATAATCCACGCGAAGATTTTCCTTAGAGATTTTTGTTTTGTCATGAAAATAACCAATTGTAGGAGTACAAGTTCGCCAGGGGGCCCAGTGCCCCCTTAATTGAAGTTCAAAGATTTGTTCAATCAGCATTTTTTATTGCTAATTTTTTTAAAAGTATTTTGTGCGTAAAAACCGGCGAGGTTGGAGGTGAAATACTGAATTGTTTTTGAAAAATAGTACAATAGATGGTTACGACTACTAACCATGTTATTGCCGGGCCGAATTTACATCGCGCTAAGCCCCTGGCACTTTGGAGATTTTTGCAACATCTTTCTGTCAAATATAGGTGAAGACCAAAAAAATCTTACGATTTCAGCTTGGGGCCCCTAGCTGGTACTGCGTTATATTATGGTAAATCCGGCCCTGATTAATGCATTACGTTCACAAAAAGGCTAGATGTGGGCCTGAGATAGCAACTTTTAGGACAAAAACTCTTCATTTTCTTTGGGTTATACGTTTAAATTGGCTGGCAAAAATTGAATTGAGGTGGACCCGGCGCCCTTGGTCTTCAATATTGTTAATTAGTTATTTGTTGTCAGCGAAAAATGCTAAAAAGAAACTGAAACTGAAGAAACAATAAGGTTTTTTGTCACATTTTTGTCATTGGTGAAGTTTCATTTGGGGGGAACCCTGCCCCCCTCCCCTTGCCTACGCCTATGCTCCAAGTTAGGAAAACAAAAAAGGTGTTCGCAAATTTTCCGCGAGGTTTCTGGCGTTTTCCAACGAAATTTCAACTGTTCAAAAAATAGTGCTGTCCTCGTGCCGAGGACAGGGCAATTTTTGAGGACTTGAGGCTTCGAGGCCAAGGCCAAGGACTTGAGGCTTCGAGGCCAAGGACTTAAAAATGTGTCCTCGAGGACGTCCTCGAGGCCAAGGACGTCCTCGAGGACTCCACCTCTGCTAAAGAAAATGAATAAAATAACGAAGCGCGAACTGGACCCGAGCACGATAGTTAACAGACGTACTTTAACCACTACACCACAAAGGTGATGCTATGGAATTGTAAACGTGCCGTATTTAAATCGACTTCAACCGAAAAAAGTAGTAGATGGTAAATATAAGGATACACCTTGCTAAAATGCTGCCCGTTTGCCTATTTTCGAAATACAGCCTTGCTTTTAGCACTTAGATATACTATCTCTCAGACACATTGTAAATATAAGGGTACAATTAGTAAAATTACCTCCCTCATCTAAAATAGGTCGTCTTATATAATATAAAATTATATTTGTAAATTTTTCGTCTAATTCTACAGTAGACCGTTAAATCTTGAAAGTTTAAATTTTGATTGAATGTATATATCGGTAAGATCTAGTGGCGCCTGAAATTGAGATCAATTGCCTCGTGAAGGGTTGTTTCCATACGTGCCACATAGTATTTAAAATGTTTCAAAACTTTATAAAAACAAATCAAGATTACAAGATTCGCATAGGCTAGGAAAAACTTTTGGTGGATAATCGGTACCGGCAAAGTCCAAAGCATAACAATTTTGTTAAGTCATAGAGCTCAGTCAATTTCTTGACCGAGCTACCACCAAGCAAAACAGTCGTGCGAAAAAAAAAAGAAATCTCTGTGGCGAAAAAAAATCTCTGTGGCGAAAAGAAAACAAATCAAGATTTTAGAATCGGTGCAATGAACATAAAAGAGGAATCTTGAAAACAATGGTATGCTACCTTTGAGGCACCCAAAATTTACTCCTCAAACATAAAACTTTTAATCGTTTGAGCTAGAAAACTAAAATTAAAAAAAAAAGTGAGATAACAAAATTTAGAATGCCTCATTACAAGTCTATCAAATGGAAGTGGATGTTACATTGAGTCCGTTTTATATGACCTCCACAATTAAAAAAAAAAGAACCTCTTAAATGAGCTAAAAAGCTGCAACTTTCAAGAAGGGTTGATGCAAAAGAAAATTAAAAACGAAAAAAAATGTTAATATCGCGGTGAAAAAAAATTGTTAATTTGCAATGGACCGCCAAACTAAAAAAATCTACGCTTTGAAGCTGAAACTTGCTGGAAACTTAGATGTGAAAAATTATAGACGACAAAATTTTGGGGTGCCACGTTAGAAAAGGCATTCAAACTGGCTTCCCGGAAATTTGTTTTCTTTTGTCACTAAACTTGAATCCATACTGGTCGTAAGTTGTTTTCGCAAATGCATTTATAGAAGTAATGAGGATTTAGCAACATTTGTCAGTTAGTTGAATAGCTGTTAGTATCTTCAATGAAAGCTTATATAGATTTACATAATTGTGGCAAAAACAAAATGCGTTAATAGTGTCAAATAATATAAACAAAGAGGCATGCTGTCGCGAAGTCCACACATATCGCTTCTATGTTTGTTCTTAAAATAAAAATGCTAATGTAATCCGCCAGATGCAAGTGATGCTGGTTGTAGGGAACACAATTATTCGCAATATTTTTAGAATTCAGATAATGCCGTAAAGAAGACTACTGGGAAAATTGCTGATAACGAAAAAATACGACCCATTTATTGGCCCCACACTTTAAATGTCGAAGCAGTTTCGAACATACCAGTAGCCAAGATTTTTGATTGGGGGTGGCCAAACCAAAAATCACATGCAATGATGTCATCAAAATTTTTGAAAGGAGAGACTTTTTTTAGGACAAAAATACTGTAAAATGGAAAATTACAAGCAGGGGCTTGGGTTGGCGCGTAACCAGGACTTTACTAAATAAAGGACTTAAATCAAAAATTAAGTTCTTTTTAGATCACAACGGGAATCTGGGGCGGAGCCCACGGTCGCCGTAGGCTATGGAAGTCTGGGAACGAATCTGTTTTAGGTTAAAATTTTCTCTTCGTTTGGGCCGTGACATAAAATTCGAAAAAATATTTGCCACCACTGACCGTTTTGGGAAAGCGTAGCATTGTAAAATACTGTGCTTATCAGTACCACAATTATTTTTTGGGTCATGGCCTAAGTAATAACACTAAGACGGTTTGTAGATGCATTAAGAAATTAAGCAGCTAGTCAAGGAACGTATTTAAAATTTCCAGCCAATGACAAAATTACTATCGTGCTAGCTGTCTTGCTTGCTGCAAAATGATGAGAAAGAGTATTTCTGTCACTTGTAGATACGAAAATTTTTACTTCGTTTCTTGGTTTTAAGCGACGTACAAAAACAGAAGAAGAAACAAAAAGTGGCCACTAAAGTAGCTTATGCCATGTTAATTGTTTTAGGTTTATTTTGTATGCTTTGCACTGTTGTCTACTAAACTAAAATTTGAGCAACAATAACCTCAAAACTGAGCTATTTTTGTTAAAATAATGATAAAAACCACTTAGCGCTGGAGCCAAAGCTGTTTCGACTTCGCTTACTAAGATCAAACTGCTTTGTTAAAATAAAGTTATTTAACATGCATGAAACTGTAAAAGTAAACAACATGTTTTCTACAAAAAAAAAACAAAACAAAATTTTTGTTTATTCTTAATGTGAATAAAATGTAAAATATTATGACTCGAGTCATCCGGACAAAATTCAAGTCGAACCTTAAACATAAATGTGACTCGAGTCGAGTCCGAGTCATTTCTCTCAAAACAAAAATGACTCCACTTGAGTTCGAGTAGTCAAAAAGCTCGAGTCCTGCTCAAATTGTTCCTTCCTTAGTTTTCAATTCTAATTGATCTTTGGTTTAGTTTGTGGTTTATACTTAACACGTTTATAGCTTAACATGAATAGTTGGTCAGTACTGTTCTCAAAGTTTTATTCAGTTTAATTGGGACTTCGCGCGCGCGAGTAGTTGGGACTTCGCGCGCGCGAGTAGTTCCTATGTTTTTACTCGGCCATTTTGATAGATGAGCTTTAAAATTTTTTAAATTTTATGATAAATCAAAAACGGCAAAATGTGGAAAGCTGAAATTTAGACACAACATTGCAAGTTTACAAAGCATCATGCATGCCAATTTTGGGGGTCGAAGATCACGTGATAATGATTTGGAAACCCTAAAACCGACAAAAAACGGCTATTTATGAGCCGAAATTTTTTTATTTCGCTTTTAACAAAAAAACAGCTGAACGTGAAAAGTTGAAATTTGGACACAACATGGGTAGTAATAAACAGTGTATGCATACCAAGTTTGGGGGCTCCCAGTCACGTGACCGAAATTTCAGAGGCGGAAAACGGTCAAAAAGTGGTAAATTTTGAAGTGGTATATCTCGGTAAGTAGCTATATTCTTTGAAAAAAATTTGTGGTTTTTGAAAACACTAATCAGTACCTTTGTAATGGTTATGTTCATTTATTCCGTATTTGATATAATTTTTCCTTATTTTTGTCTTTTTTCTTTTTTTTTTTCTTTGTTTTTCTTCTATCACTATCTCCTTTTAAACCACAAAACGCAGATGGATGATATTACGGAGTGGTATAGAGTTCGAAACAAACTGGTGTGAGTCTGAAAATGGGGGTGTCATGTGCGGGGATTCCCCCTAAAAGGGGAGCTGGAAAATTTTGAACTTTTGAATTGTTCAACGTACATAGGCCAAATTACCACATTTGGTGGATATTGGTGGTGAATAAAACATATTAAAAATTGGGGGGCTGCGATGGGGGGAAATGGTTGAAATGCGTCATACAAAATTAAGAAATTTTTTTTTACTCAACTTAAGTAGATCAAATTTTCGGAATAGATTAATGAAATAAAAAGTAAATTGTTGGTAAAATTTTGGAAATCACAATTGAGGAATATTCCCTCAATGGGTTTTTCAATATCCAAACCTTTGTAATGATCATTATTGATCAAGACCAGGGATATATAGAACACCGGGATTGCTCGCTTCAGCAATTTCAGTTTTTTTGGTGGACAACAGAAGGGCTATTTTAGTCAGCTAAAGTGTCTTCGTAGAGGTGCTTGGTGTGCAGTGGAGCAGGTTAGCGTAAGTTAAGACGGCAAGGCGAAATTGCCGTTTTTTTCGTGAGTTTAATTTTTCAAGGAAAACAAAGTTTAAAAGAGTTGCTCAGGTAATAAAAGCAATCCGCTGAGGCATTGGACTATATATACTTGGTCTGTTGAACAAGGCTACTGATTTCAATGGTAGTCCCAATTTTTATTTCTTTCACATTAGAACAGAAAGGATCTAGGCTTCGAAAAGTGATAGAGGCTCAGAGTTTGCTCTGATAATTGTTATAATGTAGACCTTCTGGAAAGATCCTTTTAATGGAATTAAGCTCTGGGATTAGCCTATTTTGAATTTGCAGTTTTGCTGACAACTTTAGGCCATATTAATTATTACTAGTAGCCTAATATCGATATGCATAAACATAACAAGTGTTGGCATAAGCCTATCTATATGAAATTATTGGTTACCTGGGCTATGCTGCATATCATAAGCTTAGGCTATTAGTATTACAAGCATTAGTGAGTGCAAGAATAACCTAGTCTAGTCAGTTTTCTTGAGAGGTGAGATGTAAGCTGTTAGTAGCAGGTCAGGGATAGGTATATAGAAACAGAAATGTCTTAGTCTACAATCTGAAACACCTGCTAGCATTGTATAGTCACTGTAAGGCACAATATGGTAACACCTGCACACTAAAGTTTCATCTTTACATCCTTTGGCTACGAATCTAATGTTCGATTTAAAATAATTGAAAGAAAAGTAAAAATTACTAGAGTCTTAACTAGGAAAGAAACAGTGCAAAAACTACCATACAATTTAAGCAAATTGAAAAACACTTCACCTAATGCCATTTATTTGCCAAAGAGGTCACAACTGAATACCAAACAACAGTTACCTTTTGGCAAACAAACATGCTGTAAGCCTACTGTTTTGAATTTACAAATATCAGTTAACCATGGTAGGCTACTTAAGTTTAAAGCACTTAAAAACACAAAAGCTTCCGGCAGCGTAAAATAAAAAATAAAAAAAATGTTGACTATATCTGTTTCTGTAGGTTAATTCACATTACAGTATAGCCCACATACCGCAGTACACATGCCACGGTAGATGGGGACTATTGCTGATTGTGTAGATGTTTGTGAATTTAACTTTCTAATGGTGTGTGCCATTTTCTCAGGAGGTGCAAGAGTGCATTGGTTGATTCTTTTCAACTCATTCTTAGCAAAGCAGTTGAATATTGTTTGCAGCATCAACACAAAGTTATTCACTTATTGTGCTCTTGCGCACAGGTTTGTTCAGCCAAAACTAGCCTATATACGTGTCAGATTCCGCAAATTTTGTCGCAGCAAAAATAAAGCTGCCCTCTGATTTTTTGCCGACAACAGCTTACTTCGCGCAGATTCGTTAGCAAGGATACAGTTGTGCAATTGCACTGCAAAGCAGCACAGAAACAGCATCATGCTTCCGTATTCCTCCACATAAACATTTAGCGATAAAAAATTTTTAGTCTTTAACACAATGTAAAGTTTATTAAATAGCATGTCAAGAATACTAGAATTTACGGTGGTGTTCTAAGCCAATGGAAGAGTTTATAAGTTGGATTCGACGTCCTAACGTAATTTGAAAACGGCATGCTATAGTTAAGTACTGCTTTTACTCAATCACCTCTGGCTTTTTTATGTCTGGTAAAATGAACAATATTGATCAGCCTGTGGCAACGACGTATCTTTGAGTCATTGCTATAGTCGTAGATTAGTAAAAAGTTGCAGAGTACCAAGATACATCTCGTACCTTTTGAAGGAGATTTTAACGACATGATTTTCCAGATATTTAAAATAAATTTGATATATCTAGCAATGTCTTTAAAAGAAGGATGACTATCACTGTAAAATTCCAAACCTCTAGCAGTCGATTCACTGAAAACACCTGTAATGAAAATTAAAACATAAACTTTTGTAATATACACTAAAATCTTTCTCGTAATAACCAGAAAATATTGCAGTATTTATCAGAAAGGATTGAAAAGTCTCTGCACAATGAGCTAAAAAAACTTATCATTCATAATTTTTTGGTAATCTGAACAAGCGATTTGATTAATTGGTTATAATGCGCTCTTTGCATGTGGAATACTGGGGTACAACTTTTGGTCAAGTCATAAATAAGAATATAAATAGCATTCTCATCTTTTTGTTTACAACACGGAACAAACATAAAGCAAAGCAATCTCCTACCCAGTAGCAATACTAATAAAGTAATGATTTAAAATTTTGCACGATTCTGAGTAAAATTGCAACTGTTTCTTTTGCAATCTGCATGAAGTAAGCTGTTGTCCGCAAAAAATCAGAGGGCAGCAATTATTTTTGCTGCAACAAAATTTGCGGAATCCGACACGTATGTAGTTTTGGCTGAACAAACCGGTACTCAAGGGCACAATAATTTTGTGTTGATACTGCAAGCAATATTCAACTGCTTTGCTAAGAATGAGTTGAAAAGAATCAACCAATGCACTCTTGCACCTCCCGAGAAAATGGCACGCTCCATTAGAAAGTTAAATTCACAAACATCTGCGCAATAGTCTCCATCTACTGTGGCGCATGTACTATGTGGGCTATACTGTAATGTGAATCAAATAAGGAAACATATAGTCAACTTTTTTTTTATTTCATGCAGCTGGAAGCTTTTGTGTTTTTAAGTGCTTCAAGTTTAAGTATCATGGTTAACTGATATATGTAAATTCAAAACAGTATGTTTGTTTGCCAAAAGGTAACTGTTGTTTGGTATTAAGTTGTGACCTCTTTGGCAAATACTTATCATTTAGATAAGAGTGTTTTTCAATTTGCTTAAAATTGTAGTTTTTGCGCTGTTTCTTTCCTAGTTAAAACTCAAGTAATTTTTACTTTTCTTTCAAATATTTTAAATTGAACATTAGATTCGTAGCCAAAGGATGTAAAGATGAAACTTTTGTGTGCAGGTGTTATTGTGCCTTATAGTGACTATACATTACAATGCTAGCAGTTGTTTCAGAATGTAGAGTAAGACTTATCAGTTTAAAATGTAACGAAATATATATACTTTTTGGATATTATTTCACTGAATGGTGAAACTTCAATGAGCAGCTATTATTGTGTCTCTCTTTTGATTCTTTTGTTAACCGAAAAACTAAGACTTTTAAGCTTTTTTTATCCAAATAATTTGCTGAATTCCTTTTTATTTGATAAATTTCCTGATGTTTACAGTTTATACACCTTTATGCGGTTGTGGTGAAAGTGACCAAACCATGTGCCAGATTTTATTTGAATGCAAAGGCTCTTTGAGCATACCTAGTGATGCTGCCCATCAGCTCAGAGAAAGGATATGTGAAGCAAAAACTAACTGTTTCCCTAATATGCATGTTCAGAATTTCTGCACTATACTTCTGAATCACAGTCGTGATTAAGGTTTTATGACTTTGCTGTTGAAACGCATTCAGGAATGTGCTTGTTATTTAAAATCCTCTGTAAAATTAACGCCATAGCTCTGTTTTTTTTTTGTTTTTTTTTACATATCATTGCACCTTTTATGTTGAGCTTCAATGTGTTTTTTTTTTTTTAATACTGACCTGCGACTAACCACTGTGAACTGTAGTGTTGTAGCAGTTTAGTAATATTATTTTTCTTCATTGTCAAGCGTATTACAAGTAACATAATCTGATTGGCATATAATTTATATTTCAGTGTTTTTTGTTTTTTTTTACCCTCACAAGTGTCATAAGTTTTTGTTTTTTTTTGTTTTTCATCTACAGAAACGGTGACATAGGCCTACTGTATTTCCATGTAGCAGTTTTCGTTATTTATTACGCCAACTTTTTCTACTTTTTCTCTTCATAGCAACTGATCGTCAGAATTTCATAATTTTGTTCAGTTTTTGCCTAAACGTTTGAAAACAAATCTTTTCAACTTCTAGAAAGAAGTGTTTTTATTTGGCTAAATGTGTATATTATATCGCATTGGTGAATAACCGCAGTGGATATTATTTGTGTGCGTTCTTAGACACATTTTTTCTTGATGTGTATATATTGTGTCTCTTATCAAACCCTTCGTCCATTTTACATCGCCAGTTTGGCGCAGTGCATTAGAGCGTTGTTACTTTCGACAACCATGATTGAAAGGTTTTTGCTTAACTTTCAGCTGAGCTTCGTCAAGCCAAGTCATCTGACCGTGAACCAACGGTTACTAGTGATTTTGTCTCTAAGTGAGGGTTTGGGCAAGATGGCTCTGAGGTGGTAGAATATTTTTATGATCGGCCTTCTCAGCCAATCGACGTCAGTTGGTTCGCGGTCAGTTGTCGTGGACCCTGACAGGTACAGTAGTGTTCGAATTAATTTGGACAAAACTATATTTTTGCATTTTTAGAATTTTGTTTAGGTTAGTTTAGGGAATGTATGATAGATAGTATTGTAATGATAATTAATAAGCTAAGTAAAGAATATGAACCACTATTAACTGCTTTTATGCTCTATTTTTTCAGATTAAAAGATTTTTTTATTTTAAATTATGAAGTAAACTTATTCGTGGCCAAAAATTTTATTTTGATTTTTGCATATTACTATTTGCCTGCTTGCAATAAAATGAATATCGCTCCAAGAAAGAGGGCACAAATTGTTACTCTACAACAACACTCTAATATGACAATAAGAAAAATAGGAGAGAAGCTGAATGTGTCAAAATCAAATGTGGGGCGAATTTTTTAAATGATGGATACCAATGGTGACGTCACCACAACTAAAAGGCGGGATCAGCATGAATGAAAGCTTAAAACGATCACTCGTGATGACAAAATGCTATTGCAAAATACTTTTAAAGACCTTAGAAAAACTAGTAAGGACCTTCAAAGAGATTTAGCAACTGCAGGAGTCAACGTGGATTCGTCAACCATAAGAGAGCAACTTCTTGAAGTTGGAAGAAAAGCCAGAAGTCCCCTGCTAGAAGCAATTGCCAACAGTTGCTATGAAAAAGAAACGCCTAAAATGGGGTAACAAATACAATAAAAGGGAAAACAGGAATGAATAAAAGTTGTTTTTAGATGACAGCCATTTTGAAGTGCATGGACTCAAATCTCAATATGTAAGACGAAGTGTTGGAGAACCCCTCAATACCTTTTATATTCTACAGGCCCCGAAACACCCCCTAAAGAAAATGTTTTGGGGTTGCTTCACTCTTAATGATGCTGGAATATTATGTACAAGCGAAGAAGGAATGATGAAATTAACTAAATTTTGGAAAAAGAGTTGGTTTCAACAATGCAAAAATCATTCTCAGATGGCAGTGGTGTTTTTCAGCAGGACAATGCACCATGCCATACTTCAAAAAAATGCAAACATTTTTTTTAAAATTGAAATTAACTTTGCTAGACTGGCCTGGCAACTGCCCATACCTAAACCCCATCGAAAACTTGTGGGCTATCAAAAAAAGGTGTCTTTAAGTATGTGACTGCACAACTAAAACCAAACTCATAGAAGCCAAAATACGAATTTGGTACCATGATGAAGAAATTACTCAACCCTAGTTGATTTCATGCCAATACGAATTTCAATGCTCATAAAGGCAAAAGAAGGATATATTAACTATTGAACGTGCTAGAGTTGATATAATTTGGATTAAAGACGCGTTTTTGAGAATTTTCCTAATTTTTTGACACTCTTCATTTTGTCCCAATTAATTTGCACACTATTGTATATAAATGCAAAAAAATCAATCAATAGCTTACAATTAGTAATGGCACACGACTTTCATTTGGAAAATATTGCACATTTTTTATGTATTTTCCTGTCTATGGGTATCATAATGACGTCAGTGATGACGTAAGTAATGACGTCAGTATTACGTTATTTTTGTCATTATGTTAACTTTGGTTGAAAGCATTATATTTTGCACAATAGTTCGTATAGCAATGCAATAAACAAAATTTTCCAAGTAACCCTTCTGTTGTCCGCCCTAAAATTCAGCAAGCAATCCCGGTCTTGATGTTTCTATATATCCCTGATCAAGACATGCCAACATCAGTTTCAGGATAGTTAAATATAAACAAAAGCATAAGATGATAATTTTTGTGGAGGCTGCATTGCACCAATCTCCCCAAAATTTCCTTTTTCCAGTTTAAAAGTTTAGGCTTTTTACAACATAGGAGTGGAATCGTAAAATAAAAAAGTTCCTCAATTTTTTCTGGCTACTCCAGTACTCCGCTTGATTAGTAGCTCACTTTGTTTGTTGAGATGTAGTGGCAAGGTTATTGCATGTGGTGTTCATGAAAAAAATGAACACTACCCTGCTACCGGTATTTTGTCATAAAAGGATATTATGAAAATTTTTGTTATAAAGTTTATAAGGTAGTAATATTCCTGAGAGAAGATTCAGTTACGCAAAAGTCAATGCTTACTTATGACGAAATGATGTTGAAATTTTTCTTTAACACCAATGCAAACTTTGTCTTTGAAGGTTCTTTCATTAGTTTATGTACGGTACTCTGATGAAATTGTAAAACTTTTTATGCAAGCTCTCAGTTACAGAAATTAAGGCTTTTCATTTTAAGGCTGTTTAAGAATACTTTTCAAGTTTTCAGCACCTCAATGGACGTATTAATTACCGGTAATAATTAGGCTAGCCTATTAGCATTTACCATGGAAGTGGCTATTTTGCCTCCAGAGGCAAAATAGTGTTTTTCCTCTGTTTGGGTTAGGGTTAGGGCTAGGGTTGAGATTAGGGTTAGGGCTATTTTGGCACTTGCGGCAAAATAGCCGTTAGGACTGTTAAAAAATAGCCGTTAAAAAAAATTGCCGTTCGGACTATTTTGCCTCCAAATGGCAAAATAACATGGGGCTATTTTGCCTCTGCATACATGAGGCTTAACATGACGCAAAATAGCCACTGCTTTTTTATATACTGCAATATTCGCAGTAAAGTTGGTTTTTAGGATGAGATAACCTATTTAAGTATTTCAGACTTAGAAAAGTTTGTGGCCTATTACAATGTCAATAAATGAATCTTTTTAGTTGGCTATCAGGCTATATGCTAAACATACTGGTAATATAGCCTACCGGTATGTACGTAAGTGTATTGTCGCATACGGTACCTACTAGGATAGCCTAGGTGTAATGTTAATGTTATCTGTTATTGATTGTAGAACCAAGAATATGATTGTAAGATGTTGACTAATATGCCTGGTAAAAATGCTGTTACGTATGTATTGGTAGTGTTTGTACAATGACTTGAAACTTTGTTCAAAGTGTCCATTTTCCCAGTAGTGCCAAAATATTACCGTACTAAGTTGTATTTTGCAACCCCAGATCATGCGAGCAGGATCATCATAAAAAAACATCGCTTTACTGTTTGGCCATGCTGCTGACTGGAAGTGGAATGGTGGAGAAGGTAGGCTAGCATAATGCTGTTGATAATGGCATAAGCTGTTCCTTACGTGCAATTATAATTAATATGACTCATAGGCCTGGCACTAATGCCTGATGTTGTTAGGTACTCGATACTGGCAACTGCTGTTTAATAAACAAACAAATCGAGAAAATAGTTGGAGGTTACCAACCAAGTGAGTACAATGGTATACAGTATAATGTATACTGCCAAATTGCCCTAAACAGGTCTACAGTTGGCTAGTAGGCCACAAGTATGTAGTGGTACCAGTATGGCAATCCCAACCCTGCAATGCATGTTTAAAACACTTAGTCGAGTTGTTAGAACTGTTGCCCATGATCTTGTTTCATTAAATAACTTTTGCATTAAATACCGGTAAGGGTTTAGGCAAGACAGTTGTGGTAATGACCTAGGTAATGACTATATCAATGCAAATTATCAAGTTAAAGAGAATAACATGAGAATGAGAAATATTCATCCGTGCTTTTTTCAGTTGCTTTTTTAGCGGTTAACATTAGGGTTTTAAGTTAGGGTTGGGGTTCGATTTGGGAATAGTTTTAGAGTAAGCATTTGAATTTGGGTTAGATTTGAGTCAGAATTAATAAAAAACTAGATGAAAATTTCCAGTGAAATAAAGCTTTCCTATTTCCTATAATTTGCCTTTTTCTGCTGATGCTTTTACTAATGCAGTAGTTGGTAGTATGTTGCCAGCTTCCAGATATGTCATCTTTCTCTATGCCCCTGAGGAATGGCATTTCTAACAAAATCAATTTAGAGTGTGTGATGAAAATCAATTTTTTTTATGTAACTTTTCATTGTTTTGTTAGGCTTTTGTTTTGAGTTTTTTTTTATTAATTCTGGTCCAATATAACGTTAACCTGTCAACCCAAATTCATTTAGTCGCAAAGTTTGGACTAGTTCTCTGTTTTCTCAGTTTCCAAAGTGTTTGATGGACATTTGACAGGGAGCCAAAGGCTGTAGTAGTGTTTGGTTTTCAATTATTTTAAGTGAATTCAATTTACCACCTAAAGTTTTTGATTAAATTTTTGTTGTACGCCTCCTCAAAATGCATTTCCTTGGTAACACAACAGAAAATGAAAAAAAATAGCCATAACTTCGGAACCACTCATGCTAGATGCAAAATTTTTTTTCTAAAGAATTCCCAAGTTCTTACCTGCTCTCAATACATTATATCAGTCTAACTGCTCAATTTCTCAAGTAAAATCAAGAAAACAGTTTTTTTACTAATTTTATTGAATTTTCTATGATATATCTCATTGCATAGAGGAGTTGTGGAATTTTTCTGGTAATGTATATTAAATTTTGAATGTATGGTAACCACAACAACTGACTGCGACAAACTGACTGCAAACAAAATGACCGCGAACAAAGCTGATTGGCTAGAAGGGCGATCCTAAATATTTGTTTACTATCTCCAGAGCCATCTTGCCCAAACCCTCACTTTGTGATGAAATCACCACGGCGAAATTAATGACGAAATCACTGTAACAAAATCGTTGGTTCGCGGTCAGTTGACTTGGCTCGACTTTTTATTGGCTATACTGTTATTAAAGTAATTATTGTATTAGAACAAATATTGATTGGTTCTTAAAGTGTTCTCTGATAAGATAGCTAGCACTGTAAGTGTGAAAAGCAGTAAAATTGTGACGGAAGTCTAATGTTTAACTTATTATCAATCACTGCTGCATTCTGTTAGTTTCACATGTTATTTCTGTTGACTTTGAAAAATGTTGAAATGTCAATAAAAATTTGGTTGTTCTCTGCCCACAAAAGAAAATGATTTTGACAGAACTGCATTTCTCAGTACAAAATCGTTTGCAGTTAAAGACTTGCTCAACTGCTCATGAATTCTAAAAGTTAGCATGCAAAACTTCAAAAAGTAGAAAAGAAAACGCTAATCAAAAGCAACAGGTGCTGCTGAAAAGACTGCGTTTAAAGTAAAGGGATGGTGCTTAAAGTATGATTTTGACTAATACTCTATCAGGGTTTAATCAAAAAATTTTGGAATCACCTGGTGCATACCATGCACTGGCTTGTTTTTCAAAAACGCAAGTAAATCATAACTCTTGATTACTGAAGACAAATACAGGAGAGGCCCTAAGTCCTGCACCAAAGCATTTAAAGCAGTCCTGATAAGTTAGTTGAACTGATAAATGCAAACAATGTTTCATTACTCTGTAAAAGAACATGTACTCAAATTCTATGGCCAAGAAAAGAAAAAGATATCTTACCCTGTTGATTTTGGAGTGTTTTACATCACTCGCCACATATTTTTTTTGTGTACATTGTAAAACTTTTAATCCATCCTATGCATTGGGATGTATCCGAAAATCTTAAATAAGTTTGATTAACAGCTTGCAATTAATCCAAAATTATTAAGGGTTTTAGTATTGCTTTGTGATGAAAATGAAGTCAGCTTATCGTGTATGTGATTGAAGTTTTATTGGATTAAAGGGTAATTGACTCATGTTCAACACTCTTGATGATGTATTGCATATCTTGAAGCAGTTTACAATTCCAATGCAGTAAAACAAAAAAGTCTCAATGCTCTGTCTAGAAGCAAGTTTAACAGCAATTGATTTTGGACTCTTTAACCTGTTTCTTACCAATGTTCCCACATAGTTTTAAATTTCATTTTCTGTGACTCCTAAGTTTTATAAGGGTTTAAAACTAAGTGGGATAGTTTTTTGAATTTAAGAAATTAATTTCTATAGTTTTGCTTGGCAATTCTGCTGAAATTTTACAAAAAAATTGGACTTTGAAACGTGGCGAAAACAGGAGATTTAAGGTTGCACGATTTGATGAGGTATAGAACTAAGGGTGAGAAATGTTTTAAATACTAAGACTATGTTTTGTACATTTGATAAAGACATAACTTCACAAAATCGTTTTCTTTGTCATTATTTTCAAGTTACTGTTAAAAAATTAGTTTTGAACTTATTTGTTCCCATTTGGGAACATTGGCGGTTTTACAGCATGCAAGTTATACTGTATATAGTTTTACGAGAAGAGAGAGTAACAATCCAGAATAGACAGCTTTTTATAGATTTTCAGAATTATGACTTAGTGTAGTTCGGTCACGCTACTGTACATATTGTTTAGATAAGAGTAAACGAAAAGAATTACTTATTTTGCTGTACTAAAAAGCCCATTATTGGAACGACCGACACTCGTGTTGCGTGTTTTTTTGTTTTTACTCGGCATTTTCAAAGTAACGAGTTCGAAGTTTCAGACTTTTGCTTATTACTCAAGAACGGTTTGGTCTAGCCGCATGAAATTTTGACAGCAGTTTGAAGTTAACCAGTTGTATGTTTGTACCAAATATCGAGGCTATAAATTATCTGACTTAGGCTTTAGGATCCAAAAACCGCTCCAAAAGTTTGGCGTGAAAAGTGGTCTCATTCAAAAACGGCTCAAGTACGGCGAAAAATATTTCACATTGTTGTATGTTTCAAAATACCCTTTTATCTCAACCAATTTGGCCGCGATGAGGTTTTTTCCTTTTTTTTTCTTTTTTTTCTTCCTAAATCTTGTACAGTCTTTTTCTCCTAAATTACAAAACATTGAAATCTAACTAAAATTGTTGAGCTGCAAACGCAATTTAGTCTTGCAAAATTTTTTTTGGCCGCTCCAGCGGAAACTCCTCCAAAAATGAGGGCCCAAAAAATTGTTGAGCTGCAAATGCAATTTAGTCTTGCAAAATTTTTTTTGGCTGCTCCAGCGGAAACTCCTCCAAAAATGGGGATCCAAAAAATCAATTTTTTGAACGGTTCAAGCTTGGGCGCCAGTTATTTCATAGCAGTAGATGTTTGACATATATTTTGACATAGTTTGGGGCTACCACCCTCCCAAAGACTCCCCACATGGCCGCCCAAACATCAATTTTTGAACGGCTTAAGCTAAGGTGCCTCTTTTTTTACAGGGTGGGCCAAAAAAATGTTACCACTTTTAATCCATACACAAATTTTAAAAATGAACATTTATTCGAAATTTTTTTTTACAGATGTTTAACAAAAATATCCAATTAAAATTTGATAACAAAGTCTTTTCACTTTGTCTCTTGTTTCTTACACAGTTCAATAATTGATAACATGTTCAATCCTAGCTCCTCTTCTGTGGAATACAGCTGCAACGCGCACATTGAAGTTTGTGATGACATTGCCGCACATCTCAAGAGAGATTCTTCGAATTTCCTGACAGATGTTGGTCTTCAGGGCTTCAATGGTCTGTGGGTTGTTGTAGTACACCCTCTCCTTCAGGTACCCCCATAGGAGTCTGCGGGAGAAAGATCAGGAGAGTAGGCAGGCCATGGGTTGTTCGTACGCCGTGAGATGAGTCTATCTCCAGGAAAGTACTCGTTGAGAAAATCCAGTGAGACATTTGAGCAATGTGTAGGAGCACCATCTTGCTGGTAAATGACGTTATTCATATTGACTCCCTGCTTTCTCGTAAGAGCAGGAATATGAAACAAAAGTCTTAGTAATTTTGAAAATGGTTAGAATATAAAAAGTGGTAACATTTTTTTGGCCCACTCTGTATATCCAAAGATACTCAACAGACAAATATTTTGTATTAGTTTGTGGGTACCCCCAATGTTCCCTATAATTTTTTGTAATCTGTGAGTGCAGAAGTTTTTGGTGTGTGTGCGCACTTTTCTTGAAATAACTAATATTTGTAATACTTGTGTAACAACCCACGTGCAACAACATGGGGGGGGGGCAGGGGAGGGCCATAGCCCCCCTGAATTTTCACAAACTTCTCTTAAACCTCCCGAATTTCAAAAATTCTTCCATTTTTAGTAGTTAATACTGGACTTGTTCTTATTGGCCTACCCCTGAAAAATTTTCTGCCGACACTCTTGTGCAACAATGTGTCTGTTCAACAATATGTTTGTGTGCAGTAAATTTATGTGTGTGCACTGTCTCTGAAAGTTGTGTGCACGCACACATGCCCACAGCTTAGAAGGAGCACTGGATACCACCCACCACGGACCCCATCAAATTGGGGGCGTAGCCAGGGGGGAGCAGGTGGGGCAAGTTCCCGCCCATAATTTTACTTTGCCCCCCCAAATAATTTCAGTTGAACCTTATTTTTAACAAAATGCAGCAAGTGTTTGCACAGATCAAACACTGCCATGTGATGGGAAATGTACCATGAAGTTGATTGTTCTGATTGTTTTGTATCGAAATAAACAGTTCTTAAAATTGATTTCAAAAGTTTGTGCCAAAAACCGCCAATGTTCTCATTTGGGAACATAGTCATATCTCGTAAACGATAAATATTTTTAGCTTAATTTTTTTTTGGTCTCTTATCCTACTAAATTCACGCATTTTCGTGAAGTTTTGTCGCAATTTGACAATCATAACATATAGCGGTAAGATACGGGTTAATTGTTACACTTTTAGCTACCACTAATACTGCTGAAGCTCTTTGTTCTGCTCTTGGATGCTGGCTGACTTGGACATGTCATTTCAAAGTTTTCTTCATCGTTTTAAGTGCTGATAACAATATTAGTTTTATTTCTAGTATTTATACTTTTGGCTTTAGATCTTTTTGCTGTTAAACATTTATTCCTTTTTTCTACTCTCTACTCGTGAACTAATCTCTTCAGAAATTTTTTCGGTTTTCCCATCCTTTTTCATGATGATGTCTTTTTAGGCTTTTATTGTTGTAAGCATTAGAAGTCTTCTACTAATGTCAAGTTACTTGATACGCATTGCTTGTAGTTTAAACTTTGCAGATGCAGCACAATATACTTGTGTACAGCTTTCTAGAAACACTTGTTTTGACTCTTGAGTTTGCCTGGTTTTCCAAAGATTTTAGTTAAGCATGGTTTGTATTATGTGATGCTAAGGCAAAATCAATTTTTATCCATGAATCCTGCACTTTGGAAGCAGACTTCTCAGCAGAACATGCTGCATTATTTTGTTTCTTTGTAGGCTGAAAGCAGCCAAATCTTACTAAAATTTTAAACATTTTTTCAGCAAAGAGAATTAGTTTGTTTTCCTAAATAGTATCATGATGCCTACCAATAGCATGTTGGAATTGGAGCATACTATACTATACCTATTTAGTAATTGCTAAACGTAGGCATAACAAGCATGTTATTGTCCAAAGCCAAAATACTCTGCCTGTTCAGAACAATCGCAAAGAATTAAGATGTGAAAATAACAAGAATACAATCAGTGATTATAAATTAGTTGATACATTAAATTCTGTCGTAGTGATCTTGCGCTTTTCAACACTTACAGTTCTAGGTATCCTATCTGTGAACAGTGTGAAAATCAATTAACATGTTCTAATACAGCAATTACTCTACAATGACAGTATAGCTAATATAAATTTTCATCTACACAAATTCCATAACGCTTCTATGCAATGAGATATAGGCTATCATAGAAAACTCAATAAAATTAGTAAAAAAACCTGTTTTCTTGATTTTACTTCAAAAACTGAGCAGTTAGACTAATATAATGTATTGAGGAAAGATAGAAACTTGGGTATTCTGTATCTTTAGAAAAAAAATTTTGCATCTAGCATGAGCAGTTGCGAAGTTATGGCCATTATAAATTTTGTCCTGTTGCGATAGAAACGCATTTTGAGGAGGCGTAAAACAAAAGTTTAATCAAAAACTTTTGGTGGTAAATTGAATTGGTGGTTGAACCACAACTTTTGCGAGAGTTCCCAAGAAATTGAAGGAAGTCACCAACATTTGGTACGGCCTAATGCAGACCCACCAAAATGTACGGGAGAATACTGATATAGCTGCTGGGCAGGTGTTCCAAAAGCTTGTAATTTAGTTATTGCGTTACTTACTAACTTTTCTGGATCTTAAAGGTTTGGTTGATGGTAGTAGGCTATTGTTTGAATAAAATTTGGTTTTAGAGGTGAATCTAAAGGGCTGTTTGTTTGGGATGTTCGCTTTTGGTGTTAGGTAATTGACAAGGTTTGTTTGGTTAAGGATTGTGCAAGCAGAATTCTTTGTTATGTTTGACATTGCTGCTAAGTTGCTCTCTCTGGCTAATGTGGTATTTTCAGGGTTTTTTTGATGAGAAGATGTGGTCGTTTGAAACTTCAAAAATTAATTTTTTTTAAGTCTTAGGTATCGGTTGAGAGTTGTTGAAGTTGACCTAGAAAAGAATTGGATAAAGTGGGTTGTGGTCTTGCACAATTGGATGGAGGTTAAGTGTGGTCATTAAGCTGAATTTCATGAGTGGGCTGGCATTTTTATTGGGCATGGACGATTTGCACGTACAGTAGAATTTGCTTATAACGGCACCTCTGAGGGATTTTTAAAACCTGCCGTTATAGCCGAATTTACGTTATAGCCAAACTGCCATATACCGTCCTAAAACTACTTGTTTGTTCAACATAAAGGCTTATTATGACGCTAGGTTCACATTGTAATGAAAGACAAGAAATCAGGTTAAGCAAAACTCGTGCAGAAATCAAAACCTTGCACAAAAATAGTAAACGTTTATTCAAAAGCCAACTGTCAAGCGCATTGCATCATTTCTTCGCAAACATGTCGGTAATCTTTAGTTGTTTTGGCTTTGACGTGGATTTGGTTATAACATAATGCTCAATTTTCGCTAAACAGCGCAACATTTCATCGCTATCGTCATGACTGCGCAAGTATCGGTCCAACTGCCTCATTGACGTCAATGCTGCTACGGGGGACAAAAGAGTTTCTGCATGATCACCGCTGTCATCATCACCCTCTTGTATACTTTCCGGCTCTGCTGCAGTTTCAGTTTGCAGATCATTTAAAATGTCATTCTCTGTGACTGCTTCACGAGAAACGACATTTGCCTCACTTTCAGAGTAGTCCGTAAAAGAATACGTTTCTGGAATCAAGCCACTTGCTTGAAGTCGTTCCCAAATTCCTTCGATGTCGCTGTTGGTAAGGCTTTCAATTTCTTCTACGTCGTCGTCTTCTTCCAGTCGAACAAACTTTGCTTTCTTAAAACAATTTTGAATCGTCACCTGGGAGACGCTGTTCCATGCTTCTCTGAGGAGCCTCATTGCTTGAAGGACATCGACTTTAAAATCTTTTTTTTCTTCAAAAGCTAGCAGACGCAGGTTTGCAAGCCTTTTTCTGTAGTGTGCTTTCAAACACCGTATAACACCAGCATCCATCGGTTGTGTCTTTGCAGTGGTGTTCGGAGGCAAGAACACTAGCTTAATGTTCGTTAGACCACTGACATTATGATGGGCAGTACAGTTGTCCAAAATGAGAGCAATTTTTCTGTCATTTTGCTTCATTTGAAAATCTATTTTTCTCAGCCACTTCTCGAAAAGAGTAGAGGTCATCCAAGCTTTCGAGTTAGCTTCATAAGGAAGTGGTAGGTTCCTTACGTTTTTAAAACACCGTGGGTTTGCAGATTTTCCGATGACAAGCGGTGGCAATTTTTCTCCAGTCATACTTGCCGTCACCAATACAGTTAGCCTTTCTTTAGACAACTTTCCACCAGCGCATTTTTCGTTTTTGAAAACGTGTGTCTTGTCGGGTAAACACCGATAGAAAAGCCCTGTCTCATCTGTATTGAATATTTGTTCCGGAAGGAATTCGTTTAAAAGTGCAGGAAGTTGACGATTTTGCCATTCGTTCACGCCATCTTGGTCTACCGATTCCGCCTCGCCGTGAAGTTTTTTGCAAACGACTCCAACTCTTGCTTTCCATCTGTTTACCCAATTTATATCCAGTTTTTCTGAATTTTCATATCCACACACGCGGCCATATTCTTGTGCTTTCAGCAGCAACATTTCTCCGCTCACTGGAATTTTTTTATCCCTTGCACATCTGAACCATTTTAGCAAAGGCTCATCAACGTTATCAAAGTTATGCTTTCGCTTTTTCTTCATTTCTGCATTTCGACCTGCTTCAAACTCCGATATCACTTTATCTTTATTGCTTAAGATTGTCTGTAATGATGATCGTGGGATTTCATATTCTTTTGCCAGCTGGGATACATTTTTAACTTTTCCGCTGTTGAATCGACTGACAATTTCATATTTTTTCCAGAGAGGAAAATTCCTTCGTTTTTTAAGACTTTTGCGTTCTTGTTCCATCTCACTGCAACTTTGTCTGTACTCTACAAGCACGTCTCTGATAATGCTTGTAAATTTCCATTCAAAGTCTCTGGCCTAGATTCCGTACAGAGAACACGTGGCAACGAAGAACAAAAGAAGCTCGTCGGATCCGATGTAGACGTGCGAGGTGTGAAATAGTTTGCGCCATAAAGTGTTTTCAACCAGGCCTTGCGTCATAAAAACGAAGTCCAGCCATCGCGCAGTCGGAAAGAAAAACAGTAACGCACAGAATTAACACCCGCAATAAAGTTTGGCAGTTTGTGGCAAAGATAATGGCCTACAGTGCCGTTATAGGCAAAGAAAATTGTCTGGGGGATGGAAAAAGGGTGCCGTTACAGCCAAATTTACGTTATAGGCGATGCCGCTATAGACGAACTGAAATGTACACAAAAGATAGGGATTTTGCCGGGACCAAGAAAAATGTAACGTTATAGGCGAATTTACGTTATAGCCGAAGCCGTTATAACCGAATTCTACTGTATTTGGAAAATGTGTTGGCAGGCTATGCAACCAAATAAAGGTAGTTTTTTTGTTTTGTTTGAGTGTAATGAAATGAAGATGAGGAATGGTGGCATTTTTTGTTAAGTTTTTTCAGGGTCAGTGTTGAATCTGAATTTAGGATTTGCGTTTGATGGAAGGTTAGGTTTAGTCTTAAGAGTTAATGTTAGAGGTAATAAAACTTTTAGACTTGTATATGTTTCCTGGTTGCCAAACTGCTAGATTGGCATGGGCCATACCTGTAGTGACATTTTGAATTACTTTTATTGTTTTTAATTGTGCTATGAAGTTTCTGCATTGTTGAAAAAGTGTAAGCGAAATTTTGTGTGCAAGGTTGCTGGAATGCTGGATGCAGTCCTTGTTAAAAATGAAGTAAGATTTATTTCTAAGAACTCATTTCAAACTTTAATCATTAACAGTGTTGCCAACGGCTTGTTACTGCGGAGGAATTCCTGGAAAGGAAGTTTTTTTGTGTGTGAATGATGTGGAAATGAGACTCGACAACTTCTTAAATGCTTCGTCGTTAAGCAGGTATATAAAAAAAGTTTTGGTTTTGTAATATTCATAATGTTTATTTGTTTATACATGTTGCATCTGAGAATATAGCCCAATAAAACTGTAGCTGGCGTTGAATCTTTTCCTATCAAAATGTAGCATAGGCGTAGCCAAGATTTTTGATTGGGGGGAGGGGGCAAACCACAAATCACATAGGTGAAGACCAAAAAAAAAGTCTTCACAGTCCGATTTAGGATTTTTGATTGTGGGGGACCGAAATTTAGTTGGAGACGTATTCAGGATTGGGGGGAGCCCAAGTTACAACCTTTAAGCGAAGACCAAAACAGTAAAACAACAAAAAAAGATCTTCACATACCAAAGGGCCGATTTTGTCCCGAAAATCAGGTAAAGACCAAAAAAAAAGGTCTTCACGGACTGAAGTCAGGTTGGAATCAAAACAACTAACGCAACTGAAGGAAGATTAGTCTCTTTCGCCACAGATTTATCATGATTGGCATTGCAATTGGGAGGGTTCCGGGCCCCCTGGGCCCTCCCCCCTTGCTACGCCTATGAAATGCAGTTTAGTTACAGTAAGTGATGTTATCATAGATTTTGTTCATTTTTTTACACTGGTAAGCTCTTAAATGCCTTTGTAAAATTAGTAACTGAAACAGATTAAACGTCTAAACATTAAAAGTCTGACCTGTAAATGTCAAAACATTGCAATTAAATTATTGAAAAATGATTTGGATAATTCAACGGACTTGGAAATCTTGTCAGTTTTTTTTTGTCTGATATGGTTAAGCGGGTGCAGTGTTTTGCTTAGCCCACCGTGGCTTGGTTGGCTTGGGGGCTGCTCTGAGGCTTCATTGTTTGATTTTTTTCAATGTTTTGAGTTGAAAAAAAAGCAATTTTCCAACACATTATTTGAACTTCCAGTCATTTCATGTTTTAAAGGTAATTTTTGGTATCGTATGCTGAACATTGTTTCTAGTGGATCTTTGGATGGTGAAATGTATTTTGGTTGCATTGTAAAAAGTATTATTTACATTGCAGTGTCGTCAATGGAAATTCTGTGCGGTTGGTGTTCCTCGGTGCAGATTGCATGGTGACAGATTGATTGCAAAAGGATTCATAAACAAAGATTACATTATTTTTCAGGGTCAAATTTGTTTTGGAAAGTTTTGGATTTTCTGTTTGTTATTTCTGTTTTTTTGTTGGGGGGGTTGCTGTTATTTGATTTCTTGTTGTAATGCATTTTTGTGTTATTGTAAACACTTATGTCGCTTAAGAGGGGGTGTTTTAAGAGTTGAAATATAACTCACGGATTAGTACAAAGTTTAAAAAATTGCCAAAAGTAAGCAATAAAATTTGATCGCTTGTTGAAGAGTGCTGACAGGTTTCATAAAAGAATTACGTACATATTAGGAAGTTTCAAAATTGTACCACTTTTAAATTTCATAGCAGCTCAGCAAATTTCTGATGGAGTTTTTGCTGCTGATTACGAATTTGATATTATTTTGATTATGACGTCATATTGAGGGTTCAGGACTCCATTTTTTACGTCATTTTTCGACTTCTGCGTTTTCTCGAAAACTATACATCGTGGAACCTTGATATTTACATCAAACGACGCAGAATACATGATTTGCTATCAGTGTTCAATAGATAAAAATGGTGTATCTTCAACAGAAAATAAGCTATTTACAGTAGAAAAAAGGGATTTCCACAAGTTGCTGGATATGATGTCACAAACATCAAAAAACACTGACGCTGAAGTTTACTTGTTTTCAATCGCTATTTCGACTGAAAACCAGCATTTATGCGTTGTAGATGACTGGAACTGGGTTGGTGTTTTGATTTAGAGGGGATAGGTAAAGGCTGGGATAAATCGGGCCAAAATGATGGGGAAACCCCCAGAATTGACTCTATTAAAGCGTTTTCATGCAGATGGACCAGCAAAGTGATTATTTTATTATCATGAGTTTTTTTTGCCATATCGACAGTTGATATGTTAAGTCGAAGTCTGTCCTATGAGCTCTCCATGTGGTTATCACATAACTGCTTCTCAGCTATTCTTGAAGTATAGAGTCTCCAATTTATTTTTTGGTGTTTGATTTTATTGTTGCGGGAAAACTTAAGCATTTTTAAATTTATAATTCCTACACTTCTTTTAGCTCCAAGATATCTCAACTATTATTACTCTTGTTTGGGGCAATGACTTAAACAAAAAACGAGTTGGTTTCCCTACATAGCTGTTATATATACTCAGTATTTAAATTGTAAAATTTTGCATTGGGGGACGCTTTTTCAGCGTTGACTGAACCTTAGTGAAGAACAGGCACGTAGCCAGGATTTTTTGAGAGTTTGTTCCGTAAATGAACTTGACCCAAATTTTCATTGTTACTGACTTGGATTGATGCGATTTTTCAGTGAAAATTAGGTGATCTCCAAAAAAAAAAAAAAAGAAAAGGTCTTCGCCGAAATCCGAGGGCTTTTTCTGGCCGAAATCAAAAATTTAAGCGGTTTTTCCAGCCAAATACAAGTGATCTCCAAAAAAAAACAAAAAAATGTCTTCGCCGAAATCCGAAGGCTTTTTCTGACCGAAATCGAAAATTCAAGTGGCTTTTCCGGCCAAAAACAGGTGATCTCCCCCCCAAAAAAACACTAACTTTTTCCTCCCACAAACCAGCGCTAAAATCTCGATGGGGGGACGCTCAATCTCGATGGGAGGACGCGTGCCCCCCATCCCCCCTACAATTTAAGTACTGTATATACTGAATATTCTTTCGGGCTTAATTGGTGTAAAAATTTCTTGGAAGCTCCCTCAGCAAGGCCTGTGAAGCCGTGTTGTAACAACGAAGCCATTGCATCTTAGAATTTGAATGAAACTTCAATATCATAAAAAATAAGTAAAAGGATCTTATTAAGAGTTTTGGAGCTTCATCATTTATTGACTATTTTTTCCATTACTTTTTACCAAGATAAATCTGGTGCTGGTACGAAGTAGTTTTTAAAAAAAATTCTCCTTCAGAGTTACATGACTCCTTATTGTCCGTAGGCATATCATCCTACGAACATCTTGGAAGGGTAAGAATATACAGTGTTTATTGGTCTGTGAACTTTCTATCTTTTGCATTTTTACATGTTTAGCATTGAGCATTACAAAATTTTTAGCTGCATTTTTTTTTTCGGAAATGATTTTAAAAGGCAGTTGCAATTGCATGTTGGACTAAGTTGTAGCCCTTTAAAATATGTTGAAAAAATGCTACTAGATTAGAACACACAAATTCATGCCGCAGCATGAAAATCAGCCATGTAAATTTTGTCCGCAAAAAATTGAGAAAACACTGCTATCTGCTTGTGTAAATTGTTGAAAATGTAACTATCTGTGGTACAACTTTTGGTACCGGTGTGTCACTTCAAAGAGGCAGCAAGGTCAACGTTATTGTCATTTATTGTAAACTTTGTAGCCTACAGTATATTTTTTCTATGCATAGTATAAAAGAACAAGATTACAGCGCTGGTTCACTCATGGTACTGGTGTGAAATTCGTTTATAGCAGTGCAGTACTGTTAAAAAAATGAAACGTCAAATTGTACGTAAAAAAATTTGAAATTGCATGCAACTTTAGTTGAGAAGTACCAATGTTGTCACTATACCATAGTATACCAACACCTGGGCCCGAAAAAATATCCAGTATTTCTAACAGCTATGTTGCGAAACCAACTCGTTTTTGTTAAAGTTATTGCCCCAAAGAATAGTAATAATAGTTGAGATATCTTGGAGTAAAAGGGTATAGGAATTAGAAATTTAAAAGTTATAAGTTTCCCCGCAAAGGTAAAATCGAACAATTTGCAAAACCGTACAAAATTTTGGAGTGCCTGGAGCGGAGCTCTCAGGCCCCCGAACACAGCCCCCCAATTGCAGTATCTGGTTACACGACTTATTGTAAACGAGTGCTACTACGTTTTCAAGTTTTATAATCTTGCAATGAGAAGTTATTTAGCTGGGCAAATAACAACTGCTATCTACTATAATGAAGTAGCACCGTTATCTTTAAAATATAACGTTTTGCTGCTTTATCCTATACATTATAAAAGGTGACACCACGAAATTCCGCCCCGGGTGTCACCATCCTCAGCGACACCACTGATTGTTAACAGGCGGCGTGAGGTGCTAAATAGTGGATGATACACACAGTCTTGATTACAACGGCTTCTGCGTAGTTTGGGGTGTCTGGTTTGGGCTTGAGGTGGTGCAATGTTTCTGTGTGTTTGTTGGAATTGTACATTCAGTTTGCTGCCTGTTCGGAAGCACCAAGTACCCTAGAGACAGTATTTAAATTGTAACGGGGACGCGGGGGACGCTTTCCCCCATCGAGGTTTGGCGTCCCCCCAACGAGATTTCAGCGCTGGTTGATTAGCCAAAAAAGGGCCCTTCAGCACGAATAAATCCCAGAAACTCCGGCTGAATGTAGTCCCAAATCGCGGTGATGACCTTTTTTTTGGGTATTCACTCGATTTCGGGGACGGAAAGACATAATTTCCACTAAAGTACTTTCGCATTCCGAATGCGTTTGGTCAAGGCTGCAAAAGCGTCCCTCCAAGCAAAATTTTTCCGTTTAAGTACTGCCTAAAGATAATCATTATTTGGCGTATTATGCAAGGACGTAACAATGTAACCATGGTGCGGTTGAAGTGAAATCATTCTGTTATGGTCGGCGTAATAACGACCCGTTTGTCCTCTTTGTCACGTTTAATAAAGAATTTTGTTTTATTTTAATTGTAAGTGTTAGACTTGGGTTGTCCTGGTTTTAAATGTGTTTGTTGGATGCTTCACCATGTTATGATTTGTTCCTGTTATTGCTGCAATAAAGATTTATTTGCGCTTGGAGGTAGTGTGCAGGCAGGGACTTTTCGTGGTGGGGGTTGGTGGCAAAGTAGCATTGAGGTTGCGTTTAACGCGAGGAAAGTTACGGTTTGGAGTCTATATTAGGGATTAGACAAAAACCTAGCAGTAACTTTTTCTCGAAGTGAAATAAGCAGAACTAATTTAATAGGTTAACAATTATTGATCTGACTAGAAACGACTAGGCTACATTTTTTACAAATTCATTCAAAGCAACCAGATCACTATTACCGTAATAAAGTTCGATAATGCCGCGAAGTCCCCGGATATCGCTTGCGATGTCACGTTCTAGTTTGCTCTTGTGCTAGTGCTGCATATTTATGCTTCTGTCACTAAATAGCGTCAGAGACTGTCTGTTGGACGATCCGCACACTTTTAATTGCATTGACCACTTTGTACTTCCACCTGCCCAATTTTCATGTGGATTTTTTTGAATTCTTGCTCACCGAATTTGCGGCTTGTTCGAAACCACAAAGCAGAGATAAGCATTGCAAAAGCGTCTTATCCAAGGACGCAACAACTTAGCTAGGGTGGTGGTTGAACTCAGCTCATTGATCATGCGATCAAGGTCATCGTACAAACGATGCCTTAACAAATTAGGCCACGCTGCAGACGTGCCATCATGATTGTGTTGTTGTTTGTGCATAATATCCAGGTCTGCATTGCTGTATGCATTTTTTTAAACAACGTTAAGCTTCATATTCATCCATGTAAACTGGTTCTTAAAAAAAGGCACTAGTTTTGTACTCAGTGCCGTTGCTACGGGGGAGCCTGGGAGGCGTAATTCGTGTTATTATAACGCCTTTACGGATGTGTTCGCTAAAGAGAGATGTAAGTCTATAAAATCGTTACCAGTACTTTGTTTGTGATTATGACCTGAAACAAAACGTGAAAGCATTTTTAAAATACCAGCTGTTTTTGTTTTTTTAGTGCACACTCAAGATTTTTTGGTCGCAGTCACTGAGCAATTAGGGGGAAAGAGGCTAGAGGTACTTCAGTCTCCCTTAGAAAAATCATTTAGAAAATTTAACCTCAAAATACAAGCTATTGAATGTGTTTTGGACTTGACCTGAAGTAAGGGGAAAAGGACTAAAGGGGCTAGGCAATTTAATTTTTTAAAATGCTTTCTGAATTTTAGCACTTTAGTTACTCATATGGCTACAAAAACATGCAAAATAGGATTAAAATGGCGTTAAAATTTATAATCGCTATTTTTTACCGCAAAATTACAAAAATCACCCAGCGGCAGGAGGCATTGCTTCCAGGTCGTAGTCTGTGACACGTTTGGAATGCATCAGTTTGTTCAGCACGGAACCGAAATTAGATAATTGTCGTGCAAAAAAAATTACTTTAGGTTCAAACTCCCCCTTTTACCAAAATCCTGGTTGCACTTGTGGTCGCATTTAGTGCTCCAAATACATTTTTTAAGCGATTATGGGCCGCAGACCAAACGGGCTTAGAAATGCTGCCGGCCGTATATCTCTCTTTTTTATACATAATAAATACAAAATTTTAAGTATTGCGCATAATTTGTAGCCATGCCTCCTCACTTTTGGCTGGTGCCCATCACTTCGTTTACTCTGGCAACGGCACTGATTGTATTGTATTGTAATGTTTTGCAGCAACTTTACGTTTTATATTGATTTAAAAATATAATTGAATACAAACTTAAATTTAAAATGTGAACTGAGTGTAAAGTTTTAGACAATCAACTTTAGTTTCAAAATTAATAAAAAAAATAGTGATAATCGCAAATACAATCGCAAACTAGCTGCGATTTCATTGCACCGAAACAATTTCGAGTATCGCAAAAAAATCACATCCATATTATAATCCTGCATTTGCAGCACAAACTCGCATCGTAGTTGACATGATGCAATTGCCATCCCTGATTACTACGCTATTATTACTATTGCATTACAATTGATCAGCGGTAAGTGTTACAAGTAAAATCGGCCACAGTATTAAACGTGCGCAAAACCGACCGGATAGAGATGACTCGTCACGCACACCCAAGTTCACAATTAGAACTATTGACTACGGTGCACAAATCACAATCACTAGAATCGACGTCTTTCGAATAACAGTTCACGCCCGACACTTTGACCTTTGACGCTTGACGTGAAACTTTGACGGTTTTTTTAAATAAACTTAACACAATGCCTTAAATAGCAAGCACAGATCGGTTTTAGCAACGTAAAACAATTAACATTCTTTATGAGTGAAATAACATTATTTCAGCTTCAGGCTTTTACGTATAGCATTATCAGAAAAAATAAATAATTATCAAAGCAAAATAACACATCTAAATTCGCAATATTACGTTTACAAACTAATCAAGTATCGAAAATAAAATGCACAAAACTTACCAACTATTTGAGACAGTAATGCACAGAATTCGTATCAAGAAATCGACAATCGAACTGTTCATTTATCTGAAATCTATTTTAACGTTTGGTTCAATTGAAATAATTTGGCATTTTTGCAAGGGCATTTATAGAGAAAACTTATAAAGAATAAAATAAAAACCGAGTGGAAATTTATGGGAAAAAGGCTATTTTTCGTAAACATTGTCCAAAACAAGGTTTGTTTTGCAAAAGTGGGTGAATTATTCATCGCTCTGGCTGGACTAATCATATTGAAAAATACTAAGATGAATACAAAAACAATGATCAACTTATCATTACATTTCCCTTAATACTAGTAAATTCAAAATACGCAAGCAGAGAAAGTATCTTGTTTTTATCCCAATCCGCTACGCTACATTAGGGGGTCAAGAAAAAAAAAACTAAGCATGACGAAGCAAAACAATTCGCTTACTACGAACGGCTAAAGTAGATATGACATCTGATCAATAATCGATATTGGCGTGTCTTTTCTCATGTTACAAAAGGTTTTCTGTTCGAATACATAGTGGTTGGAATCTTGCAAGGCGAAAAGTTTTTTCTTTGAATCCAAAGCAAGCTAACTTGCTGTAACAGTAAGCAGCTTTATTTTAACTGCATACGAGCAATAACCGTACACATTTCTAGACCAACTAACCTTCTGGCTTTTTGGGCCTGATTTTGGCTTCAAATCCCTTTTTGGTTTCGGGGCTGGTTTGGGTTTAAGTTTTAGGGTTTGGGACTGTGTTAGTTGACCCCATAGGCGTCGCCAGGGGGGGCCCAAGGGGCCCGGGCCCCCCCCAATCAAAATACCACTAACAACAAAACGTTATAACAACATAGCCTAGCGATGTTTAATTGCAGTTTTTTTTAGCAATTACGCACATAAAAGTAATTAACAATAATATTAATGACAACAAGGGAGTCCCGGGGCCCCTAACTAACAACCAGGAGGCCCTTACTAACAACTATGGGGCCCTCGGATCCTTAACCGACAACCAGGGGGGCCCGGGACCCCAAACTGAAAACCAGGGGACCCATAACTGACAACCAGGGGGCCCCAGGGCCCCTAACTAACAACCAAGGGGCCCCTAACCAACAACAAGGGGGCCTCCTAACTGACAACCATAGGGCCCCAGGAATTGACGAAGAGAGGGCCTTGGGGCCATTAACTAATTACCAGGGGCTCCCTGGGCCCCTAACTAACAACCAAGGGGCCCCAGGGCCCTTAAACCACAACCAGGGGTTTCAGGGCCCCTAAACGATAACCAGGGGGCCCCAAAGTGCCTAACTGACGACCAGGGGGCCCCGGGGCCCCTAACTCACAACCAGAGAGCCCCAGGGCCCCTACTTAACAACCAGGGGGGCCCGGAGTCCCTAACTGACATTCAGGGGGGCCCGGGCCCCTAACTCACAACCAGGGAGCGCCAGGGCCCCTAAACTAACAACCAGGGGGCCCCTAACCAACAACCAGGGGGCCCTGGAATCCCTAACTGACGACCAGGGGGCCCATAACTCACGACCAGTGAGCCCCAGTGCCCGTAATTAACGACCAGGGGCCTGGGGCTCCTAACCGACAACCAAGGGGCTCCGGGGCTTCTAACTGGCAACCATGGCCCCTGACTGACGACCAAGGTTACCGGGCCAGGGGCCCCTTAATTCAAATTTTTAACAATTTATATGCAAAACCTGTGAGAAATCTAAGAGTTTTGACCTAAATGTTGCCCCCCCCCAGGCCCTCGTTTAACGTTATTATAAACTTAATGCTTTAGCACAGGCGGTAATGCAAGCCCCCCAATTGAAATGCTACCAATGATAAATATAAAGAGAGCATGGCCAGTATGTTGTCCCTGTCCGGAATTGCAGTTTCTTTAATTTAGGATTTAAGCGTACAAAAGTCAGCAATAATAATGAGGACCACATGACCACGTCATAATAATGTCACGCAATTCTTGGACGTTTCAAAAAACTGTCAAGTGACTTGACTTGAGTCCTCCACGTTTTCGAAAAAAAGTTATTTTAATTTTGATGTAAATGGTGTTTTTTTTTATGAAAGAACTTATTAGGGGAGCGATCTTGTCTCAAAATCATTGGCGTAGCCAGGGGGTGGCCGATGGGATCCGGACCCCCTTAATCAAAATGCCACCTACGACAAAAATTTGTTAAAAAAGGCTTGTTTCTTCCTTTTCAGTTTCTTTTAGCATCTTTGCGTACATCAGTACACGCGTACAACAGTAATTAACAATAAATAATATTGACGAACAGGGGTCCAGGCACACCCCCTTAATTCAATTTTTTCCCACCAATTTAAACGTATAACCCGAGTGAAATCAAGGGTTTTTGTCCCAAAATTGCTACCTCAGGCCCTCATCTAAACTTTTTATGAACTTAATGCAATAACCACCGCCGTTTTTGCCATATGGCTCAGGGCCCTGCCCTCAGATCAGAGGCGTTGCTAAAAATAGTGGCTCCCGGGGCGGGATTTCGTGGTGGCACCCTTTTTCGTACCAAAAATAGGTGAATATCCCCCACCCCCCAAAAAAATTCTTCACCTAAAAATCTGTGGGTTTTTAGTCCTAATGAGGATGAGGACGACCAAAAAAAAGTGAAAAATGTAAGGTATTTACCACAAATCGGTGGAGTTATAGTTATACATCATAATATGGTGTCACCCCAAAATGGTGACACCTGGGGCGGGCCGCCCCCCTAGCAACGCCACTGCCTCAGATAGTAGGACTTTTTTTGATCTTCATTTATATTTGGCAGGAAGATAGTGCAAAAATCCCCTAATTGCCAGGGGCCCTGCGGGCATAATGTAAATCCGGCCCGGGAATAACATGTTTAGTAAGCGTAACCATGTATTGTACCATTTTTCAATAACGATTCAACTCCACCTCGCCAGTTTTTACGTACAAAATACTTTTTAAAACTAGGAAAAATGCTCATTAAACAAATGATTGAATTTCAATTGAAGGGTCCTGGGCCATTTGGCCGTTCATGTACTCCTATAACTGGTAAACTTCAAGACGAAACAAAAATCTCTAAGGAAAATCTTCAAGAGGATTATTATTTACTGCTAAAGTATTGCAGGAGGCAATGTGCCGTACTTCCCCCTAAAGACCAAATTACTTACAATTAAAATTTTACACCATAATGCAAAATTCTAAACGTGTTTTGTGATTTAATTGCAAAAGGAGGATCGAACAATTAAATTTTTTCGATTGGCTCTGAAATGTTAAAAATCTAGTTCTTTGAAATGGCTCTGAACTCGTGCGAAATGTGATCCAATGGGATTTAAATAGCTTTTTTTTCCAAAATCTTACAAAAATCGCCCAGCAGCTGGGGGCTTTGCTCCTAGACCCCCGTCTGTGATACGTTTCAGTACACTAACTTACTCAACACGTTTCCTAAGTTAGTCATTTACACTTTTTAACTGTTAGTTTTCGCCCTCTTCCTTTACCAAAATCCTGGTTAAGTGCCATCAGGCTACGGCTTCAGATCTTCCATTCTACGATATCTTTGCCCCACAAAAAGTTCCTCTTTCGAAAATTTCTGATGACGTCATTGCGTGTGATTTGTGGTTTGGGCCCCGCCAATCAAAAATCTTGGCTACGCCTATGGTTGACCCATTTACTACTCTGATTCATGGCATTATATTAATATCACACCCTCATTACCTTTTATATACTCAAGAAGGTTACTATTTCGTTATTCTATTTTAGGCTACTATTGTTCTAGTAACAAAAACTTTTGCGGGCAGCCAATTTGCCAAAAAGTTAGTTAGAAAGACTGGTTCCGACAATTTAAGTATTAGGTAAACTAATAAAACCCGAAGATTACTAAAATTCTAGCTTCTCAGATCGTTTTAAAAAATGCATATCGAGGTGGCTTTCCCAGAAATTCTTTCAGAAGGAATTGTTTCCGGCCAAAAATATTGAAAATCAGAGATATCAGTTTCACTACAAGAAAAATCCTGATTCGAATCTGAGATATCAATTTGCTGACAATAAACTTATAGACTCATCACAATTTGCCCTCCATAGCCAAAATTTAATAAGCTGCTTTAAAATGAAAACGACAAAAATTCGACTCAACTTGATTTTGCAGCTTTTGCAAAAACTAAAAAAAAATGCCCTCGGAGTGCTTCAAGGGGACGACTAATAGATGGTTGGAATCGTTTGTGATACAACAAGTTTGAATGAAAATTTGCCCATGGTTAATAAACCTTGACAAAATTTCAAAAAATAGTGAAAAATTGATTTAAGTTAACTAGCCTACATATCGTTCTTCTGAAAGATGCAAGGTAAGATTTGTTCATTTGATTAACCGGTAAAGATTTGATTTAAAGCATATAAGTACATGTAGTAAAGCATTAATAGCTTTTAGTTTCGTTGGGCGAAGATTTTTCAGTTAAGATTTACTTAGTTTGGCTAAAACTGATGGGTGTAATACAAACATAATCGGTCAAGATTTGTTCAATAATTGATAAACTGGTACAGATGTATAGTTTGAAGGTTTTTATTACTGCTGATATGTGTCATTTTGGCTTCACTAGCCTTACCGAAGAGCCCTGAAATTGGAGAAACAGCTGTCTAAGGCATGCTATTGGAAATTATTTCGTACTGTTATACATTTTCTTAATATTGTGATTACTTAATATTTTCCAATAAAAAAGAAACAACTTTATATTCTGTTGTGATCTGTTTAATTAGCGCTGAGCCATGTAAGCTGCATAAATTGCTCCTGGTAGCTTTTATTTAAGGCCAGGCTGTCTATAACAGCACTACTTTACAATCAAATTCTTTAAACATGCCCACTGAAGGATATATACATTGATTTACGGTAACATCCAATGCTTTGTAATGGCGTCTTGACGTCCAATCGTTTTGGCGGGAAAAAGCTATGACGTAGCTGCAATCCATCAATAAACCAGTTTGCACTGGTAACACTTGTTCCGCATTAGCACGAGTTTTATAGAAGAAAGTGAAGAAAGGAGCTCTTTTTTGTGGCAAATAATCAGCTGCAACTTCATAGGTCTGTTAATTATCGCGGTTCACAATTTCCAAAGATTTTCCGATCGCAGCTTCGTTAGTGCATTTGAACTTATTTTTATCTTGAAATTAGCTCAGACTGTAAAATGTAACCTCCAAAATACAAAAAGACCACCACGCTAATAAATATTTCCATACAATCAGCTCAACAGCGTCAATACGTGTTCTAGAAGCGAGTGAATAAAAAGAAACGTAAAGTACACGCAAAATGTTAATGCTGGAGAATTTTCCTGCCGTCGCCAGCATACAAAGTCGAAAGTTCGTCTTTTGTACACCTGTTTTTAAATCTGTATTACCTAACGCGTATCAAGTTACCGCTTCAAAAGTTGAATAGTTATTGCTGCACTTACTCATAAAGGGTACCTAGCATGGAGCCCGGAGACTACCCAGGGCATGAACTCGCGACCCGCGTAGTCATAAAGAAAATTCACACAGCATGCAATAAGCCTATGTCAACAAATTATTTAGTTTTTCCGCCACACCTTGCTGCTTAGGAAATCGGTGTCTGAAATTATTGTCTCTTTAATGTCATTTTGGGTGTGGCCAGTTTTTAGCTTTAATAAGATAACAAAAAATATACCTTTTTTCTGTGCGTGCTTTAAAAATCGCTATTTGCTTTGTTTTTATTCATTCAGTGAATTTTGAGATACGTTTAACTTGTTGATGCATTGCTAGCAGTGTTGGGAATACTCGAGTCCGAGTCCGGACTCGAGTCGGACTCGAGGCCACTTTTTAGGGACTCGGACTCGTACTCGGACTCGTGCCCTTGAGACTCGGACTCAGACTCGGACTCGTGGAATTTGAGAGGACTCAGACTCGGACTCGTGATTTTTGTTAAATGTCTTATTGTAATGTCTTATTACAGAGCTACTATGTATCAACAAAATATAAATGTGACAAGCAATGCATCATCTTTGGCAGGGAGAGATTTCTTACCCAAATCAAAATGATAATAATTGAATTTGGTTTTATAATTTGGCAATTGCATTCCTATAGCGTTTTGGTGTCATTGGTTTGATCACGTTTGCTTCGATGATGCCTGTAGGTAAAATGTGCTCAAGATATCGCATGGCTGAAAAATTCTTGGAAGGTATTCACTATTTAAGTATTCGCAGGTAGTGGAGGGAGATAATAAGTGGAGGGAGATAATAGTGGAGGGAGATAATAAAAACCTATTCTTTCACTTTTCAAATTAATCATAAACCATAAAAACAAAAATTGCATAATGCATGCCTAAATTATGTACAGATTATGACAATAGCATTTAAAACCGAGATTCTTGTTTTGAAATAAGAATAAAAATTCCAGCCTATTAGTTATAAAACGACAAAAGATACCAAACCATGCGACAAGTGGCACAATCAGGAGGGGCTAAAGGGCCTTCAGCCCCTCTTTGCAAAATCACTTAGAAATATAACCCCAAAATTTAAGGGCTTATACAACCCAACAAATTCAAAGCCCCTTTCCCCCCAGCAAAATCTGGTTGCGCGCTTGATCATGAACTTGATGATCCTCAACCCTTGTCCCTAAACTGATAAAAATTATGAAAGTCCTTCTATTTTTTAGCTTGAGCTGGTCGACTTTTTGCTATAGAATACTTCCAAAAGTAGTTAAACTACTGAAAAAAATGTACATAACTTTGGTTCCCTCAGTATTACTCGAATGCAATCCTACACCACCAGTCTGCCCAGTTTCCGAAAAGATAATACTTTTTTGCACGCTTTCGTCAGTTAACGGATTAATACGCAATTTAAAAGTTCTAATAAAGCTCAACATTTTATTGGACGCTGTGACTAATCTACTGAAATAGAAATAAGCTCTTTTGCTGGTTGAGCGGTAACGCGTTCATAGTTGGAGCGGGAGGTCCGAGGCTTAAATCTTGGGCCAATGAAATCGGACACACTGTTGCCAACGGCTCGCCGCTGTTACGACATTTTTTCGAAAGGAGCTGTGTTGCCCAGGCCGCAATGACGTGGAGATGGGCATTGCCAACTCTTTGCACACTTCGGCATAATACAACGAGTATAAAACAAAAATTGAAAAGGGAACAGCGAGTATAAAGAAAGATTTGATTTGTTAAAATTATTTTCTTAATCTGATATCCCGAAAAGTAATTAACTGCAGTAAAAAACTAGATGGGAGCTTTCTGAGTAACAACCCCTTTAAACGACCGACGCAAAAATCTACAGATTTGAAAAAAACAAGCGCCCTAGCTTAAGCCATTCAAAAAATTGATTTTTGAGGGGGGTGCCCAGAGGTGGCACCCCTAAACTATGTCAAAATATTTGTCTGTTAAGTAGCAGCTGTTATCGTAAAAAAAACTAGCACCCTAGCTTGAGTTGTTCAAAAGATTCATTTTTGGATGGTTTATTTGGGGGAGTCCCAGGGTAGATTGGTACCCCCAAACTACGTCAAAATATTTGTGTGTTAAATATCTACTGATATCAAAAAACACTGACACCCTACGTTAAGCTGTTCAAAAACTTGATTTTTGGGGGTCCTTTTTGGGGGGGTCCTCGTAGGGGTGGCACCCCTCAAAGTATGTCAAAGTATTTGTCTGTTAAGTATCTGCTCATATCAACAAAACTAGCGCCCTTGTTTGAGCGGCTTTCATTTTGTTCATTTTTATAAAATTCAGTTTTTGGGCCCGATTTTGAGAGGGTTCCCAGGGGAGTGGCCCCAAAATATTTTGGAAGACAAAATTGCGTTTGCCACTGAACAACTTTACAAAAAAATTAGATTTCGATGTTTTGTGGTTTAGGAGAAAAAGAGCGTACAAAATATACTGTAGGAAGAAAAAAAAGAAAAACAAAGGAACAATAAGAAAAAAAATCTCATCGCAGCCAAAAGTGAGTTAGTTGCAATGAAAAGGTAGCTTAAGACATATAACCGTGTGAAATATTTTATGTCGTACTTAGGCCGTTTTTGAGTGAGACCGCGTTTGTATGCCAAACTTGCGGGGCGGTTTTTGGGTCCTAAAACCAAAGTCACGAAATCAATTGCCTCAAAATTTGATACGAACATGCAAATCAATAGTCTCAAACTGAAGTCAAAATTTCATGTAGCTAGACCAAACCGTTCTCGAGTTATAAGCGAAAATCTAAAATTTCGCACTCATTAGTTAGAAAATGGCCGAGTAAAAACAAAAAACCACTCGATGCGAGCGTCAGTCGTCCCAATAACTTACAAAATTTTTTGCAAATTCAAATTACAATATAAGAGGGTTTCATGTGACGTCACTCGCATACTTTTACTGAAAAAACTTTGACACAACTGAACTGGCTGAAAATAATATACAGGTATAAAAGAAAGAAAACCTCGACTTTCGACTTTCTTAACCATGAGAAGTTTTGCAAACTCCGGTATAAATTAAGGCCGAAGCAGACGACTAAATTTTACTCGCAAGAGCTCTTGCAAAAGCGTTAATGCAACTTTTTTCTGTATGTTAAGGGCCTAGTGAGAAGACTGTGCAACGCTTGCAGAAACGTTGCACAAACGTTTTCTAGCGGAATTTCTGAAAGCGTTTGTCCATATTGAAATAATTTTGACTAAATTCTAAATTTCACTTTCCGGTTAAATTTTCGAACTTTTCAAACTCGGACTCGTGATCTCCAGTTTTGGTGGACTCGGACTCGGACTTGGACTCGTGGCATTCGGACTCGGACTCGCACTCGGACTCGTCATTTTGAGTTTTGGTGGACTCAGACTCGGACTCGGACTCGTAGCTTAAGGACTCGCACTCGGATTCGTGAAAGTGGCAATAGTTCCAACACTGATTGCTAGTGCTGGCAACGCATCTATTCAAAAAAACCGTCTACCCCGTCTGCCCCGTTTACCCTGTCTTTGCCCGTCTTGCGAAATGCTTTTGATTGACTGTTTTCTTGCTTGCAATAAAGTTGTCTGTTGAGACTACTTCTACTTTGTTTTACTGTCGAGGAAATAGGCGGGTTGGGAAATTGATATACTTATCAATTTCCAAGATCTGAGTTCTCTGGGTCTAAGTTATCCAAACGCATTAACGGACTTTATTAACTTCCGTTAATTGGAGCTGGAAATAACGGATTAACGTTAGCAGAGGTTTGAAGTTTGTTAACGAACCAATGGTTAACGAAGCTAACGTTTTGCATTAACATGTCCACCTATGCGTTTAACGGTTCTTTCAGCAAGCCCGGCGCCAAGGGGGGACATTGCAGGGTCGTTCCCCAAAACACTGCTTGTGCCCCTCCAATCGAGAATTGTGCCCCCCAAAGCGAGGACTGTGCCACAAGGAAATTAACAGGCTTGGTGCTACTGGAGTTCAATTCGAGGCCTGAGACTCTCAAACTACTAGCTATCACCCCAGAATTCGAGAGCAAGAACTGCTTTTTTTGGTAGATTTTGCAATAATGATCGTTTGTTTTTCAGGCTTTACCCAAGAATTCATCAAAATTCGCGTATATTTTGGAGGATGACCTTTTCTTTTTTTTTGTCTTCTCCTCAGATGTTGCGGAAATTCGCAGATTTTTGGAGAAGAAGGCCAGAAGTCGGTGAAAAATTGCGTCGTTTTTGAGATTAAGACATTTTTTCTTCATCTTTGCCCCAGAGTTCGTCAAAATTCGCAATGAACGTCTTAAATTTTTGTTCCACTCTTTCGAATTCAAGAAAATAAAGTTTTCGTGCCCCCCCCCCAAATTTCTTTATGTCCTTCCAGTCGTGCTATTCTGGCGCCGGGCCTTCCTTTCAGCAAATTTATCCATTCATATTGGTGTTGAGAAGAACACGCAAAATTCACAATAAAAATCAATCAAAAAATATTTGAATGTAACATCAACCAAGCGACAAAAATATTTATATGTAAAATCAAAATTGGTGACCTCCGACGATTTACGATTTGACAGTTTGATGATCACGAGTCGAAACAATTAAAAATGAAGGAAGCCAAGGAAATTCACAGTCGATTGAACATAAGTTCCGCAGATTATTTCCGTGCTTCACCGGATAAGAATAGTGACGCCGTTTGTCTGCTTGTCGTAAGAGGCGACTAAATATAATACATGTATTATTAACCAAAGCCTTGTACTGGTCTAGCTTCTGTTTTCAGACTATGTCCGGGGAAAGGATGATCAATTCCAACTCGCCACATACTTACTTGCTTCAGTTGTAAAACGTATAAATCAAGCTTTGTCGCAGAAAAATCAAACCAAAGTTAAATAATGACTTCCGTGAATATTTTGAGAGCTGCGTCTTCCTCGAACCTCAGGACCATAGGCATAGCCAGGAGTTTGGATTGGGGAGGACCCAAACCACAAATCACATGCAATGACGGCATCAAAAATTTTCAAAAGAGGAACTTTTTGTGGGGCAAAGATATCGTAGAACGGAAGATCTGAAGCTGTGGCCCGTTGGCGTTTAAGGCCCTGTTACACTAGTGCGTATGAATGAGCGTGTGCTTGCGTATGACCAAATTTTTGGGATACGTTGATATACGCTGAAACACGCTAAGGGTACGTTACAGGCACGTTCGCATACGTCGAAATACGTTGACATACGCAGCCATACGCAGAAGTTGAAAAAAAGTTACGTGCATGCACGTAACTTTTCAGCGTATGCCGACGTATGAATTATACGTTGCAGACACGTTTAGCGTACGTTGAATACGTTAGAAGTACGTTTCAGGTACGCAGAAGTACGCTACCGGTACGTTACTCATAGGTCGAGTACGCTTCTCGTACGCTGACAAGTCAAGCTAGCGTATGAAGAGCGAATCGTAACGTCCTTGCAACGAGTGTCTAACGAATGCATAACGTATTGAACGTACGAGTAACGTATCTCAAATGTTTGAACTTCTCATAATTTTAGTGAATTAAACGGTACTGTACAATTGTTTCCGTTTCGTTTTAAAAATGGATATTACTGTGCTTCAACACCAGCTAGATCTACTTCAATTGGCCATTTACTATCTTAAGAAAAAAAGGAAGAGGAAACAGAGAAAGAGACGTGTTCGTTGGGTTAAATCATGGATTGGTAGGCGACGCCAGTTGGGGCTTTATGACCAGCTTATGGTAGAACTGAGAAATGAGGACCAGAGAGCCTTCAAAAACTTTTTAGGTATGCCTCCAGAGATGTATGATGAGCTGCTTCTGAGAGTGGGTCCCAGGATCGCCAAACGACGTACTAGCTGCAGGGTCCCGCTGGAACCTGGCCTAAAACTTGCATTGACTTTGCGACACCTTGCCTCTGGCAGCAGTTATATGTCAATGCGATATGGGTGGCGGGTACCCCATAACACGCAATCTGTCATAGTGCGAGAAGTGTGTCAAGCCATAGTAGATGAGTACTTGCCAGAGATGATGAACTGCCCCACCACTCCACAGGAATGGCTCCGAGTTTCAGAGAAATTTCTTCAAAAATGGAATTTTCCCCATACGTGTGGTGCTCTAGACGGAAAACATATTGCATGCAAGTGCCCATTCAAAAGCGGATCCCAGTATTACAACTACAAGCATTTCTATTCAATTGTGCTATTCGCTCTAGTCGACGCAGATTACAAATTTATCTGGGCAGACCGTGGCGGTACAGGCTCTGCATCTGATGCGCAGATATACAATGGTTCTGAGCTGAAAGAATTGGCAGAAAGCGGATCCCTTGGATTGCCTTTTCCAGATCCTCTACCGCATGATTACCACGATGTACCATATTTTTTCGTCGGTGATGATGCATTTGCTCTCCGAGAGACAATGATGAAGCCATACAGCAAACGAAATTTGAACGATGATGAGAGAATATTTAACTATAGACTGTCACGTGCCAGACGAGTAGTGCAGAATGCCTTTGGCATATTGGCAAACCGCTTTCAGGTTCTACTTACTACCATGCGACATAAACTATCCACAGTTAAAGTCATCGTGAAAGCCTGCATTGTTCTGCATAATCTGATGAGGATACGGTGCCCCTCTATCTAAAATGAGATGATAGACCGTCCAGAAGACATCAACACTGATTTCATCCCTGGGGCATGGAGGCAGGACAAAAACTTAGAAGACACACACAGAGTTCGTGGAAGCAACACGTCACGAAACAAGGAAGGAAATAAGATAAGAAACCTGCTTAAGCACTGGGTGAATTCGGAAGCAGGTGCAGTACCATGGCAAGACCAGATGATTTAGATTGTAAACAAACAGACTGTATTTTTTTGTAAAAATTTGTAAAATGTCATGTCCTACACCACGTTAATGTGATATGCATCACGTTTGTATGCTATCAAAGTTTGAAATATAACTAAATCTTCTTCAATGCTGCAACAATGTTATTTAATGCAGTTGCAATACATGAAAACACGCCGATAACAATCATCTGCCTAGAATGAAGGCCTTACGGGTAGTCGTGCCTCTCTTGAATGCCGAATTTTGCGCGGGAGACCTGGTTCAATTCCCAAGACGATCAAATCTGACACAAGTTGCAAACGATTTGCCGTCGCTGAGACATTCCAGTTGGCCGCTTTGCCATCTTATAATACCCGAATCGGTATTTATTGAAGTGCGAATATAGTAAAGATTTCACTTGATTTTTTTCAGTTCGAGTATTGCAGTGTGCTTTAGTTTCGAATGCTTTGACGCAGTATTGTGGTATGAAACGTATCATAGTGGGCTGTACTTAACATTGCCTAGAAATCATCGCGCGCAACTCTGTTCACACATTCGGCAAGCCGTAAAACTTAAGTTTAAAAAGAAAAGTTTCGTAATAATCCATTCCTCTCTTTCGGTAAATTGTGGCACACCACTACCGCTCTTCTTCTTGTGCAAACGTGTGTGGAGTGTGGGTGTCTCTCAGAGACCTAAACCAACCCTTCAAATTTTCCACAGACTTTCTCATTAACTCAGCCTGATCGACCCATAATTTAGCTTTTTTATCTTTTCGCCGATAATCAGTCATTTTCAAATTCCATAGCACGGGATTGTCTCTAATAAAATCAAGCATTTTGTCTTCATCTTTGGGATTTAGATTAAAGTCCTTCTTCTTGGCCCTGCTTTTCTTTTCACTCTTTGTAGGGTTTTGCAATGAAGGAGAAGACTCTTGCTCCGAAACTGGAGAATTAGGCCCAGAAGTAGCACCAAGAATCTCCTCTGGACGATCGTCATTCAAAACAGGTGAATCGATAGATTCGATATTAGCAAAGGTAAGAGCCGTTTTTGATCTTTGTGTCTTCCGCTTCGGCATTTTGGCAGAATAATTTCAACTGAAAGAATGAGTCAAATGATTTGAAAAACTGTGGTGCGTATACGCCGCTCATACGCTACACTGACGTTAAGCATACGCTCTTCATACGCTTCGCATTCGTTTGCAAACGCTACTCATACGTTCGACGTACGCAGAACATACGCTCACATACGTTACTCGTACGTTCCCTATCGTTCAACCATCGCTTGGTATACGCTACTCATTCGTTTGCAGTGTGACACCAAAAAAAATTTTTGTTATACGCACAACAATGCGCTGAAAACTTGTGCGTATCACACGCCCTTCATACGCTCATTCATACGCACTAGTGTGACAGGGCCTTTAACCAGGATTTTGGTAAAGAGAAAAGGCGAAGACTAATAGTTGGAAAGAGCAAATGTCCAACTTAGGAGGCATGTTGAGTAATCTAGCGTACTCAAACGTATCACAGACCGGGGTCTGGGGGCGGAGACCCCAGCCGCCGGCGGCTATGGGGGTCTAGGGACGAAGCCCCCAGCCGCTAGGCGATTTTTGTACGTTTTTGGAAAAAAAAAAGCTATTTTAATTCCATTGGATCACATTTCTGACGTGTTCACAGCCATTTCAAAGAACTAGATGATTATTTAACATTTGAAAGCCAATCGAAGAAATTTAACTGTTCAATTTTCCTTTTACTTGCAATTAAAGTCCAAAACACGTTTAAAATCTTGCATTATGATGTAAAATTTTAATTGTAAGTGATTTAATCCATGGAGGCGGAAGGCTCATTGCTTCCTGCAATATTTTAGCTGTAAATAGTAATCCGTTCGAAAATTTTCCTTCGAGATTTTTGTTTTGTCATGAAGTTATCCAGTTATGGGAGAACATGTACGGCCAGGGGGCCCAGGCCCCTTCAATTGAAATCCAATAGTTTGTTTAATGAGTATTTTCCCTAGCTATTTCTTTTTGAGTATTTTGTGCGTAAAAACTGGCTAGGTAGAGTTGAATCGTTATTGAAAAATGGAACAATAGATGGTTACGCTTACTAAACATGTTGTTCCTGGGCTCGATTTACATTGCGCGGGATCCTTGGCACTTTGGGGATTTTTGCTACATCTTCTTGCCAAATATAAGTGAAGTCCAAAAAAAGTCCTACTATCTGAGCGCTGGGCCCTGGCACTGTGCCATATGGCAAATACGGCGGTGGTTATTGCATTACGTTCATAAAAAGTTTAGATGAGGGCCTGAGGTAGCAACTTTTTGGACAAAAACCCTTGATTTCACCCTGGTTATACGTTTAAATTGGTTGGAAAAAATTGAATTAAGGGGGTGTGCCGGGCCCCCTGGTCGTCAATATTATTTATTGCTAATTACTGTTGTACGCGTGTACTGTTGTACGCAAAGATACTGAAAGAAACTGAAAAAACAAGGTTTTTTTGTTAAATTTTTGTCATCGGAGGCATTTCATTTGAGTGGGGCCGCAGCCCCCTGTGCCACTCCCCTGGCTACGCCTATGACTTTGAGATAAGATCTCGCCCATAAGATTTTTCATAAAAAAAAAGATTAAGCAAAATTAAAATAACTTTTTTTCCTAAACGTGGAGGACTCGAGTCAATTCACTTGACAGTTTTTTGAAACCTTCAGAAATTGCATGACATTATTATGACGCGGACACGTGGTCGTTATTATTATTGCTTACTTTTGTACGCGTAAATCCTAAATTAAAGAAACTGCTATTTCGGACAAGGACAACATACTGGCTATGCTCTCATTATATTTATTATCCGTATCATTTTAATTGGGGGCTTGCATTACCGCCTGTGTTATCGCATTAAGTTCATAATACGTTAAACGAGGGCCTGATGTTGCAACTTTTAGCACAAAACTCTTATATTTTTCATGGGTTTTGCATAAAAATTGTAAAAAATTTAAATTATAGGCCCTTCGCCCGGGACCCTTGGTCATCAGTTAGAGGCCCCAGGGCACCCTGGTTATCAGTTAGGGGCTCCGGTACCCCCTGGTTGTCGGTTAGCGGCTCCTAGCCCCCTGGTTGTTAGTTAGGGGCCCCGGGGTCCCCTAGTTGTCGGTTAGGGACCCCCAGGTCGTTGGTTAGGGGCTCTGGGGCATCCTGGTTGTTAGTTAAGGGCTCCGGCCGGGGCTACCTCGTCGTCCGTAACTGCAACTAAACATCGCTAGGCTACGTTGTCATAATTTTTTTATCATTGGTGGTATTTTAATTGGGGGGGGCCTGGGCTCCTTGGCCCCCCTGCCTACGCCTATGCTCAGGACTGGGAAAGTTTTTCGATTTTTAAGTTGAAGATCTGGCCAAACTCTTACGAGTTGTTCTACAGTTAAATGTTCTACAGTTAATTTAAAGGTATTTGTAGCGAGAGTGTTTTTCAGCTTCAAGTAGATCATGAACTATTTGTTTATCCTATAATACTGTTGACGTCATTTTGGTTCTTCACGCAAATTCTGCATAAGATTTCACTTAAATTGTTTTTCTCGGAACCAATTAGTTTTAAAATAAAGCTGCATTATAAAAAAGTCTTCATTAATATTTTTTTAATTTTAGGGAGTCTGTTTGGAGAAGTCTCTTCAACGTGGCACCTTCAAATTTTGTCATGTACTGTATTGTCTTCGATTTACGTAAAATCTACAGTATCCACAAAAAATAATTTGCTTAAATCAAGTGTATTTTTTTACATGTTGGGAGCTTTTTAGGGGGCTCTCCCCAAACGAGGTTCTCAAAATTTTGTCTTGTTTTATTTTTTTTGATATACGCAATCCTGAAAATTATGTTTGTTTAGCTTGAGGTGTTAAATTTTTTTGATTTTAGGGGACCCATTGAAAAGCCCCAATGTAGCAGCACCCATTTGGCATGTTTTTACTTTCGTGTTCATTTAAATATCCTTAAAACTTCAATTTTGTCTAGCTCAGATGCCTCAAAAGTTTAAATTATAGGGGGCTATTTTAACTTAAATCTAAATTTCAAGGGATTATTTTGGGGTTCGCCTAATATGGCATTTCCAATTTTTGTCAAATTTTCTGCATTACAAATATATGTATATATATACAATATATATTATTTTTTCACCCATCCAAAAACTTCCATTTGTTGAGCTTAAGTGGTTAAAAATTAAAAATTTTTGAGGACCCGTTTAAAGGGAATCCTTCTCATTTTAGCACTCCCAAATTTTGTCGGATCATAACTTTTATTTATATTTACCTATTCTGAATATATCATGAGTAGGGCAAGTTTTTGTTGCACTAAAAAATTGAAAAAATTGCATTTAGTTTTAACGAAAGTTGCAAAAAGTTGCATTTATTCACAAACATTAAAAACGGCAGAGATTTGCTCAAGCGATTTGTTTACATGTAATGCCAAATATTTGCAAACATTACTTGGGGAGAAATGGCGATCTTTTGCCAACAGTTTGCGAAGCATGCTAAAACTTCGCTTCTTAGTGCACGAAGTTGTAAGCCAACTGTTGCGTCATAAATGACATTGAGACGCAAGGAATCCGTCACATACCTCTTTGTTACATACCTCTTTGTTACAATCAAAAACAATAGAACTGTACTGAAATAGTTTTACAGCATATTTTTTAAATCACACTAACATTTTGCGCATTCGTAATGAAAATTGCAGTAAAACGTTGCATGTAAAAAAGCAAAAAGTTGCAACATAAAATTTCTAAAAACAGCTTAGACAGTAGCGTACGCAGGATTTTAAAAAGGGAGAAGGCCGGAAACCAGAAAATTTGATAAGATTAAAGATCAGAATGTAAATTGTTTCACCCAAATCAGTCCGATTTTTTGCCCAAAATTAGGTGAGGAGCAAAAAAAAGGTCTTCCCTCAAATTTGGTCCGATTTTTCGCCCAAACTTGAGTGCAAGCCTAAAACAAACGTTCAAAGCAGACCTATTGTGTGATCAAAGCTTTTGTCCAACTTGCAAAGGGAAGGGGAAGGGAGGGGGCTATGCCGCAATTTTGCATACTATTCTATGCTAATTATACTATCCTGGCGACCCAAAGGGGGGGGGACCATGGCCCAATGCCCCCCTTATTACGCCACTGAGCTTAGAGCATTGTACTACATAACTTCTTTGTATTTAGAAAGCTGTAGAAAGCTGTAAAAAAAAGTTGCAAAAACTTGCCCTAATCGTGAGTCTAGCTTGAGTGGTTGAAAACTTTGAACTTTGGAGGACCCATTTGGGGAGGATCACCATGGTGGCAACCACAATTTTTTTTTAGGTTTATTTTATTTTTAATACTTATCATGGCAACCTAGAAATACCGGCCATGCCAACAAAAAGCGACCGCTTCGATTGAAGGCCAATAGCAATTCTCTGCTGGAGACTAATTTAATTAAGTCACTCACAAGACTTAGTTGTTGCAATAGAAAACGTCGGCAATTGAGACAATTACTTGTGACTAGGGTTGGATTGAAGTTGAATTTTGAATTTGACTCCGCTCACGAATTATTGATGAATATGAATTTGAATTTGAATTCGAATTTTGCAAAATCAATGAATTTGAATTTAATTTTTTCAAAGTCGATGAACTTGAATTTGAATTTAGTTTTTTCAAAGTCAATGAATTTAAATTTGAATTTAAATTTAAAAATTAAAAACAAAATGAATGGATCCAACCAGTGCCGTTGCTAAGGGAGGGGGCAGGAGGGCGTACCCCCATTACCGCCACTTGTGCCCCCTTTTGGTTTACTAAAAATACTGCTTTTCAGCTTTTGTAACATCACGCAACAACAAGAAAACAGAAAATAATGGAAAAAGAAATAATTACGTTTAAACATAATTCTTCTTTGATGTGTTTTCGATTCTACGTGAAATTGCTGGCAACCAACTTCTGTACTTTAATCTGACGCAATATTCCGTCTTGATAACACGCCTTTACGGATATGGGGCGCCGTTTGTGTACCCTAATATGTGCAATGTTTTTTTGCATATTTAATTAAACAGTCGTTTTAATTAAATGAACAAAAATAAATATACAAAAAAAAACACGTGCAAAAATAAATTTGCAAAAATTTTTGAATATTTATTACACGATAATTTGCGCAACGTTTAGTTGCATATTTAATTAAATACTCATTTTAATCAAATATACAAAAATATATGCCGCAGAATAAACCGCTGCAAAAATATATAGACAAAAAACTGTTACACAAAAATTTTTTGAGAGGAAATTTCTGACGCAAAAATTGTTGAGCCAAATTTAAATCCACAAAAAGCTTTGTGGATTTATTTTTGCAACATCATTCTTTGCATCAAAATTTTTTGCATTTCATTTGTTTGTGTCACAAATATTTGTACATTTATTTTTGATTGCAAAGAAATAACACACGCCAAAAGAAAGTTGCAAAATTTTGTGACGCAAAAAATGTTGATGCAAAATTTCTTGTCGCAAAAAAACGCGTGCAAAAATAAATCGTCAAAAATATTTGACTATTAAGTTCGTGTCCATAATGATCAAGAGTTGAAATTATGCAGGCCGGAATGTATGGAAGAATAAAGCATCATTTCCTAGCCCAACGAGAGGTCTCATAAGCAGGCCAGCATCTTACTATAGCTGCCGTACAGCTTGAAGCTTTCGTCCTGAAGTTCCAGTTTTATACCTTGCTGGTACCTTCCCGCCCGCATATTTTCAACCCTTGATCAATATGGACACGAACTTAATAGTCAAATATTTTTGACGATTTATTTTCGCACGCGTTTTTTTGCGACAAGAAATTTTGCATCAACATTTCTTGCGTCACAAAATTTTGCAACTTTCTTTTGGCGTGTGTTGTTTCTTTGCTATCAAAAATAAATGTACAAATATTTGTGACACAAGCAATTGTAATGCAAAAAATTTTGATGCAAAGAATGATGTTGCAAAAATAAATCCACAAAGCTTTTTGTGGATTTGTTTTTGCCACAACAATTTTTGTGACAGAAATTTCCTCTCAAAAAATTTTTGTGTAACAGTTTTTTGTCTATCTATTTTTGCAGCGGTTTATTCTGCGGCATGTATTTTTGTATATTTGATTAAAATGAGCATTTAATTAAATATGCAACTAAACGTTGCGCAAATTATCGTGTAATAAATATTCAAAAATTTTTGCAAATTTATTTTTGCGCGTGTTTTTTTTGTATATTTATTTTTGTTCATTTAATTAAAACGACTGTTTAATTAAATATGCAAAAAAACATTGCACAAATTAGGGTACACAAACGGCGCCCCATATGCGGAAGAGACATGTAAGCTTGCAGAATCGTTACCAGCACTTCGTTAGTGATTATGAAATGAAACAATGCGTGAAAACTTTTGTTTTGAAAACCAACTGTTTTGATTTTTAAAGCATACTCAAGATTTTGAGATCACAGTCAGTGGCGTAACTAGGGTGAAGGGTTTAAGTCCCATTTGCAAAGTCACTTCGAAAATTTAATCTCAAAATGCAAGCGTTTAAACGTATTTTAAACTTGACCTTAAGTAAGGGAGGGATGAAGGTGAAAAGCAATTCAATTCTTTGAAATGACTTTTGAATTTTAGGAATTTAGTTATTCATATGGCTTCTAAAAGTGCGAAGTATGATCAAATTGGCGTTAAAATTGCTATTTTTTTATTTGCTTCAAAATCGTTAAGAGGCTGGGGGATCCGCCCTCAGGCCCTATTCACATTCAATTGATATTTATCTTTGGTGTGAAAAGTGGGGTTGGATTGAATTTGAATTTGAATCCGCTCACGAGTTTTTCATGAATTTGAATTTGAATTCGAATTTTGCAAAGTTAATGAATTTGAATTTGAATTTAGTTTTTTCAAAGTCAATGAATTTGAATTTGAATGTAGTTTTTTCAAAGCCAATGAATTTGAATTTGAATTTAGTTTTTTTTAACGTCAATGAATTTGAATTTGAATTTAAAAATTACAAAAAAATGAATGGATCCAACCCTGCTAGTGACAGCAACAACAGCAACAGATAACCCAACAGTTAAGCAGCAGTGAAATAAGATACATTCATATAGTACTTATCAATATGTAGAACTACAGTATAATTATCGGGTAAACAGTAGCTACAGTATTTATGATGTTTTATCAGCGAAGCCATTAATTGCGTTTGTTCAATCAAGCAGTAAAACAACTTCAGTGATTTTGATACACAGACAGCAACAGTATGAGAAGCTAAGGAAGCTTTTATGACTGAAATGTGCTTAGATAGCAACAGTGATGGTAATACGCAACAGGATCTGAAGATTGCAAGCTCAATACAAAAACAAGGTTTCACTTATACTTATAGTTTTAATATTTCCTACTTAGTTTGAATTTTTCAATGCATTACTTATAGTACGGATTGCGGGTCCGAATGAACAAAATAAATTATAGATACTGGTATAGCATGGCTGCGCCTCACATAGCGTACGGAAATTGCAATATACTGTACAAAAGTTCCTGAAGCTGCATTGCCAACAATACTTTATTTTCGCAGAGAAAATGCTATTGCATAAACTTAAATGATTCTTAAGTGTAGCGTAACTCTTCGTAAAGGAAACTATGCTTCCAGTAAAGAAAGAGTACTTGTATACAAACTTCCACAAGATAAGGAAGAAAAGAAAAAAATGGATTTCTGTCATCCCGAGAGCCAACGTGGTTTTCTCGAAGTGTACTGCAGTGTGTGGAAAACATTGGCCAAACGATGCAGAGATGGTAAAAGTCCATGGCAAGCTGAGACCAAAAAATCCACCCACTGTTTTTTTCGGAATTCCTTCTAGTTGTCTGTCCTCTCAATTAAGCAATTATCGCAAAGCATTTGCTCTCCGGAGGCAATGAATATGTGGTGCTCGAATGGTTTTCCACCGATTCCTTGGTAAAGGCGTTTGGAAAATTAGGACAAGGTTTAGAAGGAGCTTACTTTATAACGGCAGTGTTGCAGAGTCGAAGCAAAATCAGTTCGACTCTGACGCCGACTCTGACTCTCAGCCATTTTTTCAGTTCGACTCCGACTCCCCGTAAAAGCCTTCGACTCCCTCGACTCCGAATCTGCAACACTGCAGCAAACTAATACAAACCTATTCAAAAATGTGAAGATGTAAATATAAGCGTATACTGTTGCAGCCAGACTAATGCATGCTAATGCTACATGCAATTTGACTTGAGTTACGTTAACACAGGACGTAGCTTACATTATTTAATCAAATTTTTGTGCAACACTGGGAGTCGAGCATGTAATTTTCGACTCTGACTCCGATTCCTAAGTCCGGCAAAATCTTTTTTTTTGACTCTGATTCCGACTCCCCGTAAAAACCTTCGTCCCCATCGACTCCGACTCTACAACACTGTATAACGCTGGCTGTTATTGAAAAAAGTAACATTCACCATGCAAAACTTTTTCTACAACTTGAAGTAAATCTGTCCCAAGACAGCAGTGCCCTAGATGATGGCCATTGACGTGATAATGTGCTATCGTTTGTTGAATGACCAAGAATGTGAAGTCTTCGATAATTTGCGTGCTTTAGAAGCAAGTGCGAAAGAAGAGACATTATTATCCTTAATATACATTGCTGGGTATGTACAAAAAAGGGTGATGTAGTGAAAGAAAATGACTTCTTGTTTTATTATCCCAAGTTTGGAAATTATGTTGATGCTCTCAATAGAAGTTCACTCACTCTTTTAGAGCACTGTCTTGTGCAGAGGTGCATATTTTGCGTGACTTTCTTCCTGCAAGTTTTAGAAGTATAGGATGTCGAAAATTTTTTGCAGATACGTTTTTGTAATTTGAGTAAGGTACGACTTCCGTGTTTCAAAAAAACACTTTGCTAGTTTGTGCACTATATTGTTAAAGAATGACTCCGTGTGTTGCACTGAACGTAGTAGTAAAGAGTCTGGCTAAAAGATCTTGAAATTTTCTTAAATTTACGATATTCCAACGACTTACTATTTTCTGGCTAATCTGCAACAGTACATGCAGCATATGCATACCGGTATCAGCATGTTTGATACAACATTGTTACTACACCGTAATGCAGATTATGAAATACTGTGGCATTGTTACTTTCTCAGTTCTAATGAGCGTATAATGTCGTATTTGGCCAAAATTTTGGCAACGTATGCAACCAGTTTTCTCAGCATTTAATAAATGAAACTTTTGTTTACTTTAGAATGTTTAGTGTTTAGTCTTTTTAAGTAAGAATGTTTAGCGTTAAAATGCCTACAATGCCCGAATATATTGCGTAAACTGCACAAATAACGCCTTGTGCAACTGTCTCGATTACGCGCAGAGTGCAATTGACGGCCTTCAATCGAAGCGCTCGCTTTTTGTTGACAGGGCCGGTTTTTCTAAGTCGCCATGATACCTACCCATTCTTAAAATTTGATCCATCTAGCTCCAACGGTTCTAAAGTTCAAAATTGAAGAGTCTGTTTGAGATAAACCCCCCAACGTGGTACCCCCTATTTCAGGCAGGATCTAGTCCTCCCTGATATCTACAATCGCTCAAAGTCTTTATCGGTTTATGTGTAGGTAGGTGGGATAGAATAAAAAAACAAAAAAATAGTATCCAAGTCCGGGTAAACGAACATAACTAAAAGAAAGAACGTTGAAATTCTGTTCCAAAATCACAAATCTTTTTTTATCAATATCGGTGCTTACCGAGATATACCGGTTCAAATTTGTCCACTTTTTGTCAATTTTTGGCCTGTAAAATTGCGGTCATGTGACCAGGCACCCCCAAACTCGATATGGATAAAGCCCCCATTAGCACACATGTTGCGTCGAAATTTCATTTTTGCACATTTAGAAGTTTTTGGGTTATCAGCAAATTAATATATTTTTGACTAAAAATCATCACTTTTACCCGGTTTTTAGAGTATAATTCACAATCTCGTTACCTAGGATCCCCAAAATTAGTACACTTGGTGCATTTATTTATTGCTAATTTGCTATGTTGAGTCCAAAATTCAGCTTTTTAAGTTTAACTGTTTTTTATTACGTACAGTATAGGCAAATTAGATAAATTTTGCTGCTTAGCTATCAAAACGGCACAGTCCTTCGCGCGCAAAGTCCTGATAAATTATATTGGCATTTTCGATGGAAATGTTATTTTTGTTGTCATAATAGGAGCAAAAAGTACTGGCGAAATATTTTTGTTTTAAGGAAAGTATTGTTTTCAAACCGAAGTGGTGTAGTCTGTAGCGTAGCCAGGATTTCGCAAAGGGTGGGGGCTTTTTTTGCAGCTTGAAACTATAGTGAACGAACTTGACTAAAATTATCATCAGTCTTAATTCAGATCGAGACGTTTTTTTGTCCAAAATCAGGTGATCTCCAAACACAAAAACAAATAAAGGTCTTCGCCGAAATTCAGAGCGTTTTTCTGTCCAAAATCAGGTGATCTCCAAAAAAAGAAAAAAAAAGGTCTTCATGCCCACTGAGACCCACTTTTACTCGTCGACATCATCTCAGGATCTTCTCCCACTCTCACCCCAATTTTATTTGGGGGGTGGGGCTATTTTCGGTTTTAGGGCAAAAATCAGCCTCAAAACTGCTAAAACATGCTATTTCGCATACTTTTCAGGCCAAAGGGGTGCTACAGCACCATTTGCCCCCCCTAGCTACGCTACTAGGTGTAGGTAGGACTTAGTTCGCGCGCAATAGGACCTTTTGCTTTTATTCAGCCATTTTGATAGATGAGCAACGAAGCTTGTTTGATTTGTTTATTACTAAAAAACGGCTAAAACCCAAAGAGCTCAATTTTAGATTTAACATAAGAATAAATGAAAATAACATGTGCGCCAATTTTGGGGATCTTAGGTTAGGTGATCATCAATCAGCGCTCACCAAAAATTGGAAAAAAATGGAAATTTTTGCGTTGAAACTTTATTAATTTGCTAGTGATACAAAAACCACTGCGCGTAAAAAGCTGAAATTTGGGGATGCCCGGTCATTTACCGCAATTTTACCACCAAAAATTGGCAAAAAGGTGGACAAATTTGCATAAGCAACAAACCGCAACTAAGTAGCTGCATAAGTTATTAAAAGCCTTTATAATGATACGTATTATTAAGTACCACAAATAAAAAACTTTGTATTATTATGGCTTTTTATTTCGTAACAGTGTAAATGGTGTCGAGGTCCGTAGCAGTGAAGGCAACGCCCAAAGTTTGAATCTGCCTAAACGACAACTCCTTTGAGATCTGAATTAAATCAATATTTGAGACAGTTCAGACCTGAAATGAGCTGCGAAGCGTTTGCGTTATTATTCGTCTGTTGCCGGCCATAGACTAAGCAGACTGTCTACGCAAGTTTGATACGCTGAATGAAAAATACATTCGACAATGCATTGAGTTGACGCAGTCACCTCATTGTCGGATTCTGCTCTGTTGACGCAGTCACCTCACTGTCATTGTCGGATTCTGCCCTAGTTCGACCTCAATTTTGCTTGTCAATTTTTAGGTGTGAGGCCAGAAACAATCAGTATGCCCCATCGCAAAACAGAAAAACGCAGTCACCTCACTGTCATTGTCGAATTCTGCCCTAGCTCGACCTCAATTTTGCTTGTCAATTTTTAGGTGTGAGGCCAGAAACAATCAGTATGCCCCATCGCAAAACAGAAAATCAAATAAAACATCGTGTGAATGAAAATTATGATCGCATAATCTGGGTTCAAATTCCACTCTGGCCAGGTTGTTGCGTCCTGAGATAATATTTTTCATTAGTATGAAACAAGCAGCAAATTCATGAGGGAAGAAGTAAACACTGATATATAAATAACGTGCAATATAATTATATCTATAATTATAACGTGCAATATAATTATGTTTGTTATATTCATATAAATAACGTATACAATAAAATTACATCTACATGATTGTTATGTTGATTTATAAATAACGTGCAATAAAATTAAAATCTTTGTGAAATTGTTCGAAACTATACAAAAAAATTCTCGATTTTAATTCTACAATACGCCATCTCTTGCCGTTTGTAAATGCAGATATCACTAAATCTGCAAAAAAGCAGTGTAGCAAACATAGGCTTAGCCAGGATTTTTGATTGGTTGGACCCATACCACAAAACACATGCAATGACGTCATCAAAAATTTTTGAATGAAAAAGTTTTTCGGGCCAAAGATATCGTAGATTGGAAGATCAGAAGCCGTAGCCTATGTTTGAAACATACCCATGATTTTGCTATGAAGAGAGGGCTTAAACCCAAAGTAAAAAGTGTAAATTGGGAGACTTATTGAGCAAAGTTGTGTAACTTCAAACGTATCACGGACAGGGGTCTGGAGGCGGAGCCCCCAGCTGCCTGAAACTATGGGGTCTGGAAGCGAAGCCCTAGCCGCTGGGCGACTCTTGTAATTTTTTTGAAAAACTAGCGATTGTAATGCCATTGGATTACAAGTCACACGTGTTTAGAGCCATTTGGAAGAACTAAATTTTTAACATTTGAAAGCCAACTGAAAAGATTAAATTGTTTAATCCTTCTTTTACGTATAATCGAATAACAGTTGACGCCCGACACTTTGACCTTTGACGCTTGACGAGAAACTTTGACGGTTTTCTAAAATAAACACAACACAATGCCATAGAATAGCAGGCACAGATCGGTTTTAACAGCGTAAAACAATTAACATTCTTTATGAGTGAATTCAGTGGCGTACGCAGGATTTTTCAATGGGGGGGTTTTCAAAAGTGACGTCAAAATTTTTTTCGCGATCTATACTTTGGCGAATAAATAACTTAGTGCAATGTAACAAAGTGGAATCAAAGTCACACACTGCGTAATGCAAATAAAATTTTTCAACTAAAAAACAATTAAGCATTAAGCATACATCTACAGTTAACATCATAAGGTTTGCAACTGAACGATGAAGAAAAAATTGTTCAAAACAAAAGCTCCCCACCCCCGTATAATTATAAACATTGCAAAGTGCGGCAGGCGCATAGCTAAAAATTCGCGATTTTGGGGCTGTTTTGGGGGTCTGGGGGATGAGCCCCCAGCCGCCAGAGACTATTGGGGGTCTGGGGGCAAAGCCCCCAGCCGCCGGAGGCACGGGAATCTGGGGGCGGAGCCCCCAGCGCTTGAAAATTTTGCATTTTTTTTTCAAAAATAATTTAGTTTTAGGGCTTTATTGATAAAAAATAATGCTTTTAAAACTTGGCATAGAAATTGGCAGTGCAAACCTGATTAAACTGTTTGCATAAATGGGCTATGTGGAAGGTGGCTAATGGTAAAATTTTAGCTTTCCTGTTTACATGCTGGTAAGCCATAAAATCTTATAGTTCAAGAAAACTCACACGGAGTAATCTATTTCGTCTATATCTTATAGAGAAAAATAATTGGGAAGGGACTACTGAAAAAAATTTTGAGGCAAGTGAATGGTAATTAAGTAATACTGAATAGCCCCCCCCCCCCCTATTCCTAAGTTTATAATATGTTTGTTGATGAAACCTATGTTTAGCATTTTTATAATAGCGATCAAATTTAATTGCTTGTTTTTGGCCATTTTCAGAGTTTTTATTGATTTGTAGGTTTTATTTTTGACAAATTAGCCCCCCCCCCCTAAATTTATGCTTCAAAAATATTTTAAATCACTTTTTAGTCCATTCCAGTGCAAAAACCAGTCTCAGAAATGCTAAAAACGTGTTATTTTTTTTATTCTACATTTTGGTTGACAAGCCAATGTGGGGTCTATAACCCCCCCCCCCCCCCCCGCCTACGCTACTGAACTCTGACTCGTAACACGACCATCCAGATTTTCAGTATTACACTTAGTCGCTTACAATGTTGCATTAAATAACAAAAAGATATTTACTATAATCAAATATTTCGCATTAATATGAGAAACGAAAGAGCTTGTTTATTTTGCGCAATAAGACGATATTTCGAATGATACACGTCGAATCAATAGGGAGGATGGTTTAAACCCCCATCCGCTTTTGTACGCCTTTGCGCATAAGTGAGCTATGTGGGCGGTGGCTAATGGTAACATTTCAGTCCTCTAATTTACAAGCCGGTAAATCATAAAATCATAATTTGAAAAAACTCACAAGTATTTATATTCTGTAGTTTATAGAGTGAGACAGTTGAGGTGGGGGTGGGAGCGAATGGAATGAGATTTGAGTAGATTGATAATTAACTAATACTGAAACCCCATCTCCATATTTTTGATAAAGAAAATGTTAAGCATTTTTAGCGGTGAAATATGCTAATTTTGGCAATGTTTAAAAGTTGTTACTAAACTATAAGTTATACCTTTGACAAATAAACTCCCCTAAGAAACTCCAAATGCTTCAAAAGTTGCTTTAAATCATATTGGAGTCCATGTCATTGCAAAAAAAAAACGGATCCGAAGTGTTAAAAACGTGATATTTTCTTTATTGTGCATTTTAGTCGACAGACCAATGGGGGGGGTTTGAACCCCCAAAACCCCCTCCCTGCGTACGCCCTTGAGTGAATTAACATTATTTCAGCTTCAGGCCTTTACGTATAGCATTATCAGAAAAAAGAAACAATTATTAAAGCAAAATAACACATCCAAATTCGCAATATAACGTTCGCAAATTAATCAAGTATCGAAAATAAAATGCGCAAAACTATTTGAGACGGTAATTGCACAGAATTCGTATCAAGAAATCGACAATCGAACAGTTCATTTATCTGAAATCTATTTTAACGTTTGGGTCAATTGAAATAATTTGGCATTTTTGCAAGGGCATTTATAGAAAAAAATTATAAAAAATAAAATAAAAACCACGTGAAAATTTATGGGGAAAAAGGCAATTTTTTGTAAACATTGTCCAAAACAAGTTATGTTTTGCAAAAGTGGGTGAATTATTCATTGCCTCCGGCTGGACTAATCACAGTGGAAAATATTAAGACGAATGCAAAAACAATAATCAACTTATCACAACATTTCCGTTAATACTAGTAAATTCAAGATACGCAAGCAGAGAAAGTATCTTGTTTTTATCCCAATCCGCTACGCACCATTAGAGGTCAAGAAAGAAAAAACTATAAACATGACGAAGCAAAACAATTTGCTTACTACGAATGGCTGAAGTAGATATGACATCTAATCAATGATCGAGGTTGGCGTGCCTTTTCTCATGTTACAAAAGGTTTTCTGTTCGAATACATAGTGGTTGGAATCTTGCAAGGCGAAAGGTCTTTTCTTTGAATCCAAAGCAAGTTAACTTGCTGTAACAGTAAGCAGCTTTATTTTAACTGCATACGAGCAATAACCGTTCACATTTTTTGACCAACTAACCTTCTGGCTTTTTTGGCCTGATTTTGGTTTCAAATCCCTTTTTGGTTTCGGAACTGGTTTGGGTTTAAGTTTTAGGGTTTGGGACTGCGTTAGTTGACCCATTTACTACTCTGATTCATGGCATTATATCAGTATTACACCCTCAATACCTTTTATATACTCAAGAAGGTTACAATTTCGTTATTCTATTTTGGGCTACTATTGTACTAGTAGCAAAAACTTTGGCGAGTAGCCAATTTGCCAAAAAGTTAGTAGGAAAAAGTGGTTCCGGCAATTTAAGTGTTAGGTAAATTAGTAAAACGCGAGGATTACTAAAGTTCTAGTTGCTCAGCTCGTTTTAAAAAATGCATATCGAGGTGGCGTTGTCAGAAATTCTTTCAGGAGGAAATGTTTCCGGCCGAAAAAATTGAAAATCAGAGATATCAGTTTCACTATAAGAAAAATCCTGATTCGAAGCTGAGATATCAATTTGCTAACAATGAACTCATAGACTCATCACAATTTGCCCTCCATAGCCAAAATTTAAAAAGCTGCTTTCAAACAAAAATGACAAAAATTCGACTCAACTTGATTTTGCAGCTTTTGCATATATCGTTCTTCTGAGAGATGCAAGGTAAGATTTGTTCATTTGATTAGCCGGTAAAGACTTGATTTAAAGCATATAAGTACATTTAGTAAAGCATTAATAGCTTTTAGTTTCGTTGGGCAAAGATTTTTCAGTTAAGATTTACTTATAGTTTGGCTAAAACTGATAGATGTAATACAAACATAATCGGTCAAGATTTGTTCATTAATTGATAAAACTGGTACAGATGTATGTTTTGAAGGTTTTTATCAATGCTGATATTTGTCATTCTGGCTTTACTAGCCTCACTGAAGAGCCCTGAAATTGGCGAAACAGCTCTCTAAGGCATGCTATTGGAATTTATTTCGTACTGTTATATCTTTTGTAATATTGTGATTACTTAATATTTTCCAATAAAAAGAAGCAACTTAATATTCTGTTATGATCTGTTTAATTAGCGATCTGCTGCCTTTCGACGCGCATGTTCATACCTACAGTCTTAGCATTACTGACACGGAATAGAAGACGAATGTCGATTCTAATTAGTATGTCTTCGGCCGTTAATCATAGGCTTGATTGTGCCTCTCAGAGTCTGCTTGCTGTCTATAGCTTATCATTGATTTCTCAGTATATTGAGCTTTAATCGATTTAACTTAATTTTGAAACTTTTTTCCAATATTTTTATCGAAATTTCAATATAGGCAGAGAATAAATTTAATGGAAGTGAAGCATCCAGCCAATTCCAATAATTGGCAATAGTCAAAATTAAAATACAATTTTTTAAATTTTTTGTTATCTCTTTAGGATTGCGCTTGCAAAGACATTCAAGAAATACAAAAAGATAATCCCTGAAAAAGTTTTTGGGAACCCTGAATCTGTTTTCTCAACCTGAACTTCCAGAAAAAAAGGGGTTTTACCAAGCTTGGATTGGTTATGAGATGTAATTGGAAGGGTTGATACTTTTTAGTCCATCTTTTTCCTAAAAGTTCAGGCTGGGAGAGCAGAGTCAGGGTTGCCAGAAACATTTTTAGGGGCATATCTCTTTCAATTTCTTGAATATCTTTACTACAGCAGCATCAAATGAGAACAAAAAAATCCAAACATTTTGTTTCAGTCAGTCAGTCAGTTAGAGGTTTATTTTGTCGAAAAGTTACAGTATAGAAAAAGTGCAATACAACAATATTCATACATATTAATCAACTAGGAAACCGGAAGTGACCTTTCAGTCTTCGAGTCTACGGTCACCAGTGAGTGTACAGTAGCTAGTTTTGCCGTTGAAAAATTGAAAATTTAGTGAGATCGACAAATTGTATGTATAAAACATCTAAAATTTTTATAATCAATGAAATATTCATTTTTGTGTAGTTGCACTTTTTTGAAACAAGTGCAATTTATATTTTTGTTTAAATTTGTTGAAGGGTAAAGTTCTGATTTTTAAAGGTATATCATTCCAAATCTTAACTCCTACGTATTTGATTGATTTTTGAGCACGTTTTGTTTTATAAAGGGGTAAGTACAAATCATCCTTGTCCGCTTTCCTGGTTTGGCGAGAAGTGATAACTTTAATATAAGAGAAATAATTGTTAAACAATTGCGGTAACTTATTTCTTTGATACAAGAACATGAATTTAGCAATTTCAAAATTTAGTAGTTGATCAATATTAAATATTTCAAATTTTATGAATAAAGGTTAAGTTTTTGTTTTATCTGCCAACCTTCTATTATTCTCAAACATTTGTTCTGGAGCATCTGAAGTTTATGCAAATTATTTTTAGACGAGCATCCCCAGAGCAAAATTCCGTACATTAAATGTGGAAAAACTATAGCGTAGTACACAGAAAGCAAAATTTTAACAGGAGCCATAGATTTTAATTTGCACAGTATGCCAATGGCTGTAGATACTCGTCGCTCAACCATTTGAATATGACTGGTAAAATTTAGCGTTGAGTCAAGATGAATGCCTAGATATTTTACACTCTGTCGTATTTCAATAAAAATATTGTTAAGGGACAATAAAAACGGTTGGAGCTTTTGCTTGAATCGGGTTAATACTAGAGCTTGTGTTTTATGTGGATTAAGAGTCAACCTATTGGCGATCATCCATTCAGAAACGCTTTTTAGTTCATCGTTGCTTTGAGTTTCCAAATTTACAAGGCTGTGGTTGCTAATCAGGATACAAGTGTCGTCGGCAAATAAAGTTGGTTGATTTATTAAAGAATTTGGGAGATCATTGATATATAAGATAAAAAGGAGCGGACCTAAGATTGAACCCTGGGGGACGCCGTATTTTATATTAATTCTAGACGATTTGACATTGTCGAGTTCCACATTCTGAAATCTGTCGGATAAATAACTTTTAATCAATTCATTTGCCACTCCTCTAATTCCGTAGTGGTTTAATTTTTCGATAAGAATTTGATGATCAATACTATCGAAAGCTTTTTTTATGTCCAATAGAATAAGACAACAATGCAATTTACTTTCTAGTTTTTCATAGCATTGTGTTATGATATCTGTCACAGCATGGATAGTCGAATGCTTTGGTTATTGTTTATCATTCAGTTTTGGTTATTGTAAACTACCGGAATTGGCTGAATGCTTCATCTCCTTTAACACGATTTAAGTTTGATTGTCAATATTTTTTACTTGCCATGGCTGTTTACCAAACCAAATTTTCACTTTGTGGCTAAAAACGCAAAATAAAGATTTGACTATTTCGTATCGCGAGCGCCAACGTTTGCTTTTTCCGTTTTTACTGATTTATATTTTCTTTTTCCGTTTTTACTGCTCTTTTCGGCGTTGTTGCAAGAAGTATATGTTACTACCACTATTTCAAATCAAGAATTGGAGGCGCTAAATTTGTTTAGCATAATGACGCACTCAATAAAAGAAGAATATAGCAAGGCAAAAGGTTTAAACGCATTATGGAGCAAATGTTTGTAAATTCGTTGATGGATTTGATCAAGAGCTTTTTTTTTGCTTTTCTTTTTATGCATATTTGCATTGGTAGTCTGGTTTGACAAAATGCTGAACTTAATCCGGGCTTGATATACGTACTTGCCTTGAGCTTCAGATTTATAGGTCAGTGGTCGAGAGGATAGAACAACTGCTACTGAACCGGTAGACTAGGGTTCGAGTCCCGGTACCAAAGACTACAAAAATATTTTGCGATCGTAAACACAGCTTCCTTGCTTGATGTTAACCAATTACAGGGACAGTGTGAAGCCTCCACCGAGTGTGGTAGACTAGTAGACAGGTGGCAGCTTGACGCGAAGCCCGAAAGGTTCCTTCGTTGTCTCTTGATTAAAAGCAACTTGGTGAAAAAATCAGGGCCTACGAGAGGGGGTTCAGGGGGTACATCGTACCCGGTCCCGGGCTTAGGGGGTCCGGAAAAGTTCAGGTCCCCGCGTTTAGTTATTTTGGTCTTCACCTAATTTTGGGCAAAAATCGGACTCAATTTCAGTGAAAACCTTTTTTTTTTGGTTTTCACCTAATTTTGTGCAGCAAAACGGACTAAAATTTAGCGAAGACTTTTTTTTTTGTTTGGTCTTCACCTAAATTGGGTAAAAAATCAGAATAAAAAATTTTGCGCAACTTTGGTGCCCGAAGAGATTTGGGGGCCCGGCATCGACCTTTGTACCCTCTGGAAAAATTTCTCTCTGAGGCGCTGAAAAAAATATAACTACAATTACAATTGTAGGTACGATAAAAGCGAAACTTATTGCACTCACATCGCATCGCGCGCTTTTTTCCCCCGAAAACGCATCAAATTTTTGCATCAACACCCGCACAAATTTCACATCCAATATCGTATCACAGATTTTGACCAAAAAGAATCTGCAATTTTTGTAATTATTTTGATTTTTACATGTTCGCGTAGGCTAAGAAAATTGATTAATAACGGGACCAGTGAAGTCCAAATCATAACTATTTTGTGAAGTCATAGAGTTTATTCAGTTTCTTGACCGAAATACCACGAAGCAAAACAGTTGTACGGGAAAAAACATGAATTAATGTTGTGTAGTGAAACTAAACCCTCTATGCAATGCTCAAGTTAGCGCTATTTCGGTCAATACCAAACCTCGTCAGCTGAGCTGACATGAATCGAAATAATAAATGAGTAACAAATCAAAAATTTTCTCACTTAGGTAGTTGAAATAGGTTGAGCCAAAAAAATGAAAGTCCAAATCAAAAAAACAAAAAGTCGGCAAAGCCAACCATAAACTCTGAAGTCAAAGTTATTGTTTCGCCAGCGATCAAAATGCAAATAATGCGTTGAAATCGGCGGCGAGTTTGTTGTGCCGAAAATAAATTATGCGAATTAGGTGTTGAACTTGGCCGGGAGTTTGCGCCAAAAAAAAAATTGTTAAGAGCAAAATCGTGCTAAGAAAACGAAAGACTGTGCAGTGTATCAAGGCCAAACAAAATTCAAAAGCAAAAGCTGAAAAGAGAATAGCAAGGAATCAGGCCAACTCGCGATTCTCAACAACCAACTCCCAAATATCAAATGAGTGGATAGATCCAAAATTCCATCCAAATGTGCACTTGGGTTCAACAGCAAAATCAGAGATCACAAAAATCAATTCCGTCGAAAAGACCTGGGAGTATCTAAAGCATTGCATGAAGGGTTGCTATACTCTCAAAATTTAATTTTACTGCAGAATTTATACTTATGTTTTTTCTGACCCGACTATCTTGCTTCGTTGTAGTTCGGTCAAGAAATTGACTGAGCTTTATGACTTAACAAAATAGTTATGCTTTGGTCTTTGCTGGTGCCGTTATTGGTTATGGTCGCTTAATAGTGCTTCTCGGTTTGAATTGAATTTTGGAGGAGTTTCTAGCCAATCAGTTGCCTGTTGCTACAATTAACACTTGCGACTGAGCAGATTACTGCCTCCCACGTCTTTTCGACGGAATTGATGTGTGCGATCCCCAAATTTTGTGGCTACTCATCTATTCTTGATAAAAATTTCAAACCTCTCCACTAATTTGATTTTTTGCAATTATATGAGTTCCTTTTTTCTTTCGTTAAAAGTTATCTGTTTTGTCATGAGTTACGATTTGGGCAAAAATTTGAGACTGTTTTCGTCATTTGAAATCTTGTAGCCAGCAAAAGCGTTTAGACAAAAAATTCATAAAATTTTGTAATTCGCTAAAGTTTCTCACACTGTTTGACATAGTTTCGGCTTCAACGGTGGAAACTATAACCAGTTGTGAATAAAATTCTGTTTTCGCTTTATTTTGCTGTACCGTTTAACTGTTCTTTCAGCAAGCCCAGCGCCAAGGGGGGACATTCCCGGACCGTGCCTCCCCAAACACTGCTTGTGCCTCCTCAATCGAAAATTGTGCCCCCCAAAGCGAGGACTGTGCCTCAAGGAAATTAACTGGCTTGGTGCTACTGGAATGCAGTTCGAGGCCTGAGACTCTCAAACTACTAGTTATCACCCCAGAATTCGTGAGCAAGAACTGTTTTTTTGTAGATTTTGCAATAAAGATCGTTTGTTTTTCAGGCTTTACCCAAGAATTCATCAAAATTCGCGTATATTTCGGAGGATGACCTTTTCTTTTTTTTTCTTCTCAGATGTCGCGGAAATTCGCAGATTTTTGGAGAAGAAGGCCAGAAGTCGGTGGAAAATCGCGTAGTTTTTGAGATTAAGACATTTTTTTTCTTCATCTTTGCCCCAGAGTTCGTCAAAATTCGCAATGAACATCTTAATTTTTTGGTCCACACTTTCGAATTCAAGGAAATAAAGTTTTCGTGCCCCCCCCCCCAAATTTGTTTATGTCCCCCCAGTCGTGCTATTCTGGCGTTGGATCTGTCTTTTAGCAAATTCATCCATTCATAGTGATGTTGTGAAGAACACGCAAAACTCAAAATAAAAATCATTCAAAAAATATATGTATGTAACATCAACCAAGCGACAATTGGTGAACTCCAATGATTTACGATTTGACAATTTGATGATCACGAGTCGAAACAATTAAAAATGAAGAAAGCCAAGGAAATTCACAGCCGATTGAACATAAGTTCCTCAAATTATTTCCGTGTTTCACCGGATAAGAATAGTGACGCCGTTTGTCTGCGTGTCGTAAGAGGCGACTAAATATAATACATGTATTATTAACCAAAGCCTTGTACTGGTCTAGCTTCTGTTTTCAGACTATGTCTGGGGAAAGGATGATCAATTCCAATTCGCCACATACTTAGTTGCTTCAGTTGTAAAACGTATACTGTAAATCAAGCTTTGTCGCAGAAAAATCATACCAAAGTTAAATGATGGCTTCCGTAAGAAAGCCGCCTTCGTCGAACCTCAGGACTGGGGAATTTTTTCGAATTTTATGAAAACATCTGGCCAAACTCTCCCGAGTTGCTCTACTGTTAAATGTTCTACAGTTAATTTAAAGGTATTTGTAGAGAGAGTGTTTTTCAACTTCAAGTATATCTTGAACAATTTGTTTATCCGACAATGCTGTTGACGTCATGTTGGTTCTTTACGCAAATTCTGCATAAGATTTCAGTTAAATTGTTTTTATCAGAACCAATTAGTTTCAAAATAAAGCTATACATTATAAACTAATTTTCATTAATTTTTTTTTAATTTCAGGGAGCCTGTTTGGAGAAGTCTTTTCAAAGTGGCACCTTCAAATTTTGTCGTGTTTTATCTTCGATTTATGTTAAATCTACAGTATCTACAAAAAATAATTTGCTTAAATCAGGTGTACTTTTTTTACATGTTGGGAGCTTTTTAGAGGGCTTTCACCAAACGTGATCCCCAAAATTTTGTCTTGTTTTATCTTTTTTGATATACGCTGTCCTGAAAATTGTGTTTGTTTAGCTTGAGGTATTAATTTTTTTTTGATTTTTAGAGGACCCACTTGAAAAACCCCAATGTGGTAGCTCTAAATTTGTCATATTTTATCTTTTGTGTTCATTTAAATATCCTTAAAACTTCAATTTTGACTAGCTCAAATGGCTCAATAGTCTAAATTTTAAGGAGCCATTTTAACTTAAATCTAAATTTTAAGAGGTCATTTTGGGGTTTCCCTAATATGGCATTTTTTTGTCAAATTTTCTGCATTATGTATAATTTTTTTTTTAATTACCCATCCAAAAACTTCCATCTGTCAAGCTTGAGTGGTAAAATTTAAAAAATTTTGAGAGCCCGTTTGAAGGGAATCCTCCTCATTTTAGCACTCCCAAATTTTGTCGAATCATAACTTTTATTTATATTTACCTATTCTGAATGTATTATGGGTCTAGCTTGAGTGGTTGAAAACTTTGAACTTTGGATGACCCATTCGGGGAGGATCACCATCGTGGAAACCACCATTTTTTTAGATTTATTTTATATTTAATACCTACCCATTCTTAAAATTTGATCCATCTAGCTCCAACGGTTCAAAAGTTCAAAATTGAAGAACCTATTTGAGGGAAACCCCCCAACGTGGTACCCCCTATTTCAGGCAGGATCTAGTCCTCCCTAATATCTACAATCGCTCAAAGTTTGAATATTGTGCTTTATCGGTTTAAAAATAGGTACGCAGGAAAGAAAAACAAAAAAAACAAAATAAAAACAGAAAAATAGTATCCAAGTCCGGGTAAATAAATATAACTAAAAGAAAGAACGTTGAAATTCTCTTCCAAAATTACAAATCTTTTTTCATCAATATCGGTGCTTACCGAAATACTGTATACCGGTTCAAATTTGTCCATTTTTTGTCAATCTTTGGCCTGTAAAATTGCGATCATGTGACCGGGCACCCCCAAACTCAGTACGGATAAAGCCCCCATTAGCAAATATGTTGCGTCGAAATTTATTTTTCCACATTTAGTGGTTTTTGGGTTATAAGCGAATTAATAAACTTTTGACACAAAAATCACCATTTTTACCCGGTTTTTAGAGTATTTATTAACAATCTCGTAACCTAGGATCCCCAAAATTGATGCATTCATTTATTGCTAATTTGCTATGTTGAGTCCAAAATTCAGCTTTTTAAGTTTAACTGTTTTTAGTTACAGTATAAGCAAATCAAATAAATTTTGCTGCTTAGATATCAAAACGGCAGAGTTCTACGAGAGCAAAGTCCTAATAAATTATATTGGCATTTTCAGTGGAAATGTTATTTTTGTTGTCATATTAATAGGAACAAAAAGTACAGGCGAAATATTTGTTTCAACGATAGTATTGTTTTCAAACCAATTTGGTGTAGTTAGGACTTAGTTCGCGCGCGTAATAGGACCTTTTGCTTTTGCTCAGCCATTTTGATAGATGAGCAACAAAGCTTGTTTGATTTGCTCATTACTAAAAAACGACTAAAACCCAGATAGCTCAATTTTGGAATTGACGTAAGAATAAAGTAACATGTGCGCCAATTTTGGGGATCCTAGGTTAGGTGATCATGAATCAGCGCACACCAAAAATTGGAAAAAAATGGAAATTTTTGCGTTGAAAATTTATTAGTTTGGTTGTAATTCAAAAACCACTGGACGTAAAAAGCTGAAATTTGGGGGCGCCCGGTAACATGACCGCAATTTTATCGCCCAAAATCGCCAAAAAGTGGACAAATTTGAACCGGTATAAAACGGTAGGTATCTTTAATATAAAACACAAAACCAAACAACTGGAAACATAACGTGAAGTTTCGTGAAATTACTTCTCACATTGTCAATCAAAAGTAATGAGTGGCAAAAAAACATAAAGCAGAACCATTTTAAGCATCAAAAAGAAGAAGAAGCAAGGGGTAAAGAATTATTCATACTACCGGTTGAATAAATAAAATGGTGTCGAGCAGCGTTTTTCAACTTGTGGGCCATGGCCCACCGGTGGGCCACAGAGCATTTTGCAGTGGGCCACAGAGCATTTTGGTAATAGTCGTATTTTGAAAAAGTCGTGTTTGAATTTTTTTTTAGCTGGAGGTAACCTGTTTTCGGCCGGAAAAACTGCTTAAACTTTTTTTTTTTTTTAGAGATCACCTGTTTTTGGCCAGATTAACCGTTTCAATCTACTTCAAAACTGATTTGGGCGGAAAATTTGGGTCAAGTTCGTGAGCAATACTTTAAGAGTGGGGCCATGGAAAATTTTCTAAATCAAAATGGGCCACGGTTAGAAAAAGGTTGGGAACCATTGGTGTAGAGGCCCTGTCAATATTTAAATTGGAATTGTGCTTTTGATTGAGCCACGTTTCAGTGACCAATAATTTTCACCGGTGTTCAGGCGAAAAAAGTTCCAAAGCGATATTCGAAAGTCATTCAATAAATAAGGTTAATTTTTTGGTATAAAGACTAAGTACAGACAAAAACTTATTTTTTTTAACTTCTTTTTTGTATGGTTAAATTTCTTTATAAATTAAAAAAGCACTTGATGATAAGAGTTTTGGTGATTAACAAGACAGCCGAAAAAGAAGCATGCTTTGCGTCAGGACTGAGCAAACGCCAGTTATCAAATTTTTAATTGATAAAAAGTGTAAAGCAGTTGAAATTCATACGAGAATGCCGACTGTGTATCACGGTGTATGATGCCACATGTTTCAGCAGAAAAAAAAAAGTTTACAATTGGGCTAAATCGTTTAAAGAAGGGCGAGGAAGTTTTGAGGATGAAAACAGGTCTGGGAGACCTACAGATGAGGTCTCTTGAGGTGATCAAATTAGTCAATGGTCTAACCATAGACTACTACATATAGGGACCGGCAACTTGCATGACGTAATCAGACACGATACGCTTCAATGCACGTAGTAGATTTGGAAAGTTTTGCATGAAATATGCTACTGAGCACTAGCTCTTGCAGCCGATATAGGTAGGTTTTAGATAGATATAGGTAAGTTTAAGAAAAAAGTTTCTTCGAGAAGATATAAACGATGACTGGATTGCAGCAGACCTTGAAATTTTGGATTGCATCTCGCATTTCGATGAGACTTTCACGTCAGCTAAAAAGCTAAAGTCGCACAAAAAGGAGTAACAGAGTATCAATCACCAGATCAGTATCACCCCGGAAAACTTGCAATTAATAGTGAAATTGACTCGCAAATTTTTGGAAAAAATTGGAATTGAACTGCCGAAAAAAATTTTGAAGGATAACTCCAAATCACTCAGCGAATTAATCCTGTCGTGTAGAAGGAAACCGGATTCAAGTACTTTCTATAATAAACTCTCATCCATGTGTGAAGAAGCTTATCGCATATTCAATCTACCTCAAGAAGGTGCTGCTGTGGTGCTCATAAAAGTTATGGATGCCGTGGTCAAAGCAAACTCTACGATGCAATTCGAAGTCAATGTTGCGGGGCTAGACGAACGAAAATCCGGTAGGCCTTTGTTTGCTGCTTTTGAAACAAAAAAAAAAAACTGCCAATTTCTTGGCGTTCTTAAGCTTATTTTTTTTGCACTCTTTTAATTATTATGTTTGAGCTATCACCATAAGCGAGAATTACTGGTACTGGTACTTCGTCTGACTAGCCAACTCCCACTCTCAACACGAAGTGAGCAACACCGCAAATTTTTTGTTGGTGACGGAAAGAGCAAAATAATTTTCGCGATGGCGGCTGAAGCAGCTGCTTTTGCGCATACAAGGCCTATAGCTGCTGTAGTAGGCCACATATTATAGTTTAGTTTATTTATTTTATTTGCCGAGTTACCTCGACCAGGAGACAGCGAAGTGACCTTGCGGTCTTTGAGTCAAGCTGCCACCTGTCTACCACTTAAAGATGGGGGAATCACGCTAAATGCCCTTCCTAACTGCACAACAAGTAAACTTTCCAGCTTGTTCTTCACACTGTCCCTTTAATGCTGAACGTCAGGCAGGGAAGCTGGGAATACCAATTTAAAAGTTTTAGGTTTGACCCGACTCATAATCGAACTTCGAGTCTACCACTCCAATGGCAGACGCTCTATCCACTAAGCAACAGAGAGATTTTGCAACAGTGCAACATGTATAAATAGCCTACTGGAGCATGAAACGATTAAAAGTTAGTCTAAAAAGTCATTTTTATAAAAGTACAATCGGATAGAACTACTGAAAAACAGCAAACAGTTCTGGTAGACAGGGAATGGTATGAAATGGAATGAAAGATGATTTTTCCATATTCCATTCTGGAAATTTTCTTCCATTCCATTTCCACTCCATACTAAAAATCTTCCATTCCATACTAAAATTTTCTTCTACATTCCATTCCATACTTCCATACCATGGTAAGTTTAGACCGAAAGCAACGCGTAATTTGCATTGCATTTTTGAAACGTTACTGTAAGCGTACTTCTGCCAGTAATCGCTCACGTAGGTAAGCAGTACGGTACAAAACATCTCATCCCATGTTTGAAGCAAATAGTAATGACCTACCATGAAAATTTTCTCAACATAAAAATATCAACCATAGACGAAGCAAAGATTTTTGATCGGGGGTGAGGGGGTGAGCAAAACGCAAATCACATGCAATGACAGCATCAGAAATTTTCAAAAGGTGGGGTTTTTATGGGACAGCGATACCGAAGAATGGAAGGTCAGATGCCGTGACCTGTGTGTGGGCACATAACCATGATTTTGCTAAAGGAAAAGACCTTCAACCTACAGTTATAAAGTTTTTTCAAAATGTCTAAAGTGGGAGACGTAGTGAGCTAACTGTGTAAATAAAACGTGTCGCAGACGTGGGTTTGGGGGCAGAGTCTCCAGCCGCAGAAGATTATGAGGATCTTGGAGCGAAGCCCCTAGCCGCTGGACGATCTTTTGTAATGCTTCGGAAAAAATAATTATTTTAATATTAATGCCCTGGATCACATTTCGCACATTTTTAGAACAATTTGAAAGAACCACATTCTTAAGATTTGAAAGCTAATCGAAAATCTTTAATTGTTTAGTCCTGCCTTTACCAAAAGGTCAAGCCCAAAACACGTTTAAAATCTTGCATTTTTGTAACTGACATGGTCCAGTAGGGGGAAGCAAGGTACATTGCCTTTTTCAAAATTTTTAGAAGTTTGAAAATAACCACTTTTAGGAGTACCTGTACGACTAAGGGGCTCAGGCCCCTTCAATTCAAATTTAATAATTTATCCAATAAGCATCGCCCTTAGCAAATTTTTTTTAATATTTTGCCGCGTAAAAACTGGCGAGGTCTTGGGCTATTGTTATTTGAAGTTGGTGCAATAGATGGTTGGTAATCATGTTAAAGCATTACATTCATAAAACGGTTAGATAAGGCTCTGAGGTTGCAAATTTTAGGACAAAACCCTGAATTTCTCCCGGGTTATACGTTTAAATTGCTTGGCAAGAATTTGAATTAAGGGAGCCCCCCCGTCGGCAATATTAATATTATTGTTTATTATTACTGTTGTACGCGAAAATACTAAAATTAAGTGAAACTGAAGAAACAATAGGCTTTGTTCTCATTATTTTCATCTTCGGTAGCATTTCAATTGAGGGGTGGGTCTTCCTGGCTACGTCCATATCAACGACTTAATCAACAGACAATAGGTTTACCCGTATGTTCAGGGTTTAATGATTGCAAGTTTGTAATCACACCAACTATGAAATTTAGCATAGCCAAACCGCAAAAAACATTTCAAAAACATACCAAAAAAGTTTAGAGACAAAACAGAAAAACAACAATAAAGAATTAAGCTCAATCGAGGAGAGAAAAGTAAATGCAAATCTTTGTTACGATGGAAAAGTTTTGTCCCTTGGCAAATTACCGAGCGCTTCCTAATACCCTTAGTTTTGCGGGTATAAGAGCACCCGGGAATACTGCAATTTGACCCTGATATTATTAGCCCAACAGCCTACACTTGTACCTATAGTTCTTCCCACACAAAAAGTCTAGCCTTCACAGAATAGTTAAAATACTCAATATCTTTAAAAAATTAACACACACAGAACTTTAACAGAAGTTTTAACTAGCCTTATCAGCCGAAAATGTGAACACAGTAGACAACTTCAAGCAAACAATTTCACACGAACTGTAGATCTACTGCGTGCAGTCAAGCGTAACGTGTCTTAATGCATGTTTTTGAAATGCGTATTTGTAACCATTTTATTAAAGTCTATATTTGCCGGGAAAAAATTCTAAAAAATGTTAAAAACTTCAAGCAACTAATGTTTCAAATTTGAAAACAAAACTCATTCGCGTTATCGAGCAATCGCCAATTAAAAAAACCGTGACGTCATCAGTTGCCGGTCCATGTATATAGTAGTCTATGGTCTAACATGGTCTTTTGCAGCGTCTCACCAGGAATGGATGTTATCGGATGATGCCCTTTGGTGACAAAAATTTTTTGTTTGTTCCTTTCTAAATAAAAATAAAACATGCTATTACTACTAACTGGAGGGATGAAAGTGAATGACACTGTAAGGGCTTTGGGGTTATCTATTAGGACAGCAAACTATTGAAAATTCTCCATAATGACCTTGCTACTCGAAAGTCAACTGTTGGTGGGTGCAAAAGAAGCTTAGTGCAGAGCACAAACAGAGGATGGTCAAGTTGTTTCAGTTGTCTAGTTGACTAGAAACTGCTCCCTCATTCCCCTTACAGCCCAGACCTTGCTCTCCAAACTTTCACATGTTTGGTCTCTTAAAAGAGTTAACCAGAGGCACGTAGTTTGTAAGTGGAATGAAGTCAAAAGTGTTGTGAGTGACTGGCTGAGTTATCAGTCCAAAGATTTGTATGCTGAGGAAAAACAAAAGCTTGTGCATAGGTGGGATAAAATAATACATTACATTGCTGGAAAAATATGTTGAAATAAATTTAGCTTGACTGTTGTTGCTGTTGATGTTGTTGCAACGCATGTTTACCCTCCGGACACCGGACAGCGTCAGACTCTAACTATTAGACGATCCGCGCACTTTTCATTGCAATGACTACTTCGTGGTTGGAGAAATCCTCACCTGCTAAAGAGTTTTCAGTGATCCAATTATCCTATGAATTTTTTCAAATTCTTGTCCATTGAATTCGCTGCTTATTCGAAGCCACCAAGCAGAAATAATCATAGTAAAGCGTCTTATCCAAGGACGCAACAACGTGACCAGGGTGCGGGTTGAAGCCAAATCATGCAATCAGGATCGTCGTAAAAATGACGCCTTTACCCTCTCGATTACACTACCGACTATTATTAGAAAGTAATATACATTAAGTCCTTGTATCAAAAATGTACGCCTTAGAAGTCCTTATACCGAACAGTTCATCTTATTTGTTGAATGACAAGCAATGTAGTATTGGTGATCTGACTATCAACAACCTTGCTTACGAACTCATGAAACTCAATTGAAATGCTATCTTACCGTTCAATTAAATTTTCGAAATCAGTAATGTTGGATGCTGTCGTGAAGTCCCCGTATATCACTTGTAATTCACATTCTAGTAAACATTGAAATAATTCTTGGAAGCCTAGACGTTAAGGCACAACGTTTGACGGATCTCACCAACAACAAAGTATCTGCATAAGCTAAGCCATTGTAATGATACGTACGGATTATTAAGCACCACAAATAAAAAACTGTCTATTCTTATGGCTTTTTATTTCGTAACAGTGTACCCGACGTCGAGGTCCGTAGCAGTTAAGGCAACAACCAACTTATAAATCTGCTTTGAAACATCATTCGTTTTAGGATCTGCTTTGAGTTCAATATTTGAGACAATTCAGACCTGAAATAGCGCTTGCGTTATGATTCGTCTGTTGCCGGCCATAGACCAAGCAGACTGTCTGCGCAAGGTTAATTAATGCATTCGACAGTGTCATTGAGTTGACGCAGTCATGATTAGCAGTCATCTCATTATTATCGTCGGATTGTGCCCTAGTTTGACCTCAAGTTTGCTTGTCAGTTCATTGACAAAGTGCTGATGTGTTAGGCCATAAACAATCAGTATGCCCCCATCGCGAGATGAAAAATCAAATAAAACATCGTGTTAATGAAAATTATGATCGCATAATCTGGGTTCAAATTCCACTCTGGCCAGGTTGTTGCGTCCTGAGATAATATTTTTCATTAGCATGAAACAAGCAGCAAATTCATGTGGGAAGAAGTAAACACAGATATGCAAATAACCATAGGTGGGCGCAAGTCATTAATCATTAATCCGTTAATAATGAAGCTAACTTTTTCATTAACTCGTTAATCCGTTAAAAAGTTTTTTCATGTTAACGCCTTAACGGACTAAATTAACTTCCGTTAAGTTCTGTTAACGGACTAAATTAACTTCCGTTAAGGTTTTTATCGTTAATATTTTGCGCCATTCATTAATCGTACTGGTACAAACCAGTTTGCACTCGTAGCACTTGTTGCGTATTAGCACGAGTTTTATAGAAGAAAGCGAAGGAAGGAGCTCTTTTTTGTGACAAATAATAAGCTGCAGCCTCAAAGGTCTATTAATTATTGCTGTTCGCAATTTCCAAAGGTTTTCCGATCGCAGCTTCGTTAGAGCATTTGAACTTATTTTTATCTTGAAATTAAATTAGACTGTAAAATGTAACTTCCAAAACACAAAAAGACCACCACAGCGATAAATATTTCTTTACAATCAGCTCAACAGCGTCAATATGTGTTCTAGAAGCGAGTAATAAGAAAGAAATGTAAATTACACGCAAAATATTAATGAATTAATGGACTTTATTAACTTCCATTAATTAAAGCAAAAAATAACGAATTAACGTTAACGGAGGTGAGAAGTTTGTTAGCGAACTTGTGGTTAACGAAGCTAACGTTTTGCATTAACTTGCCCACCTGTGCAAATAACGTGAAATATAATTATATCAACAAGTTTGTTGTATTCATATAAATAACGTACAATAGAATTATATCTACATGCTAGTGATGTTGATTTATAAATAACGTGGAATAAAATTAAAATCATTGTGAGATTGTCCAAAAGTATGCAAAAAAAATTATCGATTCTAATTTTACAATACGCCATCTCTCGCCGCTTGTAAATGCAGATATCACTAAATCTGCAAAAAAGCAGTGGTGCAAACAGAGGCGTAGACAGGATTTTTGATTGGTTGGACCCAAACCACAAATCACTTGCAATGACGTCACCATAAATTTTTGAATGAAAAAGTTTTTGCGGGCCAAAGATATTGTAGAGTGGAAGATCAGAAGCCGTAGCCTGTGTTTGAAACATAGCCATGATTTTGCCATAAAGAGAGGGCTTAAACCCAAAGTAAAAAGTGTACATTGGAAGACGTATTGAGCAAAGTTGGGTAACTTCAAACGTATCACGGACAAGGGTCTACGGGCGGAGCCAGGGGTGCCGAAACAAGGGGGGATGGGGGGATATATCCCCCGCAATAATTTGACTGTATCCCCCCCAATAGTTTGAGAATGGTCCACATCTTCATCCCTCCCAATAATTTAAATGGGTGCACATCTGAGCGTAAATTTGGGGAAAAAATTGTTCTATTCTTGTTGAAGACCTTTTTTTTTGGTCTTTCCCTGAATTTGGGAAAAAAGTGTTCCATTTGCTTTTTTTTTTGGTCTTCACTGAATTTCCACACCTGAGCAAAATTGTGGTCGAGGTTCATCCCCCCAATGTTGAAAATAAGGCAAAATTGGGGTAAGTTGCAAATTATCCCCCCAATGCTCAACAAAAATCGGCACCACTGGGCGGAGCCCACAGCCGCTGGAGGCTATGGGGTCTGGGAGCGAAGCCCCCAGCCGCTGGACGACTTTTGTAATTTTTTTTTTGGAAAACTAACGATTGTAATGCCATTGGATAGACACGTGTTTAGAGCCATTTGAAAAAACTAAATTTTAAACATTTAAAAGCCAACTGAAAAGATTGAATTATTCAATCCGCCTTTCACTTATAATTTAAGTTCAAAACACGTTTAAAATCTTGCATTTTGGGGTTGAATTTGATTGTGATTTGGCCCATGTAGGGAAGGCAAGGTACATTGCCTCGTACAATATTTTATCAGTAAATAATAATCCACTCGAAAATTTTCCTTCGAGATTTTTGTTTTGTTTTAAAAATAACCAGTTGTAGAAGTGCATGTAGACCAGGGGTTTCAGACCCTCTCAATTCAAATTCAAAAATTTGCTCGATAAGCTTTTACCCTAAATAATTTTTTTTTCAAAAGTATTTTTCCGCGTAAAAACTGGCAAAGTGGAGTTGGATTGTTATTTAAAAATGGTACAATAGATGATTACGCCTACTAATCACGCTATTGCCCGGAACGGATTTATATTGCGTGGGGCTCCTAGCACTTTGGAGATTATTACAACATCTTTCTGCCAAATATAGGTGAAGACCAAAAAAAAGTATCACCATCTGAGCGCGGGCCCCCTAGCTGGTACTGTGCCATATTATAGTAAATCTGGTCCTAGTTATTGCATTACGTTCATAAAAAGTTTAAACGAAGGCCTAAAATTGCAAGTTTTAGGACAAACTCTCAATTTCTCCCGGGATATACATTTAAATTGGCTGGCAAAAATTGAAATGAAGGGGAGAGGGTACTGGTGGTCAATGTTATTGTTAATTACTGCTGTAGGCAAAAAATGCTAAAAGAAACTAAAGCTGAAGAAACAGTGGTTTTTTTGACACATTTTTGTCATTGGTGACATTTGAATATAGGGGAGGGGTTGCAAATGGTTGCAAACTTTTGGTCTTACAATTCGCCAGTTACGTGCTTGATGTAAACGTAGATATAGCACTCATGAGCAGCGCATGGTATGAAATGGAAGATGACTTTTCCATATTCCATACTGGAAAATTTCCTTCCATTCCATTTCTATTCCTTACGAAAAATCTTCCATTTCGTTTTCCATTCCATACTAAAATTTTCTTTCGCATTCCATTTCATGCTTTCATGCCAAATAACTTTTAGACTGGAAGTAATGCAACGTAACTTTTCATCTTTGAAATGTTGTAACTTGTAAGCAACCACTTGCAAAGATGCGCCTAACAATACAAAGGTGCAACAAACCGGCATCTGGTATGCACATTGCATATGCACATTGCATATGCACACATCACATGCACATTGCATATGCACATTGCATATGCACATTGCATATGCACATTGCATATGCACATTGCATATGCACATTGCATATGCACATTGCATATGCACATTGCATATGCACATTGCATATGCACATTGCATATGCACATTGCATATGCACATTGCATATGCACATTGCATATGCACATTGCATATGCACATTGCATATGCACATTGCATATGCACATTGCATATGCACATTGCATATGCACATTGCATATGCACATTGCATATGCACATTGCATATGCACATTGCATATGCACATTGCATATGCACATTGCATATGCACATTGCATATGCACATTGCATATGCATAAGCGTAGCCAAGATTTTGGATTGCTGGGAGGTGGAACCAAACCGCAAACTTCATGCAATAACGTCACCAGAAATTTTTGAAAAGAGAAACTTTTTATAGGAAAAAAAATGAAAGATCAGAAGTTGGAGGTCTGGTTTGACAGGTGACCAAGATTTTACTAAAGGGAAGAACTAGAACCGCAAGTTATAACGTTTTACAAATTCGGAGAAGTGGTTAGCAAACTAGTGCAACTCAAACGTATCACAAACCGTCACTGGACGATTTTTTGGAAAAATAGCTATTTCAATGCCATTTGGATCAATTTTGCACGTTTTTAGAGCCATTTGAAAGAAAAAAAATTGAAATTTGAATGCCAATTGAAAAAATTCCTTCCTATACTTTAGGTCAAGTCCAAAACACGTTTAAAATCTTGTATTTTGGGGTTAAATTTTGTTACCTGGCCCAGGTCAGAGGAACCAAGGTAAATTGCCTTCTGCAACATTTTTACCATTAAAGAATTTACTTGAAGATTTGCCTTGACGATATTTGTTTTATAATGAAAATAACCGGCTTTAAGAATACATGTCAACCAGTCGACCAGGAACCCTGGATTTAAATTCAATAATTTGTTCAAGAAGCATTTCCTCTAGCTAGGTGTTTTCAAAAGTATTTAACAGAGGTGGAGTCGAGGACGCAAGGCTCGAGGCCAAGGACACAAAAAAAATCCGAGGCCAAGGCCAAGGACAGCCTTTCCAAGGACAGAACCTCTCGATGCCAAGGACAGGAATGCTCGAGGCCAAGGCCAAGGACCAAGGACACAGGCACAAGCGTTCTCCCAAAAGAAAAAGGTCTTCAAAAATTTTTTTCAGGCGATTTCCAATTTATTGGCGAAGCCAGAATTTTTGGTTGGGGGAGGCTTAAACCACAAATCACATGAAATGACGTCATCAAAATTTTTCCAAAGAGGAAGTTTTTGTGGGACAAAGATATCGTAGGATGGAAGATCTGAAATCGTTGTTGCCTGTTTGCATGTAACCAGGATTTTGCAAAAGAAGAGGGTTTAAACTAAGAGTTGAAAAATCCAAAAATTCAACTTGGAAAACGTGTTGAGAAAACTTGTGTAACTCAAATGTATCACAGACAGGGGTTTTGGGGCGGGGCCCCTAGCCGCCGGAGGCTTTGGGAGTCTGGGGGCGAAGCCTCCAGCCGTTGGGCGATTTTTTGTAATTTTTTGGAAAAAAAAGCTATTTTAATGCCATTGGATCACATTTCGCAAGTGTTCAGAGCCATTTGAAGGCACTAGATTTTTGACATTTGAAAGCCAATTGAAAAAATCGAATTGTTTAATACTCTTTTTACTGGCAATTTAAGTCCAAAACACGTTTAACATCTTGCATTTTGGGGTTAAATTTTAATTGTAAGTGATTTGGTCCAGGTAGGGAGAAGTAAGGTGCATTGTCTCTGTCTACATTTTAACAGTAAATAATAATCCACTCGAAGATTTTCCTTAGAGATTTTTGTTTTGTCATGAAAATAACCAGTTATAGGAGTACAACTTTGCCAGAGGGGCCCAGGCCCCCTCAATTGAAGCACAATGATTCGTTCAATCAGCATTTTTCGTGGCTAATTTTTTTTTTAAAGCATTTTGTGCGTGAAAACCGGCGAGGTTGGAGGTGAAATACTGAAATGCTTTTAAAAAATGGTAAAATAGATGGTTACGTCTATTAACCATATTATTGCCGGGCCGGATTTACATCGCGCTAGGTTCCAGGCACTTTAGAGATTTTTTGCAACATCTTTCTGCCAAACATAGATCAAGACCAAAAAAAATCTTACGATTTCAGCTCGGGGCCCCTTGCTGGTACTGCGTCATATTATGGTAAATTCAGCCCTGATAAATGCATTACGTTCACAAATAGGCTAGATGTGGGCCTGAGATAGCAACTTCTAGGACAAAAACTCTCCATTTTCTCCGGGTTATACGTTTAATTTGGCTGGCAAAAATTGAATTGAGGTGGACCCGGCGCCCTTGGTTTCCAATATTGTTAATTAGTTATACTGTTGTCATAGAAAATGCTAAGAAGAAACTGAAACTGAAGAAACAATAGGCTTTTTTGTCACATTTTTGACATTGGCAAAATTTTAATTGAGAGGGGCCCCTGCTCCCCATTCTTGCCTACGCCTACTCTCTAAGTGAGGAAAACAAAAAAGGTGTTCGCAAATTTTACGCGAGGTTTCTGGCGTTTTCCAACGAAATTTCAACTGTTCAAAAAATAGTGCTGTCCTCGAGCCGAGAACAGGGCGATTTTCGAGGACTTGAGGGTTCGAGGCCAAGGACTTGAGACTTTGAGGCCAAGGCCAAGGCCAAAGACTTGAAAATGTGTCCTTGAGGACGTCCTCGAGACCAAGGACATCCTCGAGGACTGCACCTCTGGTATTTAGTCGCGTGAAAACTGGCGAGGTGGAAATGGATTGTTATTTGAAGTTGGTAGGTGGTGGAGGTGGATTTTAAAGCTATTTATAGTTGGTACATTAGATACAATAGATGGTTACTAATTATGTTATTGCAATGTAAAAGTTAGTTGGGGGTTTAAAACATATTATTGCATAAACAAGTTAGATGAGGACCTGAAATTGCACCGTTTAGAACAAAAACACTGAAATTCTCCAAGCTTGTTCGTTTAAATTGGTTGGCAAAAATTTAAACTGAGGTGGCCGCGCCCCCTGAGTAGTAGGAAGTGAACATAAAGCTGTACGTTTGGGGATTGGGGGGTTTGGGGGATTGCAGCGTCCCCCAAGCGTGGCATTGTCTATTTGTGGGATTATCTAAACGCAGCTTTGTCTAAATGCGGCGTTGTAGTAGTCTTAACCCTAACTTTAACCCTATTCCTAACGCTAAGAATCGAACCCGAAACCTGGTTTTGACCTGAGTGTCTTGCCTAAGTACCGAACCACCGCAGGTGGTTTGCCTGGGAACTGGCTATGGTTCAAGTCTAAAGCTTTGCTTAACTGCTTATGTTAAAATATCAGTGAATAACTAACCTGAGAATCGAACCCGGTAGTTTCTGAATCGGAATCTCAAATAAAAAGTTTATCTAGTCTTCGCTTTGGAACATTTTAAAAGTTTTGGTATGAACTTTATTAAGTAAAGTTTCGTGTTACTTGAAGCCGTTTCCTGTCGTAACCGTGCTGTAGCCGAATTTTCGGCGCCGTGGCGTAATCGAGCGATAAAAAAGCAGCCGGTGACACTACCTGACCTGTCCAAAGTTCACCTGCAAATCGCTACCTTTTGTTAATCTTTGTTACTTGTTTAGGGTTGCAGTTCAAATATGGGACAAGTATGGCACAACAGAGCTTGTACCTGTTTATCCCGATTTGTCTGAGAACCGAACTACCGAAGGTAACGAGTCCAAAGTTTAAAATTTGTAAGGCTTTCCTGGAAATCAAACTACCGCAAGTGGGTAGTTAAAGTTTAAAATTTGTAACACTTCCTGGGAATTGAGCTACCGAAGGTAGTTAGTCAAAGTCAAAAGTTTAAAATTTGGACTAAGCTTTAAATGTCATGGACCGTTCTTTGGACTGGCGGCTAGCTGTCGCAAAATTGCTTTGAAGTTTGCAGGTTCCAACAATTCGATACTTTCAATCTAAAAAAATTAAAAATTATGAAAAAAAAATAAATTTTAAGGCATTTAGTCGATAATGTAAAAATATGTCTGAAATATGGTTGTATATTACTGTAATTCTAAAGTTTGAATAACTGCGGTATTATGTTTCAACAAGAAAATGGCGAACTTGAATACAAGTTGGTCGATGTTATTGTTTGACTTTTGCATTAAAATGTTGCAATAACGACTGCTAGAATATTATGTGAGTCGGTATGGAAAGGTGGTATTATCTTTGACTTTTGCATTGAAATAGCGAGGGGCTGGTCGTTAGCTGTTGCAGCCACAACTGTAAACCTCAGATGGCCTGTCACAAATTCACCTTTAGAAAATCATTTCAACTGTTTTCACTCACCAGACTAAAACTTGTGAACGCTGTTTTGCTTGCATGACGTAATATAATCCAATTTGTATAATTTCCGATTGTTTTGGCACCACAAGGACTCGCAAGTTTGTTAGCTGCAATACTTACTCAAGAGTTTTAACGCTCTAGTCATTTTATCAAAATGAACATGTGTACGTATTGTCAGAAAACCTTTACTCGAAATGGTGCTATTCTACATCACAAAAGAGAAGTATGTGAACGGTTTTGAATTTAAAGTGCGAAAAACGTAACAGAAAATTTAAAAGAAAACCAGACCCTGACCGATATAACGCACCTGTCGCTGTTATACCACCAGCGTCATGTTCAATTTCACTCTACCTAGGAAAAAAATAATCATTTATGCAAACCTCCATCCAAAAAATTGCGAATAATAAACTTAAACAAACACGCACTACATGTTCAATGCCAAAGGTAAGTGGTTCAATGCCCAAGGTAAGCGGTTCAATCCCAAGCAGGACAACAACCTCCCAACCCTCAATCGACCAAGATTAAAAGTCTAGAATGCCACAGACGTTTTCAATATTGTTTTTGAAGGGAGCCCTAAGTTTAAAAAAACAAAAGTTTGTTTATTTAACCAAAATTAAAAGCATGGAACGCCTTTTTTAATATTACTCCCAAAGGGAACCCAAAGTTTTAAAAGAAAGTCTGTAAATTTACTTGACCAAAATTAGAAGTATGGAACGCCTTTTTTAATTTTGCTCCCAAAGGGAACCCTAAGTTTTAAAAAAGTTTGCAAATTTATTTCACCAAAATTAGAAGTATGGAACGACTTTGTCAATATTGCTCCCAAAGGGAACCCAAAGTTTAAAAAAAAGACTGTAAAATTATTTAATCAAAATTAAAAGAATGGAACGACTCTGTCAACATTGCTCCCAAAGGGAAACCTAAGTTTTAAAAAAGTTTGTAAAATTATTTGACCAAAATTAAAAGTATGGAGCGACTTAGTCAATATTACTCCAAATGGTAACCCTAAGTTTTAAAAAAGTTTGTAAACTTATTTGACCAAGAGTATAAGTCTGCAACGCCGCAGATAGTTTTAAAAAAGTTTGTTCGTAAATGCATTTGACCAGGCGCGTAGCCAGAAATTCGCAATGGGGGGGGCTGTTTTGGGGGTCTGGGGGCGGAGCCCCCAGCGCTCGAAAATTTTGCATTTTTTTTGCAAAAATAACTTCATTTTAGGGCTATTTTGATTAAAAAATAATGCTTTTAAAACGTGGATTAGAAATTGGCAGTGCAAGCAAGATTAAACGGACTGCATAAATGGGCTATTTGGGAGGTGACTAATGGTAAAATGTTAGTTCTCTTGTTTAGATGCTGTTAAAATAAAAAATCGAATAGTTTAATAAAACTCACACGGAGTAACCTATTTCGTATACAGTTTATAGAGAAAAATAATTGGGGGGGGCTAATGAAAAGAGATTTGAGAGAAATGAGTGGTAATTAACTAATACTGAATAGCCCCCCCCCCCCCTATTCCTTAGTTTATAGTATATTTGTTGATGACACCTATGTTCAGCATTTTTACACTTGCGATCAAATTTGATTGCTTATTTCCTACCATTTTTCAAAGTTTTCATTTATTTGTTGGTTTTATTTTTGACAAATTAGCCCCCCTCCCCCCGAACATATGTTTCAAAAGATGTTTTTAATCACTATTTAGTCCACTCCAGAGCATAAAACAGTCTCAAAAGTGCTAAAAATGTAGTGTTTTTCCCATTCTGCATTTTGGTCGACATATCAATGGGGGGGAGGGCTTTAGCCCTGGCTGAAAACGTGATATTTTCCTTATTCTGCATTTTGGTCGGCAGTCTATTAGCCCCCCTCCTAAATAAACGTTTCAAACTGTGCTTCAAATCATTTTTTTAGTCCAATCCAGTGCAAACACACAGTCTTAGAAGTGCTAAAAACGTGGTATTTTCCTTAATGTGCATTTTGGTCGGCAGTCCATTAGCCCCCCCCCACAAATAAACGTTTCAAACTATGCTTTAAATCATTTTTAGTCCAATCCAGTGCAAAAGAGAGTCTTAGAAGTGCTAAAAACGTGGTATTTTCCTTAATGTGTATTTTGGTCTGCAGGCCAATGGGGGGGCTATAGCCCCCCCCCTGGCTCCGCTACTGTATTTGACTAGGTATAAAAGTCTGCAACGCCGCAACTTTGAAGCGAAAGAAATTAACATTTTTTACAAAAAAAACTTACATTGAAACATGTAAAGCAATAAAAAAATTAAAATGTTAAACAGTTTTAGCGATATTTAAGCTAAAAAAAAACTTCATATTTAAACTAAAATAGCTTTAAGTTTAAAAAAAATCTATTAGCTGAGATTGGAAGCTGAAATCGCAGCAAATATCCACCATTTCAACGCGAAAGGGCTATAAAACCATTTGACCGAGGGTTAAAACATGCATCACCGCAGAATATCTTGAATTTTAGCGGTCTTATCGCGCCTCACACGCCTTCGATTTCATCTCGAAGGAGTAAAGCTATGTTTGATCGAGGTTAGAAATTTACATCATTACAGGCGTCTATCGTTTTACCCCGTAAGGGTTAATTTATCAAGATTACATAAAAACTTCCATATCTGCAGACGTATTCAGTTTTACAGGACTTACCGCATTGCAGACACTTTCAACTTTTACCCGAAGAATAAATCTTTCTACCCAAGATCTGAAGCTTGAATCGCCGCAAATATCTTTTAATTGTTTCTACAGAAAACAAAACTAAGAAAAAAAAAACTAATTTCTCAAGTAAAACTAAAATTCTTCTCAATTTCGTGGAGCTGTTTGACTCGAAGACTAATCAAAGGTTACTTCACAGTTCCACGAAACCTAAGATTGTTTTTACAGAAATTTGACTGATATGACTTTATACCACTCCAAAAAGAAGCCCCTTGCTCTAACGTAAAGACAAAGTTTATAAAAAGTTCAAGTTTCAGACAGGTTTTTGGATTATTTTTCGTTGCAATTTTCACTCAAGACAAAGAAATTGTATGGTTTCATATTTTATTAAATTTATCCCTAAAAAAAATATACCATAAAACTTCTACTTCAGCTCCACGGTGTTCTGTTCTTCAACCTTTCCCTTATAGCAACGTTCTATTGGAGGCGGCGTTCAATTAGAGGATGGTATTCTATTTTTTGACTATCTGGTCAGCAGTTTGGAAAAATAAATTTAATTAATGAAGGAAAAAAAACACCTACCGTAACACAGTTACTGGTAAGCAATCAAAAGCTCACTGGTGAAAATTAAGTGACACGTTGCTGTTGTAGATATCCTCGACATTATTGTACTGGGGTTGGTATACCGGTAAATGGACAATTATTATTTTGTGATGTAGAGAACCTTTTGATTACTAATTAGCATAATGAATTTCAAAGTAGTGTTCTATCAAAGGTGGTGGTTAATTAAAAAATGGCGCTCTGTTTTTAAAACTTCTGCAGCGGCGTTCTATTAGAGGTAGCATTCGAATAAAGGTAGCGCTCAAATAGAAGTTTTTACGGAAATTATTAAAAACCATACTTTAAGAAAGTGTTTCATTCTTTTAATAAACTATTTTTCCAAAAAAAAAATTCAAAACTTGGAATCGTTTTTCATAAAACTACTCTATGAATACCAGAAAATAATTAAAAATTTACAATGTTGGGTACACTTTTAAGGTGCAAGCAGTATTCAAAACAAATAAGCACAACACTTTTGAATATTTTGATCAAATTATCCTGATTCAAACAAGAAAATTAAAATTAATTAACTTTCAGGCAAGAGTTTTGATTACTTACGTCACAATTTTCACTCAAGGCAAAGAAATTACAAGGAATGAAGAGATTTTGGTAAACTTATTCCTTTGAAAACAATATTACGTTATAAAAAAACAAGATTTTAGATATCGAATGATATTCCTTTCAAGGTGAAATTATTGTTTTAAACAAAGAAATTGTAAGACCTCAACTATTTTTCACAAAACTATCTCTGTATAAACAAAATTATTTGAAAACTTGTAAGGTTTTTAGTAAGTTTTCGATTTTTTTGATAAAATTTTTATTCAAGGCAAAGAAATTGTGAAGTTTTAAATACTTTTGACCTACTTTTTCTGCGAAATCAAGGCAATGGTTGAAAATTTTACAATATGAGGTAAGTTTTTTAAGGCAAAGCAATCTTTAAGATAAAGAAACGTAAGACTGTAAGCATTTTTTAAAAATTCCTTTAGGTAAACAAAAATACTCCAAAAAAGTTAAAATTTTAAGTAAGTATCCTATGTTTGAGATAAAATTACTTTCCAAGTCTAAGAAATTGCAAGACCTTGAATGTTTTTGATCAAATTATTTCTACGCAAACAAGGAACTTAAAAAATTTAAGATTTTAAACAAACGCTTTTGTTTTTCACGTCACAGTTTTCGCTCAAGACAGAGAAATTGTTAGGTTTTAAGATAATTTATTGAATTTATCCCTATAAATCAATATAAAGCGACTAAAAATCCAAAATTTAGAGAAATAGTAATTAAAAGTTATCGAATGATTTTCATTTTTAGGGTAGAATTATTGTTTTAAACAAAGAAATCGTAAGACTTTAATTATTTTTTTCAACTAAACCAACCCCAAACAAGACTAATCAAAAAACTTGTACAATTTTATTCAAGGCCAAGAAAATAAATGATTTTGAGTTACCTTCAAACCAATCATGTTTATGCAAACAAGAAAATTGCTAAAATATTTAAGAGATTAGGAGAATTTTGATTCAAAGTACCAAAAAACTCTATTTTTCAAGTAAATTTATAACGGAGATCACGAAGAAAGGTTTAATTTTGAACGATTTCCCACAATAATTATAAAAAATAAGGTTTTCAAACAAGAATTGTAATTCAAGCTAAATAAATATTTAAGATAGTTTACAAAATTATCCCCATATTCCAATAAAATTTTAGGTAAAGTTTCGGTTTTTTAAATAAAACTCAAAGAAATGCAAGTCTTTGAACGTCTTTAATCAAACAGTTCTCATGAAAACAAGAATACGGTTAAAATTTTTTCTATGTTAGGTAAGTTTTTAAAGTAAAAGTAATAATCAAGATAAAGAAACCTAAGATCTTGATCAAAGTATTGCAACACCAAGAAGAAAGTTAATAACTAGTTCAAGTTTTGGGCGAGTTTTTGGATTTATTTACGTTCCAATTTCCATTCAAGTCAACTAAATCGTAAGGTTTTAAGATATTTTGACAAATTTACTCCAACAAAACAAGATCAAGTAATAAAAAACACAAGTTTTTAGAAAAATTTTGATTAAAAGTTGTCAAATAATATTCGTTTTAAGGTTGAATTGTCGTATTAATCAAAGAAATGGTACGAGTTTGCGATATTTCTGCAAAAACATCTTGATACAAACAAGGAAATTGCTAAAACTGACGAAAATTTTATAACTCAAGACTACAAGACAAGATTTAATATCGAATGACACCAAAAAAATTGCAAAATATCTTGTTTTAAAATAGAAGTTTAACATCAGGATGTGAAGTTGAATAAAATTTTATGGTATTTTAGTAAAAAGAACGGTGTAAAATAAAACATTGATAAAAAATTTGTTATTTCGGGTAAAGCTTTTTTGTTCAGATTAGAAAAAAAGATTATTTCTACTTAATATTTCAATTTAAGATGAAGAAAAGTAAGATTTTAAACATTTTTTAGAAAATTATCGCTACGATTACAAAAAAGTTTAGAAGTTTTGAATAATTAATAGTATCCTGCTTTGACTACATGACGTACTTTAGGACAATAACATTTTAATATTTTAGAATATTTTCTTCCCAATGTTGGTAAAATTTAAGGTATAAGAAAAGCGTTTGCTTGAAATTGTTAACGATTACCGTTTTAAGAAAAACATTAAATTCAAAACAAACAAAGCGAAAGAATTTAACATTTGTTGACAAAAAAGCATGTAAAGCATGAACCATTGAATTGAAGCATGTATTGCATGGAATGTATTGAAGCATGTAAAGCACTAAAAAAATAATACTAAATTAAGATGTTAAACAATTTTAACGATTTTTAAACTAAAAAAAACTTCATTCAAGATAAAGGAATATACAATTTTGAGATAGTTTGAACAAAATTATTCTTACCGAACGCAAGAAAATTAATCAAAAGTTACGATTTTGTAGAATCTTTTTGTTCGAAGTAGAAAAAAATAGCCGCTTTTTATGTTAAAACTGTTAATTCAAGTCCTAGAAACCTGAAGTGGAAAAGTAACCGCAAAAATTAACTCCTAGAATTTTGCATAATTGTGTGTCTAAGAACCAAAATAACGGTATTTGGAAACTTACAGAAGGATCTCAATGTTTGGTTTTTATCTTTGAGACACGGCTTTGTTGTAACACGTTATCAAGCAAAAATCAAATTGAAACGACTCGTTTTTCAAGTCAAAACATACGATTTGCTCTGTAAGGACCGTATTTCCTTAAATTTTAAACGATTGAGATATGATTTCGCATCGCATAATTCGCAAGAAAAAAAAACATTCTCACATTTCTTTGCATTTTGAGCTGGATTTAGGCTAGACGATACTGCTGTCGGACGTTTGATTTTTTTGTGTCGCAACCATAGTAGGGCAATTTCCAACTTTCCTAAGTCGAAACTACGACTACGCAATTCGAGGTTTTAAAAAATTCGAAATCTTTTGCACTTTGATTTGAATACCTTTTAAAACATTTAAGATTTGCTTTTTCAACGCTCGGAGACGGGACAAAGTCAGTTCAACGCTACGTGAAACAACGCGTATGGTGTGTTTATCTGCAATGTTGCACAAGGTGTCAGAATTTTGTAGTGTCACCCCTGCAATGTCACACCCGGGACAGAATTTTGTGGTGTCACCCCTTATAGTGTATATTAGGAAGCAAAAGGTTATTTTTTGAAAATAGCGGCACAACTTCATTAGTGGAGATATAGCGGTTGTTATTTGGTTAGTGTAACTTCTCATTGTAGGAGTATAAAACTTGAAAGCAAGGCAGTATCCAGAAATCTGCAATGGAAGAGGGGCTGTTTTGAAGGTCTAGTTATTCCGTCCCTATCCGCCGGAGGCTATTGGGGGGTTTAGGGGCAGAGCAATTAGCACTTCAAAAATTTTATTTTTGTGCAAAATAACTTAATTTTAGGCTTATTTTGATAAAAATGAATGCTTTTGAAATTCGGCATCAGAGAGAATTTTGATGGCATAAAAATTAGCAGTACAAAACATGATTATATTCAGGCGCGTAACCAGAAATCTGTTGCGGGAAGGGAATGCTGTTTAGGGGTCTGGGGGCGGAACTTCAAGCAATGGAAAATTTTGTATTTTTTGCAAAAATAACTCAATTTTGACGTATTTTGATAAAAATTATTGCTTTTGAAAAGTGGCATAGAAATTAACAGTGCAAAAACATGATTAAACTGGGCAATGGCTATGTGGAAGGTGGCTAATGGTAAAATTTCAGTTATCTTATTTACAAGCTGGTACTGAAAATCATAAAATCTTATAGTTTATTGAAACCCACAAGGAATAAATGAATTGCAGTTATATTTAGTAGAAAAAAATTATTGGTGGGGGGCATATGGAACGATATTTAAGTCAAAGTGATTGCTGATTAATTAATACTGAAGAGCCGCCTCCCCATATTTTATTCTTGAGTTTTTATATTTTTTTGCAAAATCTCTACTCAGCATGTCTCAACAAGCAATTAAATCAAATTGCTTAGTTTTGGCGATTTTTCAAAGTTTTTGCTGTTTTGTGATTTTATTTTTGACAAGTTAGCGCCCCCTCTCCTCTAAGTAAATTTTTCAAAATATGCTTTAAATCATTTTTTGGTCCATTGCAGCGTGCTAAAATTTTCCAATGATATTAAGCATATTGCTGTTTTTTTTGGTTTTTTTTTGTTCGATTCGTATTATAAAAGAGTGTCACCATAAAGTGGTAACACCCGGTGCGGGCCGCCCCTCCTAGCGACGCCACTGGCGCTTGACAAGCAGGTCATGCTTCAGCGTTTGATTCGCATGGAGGGTAAAGAATTTTTTTCAAACATTTGCATGTTCTTTTTTTTTGTGCAGACTGTAGAATCAATCTTTGCGTTATTTAGTTCGAGCAGCATTACCATCCTTAATAATGCATAATTAAGTGATCAAAAGAACACTTCCAGCCATCACTGCTTTCATTTCAATTTCAAGTCACAAAGTTAGGACATTCATTTAGTTCAGATGCCAAAATAAAAGCTTAAAAAGACTAAAAGAGATTGTTCAGATTTTTGTAGCTAGCTTGGTACGGGCAGCCTAGCATTATAAGAAATTTTAGAAATTAAATGTGCTTGCAAAATTTGTATGCCAATTGACCTACAGAGAGTTCGATAATTCGGTTACCATTAGCTGAAATTGAACTGAAACATCAAACTGCGACTGCGAGAAGAATTTTTCCCAAATGAACTTTTGTTTTTTTGTTATCACGTTAGTTTGCTATTTCTACGATTGGTAATGCTGTCCGAAACTAACCAACGCAAGGCTTTGCACACAAAAAAGCAACGATATGCAAAGTTTTGAGGAAAAAAATTATTCTTTACGCGAATCGAATCCGGACGCATGAACTGCCTGTTAAAAGCCGTATCCAGTGTACCACAGATATCAGAGATCAAATCGGCAAATTTATACATTATTAAAACAAAAAACAAAAAAAGAAAAGCGATTGAAAAGCGCCGAGCTCTAGTAACGATGGTAACCTGAATGAATTCATGACTGCTACATCTACGTTTACATCAGGCACGTAACGGGCAAATTGCAAAAAACGTATGTTTGCAACTCTGCTTTCTTGCAGATTAAGTGATATCTGCATTTACAAACTGCAATAGGTGGCGTATTGTAAAATTAGAATCGATAATTTTTTTTGCATACTTTTGGACAATTTTACCAAGATTTTAATTTTATTGCACGTTATTTATAAATCAACATAACAAGTATGTCGATATAATTATATTGTACGTTATTTATATATCATTATAACAAGAATGTTGCCACAATTATATTTCACGTTATTTATGTATGAACGTAACGAGCATGTAGATATATATAATCATATCTTGTAGATTTAGCTGATTTTACATTTCACGCCAATAAAAAACGGCTAAACGTAGAAAGATAAAAATTTATACGCAAAACGGAAATAAATGAAAGCTACTCGCATCCCGATTGTTGGGGCGCCTGGTTTCGTGTCCGCAATTACAAAGGTCAGAAATCGGGAATTAAGTGACCAAATTTGAACCGGTATATCTTGAAAGTTACCACCATGGAAATTGACACTGCAAATCTTTGTCTCGCAGAAAAATGTTATATCTTGACCGCCAAACACAAGCACTATCCTTAATGAAAAAAAAAAATGAATCGGTTAACGAGTGTCAAAAAATAAATATAAACTGAAACTTTTTAAACCTATTTCGTAACCATGTTTGAAATTTGCAGTTCTTCTACCACGGATACCAAACATATACCTTACACTTCAAAACTGGTTTGTATTTACCATCTCGTAGTTTTAATTTTTTTTTTTTCATCGTGACCTTATTCTCGTCTTTTTTTTTGATTGCTTATCGACTTAGCAGTACATTGTTTTAGGGGAGTTAAACCGTACAGCGTTAAATTTTTGACTTTTATCTTATTTTAGTTTTATTTCAGTTTTATCTTATTGTCAGTTTTATTTCAGCATATTTTTTTGTTTTTAGACCCCTGATTATCCTTTCATAGGTGAAACAGTCTGTCGGGTTTTAGATAGATTTTAAAATTTAAAGCGGTATATATTCACTGTTATAATTACGAGTATATTTGTATATTTTTTGTCTGATTTTACAATAATTGGCTAAACAAAGAAAGTTCAAACTTTGATCGATTGAATATATCGGTAACATCAAGTGCCGCCTGAAATAGGGTTGACTAGATGTTACCGATCTAGAATTTGATAAGACCATTTGATAAAATTCCTAGAATAAAATAAAAAATTACCGGTAATCGCTTATTTAAGCTACAAAGCTGAAATCATCAAGAAGGGTAGATGTATAAAAAAACCGAAAGGGGAAATAATTTGTTAATGTCGCATTGGTAGTCCTTTCATAGACTATTTATTGTGTACACCAGAAAGAGACGCTACGAGAAAAGAAGAAAATCACTGAAACAAAAAACATAATTGCCTTTGTTGCGAAGGTTTTTGTGGTCACGCATATTCGACTGTGGTGATTGAACAATTGGACGTATTTGTAGAACGAGTAAACCGTGAAGAAAAACCAGCTCTGATTGGACGAATTGGCACCTTTTAGAGCAAATAAACCATGAAGAAAACAAAACAAAACTGTCAGCTTACAGTTTAGTAATAAAGAGTGTATGATCCTTCCAAATGGACCCCCCAAATAAAAAAAATTAACGCATTAAAGCTGAAATTCTCATGAAAGTTGAATGTGAAAAATAAATGATAAGTAAATGGTACCATTTTGTAACCCAAAAGTAAATTGATAACATATTTTGTAAAAGTAAATTGTTTCTAAACAAAAATTATTTGATTTAGCGCCGTACTGAACAAATTGATGCGACTTAACCGTGTGACTAATGGGATTAGTCACTAAATATTTAAAGACAGTGGACTAAATTGCGGAGCTCCCAGTCTGTAGACTAAACTGCTGAGCCCCCATCCAGTGGGCAATTTTTGTGCTTTTGCAGCAAAAAAAGAGCAATTTTAACGCTATTTTAATCACATTTCGCAATTTTTGAAGCCATACGAATAACAGTAAAATTCAGAAGTCATTTCAAATAATTAAATTGCTTAACTCCTTCAGCCCCCACCCCCACCCATACTTCAGGTTAAGTCTACAGTACGTTTAAACGCTCGTATTTTGAAGTTAAATTTTCTGAATGATTTGGTAAGAGGGCTTAAGCTCCTTCACCCTGCTGGTTGAGCCACTGACTGCGATTTCAAAATCTTGGGTGTTCTCTAGAAATCAAAACAGTTGGTTTTTGAAGAAAATGTTTTCACGTATTGTTTCATGTCATAATCACTAACGAAGAATTAGTGACAATTCAGCAGGGTTACATATCTATTTCGCGACACATCCGTGTGGAGACTTGAAACTTACAGTACTGTAAATCCAGTTTTAAATGTGGAGCAGTACCCTACACTTAAAGTGGAAGATATCTTTGCATTTTTGGGTGGGGGAAAACGTTTTACCAAACTGTACCTTAAAGATGCATACTTGCAAAAGGAAGTGGAGGATGAATTGAAACATTTATTGACCATAAACACGCACAAGGGCCTCTTTCGCTATAATACATTGGTTTTTCTGTAGCTTCGGCACCAGGTATTTGGCAACGCGCTATGGACCAGATTTTGCATGGTTATTACGGTGTTTTCGCATGTTGGATGACATGATCATCACAGGTAATGGTAAACGACAACAGTTGGCTAATTTAGGACCTGTTTTGTCCCGATTAAAAGAAAGAGTATGGTTTAAAATTAAACAAAAAAAAGTGCGAGTTTTTTAAATCAAAAGTTGAATTTTGGGGTCATCTTATCAAGGAAAAGGGTTTGCATAAGTCACCGTCAAAGGTAGATGCGATTTTAAATTGCGGTAGGTCTGAAAAAGTGACCCAACTTCGATCTTTTCTGTGATTGGTAAATTATTATCTTAAGTTCATTCCAAATATGGATATAGTTCAATAGGCTTTTTGCGTCGGCTTTTGGAAAACAATGAAAAGTTTGAGAGGTGCGATGGCTGCGAAAAAGCTGTTCGAGGTGTTAAATTTGCGTAGTTTCGGACCAAGTGTTAACATATTATGATCCAGCGACGCCACTCAAACTATCTTGTGACGCATCTGCTTACGGACTTGGTGGAGTTAATATTGTTACATGTGCTGCCGTCTGGCGAGGAGAAACTGATCGCGTTTGCTTCGCGCTCGCTCTGTAAAACCGAAAAGGATTGATCACAGATAATTAAAGAGCCTCTTTCAACAGTATGGTGCGTACAAAAGTTTCACAATTGTGTTTGGGACGACATTGTACGATAGTTACGGACCATCAGCTATTGACATCAATTTTTCACCCCAAAAAAGGGATTTCGGTAATGACCGCTGCTCGCTTGCAACAATATGTATTGTTATTGTCTGCGCACAATTATTCGATTGAGTATCGCAGCACAACCAAACATGGCAATGCTGATGGTCTGGCACGCTTACCCTTACCAGCATTGGCTGAGATTAATGAAGATTGCGCTGAATGTTTTTATCGAACAAATCCAGACTTTTCCTGCTACGGCAGTGCAAATTAGCCGGGAAACTCGCGAAGACAGAACTTTTGTCTCATTTTTTCGCTTCGGTTTCAAGTGGAAACTGAACTGTGAGTAAAAATGTAAAATTATTTTTCGAAAAGCGTAGTGAATTGTCAATTTGCCAAGATTGCCTTGTGTGAGGCCCAAAGGTAGTTATACCTGAAGTTTTACGAAGCACATTACTTAAGGAGTTGCGATTGGGAATCGTCAAAATGAAGAAGGTTACATGAAGTTATGCTTGGTGGCTTGGTATTGACAAGAATATAAAAATGCTGGTAAAATCTTGCGATGAATGTTTACAAACCAGGAATAAGCTCCTTCTGGTGTCGTGCCATCTTTGGCAGTTGGCTGAGAGATCATGGCAACGGATTCATAATGATTTTGCGGCACCTTTTTTACAACCAATGTTTTTAATAGTGATTGATTCGTTTTCTAAAATGCCTGAAGTAATTGTGATAAAGTCCACCACTGCCAAGAACACTATTAATAAATTGTGTAGTCTATTTTCTCGATGGGGAATACCTGAACAGATAGATTGTTAGTGATAACGGTCCTCAGTTTTAATCAAATGAATTCAAACAATTTTGAGCGAAAATGGCATTATTGCATACTTGACTACGGCCCCTTATTTTTCCGTTACACATGGACAAGCTTTGTGCAGACAATAAAAAACTTTGACAGCGGCCAAGAGAGAAAACGAATCAGTTCTGTTAAAACCGTCTCGGTTTTTGTCGGCCTATCGTATATAATGCACCGCATGCTCTTTTTATGAATTTCCAGCGATGTTATTTTTAAAACGTCGCTTGACAACTCGGCTGGACTTGCTTCAACCTAAAAGTGAAGAAATGGCGAAACGAAAAATTTTGAAGTAAATTGAGAGCGACAAAGGGAGGGAACCAATTAAATTTAAAAGGGCATTCAAGTCAAGTTTTTCACTCTTGACCAAAATGTTGGGATATACCTTAAATACATTCTCACGAAATTTGAAGTTTCTACGCCATCCCGTTTTCAAGATGTTGCAGTTCAAAATTAGCCGTTTTCCACTTATTTTAGCACAGGCGCGTAGCCAGGAATTTGCAATAGGGGTGGGGGCTTTTTTGGAAGCTGTAAACAACATCAAACGATCTTGAACATATTTTAATCAGTCTTCAATCAGATTGGGACGGTTTTTTGTACAAATTCAGGTGATTTCCAAAAAAAAGGGTCGTCTAAAAAAAAATGGTCTTCACTGAAATTGAGTCGGTTTTTCTGTCCGAATTCAGGTGATTAAAAACTCAAATTCTCCCAGTTTTTCGAGTCGAAATCACATTAGGTCCTTAACGAATTCTCGTCCCAATCCTAATGTGGGGGGCTATTTTCGTTTTTTGAGGAAAAATCGGCCTCAAAAGTGCTAAAAAAGGGTATTTTGCATAATCTTCAGGCCAATGAGGAGGCTGTAGCCCCCTCTCCCCCCTGGCTACGCTACTGCTTTAGTGTTACCATTTTATTAGTATTGTATCAGAAGATTAAGTTTGAGAAAGCTGGCTTACATTTATTGAAAAGCAGCTAATTTTGCATTTCTGAACAAGTACTTTGTTTTACAATGACTCTACCGCAAAATATTTATGGAGAATCAAAAACATGCTGTTAATTTTCGAAATTTTGTTTCTAATTGGCAACTCTGGCAAAATTTCTAATGGAAAAAGCCTTTTTAAGGGGAAATCTAATCTGTTATATCTCAAGAACGGAAGGTCGTAGAAAGCTCAAATTTGGTGAAGTTGGTCTTCAGATCTGTGAGAATTTTTTGAAAAAAAATCGAGCAAAAAATTTCCGACCTGATTGCCCTTTTAAGGCAAATCAAAGAATGGCCACACTAGGTCATCAACTCAATAATAAAAATGGGTTGTTGGCACCATTAATTTAGTTTTTGGACATTTGATGTACACTGCGCGAATTGCTAAAGATGTTGTGTGGAAACGGCACCACAATCATATAGTCCCTATGCCTGATGAAAATAGCAGTCTTCCTCATATTCCGCTTCCCCAAATAAAAGGATAACGAAATTTTCGGGCTTGTCCATGGGAATGGGAAATGTCCCATGGCATGAGATGGGACAGCACGCATTGCATTTCACATGCGTGCTGTCCCATCTCATGCCATGGGACATTTCACATGAGACCGATGGGACAGAAATTGATGAGCAGGATATTGAAAACTTGCTGAGTAAGAACAGTGACTCGAAATATGTATGCCAGAATGAAAATGAATTGTGAACTCTTCCGAACTTAAAAGTTAACGAAGTCAAAAATTTTTGTCGTTTTGTATCTCTCTTTGTACGTGTAGTCCTATCCAGTACACATTATACTTAAATTTTCATAAATTTATCAACTTTTATTGAATTGTATTTTGATGGGAATCCCATGGGATGGGATGGGACACTGGGACAGGCATCAACTGTTATGGAATGGAATAGGATGGAACAAAAAAACATGTCCCATGAACAAGCCTGGAAATTTTAAAAGGCACAACCCCATCATCACAAGGTCAAAATGAAGGCAGTGAAGCTAATTCTCAAAACGATGAAATCAGGCGATATCCATTTTGAGTTAGACGACTATTTTTAAATTGTTTTGTATAATTAATTGTATGGCTAGTATATTTTCGTGGGAAGAAGTGTTGCGTATGTCAATTTGCTGCGCCTTAAACCATAGAGTATTTTGAAGTCTGTTTTTGCTCATTTGCCAATAAATTTTTAGCCTTCAAACGCGCTTTTAGCGAAGCCGTTTCACGTGTTCTTTTCTGTTCAAGAAATGCATTCATTCCTTTTGCAGCCGTGCTGAAAGTATGCTAGTTTCTTTTGTGTTCTTTGTGCTACAATAAACACAATTCACACTTCCGGTATTTCAAATCAAGAACCGAAGGCGTTTAATTTGTTTAGCAAAATGATGCAATCAATAAAAGTAGAATATTGCAATGCAAACTTTTTAAACGCATTATGGAGCAAATGTTTGTAAATTCGCTGCTGGATTTGATCAAGAGCATTCTTCTCTCCTTCTTTTGCTTTTCTTCGTGCATATTTGCAAGGGACTCTGGTAGACTAATCTACAAACATAACACAAATAAGCTTTTGTCTGAAGTAATTAACCGCACCAGTATGTTTTAAGTCCAACATGTTGTTAAGGTGCTGCAAAAACTTTCAATTAGATGAATAAAAATGACTGCATACAGACTTGCATTATATGTTATTTTTTGCATTTAATCTTAGGTGCTTTCTATGTTTCATTGTTATTTATTGCAGAGTTTTAAGTCGGGTCTGCCACGGGTTCTGCTTTATTTTAATAAAATTTTGGGCTTAATTCGGGCTTTATGTTCGTAATTGTTTTGTGTTTTAGACTTAAGGCTGCGAAAAAAGTGTAATTCAAGTAGCTTTGAAGCACTGAATTACGACTGGTTTAAGCATTAATGCGACTATTTCTACTAGGGATTGTAATCACAAGAAAAAATATGACAAAATCTTGGAATACCAAACTGGGGTCCTTTTCAAACGAGTCCTCTACAATTCGAAAAATTTTAACCAGTCAAGCTGGACAGAAGCAATGTTCAGGATAGGAAATTAAAAAAAAAAATTTGGACAAACACTGGGGATGCCATGTTAGGTTAAACCCCAAAATGGTCTTTCAAAATTCACACTTTAACCATATTTTACAAAATTAAGACTTTAAATCTTATTATTTTACGCGGGATATATGACGTACGCATTTTACACGGGGAGGGGGTAAAAATGCCCCCTGTCTAACTCCAAAACCAAAAGTCATGGGAACACCAAATTTGGCATGCTGGTTTAGTGTTGACCAAACTTTTTTGAAACACTTGATTTTGCTTTGATAGCGTCATTATATTAACATCACGGCCCTATTTTCAAAAAATGATGCTAAGTTTGCGATGACGTCAGAGACGGTTTAAATTTTGCACATGGGATTGTTTTTCGATACTTAATCATATAATGTACAAGTCCAGTTATGTACGTCACAAAAACGTCTTATGACGTCATTTAAGCTAAGCATTGGCCCAAAATGCTCAGATTTCAGAAAGTGACTTCAGAAAACCTCAAAAACCGGTAAACTTTCCGTTACTTTGAAAAATTCAAATTTTTAGGAGTTATTTGTAATGTATTATGACTCAAAGTCAAGTTGCTTTGAAATAAACTTGATTTTCTGAGGTGATTTATCACGAAAAACTGAAAAAAGGCAAAAATGTACCCCTTCAATTTAAACTAGAGTTAAGTCAAAATGTCCAAAAAAAATGTAGACTTTTATTTTAAGCCACTTGAGCTAAATTATTGAAATTTTAAGAGTATTTAAATGTACACGAAAGATAAAACACGATAAATATTGATGCTGTCACATTGGGAAAGTTAACCACAAAATTTAAACTCTAAAATTAGAAACGTAATTTTTAAGTTTAGTTAAATTTTCGATATCAGAAAAGTTGGATGCTGTCGCGAAGTCCTTGTATATCTCTCTTGCAATGTAAAAATCTTGTTAACATTTAAATTAATTCTTTTATCTTAGAAGACCAACATTAAACCACAAACGTTTGACTGGATCGTGTTAGCAACAGTATAGCTGCAAATGCTATGAAACGTCTTTGCTATTATATTAAGTACCACAAACAAAAAACTTTGCATTTTTATGCTTTTTTATACCGTGATTGTAATCAATTTGCTGAGGTCCGTTGCAGTGAAGGAAACAACCGACGTTTTTAACTGCATTGCTTAACCCAGACCGATCAGTCACTGAAAGAGTGCGCACGCTTCAGTCTGACATCCTGGACAGCGCATGCGTCACCCGCGCAAAACGCTGTAATAGTTCAGCTCACCCGTTGACCTGGTGTGATACTACTGCTATGATTATAGAAGTGTCTCACAGCAAGCAGTCAACTAATGGGTGTTGCAGAACCGGTGCAGAACTTCGCTGCTCTACTTTGACCTCCATTTTGCTCATCAATTCATAATCTTGATAGCATGGTGTTAGTTCAAACATTGTTTCAACAAGCTCACCCGTTGACCTGGTGTGATACAACTGCTATGATTATAGAAGTGTATCACAGCAAGCAGTCAACTAATGGGTGTTGCAGAACTTCGCTGCTCTACTTTGACCTCCATTTTGCTCATCAATTCATAATCTTGATAGCATGGTGTTAGTTCAAACATTGTTTCAACAACAATAATCTTGATAGCATGGTGTTAGTTCAAATCAAGTCCTAGACCTCCATTTTGCTCATCAATTCATAATCTTGATAGCATGGTGTTAGTTCAAACATTGTTTCAACAAGCTCACCCGTTGACCTGGTGTGATACAACTGCTATGATTATAGAAGTGTATCACAGCAAGCAGTCAACTAATGGGTGTTGCAGAACTTCGCTGCTCTACTTTGACCTCCATTTTGCTCATCAATTCATAATCTTGATAGCATGGTGTTAGTTCAAACATTGTTTCAACAACAATAATCTTGATAGCATGGTGTTAGTTCAAATCAAGTCCTTAGACAATATTTTTATTGGCATGGAAAAAGCAGCATATTCATATGGAAAGAAGTCAAAAATCAATCACAAAAAAACATTTAAACGAAAATCGATTCTTAAACCAATGATCCTGCTTGAAAAAAAAAGTTTCCAGAATTCTTTATACCAACATATGTGTTCTGTGCTAGTGGTGGAGTCTTCGAGGACACAATTTGATGTTCTTGGCCTTGGCCTCGAAGGTCAAGTCCTTAGCCTCGAAGCTCGCAAGTCCTCGAAAATGCCCGGTCCTCGGCTCGAGGGCAGCACTATTTTTTGATTTGTTGAAACTGAGCCAAGGTCATGACCATCTTTTTTTCTTCGTCTTGGAGCACGCTAGACACCTCACAGAAATTTATTAAAACTTTTTTTTTGGAGTGCGTCCGAAATTTTTGTGCAAACTGCAAAGACCTTTTTTTGTTTTGAAGACCGCCTGAAAATTTGCGATTTTTTTGGGCGAAGACCTTTTTTTTGTTTAAAGACCACTTGCAAAATTGTGTCCTTGGTTTCTTAGCCTTAGCTTTGAGAATTCCTGTCTTTGGCCCCGAGAAGAGTCTGTCCTACTGAAGTCGGTCCTTGGCCTTGACTTGGGATTTTTTTTGTTTCTTTGGCCATGGCCTCAAGCCTTGTATCCTCGACTCCACCTTAGTGTGGTAGAAATACGACAAAATACATGCAAACCCGGAAAAATTTATAATAAACTGAAATTTGGCACGATAACTGAGGACCCTGTTCTGAACCACCAAAAAAAATCTCCATGTTTTGGACATGGGACTTCTCCCTTTTTCTGCCTTTTAAGTCTGCCATCTAGTGTCAAAGGGTCTTTACAGTCCAACAGCCAATCCAAAAGTTATGGAAGAGCCAAATTTTGAATCGTAATTAATTTTTAAGTGCAGGTATAAACAAATTTATTACAAATTGATGACGTCATCATTATGACGTCATTGCCAAATTTTGAGTTTTGGAAAAATGACATATTCTGTATTGATTTTTCAATTTGTAAATGAGAGTTTGCTGTTTGGTTCCAAAATAAAAATTGCTTAAATCAAAGTGATGACGCCGCAAACGTTTTTGATGACGTCATCTGTCAAGAATTTTGATCGCAAATTAGAAAAAGAGTGTTTGGCCAAACAAAACATTGCACCACTTTGAGAATATCAGCATCATCATTTTGAGGTTCTAAGGCATCTTCGAGTCCTTGGTCAAGGACTTTCGTCGTCCTCCTGTATGCAATGGTTCTAAAAAAATAACCAGCGAAATTAAATGTCAATTAATACAAATCTGTCCCGAGCACGATAATATATCCTGTGGGAACAGAATTTCATCTGTTTTGCTATGTCTGTCAATACGTTTTATTATCTTACGCTAAATGCTTTGTTAACATACTTCTACAATCTGTAGTACTAAATCTATAATAGAATAGGCCCAGGCATCTGAACTAGACTTATCTAATCAATTAGAATGATATTTGAGCAAACTTATCGGATTAATCTAAAATAACACCTGGTCAAAAACTTATCTAATCAACCGAGATTGTTGAATTAACATCAGAACAAAATTTATTTAATTGATCTATAATAACCACGCTACTTTTTGACAATTTGAAGCCTCAATAATTTTTTTATCTTTGCTAATACTTGCATTTTAAGCTAAAATTGCAGATTAATTCCAATTGCACGAGGAAACTTTTGGATAAACATTTATAGGCTTTCTTGCCTTAATTGTAAAATGCATTATTTTATTTTAATCCCACATTGGGAGGTTTAAGTTTTATCTACTTGACTACAACTACCACCGGAGCAGTCAGATATAAAAAAAAGGTTTTGTTATAATTAAAGCATATGCAAATCGAAAAGTTTTTATTTAGGCGAATTGTATCAAACTACTGTACAAAGGTTAAGCGATAACAGGTTGAAGACCTGCCGTCATTCATGCTGCAGACGCATGAAAAATAACTAAAACCAAAAATAGAATTAAAGTATAAGCTATAGACAGTATACAGAGTCTTACAGGCACAATCAAATCTTTGATTAACAGCCTAAGACATACTGTTTCGGAATCGAAATTCGTCTTTTATTTCTCGTCAGTATAGCTAGGACTACAGGTATGAACATGAGCGTAGAAAGGTAAAGAATCGCAAATTAACCAGATCATGACACAATTTTTTTCCCCAAAAATATAAAGTAATCACAATATTACAAGAGATTATTCTAATAGTTCAATGCACAATAATTTCCAATAGCATGCCTTAGACAGCTGTTTCGCCCAATCTCAGGGCTCATCAGTAAGGAAAAAAGGACAAATATCACCAGTGATAAAAATCTTCAAAACAAGCATCTTTATCAATTTATCAATCAATGAATAAATCTTTACCGATTACGTTTATGATACATAAATCTTTATCCATCATTCAGTCAATTTTAGCCAAAATAGGTAAATCTTAGCTGAAAAATCTTTACCCAATAAAACTAGAGCTCTTAATTAAATCTTTACTAAATGAAACTATTGCTATAGCATAAATCAAGCCTTTACCGACTAAAGTACAAATTTTACCTTACATGTTGCAGAAAAACGATAACTTAGCTTACAAAAAACAAAAAAGTAAACCTTAACTGAAAAACCTTTACTCAATGAAACTAAAGCTATTAATTTAATGTTTACCGAATGAAACTATTGCTATAAATCAAATCTTTACCGACTAAAGTACAAATCTTACCTTACATCTCTCAGAAGAACGATAGGCTAGCTAACTACTCTCCTCATAGCTCGCCTTAAATGGCTACGTCTCCAGTAGGCTGAAAGGCTCATAACTAGTGCCAAAATTCAGACTAGAGCTAAACTAGGCTAACAAACTTTAGAAATGAAACGCTATCAGTACCCTTTGCTCTCCTCGTAGCTCGCCTAAAATGGCTACAGGGCCGAGACGGCTCTAAATTAGAACCAGTGACTCGCAGTAGTTTGTACAATGACTCAACAATCGCAATTTATGAAGAACAATGTACTGAAAAAATATACTGACGAGGAACAAAATTCTGACGAGGAATAAAAGACGAATGTTGATTCCGAAACAGTATGTCTTAGGCTGTTAATCAAAGGTTTGATTGTGCCTGTAAGACTCTGTATACTGTCGATAGCTTATTATTAATTTTCTAAGTACATTGTTGTTAAAGAATTAAAGTAGTTTTACGATTTTACTTTATTTAACGATGCAGCAGCGGATACAAAAAAGCGCGTTTTTTTACTTAGGCCATACGAGAAAATCGCAGATTGCCCTTATTATTCAAGCAAGCGTGCATAATAATATTTCAATTTTCGAATAATTATAATTACCGAAAGTTTGACGTCCTTCGGGGTCGACTCCTGGGAAATCAGAACGATTTCCACTGGAAGTTAGGTGACCAGATCAACCACCAACCCTGCAGCCGCAAAGCAGCTCGAGTCATAAGATGCACCGAGATGGACAGCGCTGTTTCGAGCTTTTAGCTCTCATCGGCAGCCCTCAGCTTCTCTAATTAAAAGTATTCCGCAGCTGGACAAGACTCTTGGCCGAACTGGACAAACCTTAAGGGCTTGCACAGTGGCAGAGGCTTTTTAGGAAATAAACTATAAATGTAATTATAATTACATTTCATTCATCAAGTTGCATTGGACAGGAGACAGCCAAGAGACCTTTCGGTCTTCACGTCAAGCTGCCACCTGTCTACCAACGGTATATTGCAACAAATTAAGAACAAATGAAATGCACAATTGGCAAAAACATACAAACAACTCCCGCTTACACCGAAAATGATTGGTTTTTGAAAAAGCAAGTTCTCCCTATTATTATTTATGTTAATTGACAGTTGACACCAGTCACAACACACTGCTTGCTATTTTCAACCAACGAAAAAAAAATGCGCCGTTTTGTTGTTTGCCAATACAAAGTTTCGTGTAATTGATTACAGTACTCAGTGTTATTATTATCGTTGATAGGAAATAGGGATCTGAGCATTACGCAAGAACAACGCGATAGCGACCGACCAATTTCTTCTAAGGTTGTCTCAATCAAATAATGCGAATCTGAACGCGGCGTTCACGGAAATATGGTTACAACAAAATACAATGGGTTTATTTTTATTTATATGGCGCGCCGAAAACTGCGTATAAAATGCTTCCAAAGCAAATTTTTAGCCCCGGCCGTAAAATCGTGAAAGTGCGGGCATATTGTTAGTTTGTTTAAAACAACTGTCTGCTTGTACGCTGGTTAGGCGATACGCCGAGCTTACTAATTTTCGGTTTAAAATAAACTAAAGACGACGTTTTGCGCTTACGATTTTACGCGCAGTGTCGATCGGCATCAGGCAGACGGCGTCTGCGCGACTTTTTGCACGCAACCAATCAGCGCGCTCAATTTACATTTCGACACAATTTGGGCTACGTCGCCGGACTCGCTGCTCTGATAGAAACAAGAACATCGTTCATAATCAACACAGCCATACGTTGTAATATGCAAACTTAGAAATTGATTGACACAGATTTCCTAAAAATAAATTAGCGTACAATTTACTGCATCAAACATTTGACATTGCGCAGGTTGAAGTTGTTGGATTAGATCAAACCAGCCGATCTCGTTCCCCAACTTCAACTGAAACGATCAAGCTGACATCGTAGTTTCGCTTTTGGTAATTAACAAAAACTTTTTTAGCAATAATATTTTAATTCCGTCATTTTTCAGATAAACGGGTTTACTAAGCTGTTGGTCTAAATGTAGGCCTACACAATTCGGTTTAGACCAATTACATGTGATATTTTATTCCATGTAAACGCAAAAAAACAACAGGTAAAATGCATGCAATCAAATGACATGCGTATATTTGTGCGCACAAATACACGTGATCAGTAAAACCGACCTAATACAGTACAGAGTTGTAAGTCGGGCCGGGCTTTTCGGGTCTGGTTCGGGCCGGGTTCGGGCCTATACTTGACAAAAATTTTGGGCTTAATTTGAGCCTGAGACTTACTTTTTGACTTAGGTGCACAAAAATATAATTAAAATAACTTGGCAACATTGCTAAATTTTTCAGACCTAAATTAAGTTTGTGGTTTTTTTGGGCATGATTTGCGGGTTCGGGCCGTGTTCGGGCCTGAACTAGTCGGCCCGTTTACAACTCTGATACAAAATAATAAAAAAATCAATTTCCACGTTCACAATAAACGAAGAATCATTCTCTTTGAAGAAATTTGCTCTCCTTCTGCGATTAGAGTTTATCCCAAATGCTTTGAAATAAAATATTCTCGAAATTGATTAGGGTCGAAATACAATTCGACTATGGTGACATTTAATTCGTGTACTGATACGTGTCAGATCTCGGCCGCCCCGAATTCTCGCCGTTATCTGATTCTACTTGTTCCATTTTGGAAAATGATGAGTTTTGAGTTCAAACAAATGGATTACGTTTTTTGGTGCGAAATCGCGCTTCTTTCTGCCTCATTCGCATTCTCCCGCAGATGCAATGCGGTATGCTGACGAGACACTATCATTCGACGACAGCGCGATACGAGTTACGCAATGATCTTATTTTACCAAAATTGATTTTTTAACAGTAACTCTTCATTTCCATTGCTGCGTTAAAAATGATTCACTTTGCCTTTTTTGCAGCAAACGTTTTTTCAATCCGAATATCTCGCTAACAATACAAACAAAAGGGCCAAAATTTGTTGTAAAAGAGAGAGAAGCTAAAGACCTTTGAAAAAATTTTCAAAAAAATGCAAAAGTTTTGACATTGTTTATTTGCACTCTGGGTAGAATCGTTGTTGTTGTTGTTGTAGCGCATATTTATCCTCTTGTCACCGGACCAGAGATGGAACCGGTCAGGATTTTCTCGACCCGACCCGACCGGTAAATTTCAAAATCATCGCCGGTTGACCGACCGGTCGACCGGTTTCTGACCGGCCCGGTCGACCGGTTTTTTTACAGAAGGTTTTTGCTCACTGTTCAATGCATCTAATGAAAAATTTTCAGAAAGGGGGAGGGGGCATTGGTGAGGTGTTAAAATTTGTGACTTTGGACGGGAGTCTCAGAAAAAAAACGCAAAAATAGTTTTTTTTTTTGTAAAAATGACTTAATTTTAAGACCCTTTTTATTTAAGTTTCGGTTTGAAAGACCTGTTTTGAGCAGCGCAAACTGTGAACAAAATAAGCATAAAAACCATTGAAGGGCACAAGCTAAATTCTTGGACGTTCTTCTTAATGATATTATGCGAAGGCCAAAAAATGAAGTTACAATTTTTTAGCATTTTGTGACAGGTTATTTGCAATTTGCCGAGCAGCAAACACTAAACTTTTTTTCGGCAGTGCTGTTTTTGCAGTTACAAAAAGATAAATAAAAAAAAATAACAGCAGAAGATAGGTAACAGTAAAAACATTTACCATTTTTTCCACTTACCATTTATATATTTTTTTCATCAAGCACAGCGACTGAATTATGCGCATTACACAAGCAGTTATACAGTTTCGAGATAAGTTATGTACATTAGACACAGTTCTTGATGAGGTGATGGCAAAGGACAAATGTCATCGAGTCAATCATCACCTGCACTTCCGCCTCAAAAATGGGTCTGGTATCGTTACTGTTATGATCTAGATTGGCCAATTCCTGAAAAGCAGTAGGGTTGGGTCTTTTGTTGGATCAATTAAGAAACTTGAAATATGACTTTAAAAAATTTTTTTTCTAAAATTCGATGTGAAATGTAGCTTAAATTTAATATTAGCGATATTGAATTTCGGAATTCGTACCGCAGTTTTTTGTACGCTAGAATTTCAAACTAATTGGAAAGCTTACTAAAAATACAAGCAATTATTCCAAAGATATTACCATCACAAATTAACATATGAAAACATATGAACATTACAATATGAAAAAAAACACATGAACATCACAATACTTGTGCTGTTATACCCAAAAACATTACAATGATGGAGCATTAACATTATGTAAGATTGAAAATTATGTCACTAACAGCGTGGAAAAAAGGAATATTGAAAAATTATGTCACTAGCAGCGTGAAAAAAATTAATAATATTCATTACAACTAGGCTGCTTCACTAACAGTTTGAGAAAGTATGAAAAGGATCTATTGCAAAACATTGTGTACTGGAAAAAGTTTTAGCTGCACAGAGATTTATATTAATTGTTTCGTCCGTATATAAATTTCTGTGCAGCTAAAATCTTTTCCAGTACACAATGTTTTGCAATAGATCCTTTTCATGCTTTCTCAAACTGTTAGTGAAGCAGCCTAGTTGTAATGAATATTATTAATTTTTTTCACGCTGTAAGTGACATAATTTTTCAGTATTCCTTTTTTCACGCTGTTAGTGACATAATTTTTCAATATTCCTTTTTTCCACGCTGTTAGTGACATAATTTTTAATCTTATACAGTATAATGTTATTGCTCCATCATTATAATGTTTTTGGGCATAATAGTACAAGTATTGTGATGTTCGTATGTTTTTACTGTTACCTATCTTCTGCTGTAATTTTTTGCCCAGTGTAGAGTGTGGTAAATTTAAGTTGAAAAAAGCTTTTTAAAGCGGCAAGATTTTAACATGTATTAAAAATCTGTAATCAGCGCCACTTCTACTCTTAAGCTGATTAAAATGATGCTAAAATGCCAGGTAGCGAAAGCCTCTTCCACATGCATGCTTTATTAGAATCTGATTACGCGATTTTAACGTATATTTTGCACTTTTTGCTCTGTGCCATTGCCCAAAGTGGAAGGGCATGACACAATACTTCCACCCTAAATACGCCCCTGGATGTGCATGTCTTAATGGTCACAACATATTAGTCACAGCTTGAAACCATTCAACAAGTGTTTTTGAAAGGTGTGGTTTGTTAATACTGATTTTTTATAAAAAGTTTTATTTATGATAAAATATATAAGTATATTTTGGTTGGTGCTTAGATGTCTTTTAGTTGCCAAAACGGAGAATTTGACCGGTTTTTCAACCGGCTTAACCGGCCGGTCGAAGAATCTCGACCCGATCGGCAACCCGACCGGTGCCGGTCGACCCTACCGGTTTCCATCTCTGCACCGGACAGCGTCAGACGCTAACTTATCGGACGATCCGCACGCTTTTCATTACAACGACTACTTCGTGATTGGAGGAATACGCACCTGCTTAGGATTTTCCGATGAGCCAATGTTCCTGTGGATTTCCTCGAATTCTTGTCCACTAAATTTGTTGCTTGTTCGAAGCTACCAAGCAGAGATAATCATCATAAAGCGTCTTATCCAAGGACGCAACAACGTGACCAGGGTGCAGGTTGAACCCAGACCATTCAATCAGGGTCGTCTTAAAAACGACGCCTCTACTTGCAAAACTTGCAAAACAATTTTTATTTAAAACTTGGTACTTTTACAACTTATGGATTGGCTTTTGGATAGTAAAGGCTCTTTGACACTAGATAGCAGACTTTAAACGCCGAAAAAGGGGGAAGTCCCATGTCCAAAAGATGAGATTTTTTTTTTGGTGGCTCAAGATATGGTCCTCAGTCATCATGCCAAATTTCAGTTTATGATAAATTTTTCCGGGTTAAAGTTATTTCTACCGGACTAACCTGTGCTCTGTACCTCTCTACCAATTAAAGGATCGTGAGCAAAATATTTTCGGTTTTACTCGGCGATTTGCGGTATTAAGGTGTTGGAAATTTATTAATTCGTATATAACTTAAAAGCAGCTAAACTTAGAAATATAAATTTGAACATAACTCGGAGATAAAGAAAAGCTACGTGCAGGGGTGCCGAAACCCGGGGGGGATGGGGGAAATATACCCCCCAATAATTTGACTGTATACCCCCCAACAAATTGAGTATGGTCTTTATCTGCATCCCTTCCAATAATTTGACTCTGGTGTGCATCCGAGCGCATGTCGGTACTTGAATTCGGGGAAAAAAAGTGTTCCAATTCTTTTGAAGACCTTTTTTTTGGTCTTCACCTGAATTCTGGTGAAGACTTTTTTTTGCTTTGTCGAGGTTCATTCCCCCAATGTTGAAAATAGAGCAAAATTGGGGTAAAATTGCAAATTATCCCCCCAATACTCAACAAAGATTTGCACCACTGGCTACGCGCATCCCGATTTTAGGGGCGCCCATTTACGTGACCGCTATTTTAAAGATCAAAACTCGGAAAAAAAGTGGCTTAATTTGAACCGTTTTAATTCGGTAAGTATCTGTAGGGTAAAACACGAAGCCAAAACAACTGGAAACATAACGTGACGTATCATGAAACTACTTTTCACATTGTCAAAAGTGTAGCTATCTCGAAAGTAACTAAAATGATAAAAAAGGTTTGCAGTTTCCGAAAACACTATGATGAAAAAGTCTTTTAGACAATGCCCGTTTGCCTATTTTCGAAATGCAGCCTTTCCTTTTAACATTTAGATTACTATCTCTCTGGATAGCTTTGCACCCAGAACATTATCTTTAATTGCATGTTTCGAAAGAAAAGAATAAAAAAACTCAAAATCGAACTCAAGTGCGAGACTTCACTACGCTATAGAGACCACTCAGTCGAATCGTCAAACTGTCGGGTTTAATTTGAATTATTGGGAAAGAAGCAATAGATTGTAAATCTATGGGTACAATTAGTAAAGTTACCTCCTTCGTCTAAACTAGGACGTTTTATATACTGTAATTTATGATTGTATTTGAGTAGATTTTGTGTCTGATTCTACAGTAGACCGTCAAATCTTAAAAGTTGAAACTTTGATTGATTGTACATATCGGTAACATCTAGCGGCGCCTGAAAATTGGAATCGAGCGCCGTGTGAAGGATTGTTTCCAAACGTGCTGCACAGTTTCTAAATTTTTTAAAACTTGAATAACAACAAATCAAGATTTTAGGGTCGGTACATTGAATATAAAAGATGAAACTTGACAAAAGTTGCCACTTTTGAGGGCCCCCAAATTTACTCCCCAAATTAGTATAAAACTTTTCATCACTTGAGCTAGAAAACAAAAATTTCAAAAAGAAAAAAATCAGATGACAATACTCAGAATGCCACGTTAGAATTCGTATCAAATGAATGCTACATTGAATCCATTTGATAGAACTCCAAAACTTGATCTAGAAAGCTGAAGTTTTCAAGAAGGGTAGATGCAAAAGAAACTTTAAAACGGAAAAAAACTTATTAATGTCGGGTTGGTAGACCTTCCAAATGGACCCCAAAACTAAAAAAATATCTACGCTATAAAGCTGAAATTCTCAGTAAAGTTACATAGGAAAAATGAGCGTAGACAAAATTTTGGGGAGCCACCTTAGAAAAATCATACAAACGGGCTTCCCGAAAGTTTGATTTTTTGTGACTAAACTTGAATTCATACAAGTCGTAAGTTCTTTTGCAGATGCTTTTAGAAAAGTAATGAGCATTTAGCAACGTTTGTCAGATAGTTGAGTAGCTGTTAGCGTCTACTATGGAAGCTTATATTAAGTCAATTACAGTAATTGCGACAAAAACAAAATGTGTTAATAGTGTCAAATAATTAAAGCAAAGAGGCATGCTGTCACGAATTCCACACATATCGCTTCCTCGGTTGCTCTTTAGTGAAAATGCTGCTGCAATCCGCCAGATGAAAGTAACGCCTGTTGTACAGTAAGTGAACCCAAATATTTGCAATCTTTTTAAAATTCAGATAATGTGATAAAGAAAACTGCTGGGAAATTCGATACCAAGGAAATTCGATTCGAAACAAAAAATTACGACCAGTTTATTGGCCCCTGACTTTAAATGTCGAAGTAGTTTCGAACATACGCGTAGCCAGGATTTTTGATTGGGGGTGGCCAAACCAAAAATCACATACAATAATGTCGTCAAAATTTTTCGAAAGGAGAGATTTTTTCTCGGACAAAGATACCGTAGAATGGAAGATCACTAGCAGATGACTTCGTTGGCGCTTAGCAAGGATTTTACTAAGGGGAAGGACTTCAACCAAAAATTAATTTTTTTTGTATCACAGCCTGGGGTCTGATGACGGAGCCCACGGCCGCTGGAGGTTATGGGAGTCTGGGGGCGGAACCGTTTTTGTAGAAAAAAATTTATCTTCGTTTGGGCCATGATATAAAATCCGAAAAAAAATTTGCATCCACAAACCGTTTTAGGAGACCAAATAGCATTGCAAAATACTATGCCTATCAGTACCACAATTAATATTTGGGTCATGACCTAAGTAATAACACTAAGACGGTGTGTAAATGCAATAGCAATTCTAGCAAGAAAAACTTAAAGGGGTTGAAGCATCCAGCCAATTCTGGTAGCTTGCAATTGCCAAAATTCAAATATAATTTTTGAAATTTGTTGTTCTCACCTTAGGATTGCGCTTGCAGACATTCAACAAATACAAAAAGATAACGCCTAAAAAGTTTTTGAAAACACTGAATCTGTTCTCCCGACCTAAAATTCCAGAAAAAGGGAGGTTTTAGCAAGCTTGGATTGGTTATGTGACGTAACTAGGAGGGTTGATATTATTTAGTCCATCTTTTTCCTCGAAAGTTCAGGCTGGGAGAGCAGAGTCAGGATTGCCAAAAACATTTTTAGGGACTTATCTCTTTTGATTTGTTGAATATCTTTACCAACGCTGCACCAAAATCAGAACAAAAAAATTCATATATTAAGTTTCAATTTTGGTTATTTTAAACAACCGAAATTAGCTGGATGCTTCACCTCCTTTACCTCGGCTTAATTTTGATCGCCAATTTTTTTTTTTAATCTGCCTGGTTGTTTACCGAACCAAATTCTCACATCATGGTTAACTCTTTCCACCCGATGGGGAAGTGTACTTCCCGCGACTTCTTAACAAAAAAACCGAGCGGGAAGTGTACTTCCCGTAACTTTCGCGTTTTGTTTACCACGGTTGAAATGTTTTGAAGCTAATTTATTCAAGCGTAAAAGTTTATTAACCATAGAAGTTGTCGTTGGTGGGCAGTAGAAAGCTGTAAAGCGGTTTGATCATCTCCAGCACGTGTTTCAGCTTAACAACATTGCCAAATACTCGATTAACGCTGCTATTTTCACCAACCTTGTTTTGCTCTTTGCTCGGCAAACAGCAATGTTCACGTAATTTCGGAAAGCTTAATCGCATTTTATAAACAACTTAGTTAGATAAAATTGGCACTGCGGGATAGCATTTTTTAAGTGCTTTCAGTCAAATCCAAAGTAGTGAAAATCGTTCAAGCAGAGCCGACGTAGTCAGTGATAAACAAAAGACACATTTAGCGAAAATTCTTCGGGTTTAACGATAAACGATGAAAGCGCGCTTCGGGTGGAAAGAGACGCAAAATAAAGATTAGACTATCTTGTATCGCGGGCGTGATAACTTGCTTTTTCCGTTTTTACTGCTATTATTGTCTTTTTCCGTTTTTAACGTTTTTATTGCTATTTTTGGGGTTGTTGCAAGAAATATATCTTACTACCAGTATTTCAAATCAAGAATTGGAGGCGTTTAATTTGTTTAGCATAATGACGCAATCAATAAAAGTAGAATATTGCAAGGCAAACGGTTTAAACGCATTATGGAGCAAATGTTTGTAAATTCGTAGCTGGATTTGATCAAGAGCATTCTTCTGTCCTTCTTTCGCTTTTCTTCGTGCATATTTGCACAAGGTATCTGGTAGACTAATCTACAAACACAAAAAAAACAAGTTATTTTCTGAAGTATTAACTGCACCAATGTGTTTGAAGTTTTGCAAGTCGTTATTACGCCACAAAAACCTTTCAATAATGTACCGTAAAGAAAAATGACTGCATGAAGACTTGTAAAATAGTGTTACTTTATTGCATTCAGCATTAGGTGCTTCCTAGGTTTCATTGTTATTCATTGCAAAGTTTAAAGTTGAGCCTGGCTCGGGGTCTGACTTACTATAAGTTTGACAAAATGTTGAGCTTAATTCGGGCTTTATGTACGTACTTGCCTTGTGTTTTAGACTTATAGGTGCGATAAAAGCGTAATTAATATAACTTGGAACACTGAATGTCGACTTTGTTTAAGCATCAATACAACTATTACTACAAGGGATGACAATCACATCGCACGCTTTTTCTAAAAAAAAATTGGAGCAAATTATCGCATCGACATACACAACAAATTCAAATTCATAATCGAATCACAGAATTTAACAAAAAAATCCGCGATTTTTGCAATTATCATGATTGCTTTGCCATTATTCGTGTCATATTTTTTTATCTCATCATAACAAGCTAACAGTTTTGTCACAAGTTACTCTTTCGGCCAAAATAATTAATGTTTTTATCACCTGTAACAATCACGACATGTATTACTAAATCAAATCTTTCATTACACTAGCTGTATTACGCCGAAGCGTGCATAGACGAAGCCAGGAGGGGGGGGGCATTCAAAATGCCACCAATGAAAAAATAGGACAAAAAAGCCTTGTTTCTTCAGTTTTTTTTAGCATCTTCGCGTACAACAGTATATACGTATGCAACAGTGATTAACAATACTACTTACAACCAGGGGGCCGGGGAGTCCCGGCGCCACGGGGGGGCATTCCGGGGCCGCGCCCCTCGAATGACTGCTTGTGCCCCCCCAAGCGTGGACTGTGCCCCGAAAAAATTAATTGGCTCAGGGCCACCGGAGTGCAAATCGAGACCTGAAACTCGCAAAATAGTGTTTATCGCTTCAGAATTCGTGGAAAATCGAACGATTTCTGGGATAAAAACCAGAATTTGTGAAATTTTTGAACTGAACACCTTTTCTTTTGGTCTTCACCTTAGAATTCGTGGAAAATCGAACGATTTCTGGGATAATAACCAGAATTTGTGAAATTTTTTTAACTGAAGATCTCTTTTTTTTGCTCTTCACCTTTTTCGTTTGATCTACACTCTCGAATTCACATCAATGAAGTTCTCGTGCCCCCCAAAATTTCTTTATGCCCCCCCAGTCACGCTATCCTGGCGCCGAGCCTGGGCCGGGGCCCCACAATTCAATTTTGCCAACCAATTTAAATCTATAAGTCTAATGAAATTAGGGGATTTTGTCTTAAACTTTGCTATCTCAGGCCCTCATTTTACCTTTTCATAAACGTAATACAATAACCAGGGCCAGATTTACCACATGGCACAGTGCCAGCTGGGGCCCGAGCTCAGATAATAAGACTGTTTTGGTCTTCACCTATATTTGGCGGGAAGATGTTGCGAAAATCTTCAAAGTGCCAGGGCCCCCCGCGAAATGTATATCCGACCCGGGAATAACATGGTTATTAGACGTAACCATCTATTGTACGATTTTTCAATAACAATTCACTTCCATCTCGCCAGTTTTTACAAGCAAAGTACTTTAAAAAAGTTAGCTAGGGAAAATGCTCATTGAACAAATTAATTAATGAATTTTAATTGAGGAGTCTGGGCTCCTTGGCCGTACATACAGTATATTCCTATAACTGGTTAATTTCACGACAAAACAAAAATCTCTACGGAGCATCTTCAAGTGGATTATGAGTTATTGGTAAAATTTTGCTGTTGAATGCATCTTTCTTTCTTTCTTACGCCTACAGAGGAAATGCATCTTTCTTACGCCTACCTGGGCCATATTACTTTTACTTGAAATGTTCAACCAAAATGCAAGATTTTGAAGTGTTTTGAACAAATAAAAGGAGAATTGAATAGTTTTATTTTTTCAATTGGCTTTCAAATAAAAAAAATCTAGTGCTTTCAAATGGCTCTGAACACGTGCGAAACGTGATCCAATGGCATCAAAATAGCTTTTTTTCCAAAAAATTACAAAAAATCGCTCAGCAGCTCGGGGCTTCGTCCTCACACCCCCATAGATTCTGGGCTCCGCCCCCAGACCCCCGTCTGTAGTACAGTCAAGTTACCCAAGCTTATTCAACATGACTCGCAAAGTTACACATTTACACTTTAAACTATTAGTTCAAGCCTTCTTCCTTTGCAAAATCCTGGTTAAGTGCCAACTGACAACAGCTTCAGATCTTCCATTCTATGATATCTTCGCCCCACAAAAAGTTCCTCTTTTGAAAATTTATGATCAAGTCATTGCAAATGATTAGTGGTTTGGACCTCCCCCAATCAAAAATCCTGGCTACGCCTATGGAAGTGTGTAACGAGTTTGCGAGGCCCATTTCCGCGTCATTACGCCCGGGTAAAACAGCTTTCTTCGAAGATATGTTGCAGCGGCGGCGAGCCGTTAGCAACACTGTATCCAATACGACCGGTCCAAGATTTGAACGTCAGATCTCCCGTTCCACAGACGAACCCATCATCGCTTGATCAACCAGCCGGTACTACGTCTTAAACTACTGTATCACAATTAATAGGACCCGCTAATGTCAATAAAGTCTTTTTTTTCAGGTCTTTGTTACATAATCAAACTTATGCTAAAATTGGTTTTCGTTGCTCAGGAGTTTCTTTTGGTAGGGTTTATAGGTCATTTTACCAGCTATTTATTTAGACGCAATGTGGATGGTGTGACTCATATTGCTATATGTTGTGTATAATTATTGTGATGCATATATATCAATTGCAAAATTGTTATTGTCTTGATGCTATGGCCAGCTGCTACTTGAAAGGGTTTCCGGACCCGGTGAGTTTCATTTTCAGGGTGTTTTTTTTCCTCACCTTGCTCCGTTGAGCTAAGCATAGATTTGGGCCGGTTGCGCCACCCATTGACCACCTACGTAACCGTGCCTGGCCTTGCACTGGTCACTGTCCCTCTCTTTTCTCTTTAACAATCATTCGAACAACTACTCCAGCCGTTAGTTTTACTTCCATCTTGTGTGCCTGCGTGTATGTTGATGAGTGTGATTGATTAGGCCTACAATGTACTTAAGCTGGTGTGACAGGTGTAGCAACCATGCAAATAAAAATCGCTTTTTTGTCTTCAGTATTTTTGCATGTCTTAACGTCTGACGTTGTGTCGCTACTTCCTTTTCCTTACTCTACGTGTTGTTATTGTGTTACCATGCATTTGCTATTGTTGTGGTGGTCAAGAATAAAAAAAGAATGAATGAAATAATTTATTAAAAAGTTGTAAGGGCAGCAGCATGTGTAAGCTATATTTGACAGTTTTTTTACACGCAACTGATAGGCAGAATGGCTCTTTTTTCTACGTTATGTTGTCATGCACCGCTTGATTGCATATTTTATAAAATCCGTATATCAAAACGTCATACTAAGCCAAAATTCGTTAAGTCAAAATAAAGTCAAAATTTAGCAATAATAAACTCAAAAATTGTTTTTTTAAGTCAAAATAAAAATGGCCCTATTCATTATATTAAAGTGTTGTGCTGGTTTAGTCTCTGTTTACAGACCATGTCTGGGCAGAGGATGATCAATTCCAGCTCACTGCATATTGTACTTAGTTGTTTCAGCTGTGAAACGTATAAACCAAGCTTTGTAGTAGGAAAATCATGCCAAAGTTAGATGATGGGTTTCGTGAGAATTATAAGAGCCACGTCTTCCTCGAACCTCAAGACTGAGAATTTGTTTGGAATTTTTGGTGAAGACCCGGCCAAACTCGCCCAAGTTACTCAATAGCTACATCTAACTCAGGCATTTGTGGAGAGAGTGTTTTTCAGCTGAAAGTACTGAACATCAAAAACAATTTAAAAATTCGTTTATCCGATGAAGCTATTGACGCCAGCATTTTGGTTCTTGGCGCAAATTCTGCAATAAGCTTTCAGTGAAACAGTTTTATCAGAACCAATTAGTGTTGAAATAAAGCTACATTTTAAACGAGTTTTTATTAAAAAATATAAGGGGCCCATTTGGCGAGATCCGTTGAACGTGGTACCTTCAAGTTTTGTCATGTTTTGTCTTTGATTTACATTAATTTTTGTTTAAATCAAGAATAGTGTTTTCTGCATTTTTTTTTGTTTTTTGCAGAGCATAAACAGAGGTAACTTAATGCTAACTGTAGAGCACAAACCTAGGAAGGTTAAGATGTCCACTTGTTCCACTTGACTAGGAACTGCTTCCTTATACCTTGCCGTTTCAGACTTTCGTCTGTTTGTTCTCTTGAAATTGTTCACGAGAGGCACGATGTTTGTTAGTGACAATGAAGTCAAAAAGTGTTGTGAGTTACTGGCTGAGACATCAGTCCAAAGATTTTTATTCTGAGGGAAAACGGAAGCTTGTGCACAGATACCGGTAGGATAAATCATGTATTACGTTGCCGGGACACTATATGTAAAATAACAAATAATTAAATGAATAAGCTTCTATCTGTATTAGAAGTCATTATACCAATAATTCATCGTATCTAATCAAAAGCGATGTTTTATTATTGATCTGACTATCATCAACCATACTTACAACCCCACGAAACGCAATAGAAACGCTATTTCAAAGTTCAGTTAAATTTTCAATATCAGTAAAGTTGGATACTGTCGCGAAGTCTCGGTATATCACTATTGCATTGTCCCATTTAGTTTACGTTGAAATCAATTCTAAGAAGCCTAGACATTAAAGCACAAACATCTGACTGGATATTGCCAGTAACGAAAAGGCTTCTGCATATTATGCAATAAAAGTCTTTATTATGATATTAAGTACCACAAATAAACAACTTTGTATTCTTATGGCTTTTTATCTTGTAACAGCTTGAATTACGTCGAGGTCCGTTGCAGTGAAAAAACACCCTGCTTTAAAGCCTGATTTGCATTGCGTCTTGCTGACCCCCATCATTCCCCATGATGTGATAATTGGCTGCAATGCCCCCAGCGCAAAGCCCTGTCCTGATGCCGGCCACAGATAGCATAACTGTCTTGCAGTTAGATTGGCATCAGTAAGATTTTTGTTTTCGCTTGGTTAGATTGACATCGATGTTGCTTTGCTATATGCTGATATGCAGCAGAGCTCTCGCTAGTCATTACACCACACTGACTTCGAGATTGCAATGCTCATGTGCAGCAGTCACATTGATTGTCATTCCAGAACAAGACCAGAACTCCTTTGCCTCTTTGGCCTCAATTTTTCTCATCAATTCATTACAAAGCTTAGGTGTTTGGACAGAACTTACAGAACAAGACCAGAACTACTTTGCCTCTTTGGCCTCAATTTTTCTCATCAATTCATTACAAAGCTTAGGTGTTTGGACAGAACTTAACAGTGTTAGAATAGAACTACACAAATAAAACAACCGAACTGAACTACTCTGGTAGGCAGCAACTAGTACGCTGTTCTAATGGAGGCAAAATTTCTTTTTAGTGGGGCCAAATTTTTTGGGTTGGTCTGCTGTTCTCCGAGTTTTTGTTGATCTCCAAAAAAAAGAAAAGGTTTTTGCGCCAAATTTGTCTAATTTTTTCCAAGTTTTCTGTTGGTCTCCAGTAAAAAAAGCCACCATCATAAAACTGCCGCAAGGGTAAGGGGAGTTTGGGTGGGCATGCTGGGCAGTTTAGGGGCAGAATTTTTGTTTAGCGGGGCGCCGCCCCCTTTTGCCCCCCCCCCTAGTTGCGGCCCTACACTCTGGTCAGATTGTAGCGTCCTTAGATAATATTTTTGAATTCTTGTAAGAAGTCAGAAATTATTGTGAAAACATAAACAAAATTTAACTTCTAAACTAATCACCTTGGTCGAGAAAAATTAAGTTTTCAAAATACTCTGTGCCAATATCTTTACCTCTCTATCAATTAAAGGATGAATAGCAACAAAGTTTTGTTTTTACTTGGCAATTTGCGACATTCTACAGTAGTATTGGAAGCTAATTGGTATGTATAATTTTGCAAATACAGCTAAATCCCCACTTAAACTTGAATTGCGAATTGAGTGATAAATTTTATACAGTCAACTTTAAAGGGCATTCAGTACGTCTTTGTTTAAAAAAATTTATTGCGAAACCATAGTGAAACAACTTTGGCAATTTTTTAGAATTTTTCGCACCAATTTTGATTCTCTTTGGCCGAGAAATCGTAAGATATTCGGAATTATTTTTCCGTTTAGACTAAGGAGAAACGCTTTCTGAACAAAACCAAATTGAGCGGACGTGGGCCAAAATCGTTTCAAACGAACAAAAAATGCTACCTAAAATGCTTTGCATTGAAGTTTGCAATCGCATATTTGCGTGAAAAACTAACTGGCCTTCTGACCTTTAGGCCTAAACCAATTGCGCAATAATTGCACAAAACTTACTGGCTTACTAAAAACTGGAATCTTAGTCTAAGATCTAGTCAGCTACGGTGCTTTAGCCTTCAGCATGCAATCATTTCGTCGGATAGGCTATCTATAGTAAGCGATAGTCGCAATAAGCTATAGGCTACTACGTCTAAAGCAGTAAAACCTTATCTTGATTCCGTATATTTTTACTAGCTCATAGCGAACAAAGCACATTGGGAAAGCATCTAACCTCTCCGAATTCAAACAGTAGTTAGTTGTTTCACTAATTTATTTACTTATACCTACAGCACAGCACTCACCTAGTTCCAAGAAGCTCGGTACCAGGGCCGCAACTACGGGGGACCAGGGGGCGGCGCCCCACCAAATCCCAAAACGACAATAGGAGAAAAGAGTGGCAAGTATTGTAAGCGGCCCCCTGAGAGAAATTTTGCCCCCCTCAGAACAACGTTCTCGTTGCGGCACAGCCCGATACTTAGCAAGACTCGAAATAGAAGTTACAAACTGATTTATTGCACAATCTGCTAACAACAAATGACCGAAATTTGGATTCTAAGAGGAAAACACAAAATTTTTTCTCTTAGACTTTCTTATCCTGATGAGTTGCAAGAATCGCAATGGGATCGTGCTGGTAAACATATTTCTTGAGATTTTTTCTCAGTTTTTCAAAGTTTGGGTTGAATGCCCTTTTAAATCTCAAAATTAATTTAAAAAATCGGTAATTGCAATTATCGCAATGAAAAAATTTATATTATCTCAAAAAAAATCGCATCCATATTACCACGTAACGTCGAAGTAAATAAGCCATCCCTGATAACTACACAAAATTACATCACAATGAATCAGCAGTAAGTAACTTTATTTTAACTGGATGCGAACAATAACCGTAACACATTTTTTAGACCAACTTGAACCTATAGGATTTTTTGAGTCTGATTTTGGCTTTAAATCACTTTTCGGGTTCGGGTTGCGTTCGAGGTTATGTTTTTGGGTTTGGGACTGCATCATGGTGCCGCAACTAGAACACTGTTCTGAGAGGGGCAAAATTTCTTTCTGGGGGGGGGCCAAAATTTTTGGGTTGGTCTACTTTTCTCTGAGTTTTTTGTTGAGCTCCAAAAAAAAAGAAGAAGCTCATTGCGCCAAATTGGTCTACTTTTCTCCGAGTTCTCTGTTGATCTCCAATAAAAAAAAAAGCCACCATCTTGAAACAGCTGCAAGAGTAAGGAGAGTTTGGGTGGGCATGCTGGACAGTTTATGGGGGCGCCGCCCACTTTAGCCTTTTGAAACCATTTGTGGATGCTAAAAGTGAGTTTAAACTGAATAAGCTTGAAAATACCTGGTGTGTGGAAGGTGATTGCAGGTAAATATCAGCAATTCGGCGAACATCTAAATTCCGACAATCAGTGCTAACTTTTAATCTTTCACAGTCACTCCAGAAATCCAAATCGTTCGCTTTTGATTGTTTGACAAGGAATTTTCGAAACGCATTTCTCCCAACTGAAAAACACATATGATATAAACTATTTCCTTTTTTTAAAGCTTCTTTGTTCACAATTTATATTTGTGCGTTAGATCTCGTTAGTACTAACCGATCAGTGGTCGAATGGATAGAGCGTCTGCTACTGAAGCGGTAGACTTACAGTAGGTTCGATTCCCGATTAGGTCAAACTAAAGACTATAAAAATTGGTATTCACAACTGCCCTACTTGACTTTCAGCGATTAAAAGAACAGTGTGAAGCCTCTACCGTGTGTGGTAAACAGGTGGCAGCTTGACTCAAAGACCGAAAAGTCCCTTCGCTGTCTCCTGGCCAAGGCAACTTGGTGAATAAAATGTAATTACAGTTACAATATACAAATTTGTCTTCGTTTTTCAAAACCATTTTAAAACTTATAATTCTTCTCGATCATTTGTAGCTCTCCATTATAAAGTACTTAAATTATTTAATGTCGTTTTATTTGACTTGCTTTAACAAAATCAAAACCACTGAGTTTCACTGAACGCGAAGCAATGCAAGGTTTTGACTAGTCGCAAGGTTCTAGAGTGGTTGCTTAACTTCTCTTTAACAAAATTATTTTTGAATGGTTGGCCAACTTTTATATTTTGAGCAAGGGCCGTCAGAGAACACTTGCGAGGGTTGCCAATCTTCGCTTCTCGTTTTTTCGCGTCCAGTTTAAACGCACCTTTAAGCGTTAATTGTTAAACCAGAGTAAAGTAGGCCTAAATATAGTCAAAAACTGGTAACTGGCAAAGGTGGCTACACACGAATGATAAAAGTTAAAACGTTTTAGTAGCTCACAAAAATTTTCGAATAATTCATAGAATAGAGACTGTAGTTGATTAGCAATCCTAACTTACTTTCGCTTTGAAGAACTTGATCAAATGTTTCGCAAATAGCAAGCGCCTGTCCTCTAAACATAATTACAACACAATTTTATTAACCTATTATTTTCTTATTACCCCTATGCTTACCACGTACGCTACATAAAAAGCAAGTAATCCAATTTGGCTATAGTCTATTTTTTAAAGCTTAAAAGATAAAAAAGTCAATTGTAACTTTATACAGTTTTTAAATTTATAAGAGAAAGCAGCGCGAAAAAACGATCAGCGTACTGTACATATTACGTCTTATTAAATAAACGTTTCACGCGACCTAACTGTTATCGCTTTGTTTGTTCAAAATTGAGTCAGTTTAATGCAGCTGAACTGCTTGCTTTGGAAGTTTTGACCTAATTCTCAAATTTAGATTTTTTAAATTTTAAGCTTTGAATTGAAGTATAGATTTTAGTACGTACTTTTTAAATTGTTTAGATTTACCCCCTGATGATCCCAATTACGAACGAAACAGACTTTTGCGTTTTAGAGGTTTTAATTTTTAGTGTTTAATACTGTGGTAATCTACTGTTATTCTCCATTATGAAATAATCTTCAATAAAATTATTAAACGAAAAGCTGATCTATGCCGATAGATGGCGAGAACGGGCAATATTGTTGTAATTGCGATATATATTTTCAAAGGGAGATTTGCTCAACAAATTCTTTCAGCTTTAGCAACCAAGTAAATGTCATGGTAACGATGGAGCTGTTGCTCAGCAGTCGTATAACGAGGTGAATATTCGAGAGAAAAATTTAAATATTGTCCTCACTACTGAAAAAAAAACAGGCCTAAAAATGAATTTGCAAAAACGACAACTGTTCAGTATTAAACAAATATGCAAAAATGCAAATGAATATGCAAATGAATATGCAAAAACGCCAACTGTCCAATATTAAAAAAACCTCTGTTGCCCAAAACTGCATTTTTACGCGAAGACTGAAAATTTCCTTTGCCGTCCATTGGACAAGGAAACTTCGTGAATAAATATGTGCAGTAGAACCCCGGTTACCTGACCACCCACGGGCCGCTATCAAGCGGTCGAGTTGGCGAGGTGGAAACGTACCGAAGTTGTTCTGGTAACAATGCAATATTCGTATTGAGGCGGTCGCCAACAGGGTTTCCATTTTAACTACAATTACAGCAGTCAAATTGTACCTTAATTGCATGCGATGACGTAATGCATTTCTTCTCTTGAATGTCATTTCTTGAAGCGCTTCATTTTCATCAATCATGGAGTTTAGTATCTCTTCGTTTTTCGATTTTTCATCTTCTTCAACAGCAAACTCTACTCCGTCAGAAAGTGTAAATCTAGTGAACCGCGGCTCCGGAATATTCTATGCACCAAAAAAATGAATTAGATTTCAAAATAAGCGTTCCAGATCAAATCAAAGCTTTTATTATACTCGCTGTGTCACGCGGAAGCGAGTAACGAGTTGGCCTGGCCCATCTCGGCATCGTTGCGCCTGCGGGCAACACAGCTCCTTTTGAAAAAATGCTGCAGCGGTGGCGAGCGGTTAGTAATACTGTGTCCGATTTGACCGGTCCGAGATTTGAACCTTAGACTTCCCACTTTAGAGACGAAAGTGTTACCGCTCGACCAATTAAGTGGTATTAAAAAAAAAGTTTTATTTATGTAATACCGCAGTATTGTATATGCAAAGTTTTTTTTTTTTGAAAAGCGTCTTGAAATTGGCAACAATGAAGATACATTGCTCTGTTTTGTTGTAGTTGTTCCATAGTGGGATAGTAATCAGTGATGCGTTACTAGGACATGAACGGTTTTTACGTGAGTTGGCCCCCCAAGTTGTCAATTATGCATCAAAGTTGGGGGCACGACAATTTGTTTAATATAGTTGGTGTCCTCAGAACAATTGGGTCAAAAAGGATGGAGTTGAAGGTAATTTGATTTAATACGATATTGTACGGTACTAATTTTGTAAAAACCAATTAACTTTTCCTGCGTTTTTCTTAAACATTTATTTTTCATTGGAACCGAGCATTCAATTCGTAGCCAGTAATCCACTCTGATGAAAGACTTAAAATAGTTCATAGGCATGAAGCAATAAAATTATGCCTGCAGAATATAATAAAATTTGAATTTGTGTTTTTTTTTTGTTTGTGATGTAGATTTTTTGTCTTTTGATTTGTTTGCAAGGTGTTGCGCAAAAAGAACTATGAAAATTGAAAGCCAAAAGTTATAACTTTTACACAAACTCTCATTGATAAATTGGGATTTTTTAAATTTAGATTTTTGTTATCTTTTGTAGAAAAAATGCGAATTGTATCGGCAGGAATAGAATTTTCTTCTTCTTTCATTAAAGGCACAGGCTGCTGATACGTTCCTTAAAAATAAGAAAATCTCTATGCTTAAAAATAAGAAAATTACTTAAGAATAAGAAAACCTCTAGAGGCAAAATAGCCACTGCCTATTTTATAAAATAAAAAAGAGTAAATGAGTGCTCACTCTTTGCTCTCTTATAATCTTTATGGGCGTTACGTTACGTAACACTAGCCACTTCCTTTACTGAATTTATAGCTTCGTTTATATCCTTGTTTAAGAATCTAGAACGTGCCTATTTGTTCAATTTCTGCATACCAAACTATAGTATATCACGTTAATCCTCAAATATCACCGAATTTAGTGTATGTACAGTTAGGCTTCTGCAAAATGCAATGCTTAAGGATGAGTGTGTCGTTATGTACGAGTGGTATGACCATAAAAAAGTTGATAACCTCACTTTTACCCGTATTCTTAACCTAACCCGAAGTTTAACCTTGCCTCTAACTTTTAGCTTCATCCTTACCCAAACTCAAAACGCAACCCAAATCCTAACGTTAATCACCACTCTACAAAAAGGCAAATGAGGAAGTTAGTGCCAATTTTCACATGCTTATTGCCATTATATAGCTGTTTCTGAACGAAACTTTAGTCACATCGTAAAATTGAATCCACCCCCAATCGGTCATCCATGAAGTTATCATACAGTGCACACCCTTACTACAATTGTTCTCACACATACCTTGCATATTATGAAATCTTTGGTCGCAGAAACTTCCTTTGCATTTTCATTATGTCCGCGATTACTTTTGTAAAATTTCATTTTGCTGATGAAAGGAAAATAATCTTCTGCTAAAATGTTTCAAACTCACTGTACAACAATTTCGCTATGTAGTTTTAGTTTCTGTGACAACCGACTAGGCCTATGACTTATGGGATCTGCAATCCACTAGTGCAGTAAAAAATTGACAAGCACGCTTGTCTCTGGCATTAACACCTTTTTGTATCGTAAATTGCAGCTAGTTTTTCTTTTTTAGTTTGTGGTGATGACAAGATTACGGCGGTTATTGAGGCCAAAAGATTTTGCTAAGCCAATTAACACACAAACACAAAGCCAAAATCAAATAAGATTGACGCTGCCTCTGTTATAATCCTATTTAGTTTTGTAGTTTAATGATAAAACCAAACAGCTCTAAACAGAAAATCTGTTTTTTGTTCGGTAGCATAGTGTAATCACAAATCAACATCGCAAAGTCAATTCAGAGAAGATTTTTCAAAACGCAGCAGGCAAATTAAAATTTCAGAATCAAAAGAAAAACAAATTAATTATATAAAAGCATTTTTTTGGGTTAGCAGACTGAATAACGACGGAGAGAATCGAAAGTTTGGCCCCCGGCCCTCTATATCTTTTATAGATGTGTTATCTGTGTATTATAAAAAGTCAAATGTAATTCAAAATAGAACGAGCGTACAATTAATCAATTACCACCTGATAATTTTATTTGAATATCCTTAGTTTACGATAGAAAAGAAACGGGGTTTTGTACGTTGCTGTAGCAAGATTTACGATTAAGAAAAAATTGTGTTTACCTTGAAATTTGGTTTTTGACTATCAAATAACAGCAATTTCAGCTCTCTACTGTATTCATGCGGTTGCTTACGACATTTGTTTACGTGGTTGTACTAATGTACATTTATTAGATGAACGGTCTATTATTAGATGCTAAAATTTAGTATTTTTGGAGATTTTTTCTAAATATTGTTGGTCGAGCGGTATCGCGTTCGTTTCTGGAGTGGGAAATTTGAGGTGCCAATCTCGGGCCGGTCAAATCGGACGCAGAGTTGACCATGCGGCATATCGCCACCGCTGCGACATTTCTTCAAAAGGAGTTGTGTTGCCAGGGCGCAGTGAGGCGGAGACGGGCCCTGCAAACTCGCTACACGTTTCTGCGTAGTACAGAAAGTAAAATGAAAGATTTGATTCTGATTTTCTGAACACTGCAGCGACTGTGTTGTTTTGGAATTGAAAACATTTGAATTATTCAAGTTTGATGAAAATTTCGTAACAAGACTGTATAAAAATCAACTTCGAAAAATGAATTTAACATTTTCTGCGTTTTGCTCTAAAAAATAATATCACTATACTATAGTTCTGGCAACAGTTATGTAGTTTACTTATTTGAATACAACAAACAGTTTGGGCAATCCCGTGAATCATCACACACATTAGTCATCAAACACATTTAACAAAAAACATGCAGGAAAGTACTTGAATAAAATACGTAAAATATGGGGTTTATTTTTTGTATTTGATGTTTGAAAGGAGCACTTGTATAATACAGTTATCACAATTGTTACAGTTTTGTCATTGCACGACTAGTTTTCCGATGACAAGTATAAATTATTTTGACGCCATAATAAGCCTCGTCATAAAAAACCGGTAAAATTAATGCTTTTTTTTTACTCGTGATATGACGCAATAACCATCACCAACATGGCTCTAAGACACGTTTTGATCAATCGGATTTTTTTTTGCAAAACCCCACAAACGATGTAATTAAAGGTAGATGAAGCAAATAAAAATTAGACGAAAAATTATTTTTAACTATGTTTGATCATGCATTTTTCACCAACTTTTGAAGCTATTGGCTAATGAGGCTTTTTTTTTCAAGCTGCTGAAAAGATATTTTGCTTGCTGTTGGGACTACAGTTAAGACTTTTGTAGGCCCACCTTTCAGTCCTGGATGTTGGTTCCGGTATACCTACTTACTGCTGAGTCAAGCCAAAATACTGCTGAGTCATGCCAATATACTGCTGGGTTGTACCAAAATACACTATGTACCAAATTACGAAAGAATTGTGCCAATCAAAGAGTTTATACGTTAACGATGATGTGTTTGAAGAACACCGGTACCATTTTCGAGATGGTAGATAACTCGATCGAGAATCGACCCGGACCTCCTAGTTGTCAATGGGTTCTCCAGTTATCGACCATATTCGAGTAAAATTAAACTATGAACATCAAAAGATCAAATTTTTGTGATGATGATAAGCATACAAAAACCAGTCAAATAATACTAACAAAAAAAGAATAAAGGTGAATAGAATCCTTTTTTGTACGTTTCTTTTTACGCTTTTGCTTCTCCAGAAAAAAATGTCTGCTTTTTCATCCGTATTTTTATAAATCCCTATCCGCACTAAGTAAACTGTTTATATTGATAAAAATTTTGCGTATGGACGATGAAAACGCTATTTCAAAATAAGGCTGTACGGTTTGCACCTCTTCACAAATTTTTTTTCGGACAACCTTTGTCCATTGTGTGACAGTCTGGTTATAGCGGATATGGACATATAAAAATGCGGTCGCATAAGAACAGTCTTTTTCATGGGGAAGAAAAAACGTACAAAAACGGACAAAAGGGAATAAAAAACGGCTTAAACTTTTACATGGATTTTGAATTTATGTAGCTTTAAAGAAGTTTAGGTTGCAATGCCGCTAAGAATTACTTTTTTCTTGCAGTTTTTCTAGGGTACTCAACTACTGAATAATTTATCAGTCCGCCCTTCGATTCCATTTTCTATCCGCAAAAATGGAATTTCGCGTTTATTGCCATAGATGTGATTTGAAATCAATAGCTGCTAACGTTGCTATTCTCGAAGCCGCATTTAAAATGAATCATTGTATGCTGTTTTTCTGAAGGAAACAATGATGAATCAACAATGCTATCACAAGCGAAAATAATAAGTATGAACTTAAATAATATTTTGGAGTGATATTATTGCAAAGCAAATTATAGCAATAGCGTATTGGATTGGAAAGAAACTGGCGAGTGAGTCGAGCGGTAACGCGCTTGTCTCAAACGTGGAAGGTTGGTGTTTTAAATTTCGAAACGGTCAAATCGGACAAAGTTTTGCCAACGTCTCGCCACCTCTGCAGCATTTTCTCGAAACAAGCTGTGTTGCACTAAAAACTTGTTACACGCTTCAGACTTGTAAGTCGGACTGGCTTTTCGAGTCGGTTTCGGGTTCGGGCCGGGTTTGGGCCTACAGTTGACAATAATTTCGTTTGTAATTCGGGCCTGAGAGGTACTTTTTGTCTTAGGCGTACAAAGATATAATCAAAATAACCTGGCAACATTGCTAAATTTTTCAGACCTAACTTAATTTTCGGTCTTTTTTTTTAGCATGATTTGGGCTTCAAATTAGTTTTCGGGCTCGGGCCAGGTTCGGGCCTGAACTAGTTGGTCCGTTTACAACTCTGACACGCTTCAGCGTAATTCAAAAATTATAAAAAGATTATATATTTTTTGTGCTCTTTTTGCACTAGCCTATTGCTTTGAGAATTGGACTCTAGCACTGCAAGGCCGCTTAGCCCTAAATAGAAACAAGCGATTAGGGCTTTTTACAAGGACAAAATACGATAAGAGAAGCTTTGCCATTCCTGGAATGTCATAAGTACATTTTCAATACGACCTAATGCGTTTCAATGATAGTTAAAACAGCGGACTTTTAAACTGTTATTTATAAATTGATTGTTTGAAATAATCGTTGCATTGGAAACATTTCTTTGCATTGTTATATAAGACTTGTGCAAAAAATCTTTTTTTTGTAAACTGTTCGTAGATTGTGCTTCAATAATTATATCTATGATATTGATTGATCACGTGTTGAAATATATTTTTAACGATTACTGAGACAAAATCAACCGACTATTTCCTTTCGATGTGGTGCATGATTAACTCATGCATTGTTTGTTGCGTTGATCACTAGGCATAATTTGCATTCAAATCTTTTTCTCAGCGTCATTGTCGTTTTTTAATAACTCATAGCCAACTTTAATCGAATACCATTCATTAGGTCATGGGTGTACGCCAAGTACTCTGCGTATGTCTAATCACACGTACACAAAGCACCCTTCTTTTTGGGGGTTCTATTTTCAAGTCTTTTGTCAGGCTGAGCCACCACAACGGGTAGACTGCACTTTGACCCAAACAGGAAATTTTGTAGAATAGCTTTTCATTAGCCTATAGCGTGCGTTAACTTACAACTTTCCATTAAATACCATAAAACATGCCACTGACAAAGTCATATATCACAAATTAGCAACATTACACTGAGAAAGTTTTAAAAATTTTTATCTAGTCAGTTGTAACTTGTTGTGGGCGTTCTGCTTGGCCAATTTTTTATAATGCCGCAATTGCAAGGGCCCGCTTTTGCCAGTGATTTGCAAAAATTAAACTTAAGATGTCTTTTCTTCTACTATAGTTTGGTGTATACTACGTTAAGTGGTTCAATTCAGTTTACGGGATGATGCCGTACTCGATCTTCCAATCGGAATGCTTTCAAACTCCCGGCAGGCTAGCTGCCAATGTCCAATAATCAATGCGGCGGAGAAGACGAGAATTAAAAGTGGTAAGAAGAAAAAGAGGAAACGTATTGCATTACCCTTAAATACCATTTTCTTTAATATCTTTAGACATCTGAGGCCCTTCATCTAACTAATGCATTTTACTTGGGCAGTTTTTTTGGGTCTGTACTTTAAAAAAAGTTGATGATTGTTTTTTTTTTTTCTTCTTCTCTGATTGATAGAGTATTACGCTGGATTCAACCAGTTAACGTACTTTACAAGTTATGATAAAATTTAGTTTTTTTGGGATTTTTTTTCTTTGAAACTTGAGCGTCAAAGTTCAGATAATTCTATGTTGTCTGTGATTGATCAATATTTTTACAATTTTTTCTGACTTTCTTCATTACTGCATTTTTGACTATAACTCAAAAATTCGCAATTTTCCTTCGTTGTCTTACCACGGGACATGAAAAATAATCGATTTTAGAATAAGATTTTGAAAACTGATTTGGTAGTAAAGGTTAGAATTTTGCTGAAATGAAATGCAAAAATTCAAATTCCCCCAATTTAAATTTTAGCTAAAGAAAGCAAATAACAAAAATTGGCGGAATATGGAAGTTTCTGGCAGGAAATAATAGGTTTCGAAATTTACAATCACAAAAATTTAAATATAAAGCTAAACACTGAGCATGCCTACATTGCTGCAGATTTGGAATAAAATATTCCAGACAAAAAAAGAACTTACTAAACAATCTGCAAATTCGCTACAATAATTTGAATTTTTTCATTATATTATGTGATCTGAAGAAACGTCCTTTCTCTGTATTTATGTTCAGCTAAAATATTGATTATGTGATTGCCAATCAGAGCTGCAAACGGCCGGCTAGCTCAGGCTCGTACACGGCCGAAACAAGGCCAAAGTTTTACGCCAAACCCGGTCCAAACCTGCAAAATGATTTGAAACCCAATTCACGACCGAAAAAGCTTGAAAATTAAGTTAAGTCTAAGAAACATATCCGAAAACGTCTTGTTTCTTTTCTTTTTAACTTTATTCTTGTTTATATAATCTCATTCTGTTGAAACACTACTGATTGAGTATTATTGATAGATTGTGATGCAATAATAATGATAACTTTTCTACTACTAATCGCATTAATAATTAAGTGAAGTTTTTCGTTCATTGAAGCAAAGTTGTTGACATCATATTTTTATAGCAACTTAAAACACGAGGCACGTGTCAGGCCCAAAATAAACCTGAAATAAAAACTCTATCCAGCTTGCAACTCTGTTACCGACAGATTCTGCAAATGGCATAAGGGCAAAGAATCGGGTTCAAACTCACAAAAAAAAAGGTTCGTTTCTCTGCCGTTGCAAATTCCGGATGTGCATGTAATTACCTTCTTTAAAAATTCGTCTTGAGTTGATTCTGAATTTATATTTGTGTTGTCATGTTTAACAAGCAAAAAAAATATAGGCACAGAAAGAGTTTAGACGATGTTTTTGAAAGTTACCGATACTTAAATCAGCAAAATGATTATATACCTGTGTGGATTAAATGCTAAAGCTAGAGAAAGAATCAACTTACAGTAGATTGTGTAATATGGCTTTCTTTTATATTTCAAAGTATTCAATATCGAATTAACAAAGGTAAGGGAGGAAATTCCTTTTAGATGCCAGCATTATTATTCAGCTTATTTTCATACATAAAAAAGTATTTGACAAGTTTGAGGTAAACCAATCAATAAATTTAAACTGGACAATATAAGTTTGCAGTAGCATGCCTAAGACAGCTGTTTTGTCTAATCTCAAAGCTCTCCAGTTAGGCTAGCAAGTTTGAAATGAATTAAAATGAGCACAGTAATTGTAATTAATTATAGTGCAATTGAACGGGTCTGGCGGCAAACTTTCCATACTACTTGCCTAGTTTCAAGTACTTCGCCTATCTTTGAAATTCAGATGAAGAATACGTGAAAAAACTACTACGCTATTGGAATTGAAATGGCTGAAAAAAATCAATTCAAAATCCACTGTTTTCTACTTCAAAAAAATTTTGGGGTTCATCACGATTATTGGCAAAAAAATGCAAAAGCTGCTATTAATTTTATGCCAACATTTCAACAAGTCTCATAGCACGAGCATTGTTGGTGTGATACTAACAAACTAAATATCTATGTGACATGACAAAACCAATATGCAATTAGAAGGCTTTTCGCTATTATTAATATAAGCCTCTATTGTGAGAGCCAATAAAATAAATAGTGATGAGCTTGACCATATTCTCAAATCTTCATTATCCAAGCTGAATTACGCCAAAGCCTACAACGAGTTGATTGGTACATGTTTGCGTCATTGCGCTTGCGAAACACAGGTGTAAGCCGTTGGAAACATTGTGTCCGATTTAACCAGTCCAAGATTTAGACCTAAGTTCTCCTGCTCCAGGGACAAACAAGTTACTTTTCGACCAACTTGGCCGATACCCACTTCATTCTAAACTCATGAATTAGCCTTTAAGCAAGACTTGGGACTATATTTTTTAACATAATTTGTTTTATGCGAATTAGAAACTCTAACAGTTTTCCGCTTAAATGTAGCCCTACTTCAAAATTTTCATTTTTTTTCTTGATTTTTTGGTGGTAGAAAATGTTACCGCTTCAAAATCCTCAAGCAGAAGCATGCTTTATAAATGGAATATATGATATGCTTTTGGATAAGAAGTTTAACAATTGATGCACTGTGGTCACTGAAGTTATTAATGTTGTAATCAATTTTAGTAAACCAAAATCTTGAAAAAAACTATTTAAGAAAAGCATTTTATATGCCAGAATGTTTATTAACTTAACGAAGGCTTGAATGTGAAATCCCCAAAACATTCTCCAAAAAAGCTTGCATAATATCAAATATGAAGGATCAGCTATAGTGGTTATGAGTATTATTCTTTTTTCTTCGTATCATCAGTACGATTTTTCTCAAAATGCGTATAATAAGGCTTCTTTTCAAATAATCACGTCACGCTATTTTAAGGTTTCTTAGTCACATGTATAAGAGCGCTTTGCTCTATTTTACTTTTATTACGCTTGCAAAGAGTTAAATTAGCACATAGAATGAAATAAGCTTCAGCAAAAAATTAGCACACGTGAAAAAAAATTAGCTGCGCGTAAAACTATTAAGAGTAAAGAAAAAAAAGCAGATTGCTATAATTTATAAAGTATTCAATTGCCATTTACCTCGTAGAGTTTCAAATTAGTGTTAGCTAATCTAATTGCGCGGTGTTTGTTTTCTCTGTCGTACTATTACTAGCAATTCAATGCTAAAAGTATAGTAGTTCAATAGGGAAGGTAACGAAAGAAAGATTTGATAAAATCATTGGTAAAGAATTAGAATTCAAATCTTACGCTTTCGAGAACCTTTACAAATAGGAAATGCTGTGAAATGAATGCGGAAGCTTAACTAAACCGCGTGATCCGGTTTGGTTATGCTCTTTCGCATTCGAATACGTAGATAGCCATAAACAATGCAATTTGTGATCTCATCAACCAAGAAGAAAAGCTATAACCTACATTGCTTTGTATATGTTTATAGTTGTCACGTAGACGGATATTGCCTTCGCAATTTAGATTGTTTATTTAATTCGTATCAAAATTTTATAAATATGGTCGAACTTAAACTTTAATCATAAAGATATTTTGTTTGCAGCTTTAGTACTTCGGTATTTTTTTTTATAAAAAGTGATTTAAATTATTGTGTAGCAAAAATATACATAACTGGTTGATATTTGAAATCAAAATGAAGCGGTTCTTGTTTCCGATTGGTCGAAAAAGCAACAGTATGCGCTTAAACAACCAATCAAAAAAGAGAAACTCCATTAGCCTTCCTTCGCTTGCCGCCAAAGAATCATATCCCCATGACAAAGAAAATACAAAACCCAGAAAAAGGTCAAGCCTGAGGAGACTGAGCATGAAGAGGTTGAGGAGGACAAAAAGCGCGCAAAAAACTTCAGAAGCTAAAAAGAAGATAGAAAAAGAAGAAATCAGTTTGCCTCAAAGAGTAGACTCTATAAAAAGTAAGTGATGATATTTCTGAAAAACAATTTGTTCAGATTTCTTGACTGGAAAGAGATCTGAGGTTTTCGAATCCATCTTTCTCCTGTCCACATAGGGTGAGACTTCAAAGTAATGTTTTAGTGCTGGACTTTACGCAATGAAGCAACTATTTTGTCGTTGGTTTGACCTGACCAGGAATCGAACACAGTTCTTCTGATTTTGTAACAGACTTTCTATCCACTTACAGAGAAATACAAAAAGTTTGGCGATATACTGTGATAAATGCAAGTTGGACGTTAAACCCGTCCAGAATAAGAACCCTTAATTCTTTTCACTGCTAGCATTTTGGCTGCAAAAAGGTCACTTATAGCTTGGATTAATTGCCTTGCATTCTGACTGGGCATTTAATTTTCAAAAAACGTTACTTGGAAAAATAAAGCCAAAATGATCGCATTACTTTGCATTTCTTCTGCTGGAGATATTTTTGCAAAAGAGCAAATTTTACCTGCTCAGCAGTAACGAGTTAATTTTCTGTCTCAGCTTGACCTTGGAATGCAAGCTTTTCTCCTACTTTGAGTACGCCATACATCATTTTACTGAATGTGCATCAATATCAAAGTTTGTAATTGATTTGCATCAATATTAGTTCTCCTGTCGCGCAATATCGATTTATGACATTGATTGTCGAACTGTCATACAAGTATAAATACTCTTGTCAGTCTTAGTTACGAGTAAATAAACTGGCTTTGGTCGTATAAAAAACTATTGCGTAGATTGACAAGTTTGGTTTGTTCAATTTAAGCTCAATAAACAATTTTTATGGCCTTTTAAAGTGACACATGCCCAGCAATTGGCTTGATTAGTCTCTAGAGTGAAAGTAAAGTGACTTAAGCTGTAGATAAAGTTTTAGCGTGCAATATTTTCGTTCTTGCCTATAGTCAGATACATATTGCTTTGAAGTTTTGAGCTAACAACAAAAGAGACAACCATCACAATAAGACTTTAAATATAACAATATAAAGTGCTTAAAATCTCCTTTTTGAAGCGTGCTATGCTTAAACGATTGAGCCACTTTTATTTTGATCCCCAAATAGCTTAAGTTCAAAATTTTGTTTCATGCTTCAAGCTTCAGCGACTTCAAACTTGATACTGTGTACACAAGGACAGTGACAAAACTGCAAATTTATCATGTAGCAGGGTAAACAGACAACTTTATCTAGTGGAAAAATAAGCACTGTTGATGATAAGAGAAGAAAAATGTCAAGTGAAAAATTACTTGTTGTATTTGCGAGCTTATTTTTTAGTTTTAAACTCTGCTAAATAATTCTCTTTATTAGATCTGGATAAATTGTAGAAGAGATATACTAGAAATTCACAGCTTCATTAGTTAAAGCAGAAAGCGAAATAAAGGCCTAAGATGAGTGTTTGTACTTACTGCAACCATAAGTTTATCAGCCGAATTGTTGACTGCACTGAACAGCAATAGAGTACTGTAAGAGCACAAGAATTTTGATGACTGGTACAAAAGAACAAAAGTCTTAGATGTTTTAAACAAAAGCAGCGTAAAATTACTATATTCATCGAAGCAAATATATTGTTATACTCGCTAAATTACGCCAAAGCGTGTAACGAGTTTGCGGGTCTTATCTTCGCGTTATTGCACCCGGGCAACACGGCTCCTTTTGAAGAAATGTCGAAGCGGTAGCGAGACGTTGGCAACACTGTTTCGATTTGACTGGCTCAACACTCAAACCTCAGATCTCCCTGTACATAGACAAAGCGTTGCCGCTGAACCAAATGGCCGGTAATGGTATTAATAAAAAGTTAAAAATATTGTTTAGCAGCGAAAAGTGCTCTGATAATTTTATTTGAATTTGTAAGTAAGGTTTAAAATAGGGCGAAATTAAAGGATATGGCTCACAGTAATGGCTATGTGTCCTCAACAAATGAGCATTCCACGCAAGAATTGTCAAAGGAATCCAATAAAAAAAGATTCCGATCTAGATCCTTCTTGAAATCCTGGACGTCTAAAAACAAGTTTGTCGGATTTCCAACCCAGTCGCGTCTCAAACCTGATCCATCTGCTTGTGCAACAAAAAAATTGGAAAATGAAGACGACAGAGTACTTCGGACGCAGACACTCCGTCGCGAACGTCCCAATAAAAATACAGAAGAACGTCTCCGGAAGACTTTATTCAGAAGAAGTTTGGAGGCTAAATTGGAATTGGAAAACCATTCAACAATTGCGCCTCCATTGCGAAGAGCTGTATCAGAAATGCCGAAGCTGACTGAGAACATGCGATCTCTGTCAAACAGCGCTATTTTGGACGCTGTAAACGAGGAAGACAAACCAAAAAAGTTTGTTCTTTGCTTAAGTCCGAAGCCTAGTCGTCCTCCAAATATCTTACTCCGCTCTTGTTCTCTTAACAATGTTTCTACGACAGGTAAATTATGTTCAAAAGTTGAAAAGGACAATATCATAAATTTATATCACTAAGATTTGTAAGTTGGGCTGGGCTTTTCGGATTCAGAACAGATTCAGGTTTGGGATAGTTAAAGTTTGGGTTTAATTCGGCCTGATACGCGCTTTTTGTTTGAGGTGACATATAAAAACATATTAATGAAATGCCTAAATCAAGACTTAGATTAAACATCATGCAATTGTTATTATTGCATTACAATTTATCAATCGGAAATTTTATTTAGTCACAGCAGAATGAAGTTGTTTAAAAAAAAGCAGCAATCAACTTTATACGTTGTTTAGAACCAGCCTAACTTTCGGACTTTTTTGGGCCCATTTGGGCTTCAGATCATTTTTCGCGTTCTATCCGAGTTTGAGCTTATATTTTCGGATTCGAGCTTGAACTAGTCGGCCCGCTTGCAACTGTGATGCTTCTGCATATCATTAGACATTGTGCAAAGTACAGCAAATAACAGTTCAAGACAACTGCGCCCTCACCACCAACAGCCTACGTCAGCAATTTTCAATGTTCAAAATGTGGACATTTGCGGGTGAAAAATCTTCCTCCTCCTACATGAAACACTAATTTCAATTTTTTAACAACAGTTATGTAGTAGACCTGCTTTTAAATTTTCTTTTGTTTTGTAGGCACATCCAAAGAAAGCGGATATGGATCTCTATCGAGAAAAACTCCTCTTTTACAAGTAACTGAAACTAAAAAGGATACTCACGCGAGTGATCATTCTTCGAGAGTAAGTAAGACCGAAACTACTACAACAGTTAGGTTTAAAGCAGTAAGTTCCAAAAGCCGTTTTGATAAAGAAAAAAAAAAAATTAAACAATAAATTTAAGTCAAAAGTTTTATTTGGCTCAGATCACGCTATTCTCTGTTGTGTTATTGAATGAAATGAAATTCTAAAAAATTAATACGTTTAGTAAAACGATTTTTGAATTTCGAAGTAATATTATGGTACCACCAAAGTTTTATATAGAAATTGCGTAACTGTAATTATAATCGTTCAAAATCAATCTGAAATGCTCATGTACTACATTTTGTAACTAATTTTACGGAACGTAAGTTATTTTTCTAATTAGTAGAAAAAACAATTTTACAATTTTATTGAAATATACTTGGCAAATATACGATAAAACGTTGTCAATACTATGTGTTTAATAAATCAAACATTTAATCAACTAAAAACTCAAAATCGAACAAAAATTTAAGTCAAAAGTTTTACTTGGATCAGATTACGCTATTCTTTGTAATGTTATTAAATGAAATTCTAAAAATTGATACGTTAAACTAAATAAATCTTAATTTTCGAAGGAATATTATGGTGCCACCAGAGTTTTGTGTAGAGATTGTGTAACTGTAATTATAATTGTTCAAAATCAATTCGAAATGCCCAGTATTTTGTAATAAATTTTAAGTAATACAATTTCTTTTTTGATCTGTCGGAAAAATAGTGATTGAAATATTGTCGAAATATTTTTGACAAATATACAAATCCCTCAACCACTAAGAAAATTTTGCATTTTTTTGAAAAATCAGAACTTTTAGCAGCATTTAGACAACAATAATTGTACGATAAAAGCTTGTGAAAATGAGTTGAGGTTTGTGCAATTTAAATGACGCCTAAACAGTTTGTAGATTTTGATACACATTCACGATTTTGGCCATGTCAAGACTAAATGCTTTAATTAAACATTTCTTTGCCTCATTTCAATTGCGTTACCCTGTAACTGTAAAAATGGTATAGATAATAAAAATAGAATGCTAACCTTCCATTAGATTTATTGAGCTTTTAATTAATTGACCAACTGATGCTACTGTAATTGTAATTATAATTTCGTCTTTATTCACCTATTTGCCTTGACCAGGAGACAGTGAAGGAACTTTTCGGTCTTCGATTCAAGCTGCTACCTACCCACCTGTTTACCACACACGGTGGCAGCTTCACACTGTTTTATGGCTGAATGTCAAAGCATGGAAGCTGTGAATAACAATTTTATAGTCTTTGGTTTGGCGTGACTGAGAATTAAGCTCGAGGCTGCTGTTTCCGTAGCAGATCTTCTATCCTCTCGACCACTGATCGTTAAACTTGATGTGCAATTTATTATTTTTCTGTTCTATTGTCTCTAGTGACTATCACGCTTTGTGGAGTGATATTTGATGTATTTAATAAACCAAAATTTGCACAGCTGGTTTAATGTTTCTGCTACAGTATTACTTACATGTTTTTAACCAATTCTAGCTGGTTTAATCGAAGCGTTTGTATATTTTTTATTAGGGAAAGCTTAGTATCGCTAATGGCCCTGATAAAGCCATCTACAGTGGAATGGCAAAACGTTGATGATAGTTAAAAGTTATCTTTGTTAATATTTTTAGCTCAGCAATGGGGATTTTCCTTCTGAAGATGGACTTTTTGTTGAGGCTTTATGGGATCACGTGACAATGGAGCACGATGAATTGGGGTTTAAAGTTGGTGACGTCATTCGGGTCCTGGACATGCGAAATGCGGATTGGTGGTGGGGAGAACTTGATTCCGCACAAGGATGGTTTCCCGCCACGTTTGTACGGGTGAGAAAAATCTTGTTGATTAGGCTGTCAAGTACTGGCTCTGCTGGTATAACGTATGATAAAGCATAGAAAACACTTGCGAAATTTTGATTCAAAATTGGAAAATGCATCAATTTGTATTAACTATCGAATAAAATTTTGATTTATTTGTGTTCAATCAATTTCAAAGAATTATAAACTGATATAGCCAACAGCTTTTTATTTTAGTTTATCGCTAATTTTATTTTCATGGTGCAAATTTTGAAAATCGCAGTTATAAATATCGGATTTGTCTTTCGAATAGCATTTTTCAAAATGAAATTATGTCTAAAATTTTAATCCGCTGTTTTTAAAAGCTATGACTGGTAGTGTTGAGCAAAGATAGTCGAACTCCTCATTTGCAAACAAGGCAATCCTTTTAAAGATACTATAAAATAAAGTCATGTATAGCATAGCTTAAGTCTATGTCACAATACGTCTTTCCTTTGGCTGGAGCGGAAAGGCAAAATTTGTCAGTCGCCACACAACAAAGTCTAGAAATTTGACTTATAACTCTATACAGAAGGGATTACAGTTTCGATAAAGTTGGTCTTGAAACGGTCTTATACATCACCGTCAAAACTTATACTTAGTTCCTAGCGTTTGAATTTTGTGATATAAATAGAAAAAGAGCGAACTTTAAAAAGCGGAAATATTCCCATTCCTTTTACGCAAATCTAAAACTAATGATATGTTCTAAACTTTGGAAAAGCATTTTTTTTCCTGGAATAATAATTATTGATCAAACAGTATAATTATTTAAAAGGCTATAGTGCATAATTTGAAATTTTTTCTGAAACAAAAAATAGGCAAATTATGTTCTCATTTCTGACAAGCAACTATTACTAATACACGTACAAACGCTCCCAGACTAAATTAAGATTTGGGGTGTGGTATTAAACTCATGTGGTTACACTAAAAATAAAATAGACGCCATTATTGGAAGTAAAAAATAGTTTAAAGTTTACTTTAAATTTAAAGTGTTTTTGGTGGTACGTGTTTTCCTATTTAACTGTACTATAGTAAAATTACGTGGCAGTAATTCCACAGTCGAAAATCATGATAACGATTGGTCTCGTACATATCATACGGACAGTAATAGGTAGTGTCTACTACCAAAAAGGTAGACGCCTGTTCGATTCCCTGTCAAGCCAAACCGAGTACTTGGTGTTCACAGATTTCCTGCTAGGCGTTTTTAGCGTTAAAAAAACAAAACCTTCACTGATGACTCAAAGACCGAAAGGTAGCCGTGTCATCTTTTAAAAACGGCAACTTGGTAAATAAAAATGCATTACAATTGCTAAAGTTGCTTTAATTGTTATTATACTTTAGTAACCCAAGGACTGAGAAATACAAACACACGTCAGTAGTCCCATTCAAAAGTAATAAGAATAGCTAGTAAAATTGTACTCTCTAAAAGAATAAAGCCCAAAGTAGTTTAGGAACTCCCAAAATCCACGCAACGAATTCAAGTGGATATTTAATCTTAAGTGCGCTAATAGTATAGTAGACATTTAAACTTTATTGATTATAATAACACACGTGTAATATTATAAGTTGCTATTTGATACGCACATTATGCTGAAAGTACATTGCAAAATAATACGCACATTTTCGTTACTAGACTGAAAAATACTGTTTGATTTTTGAATGCTATCCAGTACGCGATTAGAATCCGATATATGTTGAAGGATACTTGCTTTCGTCTTTGTAAGTTTGTTCATGAAATGTGAAAACTTTACGTATATTTGCGACGTTTTGTGGTCTTTTCGTTGACGGTCCCTTAAAAGATTTATCACGTTTGATTGGTTGCTTAGATTAAATTGCTTACTACTTTTATTGGCATTATTGGTAGTATTGGTATTGTTTATCGCCTTAGTATTTCTATGAGTTGGCACTTTTTCTTACAAAACACGCTATTTTATGTCATAAAGCCGGATATGACGTAAGAGGTGACAAATAAGACTTTTCTGCAAGTTTGATTTTGCTACAGCGATTTCACTCTTTGTGGTTTAGATTCTTGTAAATCAACATCAACAAGCTGACGGAAGCGATGACAACATAAACAAAGAAACAGAAGACCATGAGTACAGCCGCGTGACCAACTTTGATGACGTCACACCGACTCCGTCCAAAGACGATAAAAACAAAAGCGATTCAGAAGCGCAGTCAAAAGCAAAGTCTCCACAGCCAGCAATAGTCATCAACCCTGTTCCAACGGCGGACCGCAGACCTTCAATGACACGTGATCAAATGAGAAAAAACGTCATCAATGAAATCATCAATTCTGAAAAAGTTTTCTTGGGTCACTTAAAAGACGTGATCGAGGTATAAAGATGCATCACTAATTTAAAAATTATTTTAAGCCACAGTACCGCGGAGTGTCCCCTTCCACAGAACATGCCTAAGTCATTAATAGAAGCATGTTTAAAGAATCATGCTCAAAATTTTCATAGAGATTTTTAAAATGACTACATCTTGATGCAATTCAAGGCAGTAACACATCATACCAAGCTCTTTGATTTTATCGAGTTCATCTTAGATATGAATATCATAGTAAAATGTTTAGCTCCAATTTCAACAGAGCAATACTATACTGTATTTCACTTCAATGCATTTGCAACACCAACGAACAAAGTAAGCTAGATTAAAAATGTTTAGTATTGCTGTTCAAATAGCATTATTTATCAAAGGTATCGTTTCGCTTTTCTAATCATTTGTTCTTATCAGGGATATTTAAATCGATGTCGACAAAGAACGGACATGTTTTCCGATAAAGAAGTGTCAATGATTTTTGGAAATATTGAAGAAATTTATGAATTTCAAAAGAAATTGTTTTCTGAGCTGGAAATGGCTCATAATCGGTCTGCAATACATTTAACACAAGTCGGAAAAATATTTTTGAAAAATGTAAGTAGTTTAGTCAATGATTTTGCGTTAACTACGTTGCCAATTTTATGAATTAATTAGGTCGCCAAAAAATGAATAAATCTAAAAAAAGTGTAGAGTAGGAATTTATAATGGTATTATAGTGGTATCTGCACAGTTAAGTCAAATTGATGTACAAAATATTAAATCAAATTTTCTGGACTAAATTTGATCATGAGATTAAAGATTAAAGGTCATCTACTACTTCTTTAATTTTTGTATAGCTTTACAATTATATCAAATAATCATCTTTTAATAATGAATTTACTGCCATGTTAATGAAAATTGCTTTTACTTGAAATATTTGGAATTCTTTTATTTAGTAAAAACAGTGATTACTGAAATTGCATCAATTCTAAAATGATAGCTAGATTATCTAGTTAATATAACTTCATTGGCAAATAAATGTAATTTTATTCCGCAAAATTGATTGATAAAAACTGAATTCTTTGTAATATCGAGAAAACTTGGCATAAAAATTTTTTTGTTTCTGTGGCATGGTTTTCAATTTACTACAATGTTATTAATGACAACCACTATATGCGAACTTGCAAATTACAAAATATAATTATATTTAGCAAAAAACATTTGGAATACAAATTATTATAAACGGGCCAGCTGGTTGAGCGGTAACGGGTTTTTCTTTGGAGCTGGAGGTCTGAGGTTGAAATCTCGGGCCGATCCAATCCTATGCAGTGTTGCCAACGGATCGCCACCGCTGCAACATTTCTTCGAAAGGAGCTTTGTTGCCTGGGCGCAACAACTCGGAGCTGGGCCCCGCCAACTCGTTACACGCTTAGGCGTAATATGGAAAAATTAATTATAATGAAAAACTTAATTTGATATACTACTGTAAATTAATCAAAATTGTATTTTTTATTCAGAAATCCGGTTTTACAATATATTCAGAATATTGCAATAACCATCCTCAATCACTAGCTCTTCTATCCAAGCTTTTGGGGGACAAAAAATACGCTCGCTTTTTCGAAGCCTGCAGGCTTCTACAGAAAATGATTGATATTTCCCTTGATGGTTTTCTGTTAACTCCAGTTCAAAAAATATGTAAATATCCTCTCCAGGTAATAAATTGTTAGTTGTTATTGTTTTTCACTTTACCATAGATCACTTTGTCTCAAATATGAAATAAAATCGTAACTCTGACATTAGTAGTTTTAACAAAGCATTGATTGAATTGGTATGGCATGACCGTAAATTGATTTATTTAACCATCAGAAAAGTTTTTAAGTTGAAATAATGAAATCGGATTTTTCTATGAAGAGCTTAAAATTCGTATATTTTTTAATTTTTATTTCATGATTTTAAAGATTATGTGAAACAGAAGTTTTAGATTTAAGTTTTGTTTTTTCACTATATAGGCTTGTATTTGAGATAAATGTTATGTTTTGATAAACCAAGTTTATTTGAGGTAAATATTATGGTTTTTGCACAAAAACACAATTCATCTAAGCTTTCTTGGGCGTGAATAATCACTAGATACGGTAATGCAAACTTTAAAAAACACCAATGAACACTATAATTCTTCAAAAATAAAAAGTCATTAAACTGATTTGTTTCACCGCGATTTATAAACATTTCAGTTAGCTGAACTGCTGAAGTACACCCACCCTGATCATCCCGATTACAAGGATGTGAAGTCCGCCCTTAATGCGATGCGTAAAGTGGCAAGGATGGTAAACGAGAGAAAGAGAAGAATGGAAAATGTTAAAAAAATATCTCAATGGCAGGCAGCTGTCTTGAACTGGCAGGTATGGCGTAGTTTAATTGTTCATAATGATGACGTCATAACAAGATTGTAAAAACATACGTCATAACAGGATTGTACTGCATTCTGGAAACATATATGAATAAAATAACCACTATTTTGAAATAAGAACAGTTTACGAAATATTTTCAAAACTAACAGTTTTCCACAAAAATCAATATAAACAAAAATTATAGATCGTTTTTGATTTTGAAGTTTTTGATACTTGACACGGTTGACCAAATGACCTTATAAATGCCTTCGATTTCAAAACATTACCTTTTTATGTGACTTGACAACGTCAATTCTACAGGTTGCGTGGTTAAGATGATGTTTAAACGACGTCAATTGATTGTCTGATGTGTGTGGGATAGCGGTTAGTACAGTTTCAGGATATGCAAATAACAAATGTTTGCCCCTTCAATTTTGCGAAGTATCAATAAAACATAAACCTCTATTAACTCAAACCAGACTTCGTTCTCAGTGCGCCAAAGGTGCAGGATTGAATTACAGTTTATAATTTAATAATTTTTCAGCTTTTTAGGTAACTCCATGTAAATTTTGATGAAAAAAATGCAATTTTATGTAAATAATTTGCATCACCAAAAACCTGTTTATGCAATTTTGTGTACTTTAATGCACCTAACAAATTCAAGAATAGGAAGCTCCCCCCCCCACAAAAAATACATCCCTTATACATTTACGACACTGAATTCTAATAAAAACGCAGTGTCGTAAATGTTTATGGGATACGTGTATATCTAAAGCACAAGAAAAAACATATTAGTGTAAAAATATTGAAAAATTAAATGAAACTAAAGCACACTAGACAATATTCGCAACTGTATATTTTGTTAGGGAGAAAATGTGCTGAAAGCAAGCAAAGAGGTAATTCATTCGGGTGAAATCTACGTTGTGTCACCAACAAAACATAAAACCAAATCAAGGGTTGCTTTCCTGTTTGACCATCAACTTATCATATGTAAAAAGGTAAGCGCTTAAGTACAACAATTAGAAAACATTTTTTGCTTTATTTGCTTTTTGATATTATTTTAACCGCTAGATGGTGTAGAGTGTTGTCAAAATCAAAGCATGTTTAAAAATTTGAAACTTGCACTTGCAGATGGCACAGCGGTTGGGAATCGGACACAAACTCGTAAGGATAACGGTTCGATTCCCTGCCGTAGCAAATTGTGCAAGTGCGTATAAATACCTGTGCTTGAAAATTGTCTTGTGTTGCTCATCAATTTATGTTCGTCCTGTTTTGAACAAAAGTTAAAACTTTGTAATTTAAAACCGCACATACTCTTGTATTTGATTGCGGTAAATTGAGTTAAAAAATTCTGAGTAAATAATAGCAAGACATTAGAATAATTTGAATTCTCATTTTCAAAGCTTATTTCAAATAAACCTTTAAAAAAGTTTATTTCAATGGAGTTTTTTTTATACTGTTTTGTAATTAATGATGTATTGTGAAGTATCTCTGATCAATTAATTTTCTCTTTCGCTGAGATTTTGAAATTAATCAAATTATTTTTATTACTGTTTTACTTTGCGTTTTTTGTTTTTTTTTTTGTTGCTTCAAAATTTACTTCACAAAAAAAATCAAATTAAGTTGTTTTATTATTGCATTTTGATGAAAATTACAGCTGTATTATGAAAACAAAACAGGATATATTTTACTATACTGTATCTGCTAGTATTTTTCAAAAAACTTGTGAAGAATTAAAATAAAAAAACAATATTTACGTCACTGAAATTTCCAAAAAAGCCATTAACTGAGTGTTAAAGTGATAAGTTAGAAATCGTGATGATATGACTTAGATCAAAGTTCAGAAGGCAATTTATGTAACAAAAAGGAGCGCCTTTACATCCAGTTTGTTCATGTGACAGTTTTTTATGGCATTTAATATTTAACAGAGAATTATACCGTACTCGAAAAGCTGGTGATAATAAATTTCTGACAAGATTGGTATAATCATGCGTTTGTTACTGATTAATGCAGTACAGCTTGTTTATGAGGATATAACTTACAAACTTCCTCAAAGTAGCAGGTGGTTAATGAATTATGCATTTTCTAACAACCACAGATATTAAATTGCTTTGCCCGCTACACTAGCATCAAATTCAGATTGTCGCAAATTGATATCAGTTGAAAAACAATCTTTTAGCTGAAAAACAGATGATTGATCGGTTTTTGATAAATATTTTCGAGTTTAAAACTGAACTTTTATCGTTTGACTTCGCGATTTACTTTATTTTTATGCAGTTACTTATTCAATGTTTCATGTTTGCTGCTCTGTAGCCTAAAAGCTACCTGCTCGGAAGTCAAGGCAAGAGCCACCAGAACGGCGACCACTCAAAACAAGCAAAGCAAAAAAAATTGTTTTTCTACGGGATTAAAATTGAAATGCACAATTGAAATACACAAGTCTTTCCAAGGAATTACAATTGAAATACACAAGTTTTTTGCATTGCTTGTTTTAAGTAGTCGCCGTTCTAATGGCCCTACCCGAGGTTTCTTCGCTGCTAGCCTTTAGGCCAAAAAGCACGCAAACGACTAAATATTTAAATCTGGCCCAGAAACGTCAAAACATCAAAAGTAAATTCTTGATAACAACCCTAATGTTAAAAGTTATTTCCTGTTTTCACCAGGATTTACTTCGAAGGGATTTATTGTACTACAAAACGAGATACAATATTGATACACACAAAATTAACCTAGTTGAAAATTATTCACCCCGTTCGCCAAGATCTTCTGCCCACATCCACAGCGACAGCTCCTCGAATGGAGGTGGAATGCGAGAAGGCTGGGAAGTTATTGGCAATGACAATGAACACAACGTTATCATGCTGTGCAAGACTGACGAAGATTATCAAAAATGGACGAAAGCTTTTCCGCTTGAAAGAGAAATGTAGGCAATGATATGTATTTGATTCTAACTAGAATTTAAAACTGTAACTTGTAATAACATAGCATGAACACTAGAACAGTATCATTGAAGTTACCTGGTACAGTAATTGCAAATTAATGTACTTCCATCTCTGTTTATCAACTTGTCTTGGCCTGGAGACAGCGAAGAGACCTTTTGATCTTCGAGTCAAGCTGCCATTTGTCTACCATTGTAATTACATCTCTGTTCACCGAGTTGCCTTGGCCAGTAGATAGCGAAAAGACCTTTCGGTCTTCGAGTCAAGCTGTCACCTGCCCAACCCTCTACCACATATGGTAGAAGCTACACACTAACCCTTTTTATTCTTCACACTGTTCCCCTAAAAATTCTTCGCAATTTGTGGATCTGTTCCTAAAAACTGGATTTTTATGTCGCCTTCAATCAGTTTTTATCAGTTAACTGACTAACTACATGAAAAAGTTTAACTTATTCAATTTGGCTGTACTACTTTATTTCTTCGCAATTGCTAATTCTGTTGTTACTTAAAGTTATTTCGTTAATTATTTGTGTTGATGAAGCAATGAAATAGAATTTTATTTTTTCCCAAAATATGCCTCGACAAAAAACATTGGTCAGAATGAATGATCGTTTTCTGCAACACCTCCAATTTACAAAGTTGTTATAGATTATAGCTTTATTTAAGGTGCTCTTTTTTAAGTGTTCATTATACGCTATGGAAATTTGGAAAGTTTTTGAGCTGTTCTGGTATAGTTTGTTCCATTTTTGACAATTAATCTGCCAATGCCACACAACACTAACCAAGCTTTACCGTGCTCTTTTCTTTGCAGCGCTTTAGCCCAGTCTGACGATGAAGGTCCCCCGAGAGAAGAAATTCTCCGAAACTTATTGCAAACGACCTTGGCTATTCCTGGAAAACCAAAAGGTACCAAATTTAACAACACAAAACTAATGGAATAGGTTCCTGAAAATAAAATACAAGTTCCTGAAAAAATAAATAAATAAAATAAAAAAAAGTTATTCTGAATATACCATCCTAAACTCACTTTTGTAATTTATACTAAAGCAAAAGTATTAGTTTATATCTCAAAGTGAATGCAATATTGTTCTAATGTTGTTTAAAATTATTCCTTCAATGTCCATAAGACGGTTCTATATAGAATTTTTATGGCGTAACGTTTTGTTTATTTATCCAAAACGTCGTTCAAGCTGAAACGTCCAAGACTAGTCATAAGAGAGACTTGAGAAATAAGGAAAAATCAGTAATGTGTTATAAATGGATTTAGCAGACCTAAAAATGGTTAGTAACTTTACTGTTTGCGAGTAGACATGATTAAAACATGTTTTAGCTTTGTTTAGTTTGAAACCTAAAACTAATTCAGCAATTCAAAGTTATAATGACAAAGTTGTTCTAATAACTGGACTCGAATTTAAATTCTTCGATTATTCCAACTTTTTCAGTATCGCAACTTCAAAGAATATCATTTCCAACGAAAAAAATACAGTACCATCAATGACATAATTGTATGCTTAGTGAAATAAAAGCGATTCTTGAAATCTTTTTTGCGATGCCCCTTGCGACGGATATTTCAATTTGCAAACGTTTCAACTGTCTTTAATTTCTTCATTTTGCAGACTCATCATTGTCAAGAAGTGGTTCTTATCGAACAAAAGTAAAAACGTCCTCTCATCACGGAACCCCTGTTCTAAAACATAAAGCTTTAAACTTAGATTCTGACGTGGGTGAAAAAGGTTTATTCCGTTCTTCATCCATGAAACGTTCTCAATTTCGCCGCAATCGAGACGCTAACGTTACGTTTCAATAAGGCATTCGACACTGTTTTTTGTATGTCTTTTAATGTTTTGATCTTGTTCTGCTTAATAAGAATAAAAACACCTGTTTAAGATTTCTGCAGTTGCTTTCTCAAAGTTTGTAACCGAGCAGAGAGATTGTTTGTTTGGTTGTTCATAAACCACAAGTGAATTCAAAAATCCACCATCAAACTAAACCAGAGGAGTTTATCTCTGACCTCCAATAAGCAGCTTTTTTGTATTATCATGACTAAGGCTCCTTTTTTTATTTTGCTATATTGTCACCAAATTCATAGTGTAATTTATAGATGGGTTTTAGCATTACCACAGTGCATGCAAGTTTTATCTTTGTTTTTTTTAAATCATTGACTATTTGATTGAGAATTGTTTTTCATGTTTTTTGTTGTTTTAGCAAAATATTCCGTTTTTATATTGTATCATGGTGATTCCTATTGTTTGTATCTTTTTTTACTGCGGAATAATAATGTTTTGTACGAGAAAGATTTTGACTTAAGTGCTTCAACAGATGTTAGCTCAAAAACGTAATTGTCTTTGGCCAAGAGACATTAAAGTGATTTTTCGGTCTATGAGTGAAGCTACATTTATCTGCCACTCCTGGTGGAATACTCATACTGTCAATTCAATTGTTGAACGTCAAGCAGGAAAGCTGTGAATACCAATTTCAGTCTTGGATTGATCCGACCAGAAATGGAATCGAACCCGAATCTGCCGTTTCAGTAGCAGATGCTCTACCACTCGACTAAAACTGATCTTAAAGTAAACGTATAATTCTCCTGACACTCAGCACACGGTCATATGCACCATCGTGGATTGATATTGATTCAAAGATAAATAAAACATTAGGGGAAAAGTGTAAACAAATGATCTGGCCATTCGTTACAATTACAAACTAATTTAATTACAGCGTCTTTGATCTTGCAGGTTCAGTTTATTTTTATTTAATAAGTTCATTGGTAATAAAAGATAGAAAATGGACTATAACTTGATCAAAGTAAGTGATTTAAGGCTGCGTTTACACATAGCGGTTTTCATAATCAGGAATGAAACTTCAGCCATGTGTAAACGAGTTTTCTTACCGTAAAACCAGCTTTGGTATTTTTCATTTTCGATCGGTTTTCGTGCTTGGGTTTCGCTCCTCGAATTGCCATATTTTTTGTCTAAACGCTCTTGACACCAAAACCTCGATCACATGATTTTTATTGTGTGTTTTCGGGATTAAGGTGTTTGACGCTGTAGCATCTGCAAATCCAGCTGCAGCGCAGTTAGTGCTTTTGTTTTGTCTGCGACGTTGCGTTCGCACTTCTTTTAATGCCTTTCAGGTTTCAAAACCTCAAAAAAGGCAGGTTTGAAAACCGGGTTTGAAAACTAGTTTTCGCTACTTTTCATCGATTCCGCATGCGCAAGGTTTCGTTCCTCGTCGTCAAAACCGCTAAGTTGTGTAAACGACTTTTTTTGTCATGTGTAAACGCGACAGGTTTGACAACCAGGAGCGAAATCTAATCGTTAATCCTGTATGTAAACGCAGCCTAAGTTTGCTCTGCGAATTACCAATTTTTATCTTCTACGCCGTTAAAGTTAGTAGATTAAAACAAACTGAATTTGCGTGTACAGAGACGCTATTCATAAATTACTTCATAATTAGAGCAATTTGCCAGCCACTTTTTAAAAATTTTTCCCACAAATTTTGTTTATCCTCGTATCAAAGTTATTCTGCGTTGGTACATACAACTATTAAGTGTAGCTGTAGTTACCGAGATAGAGCAGTGAATAAAATTATTCTCAATGCAACCAATATAGGAGTACATGTATACAGATCTAACGCTATAAAAGCGGTTAAAGCGCTATCAAAGAAATTTTAGTTGGCGCAGTAACAAGAAATTGAATTCTATTATCTTTTAATGCGGCGCATTCAATTGCTCTGCCACACACTGCATACGCAGACGAGCATCTGTGTAGAAACAAATGCTTTATGAATTGTTTTGAGTTTATGCTTGTCCCTTTTTCAAATGAATAAAAAAGTGCAATAAAAATTTTGATTGATTGACAAGCAAAATCATATGTGATTATAAACGCAGCATATAGCTCACGAGCGCCTCTAGCAACAGAATTGTGATTAAATTAGGAAAGATTTAATCAAACTCAAAATGACGTTTTAAATTTTTAAAAATGCTTTTTTGGCGTATTATCCTTTTATTCTGTTTCGGCTAAACTACTGTACATTGCCGTTTGAATTAAATGAAAAAGAAAGAGCCTTAAGCCCTTAATAAACAAAAAAGATAAGCGTTATAGTGATGAAATCATAAAATGATCAATTAACCATTGGTTGGATGGGTTCGAGCACAAATCACAAAAACACAATGCATTTTGAAACATATAGCCATGAAAATTGGACACCATGAAGTAAAGTAACTGAAGAAAGCAAAAATGAAGTAAATGCAGAGATGATACAAAACATATTAATTAATCAATATAAAACAAATAGCCAAAACGTAAGCGGATATTTTTTCTGAACGTTTCAAAACATTGCAGGTCTCATTATCAGAAGATAAATGATGATAAGACTAGTAATGCCTTGAAGCATCCAGAAAAAAAATGTTCGCTCACATTTTTGCTTTTTGTTGTATATTGAGATTACTTAAACGTTTCAGCCATTATGCTCCTTAGTTGATTGAATTTTTGAATAATTTGACAGAAAATAATAGTCAGAAAATTGCGAAACATATTCAAAAACGTTTCGGTTTATTTCTAAAATAGGGTTTTCCAAACTTGTTGTTTATGGGTACCCTTCGGCCATTTATAAATTTGCTTGTGTATCCCGAAATGCGTTAGCAGTATAACAATAGTTAGAAAATTGCGAAACATATTCAAAAACGTTTCCGTTTGTAACTTAAAACAGGCTTTCCCAAACTTGTTGTTTATGGGCACCCTTTGGCCATTTATAAATTCGCTTGTGTACCCCCAAAATGCGATAGCAATTTTAATTCTGTCCCAGAATTTGATTGACGACCGAAAAAAAGTTTTCTCCGAAATCGGAAGGGATTTTGTCGATTGAAGACCGAAAGAATAGGTCTTCTACGCAATTGTCCCCTCTACAATTCAAGTACTGATTGCAATGTACCCCATGAAAACTCAAAATGTACCCCAGTTTGGGAACCCCTGACTTAAAACATTGTCAAACTGAAACAATAAACAAAGTCATATCTGATCAAGAACAAGGTATCTTTTAAAACATTACAAGCTCAATTCGTGTTGGAGAAAGAAAAGAAAGCTCAGGCTGCGTGAAAATTTGCTACATAAATTTGCGCAGATGCCCAGAAAACATGCACACGTTCTTCAAGATAATATTTGCGATCAACTTTATCACCTTCATTTGTCCCCTCCCATAAAAATATTACGAAAGCAAAAAAACGTTAGAAAAGAAATGGTAGAAAATCTAATGTGCTGTCCTAAAAAAAATAACCTTTCGAAGCTAAAAATCAATTTCTAAGGGGCACCCATTTTTCTAATTTATAGTGGTCTGCCCAATTAAGGGATTGAGCACTAAGCAATTTCCAAAGGTTAATCCAACATCTTTAGTTGATAATTAATCAATAGCCAGTAAACTTCGTATGTTAACTTAGGCAAAAAGTTAGAAGGCTTTAACTTTCGACTAAAATTAAATGTCTTATCACTTTGACACGAAATACTGGTATTAAGGCCTGAACTAATTTTTTCAAATCCCCGAAATGCACTGAAAGCTTTTTTCGATGATGTCATAATTCCTACTTATGTATATGAGACATCCATGACATCCATGACAACTAACTGATTACAGTTAGCAAACATAAAAATAACTTAAAAACGTTTCAAATTTACAAAAAGAAGTTAATGCAGTTTATCGATGGTTTAACTAATATTCTGCAAAGCCTGTAAACTTTCCGCTTCTTCATCTCAACTCAAATAGCACTGATTTCCGTGTGAATATTCTGCGATTTTTCTGAGTACGGGTGGCTGGTTTCAAGGCTATTGGAGGTAAATGAGTGCTTGTACTTCAATACAGGCTTGGGTTTTTTGTTCACACAAGGCAGATGTTGAGCGAGAGGCCCGAACCAACAACTTAGCATATCTTCACGTTTGATGCAAGCAACGATAAAAATGAAAATCCCCTAAAAAAAAAAAAATTTTTTTGCATCTCTTGAAGAACGAACATGGTGGTGGCTAAGCAGATGGCCAGGAATTTTGCTTCTATGTAAAGGACTCGTACAGTTGTGCACCCTAATTAGCTTTTAAATAGTCGATGTACGGTTTCGGCATCATAACTGACAAGACTTGAAATTAATTCGAACGAATCTGTCTTCGACGTGCTATATTCAGTAAGTTGTCTTTTATGAGAATAAAATGCTTGTTCTATAATCATTCTTGGTTGCAATGATGGTATTTTTCCAGAGAAATACTTCATTTATTTCAAAGGAAAAATACAAAATATCAATTACCAGCATAATACTGTAATGAGCGCATAATTGCGGAATTTGCATCAATAGAAGCTCGAAATTACACCCTGAAGGGGAGTTATGCACCAACGAAAGAATACAATGAGTTGGGGATTATTAGTTTTCTATCTTCTCTAAGACGGTTGATTTTATTAAAAAAAAATAAACTGAATTCCTACGTTTACAAAAATAATCCATGAATTACTTCGTAATTATAGTAATTTGCTAGTCTGTTTGACCACACTTTCCCCTAAATTAACTTCAATCCGAGAATTAAAGTTAATCCAAGTCGCAGGGCATGGTATGGAGTGGAATGGAAAATGGAATGGAATGGAAGATTTAAAGTATGGAATGGAATGGAACATTTTAAGAATGGAATGGAAGACAATCTTCCATACTTCCATACTAATTCCATACTAGATTTCGCACTTGGTATTTACAGAAAAGTATATACGACTAGTGATAAAAAGTGTTTTCACCGAAGTTTTTAGCAGCTTATCATCTGCCTACAATTAGTGGTAATTCGGTGATGTGCATTGCGCAAGCAGTTTAGGTAATGCATCTTGGCCTATTTTCATAGCAGTTAGCAGCATGCTGATTGTTGACATCTGACTGGATTAATTTTTATTTCGAGGTTGACAATTTGCCAAGTGATTAAAGTTTTTCTATCATCGTAACAAAGATTCGTATTTACTTTTTATTACCGATTAAACTCTTTTTTTTTAAATTTTTTGGGTTTATAAGCGCACATTTTTTTGGGAGGTAAAAACTTGGTATTTTTGTAAAACGTTTTTTGACAGTTTGGCTATGCCAAATTTTAAAGTTGGAGTGATTACAAACTTGCAATCATTAAATTTGTGCATACCAGTCGGCCAATCGTCCGTTCATGCTAAATGCATTTCTATGGTAACACATTATGATATTGCTTTGAAAATAAGATGAGATGCGCTATTGTGTGAAACAACTACTATAGCTATCTGCTTTCTGTTATGATTAATCTAGTGACGCGAAGAAGAGTATAGTTTAGGCATAACCTACATACATTGAAAAAAAATGAAAATTTTAGTTTTATTTTGTTTTTAACTCACTCAATTTTTTCTACCATGTTCCAGCAGTGTAAAATATATTGGTATATATAACATGTGGTAGCGTAGATAGTTAGTAAAAATGATAGTTCAGTCATAAATGACTTATTAAACAAAATCGTAAAGCTAGTTAATTGCTGTTTAAGTGATCTTAAAGGGGGTGAAGCATCCAGTTGGGATTATGTGCAAAAAAATAAAGAATAATCTAAAACCTATCTCCACCAAATTTCGCCAGTTTACGTCTTAGTGTTTCTGAGATATTTCATTTGAAAGTAAAGAGATCGCTCCAACAGTGTTGCCAGTTAAAATTTCATTTTTCTTAAAATAATGTTTTCTTATAATCTTTCACATTGGTTTGAAAACTCCTGAATGTCAGACTTATGCATGAATTAGTGTTACTACAGAAACACTTCTAAAATTTAAATAGTACATCCCAATTCCTAAAAACTTGGATTTCAACTGGCAACACTGTCGGGGAGGTCTCCCAACTTTAAAATGAAATATTTCAGAAACCATAAATCGTAGAAAGCTGAAATTTAGTGAAGAAGTGTTTTAGATGTTTCTTTAATTTTTGCCCATAATCCCAGCTGGATGCTTCACCCCCTTTAAGATACGTTTGCAGTACAACGCATAATTTGCACTTCGCAATGTCAAACGGATCTTGGCGAGTGGTCGTTTACCTTCGAGAGCGCTCATTTCAAAGATACGCTTAACGCTGTTTTAGTACAATGCAGATTGCGCTTTGCTTCCGGTCTAAACGCACCTTAGTAGGGAAGTATGGAATGGAATATGGAAGAAAATTTTAGTATGGAATGGAACATGGAATGGAAGATTTTCAGTATGGAATAGATATGGAATGGAAGAAAATTACAAGTATGGGATATGGAAAAATCGTCTTCCATTCCATTCCACACCATGCCCTGCCAAATTGGTGCATACGAATCTCAAGACGCAGCCAGCTCAGAGCATTGATCGCTGCACTAATAGTATTTCAAAATTGTTTTATTCTTGTTTATATTTTCACATCCAATGTCTAGCACTCACAATGGTAAAGTAGGTCAAAACTGTTTTTTTTTTGCAATGCTGAACGTCAAGCATGTACGGTATTTGGACTTTTTAAAGTCTCAATTTCAAAGCCATTGCTTTACCAACAGCTAATCTGTTTTTGGCCAGTAGATGGACCAAGAGCTTTAATGTATTTTTATTGAGTAAATTTTAAGTAAAAAACACAACACAAGACAAAAATAATGATAATTTTAATGTTTTTTTTTTAAGCAAAACTAACAATTTATAGGCAACACAAGATAATTTTCAAATACAGGTATTTACTCGCACTTGCGGAATTTGCAACAATAAGGAATCGAACCGTTACACTTGCGAGTTTGAGTACGATTCCGTACCACTGCTTTATCTGCAATTGCGATAATTTCAATGCTAACAGAATCTTCGTTTCAGTAAAGCCCTAGCTCCATCTACTGTCCAAAAATTAATCAGCAGCAATTCCGTTCCTTTTCTCCTCACCTGATTACCAGTATTTGCAAAGTACTTTTCTTTGCCTGGTTAGCATTAATGAAGTACAATTACTTTTAACCTGATTAGCAGTAATTGTTTCTCCTTATTTGGTTAGCAACAAATGAGTATCGGTTTTTCTCAACTGGCTAGCTCTAAGTAAACGCGTTTCTCCTTACCTGAAATGCGTTTAGAACGACAAAGATCCAATTGAGGATGGTTTGATAGATGATGTTGTCATCCAGAAGAAGAAAAAGGCCAATAAACCAGGTGATACCCAGGCTCAATGTCAAGGTCAGAACGACCATTATCTGTTTGAGCTGGGTCAGCTTTGGGACCGTAGAACGAATCTGACAAAATATATGAGTAAGTCCAAATTATTAGGTTCATTATAAGAGCAATGTACAAATTTAACAAGAAGCTATACACATAATGCATATTGCTGAATCTTAACTTCGTACAGAGTTCGTTATCCTTCAAATTGTGTATTTTCATACAATAGCGTTAGACTCCAACGCATCCACAAGTTAAAGTTTAATCAATTGGTTTTTAAATCAACCCGGAGTGTAGCTCGGTAGGTTGGTCTACCGTGCCTGTTGACCGCATTGGGAAGCGTCCTTTTGATCCTAATTTTACATTCGCGAGCACGACAGGACGTTGGAGTGATGCACGCTCTTCCTTGCGCTGGTTAGAGACGTTGAAGTGCCGTCGCCAGCGTAAAGGGATGAGGATAAATGTAGTGTTAAGCTCCAACATAGCCAAAAGCAGAAGTTTAATCGAATCAATTAGTTTTTAAATCAACCCGGAGAGTAGCTCGGTAGGTTGTTCAAACGAGCTGGTAGACCGCATTGGAACGCGTCTTTTTGACACCGACGTTGCAATACTAAGTCAACATGAAACTGCGCAATGCTGTCTTAAACTTGTCATTAGTTGAAATCGTGTATTTTTTAAATTTTATCTTTGGATTTTAGGTGCTAACTTTTTTGAATGCCATTATTGCTACACTCATGTTATACAAGAGCATAGTGTCCGTTTGACTCGAATGTTACAATACTAAGTCCACATAAAACTGTGCAATGCTGATTTTAACTTGTCATTAGTTGAAATTGTGTATTTTTTAAATTTTACCTTTGTATTTTTGGTGCTAACTCTCTTGAATACCATTATTGCCACACATATGTTGTACAAGAGCACCAGCCCAATCACCAGCAGGAAGCTGAAGTATAGGATGTCCTTGTGCAACCAGCAGTAGTGGCTTGACCGGTAGGTCCATTGATAGTAGTCTCGATTTTGTGGAATATTTTGAGCTAAATGGAAAAAAATGGTTAAAGGCTGTCAAACTTTATCTGATAGAAAACCAGACTAGACGCAGCAAAGTTGTCAGCGGGCTACCAAATGGAGCTACACTATAAATAACCCCGATGATAATGTGAACACCACGAAGAGTCTTCAGTCTATTCGAAGGATGATTAATTGTTTGGTCGTAATTAAACCCTCATTGAAACAATCGTTCTCGCGGTTTAGGCTAAGACATAGTCGAATGTAAAACTGAAAGCGGGCCGTATAAACTTTGGACAACTCTCAAATGGTTGTTACAAACGCTAATAAATTTTAGATCTATGGCCATATCGCACTCATAATATTATACTTATTTTACTATGAAGACCTCTTGTATGAAATTTAAAAACTATAGACGTTTTTATGCAATGTTATCAATCGGCATGGAATTGAAGACAAATCTAAAGGTGGATTTACACAGTATCGGTGCTTGGTCCGCTTTTTGTGCGTTTTTTTCCACATTTTTGCTTGTCTATGAAAAAGTACGCGCTTTTTGGTTCGCATTTCTGTAAGTCGATATCCGCTCTAAGCATGCTGTTATATATTGATAAAAATTTTGTTCAAAAACTGTGTTTAAAGACAAAAGCGATATTTTAAAATAGGGCTGTAACCCTTTGCAAAAACTTTTCGGAAACCTTTTTTTCAGCATGTGGCAGGCTGGAAAGTGTGGATATGGACAAATAAAAATGCGGACAAAAAATTGCATGGTTTTTCATGGAGAAGAAAAAGGTGCAAAAACGAAGAAAAGCGAACGAAACGTACAAAGGTACAAAAACTGTGTAAATGCAGTATCCACTTTAACATTTCAGCATCCAATATACTGTAGGCTAACATTACTAAGGTTACTGTAAATCACTGGTAAATATCAAATAGTAAAACGACAGAGTTTTCTTTAAAAAATGCAAAATATAACTTACTTCACTAAATTATTCACTCGTTTCACTAAACACACTATGCACTCTTTTTCCGCACCTGGTCCAAGAGAAGGATCTTGATTGACCAGGTCAAGATATCCATACGAGATTCCATTTGTGAATGCTACTATTACAATTGGGACTCCGTAAGCTAAAAGACTGCTGCGAAGTACAAAGTAGTCCCTCGTGATGTGAATATTCTAAAAAATAAGTAAGATTTTGGTACCAGGGCTGTTAAATAAATCTGTGTAAGCTTTTTGTGATAAGCAAGCCTTTCAAATTTTTTACTGTTTTATTTGCCAATAATTCTGACAACTTTACATTCTTACATAATATTTTTTTGGTGAAAAAGTAAAATTTTGAATTCGACCGATTCAAAAAGCGCTCGACAACGTTGACCCGAGCGGACATCATAACACACTAGTACACGTTACATATAAAAAGTCAAAATTAAAAAATCTTGCTTTTCAAATAGAACATTTGTAGAAAACACTCCTAGTAATCCAACTGCAGTTGAAATCTTGAAGGATTTTAAATATTCAAAGTTTTATTCGTAACGTACTCTATATTATGATATTTTTTAAAGTTATATCATTATTTACCAAATAACATTATGACAAAAACAACAAAAAGCCGCAGTGGTTTTTAAGTTAAGTGGCCTCATTCCACCGTTTACGGTGGAGTTAGCTTCACACTGTCCCACTTTCTTTTAATCGTGAACATCAAGCAAAAAAGCGATAAATATCAATTTCATTGGATCTAAGTATGATATCACGGAAACTTTATTTCGAATAATTTCAACATGCGCAATCAAAAAGGGGCTTAAAAAGCTGAAACACTTTGTCCCTTTAACCAAGTCTAAAGCAAAATTTAACCTAAAAATATTAAAAAGAGTTTAAGCGAGCTCTGGTCCCGGTATCAAATCATGGGTAGGAGGTTGGGTGAAAAGGTTTAGGAATGTAGTTCTTTTCAATGGTTCTTGAAACGTGCTTAATTTCTTCCAAATGATATCAAAAGATATTTTTTCAAGAAACCACGAAATTGCCCAACGGCTGAGATATTTCTTTTCAGACCTTCATATGGTGTCTGTCGGCTGGTGGCCTTGTCCCCGGGCATCTGTCTGCGATATATTTGAGGTGCACTCCGAGAGTAGATGCATTTTGGAATGAAAGAAAGGGTTTAAGTTTAACCCTTTTCCTTAGCACAATCTTGCTCGTTGCGCGCATGATCTTAATGAAAGTTACCTTTTTCCAAAACGATTGATACAATTGGTGTCCGTAAACAGCCATCCAGCAAAAACCAGCCAGAAAAGCAAAGTGAAGGACTGATGCCACCACAGAACAGAAAAGGTTGTTATCCACTTTCTCAATCCCAACGAGAAATGCAAGGTAACCAATCATTAAACTGCAGTAAACATTGAGCTGGACTTTCACTGGAACTTGATTTCGTATTTTTCTGCAGTGAAAAGTGGAAATATAGCATCACTTCATATTTTGTAACATTTCGATCCATCATCGAGTGGATGGCGCCTGCTATTATTGCAATAGTAAACTTGGGTTTGATACCAGGTGGGGTCAAACCAAAGACGAAAAAAATTGGTATTCACAGCTTCCCTGCTTGACGTTCAGCAAAAAAGGAACAGTGTGAAACCTCCATCGTGTGTGGTAGACAGTTGGGCAGATGGTAGCTCGACTCGAAAACTAAGAAGTCCCTTCGCAGTCTCCTGGCCAAGGTACCTTGATGAATAAATACGTAATTGTAATTAATTCTGTGACTGAGTTGTAAGGCGTCAATTTTACGACGGCCTTGATTGTTAAATGTCTAGATTCAAACCGTTCATTGTTCACGATTTTAAACTACAAGGCTACTGTGCCAATCAAACAGTTTAGTAGTCACTTAAAGGTTATAGCTAGCATCTAAATTCTTTGATTGGCAGGTTTTTTTTGTGATATGACATCTTATTGTCATGACTCAGTAATAACTAGGCATTGGAACCAAAAACTAACCGGGTCTGAAAGTGGACATGTGAAAAGTAGACATGTGAAACCTCTTTGGTGCTTTCAATGGAGCACGTGATTCATGCAATAAACCTGGACCAGACTTGATTAACCAAAGGGTGAACTAGCAACTTTCCGGGCCCAATGCTTTTGGAGACCTCGTACTTAGAGCCCTGCACTATTAGTGAAGAAATTTGTTTGTCTTGATCAAATTTCTGGAGTAGAGTTTGTAGACTACCGCTAATTCTAGAGGCTTCGCAGACTTATTTGCCTCGGGCCCAGCAGAATTTTACTCAGGCCCTGAAATGGACAATCGCTTACCTGTTAAACAAGTGAAGTATTATTGTTAGAAACAGTAGGATGACCGTAATCCCACAGCCAATGAAAGTGACAGTGGAAAGTGATACGTCATTGGGTACAGTGTACGTGCTCTGACAAAATATCATGTATTCAGATTCTTAAAAAAAAAATTGAAACGACAATCAAGTTGTAGCTTTTCGGGGGTCTGCAACCCGTAGGGTAAAAGACATGTATCTACATTAGAAAACGCATTTGCAGTTGAGTGGGGGTTGCATAACAATACATTTTGGTAAATCAAACAGCTACTTAAAGCGTATTTCTACTGCACACGCCGTATATTTTACTATGTCGAAAGATGAATGACTGCTGCTGTACATCGTAGGAGTGAGCAGGGGAGAGAAAACGTCCGGACGCTAAATGATTTTGTGATTTTCCATTGGTGGGCAAGTTAATGCAAAACGTTAGCTTTGTTAACCACTAGTCCGTCAACAAACTTCATACTTCCGTTAACGTTAATCCGTTATTTTCAGCTTTAATTAACGGAAGTTAATAACGTCCGTTAATTTGTCAACATTTTGCGTGTAATTTACATTTCTTTTTATTCACTCGCTTCTAGAACACGTATTGACGCTGTTGAGCTGATTGTAAGGAAATATTTATTGCTATGGTGGTCTTTTTGTGTTTTGGAAGTTACATTTTACTGTCTAAAATAATTTCAAGATAAAAATAAGTTCAAATGCACTAATGAAGCTGCGATCGGAAAATCTTTGGAAATTGCGAACAGCGATAATTAACAGATCTCTGAGGCTGCAGCTTATCATTTGTCACAAAAAAGAGCTCCTTTCTTCGCTTTCTTCTATAAAACTCGTGCTAATACACAAGTGCTACCGGTGCAAACTGGTTTGTACCGGTACGATGAATGAATGGTGCAAGATATTAACGATAAAAACCTTAACGGAAGTTAACAGAACTTAACGGAAGTTACTTTAGTCCGTTAACTGAACTTAACGGAAGTTAATTTAGAAATGTTTTTCGTTATTAACGAATTAACGATTAACGGACTTCGTTATTAACGAATTAACGATTAACGGACTTCGTTATTAACGAATTAACGATTAACGGACTTGTGCCCACCTATGTGATTTTCTACCAAAGTTATGACTGGTATCCATATGTGTGCACAAAATTATTATGCAAGTGTTTTGGCTTTTGAATTTTGTAGATTTCCTCTACTAACTCACAAATAAGAGACATTTGAAAACAGCTATGTGAATATTGAATCAAAATTTTAAAATTATGCAGCCTACTGTAACCATTGCTGCATATTATTAACACATTGAAGCTTGCAGCCAAATTCATTCGTAATAGCACATAAAGCCGGCAAGAAATCGAAAAAGAAAAAAAGACAGACGATTTTTTATCATTATGTTATATTTTATGCAAATATATTGATCAAATTTATATCGGATTTTATCTAGTCTTTTTTTTACAATTCGAAGTCTTTTGAAGGAAGGGGGGAAATTTGACGGAAGGGAGAAGGCAGTTGCCAATAATACATCCGCGATCCTTAGCATGGCCCTACAATAAAATGAGAGAGTAGTGTCTTGATTTTGCGGAGCTACACTTAGTGTGGTTTACAAATATTTCTTGCCATATCACCGGAATTCCTAATTTCTTTGCTTACCTCTGTAGTCTATAATGTTATAGTATGGCTAAATCGCGTGACAGCCTCTACTGTTTTGAAACTATTACTATTACAAGACTACTTTTGCCATAAAGTTTCTCGCAATTTAGGAGGCAAAAAATATTTCAGGTTACTACGAAGTCTGAACTAGACTCTCAGTTCTAGATTGTCCAGTAACCCTTCTAAAGTATTCATACTTAATTAAATATTTTCTGGAATGTAAGTACTCTCAAAAAGTATACATTTTATTAGACATAGACCAACTTTAAAGACATCTGTAGTAGCAAGCATTTTATTTGGATGATCTTTTGGTGATGGTTAGTGAAGCATTTTTTGCTTCCCAAGAACAAGATGGTTTAAAAGGCATTGGTTAAAATGGTTTAAAAATAATGCGTCATGAGTCGAAGCTGAATTGCTGTTGCGTCGAGATGAAAGACAAACCCAATTTTCAAATACAGTGAAAGTTAGTGGTTACTACAAAGTGATTGCCTTCACCTTTGCAATATCTCATAGCCAGCTACCGATATAGTAAAGGCGCAAGTAAACAGAATTCTACTAACTTTGAGTATTCTATTTTGTTGCTTGAAGGCCATTGTCCAAAAATACATGCATTTGGTAAATAACAAAAAAAAATCTAGCATGCAGGTAATATATTAACTGGAAAAAAATGGCAAAGCCAGCGGTAAAAGTTAAAATGCTGATGTGGGCAATTTCTGAGTGCACACGGATTGGCCCAAAAACGTCCTTGCGGTTTTCTAGTTTTGAATTTTCATCGTTGAAGTAGCGACGGCAATAGCTCAGTCGTAGAGCAGCGGGCTAGTAATTGGAAGATTGCTAACCCCTGGTTCGATTTTAGAACTGGCAATGAGTTGTTGTGTCCTTGGGAATGACGCTTTACGCTAATTTCTCGTTGGGGCAAAGAGTCTACCCGTTGTAGTGGCACAGACTTACAAAAGACTTGCTAGCAGAACTCAAAAACTGCTCTTCTTTGGTGTGGTTAGAAAAACGCAGAGTGCCTGGTCCATACGAACGAACAAATTGTTGAAGTTATTAACTAAGTAAGAATGTCTCATTGATTAGTTTTAGTTTTAACCCAAAAACTCTCTTCTAAATGAGACAAACTATTTGATCAAATCAAATTACTCTTACCACAAGCAGAGCAAAAATTGTTAAATGACTGCAGGTGCAAGTTGTCGTTACTCCGTGGATATCGAAGAAACATCCATCGTTTTCCCATGTGTAAGAATCGTCGTTCCAATAGACGCATTTAAAGTGTACAAAATCCAACTATAACAGAGTGTTTTAGAGTAACTAATCGGTGGTCAAGTGGATAGAGCGCCTGCTACTAAAGCAGTAGACTTTGGTTCAACTCCCGGTCGGGTTAAACCATAGACAATGAAAAATTGACATTCACAGCTTCCCTGCTTGACGTTCAGCAAATTAAAAGAGATAGTGTAAAACCTCCACCAAGGGGGGTAGACTGGTGGGAAGGTGGCAACTTAACTCGAAGACCGAAAAGTCTCTTCGCTGTCTCCTGGCTTATGTAACTGGGTAAATAAAATGTAATTAAAATTACAATATTTAGACAAAATGCATTAAACCACAGTCAACCTCATTGAAGGCTTCAAACAGAGTTCTTTGAAAACGTTTTTCTGCGGAATTGAAATGCAGTGTAATAGACTCTCAAATGTTTTGAATTTCAGATGAGAATCGCAAACTAAGAAAAATTGCAATCGAAAAAGAATCACAAACTCAGGAAAATTGCAATCAGATTTCAAGAGAATTTTAATCCAGCTTTTTTTTCTATCAAGCCAAGGCCGTTGATCTACAGCAAGGACTTCCAAACTTCTAAGGATTGCCAAATTAGATCATGCAAAAACGCACCCAAGCCAAATCATGCAAAAACGCACCAATAATTGACGGCACCAAAATGCGTGTCAGAAGACTAGGCAAAAACTGCTGTGTGCAATTTTGTGCATTTTAAGCAGAAAGTAAGTAAAGACCAAAGACAGGTTCTCGACATTTTTTCAGGCTCGGTTTAAAGGATATATTCGAATCAAATGAAACCTTTTGTTACACTCGCTCTATTGCGCCGAAGCGTGTAATGAGTTTGCAGGGCCCATCTTCGCGTCATTGGGCCCAAGCAATACGGCTCTTTTCGAAAAAATGTTGCCGCGGTGGCGAACCGTTGGCAACTCTGTCTCCTATTTGACCGGGCCGTGATTTGAACCTTAGACCTACCACTCCAGAGGCGAAACCCAGAGGAAAACCATTTGTATAACTGGGCATTGTGAAGAGCATACTTGATTCTAACCAGGTTCAGGCGCGTAGCCAGAAATTCGCGATGGGAGGGCTGTTTTGGGGGTCTGGGGGAAAGCCCCCAGCCGCCGGAAGCAAGGGGGTCTGGGGGCAGAGCCCCCGGCGCTAGAAAATTTTGCATTTTTTTGCAAAAATAACTTAATTTTAGAGATATTTTAATAAAAAATATTGCTTTTAAAACGTGGCATAGAAATTGGCAGCGCAACATGATTCAACTAGTTGCATATAATGGGCTGTGTGGGAAGTGGCTAATGATAACATTGCAGTTCTCTTGTTTACATGCTGGTAAATCATGAAATCCTATTATTCAATAAAACTCACACGGAGTAATTTATTTCGTCTGTATTTTATAAAGAAAAATAATTGGGGGGCTAATGGAAAGATATTTGAGAGAAGTGATTGGTAATTAAGTAACACTGAATAGATCCCCCTCCCTTTTTTTCCTGAGTTTATAATATATTTGTTGATTAAATCTATTGTATGTTTGGCGTTTTTGCGCTAGCGATCAAATTTGATTGTTTATTTTTGGGAATTTTTGGAAAGTTTTCATTGATTTGTGACTTTAAGTCTTGGCAAATTAGCCCCCCCCCCCTGAATATATGTTTCAGAAGATGCTTTAAATCACTTTTTAGTCAATTCCAGCGCAAAAAACATTCTCAGAAGAGCTAAAAACGTGGTGTTTTTCTTATTCTGCATTTTGGTTGACAGGCCAATGGAGGAGGGCTATAGCCCCCCCTCCGCCTCCCCCCCCTGGCTACGCTACTGACCAGGTTCAGGCCATATGATATTTCCTCGCTGGGCGGACACCACTCTTCTAACAAAACAGTTCAAGAGCAAATACAAACTGTTACTGCTTGCACAAATTGCCATTTTCTTCCAAATCAGAACAGATAGATCCACCTAGTGAAACCGAAAACGAGCGATGGCCAAGATTTGAATCGCCATTCAAAAAGTTCAACGCTTGTAGGGTTGGCGAAACTGATTTTGAAACTTTGATCATTTTTAGACCGGTCAGTTGGTCGAGCGGTTACGCGTTCGTCTCTGGAGCGGGAGGTCTGAGGCTCAAATCTTGGGCCGGTCAATCGGACACAGTGTTGCCAACGGCTCTCTACTGCTGCGACATTTCTTCGAAAAGAGCTGTGTTGCCCGCAGGCGTAATGGCGTGGAGATGAACCCCGCAAACTCGTTACACGCTTCGGCGTATTACAACGAGTATAATGAAAGATTTGATTTAGTCATTCTTTAAGATTAAGTGATGTTTATACATGTTGCTGTGCAGGAATTGCTCTAAGTTTTTTATCGAACATTCTAGTAAAAGATCATCATTCCTTGTATTTATCAATTAAGCACTGTTACCAGTGATATAAGTTTTTTGATTCAATTAAAAATTCTCTTTCTTCTTTCATTTTACTTGTTGTATTACGGCGAAGGGCGTAATAAGTTTGCGGGGACCATTTCCACTTCATTGCGCCCGGGCAATACAGCTCCTTTCGAAGAAATGTTGCAGCGATGTCAAGCCGTTGGCCACACTGTGTTCAATTTGACCGACCCTAGATTTAAACCTCAGACCTCCCGCTCCAGAGACAAGCGCGTTATTATGCATAACTAATATAACCTACAGACCAATGGCTGTTATTACAATAGTACTCACTGATTCAGGATTAGTGCTATTGATGCCCGCGCTTTGCTTTCCAAATTTCCGAGTTTCGTAGGTGTGCTCTAGAGAAATAGCGTTTTCGATGTTTTTGATGTCGAAAACTTTTTGTGGATGTTGAGGGTCATGCAATTCAACCAAAATAACCTGAAAGCAAAATTTGAAAAAAAAATTTCCAGCACTTGAAGGGGAGTACCAATTAACATTTTGTACGAGCTTAAGATATCGTAATTTTTTGTTTGTTTGAAAAAAGTTACGACCTTGTAACTCCAAAATCTTTAAGACATTCAACTTCCTAAAATCCAGAGCATTTTGTGACAAAAGTCAAAGTCTAATTTGATAATACATGCTAAAGGAGTTAGAGTTAGGGTTAGGGTATTAGATATTTTTATCAAGTGCAGTTATAATTGCTGCTTCGGAATTGTATTATTGCGATTAGGGACAATGCAGATATAATGAAGCGTAAATAGTCCCCAAACCAAATGCGGTTCGGATAATTCAAAGAGTATGATGAAAATGTGGTTTTGATTTTTCAGGTGACAATCCAGACTTCTGTATCAAAATAACATTAAGTAGCACTTACTCCTTGAGCTATATGGCTAGATGGAAATAGACTATCTGATGCAAAAGCAGCGAATGTGCCTCGGATTTGAGAAGAACGGCTTTGACGGAAAGCTTTTTGCACAGCAGCTGGTTTTATCCTGACTTTCACGGATTCCGTGTCATCTAGCGTCTCCGCCGGATTACTCAAGCCAAAGGGGGAAAATGCCAAAGGCTTTTCTTTATCCTCTTCAGAAACAATGTTCACCTAACAATAATGTACGGAGGAAGATAGTTTATGCAATGGAGTATCGATAGTTCAGTTGGTAGAACGTCGGGACTGCGATCGAAAGGTTTCCTACACCCAGGCTCGATTCCAGAACTGGCAATGCGTTGTTGTGTTTCACGGAAAGACACTTTACACTTATTTTCCACCGAACAAGCAGCCTACCCGTTGTGGTGGGCCAGCCAGATAGAGAACGTGCAAACAGAATTTAAAAAGGAGTGGTTAGCGTTGGTGTGGTTATACGGACGCGAAGTATTTGGTTTGTACGCATTAATTAATGAGTTGATGCAATAGCTCGCTCTCACTTTTTTAAATCCTTGAACAATCTGACAATTGTGCCTGAAAAATACTCGTGAATTGCAATATAAAAATCCACTTCCCCAGTAGTCAATTTTTATGTTGTACCACCATTGATTAAATATTTGACATTTAAGAATGAAGAATTAGTTTATGGTAAAAGTTTGGTCACTTTATTAATTATTCTGCATTAAAACAAAACGTAATCATAATGTTTTTTTTCAAACTAGTTTATCATGAGAGATGCCCGAGTGATTGTCATGAAATACTCAGATTGCCGTTTAGGAAAGCGACGGTCATTTTATCAATCGTAGATTTATACCAGACTTCTAGTCTGGCTGCTCCAATACATTGAATGGCCAAATCATATGGGATTGCTAAACAAATTGATATTCATAGCTTTTTTCTTGATGCTCAGCAAAAGAAGACTTAGAAGACCGTATACGGAACTTTGACTGGTCAACATGTCGCAGCTTAAACTGAAGAAAGCAGACTCTCTTAGCTACTCTTAATAAAGGCAGCTAAGGAAAATTATTTAATACTTTTACTATAATTAGCTGAAAATGTTACTTGCAAATTGATGGTTTCAGTCACAAATCTTGCGGATTTCTCTGCTGATTCATTAATTTTGATCTGCTTGGTCGTTTTTGCAAGCAGGTTAACAAGTTTCTGCTTATCTTCTACAGTAATCTCAGGGACAGCCTCAGGAGCTTCATACACAAGGTTAACTTTTGAAGCGGTGTCGAGGAAGTGAGAAAAGGCGTCAACTGTGACGTTCTTATTAGCGTTAGCTAAGTGTTCAGAAATAAAGGACAAAGACTGGATCGCATCTTTTGCGGCTGTTACGGGAAAATTCTTCCCAGATGATTGCAGATTCAGTTGCGCGATCTCGTCACCGATTTCCTCTTCAGTCAATTGCGAAAGATCTCCACTCAACTGCAATACAAGAAACAATAAGAGAATGACTATTTTACCGGAAAATTTTAAGTAAAGGGAAAATATTCATCGGCGCATTGTTTTGTAAGATGGGTTTGAATTGGGTTTTGGTTCGGATTAGGTTCAGGATTAGTTTTAATCCAAGGATTTAAGTTTGAGTTAAAGTTGAGCCAGAATTAATGAAAAGAGTAGATAAAAATTTCTTGTTAAATAGTCTTTTTCAAACAATTAATAAAACTAAAGTAAAAAGAAAAAATTCCTATTAGATACGCAATGGTTCCTCAATTATTTATAAGCACAAAATAATTACTAAGAAAATTTAGGGTTGATCAATTAATAAATTCCTAAGTAATCATTATGTATCTAAAAGTAATTTCCTCGTTTAAGATGGTTAATTTTGGTGGAACCGGTTCTTGAGGTAGAAGCGTATTTAGGTTTAGGGCAAAATCACAAATAGGACTATCCTGACTTTTAAATTTAGTGTAGTAATACAAGCTGGAGAACGCCAATTTCTCATCAATATACAATAATGCTTGGTAATAAACAAAAACTACAAAATCAAGGCGTTCCACAATTATTTCTCTTATATTAAAGTTATCACTTCTCGCCAAACCAGGAAAGCGGACAAGGATGATTTGTACTTACCCCTTTATAAAACAAAACGTGCTCAAAAATCAATCAAATATGTAGGAGTTAAGATTTGGAATGATATACCTTTAAAGATCAGAACTTTACCCTTCAACAAATTTAAACAAAAATATAAATTGCACTTGTTTCAAAAAAGTGCAACTACACAAAAATGAATATTTCATTGATTATAAAAATTTTAGATGTTTTATACATACAATTTGTCGATCTCACTAAATTTTCAATTTTTCAACGGCAAAACTAGCTACTGTACACTCACTGGTGACCGTAGACTCGAAGACTGAAAGGTCACTTCCGGTTTCCTAGTATGAATATTGTTGTATTGCACTTTTTCTATACTGTAACTTTTCGACAAAATAAACCTCTGACTGACTGACTGACTGTTCCAGCGCACTAGCTTTGCGTACTTCGTGGTCTTGAAAGCTTACGTCCTATGTCTTTATCATTTTTAAATGGTAACTGGAAACCATGCAATACATAAAGAAGCAATATTGGAAACCAATATTCTTTACATGAACTAATGTACTTAAAATTTTTGAACATATCTTTACAAGACATTAGGAAAAATGATTGCACGCAACATTGAGCAGAAGAAGAAAGAACACAATTAATATGAGGTTTTATGTAATCATACAGTTTGCCCTTTTATAAAAGAACAAAGAAATAAGCTTTAAAAACTTTTTAATTGTTCATAAACATCACGCCAATAAAGACAAACATGAAATAGATGGTCATAAATTCTTTTAACAATCTGGAAGGCAGAAACCATTTCGAAAATGCTTACTGTTTGAAGTATATTTGGAATAGTGTAGTTGCATATCGTTTTCTTCATTGTGCTCAAATCAAAGTCGATCTTCTCGAGCGGACCAAACTCAGTGTTCACGGTTACAATACTACATCTGGCCGAAGCTTGGGGAGCTCCTGCGGCAATTTTTTTTTTAATTTTTTTTTTATTATTATGCAACAATTTGGAAAAATAATGTGATATGGGTTGAAGTGTGAGATTAAGTTTTTATTTTTGGATTTAATTGGCTGTATACTCTGGAGATATGTTTGGCATTTGCTGCCAAACAAATAATGTTGTAATTGTTAAGCAAAAATACACCGAATTAGTTTTTTATACACATTTAATGCCTAATCAGCAAATACTTAAAAAATCATAATAAATATTGTGCGCTTAGTACCTGTACCATAAGTCCATCAGAGTGGGTGAAATTTTAGCAAAAATTGAGTTTTTTTTCTTTGTTACGTCTTCTGCTGTTCGGATTTTTAGGTTAGTTGTTAAGATCTGTTTTGATTTGTTAAAGTTTTTACCTGCTCCTTTAAAAGTCACCATAAAAGTGACGACCCTATTTCTGGGCTTAGAACTAAAGATTTTTTTCGGTATAAATACTACTGCATAGGTAAATTCAATTGCTCTTAGAACTTTGATAGCGTAGGTGTAATTTGTAAATTTTATTAAACGTACTATTCGACCGGGCAGTTGGTAAAGTGGTAACGCGTTCGTTTCTGAAGCAAAAGATTTGAAACTCAATTTTATAGTCGATCAAGTTGAACACAATGTTGACAAAGCCTCCCTACCGCTGCGATATTTTTTTGAAACGAGCTATGTCTCTTACAGACGGAATCAATACTTACGCGAAGATTGGCCACTCGAATCGTTACATACTTCGGCGTAATACGGCGTTTTATGATGAAAGATTCGGTTTAAAAATTAAACTTACCATTCGGACATAGTTCGATTGCAAAGCTAAGAGCTTGATTCTGGGTGCAGGGGATATTATAGCCATTAAGGTATCGTGTAGAACACAATCCTAAAAATTTTGATAACCTTTTCAATTATGGAAAATTGGTAACTAAGATATTGATTGAATAATTGCTTTAGCGAGTTAAATAATGTTCAGTATAATTTTTACAATATGTGCTCATCTCTGGTGCCGAGAAAGACAAGACAAGACGAAAGCAAAGAAGACTTGACGTCATTTTTCTACTAAATAACAAATTGAAAAATTATGCAAAATTTTGTAAACTCCTCATCAAAGAACACAACAACATGACCAGAGCGCTGTAAATTAAATCAAGATCATGTGATCAACTGTCAAAGCAACTTTTCTGTGTATTATTTTGAGAAAATAAAACAGAAAAGGAGAGTTTGGAGAAATTTACTACCTATCCTCTAACTTTGCCACCAAACTTTATATTTAATATTGCGTGTTGAATAAACTCGTGAATATTAAAGTTTTTTAATTTGGCCAATCCCTATTCGACTACCAATTAGCGCGGAAAAGCAAAAGTCCTCTCAATTCAGTTATTCTTTTCCGTAGAAAATGAACAATATCTTTGAAAAAAAGCTCTCAAAGCTATGCTTAAAAAACTGCTTACCACTAACTGGAAGGTTTGCTTTAGCTTTTTCGTTTCCTTCCACAACCGATAAGTAGCATTCTTGCAGCTCCTGCCTTGTTACTTCTGTGTTGCCGGATACAACCCAATAACTGTAAGTAAAAAAGTTTTACATAAAGTACTGGTTTACTCAATTTCAAGTCACATTTTTTGTTTGCATCAGTTTGTGGTGTAATTACTGTTTTTAATTTTTGACGTCATTTCCGCAGAAATTTAAAAAAAGGATTAAAGAAGTTGGAAATTTTTTATGGATACTGCAGAATAAGAGCAAAAAAATTACGAAGTTTATAAAAATTTGGGATAAATTTTAATCCAAAAATTTTTATGAAATTTCTGCACCTTAAATATTTTTTCATTCGTTTACAAAATAAGCTTTAAAGAATTGACTGTCTGCTAGCCTATACTTATATTCCAGCAAAGATCAAAGCGGACCAGAAAATATAGTGTCTTATTTCCACACTAAATCTTGAGATAAAAACGTTGAATTGATTAACTTCTATACTCAAATGTATAACACAATAGGGTACTTGTCACGTGTAAAACTTAAAAAACTAAAACCCCACATTTTGTTTGACCCGTATTTCCACCAAATCACATTAGATGTTTCTGGCCTAAGTAAAACAAAATTTAAATTCAGAACGTAAAAATAATATTAAAAAGTATATCGAGTGTTGATAAGTGGTCCTTGTTTCGGATTTACGGTCAGCTCAAAGGCGGCCCAAGGGGACACTGGACCTACAACGAACAAAATATTCGAGTCTTTCTTCTTAGTCAAGTGCCACCATGGTCCGCTTACGAGCCAGTTGTGGTCCCAGCATCAAAAAAAACAACCCAAACAAAAACATTGACCATACCCAGATTGTATTTGGGAAGAGATTATTTCACCGAAAATTTTTATGTAATTTGTTAATGCTTCAGACCCAAATCTAACCCTAACTCATATCCTGATTCTAAAATTACCCCAAACCTAACCCAAACTTAAAACTCCAATCTTAACCCATAAAAAGGTAAATGAAAAATACGCGAACGAATATTCTTCATGAAAATTTTTTGTCTTGTTCTCTTTAACTTCAAAATTTTGTGTGAAATAGGCACTTTTTTATACTTACACCAACTCTTCAAGATCCTGTTGAGGCGGGAAGACTACGTCAATTACATCGTCACATAGCTGAAACGTTTCATGAAGAAAATCCATGCTTTCATTTCTTGGTGAAGCTGGTGGAAATTCCTCTTCAGAATAATCAAAAATGGTGTGATGAAATTCGATCAGCTTTCGATCTATTAATGAGACCAGATTTTCAAAATTATTCACGTGAATTGTTAATTAGATTTAATTTTGAAAGAATAAATTTGAATTTGGTTGATTAATGGTAAAAAAAGAGCTCACTTTTAGACAAACATACAACAATTCACAAACAACGCAATATTTCCATTTATTCAGGATATACAAAAAAAGCTAAATTTATCTTAGTCAAGGCAGAAAGAAAAATCTTGACCAAATTTTGAGATATTAAATTAAAAGATAGGGCCTAGAATACATATAAAACTAGGTATTCAAAAAAAACTTACCGGTACAAAACAAAATTTGCTTAGAACTTATTCTTTCTTTCTTAAGTTTTGACTTTCTAACTTTTTATTGTCAAACTTTTTTTCGTTTTATATCTGCGTGCAAATGTAATGTGATTAAAATTGCAAAAGGCTTGTGCAACGTACCAGCTTCAATTTTTCATTTGAAGTTATTGCGTAACAGCGTTAGTCCAAAATATAAATCATTTCAAATAAATCTTTTATTATACTCCCTGTATTATATACGCCAGAGCGTGTAACGGGTTTGGGGGTTGACCTCTGCATTATGCGCCTGCGGGCAACACAGCTCCTTTTGAAATGTCGTAGCGGTGGCGAGCCGTTGGCAACACGTCTGCATCGACGAGCCCGAGATTTAAACTTTAGACCTTCCGATCTAAAGACGAACAGGTTACGGCTCGAGCAACTGGCCGGTAAGTTTGAAAAGCATTTTTGTAATTATTGCCATGCTCCTAATTCACAAAACTTACTTGCATTGGTGCAATCCACGGCCGCAATCAGAGCAGTCAAAAGAAGAAAGATAACTTTTGAATATAACTTCATTTTTGATTCAAAAAAAAGAATCACTACAATATTTTTCGGCAAAAAAGCTTATAAAAAACATCTGTGTTTTTAGATAGAAAATTGAGTTGAATGAAATAGAAATCAAAGTCACTCCCATAAATGAAACTTTTTATGATGCTCTTTGATAATTCACGTCCAACTGCGCATCTAATTTGTGGTTTGTTCGATTCTTTAATTCTAAACACTTTCATCTATTTTGAAGGCTTTTTTTGCATTTGCTGAAAGCAGGCTAAGTAAATAGGGCTTTTAAAAATGAATCTGACGAACTGGAGAAAAACACGGCACTAAATTGCAGCAATAATCAGCAATGCATGACGATGTTTATAAAATTTTGAAGTAGATAATGCTAGGAACCGTTAGGTGAAGAAGAAAAAAGTAGAGGCAATAATGCCTGTAACAGCCTAACTTAATGCACTGATTTTAGGAATGCCATTGATTTAACAATTTCAGCAATTAGATACAACTATAAACTAATTTTTGCAATTTTAAATAGTCTGTAACAGACTTGATTGGACTGAAAGCTGACCCCGAGATTTCTCACCGGAGGCAGCGCTGCCGTCAAGGGTAGGCTTTGTAGGCTTGGCCTACCAGCTTATTTTGGCAAGGTAGGCTACCGCCTGCTAAATCACGCCTATTCCCTTATTTGTCACTGATTAACAATGTTCCACATCGAAAATCGGCCGCAACTTAGACCAAATCTCAGTGAGGACCTTTTTTCGCCTTCACGTAACCTTAGGCTGAAAATTGACACTTTTTCCACCTTAAAGTTTTCGGAACCTACTTCAACGCGTACAACGAAACTTTCTAGCCTACTTGCCTATTTGTTTTGGATAACAACACTGCCCAGAGGCAATCTCTCCAATCACAAACGTACTGAAAAATGCTGCAGGAATACCGACAAGTCAAGCATCAAAGCGACTTAGACTGAGTTACACTAACTAAAAAAATATATGGCTCCACTAGAACTAATGTAATAATTCATGCAACTATTATAAATTGATTTTGGTTAGATTTTTCATCAGTGGTATAATTACATATAAACATACAACTGTTTCTATCGACCTGCGTACGAAATTGAGAAGAACAGTTTATAATTTTCCAGAATTCAGCAGTCACAATAACATTCTGTGATGTCATTGAAAGTATTAGAAAAGTAAGAAAACGATTCGAAGAAAATAATGCAAATTTGATGACGTCATCAAAAGCTATCAAATATCACAATTTCATGTTCTACTTATGGAAAAGTTTTATAATGGTTATAGAAGAAATCTTAGATTTGATTTATTAAAATTATGTTTTATTGACATCATAAAGCTAGGTATAAACTTTTTATTGCTATCCTTCAACCTTTCTAGCTGATCTTTTCTGGTTATTCCATCTCTCTCAGTTTTAACAGAATGTATTCTTCATTCTTCAATTTTAGACAACGTTTTAAACTTATTCGCTTATAAACTATAGTCTTTGGCACGCAAATATATGCTCATGCATGCTGGCATTAGGCACAAACATATAGTTTTTATGCCACTCTTTCCCTTAGAAAAGTTTCTCCCCCTTTTAACACTAAAATATGAGCTTGCCTTTATTCAATAAATAAACATCTGCTGAAATCAGATTGGCATTTCACTTGATGCAATTGAATTAACCGCATTAACAAGATACCGGTAACAAAAGTAAAACTTCCACAAAAACTAACAAATTAAGTTGTTGTTTTTTTATTGACTTCAGTATCTTTGAAAAGGGAATATGGAGAACCCAGGTAGAAGATTTTTCGGAGGGTGTGGAATGATTTAGGGGGCCCAACGAGTTAAAACTTGATATTAAACAAATATCATAAAATGCTGAGAATCTCAGCCCTGGCCTACTATGAAGCCGGTTAGAGGTGGAGAACTTTTTGGGTTTTGACCGTCTTCACCCTATAAGCCGTGAGGAAAAAGTAGCTATTTAGTAGAGAAATATCTATTTTCGTATTTGCGCTGTATCCGAGCCCGGAATCTCACCCAAGAGTCTTGGTTGACCTGACTCAATACAAAAAAGCTCTTCCAAAATATTTTAAGACTTTCTATGCAGAATTCAAATTTTCTAACTCACGTAAAATAAGATCATCATCTCAACGTTTAATCTTGCCTTACTATTCAACAAATAGAGCACAAAATCGATCAAATTTTGAAGGGCAAAATTATGAAATTTTTTGCCTTATTTTTTAAAACAGCTATCGTATCGTAAATTTATTAAAGACCACGAACGATGGACATTTCAAAATCACAATATTCTACAGTAGTCTAAGAATTTTTGCATTGCAGGCTCTACTAAGAAGAATAAAGTCTCTTATTTATTTTATCCAAATATGTACCAATAACTGGAAAAATACCATTGAGATCGAGCGTTTTTTTTCTCGTCTAATTTATTTCAGGAATGATTTGACTTGAAGACTTCGCGTTCCTTCAGGATTCCTTGTCGCATTGTGTTACTTTTTAAATTTTGTTTCACTTTGTGTATTTTTTTGTGATGTTGACTAAATAAATAAATTCTGTTCTGTCTGTTCTGCCAGAAAATGTTACAATAATAATAAAGAAAACAAAAATCGCAAAAATCTCACATATATTTCATAAAGTGATTTCTTCAAACGAGAAACGATCAAAAACATTTTAAAACTGTGGTAAATATTATAGGATGTAAAGGTAATTCAAGTTGTAATTCAAACAATCCGTACATAAAGTAAAGATCAAATTACTGCTAATGAAGAAAAACTTTGCTTTTTTGAGGAGAAAAAGCACTGAGCGAGTAAAGAGAACTGAATCATAAACAACTTTCTATTATTAAGTGACATAATTAATTAAAGAAAAACTCATAAAGGCAGAGGAATTATATAACCACTGAACAAAAACTAAATTAAATTCATCAATCCTTATTTACTGACTTTTAATCTATTTTTTCAGAATACTTTTGCAAAAGTTCCCTCTTGTTTTTTTGATTGCCAATTTTTTGGTTAGAGTTACGGGGTAGCAGGTGTTCATTCCCGATCCATTTTTGCAATTGAGAATAATCTGAGCAATCTAGATGTGGTAAAAGGTTTTAAAATCTCACAAACTTAAAAACCTTCAACTGACTTTATAGTCACTGTACTTCCAGCGAGTTTAAAGAGATGCGTACACGCAAATAATAAGCTTTGAAAGAGCAAATCGATGCGGTCTAGCGAAAAAGTAGCGACTAAGCCAAATTTTAGTCAAGGTCACAAACATACATTTAAAAATTGAGTTAATCGACTAAGTACCCTAATTTTAGTTTGCTTTAGTCATTAATCGTCAAAAGTCATTTTATTTTCGTAGTATCCTAATTGATTATATTAGTATTTTAAAACTAGCAGTATCTTAAAAGTAACGAGTAGCGTATACTAGATTACTGTATTAAAGGCTATTATAGTTAAGAAATTTTTGATTGCGGTATAAAACTACAGCAGCAGCATTGTGCCACAGCACATCTGAGCCGTGATTCCATGCTTATAGCTATGCAATATTTTGATCTAGTTATTTGTTATTATTTAGTATTAGCTATGTGAAAATATATAATTGAAATTTTATTGCGCGTGGCTCACTATTGTTACGTCGTAATGAGAATTTATCTTGCTCTCACACTTTAGCGACTTTGATCGCAACTAGATCATTTTCCAGTTTTGTTTTAAATCTGGGGGTTAAACCCCCAGTTGTTTCGAAACTACTAAATCTTCATTTGGTATAACCCAGAGTTAATAATAACATTTTTTCCGAATTTGAAACTTTGTTTGTTATATATGAAAATATAGCATATAGTTACAACTTGCTGCAAGCTACAAAATTTTGAAATGCAAGCTCCAATTTACGTAAAACTTTTACATAAAAATCAAGGAAGTTATGTAACAATATTACTTCTCACGTAATAGATGAACATTTATACTCCAATTGTAAAAACAATAGAAAAAACAATCGCAAAAACAAGAGTTACTTAGGTAAATAAATTGTGTTAATTGATTGATTGATTGACTTTGTTCCGCCTCCGAGCGTTGAAAAACAAAATCTTGAGCGTTTTGAAAAGTATTCTATTCAAAGTGGAAAAAAATTTCGAACTTTATAAAAACTTCGAATTGTATAGTCGTAGAGGAAAATTGGAAATTGCACGACTATGATTAGGAAACAGAAAAACAAACGTCCGACAGCAGTATTGCCTAGCCTAAATCCGGCTCGAAACGCAAAGAAACGTGAGAATGGGTTTTCTTGCAAATTATGCGATGCGATACCCTTTTCGCATTGCTTGCTTTAAGCTGTCGCTTTTCTGGTGGCTCTTCCCTAAGCTTCCGTGCTGGTAACCTTAAGGCTAGATAGCACGCAAACAATTTAATACTACCATCACAACTGGATATTAATTTTTATTGATTTCCTTGGTTCAATGCAAGTTCTTTTGTAAAAATATTATATGTTAAATTCTTTTGCTTTGTTTGTTTTTGATTAATTTTTTTCTTTGGAAACGGTAATCTTCAACAATTTTAAGCAAGCAATTTTCTTAGGCCTTAAATTTTACCAAAATTTGGAAGAAAATATTCCAAAATCCAAAAGTGTTTTTGTCTTAAAAGTAAATCACTTAGCGAAAAAATATAATGTTTATTAATTTTAATCGAAAAATCTCAACTTCTCTTGTTATCGCTGCGAGAGCTTTGTAAAAAATACTCAAAATCTTACGTTTCTTCATTTTAAATTGAAATTTTACTGTAAGTAAAAACAATCTTGTTTCTATTTTGAAACAAAAAACTTACCTAAAATCTGAAATTATTTATCAATATTTTAGTTTTACACTGATGTTTTAATTAAAATACCATAAAATCTTATTCAACTTATATTCTATCCTGAGTTAAACTTCTACTTGAAAACAAGATCTTTTGCAATTTTTTCGCTGTCATTCGATATTAAACCTTGTCTAATAGTTTTGTGTTACAATATTTACGTCAGTTTTAGCGATTTTCTTGTTTGTATCAATATGTTTTTGCAGAAATATATCAAAATCAACAATTTCTTTGATTAAAACGACGATTCAGCCTTAAAGGAGAGCTCCGGCCTAGCGAAGCTATATATCATAAAATACCCCACGAAATTCAAGGGCATTTGTAAACAAAACGATCTCCCTACGTTTTGTAGTTTTGATGAAATCCGCAAAAAACTGCGTGAACCGGAAGTCGATTCTGATCGGCTAACGCTCTGATGAGGTAAGTCCGTACCTTGCCTTTCGCTCGTGGTCATTAATCTCAGGTCTGAAGATTGCAAGTAGGTTGAATATTTTAAGAAAGAATCCACTACAAGCGCTCCTGCTCAAGAGTTTTTAGTCTTAACTAGCAATTTTATGCCCAAACAATGTAATAGACATATTCTTAACCGCAAATTTTCAGCGGTACATTTGTCTAGCCTAGTATAATTCAGCTCCATTGCATAGATTATGAATATGATATCATATGGCTATAATGAAACAACAAGTGGTTAAAGTAGATGTTAACAGAATGTCTGAGCAGCAACGTGATAAAGAAGAAGGGTTATTAAGACCCTATTCAGTAAACCTACTACTACTCTGGGTATCTTCTACAGGTTGAACCGGTAGGTTCTAGCAGTTATGTTATTGTGTACAGTATACTGCCAGTATTCTCAACTATGTATACAGCATTGGACTACATTTGCACGAAACTAAATTTACTTAACCTTTTTACTAAATGATTGTCAGTGTGGAAAATATTAGACTATTCTTGATATAATACTGTTTGGTCCAATACCTACTCTGCTTTAATTGGCAGTGGCTATTTTGGCACTGGTGGCAATGCAAAATAGCTGAGCTATTTTGCCTCCAGTGACAAATTGCCCTCATTCAAACACGTCTAGACGTGAACTGTGAAGTACTGATAAAGTGATACCGTTAGTATCACTACTAGTACAAGGGTACTTCACTTGTGCTGCCGCGACAGGTATATTTTCTTATCATAATACAGTACGCCTACTATTTTACAGTTAAGCTATTTTACGTTTCAAATTAAATTAGGAAAACTTAATGTTTAGGGCAGTGTTTCCAAAAGTGGGCGCCAGTGCCCTCTTCAGGCGTTCGCAACTATCAAGGAGGCACAGGCCACTAAATGGGCGATTGGGGGACTTTGAAAATAAATTGGGCCATAACAAAAACAGTGCCCATATAAATATTTGCACTGTTTGTTTGCAGCACTCTAGGATAGTTTTATGCTTTGATTTACCTAAACCTAATTTACTTTCCTGTTTGCCATTCCGTAGTGTGAGAATTTTTGCTTTATCCTAAAATTACTTGCATTTATCCTATTGTGACCTTATTAGACTAATTGGCAACACCATTCAACCTTTTTACATGAGAATTTGCCATGGTGTTGATAAAAATTCTCAACATCTTTTCGTCATAGATATTGTCTATTGCATCTCAGAAGCTTGAATCACGAATAGTATTACCTTATCAAAATATTCATAACAACCGTGATAATCTTTTATGACAAAATGTTGATTTTTTTTATGAACACCATTGCAAAGCCTCACGTAAAAAGGTTGATTGTGACATAATAATTTTAAATTTTTCTTGCAACTCTCGAAGGGTATTTGAATTTATTGAGAACAGACTGTTGATAAAATGCTCTGAGTTTTGTAAGGCTTGAAAATAAAGCATGTGTTGCATGTGAACCAAATCGAAAGCGAAATTTAGATTAGCTTTAGTTTTTACTCTTTCAGTCGTTTGGATATCAAACTAAACGACTATATTAACTGGAGCCATATTTAACAAAATACGACATATTTAACTTATTTTTAGGGTAAATATTAGAGTGCTAAATAATGAGTTTTTCCAAACGAAAATGCAGGCAATACAGTTCAAGTTATCTCCAGTATGGATTTATTCCAGCCCCAAATTCTGCATTATTTCAAAAAACGAAAAATTATTGACACGATGTTTTCAAACTTGATACAGAAAAGTGGCAATGCTGAATTGCTTGCGTCTTACAATTTGTCTTTGATGATTACAAGAAAAGGCAAGCCTCATCGATTGGCAAATAATTTATCTTATTATCAGTGAAGGAAGTTTTGGACACCGTTTTGCATCACAAACGTCTTCTACAGTTATCAAATCTCTTCCTTTGAGGAGCAATATTATACAGAGATGGGTTGATGAGATGGCTACCGATATAGAAGATAGCTTATCAGGAATAGGAATACAAAATTCAGTTTACTACTGAATGAGTCAGCTTTGCCAGAAAAAGAGTCTCTTCTTTTCCTGGCAAAGCTGAAGTTTTGCATGAAGAGTTGGCAATGGCTTTTACTTGGGTATGTTCATTTTGTGCATATTGAAGTTTTGCATGAAGAGTTGGCAATGGCTTTATCACTGCAAGTAGATACCTGGGGTGAGACAGTAATTGCACTGATGAATGTCACAGCGTGTGCAACCGACAGCGCCCCATCTATGATGGGCCGTTACAGTGGATTCATGGCATTTCCAAAAGCAGCTAGTTCCAACGTGCTCACAATTTACTGTGATATTCATCTGGGGCATTTGATAGTCAGTACGTTGTTCAGGGGGGCGCAATAGGAAAAATTTTGGGAAAACACTGTTCTACACCGTTAAATTTAGTACATTAAAATAAACTAAATTTGCAAGTTCAGAGACACTATTCTTGAATTACTACATAATTATAGCAATTTGCCCGCCACTTTTTTAAAAATTTGCCACAAGTTTTGTTAATCCTCGATTCAAAGTTAAAATCCAAGTCGGTGCATGCAACCCTAAGTGTAGTTGTGGCCACCGAGATCGTGCAGTGAAAAAAATCACTTTCAATGCAACAAAAATACGAGTACATCTATACAGATCTAACGCTATAAAAGCTGCTAAAGCACTGTCACAGAAATTTCGGTTGGCGCAGTATTAAGAAGTTTTGAATTCTATTATTATGTTTTAATCTGGGTGTCGAACCGTTTCAAATAACGGTTCGGGTTCGGGTTTAGCTCCGGCTCAAAACATTTTAGCGGTTCAGGTTTGGTTCGGGTTCACTTGAGCACCATTTTCGAGGTTCAGGTTTGGTTCAGGTTCACTCAAGTAAAATATTACTGGTACAGGTTCGGTTCGGGTTCATTGACTTAAAATTTAACTGTCGTTACTCGTTTCGTCCAGAAAAAAAAAGGAGAAATTGCTGATCCTGTTGATGATCACCACTGCTCTTATTGTGTGTGTACCTGCGCCAGCGGTATCCGGATATGGAAAAATTTATTCTTACTTTTGTTAGGGGTTCAGGTTCGGTTTGAGTTCACTTGAGCACAATTTTGAGGGTACAGGTTTGGTTCAGGTTCACTCAAGTAAAATTTTGCTGGTTCAGGTTCAGTTCGACACCCTGGTTTTAATGTAGTAGAATCAATTGCTCTGCCAAACACTGCGTGTGTCGGCGAGTAATTGTGTAGAAACAAAGGCTTTGTGAGTTCTTTCTAGTTTAATGATTGCCCGTTCTTCAAATGAATAAAAAAAGTGCCATAAAAATTTCGATTGATTTCACCAGCAAAATCATTCGCGATAATAAACGCAGCATATAGCTTACGAGCGTCTCTAGCAGCAGAATTCTGATTAAATTAACAAAATTATAATCGTAATCAAAATGACGTTTCGAAGTTTCGAAACTAGTTTCTTAGAGTATTATCCTTTTATTCTGTTTCGGCAAAACTGTTTGAATCGCATTGCATGGCATTAAATTGCAGTTTGAATTACATAAAAAAGAAAGAGCTTCCACAAGCAAAAAAGATGACCAATAGACCATTGGATGAGTCCGAGCATAAACCACAAAAACACACGGCATTTTGAAACATAAAGTCACAAAAATTGGACACCATGAAGTAAATTAATTGAAGAAAACAATAATGGAGTAAATGATACGAGTATGTTAGTTAATTGAATGTAAAGCAAAGAGCCTAAACGTAAGCGAACACTTTTTCTGGACGTTTCAAAACACTCCTAGTCTAATAATCAGCAGATAAATGATGATGAGACTAAGAATGTCTTAAAATGTACAAGAAAAACCTCGCGCTCAAATTCGCTTGTTGCGTGAAGTAAGATCACTTAAATTATGGCGGATCAAATGGAGCCCGCTTCGATTGGGGTTAATCAGCTCATCTGTGCATCCTCTGCGAAGTACAATCTGTTGATTAATTAACCTTTTTTATTGGCTTTGCGTTTTGGTTGCTGCTATTCCGTTGCTTGATTCGTGACGTCATTGATTGAAGCAGTGACTGCGACAAAACGTTTCAGTCATTATGCTCCTAAGTTAATTGAGTTTTTGAATAGTTTGTCAGAAAATAATAAACAAAAAGTCGCGAAACATATTGAAAACGTTTTGATTTCTCGCTTACAACATTGTCAAACTGAAAGAATAAGCAAAGTTATATCTGATCAAGAACAAAGTTACTTATAAAAAACTACAGGCTTCGTGTCGGTGATGCAAAAGAAAGCTTAGGACTGCGTGAAGTTTTACCGCATAAATTTGTACAAGTGCACAAAAACACGCATAGCCTACAATCTTCACGATAATATTGGCAATTAACTTCATTATCTTCTTATCCCTTTCCCCATAAAAACTAGTGTTGGAGAAAAACAATGTCAGAAAAGAAATCGGACAAAGCCTAAACATTAGGGTGGATCGAAAATGGCAAAAAAAAATTTTTTTTTGAATTTTAGTTAGCTAGATATGGCAAAAGTTGCCAATATATCACCAAAACGCAGTGTAAAAATTTGAAGAGTTTTGAGTAAGGTTTCGATCTCCCCCCGTCAAATATAAAATATAGGTGCTCACACATACAAAAATCGCATGGTAATTTTTTTTTTCGATTTTAATTCGCTGTACACTCTGAAACCAAACTTTATTTATCCAACCCTTATGCATTTCTGCCAGGTATGGTTGTTACTGTAAAAGTATGGCAACAGCTAATCAGATTTAAGATAATTAGATTTGGTTTCAGAGCGTATTTAGTAATTTAGACATGGCAAAACATTCAAATATACCACCACCAGTAGCGTAGTCAGGGGGGGCGGGGGGGCTCGATCCCCCCATTGGCTTGTGAAGTATGCAAAATCGCACGTTTTAGGTGCTTTTGAGGCCGATTTTTGGTGAAAAATTGAAAACAGCCCCCCCCATAAGAAATTGGGTGCCGAAGTTGTGAAGTACATGTCGTGATACGGCCTGAAAAAGCGTATGAATTTCCGATTTTGGCCGAAAAATCAGTCTCAATTTCGGTGAAGACCTTTTTTTTTTTGGAGACCACCTGATTTTGGGCAAAAAAAACGAGGTTGCCGAGAAATTCCCTCTCAATTTTGGGACAAACCGTGTGATTCTGATTCAATAACAATGAGAATTCAGGTCAAGGTTGTTTGCACTTTTCTCACTCTTTCAAAATAGCCCCCCTTTTCCAAATCCTGGCTACCCGCCTGACCACCACATACAATAAATTATGGGTATTCACTATACAAAAGTATTGACTTCACCTTCATTTAACTTAGATAGTGATTTCTAAGTAACTTGATGGATGGACCCCTGCTGTGTCCACAGGCAAACACATTCTCCACCAGTCAATCACGTTGCCGAAAAGGTTGTAAACTTAAACTTTATACGAAAACGCCCATGCACTCCGTAAAGTCATTTCTTAATAAATTGGGTCCTCATACATGTAAAGACTGCAAGCAAACTCTAATCGTACACTTGTAGAGTTACAAATTAAAGTGAGTCAAGTCACGTTTAGACTCAAATCTTTATGCTTGTCCATGGGACATATTTTTCTGTCCTATCCCATCCCATTTCATAGCAGTTCATGCCTTTCCCATACCATCCCATGAGATTCCCATCAAAATACAATTCAACAAAAGCTAATAAATTTATGAAAATTTAAGTATAATGTGTACTAGATAAAACTGCTCATAAAAAGAGAGATACAAAATGACAAAATTTATTGACTTTGTTAACTTTAAAGTTCAAAAGAGTTCACAATTCATTATCATTCTGGCACTCATATTCCAAGGCACTGTGATCACTCAGCAAATTTTCAATTTCCTACTCATCAAGTGTTTCTGGTAGTGATAATTCAGTTATTTCGGGTACTTTCTCAACCACTGTCCCATGGATCCCAGGGGAAATGCAATGCCTGCTGTCCCATCCCATGGGACATTTTCCATTGGATTCCCATGGGAATCCCATTCCCATGGACAAGCCTGCAAATCTTGGCATTAACTGACGAGAAGCAGTTCGTGCACGAATGAAGCGATCTCGAGATTTTGGTCCACAAACTGATCAGGATGCCTTAGTAACCACTCTCATGAGCCTTCGAACAGCTTGTGAGTGACAGACAAATTCTTGAAAAACTATTGTGGGAGTCACATCCATCACAATTAAATCCTGCAGCTCAGTATCCGTCATTTTTTTAAGTAAAGAAGGCCCTGTGATTAGAAGATCTGTTCAGTTAATCAGTTCGAAGTATTCCACTGCATCAAAATATTAAAATTTGAGGGAACTTTTAACCTTTATAGCCAAAATTATATTTTCCTGGTGAGCAAAGTATGAGTTGCGGTGTAAAACTGGATCAGTAATATTTTTTTGCTCATGACTAAGATAGCGTGATCTAGCCACCTGTTAGTGAAAGTGTCTAGCTCCATCTTCGCAAAATGAGTGTAATTTTATTGCGAACCACATCGGAGCATAAACACGGATGATTGACATGACCAATGCCTGTAGTTTTTCGGATGGAATTTTAATGCTGACATACAATTTAAGGATTCTATTTGCTTTAGTCAGCCATCGAGATTGCTTTTAAGCATCCAGGGTTTCGTATTGACAGGTTTATACTGCATTCATCAGCATTGATGCAATTACAAATTTCGAGTAAATATTGCTGATCTGTGCTCAGCTTTTTGGGATGCACGTTAGATAGATCTTCGGTCAGCCTTACAGCTTTAAAGGAGGTAACTGGTTGCTGGGTGCATGTCGCAAGCCGTTTTTCAATCGACCCTGAAAACGCTAGTGGGCCTGTAATAGAAATGTCGTAGAAGTAACTAATTAGCATGGAGTAAACAAACAAGCCATTGAAGAGGGTGATTAAAGGACTCTTCTAGTCGCCGAATAACTCCAGCCATTCTGCTCGTGTTCACTTTCGTTCCATCGCACTCTACAACCTGCGTATTGCCCGTGTTTACAGGCGTACAAGACGACCAGATGGCCAAGGCTCCTTCATTTCTATTTTTGCCAGCCAATTTAAATGTATAACTCGGGTGAAATTAAGAGTTTTTGTCCTAAAAGTTCTAAACCTAAACGGTTACGGTGTTCCACTACTCTAAGAATTGTCCGTTGGTAAGAAGCGCTTACAACCTTTATTGTATTTTATGGAACCCTGCGGAGCAAGCAAATTTCAATTAAAAGGAAGCTACTCGTAATATCTGGAATCCTTTTGAAGAACAGTAATGCTGTATCAGCTAAATCAGCAATGCTAATGGTTGACTGAGTATATAAAGACAGTGGACTAAGTTACAGCAGGCAACACAAAAATGCATTTTCACCGTAGTAGTAAAACCGTTTATTATAACGATGTCATAACGATTTTACCATTGTGTTTGTTAAAACAAAGTTCGTTTATTATAACGTCATAGAGGTTCATACGAAAGTCATACAGTGCGTATACTCTTGATCAAAATTTGTTAGCGACTTTCTCGAACCCTTTATCAATAACACTAAAACTTTGCGGGGAGCGATCAAAAAATTGTTCAAAACAAAAAATATTTTGCATGTTTGTTATTATGCCTATTACGCACCTTTTTCACATACTAGCTTTTAAAAATAAAATTTTTTGACATTTCGATCCACCTTACTAAACATGCTGTCCCAAAGAAATCTTTCAACGGTAAAAATCAATTCCTAATGGGCACCAAATTCTCAAATTTATGGTGGTCTGTTCAATTACAAGATCGAGCACTAAGCTACGCCCAAAGATAAATCCAACATCTAGTTAATGATATAGTCAATGGTCAATAAACTTCATATGTTAATGCAGGCGAAAGGTTAGAAGATTTTAACCTCCCATTAAAGCCAAAGTCTTACCACTATGAACTCGAAATGCTGGTATTAGGGCTGAACTTTCAAATCCTCGAAATGCACGAAAACTTTTTTCGATGATGTCATAATTCCACTATTACGAAGTAATATTTACTGTATTATAGACGATTGTTTTCATCAAGACCTTTTTTGGTGCATTTCGAATTTCAAAAAATGCTTTTTGCGTAAAGGTGAAAGCACATCCATGACGAATACCTGATTATAATAAGCAAACATATAAATAACTTTAAAACGCGTTAAATTTACAAAAAGTAGTTAATGCAGTTTATCGAGGGTTTAACTAATATTCTGCAAAGCCTGTAAACTTTCCGCTTCTTCATCTCAACTTAAATAGCATTGATTTCAGTGTGCATTTTTTGTGACTTTTGCGAGTACCGGCGGCTGGTTTCGCGGCTACTGGAGGTAAACGAGTGCTTGTTCTTCGATACAGGAATGGATTTTTCGTTCACACAAGGCAGATGTCGAGCAAGAGGCCAGAACCAACAATGTAGCATATCTTCACGTTTGATACAAGTAACGATAAAGATGAAAATCCCCTAAAAATTGAAAAGTTTTACTGCTATGTAAAGAATTCGTGCACCCTTATTAGCTTTTAAATAGTCGATTCACGGTCCGTGTCTGCCTAACTGACGAGACTTGTAATCGAAACGGACCTGTTTTCGACATGGGATTTTCAACAAATTGTCGTTTGTGAGATAAAAATGCTTGTTCTAGTCACTCTCGATAGTTGCCGTAAAGTTATTTTTCTAGCAAAGTGCTTAATTTATTTTAATGGACGAATACCTGTACCAGCAACATAATACTGTATTCAGCTCATAATTGCAGAATTTGCATTAATAGAAGGTCTAAATCATAGCTTGAAGGGTCATATGCACCAACGAAAGAATACAATGTTTTGCGTATTATTAGTTTTCTATCTTCTAAAAACGGATGGACGTATTACAGTAGAATAGAATAAACTGAATTCGTATACGTTTAGAAAAGTAATCCATAAATTACTTTATAATTATAGCAATTTGCTCGCCTATTTGTGCAAATTTTTGCACTAAAGCTTTATAAATCCGAGGATTAAAGTTAATTTTAGGTGGTGCGTACCAATCTCAATCCGCAGTCAGATCAGAGTATTTATCGCTGCACTAACAGCAATTCAGAATTTTTTCGTTCTTGTTGATATTTTGGCATCATATGTCTACCGCCACAATGGTGAAGTAAATCCAAATAGTTTCTTTGCAATGCTGAACGTCAAGCACGTACAATGTCTGGACTCTTGAGCATCAATATTAAAGTTATTGTTTTACCAACTGCTAATCAGTTTTGGCCCGTGGAAGAAGCTAGAGCTCTACAGAACTTTTTTTATTGAGTAAATTTTAAGCAAAAAAAGCACAACACAAGACAAAAATAAAGATAAGTTCAATGTTTTTTTCGTATTTTGTTTTTTTTTTAAGGTAGACGAACATATAAATTCATTAGCAACACAAGGCAATTTTCAAACGCAAGTATTTACACGCACTCGTAGCATTTGCAACGATAGAGAATCGTTACTCTTGCGAGTTTGAGTCCGGTTCGCTATCGCTGCGTCATCTGCGATTGCTATAATTCAATGTTAGCAGAATCTACAATTTAGTAAAGCACTAGTTGCATCCGCTGTCCAAAAACTGATTAGCAGTAATTTCGTGTCTTTGTTCCTCACCAGATTAACAGTATTTGAAAGTAACTTCTCCTCGCCTGGTTAGTAGTAATCAACTGCAGTTTCTTTACATTTGGTTAGCAGAAATAAACTGCCATTTCTTTTCTATTAGTTAGCAGTAATAGTTTCTCCTTACTTGGTTAGCAGCAACTGAGTACCAGTTCTCCCCACCTGGCAAGCTCTAAGTAAATACCGTTTCTCCTTACCTGAAATGCGTTTAGGACGACAAAGATCCAATTGAGGATGGTTTGATAAATGATGTTGTCATCCAGAAGAAGAAAAAGGCCAATAAACCAGGTGATACCCAGGCTCAATGTCAAGGTCAGAACGATCATTATCTGTTTGACCTGGGTCAGCTTTGGGACCGTAGAACGAATCTGACAAAAATATATGCGTAAGTACATTTAGGTGCATTATAATAGCAATGTACAAAGAAATTTAATAAATAGCTATACAGACAATTCAGATTACTAAGTCTTCACTTCATAGTTTTAATGATCCTTCGGGTTTTACATTTTAATGCTAAGTCCATACAAAACTGTGAAATGTTGTCTTTACTCGTTTAGTTCTTAGTTGCATAATTTTTTCAAATTTTACCTTTGCATTTTTGGAGCTAACTTTTTTAAAAACCATTATCGCCACACTCATGTTGTAAAAGAGCACCAGCCCAATCACTAGCAGGAAGCTGAAGTAGAGAATTTCGTGGTGCAACCAGCAGTAGTGGCTAGATCGGTAAGTCCATTGATAGTAGTTTCGATTTTGTGGAATATTTCGAGCTAAATAGAAAAAATGGTTAAGCGCTGCCAAACTTTTTGATTGAAACCCAAATTAGACACACCAAAGTTCCCAGCAGGCTATCAGGTAGAGTCAAGACCTTAAAAGATCAAGTGCAAAGAAAAGTTTGCTATTTTAATTTTAATTGCTACGTCAGAAAAAGTTGTTCAGCAACAATATTTCGAATTTTATAATTGTTAAAAAGTCGTTTTGATTCAAAAAAGCTCAAAATAACGATTTGGATCTATAAAGTGAATGACGTTATCCATGAACAATAGTCTCCCCGTAGTTTTACCACCATCACCAAGAGTGGGGTTTCTTATTTCTCAGTAGCCAGCTGTTCGCTTTTTTGCTGTTAACTGTTATAATTCTAAGGAAGGAAATCTTGATAGCTCAACTTTTATCAGTGAAGAATACATAATGAAAGTTGTAATAAGTTACAATTAATAAAAGATGATTAAATGATGATTTAACTAATATCAAAAGAAGCAAATAAAAGGTTGATGTTTCACAATCAATTGTAGGATCAGCAATAAACGTTGTGTTAGACAAGAAATTTTTGATTTTATTGTGCACTACAACTATAGCGAAAGTGGAGTCCTCGAGAACGTCCTTGGCCTCGAGGACGCATTATGAAGTCTTTGGCCTTCGCCTCGATGCTCAAGTCCTTGACCTTGGCCTCGAACCGTACAAGCCCTAAAAAATTTCCTGTCCTCGGCTCGAGGACAGCATTGTTTTTTGATTGGTTAGAAAGGAAATAACCAAACAAAAGACAACATAAACTTCTAGTGTGACAAGTCCTGTTCTTTCCTTAATTAAAAAATAATATAATGTAATGTCAACTAAGCCATGTCATACTTAAAGTTATTTTAATGGCATTGTGTGAACGCTCTTATCGGAGAAGAGTAGGCAATTGGCATGTAGAAATTGTTGCTTTTATTTCTGCTAATACTACCGGTGCAGGCTGTAGAAACTGCAAAGCACTAAAGGCATCCAGAGTCATAACAAACAATCCGGGAGTCGGGACACAAACAATTTCGAGTTACTAATGCAAAAACACTACCGTGTCTATTCTGCGTGTAAATTTGGAAGAAAGTATATGTGCGATAATGAAATGTAATTAAGTATTATCAGGGATGGCATAATGATATTATACTTCAGTAAATAATGTAGTTGATCTTGATATAACTAACAAAACGTGTCTTGAGAACGACAACTTGTTCTGAAAATAAGCGAACGCAAAGTGCTTTTAAGACAAAAAAATTTTTGAGATAAGAAAGAACAACTTTAACCACTGGCAAGCAATCGAGGCAAAACTACAGTGACTGAAAATTTCGGTGTTGGAAATTGCCGCTTGGAATCCCAAATAACAAACTATAGGATCACAAAAAATGTTGCATGAAGAAATATTCAGAAATTAAACGTGAAGTTAAATATGACTACAGTTTAGTAATGGTTCGAATGCCTGGAGAAATGCGCGTTGGTTGCTGAATTTAAAAAAATTCTACATACATCCTTATATGATAAAAAGGCAAAGCTCCTGCAAAAAAATTGGGCATTTTTAGAAAAAAATCATGGTTTGTTATTTTTCCGTTTCTACGATTGCAGACCCTTTGAAAGAGGGTCCAAATCAAATGTCTCCAATGCCTTTCCTTCTTGATAAGACATCAAATAACTTATGTTAATTTAACATAGTGTCTTTTGGCTGCCGAAACGTAAACGATCATTCATTGATAGGCATTAGATGTGAGAAAAACATCACATACACTGAAATGTAAAAAAAATATTGGCTTAAGATTTTAGAAATGGGAAATTGTGAAAAAACTGAAGTTTTTCTACCTTAACATTTACGGTATTTTCTTTTCAAATTGCTGTGAAAATCTAAGTGTGTAATCTTCTTTAAAATAACAAAAATTGCTATTTTTTTCCGGAAAAAAATCACTAAATTTATTCAAAATGAGCAATGTGGACTTTGCCCTCGCGCCAGAACCCCGTTTTTTTTTTTATGCTAAAAACTTGAGTTTACAAATATACGCGGTACGGTACTTCAGTTTATTTTAAAAACATGAATTCGCAGTATTTTGCAATACTTTTAGGCAATAACGTATAAAAAATTCCAAAAAAGATATCGTTTAACCAAACGATACAGTTTTCGTTTATAACTATGAAATCACCGTAAAAGGTTAAAAGCACAATAGTTTGTTTCGTCTTAAGGACTCGTCAGGTGCTATTGAAATCTTATTCAAAAAGAATAAGATTAAAATAGCACCTGACGAGTCCTTATGACGAAACAGACTGCTGTGCTTTTCACCCGTTACTGTGATTTTATAGTTATATTTTGCTTTGATTTTACTTTGTAAATCATGTAGCACTGTTTCGGAGGATTGACTATCAACAATTTTCAGTTTGCTTTTAGGAAACTACTACCCGTAATCAGTGAACGTTTGCACCGGGTAACTGACAGCTAACTGATGAAATTAAGTTATTAAAATTGACAATTTCTGCGTTTATAATTTAGCAATTTGCCCTTTCACGGGTTATCGCCTTGTTTCATTACTAAGATAACACTACGGTACGTAATCAACATCAGCTGCTAATGTGTAAAATTCCAAAATGGCAATAAGATCGGTTTAGTGATGACATCACAATGCCCATTGTCTGGTTCTTACTGCAGATCGTAGTGAAATTCGCCCAGTTAAATCAATGGTAAAATTATTACATACACGCAACTTCCAACAACCACTGTAGGTTAGTGGGCGGCGTTTTGTGTTTGATTTTACTTTACTTGAAGGTCAAAGCTTCGTAATTCCATTTCAGGTAATTTCCGGGGTTAAAAGTTTTTATAAATGCGCATTGAACTCATTTTAAAAAGGTTACTATTATGACACAAAACAGCGCTTCTAGACAACTTCACAGGATATACTGTACAGAAAATCAATTGCTAAACAATCATAAACATAGCGAAATGTGAAGTCAAGAACAATCTAAGACCAAAAACGGTCAACAACGATTTTAGAAATGAATGAAGGGTACAGCTCTAAATTAACAGCTCATAGAGTAGAAAGGTCAAAGCAAAGTAAATGATTTTGTATTATTTTGTGAATGCAAAATTAAAGTCGCATATACAGGCGTATACGGTAAGCGCGGCAGGGCTTGCAGAGGTAAGGTCTAGGAGAGCTAAATCCAGGGGCGTATTTAAGGGGGGGCTATGGTGCCATGGCCCCCCCCCTTTGGGTCGCCAGGATAGTATAATTAGCGTAGAATAGTACGCGAAATTGCGGAATGACCACCTCCTTTGTAACTTGGGTAGAAAGTTAGAGCACACAAAAGAACAGAATCTGGGTAAAGACCTTTTTTTTTTATCTTTGGTCTTCACGTAATTTTGGGCCAAAACCGGACTAATATTGAGTGAAGACCGTTTTTTTTTTTGGTCTTCACCTAATTTTGGGCAGAAAAACGGACTGATTCTGAGTGGAGAATTTTTTTTTTGGTCTTCATTATTTTCAAATTTCCTGGCCACCCCCCCCCTCCCCCCCCCGTTTCGAAAATCCGGCGTACGCTACTGGCTAAATCCCCCGTTCATCTAGTACCATAGCAATATCACTTACGATATTTAGTAGAGAAAAGGGCTTTTTAGACAAAAAATTGCTATTATAATAATTATTTCTTCCTTAAATGACACTCCGCCACGAGGCAGCACAAAACGTCTTAGTAAAACCAAAAGATGCCTATGTAAAACCGAAAAAAAAATATTGTGAAATTTTGGACCAAGATGTCAATTAAAGTCACCATTTTTAAACAAACGTATCCAAAATTCTGAAAGCGGGGCGAATGCTTGTATGATCGCATTCTGGTGCAAAACGCAATAACATTTTGCACTTTTATCCTATATGCCTATCGCAACTCTGCTAAGAAATATGACATGTCATTAAATAAGCGTTAAAACGCTATTTTACGGTGCAAAAGTACCCTTTTTAAAATGAGTTCAATACGCATTTATAAAAACTTTTAACCCCGGAAATTATCTGAAATGGAATTACGAAGCTTTGGCCCTTCAAATAAAAGTAAAATCAAACAAAAAACGCTGCCCACTAACCTACAGTGGTTGTTAGAAGTTGCGTGTATGTAATAATTTTACCATTGATTTAACTGGGCGAATTTCACTACGATCTGCAGTAAGAACCAGACAATGGGCATTGTGACGCGCCACTAAATCGGTCTATTATTTTTAAAAGCTGCTATTTTCGAATGATCATCAAAAACTTAACGAAATGCAATATCTTAAACACTTTTGCGTTTAAAAATTATTAAAAATTTGCCGACCAGAATTTACAAAAATTATGTCCTTGGTCCTTGTCGCGATAATTCCTGTCCTTGACCTCAAACGTTGTGTCCTTGACTCCAACTCTGAACTAAAGTATAGGTTATTTTTTGTTGCTACACCAACTTTTAAATTTCGTTTAATTACAATAAGTAATCTGTTTATTGCAATTAATTGCAATAAGTAACCTTGAATTTACTGCATGAATTCGCACAACCAAACGAACGTGAAAACTGGGAGCGGACCGTATAAAACTTTATGCGGTCCGCGGCCCAAACTTAAACGACTCTCAAATAGTTGTTACAAACGCTAATAAATTTTAGATTTATTGCCATATCTCACTCACAATGTTACACTTATTTTGCTTTACAAACGTCCTGTATGAAATTCAAAAAACTATAGACGTTTCTACGCAGCAATCTAAATTATCAATCAGCATGGCATCGAAGACTAGTCTAACGTTTCAGTATCCAACATACAAAGGTACTGTAAATCACTGGTAAACATGAAATAGCAAAACGACGAAGTTCTTTTACAAAGCAAAATATGAACTATAATTCACTAAGTTGATCACTCGTTTCACCGAACACACAGCACTTCTTCCGCACCTGGTCCAAGAGAAGGATCTTGGTTCTGATGGTCAAGGTATCCGTACGAGATTCCATTTGTGAATGCTACTATTATAATTGGGACTCCATAAGCTAAAAGAGCGCTACGAAGTACAAAGTTGTCACCTGTGATGTGAATATTCTGCAAAAATAAGTGAGATTTTGGTACCAACGCTGTCAAATAGGGCTGTGAAAGCTTTTTGCGATAAGCAAGCCTTTCAAATTTTTTACAGCTTTATTTGTCAAATGTCAGTACAGCTTTATATTATTGCAATGAGAAAAGTTTAAATTCAACCGAGTCAAAAAAGTGCTTGTCAGCGTTGACCAGAGCGAACATTACAATTACAACACAGTGTACTACACGTTGCATATAAAAAGTTAAATTTAAAAAATCTTAGTCAAATATGAATAAAACATCACTGGTGATTCTAAATTACGGTTGAAATTATGAAGGGTTTTAAATATCAAAGTTTTATTCGTAACGTACACTGTGTTATAATATTTTTTGTAGTTCTTTAATTATTATTTACCGAATAACATTATCACAAAAAGCAATAAAAGCGCAGTGGTTTTTAAGCTAAGTTGCTCTACCTTTTACGATGGAGTTAGCTTCACACTGTCTACATTTTTTTAATCGTGAATATCAAGTAAAAAAGCGGTGAATATTAATTTCATTGGATTTAAGCATGATATCACGGAAAACTTTGATTAGAATAAAATTTTCAACATGCGCAATCAAAAGAGGGCTCATAAAGCTGAAACTCTTCTTCTCTTTAGCCAAGCCTCATAGCAAAATTTAAGCGAACAATTAAAAATAGTTTAAGCGAGCTCTGGTCTTGGCCAGTATCGACAAATAGGTAGGAGGCTGGGTGAAAGGTTTAGGAATTTAATTTTTTTCAATGGTTTTTAAAACGTGCATAATTTCTTCCAAATGACTTCAACTATATTTTTCCAAGAAACCACGAAGTTGTCCAACGGCTGAAATGTTTTCCCTCAGACCTTCATATGGTCTCTGTCGACTGGTAGCCCTGTCGCCAGACATCTGTCTCTAATATATTTGAGGTGCACTCCGGTACTACATGCATTTAGGAACAAAAAATGGGTTTAAGTTTTACCCCTTTCCTCAGCACAATCTTGCTTGTTGCGCGCAGGGGTGCCGAAACAAGGGGGTGATGGGGGGATATATTCCCCCCAATAATTTGGTTGTATCCCCCCCAATAATTTGAATGGGTGTACAGTACATCTGAGCAAAAATTGGGGAAAAAATCGCTGTATTTTTGACAAAGACCTTTTTTTTTTCTTTTGGTCTTCACCTGAATTTGGGTAAAAAAAGTGTTCTATTTTTAATGAAGACCTTTTTTTGGTCTTCACCTGAATTTGGGAAAAAAAGTGTTCCATTTGCATTTATTTGGTCTTCACTAAATTTCCAAACCTGAACAAAATCGTGGTCGAGGTTCATCCTCCAATGTTGAAAATAGGGCAAAATTGGGGTAAAATTGCAAATTATACCCCCCAATGCTCAACAAAGATCGGCACCACTGGTTGCGCGCATGATCTTAATGAAAGTTACCTTTTTCCAAAACGATTGATACAATTGGTGTCCGTAAACAGCCATCCAGCAAAAACCTGCCAGAAAAGCGAAGTGAAGGACTGATGCCACCATGGAACAGACGAGGTTGTCATCCACTTTTTCAATCCCAACGAGAAACGCAAGGTAACCAACCATCAGATTGCAGTAAACATTGAGCTGGACTTTGATTGGAACTTGATTTCGTATTTTTCTGCAGTGAAAAGTGGAAACATAGCATAACCCCATATTTTGTAAAATTCCGATTCGTCATCGTGTAAATAGAACGCCTGCTAATGAAAAAGTATACTTGCGTTTGATACCCGGTGGGTCAAACCAAAGACGATAAAAGACGATATACGATAAGAATATACGCAGCGTCTCTTCTGCGATAGAAGACGATAAGACGATATACGCAGCTTCTCTGCTTAACGTTCAGGAATTAATGAACAGTGCGAAGCCTCCATTGTGTGCGGTAAACAGGCGGGAATGTGACAGCTTGACCCAAAGACCGAAAGGTTTCTTCACTTTTTTCTGGCAAAGGCAATTTGGTGAAAAAATATGCAATTACAGTTAATTCTGTGACTGCGAACGTCGATTTTACGATGACCCTGATCATACGATTTCATTGATTTAGATAAAAACCGCACATTGTTCACGTTACCAAACTACGAAATTAGTTTAGTTGTCACTTAAAGGTCATTGCTAACATATAAACTCTTGGATTGTCCGGTTTTTTTGTGGCGTGATACTTTTTGTCATGACTCAGCAGTAAGCAGGCATCGAAACCGGAAATAACCGGGCCTGAAAAGTGGACATGTTTAAAGTGGGCATGTGAAAAGTCGACATGTGAAAATGGACATGTGAAAAGTGGACAGTTGAAAAATAGACATGTGAAAAGGGGACATGTGAAAACGCTATAATTAATGTTTTCTATAGTCCTGCAATGGAGAACGTGATACATAAAATATACTGGACCAGACTTGATTAACCAAAGGGTAAACTAGCAGCTGTTCCAGGCCCCACGATTTTGGGGACCTCGTACTTTGGGGACTTGCACTATTGATGAAGAATTTTTTTTGTCTTTATCAAGTCTTTTGCCCGGAATTTGTAGACTACTGCTATTTAGAGAATCCACAAACTCATTTGCCTCGGGCGTCACAGAGTTTTGATCTGGCCCTGAAATAGACAATCGCTTACCTGTTAAACAAGTGAAGTATTATTGTCAGAAACAACAGGACCACTGTAATCCCACAGCCAATAAAAGTGACGGTAGAAAGTGAGAGGTCATTGGGTACAGTGTACGTGCTCTGACAAAATATCATGAATTTAGATTCTTAAAAAAAATTGAACCGACGACCAAGCTGTATCACAATTAGTTGTTTTTTGACCATAAAGTTATGGCGGGTCTTTTGAGGGTCTGCAACCCGTAGGGTCAAAGACATGTATCTGCATTAGAAAACGTATTTGCAGTTGAGTGGGGGATGCATAACAATACATTTTGGTAAATCAAACAGCTAATTAAAGTGTATATCTACTGCACATGTCGTATATTTTACCGTGTCAAAAGATAAATGACTGCTGCTGTACATAGCAGGAGTGGGTAGGGGAGAGAAAACGACCGGATGCTAAATGATTTTGTGATTTTCTACCGATGTCATAACTGTTGTACATATTTCTGCAGAAAATTATGCGAATATTTTGGTGTTTGAATTTCGCAAATTTCCGCTGCAGTTGCTCACTAATAAGAGATGTTTGGAAACAACTGCGTTGCAATTTGAAAAATTTAAATTTCAAAGAGGTAAACGAAATTTAAAAATTATGCAGCCTACTGTAATCATAATTGCTGTATGTTAACATATTGAAGCTTGCTGCCAAATTCATTCGTAATACCACATAACATCTGCACGAAATTAAAAAAAACACATGATTTTATTCCATTAATTTATATTCTATACGACTACATTTAATTTTTTCTTAAATTTGCGTAGCTACACTTTTCGTGGTAAAGCACCGGAATTCCTAATTTCTTTGTTTACCTCTACGTGTTGTAGTATACCTATATCGCGTGACAGACAGCCTCTATTGTTTTAAAACTATCACTATTACAAAACTACTTTTACCATGAAGTTTCTCGCAATTTAGGAGTCGAAAAACATTTCACGTGACTACAAAATCTGAATCATAGTGTCAGTTCTAGATTGTCCAGTGATCCTTTTATTCTTATCCAAATAAATACCTTCTGAAAAATAACTACTTCCGAAAAGTATGTATTTTGTCCCACATCGAGTAACTTAAAAGACATGAAATCATCGGTGTCAAGCGTTTTATTGGACGATATTTTGGAGATAATCAATAAAGCATTTTTTGCTTTTCAAGTGCAAGATGACCTTAAAGGCTTTGGTCAAAATGTGTCATGAGTTGAATCTGAATCGCTGCTGCAACGAGGTGAAATCAAACCCGATTTTCAACTCCGTTTTGTGGTATGGCTAAAGTGATTCCCGTCACCTTTGCAATATATTACTTATACAGCTATAAATACAGTGAGGGCGCAAGTTTGCGGAAATCTGTTAACTCTGAGTATTTTTTTTTTTTGTTTAAAGGCATTGACCAAAAATATTAGGTAAATAACAAAAAAAAATCGAGCAAGCCGGTGATTTGAATGGAAAAAAATTACAACGCTACAATACCGGGAAATCTTAAAATGGCAATGTGGGCAATTTGTGAGTGCTTACGGATTGGCCCAAAAACACCTTGAGGTTTCCTAGTTTTAATTTTTCATCGTTGAAGTAGCAGCGGCGATAGCTCAGTGGTAGAGCAATGGATTAGTGATTAAAAAGTTGCTAACCCATGGTTCAATTCTCGAAATGGAAATACGTCGTTGTGCCCTTGGAAACGACACTTTACGCTTCCAAAAAAAATGGGACCCAGCAGTCTATACGCGTTGTGGTGGCCTAGTTTGACGAAAGTCTTGCAAACAGAGCCCAAACAAACGTTCTTCGTTGATGTGGTTAGACAGACGCACAGTGCTTGGTTTATACGAACGAATGATTGTTGAAGTTATTAACTAAGTATAAATATTTCAATGATTAGTCTTACTTTTAACTCAAAAACTTTTTCCTAAATGAAGCACACTACATTGATCGAATTAATCTTACCACCAGAAGAGCAAAACTTGTTAAATGACTGCAGGTGCAAGTTGTCCTTTCTCCGTGGATATCGAAGAAACATCCATCGTTTTCCCATGTGTAAGAATCGTCGTTCCAATAGACGCACTCAAAGTGGACAAAATCCGACTATAACCGAATATTTTATAGTAACCAATCAGTGGTCGTGTGGATAGACCGCAGCTCTGAAGCGGTAGACTCGGGTTCCATTTCCGGTCGGGTCAAACCAAAGACTATAAAAATTGGTATTTACAGCTTTTTTAACTGACGTCCAGCAATAAAAGGGACAGTGTGAAACTTTTACCATGTGTGGTAGACCAATGGACAACTGGCAGCTTGACGTGAATACCAAAAGGTCCTTTCGCTTTCTCCTGGCTAAGGCAACTAGGTGAATAAAATGTAATTACAATTACAATATATAAGTAATGTGTATTTGAACAAAGTCAATCTCATTGAAGCTTTCGAACAGAGCTCTATGATAAGATTTTTCTGAGGAAATGAAATGCGGTGTAATAGACTCTCATATGTTTTGGATTTCTGACGAAAATCGCAAATTAAGAAAAATTGCGATCAAAGAAGAATCACAAACGGACTAAAATTTTAATCAGATTTTATGCAACTTGTAATCCAGCTGTTTGCAACACATCAAAATTGGCCTGACAGGCCATTGATCCAACGCAAGAGCTTTCAAAATTTCTTTAAGGATTGCCAAATTAGATTATGCAAACATGCACGCAACTCAGCAGCTAATTGGCGGCGCCAATACACGTTCTAGAATACCAGGTAAAAAACTACTATGTTCAATTTTGTGCCTGTGTGCAATTTTGTGCATTTTAAGTAGAAATTAAGTAAAGACAAATGACAGGTTTAAGACATTTTTTTTCTGGGTTGGTACGAAGAAAATATTCGACCCTAAAAAAAGCTGGAAACCAGACCCTCGCAGTAATGAAATTTCTCGCCGGTCGGATTTTGGACACTCCTCATCTAAAGAAACAGTTGAAGAGCAAATACAAACTGTTTCAGCCTGAACAAATTGTCATTTTCTTCCAAATAAAAATAAATAGACTCATCTAGCGAAACTTAAAACGAGCAATGGCTAGGAATTGAATCACAATCCAAATGGTATGCATTTTCAGACTTGATAAAACTGATTTTGAAAGTTTGGTCATTCTTGAAGATTATTGATGGTCTTACATGTTATCATATAAGAATTGCTCTAACTTAGTTATCAAATATTCTATGAGAAGACCATCATTTCGTGTGTTAATCAATTAAGGACTATTTCCCGTGATGCAACTTTATCGATTCAAATCAAAATTCTCTTTCTTCTTTCATTGTATGCGCTGTATTAAGTCGAAGCGTGTAACGAGTTGGCAATGCAATGAATTTCCATCTCTGCGTCATTGTGCCCGGGCAACACAGCTCTTTTTTGAAGAAACGTCCAACTAGTGGCGATATGTTGGCCACACTGCAGTGCTTAATTTGACAGGCGCGAGATTTAAACCTCAGACCTCCCGCTCCAGAGACGAACACGTTTTTGAGCATAACCAACATATCCGTATAGGCCAATGGCTGTTATTACACTACTCACTGATTCAGCATTAGTATCATTGATGCCAGCGCTTTGCCTTCCGAATTTTCGAGTTTCGTAGATGTGTTCTAAGGAAATAGCGTTTTCGATATTTTTGATATCCAAAACTTCTGTTGGATGTTGAGGGTCATACAATTCAACCAAGATAACCTAAATGCAAAATTTGAAAATCTTTTTTCAGCATTTGAGGGGAATACCAATTAACAGTTGGTAAGAGATAAAGATATCGTAAATTTTTTGCTTGTTTAAAAAACGTTACAATCTCGTAACGCAGCAATCTTTAAGATAATCAACTCTTCGAAAGCCGGAGCATTTTTTGGTGAAATTTAAAGTCTAATTTGATAATACATGCTAAATGCTTGTATGCTAAAGGAGTTTGGGATGGAGTTGGGGTTAGTGTTAGGGCTGGACTTAGATATCCTCACCAAGTGCAGTTTATAATCGCTGCTTCGGAATAGTATCGTTGCGATTAGTGACAATGAAGATATAATGAAGCGTAAATAGTCCCCCAAACCAAACATGGTTTGGAAAATTCAGAGAGTATGATGAAAATTTGGTTTTGGTGTTCAAGATGAAAATCCACACTGATTTTCTGTATCAAAATAACATTAACTTGCACATACTCCTTGAGCTATTTCGCCGGAAGGAAATGGGTTATCTGATGCAAAAGCGGCAAATGTGCTTCGGATTTGAGAGGAACGGCTTTGACGGAAACCTTGTTGCACAGCAGCAGGTGGTATCCTGACTTCCACGGATCCCGCATCATCTTGCGTCTCCGCTGGATAATCCAACCCAAATGTGGAAAATCCCAAAGGCTGGTCTTTATCCTCTTCAGGAACAATGTTCACCTAACAACAATTTACGGAGAAACATCATTTATGGATTATAGATAGCTTAGTTGATAAATAGAACGTCGGCACAGCGCTCGAAATGTTCTAACTCCAGGTTCGATTCCAGATCTGGCAATGCGTTGTTGTGTTCTTTGGAAAAATGCTTTACGCTTACTTCCATTGGGGCAAAGCAGTCTACTCGTTGTGGAAATCCAACCTGACAAAAAACGTGCAAACAGAATTTAAAAAGGATGGTTTAGCGTTGGTGTAGTTATACAAGCGCAAAGTGCTTGGGTTCACACGTATAAATGAATGAATTGATGCAACAGCTCGCACTCACTTTTTTACAGCCTTGAACAATCTGACAATTCTGCCTCAACAATACTAGTGATTTGCAATTTAAAAATCGACTTCATCAGGAGTCATTTTTATGTTGTGTACCATATTGATTAAATATTTGACAAATAAGAACAAAGAATTAGTTTATGGTAAAAATCTGGTCGCTTTGAAAAGCTGTTCTGCATTAAAACGAACCGTCATAATAATGTTTTTTCGAACTAGTCTATCACGAGAAATGCCTGAGCGATCGCCAGAATTAATCAGATTGCCGTTTGAGAAAACGCCTGTTATTTAATCCGTCAATCACTCGTAGATTCCTAATCTGGCTAATCTCAAATTCTTGGTCTGCCTATTTTAATTCATTGAATGGCCAAATCAAAGGGCATTAATAATTTAATTGTGATGTTTTGAGGTTTTGCAAGCCGAGTTTTAATGTTTGATTGTTTGCATGCTTCTGGCCTAAAGGTTACCAGCGAGGAAGCCTAGGGAAGAGCCACCAGAACTGCGACTACTTAAAACTAGCAATGCTAAAAAGTTATCCTCCCACACGATTCCAACCGGCAGTCTTTGGACTACTGGTCCACTGCCTCTGCCACTCGAGCCAGAGAGGATGCCTCCTCGCATGCTCAATGGGATTGCTAAACCAATAAATGGGATTTTTAAACCAATTGTTACTCACAGCTTTCCTCTTAATGTTCAGCAAAAAAAGACTTTAAAAAGTCTAGATGGTAACCTTGACTGATCAACAAGTGACAGCTTAAATTGAAGAAAGCAGACTCTCAGCTACTTTTAGCAAAGGCAGCTAGGGAAGATAATTTATTAAGAACAAAGTACTGAGAAAATCTTAAGAACATTCTTAAGTACTAAGAAAATCTTACGAACAATGTACATCTTAGTACATTGTTCTTAATAAATTGTTATTTTAATGTTGAGGCATTGTACACACTACTGCGAGTTGCTTGCTTTAGTTTAAATCCGTCTCGGCCCTACTGGAGACGTAACGATTTTAGGCGAGCTACGAG